>JAULBG010000024.1:0-1333067 GCA_030864175.1 Neonectria faginata | reverse complement strand
CAAGGCCGAATAACCCTTCAAAAGGGCTTCCAGGGCTTCCAGGGCTGTTGCTACCAAACGAAGTGCGCGAGTCAAATGGAAGGGGAGGAAGCTGCCCCCCCCGCAGTTGACAGTTCAACTTATTGGACGCTTCACGGCCAACCACTCACCACCGCCCCTCAATCTCCAAGCTGCATCCTCCTAGAAATCCGCATATTTTATTCCTTTCCTTCTGTCATCCTATCTTGCGAGCCCGTCTCGTGCTCGCTCGCTCGCTCGCTCTGCAGCTCTCCGTCCCTCTCCCAGAAACAAACCGCCGTCCTGGGTCCCTCAACTGCCCGACGTTTCTGTCTCGTTCTTCCCCTCGTCCCCTTATCCCCCTCCCTAAGGATCGAGGGCTGTTAATTACGGCACCAAGCTCCCAAGTCCAAGCCCAAGCCCAAGCCCTCAACCCTCCAACTCCCCGCTCCCGGCAACGTGCTCCCCCCCCCCCTGCTCGCCTGCTCCCTGTTGCAGGCTACCTGTCGCAGGCTACCTGTCGCCTACCACCTGTCGTCTGTCGTTCAGATCGCAAACACCGCCCTAACCTCGATCACACCCTTCCACAAGGCAGAACTCGCTCGCCCGGGGTGCTCGTCCGACGACTCATCCCACGCACTCGCCTCGAATCAACCCAGTTGCCGGAAAGCTGGCACGCGATCCCCCATCGCCAATCGTCCACTCCCCCTCTAACTCCCCCCCGTCTCACCGTCCGCGTCCCGGCTCCTCACGCACCGACTTTCCCGTCCTGGGTAGCCTCACTCGTGCCTAGGCCGGCCCCCCTCGCCGTCTGCCACCGTCGCATCCTACCATTGCCAGATCGAAAGCCATCGCTAGAACAGCACAAAGCTGGCTTGGAGCTACAGGGCCACGATGGAACCAAGTGGCATGCGCATCCCTGGAGATGCGTCCCAGTACGAGTATATTTCGCCAATTGGTGAGTGCTTATTCTCGCCTTCTCATGTCCTGCTCCAACCGTTTGCACCCGTGCCGCAATGCCCGCTTGTCGTTGGCTGCCCGGCGTCCTGCGGTCCAGTCCCGCCGCCGCCGGCCCCCCGTTGCGCCCCGTTGTCCCCGTTCCGGCCAGGCCAAGTCACTTTCACTTTGTTCCTCATATCGCGGCTTCGGCTTTTGACAATCCTACGTCGCTGTCGTCGCCGTTGTCATCTACCAACGCCAATTCCAATGCTAACGCCCCTCCCTCCCTCCCTCCATCCATCCATCACATCACATCCGCCTCATCCACTCCCACCCCCCCCTGCCGAGTCGGAGCACTTGCTGGCACATATCTAATCATCACTGTCATCCCTTCCTCTTCCATCTCACCCTGCGTCCTCTTTGTACCTACTGAGTGAGTGTGTATTTCGTACCGGCGCACCACCACCATCATTACCTTCCTCTACCATCACTACCACCACCGTTCATCCACTTAGCTCCGCCTGGCTCGGATCTCTCTCTGGCTTTACTGCCTGCCGCCAACATAACACAACCCATCACACACACCGACCACCTCCACTTCGCCCAAGCTGCCGTCCGGTAACCGAACATTACTGGGTTCCACCTCATCTTCATGCTCCCCGGGCCGTCGCGGAACTTCTACCTCGAGTCTCCACATACGCTTGCATCTTGTGACCTCACTGGGATTCTCTCCTTCCCGATGCTCTTCGTGATGACTTCGCAACTACTTAGCTTTGCCCATCTGACTTGCGACTGTGGTCCAATGTGACTGTGGTGTTCTCATCCTCCCATTCATTCTGACACCCATTTACCCCCACGGAGTGGTTCTCGATACTTTCACTCAAGAGATTCACGATGCTACCAATTGTCCCCCACGCGGACCTCAATACGCCCTCTTTCTTGGAACAAGAGCTGACTCGAGATCAGGATACTCAAACTCATCGAGATGTGGCTACTGTGGAACACGCGGCAAGAGTCAGTCAAAACGTGAATTTCCCTTGTTCTGCATCCTTGACCCTTCACACCACTTTGCACACTGAATCATCCATGTGTTCAAATCTCGTATCATGTTTGCCTGCGTTGACGCATTATGGATCACCGGTCTGGTGTACTACATCTGGCCCTCCATATTCTCACATTACCACTTAGTTCTATGCCAAGGCTAATCATTCTGTGGGATCATAGGCTTTTCGTACTACGCCAGAGTCAGCTCGCTGAGCCCAAGCTTCTACCAAACCCTCCTTGATAGATGCTGGAGGCGCTCTGGTTCGCTCATATATCGTCCAGACCAGCGACGGTCTTGTTGTCCTCACTATACCATCCGCCTTGACTCGAGCGAGTTCAAGCCGTCAAGGGCCCAGCGACAGACCCTCAACCGGTTCAACAGATACGTCATGGGCGACTCATACGCCAAAGAGGCGGCGCGCCTCTATCCCAAGTCACGAGACGAGGCAAAAATGCGAGATAACCATTTTAACTTGGTTGAACGGATCCACGAGACTGAGGATTCAAAGCTACTGAAACCTCCAGAGGCCGCCCATAAGCTTGAGGTTACGCTTGAGCATGATGACTTCACCGAGGAAAAGTTTGCCGTCTATGAAAACTATCAGCGAGTTGTTCACAAAGACGCGCCCGATGAAATAACCCGGAAGGGCTTCAAGGGCTTCCTATGCAACTCTCCTCTGAGGCGCGAAACGATGCTAAGTTCGGATGGGCGCAAGCGCCGTTTGGGCTCCTATCACCATTGCTACAGATTGGACGGCAAACTAGTTGCAATCGGCGTCCTCGATCTGTTACCGAACTGCGTAAGCTCCGTCTACTTTTTCTACCACGAAAGCATCCACATGCACGCTCCTGGCAAGCTGGGTGCTCTCTACGAGATTGCCCTTGCAATGGAAGAAGGGTACGGCTGGTGGTATCCGGGATTTTATATCCACAGCTGCCCCAAGATGCGGTACAAGATTGACTACTCCCCACAGTTTGTTCTTGATCCTGTGACGTTGGAGTGGGATCCGTTGGATCGAAAAGTCCTGGATCTCCTCGACAAGAAGCCCTTTGTCAGCATGTCTGAGGAGAGACTGGCGACCTCTCATTCCACTGGGCCTGCGATTGGGGATGACAACCCTGATGCAGAGACTAGCAGTGGGTCAAAGGAGTCGGCATTGACGGACGAGTCTGATCAGGACGACGATGATATTTGGCTCTTTAGCTCAAAGATGCCGGGTATACCACCTCTTTCATCAGTGCTCTCTTGGGACATGGATCACATTGCGTTGAAGATAGCTCCCAATGGCCCTCTTTATGAGACATCTAATCTGGTGAGCTGGGAGGAACGAGGCGTTGCGGAATGGCCTGGCCTGAAACCAGGAGTTGCTGAGCTTGTGGCGGCCATTGGACCGGACCTGATGGATCGAATCTGCCTAGATTTTGCTCCTCACTAAAGGCAGACATGATCCAGCGATGGAGTGACTGCAAATTCAGAGCTCTTGCATCCAGGAGGTTACAAAAGCTGCATTGGCTACTTACTACTGTTCATACGCACATCTACTTGTTTATGTTTCCCGACTGGAGCTTTGATATTCAGAACATTAAACGAAAGACGAGCGGGCTGGTTGATTTTGCTTTTGTCCTGCCTTTCTTGTGAATATGAAGATGCCACTTAATTTGGCTGATCACGCTGATGAAACAGGATCGTAGCGCAGCATTAGACGTAACCCTAGAACGAGAGAGCTGAAATGCCAACGTGCACGTTTGGAACGGTATGGACCAGCACTGATTCTGCGACAGGAAGGAGGGCGTGATGACAATTTGGTTGCAAAGAGCAAGAATAATACTCAAGTTCTTCTTTTACATCACGCATAATTTCCCGTGGTTGCTCAAGATATAGTCAAGCTTCCTGGTCAATATGCGACTCATGATGGGATGTTGAAAGAAGTCCCCACACCCCCCGCCATGAAATTTCCGTATCTTATCGTTCACCTCGGTGTAGGTAGCGTAACTTTGCTCCTCCTAAAAACTTCAGCCTCGCATCGCAAGCAAACGACGAAACGGCTTCTCGACGAAACCCGACCCAAGCCGCGCCCCTTCTATACGTCTACGAAAGACCACTCAAACCAGATCGCCCAGGGCGTGTCAATGGATGCGCGGTAAACCATGGCGTCCCAACAGATGCTCTTCTCGCCCGCCGAGCTCGCCTACCTCCACCGCTCCCTCTCCCTCAAGCCGCCCATCCGGCCCGACGGCCGCGCGCCCAACCAGTTCCGGCCGCTGACGGCCGAGACGGGCATCCTGCCGGGGACCAACGGCAGCGCGCGTGTGCACTTCTCGGACGGCACCGAGGCCATCGTCGGCGTCAAGGCGGAGATTGAGAAGACGGTCGAGGCGCCGCGCGCCGAGGAGCCGGACCGGTCAAGACCCGACGCCGAGGCCGAGCGGACCAGGGGCGACTGGCTCGAGCTGGCGGTTGAGATTCCTGGTCAGCGCGATGACGAGGCTGCGACGGTGTTTTTGGCTGAGATGTTGAGGGAGGCGTTGTTGGCGGATAAGGAGTTTGCCAAGAAGCTCTTCATCAACCGGCGGTTTCACTGGCGGTTATACCTCGACGTACGTCACATTCCAGCCGTGTTACGACGGGCGACGTTGTGGAGAAGAAAATGCTAACAAATCCCCCTACACGCAGATTCTCCTCATCTCCCCGCCCCTCTCCTACCCGCTTCCCCTGCTCTCTCTCACCACCCATCTCGCCCTCCTGGCAACCCGTCTCCCGCGACTAAAGTCCGAGGGCGACGAGGATCCCATGTTCGACGACGACTGGGAGGCCTCGACATTCCTATACCCGCGAGAGGGCACCGCTGCTGGCGGCTCCCGCCCGCCCATCACGCTGCTCGTCGTGGCCGTCGGCGACAACGTCATCTTCGACCCGGCCAAGGAGGAGCTGGCCGTTGCCGAGACGGCGCTCGCCGTGTCCGTGGCCGAAGCACCCCGGGCGCACGAGGCGGGGGATATGGAGGTGGACTCGAAAGGACGCCAGTTGCAATTACTGTCTATCCGGACGATTGATCCGCCGTCCAGGCTGACGCCGCCTGGCGTGCCTCACACCAGCAACACCAGTTCGGCGGCCTTTGCGCCTGGCAGGCAACAAAAGGCAGACGGGCCAGCGGCGGAGGGCGTGTGGAAGGCACCGTTAGGCGGCACCAAGTTCGGGGTCCTGGACGGCATAATCCAGGCCGTGCTGGAGAAGGGAGGCGTGGCGGACGAGGTTCTGGACGGGCTGGAGGGCGTGGAATTGTCATGAGGGGAAGTCACAAAATAATACCACTGCCACGGAGGGAAGGGCTTATGTAGAGGGAGATTATTCACTGGTGTTCAAAAGGTACGGATACCTAGTCTTACAAGCGGCGACCTGCGGTTATGGGGATTTGCGCCGTGGCTATGGCCATGATACGGATACTTAGATGACATGATAATTGTGTCGTGCTTAAAAGATGCCAAACCGCTTCTTCTTCTCCTGAGGGCTCTGCTCATTGTGGTCGTGCTGCTCCTCGGCAGGGTTCGGGGACGTCTTGCGGCCCATGGCGGCGGCTTCGAGCTCTGCCGTCTCCTGCTCATTTTCGGGCCTAGGCTCGCCCTTGCCAAAGACGACGGTGACGGGGTCCTTGGCCTCGATGCCGTGCATCTTCATGAAGTAGCGGCGCTTGGCAACGTCGTCGAGGTGGCGGGTGCGGTGGTCTTGTGCCTTGAGGGCCTTGTCCTTTTCATGCTCGACGATGACGTACTTCCAGGCCGTGAAGAAGTGGATGGGCTGGGTCCAGAGGTCGGAAATGGGGGGCACGAGGTCCTTGAAGGGGGAGTTGTAGGCGTAGTTCATGAAGAAGGTGGCGACGCCGAGGAAGAAGAGCGTGCCCTGTTGGAGGGGGAAGAGTGGGTTGGTTAGCAGACGTCGTTGATGCGTGACTTGCGGTGAAGCAGCGGACATACCATGGTGATGATGGTGTGCAGCAGGCGGCTGTTCCAGAACCAATGCGCCCAGGTGCCCTCGGGGGCCATCATGCCGGGGTAGTTCTTCTGGTTCTGGGCGAAGCGCTCGGCGTCGGTGAGCTCGGGGCCATAGTGGCGGGGCACGGAGTTGCGCTTGAGGCGGGAGCCGTGGGAGGGCGGGTTGAAGCGGGCGGGTTTTTCGAGGACGATGGGCTTGGCGGGCGAGGAAGATTTCGAGGAGGAGGAGGAGGAGGAGGAGGAGGAGGAGGAGGAGGCGAAGCGGATGTGGATGTTCTGTGAGAGCGGGATGCGCACGCCGCGCCAGAGAGGGCCCTGCAGCGGGAGAAGGAAGCGCGGGATGATGGTCCGAGACGCAGACGGCATTGCGGCGGTGATGGTTGTGGTGGTGGTGTTTTGCTGGGGTGAGAGGAGAGTGAAAGAGGGCACGACTTGGGAAGGGTTTGCCTTATAGGCCGACGACCAACGGGACGGCTGCCTTATAGTCGAGGAATTGCGCCGTTGTCGGGAGCCCGCAGGACTGGACTCGCACCAAAACGCCTTCCACCAACGGCTTTCTTTTATTTTCCTTCTCTTTTTGTCGCCGATTGTTTGTTTGGGATCGACGGGAGAAAGAAAAACAATAACAGCAACGATGGGTCGGTCGCCCTCTTTTTTTTCTTTTTTCTTTCACTCACGAGACTAACATGTCGGCCGGCATGCAGCGAGCCTTTGTTTGCTCGTTCCGGTCTAGCCCAGAGGCGGCTAGGCAAAAAAAGACTGAACCAAGTATTTATTATGTACCCCGGTGACCGGAATATCCATCTTTGCCCGTCGGAATAACCCCCCTCGTAGGCGAGACCCGCCGTGATCCGACTTCTCCCGCAGCCACCGCCTCTGCTGCTCACGCGTCTGCGTAATTCTCGGGCAGTGATTGGCTGGGCCCGCCGCTACCGAACTAGCCACCTGTGGCTGCCGAGCGCCCGTTTCCCCGTTGGCAAGGCCTGAATGGCCCATTCGCCCCCCCCCGGAGGCTCGATGCTGTCGGGTCATGCTGTCATAAAGTATTTCGGAGCCTGCCCTTGTTTTCTTGATTTTTTTTTCCCTTCCTTCTCCTCCTCCTCCTCCTCCCTATCACCTTCATCCTCCTTACTTTGAACGCCTCCAACCGAAACAAAGGACCAACCGACTTCCTCGCCTTCATCACTTACCCGTTAATCCACCACATCCATCACAATGGCCGGTCGTAAGTCGCCCTTCCTCCGCGCGCAAATGCGCAACCACCCACCCTCTCGCCCAGTGAATGGCGGCCGGGGCTACGGATGCCAATTGAGACGGCGAAAGAGACGATGATTCCCCCGCGATGGTCGCTGTGATTTTCTGCACAGTTTGAGAAGTCAGCGACGCTGTCTTGCTGCTGCTGCGACTCTCGTGGCCCACGCTCATGCTGCGCTGTCGCCTGCGTCATTTTCAACTTGGGCACAGGGCCGCTCAACGCCCTGGTTCCCTCGACAATGATCAAGACACTGCCTCGCCGACGCCTCTAAACCAATCGCCTCGGGATCGTCTCCTCTCACCCATCTCCGTCATTCGCTTCCCTCGCCGCCAGCCCACGCCCTCACGGCGAAGCGGGATGTCTGTCTGTCACTTTCAAAGTGTGTGCTAACTCATTCCCTCCAGCCGATCTGAAGAAGGGAGCCAAGCTCTTCACCACCCGATGTGCCCAGTGCCACACCGTCGAGAAGGACGGCGGCAACAAGATCGGCCCCGCCCTGCACGGCCTCTTCGGCCGCAAGAGCGGTTCCGTCGACGGCTACGCCTACACCGACGCCAACAAGAAGGCCGGTGTCGTCTGGGACGACAAGACCCTGTTCGACTACCTTGAGAACCCCAAGAAGTACCTTCCCGGCACCAAGATGGCCTTCGGTGGCCTGAAGAAGGGTCCCGACAGGGAAAACCTGATTGCGTAAGATTTGCCCTCTCTCCGTCGCACACGCTTCACAATGAGTGCGCCCTTGCTAACTCTTTTCTCTCACAGCTGGCTCAAGAAGGAGACTGCTTAAGCGACCTAGATTCGCGTGTAATGTTACGACTTTTGATAGACGGCGGCGCCGGGGGCGATTGTACCATAGACCACACAGCACTTAGAGTAGTCGGCGCACCACGACTGTGCATGTACCTATTTCCATCTCCTCTTCATGCTTTTCGTTTCGTCCCTCTGCAACCAGGCGTTGGGGCTGGCACCACGATCAAATACCCCCCTCTCAGAGTAGAAAAGAGGGGTTTGGTTCCCGCGCTCTTACAAGAATTTCAAGATATTGTCTTTTCAAACATTGTGCATTCATTCCAAACTGGTACATGTCACCGCTAATTGACCATGTTCCGGACTCCTCGGCCTCATTCCAATACGAAGCCGCGGACATGTGACGGCGTTCCAACCCAAATTCCCAGACTTTCGTTGGGCTGAATTCTATCTCATCCCCTGCGCGAGTCAGTAAATGCAATCGCGGCGCTCCGCCGGGCTATTCCCGTCCTCCCCCGGACAGACGGAGGGGCCGGAGATTTTTCTGTAGCATTGTTCTTTTTTGGAGATCGGCGGCGGAGGTATTTGTTTGGCGGGGTCCGGCCCTGACTAAGAGTGAAAGGGGCGGTCTTAGTTGAATTTAGGCGTTGAGACATGCATGCATAGTTGACGAAGGAGGCGCTTCTAGGTTCAACCAACACGGTGTCTGGGTTCTCTGGATATCGGTTCGTTGGTCATTATCTACATGGAGGTAGCATGAGAGAGAGTGCTCTCGTCTCCCCTGGAACGAAGCCTCTGTGGCCTCAATAAGTGCATGTGATCCCATCTCTTGTCCCCAGCAAGGGGCAATCTAGCTCGACTTGCCCAGCTTCACATCCAGCCGGCGATATGACTCCGGGTTCAGCACGCTGCGCTGCGTGTTGGCCAGCGCGTGCTCCCAGGCCTCGGCGTCGATGCCCGGGTCGCTCTTCTCGCCGCGGCGCCACCGCTTCAGCGCGCTCTCGGCCGCCTTGATGTGCAGGCCGCCCAGGTCGGCGCCGCTGAAGTCGTCGCACCGCGGGTCCAACGCGATGGGGTCCAGCTGCGCCAGCTCGTCGGGCCCGGCGCCCGGGTGGTTGGACCGGTAGATGGCGCGCAGGATGTCGCCGCGCTCGTCGGCCGTCGGCAGGTCGACGAACAGGCGGACGTTGAGGCGGCCGGGCCGGAGCATGGCCGGGTCGATCATGTCCGGGCGGTTGGTGGTGCCGATGACGTAGACGCCGGCGCGGTCCTGGGCGCCGTCGAGCTCGGTGAGGAGGGCGTTGACGACGCGGGCGCCGGCCTCGGTGGACGCGTTGTCGCGCTTGGGCACGAGCGAGTCCATCTCGTCGAAGAAGAGGATGCAGGGCGTGGACGAACGGGCGCGGTTGAAGAGCTCGCGCACCGCGCGCTCCGACTCGCCCACGTACTTGTTGAGCAGCTCGGGCCCGTTGATGAGGATGAAGCTGGCCTGGGCCTCGTTGGCCACGGCCTGCGCCACCAGCGTCTTGCCGCAGCCGGGAGGGCCCCAGAGCAGGCAGCCGGCGGGCTGGTTGAGGCCGAACCGGCGGTACAGGTCGGGGTCCTGAATGGGGCCGATGATGGACATGTCGAGCTGCTCCCGGACGTCGCGGAGGGCTCCGACCTGCGCCCAGGTGACGTTGGGGATGACGGTGAAGCCCTCCTTGCGGAGCGAGGGGGTGAAGTTCTTGATGGCCGTCTTGAAGTCGTCCAGCCCGAAAACCTCGGAGGGCGGCTCGGGAATAGGTAAGGGTACGATTTCAGTAGAGACTTCCATGTCATCCGCCATCAGATCTGGGGGCTCGGAGCCTAGGGTCTGCTTCGTGAGGTCCTCATCGTCGACGATCGAATTCTTGGGAACCTCGAGCGCCAGCGACACGACACTAACGATATCGGCGCCCACGAACCCGTGCGTTATCTTGGCCAGCTCGGTAAAGTCGACGTCCTCGGCGAGGGCCATGCCTTCGGTAGCCAGCTTGAAGATATCCCGCCGGCTTACGAGATCCGGTATCCTCATCTGGATCGTGCGCTCAAACATCCCCAGCTTGAGCGCTTCCGGGTCCACCTCTGTAATCCTTGATGTCGTCGCCATGGCAAGAATGTGCCTGTCCTTGGGTCTGTCCTTCTCGATACGTTGCATTTGGTTTTTGAATTGTGTCAAGGTGCGCAGGTGATGTTCGCTGCGACTGCTCCCTCCTGGATTTGACATATACCAATCTAGTTGTTCGATAAATATGATGCAAGGGGCCAGCTTCATGGCTTCTTCGACCGCGTCGTTTAGACTCTTCTCCATGCGCTCCAGGTCCGCGAAACACCCCGTGAGGTCGACCAGAGGCAGCTCTAGGTCCGATGCTAGGGACCGCACTGTCGATTTCTTTCCAATCCCCGCTGGCCCAGACAAGAGAATGCCCGGGACTTGTCGCCCGTTATTCGAAATCCACCGTTCGGGTCGTTTCATGATAATATGCAACTTTTCGAGTAATGGGTTATAGAAGTCGCTCACGCCCCCTAGTCGTGGTAGGCCCGACGGGTGTTCGACCTTGAACCGGCTCGACTTTTGCGCCTTCTTGAGCTTCGTCTTCTCCAGCTTCTCAGCGGGTGCTGCGTCTGTCTCCTGGCCGTTGGACTGCGCTGGCGTCAACGCAGCTGCCGACTCCTTGCCGTCCACCGTCGACATCTTCCCGCCCGCACGCTCCTCGCCCTCGCCCTGGAGTCGGCGCTTCTTGGCGGCGCGGCCCTCGCTCGATTGAGGCGTCTGCGGTGCAGTGTCCTGGTGCCAGAGCGCCGTCATCTGCCGGTTGAGGAGGAACCGGTCGTCGTCGGGCTTGACTGGTTCGGGTTCGTCGAGCGCGGCCTCGGAGTCGGATTCGTCCAATTCTGCCTTGCGGAACTGCAGCACCCGGTCGATAGAGTCCTCAAGCGGCCGCTTCTTTTGCCGGCTCAGGCTCGAGTTGGAGCGCTTGATGGCATCGTAGATGGCCGTGATGGTCTTGAAGGGCTTGCCGTCGTTGGCGTCCTCGAGCTTTTTGAGGATGTGGTAGACGTCTCGGTCGAGACCCTGGCGGAGATTGACCTGGGGCTTTCTCGCCATATTTATCGCATCAAGGCGCTGTTGCGCTCGGTCGAGGGGCGTGGTTGTGTCGAAAAAGTCAACGCTGAGGCAAAATAATCAATTAGCTGCCGGCGCCAATTGTCGAAAAAGTTGTCGGGGATGAAGATTGTCAGTAGGAAGACAGAATAAATGCGCCAGCTTTCGGGCAGATCCCTGTGTGAAGTGCGTGCATGGTTGTGTCACGCTGTGGCGGGGCGCTCGCTTATCGATAAGCTGACCCGCCGGTTTGGCCTCCGATGACGATCGTCCCCTCGTGACAGTCCCGACTCGAAACCGTCGCAATCGCAACAGCAGCCGCAACCGCAACATCGCCCTCAACAACCCGCCTCACCCTCGAAAGGCCACTCTACGGCGGGACCCGTGGCTGCGCTTCTCGCAATGGGTGGAAACGCCAGCAAAGTCACTGCCCAGGACAAGTAGGCATCTCCCCTTTGTCTGGTCCCCTTTTGCGCTTCTCTGGTTGCGCTCGTGACCGCCTATGTTGACCCTCTCCCGTCCGCTAGGGCGATCCTGGACATGAAGATCCAGCGCGATAAGCTCCATCAGTACCAGCGGCGCGTCACCGTCCTCACCGACAAGGAGACCGATATTGCCAAGCAGATGCTGGCAAAGGGCGACAAGCCGCGCGCCCTGTTGGCCCTGCGGCGCAAGAAGTACCAGCAGTCGCTGCTCGCCAAGACGGATGCCCAGCTCGAGCAGCTCGAGAAGCTGACGTCCAACGTCGAGTTCGCACTGATACAGAAGGACGTCGTCTTCGGCTTGCAGCAGGGAACCAAGGTCCTCAAGGAGATTCACACCGAGATGGGCGGCATCGAGCACGTGGAGAAGCTCATGGGCGAGACGGCGGATGCCATTGCGTACCAGAAGGTAAGGCAACCCCCTATCAAGCCACAGAGGCCATCGACGGGCCGCGATTACTCACACCCCGCGTAGGAAATCAGCGAAATGCTCGGAGGCCGCATCTCGAACCACGACGAGGAAGAGGTGGAGGACGAACTGGCGGCTCTCGAGGCCGAAGTGTCAGCCCAAGAACTCCCTGCCGTGCCCCGTACCGACCCGCCTGTGAAGCAGGTAGTGGATGAACCCGAGCCGGAAGCCGCGCGGACGGAGCAACCAGCCATGATCGCGGCGTGAAGTCCTACACCAGTTTCTTGTCTATCCTTCATTCGCATTTTGACTATTCTTTTAAGGAGTCCGTGCATTTTCTGGCGATTCTGGGTCGGTTAAGATACTTGGAGATGTTATATACACAGCGATCACGATGGAGGCGTCGAGGCATTTATACGTCCTAGGGATGGAATCATAAACAACATTCTTCTGTTTTTCTTCTTTTTAATCTATGCGCTGCTTATCCGCCGTACTTGGAAATGAGCTTCCGCATGATGGACATGGCTCCTCCACGATAGCCGCCGCCGAACATGGCGAAGTGGTTCAAGTGATGGTATCTGCAGATGAATCAGCATCTGGTCTGTCTGATGACGCATTGAGGCGATAGGGGGCACTTACAGCTCGTACAGCTTCACTCGATCCCCCCACTCGGCCACCGGCTCGGCCTTGGGCAACAGTGTGTCGTACTCGGTCCAGAAGTGCCCACTGTACCCGCCAAACATTTTCATGATGCCGAGCTCGTACTCGGAATGGCCGTAGACAGCGGCCGGGTCGTACACAACCTCCTCGCAGCCTCCGGTGCCGGCGATCTGGCCCCGCGAGTGGTTGCCGCTCCAGAGGTCGCCGTGTATCACAACCGGCACGATATCCTTGACAGTGTCGTCGCCGATGAGCCGGGGGACGACTTTGCTCGCCACCGCCTCCACGGCCTTTTCCAATTCCGCGTCAGGACCGTTCTGCTGGACGGCCTGCCTCAGGATATGGCGCAGGCGGTTCTCGGCGTAGAAGTCGGCCCACGAGGTCTTGAACGAGTTGTCCTGCTGGGTGGAGCCGCAGGAGGTGGGCACGGGGAAGCCGAAGACGGGCTTGTCGTGGCCGTCGGGGACCGGGGCCGGGGCCGGGGTGGAGTGCAGCCGGGCCAGCTTGACGGCGAGCGAGAGGCCGGTGCCGCCGGGGGCGGAGGAACCGAGGTCGAGGAATTCGGTGGCGAGGAAGAACTTGCCTGAGGCGGTGAGGGCGCCGTGGGCGTGGGAGCGGGGGCAGAAGTTTGGAACGACATCGTGGATGGCGTTGAGGGAGGCGTGTTCGCCTGGGAGATGTTAGTTGGTAGGGTGTGAGAGTGGTGGTGAGGGACATGATATCATGAGGTTAGATGTCATGAGACGGGTCAGGGAACTCGATGGGACGACGGTTTTGGGACAACAACAATAACAACAGCAGACTACGCACCGCGAAACATGATCTCGGCATCTTTCCCGGTGCCCGTCTTGACAAAGTAATTCACCGGCTTCCCGTCCACGACGGACGACAGCTTGTAGGTGGACGAAAAGCCCGAGCCACCGTGCGAGTTGATTTCGGTCTTGGCCGGGTCAAGGCTGAGGGCCTCGAGCAGCGCGGGATCGACTTTGGTCGGCATGATGATGAACGATATGGTCTAGAACTAGAGTGTTGCGAGATCTAAGGCAATGGAATCTTGACCAAATACAACAAGAAGACTAAACGAAGGGAAGGAGACCGTGCGGCTGTCGATGGATTTTCATGGCTTCGTGCGTCACCTGGTGATCTATTTACTACGGATGCGGTGGGATGAGATGACGTCAAAAACCGGGATTACTAAAAGAGAGAAGGCAGATGTTGGTGCAGATGTCGAATGCATCATGAGAGGGATACATAGACACACCAAAAGACGCTGGAGCGGCCGGTGCGCAATGATGAATCCATGATGCATTCCAATACCAATCCAAATGCCCATGTACTTCGTTTCTGTTTGTTCTGGATCCGATCCGACCTTTTTCTGACCTCGGAGCCCTTCTCCACCTCCCGCGTTGCCGCCGTCCGGGCCTCCACCCAAAACTGGGCCTGGGTCGCTTCTGCTCCTCGGCCGCCGAGTTCGCTCGTCCGAAAGGGGATCCGCGGTGAGAGAGAAAAAAGATAAAAAGGGCTTGTTAGTTATTAGTGAGACGACAAGGTGAGCTAACAAAACGGAGGATTTCCGTCCCTGACCTGATGGTCGCCCCAGTGCGCTACCGCCCCTGGTCCCGGCAATCACAGCGGGTTTGATTTCACTGAACAAGCATCTCTCACATGGCGAAACAAGACCGAACCGTGTTGTCCATGTGTGTGGGCCACTTTTTTATTCTTTGGCCAGGCAAATAGGTACGTATCTAAGTAGCTATAGCAGCCTTTCTATTGTTGTGTTCCTCCCTTCAAAGGGTCCGCGTTTTCCTACGCTGCTGGAACTTCCCTTTCCCTTTATCCCAAAGGTAGAAACGCCAGGCTCGCAAGAGGCAATCCAAAAAGCAAACAAGCAGAAGACCATCAGATGCGGGTATATATGTGTGTGCGAGTGTGTGGTGTTCAGACCGGGATTTGCCGTCTTTGTCATCAAAAGGACGCATAAATCAAGTAATAAATCAAGTCACCGACACCTCGAGCTTTCGTCGTCTTTCTACTGTTTGACGTGCTCGATGTGGGTCGTGGTGGTTGCGGCCGTGCTGGCGCTGCTGATGGACGCGCCGTCCGACGAGCTGGCGGAGCGCAGGCTGGCGGAGCGCGGGTCCATGGGACTTGACGTTGACGGGGCGTACGAGTAGGAGTAGGGAGAGCTGCTTCCGTGGTGCGAGCCGGCGCCGACGTTGTAGCATGAGGCACAGGGGCAGGCCGACGTATTGTTGATGGGGGGAGGGGGAGCGCAGTGGCGGGCGAACCAGCTCTTTCTTCCTGAGGGCATGATGGCGGTGATGGAGATTGGAGGTTCTGGTAGAAGGGGTTGGTGATTTGGTGGCGGTAGCTCAAGAGACGGATGAGTGGTGTAGTAGTGTTGGTGATAGCCGGGGATGATGATAGATGAAGGATGATGTAAATGGCTGAGCTGGGCAGTCTGTGACTTTGCTTCTGGATGCTCTTGCAGTCTCTGAGATAAGATGCTCTCGGTATAGCCTCAAGCTCAAGAGGGCGGCCCCTTGGGTATTTATGTTCTCCTCATCACTCATCCTCGGCCCTCACTTTCTCTCCCTCAGCGTCACTCGTACGCCCACCCCCCTGCGCGCCCCAACAGCCCGCGCGCGCATGTGGACCCCTGCGGCAACAAGCCCGAACACGTTGGAAAAGGTCAAAAGAAGAAAAAGGGCCAATGCTCGCTCCTCTCGAGCCTTTGCCTGCAGGCACTTTTCTCTTCACAGCGCACTGAGAGAGGGCACAATGGTGGACGCCTTGTGGGGAACGCAGCCCGGCTGCGGGGGCCCCCCTGCTGGTCGGATCGCCGTTGCTGGTTGGCGGTTGGGCGGCGGCGGAAACAACAGCGTCAGGGCATAGGGAATAAATAGCAGCCACACGCCCCCCCCCCCGGGAAGGCCGCTACCCGAGGGAGACCGAGAGACGTCCGGACGGGGGACCGTTATTCTAAGACAGGAGTTTCGCCCCAACGTGTCTTGTTCCTTCTTTGCTCTTTCGTCATGATCCTCAGGGTGTCTTTTTTTTTTTGGCCTCCTTTTCTTTCTTCGTCTCTTCTTCATGCTGCAATGGTCTCGTGCCCGTTTGGATGCCCACCCACTGTGACGTTGTCCGCATGATCATGATCCGGTTTCCCCTCCTTCGCTCTTCTCCATTTCCCCGCGTTTTGCCTGTGTGTGCGTATCCCGTCAGCCAAGACTAGAGCAGCCAAGACCAACCAGCTCACCGCGCCTCTGACGAGCAGCAATAGCGGCCGTGCAAAAAGTCAAAGCCAGGGTTCGCAGGGTTGAAGGGGGTGCCTAGGCGTTGTGGCTGGTGTGGCGCTGGATTCTGGTGCCTCGTTTGCGTGTGTAATGCGAGCTGCATCCCATCTAGATTGTTGTGTCATGTAGCGCCAGACTCGTACCGCTTTTCAGTTGCATCTTCATCTCATTACCCCCATGCCCATGGCTTTATCTCCTCTCGGTGCTCCGTCGGCATTCGCAAAGTTCGTCATCCCCGTTTGGTTCCAGTCCCTGGTAATAGCCATGTCCCTTTACCAAAGCGGATATGCGGCTCTTAGAAAACCTCGCCATCGTTCGCCCAAAAGTGGACCTGGGAATCGCTGCTACCTGCGACGACGTAATTCCCGTCGATGAGCCTCCTCCACCGCGGATCATCACCGAGGGCCTACCGGATCCACAAGTTGCCCGTTGCGGCCTCGATATCAGGGTTCGCCAGGCACTGGGCAGCCTCATGGCGTCGACGATTGGCTCGACGATGCCCCCCCCGTCCCGTGTCCCGGATCAGCCCGGGCTTCCGACGTCGCTGGGAAAGGATTTTTCTGTTCTTTTATCTCCATCCTGGCTTAATCTTTTGCATTGCTTCGCGCAGGGAACGGCAGCGGGAACGGCTTGGACCCATCCCCTGAGGATCCATCGAAGTCAGGAGATTTGGGTTCTAGCGTGGGGGGGGAGCCACAATTCCAGCACGACGTCGACCACTCAGCCGCGTTACAATAACCGAGGATAAAGAAAAAGTCATTGATGAAGGACAAGTGCTGGGGGGCGGCGGTGGCAAGTTCTAGGGGTGTGGTTATTTGGGCGTGACGGAAGAAGAGGCACGGAGTGACAGATCACAGAAATCTCGAAGTTGTGCACGGCCGGGGAATTTCTGAGGCTTGAGGCTGAGATAAGCCGCTTGGCAGCCGCAAGTTCGAACCTTGAGTTGAGCCTCAAATGTTGGTGTGGCTGCTTGGAATGTGGCTGACCTTGCAGGGGTCACCACCACCACCACGAGGTACGTACCTTTTTCGGCGTTGCAAGCTTCCATGGTTCTCTTACACGCAGCATCAACCCATGTATGACAACAACTGCTTCCCCTTTTACAAATCCAAACGCCCGTCCACGCATAAGAAGTAAAACACCGGGTCTCTCTATCAATGCTTCTCACATACCATTTCTGCATCTTGCTGCGTCCTCGCGTCACCTCGCCTAGAAATCCACGCTACAAAAGTCGTTTTCTCTCCCGTCGCTCTAACTTACTCCCTTACACCCGAGCACGCCCAATAGCCGACCTGGACCGACCACCACCTTCATATCGCCCGCACCCTCACAAAGCCCTACGCGCGGTGCAGTCCTGATATCCACGGCCAGAGGAAATCCTGTCCACGTTTCGTTTATTTTGATCCAGGTTCATTTTGACCTCACCCTTGAAAAACATGGACTTCGGCTTCATTCCTTCTTGGAATCTTGCCACAACCACACCCGCAGCCCCGTTTCCTGCGGGTGTGCACACCATGGCGTCTCAACTATCCTGCTCTTGTTCTTCTCGACCTTGATATTGGTCTGGCATGGGTCGGTTCATGTCAGCCACCGTGCCATTTTGACTTCCCTTCCTCCATTTTCACCTCTTCCTCTCTGCCGTTCCCTACTGCCGCTGGGAGAGGCAGACGCACAAGCGGACGCAGGCCAGAACCGTCACAGTGTCACGCGTTTCGTCGGAGCCAAGATAACGTTAAGCACCATTCCGTCCAATCCAAGGGCTCTAGGCCGACCAGGCTGGCAGCGAAACCACTCATCTTGGCTCCCACCAGCGCATCTTCTCCGCCCGGTTGACGGGAGATTGGTGAGATTGGCACGTTTCCTTCTCATTCGTACTCAAAACGAGGGGAAAGTGCGGAGAAGCTGCAATCCATCTCATAGCAGACAGGGGCCGGATGGTAACATGGCATATCTTGGTCACCAATGGACCAACGGAGCACCGCACATCGGACACAAGCGAGCATCGAGACCATGGAGACAGTCACATGGGAGACACCGTCACATGGAGACATGAAAACCTGGCGTCATGGAAACATGGAAGCCATATTGTTCGAGGCGAGACCGCCCATCTATCGACCCATCGGCCCATCGATGCATTTCGCTCCTCCTCGACTAGCGAGTCCAGGTCGATCGACGCATGCTAAATTAAACAGAAACCCAGTTCCCTGCCTTTCTCTTGGACGTCCCTTGGCGCCGGAGCGTGGTTTTCGCTTTGCAGAAACTCAGTCTCCACCCCCGCAAAATATTACACCGCAATGCCTTTATCCCTTCCCCCGTCTAATCGTATTGTGTTCTTTAGATACCCAAGGTGAACTCGACACCAACATCGATGTCACGAGCTGTATCTGCGTTAGCGTGTGGCCATGGCATACTTTTGCAGGGAGTCTCCCTCGCAGCGCGGCTACTGGAAGCAACTTACCCAACTTTACGACCTTCGACAGCTGCACCGCCTTCTCGGCAGCGCTTTGTAGGTCATCAATGGAGAAGATCTTAAGACCAGAGTCGTTGATCAGCTGGTGAGCCTCGTCGACGTTGGTGCCCTGGAGACGGGCGATGATGGGAATCTTGAGGTTCATGCTCTCGACGGTTGAGATCAGACCAGCGGCAATGGCGTCACAGCGGACGATACCACCGAAAATGTTGACAAAGATGGCGGTGACCTTGGCGTCGCTGGTGATGAGCTCGAAAGCCTCTCGGATAGCGGCAGGGGTAGCACCACCACCGACATCGAGGAAGTTGGCGGGCTGACCGCCGTTCAGCTTGATGATGTCCATGGTGGCCATGGCCAGACCGGCACCGTTGACAAGGCAGCCGATGTCGCCGTCAAGCTTGATGAAGTTGAGGCCGGACTCGGCGGCGCGGACCTCATCAGGGTCCTCCTGGGTGGTATCACGCCACTCAAAGACGTCCTTCTGGCGGAACTCGGCGTTGTCGTCGAAACCGAACTTGGCGTCCATGCACAACACCTGGTGGTCGGAAGTCTCGGACAGAGGGTTGATCTCAATCTGGGTAGAATCCTTCTCGACGAAGATCTTGTAGAGCTTTTGGACGGTGTCCTTGGCGTCCTCGATACACTGCTCGCTGAAGCCGAGCTTGGTGGCGATTTCACGGGCAATCTCGTCAGTCACGCCAACCTTCATGTCAATGTAGTTGGTGTTGATAGCATCGGGGTTCTCCTTGGCGACGGTCTCGATGTCCATACCGCCCTGGGACGAGGACACGATAACCGGGCCTTGGGTGGCACGATCCATAAGGATGGCGAGATAGAACTCGCGACGAACGAACTTGCGCTCGCAAATGTAGACGGAACTGCACAGACGTCCCTGGGCTCCGGTCTGCTTGGTGACGAGGTTCTGGCCAATCATCTGCTCGGCAAACATCTCGGCCTCATGAGGAGAGTAGATGACGCGGACACCACCCTTAAGGCCGTTGGTGAAGGTACCCTTTCCTCGACCACCAGCCAGGACCTGAGCCTTAATGACCATGTCCTCGGTGCCGATATCCTGAGCGACAGCCTTGGCCTCCTGGGCCGTCATGGCCACGGCACCCTTGGGAACACCGACGCCATACTGTTGACATCATCGGCGGTTAGCTACGGGGCAGGTCCACGGTAGGTATAGATAGGAGATAGGGGGTCGTCATGCGCAGGAAGGGCCTCACCTTTCGTAGGAGGTCGGAGGAGAGGTACTCGTGAATGCTCAGAGCTCGTCGTTGTTGAGCAATGCCGGGGAATCTGACAGCGGGAGCGATCTGGCACTATGGGAGACGGGAGAGTCAGCGTTGTCGGCTCCATGTACCGTCGCATGGAGAGTGCGGTGCGGCATTCGAGGCAAAAGCAAGCTTGGCGGGCGGGCCGTACCTTGGAGGCGTTGAGGGCCGAAGCCACGGCGCGGCTGCGACCAAGGTTAAACATGATGTCGGAGTGGAGGGGCGAACGGAAGAAGAGGAGAGAGGAGATGTGAAGAGCGATTTGTTGGAGGCGGAATGGGGGGGAGGATTTGGAGGATTTTGGGAGGCGACGGATGAACCACGAAAGTAAAGCTGTCCCGAGTTTGGAGACGCCGCCTTCGTGCAGTGGGCTCCTGCCGCACCGGTCACCAGAGCCCAGAGAGCGGGCCCCAGTTTGGCCCCAGTCCTGGCACGGGATTTGTCGGGCCACGGAGCATGGCGGAAAAAGTTTTTGGCCGAGGCCGTTTGGCGCAAGGTGAGTGGACGGCGGACGGCCCGTGGGGTTTCGTTAATTGGAGACCCGACGAGTGACGACACCCACGCACAGTGCTTGCAGGGGGTGTGGCCCGCGATTTAGATGCCCTGGAACCTGGGAACTGGAAATGCAACTGCGACACTTGCTGCCACTGAACGAAAAGCAGCTCGTGCGTGTGTGCGCGAAACAAAGCCACGGCTAGCCGCAAGGTAAAGAAAGCCCCGGTGTGTGGGTTTTCCAGTCGTTGACTAAGAAAAAGCGACTCTGTAAACCGCCATCTCTCTCTATACTCTTCGTCGTCTTGTTCTCAACCTCTTCATTTCGACTCAATGCTCGGCTTCTTCCATCCGTCCCTTCGCCATCACATTCTCCAACTCACCCACGTACTTACTCCCTGCTGCTGCAAGTCTCGCTCTCTCTACTTGTCGGTGACCAAGCTCCAACTCCTGATCTGCTCACGCATATCGTCGCACCCACTTATTAGCGGCCCGCCCAACCCCATTTAGTATTGGGCCCCCTCCCCTGTGCCGGCATAAGACCACCGAGGTAACGGCGCCGCGAGAACGGCGATAGAAGTCCGGAGAGAGCGGACAAGCAAAAAAGGCTCTCAACGAAGGGGGGCAGTTGAGGCCAAGCGACTTGTTTGAAGAGGACCATTGTGCCTACTGCCCGTTTCGAATTGCGCCGAGTTTCGGCTACATCTGAGCCGTGTTGACCGAGCTGTTTGGCATGGTCCCACACGTAAACGTCAAGCCTGCATTGGACGAGTTTCCGTCATGTCATTCGTCGATGGGGGTAACAACGTGTAGCCCACCGCCTACAACTAACTATGGGCGGCTCTGTGGTAAGGGTAGGAAGCCGATTGCCGTTTGACATGTGGTTTGCCCGTCTCACATGTTTGTTATCTTGATCCAACACCGCTTCGGACTCGATATCGTCCGCCCGGGACTCGTAGCGTACACTTCTCAAATCCCACATCTCTCAACCAAAAAGCGCAACCCTTAGACTCAAAGCTCCCTACGGAGAACATTACATAGGTCCATTCCTCTTCTCATACAAACCCTCGAAACGGCGTCCCAATCACCTTGCCCTTGCCATCAAGCCGGACCCCTTCACCCCTCAACAGCTTCTTCTTCTCATCAATCGTGATCCCCTCGCCATCCCTCGGCCACTTGCCCTTGAAGCCCCCCAGCGCGCCCCCCGTCGCGACCACCCGGTGACACGGCACCTCCGGCGCGAACGGGTTGCGCCGCAGCGCGTTGCCGACCGCCCGCGGCGACGAGTTGAGATGCGCCGCCAGCAGCCCGTACGTCGTGAAGTGGCCCGGCGGGATCTGGCACAGCGCCGTCCAGACGCGCTTCTCGAACGGGGTGCGTTGCGCGCTGGCGATACGGGCGAGCTGTGAGTGCATGGAGGGATGGAAGTGTGAGGGGATCGGCGAGGGTTCACTGGACGTAGTTGGTTGCGAATCTGGAGGATTTGATTTTGATATCTTAGATCGGACCTCTTCGGTGGGGTCCTCCAGTGGCCGTTTCAATCCTGCTGTCATTCTGAGCTCGTGATGCACGTCTTAGCGAATTCTTTAATGGGTGGCTTCGAATTAGCCAATGGGGACGACTGGTCGCAGAAACGACGTCTGACAGATGTTGATGAATGGAGAAATTCCCAGTGCTTGGATGACATGGTAAGGAACCTGCGGACGCGAGCCGTCTTTAAACACGAGATTATCCCCGAAAGGGCGTGGCGGGCAACAACATCAAAAGCAACACATCGTGAAGAAAGTCATGTGACATGCCGTCCCGCACCAGTTGAGGCTTCATCAAGCAGCAGGACATGGGTATTTGAATAAGACCTGGTAGGTCTTGTAAGGGTTACTTGTTCATCAAATGTTCGTTCACGAAAGCTATGCAAAGACAGATCCAGAGAAGCACTTCCACAAAGGAGAATCCTAACGTAAGGCCGGTATATAGAGATATCATCTGGAAAAGTCGTACACTGGTATATATATTGCACAATCAATAGTAGGCAGCTATCTCCATTCTAACCCAACGCCAAAAAGCATGCCGGACTACGCCCCGGGTTCTCTCATCCGGGGCCGGCCCTCTCCAATTTTTTTGTGTTACAAAGGCCATCAGCTCTAAATGCCGCTTCCGCGTGCTGTTTCGTTGCCCAAAATATTGTTCAGAATACAGACCTCCCATGTCTCTGATGGAAATGAATGCTTCCGTGATAAATATGACGTGTGTTACAGGGTTGTTGCCTTCCCCTTCGTTTGGGGGCCGGCTCGTGTCCATCCATCGTCAGTGTCGTGTCGTCTTAAGGATAACGTCATCGGGTTTTGCTTGGTCGCCGCCCAGTCTTGTCTGATGCCGGGAAGACGCCTTCTATTGTCTATACCATGAAAGACTCTCCGCAGCCACATTCCTCCTCTGTGGGAACATATTAGTAACAAGTTTCAAGAGTATCGGTTTGTTGGGCGGGCGCAACTCACTGATGTTGGGATTCCTGAAGACGAAGCGCTGGTTAAGCTTATCCTCGGTCCAGTCCATCTCACTGCCAATAATGCTGAATAGCGCCTTGCTATCAATCAGGACCTTGACACCGTCCTGCTCTACCGTTTCGTCGAAGGTGCCCGGCTTGTCCACATATTCGAGGTGGTATGCCAGCCCGCTGCAACCTCGGTTGCGCACGCCGACCTTGATCAGCTTCGGCTCGGGCGAGTCTAGCAGCGTCCTCAATTGCTCTACCGCCGAGGGCGTCAACTTCATGGCAGCCTTGCGAGCGCGCAGCTTCGAGCGCGGCCGTGCAGCCTTGGACTTTTGGGCCTCCTTCTCAACAATCTTGGGAGCCGGTGCGGCGGGCGTTTGGGGAGTAGCGGCGACGGCGGCGGGGGGCGCTGGGGGTGCAGGGACCGCCTCTTGACGCTGACGGAGTTGCTGCTGCTGTTGCGGCGGAGGCCGAGTCTCGTGGACTTTGGGGAGAGGATCGGGCTGGGCTATTGAAGTCTCGGGAACGTCATCGGCCCTCGGGGGGGGAGAATTGAGGTTGGAGGGCAGGCCGTAGGAATGGTAGGCGACGGCGACGGGCCGGGACGAGGAGAAATGGCGCACGGCATTGCACCCGCGTCGCAGCGCGACTCTGGTCACCGAGCGAGAGACGAACATGGTCGGGTCATGGAGGAGGAATTCCGGGTTAAATAGGATGCAAACGTAATGTTGAGGGCGAGGTTGTGGAGGTCGTCGGTACTATGACGGATTGCAAAGCAGAGCCATAGCCGGCTGGCATCTCGGTGCTAAAGGCGTTTGCAGCCGGAGAACCGAAGGGGCGAGCTTTGGGTAATTATGTCATGGGGTGCAGTCCCGATATCCACCGAGCCAATCAGCGCCCGAGAATTACTCAGGACCTGAAAACTTAGGTGGCGTGACTGACCAAGTCTATGTCATCCACAGAGAGTCCCCCACAAAGACATTTGGGCGATGGACCGTGATGGATGACAAACACGAAGTCATGGGTTTGTGTAAGTTGGTGATATGCAACTGATGCAGTTCGTTTGGATACCACCTGCAGCAGTTATTCCAACATTTCTGGCAGCATGACTAAGCCATCATAGATTTCTTTGGTTCGAAGGATGCACTTGACGTGGTTGTAGAGCCCGTTTCAACGGAAGGGGAAGACTTTAGTAATAAGCGACGCAAGTTGAGGGAGTCCGCCGAGATGGAAGAAAATCAACTTGGCAGATTCATTCACGCATGGCGAAGTCACAGATCTGTCTTCCGTGAGTTCTAAATTCATCAAGCAAAGCAAAAATCTAGCTTGTGTTACCAGTGCACTCAACTTACCTCCGGCATCCGTTTCAAGCTGGAAGCGTCCGGATTGACCAATGAAGAGGTGGGTCAAAAGCAAGGGAACGAGGGGTGAGGGGAAACGCGAGTTGAGGTTTGGTTCTGGTGCTGTCGTTTATCTCCGACCCTTGACGGTCGATCTTCACATGGTTCCTCGCCGTTCATGACATGCGTCTTCGCCCGTGCTGGGACCGCGATCGACCATCCAGCGCCGAGGTCCGTTTGGTGACATTTCAGTCCGGATCGGGTCCCCGATGGATGGGCATCCGGGCAAGACCTGGCGACATCCGACGTGATGGTTGCGAGTGTAACCATAGTGAGGTTGCGATATTGGCAGGGCAGTTATCATGCCCGTCCCAGACGGCGCCTGGCAGCGGGGCGATAGGGAGGTTGGGAGCCTCTCTCGCTATGGACAATGCAATGCGCAGGATCAACGGCTGCTTCAACGGGAACCAGGCGGCCGCTGGGGAAGCCCAAGAAACTACACGGCCATCCAGTGCTGCAAGCGGGAAGCAGTGGGTAGGGGTAGGGACGGGCAAGGAAACGTTACATGGCCGGCAGTGGAGTCGCACAGGCCAGGCCATAACCCACAACCTGGGCTGAGAGGGAGGGTAGGAAATGGATTCACGGATACGCGACTGAATGAGCAGTTTGTCTTGCGTACGGAGTGCATGCTGCATAACAAGCTAGGTCTAGAAGTCGGTCGACTCCAGATTTACGAATATGTATGTTTCCCGAATTAGCTGGAGTCAGCCCCAATAGCCTGACTGACTCATGAGCGGCAGATGTGGTTGACTGCCGGATTAGTGAATCCTCCAGTCAGCACTTGGAGAAGATAGAATTTGGATCAGACCAGTTTCTATTGTTGGCCTGGATATTGCCGCTGGCCCTCGTGAATGTGAATGTGGCGCCTCGTATCGAAGATGCGGCCCCCGAAGCCGTACTGGAGTCTGTAGTGGCCCAAGAAGCCAAAACCTGCCATTCTCGTTGGCATCGTCATGAGACGAGATACAATAGAGATCATGGGACAGAAACGAATGGCATGTACCCACAGCCTTGGCTCTTCCGATCAGATCGACGACACCTTCCTATTCGGAGCTTCTTGGCTGGCGATGGATGGATGGACAGTAACGATAAATCAATTACAGGACCATGATGATAGCCCGCTGGCAACGGGAGGCCCCGAGTTACAGGCGGGTGTGACGGGCGGCTTTGGGGGCCCAATCACGGCGGCGGGCATTCGGGCATTCGGGCCTTTCCTCTTGGAAGGTGGGGAGGCCTTATCGATCTGGGGAAAGGGGCGCGGCGTGGTGCAAACGGTAAAGACAAGACAAGAGACTAAGGGCGGAGAAGAGGCGGCGGAGGGCAAATTTAATTGGGCTGCAGATGCGCGGCAGTGATGAAGCCTCTTTGCCTCCTTTGCATCCCAAGCCTCTCAGTGTAAGCCGCATTTCGGACTGTAGTAAGCAATCCTGTACGGTGTGCACTTGGAAGCACCTCAGCGATGGAGTTGTGCACTTAATAACCAACCAATCAACCCCAAACTGGTGGCTTGGTGCCATCCTACAGGGCCCCAATGTGATTGTTTATTTGTAGACATCTCACTACATGGTATCTATACTCCAGCAGCTCAAGACGAGAACACAAGCCCGTGGTGGAATAGGCCGATGGAGATTGTCTGCCCGAGTCACCCTATCAACTCGCCCAGAACATGCCTGCTACCCTCGGGTTTGCCTTGCCCTATCCCAGGGGAACCCTTGCTCGTTCCGTGGAGCTCGGGCCTGGCCGTGGCTCCGTCGATACTCGATTTGCTGACGGGCGTTGATGGTCTCCTCCTCTCACGGACATGTCCATTGAATCCCTGGTCCTGGAATCAGGGAACGTGGTCCTTGGGGCATATTAAGAATAGCAGTAATTTAAGGTCACGTCAGGAACGTCTCTCCTTGCCATTGGCGAGATAATTGCCAGGAAGGATTTTTGCCTTGGGTCTGTGATAGGTACGAACGAACAACGTACATTTTCTGTGGGAAGGAAGGTACGGCCACCACTCTCGCACACGATCACATACCCTTCGCAGATCCCCTCTCTCTCTCTCTTTGCCTCTCTCTTGTTTCTTTACAGTCGCACCCAATTCACGTCTCCTGTTGCCCCAAGCCTACAGTGACATCGTCCCCCGGTCATCGGCCCTCGCTACCAACGCGACGGAGCACGAAGTACCAATTGTTTTATCTCCCGGCGCCCGGGCGCGACCACCACCACCCGACAACACGGTTACATACCTGAAGCGCCTAACCAGAGGAGAGGATCCGGAAGCACTTTGAGTAGCACTACATCGCGCTCGGCTCGGCAGAGCGCACCATAGGCATCACAGCAAGGCACAGCATATCGACTTATTGTCCTAACTGGACTAGGACGGACTGGGACGAACTGGGGTCAACCAAACCTATCGTGCCTTGTCACGTCGTCCCTACTATCTCGCGCCTCGAATCCTCTTCGTCGTCGTCGTCGAGTGCAACCAGCCAATCACCCTGGATATCAGCCACCACCACTATCTCTCCATCCATCCTCCACCTCCCCCCTCCCCCGCGTTGTCACGTAGCCTGTGCGTGTCCAGCCGTGTCTTGTGTCTCTCTTGTGGACCGACAAAGCTGTCCGCCGCGGTACTTCACTCGTCCAGTGGTCCAACGGTGGCTGATCGGCGGACCCTCATCGTACACCACCTCCTCGCCGCTGCTACCACGTTATCCACCTCGGCCTCCGCCTCCTCGCTCGTCGTCGGCCTCTCACGCCCTCTCAGGCGCTCCCGCATCGATACCCAGTTCACCACGACCGCCAGATTGCTACCTGCCATCCCGTCCGCCCCTGGTCGCCGCTTGTTTGTTCTGATACCGTGCCGCCCTTCCACGCTACCCTAGCTTCAGTCCTTGCTCCTTGGTGCAGGGGTTATTTTGGTCTTCCCCAGCTCCTCCCAAGTCCACGGCTACATTAAACCCAAACCCGGACCCCTACTCATCTACCCACTCGCTCAACTCACTCACTCCCGCTCCTCTCTCTCAATTCTATTAAACCATTGAAGCTCCCCCGCCAATCCATCCGTTTTCCTTGCCGGGGTATCACTTCACTTGTTTATTTCCGGGTCCGTGACATACATCTGACGTCGACATCCTCCTCCTTCGACCCATTGGTCAAGTTGGGTCTACCCTCACCTCATTCGATCTCAACTGCTCGTCAACGAGACCGCCGCCATGGCCGACGAAAAGCACGCCGACCCTACTACTGCTACGGATGTCCACAGTAACGCGGACACGCCACCAGACTATGATCATGCCGACCGTCCTCGTGGTTGGATCTACAAAGGCTTCAACATCGGTGGCTCTGAGATCTGGTATGCCTCGCCCAAGGTTCAGCTTCTCATGGTGTCGTTTGTTTGCTTCTTGTGCCCGGGAATGTTCAATGCCTTGAGTGGTCTCGGTGGAGGTGGTCAGGTCGATGCCACAGCCCAGGATCATGCCAATACCGCCCTCTACAGCACGTTTGCCGTTGTCGGTTTCTTCGCCGGCACCTTTGCCAATCGCCTTGGTCTACGCCTGACGCTGTCTTTCGGTGGATTCGGTTACTGCTTATATGCTGCCTCATTCCTCTGCTACTCGCATACTGAGAACATTGGCTTCGTTGTCTTTTCCGGAGCCCTCCTCGGTGTCTGTGCCGGCCTCCTTTGGACCGCCCAGGGTGCCATTATGATGTCGTACCCCCCAGAGGATAGCAAGGGCCGATACATTTCGTACTTCTGGATGATCTTCAACATGGGCGCCGTCATTGGTTCCTTGGTGAGTATTCATTCTAATGTACAAGCACAACCCTCATTAACACAATCTCTTAGATTCCCTTAGCCCAAAACATCAACAAAAAGGCAGGCCCCGTAACCGACGGAACATACGCCGCCTTCATTGTCCTCATGTTCCTTGGTGCCGTCACCGCCCTCTTCATCTGCGACGCCGACAAGATCATTCGAGCCGACAACACCAAAGTCATTCTGATGAAGAACCCCTCGTGGAACACGGAAATCGTTGGCCTCTGGGAGACCCTCCGCGATTCGCCTTGGATCCTACTACTCTTCCCCATGTTCTTCTCCTCCAACATCTTCTACACCTACCAGAACAACGGCATGAACGGCGCCCACTTCAATACCCGCACTCGCGCTCTCAACAACCTTCTGTACTGGCTTGCCCAGATCTTTGGCGCCTTGATTGTTGGTCATCTTCTTGATGTTGGCAAGGTCCGCCGAAGTGTCCGCGCCAAGGCCTCCCTCGCTGTTCTATTTGTGCTCACGTTTGTCATCTGGGGCGGCGGTTATGCCTGGCAGAAGGATCAGGTGTCGCGTGAGGCCACCAAGGCCGAGGGCTTTGAGGGGCTTGACTGGACAGCTGGCGGAGAGAAGTACATTGGCCCTATGTTCCTCTATTTCTTCTATGGCATGTTTGATGCTGTGTGGCAAACTTGCATGTACTGGTACATGGGTGCTCTGTCCAACAACGGTCGCAAGGCTGCCAACTTGGCTGGTAAGTGATGGATACCTCCCTCTACCTGGCGTAATTATAGGGTCAATACTGACTTGGTGATGTCCAGGCTTCTACAAGGGCATCCAGTCCGCCGGGGCCGCCATCTTTTGGCGTCTCGATGGCCTCGGCAAGCCCTACGACACCATCTTCGGTGCCACCTGGGGCTGTCTTGCTGCCTCGCTTCTCATCGGAGCTCCCGTGATCCTCATGCGCATCAAGGACTCGGTGTCAGTCGAGGAGGATCTCAAGTTTAGCGACGAGACCATAGCAGACGTTGTTGTCATGCCCGCGGGCCAGAAGAAGGCGGACCCTGAGTCGTAAACCGGCTTGCATTGGCGGTACAGGATATTGTTGCATTCTGTGTTACTTGAGGTAACTTAATGATTGAATCGTGGGCTCGCAGTAAGCCAGGAGTGGGATGAGGCGCTATGAATGATACCTAGTTAGGATTCTCGGGTTATAAGCACCACACTCGATGTTGAATCAAAGTCTAATATGCTTGAACAGTTGTGTGTATGCGACAGCCTCAGTCACTCAAATGTTTAGAGCAATCCCCTACTACATTCAGAGGCAGATATACTTAATGATTCCCTGTGTAGAGCTAGCCAATCCTACGCGGATAGCCTGCATTCGTCTAAAGAAGCGCTACCATTTGAGAGGAGCTTTACCAGATGCACAAAGAGGTTTTGCTAGTAACGCGAACAGAATTAATAGCTTAAGGCTAATACGTAAGGTATAGTAAGAAGTACTAAAGTCTTTAGTTTAGATATATATTTAGTCTTAGGTGGGTAATTTATTCATTATATTAGTCCAAGCGACTTATGACTAAACGGACACCGCTGATAATGTATACAAACTGGTTCCAGGCAGTCTTAGCGATGCGTCCAAAGCTCTAAGGATCTAGATTACACTTGAGACATGCCAACACTCGAGCTGGCGTTGCCCACATGCTGTGTCGGAGTCAAAAGCACGAAGGCGCTTCGCCACAAATGTGATTTGATCTATGGATGAAGCAAGCCAGCGCGCAGTTGCTGAGACGGTGTATATGACAAGTGTCGTGGATAATGAACCAGGCCAGACCTTGCGCCTGTCAGAGATGTCCTAGTCGAGGGTTGCCATTGAGACGGGAATACGTGAGACTCGGCCCGAAGGTCCCAGGCGTAGTCGATGTGTCAGTGAAGAATGGCAGCCGTGTCTGTAGGATGCGGAGATTGTTCCCAAGACAGATTTGAATCACCCAACTAGATGAGTGGAAGAACGTTGAGGTTCACTATGGTGATAGATACACCAAGTCCAAGACTGTTTCGAGAGTCAGTCCTAACGATCTACATGAGTAATTCAATACAGGTACCATCATCACATGTGAATCAAAGCAGCAGAGATTTTGTTGAACAATTCCTGTTATTCGGTGTCGCGGAATGCTCCCGCATCTGGGCAACCAGCCCATCTTACAACCAGGTAGATACATACAACAGGTGTTGCCAAGCGTGGCAGCACGAAAGCCATTCCGTCCCAGATAATCCCCGTCGTATTATGCGGGCCGCTCTCTCCATTTGTAAGACAGCCTTCGATTCCCTTTTTCCCAGCAACTCGAGATTCCTGACCGCCCTGAGTGCATGAAGAAAGATAACAAACGCATAAAATAAAATAAAAGACACGGCCGCCTAACCGCCCAATCCTTCCTGGACCTAGCCCATGCCATTTTCGACGCCCCGCCATAACCGACCCGAGAGAGAGAGAGAATGATGGGAGGGATGGAGTGAAAGTGAGAGAGTGAGAGAAACAAGGTGAGCCAAAGGGGCAAAATATAGCTCGGTACCCAGAATTTGCGCAGCAAGCCAACAATGGGCCGTGGGAATGATGACAAGGACCAAGACAGGCCGTAATTCCAACATGCAGGCTTTTTCCTGCCTTTCCAGACTCCCTAATTCCACACTGGAATGTTCCAGAGTCCCCTGCGAGACAGTCGCGTACAGAGAATCGAAGACAGGCCGAAACATCGTGCGCCTCTCGCTATTGCAAAGCGCTGGTTCCCGGGCCTGGAAAGAATCGACATAAGACATGGAGCGAAAAAAAAGACAAAATAATCCCAGTATATGAATAACGCCGTTGTGTTGATGTATATAGTAGTCATAAGGGACATGTCGATGTTCTCCCATCTGCTGACGAAAAGCATGAAAAAAATTGGGGGTATCAAAGATGAAGTAGTAGTTACTGACGGATGTAATATGTGCGCGCGCGTGATGATGAAAGGTTGTAGTTAATCCGAACATGTCGGGTATTCAGATGAGATGGTGGTGTCTACACTGGTGCAGGTGTAGGTGTTTGGGCGCCTCGATCCCGGGACATCCAAGCAAAGAGGTCGGCGCGGCTGGCATTCATGGCGCCCAGCGAGATTTGAGACTCCAGAGGAGGACGGAGAGCAGTCTCTCGAGGCTCCAGAAGCAGACTCTTGCGGTAGTAGCTGACCTGAACGTTGCCCTGATCGCCCTCTCGGACTCGCTGGATCTGTGCCGACATCCAATCCTGCATATCGGGAACTTCAATCAGGCGGTAAGGGATCTGGAATCGCTGGAGCTCGCCAATGATCTTGGCTGTGCGGGTGTGCTTGTCAAAGTTGATGACAGTAATGCCGTTGATACCGTCCTCCTCCGACTCGTTACCAAGGGACATCTGCTTCGTGGCGGGGTTGCCAATGTCGACAAAGGTCAAGTCGGTAAGATACATGCCAAGGAAGGGAAGGCAAGGAGGAACGTGATCATGCAGACGAGTCCGCAAGACCTTGTTGTTCTGGGAAGGCTCAACGAGAGCCTGGAGGGTTCGAAGCATCTCCTTGCGCTTGGCAGACACGAGGTCCCATGTCTTGCGGAGACGGCTGATGGTGCTACTGTTCAAGCTGCAGATGATGGCCATCAAGCCGTCGTAGTTGTGGAGCTCGAGGCACTGGTGAGCGATCTTGATCCACTGCTTGATGACAGCAGCGCGCTTCTTGATCTCGACCTGCTGGAGAATGGTCTCGGCAACAAGGTTGGAGAGGTCAGTGGACAGCGAGGACATGGCCTTGACATTGGGGGCGGCAACGCCACCCTTCTTCATCCACTGGGACCCTAGCAGCTCCTCGGGGAGAATAGAGCAGAAGATGTTCATCTGCTTGATAGTAAGTTGACGAGCTAGCTCAAGAGAGTCAAAGTCGAGGATGGTCGGGGAGCTGGCTCCGTTCTTGAAGGTGGCGAGCAAGTTTGTCTGAGTCTTGGAGACGGCCGGCTGGGGCAATGGAGTGTCGGCTGGGACATATTGAGCAATGGATGTGTTGGTCTTGCCCATCGATGAGACGAGCCGGGGGACCAGGGAGCCCTCTCCAGAAACTCGCTGAGCAAGTTGGAGGAGTCGTTGACCAGCGGAGGGGAGGACGGACCCAAGCTTGATTTCAGAAAATGGCATGATGAGGCCAAGAGCCTCACGGTCAGTCTCGTCCCTCCAGTGAGATTCCAGCCAGCCCTTGAAAGCATTATATACTCTCAGTCGCACTGGCCCGGCCATGTGAGTGGACTCGTTGACATAGTCGAAGCGCTCAATGAGGGCTTCCGCTAGACGCACCGGGGTGCAGAAGAGGCGGAAAGTAAGATAAAAGGTAGAGACGAACATGGCGTCGGGAGTAGATTCGTGGGTGGTGAGACGCTCGACCAAGGCTTGAAGAGAGCCGCCAGTCACCAGACCCTCCTTGTTGAACATCAGCTCATGAGCAAAAGTCTTTTCCATGAGCCTCGACTCGACATCGTCCTCCTCTGCGTGGGACGAACTGCCGGTGGCGCTCAGCTCAGACATGGAAGGTTGATTCCTAGGGGCTTGGGTGTGGTCGGGAGTGGTGGCACGGGTGGAGGACTGCGAAAGCATGCTGGACTCGGAGTCTCGGCTGAGGTATGTGGCGCTGCTGCCAGCGCTCGAGGCAACCATGCTGTCAAATCGGGAGGTGGAGTTGAAGTCATTATCGTGGTTATCGATAGGGCTGTAGTCATCATTGGGGAGGAGGCTGGTGGACAGCTTAGGTAGCGGAGGAAGGGAGGGTCGAAGGGAGGAAATAGAGCAGGCCATGCTCGAGAGGTTGTCTTCGTTTACCGATGACGGTCGAGAGGAGACGGGAGAAGGGTGCTGGGGCGTTTGCTCCTCGGTAGGGGTAGTGGCATCTTGGGGAACCTCAGGGAGAGGCTTGTCGACTCCGACGAGGGTCAATCGTCGGGGAGCAAGGGTGGATGAGCCGGAGGAGCTGCGATGCGATTCGCCAACGTTTTGGGAGGTGCTGGGCTCGGAGGCTGAGGGGGTAGTGGCTCGTTCCTCGGGGGCGATGTCGAGGATAGTCAAGTCGATGCCGAGACTGCTGCTCTCCAGCTCAAACTCGAAGTCTCCGATGCGTTCGATGGCGACCTTGGCCTTGGCGACGCAGTCACCGGCAGCCCTCACGCAGCCAGTTGCGGACATGAGGAGGATGCTGTTGTCCTGGGGCATGATGACGTCGGCCTCCTCAGATTCGGCATTGGCCAGGGTGTCGCGGGCGGAAAAGACCAGATCCTGGATGCGATCGAACATGGTGGCACGGGCCATTGCCAGGATTTGAGAGCTCGAGTTGATGTGCTCATAGACGCCGTCAACGACGGCCAGTAGCTCACCTCCAGAAAGCGCGGACTGCTTGATGGCGGAGGCCAGTTCGGGGCGGGATTGGGACTGAAGATGCAGGCGGCCGATGAAGGATCCGAGGTGCGAAAGAAAGGTGTCGTGAGTGCGGTTCAGCCGCTCCGAGACGAGGTGATGGGCACGAGACAGAGGTGAGGGGCCGGCAAGGGATACTCTGTGAGAAATGGAAGCGGACAAGCGGTGAGCTTGGACAAGGCTGGCCTGCGACAGACGATGCGTGCTTGGCCCCGTAGGCGAGCCAAGGGAGGAGAGCCTCCTGTTGAAAAGGGCCATAGTGGTTTGGGTGCTCTCGCTGGACTCTGACGTAGCCACGCTAGCCGCCGCCTGCGAGTCCGTGTCGGTGGTGGTGCGTGTCGTCTGCTCATCGAATGTCGCCTGGTCCGCGGGTGGCGTTGGAGGCACACACGACTCTTCCAGCACGGTGGCCATAACAGTTACTGAGGCTGGTGCCCGAGCCCGTCGGTCCTCTTCCAGTACATCGACAAACCGAACACCCTTTGTGACGATGCGGAAGGCCTTGAGAATCATCTCGTCGACAATGTCGTTGACCTCATCCTCGATAGCGATCGCCGCAGGCCGTTGTTGCTCTTGCAGGCGCTTGGCTGACTTGACCAACGACGACAGCTCCGATAGTAATGACTTGCGACACCTGCGGAGGCTGTCGTTGCGCTGGATGAAGGGAGACTCCCGGTTCAGGCAGTTCGTCCGCTCCTATTAGAAAACATTAGCTCGTCCTCTCACGCATCCACCTGCCACTGGTCGAAACTCTGCCGCCGAAGACTCACCAATAGGAATCGCACTCCGGCGATGATGCCCTTCATGAACTCCTGGTTGCCGAAGATTTCTCTGTCATTGACCGTCGTGCTTCGAAGCAAGTCCCAAAAGTTTAACAGGGCCTTGAGAAGGCTGTACATGTCGTCGTGGTCGTAGGCTTCGCAGTAGTTGGTGGGTAGCCATCCTCGAGCGCCGGAAACAAGCAGGGTCCCGTCGGCCCAGCCGTTGGTGTGGATCGAATGCACCAGGATGACATCTCCCTCGTTGAGAGGGAGCGTCACGCTCGAGTCGGACATGGCATAACTGGGGTTGAATGGGTAGAAGGCTCGCAGGAAGTTGTGGAAGACGGGAGGGGCGAGGTATTGCGGCGAGAGATCTTCCTGCGAGCCATTGGGAGTCGCCGGGGGCGTCATGTGAGATTGCGAGTAAGGGTTGGTATCAAGATCCGACGTCGATGATCCATCTCCAGTCGACTCGCCGTGAAGCTTTGAAATGGTCAGAGGAGCCACCTGGAGACTGGCTCGCATCGGCTGGCTGTTCAGCATCGCGATTGCCGCTGATGTCTGAAGGCGTGGATCAGATCATTGGGGAATAGCCAGGCAGGCGGGTTGTTATAACCACCCAGGCAAGGCTCCGTCTCAATGTTCCCAAGAAAAAAGAATTCCGAGGTTTGTTGTCGTATCCAAGATAAAGTAGTCTGAAAGAGAAAAACCGACAATGGGGTTGAAGAGGCGGGCTAGGCTTTGCGCGACTGTGGTGTAAGCCGGGAAACAAGAGAGTTCGTGCTAGCTACAGCCGTTGTTTCGAGATCGGGATGGGCCAACCAGCTGTGCAACCAATCTGACGGTGGAAAGCGTCAGCTAGCTAGAAAAAGATGTCAGTGTCCGTGACCGCGATTTCTGATCGATTGTGTTGTGGTGATTGTTTGGAAACAACAGAGGAAGCGGCATGGAATGAAGGGAGAAGGCGGCGTGTGGGCGCGAGGGACCCGCGGCCAGCCGTCCAGGAATGCCAATGCGGCAGTGGCGAGACCAGCTGCAGGAGCTGCGGCGTAACAGCGTTGCAGGCGGGGCAGGGCCGTTGCAGGAGGCTGCAAGGGCGCCGTTGAGGCAAATGTCATCGGCTATAAGACGACCCGCCAGAACGACGGACGCAAGACACGGCGCAAAGCAAAGTAAAATGCCTTGATTTCCAACCTCACGGACTCAGTTCCGCTCGTCTCGACTTGAGAAGAGACGAATTGCATGCACGGCCTTGCTCCTTTCCCATCTCATCTAAATGATTTGCGTGGTTCCGCGTGGTGCGTGCGTCCGCGTGGACGTGCGTACATACGCACATGCGTGTAGTGGAGGTGGACAGGTAGTATATCTGAGTACAAAGTAGCGCTTACCTTTGGGTGGCCTGCGCAGCGGCAGAAGCAATTCAACCAGGGTTGTTGTGGATGAGTGATGAGAGGAATGGACGACGATGGGATCGGGTCGAAGGGATTGCCTTGGATAGTCGTCGCTTTTGTCGATCGAGGGTCGAGGGTCGAGGGTCGAGGTCGGTCGCAGGTAAAGCCGCTGCTAAGTCAAGTATGGGGAAAAAGGAGAGGATGGATGGAATGTCCGGACCAATGAAAAAGGCGAGTGAGTGATGGACAGGAGTCGTGGGCGAAAAATTGAAACCGGGGATGGGCTATCAAAGCGAGGGTATTCTGTCTGTAGCTGGATACAGAGGCGGGATGCACAGCAAAGAAGATCCGAAGACTCAATCGAGGAGGATTTGGACGATGGAAGGAGAGGAGAGGAAGATGCCCTACGCGGAGCTGGGCCTGGGGACGACGGTGGTGTTATCACATTGCCCGCCGGTCTACTCGATTGCTGTGGCTCTTTGGGTCTTGCGTCTTGCGTCTTGGTGGCCACACCCAACTACTCACTCTTTGGGTCAGTGGATCCCTACACCAGGCCCCCCCCCCGAGCCATCCATCTTTCGCGCAGCACACCGCACACACCCCGAGGGCATCGCATGGATTGAAAGGGCAGAGCGTCGAAGCCCAGCAATGGCAGCAGATGGACGGGATAGTCGCACTCCCCGACCCGGTGGGATCCACTGGAGGCACTGGGGCACTGATGGATGCTACTGCAGAGGTTCCTCACCTCGTCGACCCGGGCAGCTCGACCCTAGACAGGCAGCGCAGGGCAAGGACAGGGCCAGGGGCCAGGGGGGAGAGAGGCAGCGAGTGTGGACAGTCACTTTGGGTGTGCGCCAGACTGTGGGTGACGGCAAGACGGGCGGGATCATGGTGCTGACCGGTGACGGCGGGGGTGACGGGTGAGGAGGTGGGTGACGCCGTGACGGCCCTGACGGGTGATGGTGATGGCTGGTCCGGGGGTGTGCGGGCGTGCGGTGCCAGTGGGGGGCCTCCTTTTTTGGCGGCACGCCTCACTCCAGAGGCTACCTAGCTCCAGGGGGCCCCCCCCCCCAGGCTAGCGCAGTAGCTGGGGGAGACCAGGGAGCAGCAGGCCTTGATGGCCCAGGAACCCAGCCACTGCCCAGGGAAGTGCGAGATGGACCCCTTCGGTTTGTCTTCCATCGTCACTCTTGTCCTTGTGCTTGTGTCCTTGTTGCGCGCTTCGCCCAGCAAACAGCCCTGAGAGAGGGGGATCGACTAGCTCGATATAGAGGGTGGGAAGCTGCCCGGGAAGGAAGAGGCAATCCATCTCCATCCCCATCCATCCATGACACAAGACGGCCCGGGGGACACTGACACTGACACTGACACTGACACAACAGCAGAACACTCGCATAGCAAACACCCGACTCTCTCCACTGACACTGACACCGACACAGGCACAGGCACAGGCACAGGCACAGGCACAGGCACAGGAAAATCCTCGAGTTGGTGCGCCCCCTGCTCGGAGACGGACCTGCCAAGGTAACCGAGCTGCCCCACTGCTTCCACTCAGTAGCTAGTGATGGAATTATTCGTTAGACTAACACGCAGTTCGCTCGTGACAGGTACGAATAGTCTACGTATTCTGCTGCACGTTGCCGGGAGTCATCAGCCATCACAAGGCTGGGTGGCTGCTTTTGGGGTCCTCCAAGTGCGCCCTCTGAATGGGCGGCGGTAGGCGATGCGCAAAATTGGCCAACGTCCCTTGGCAGCCATTGGGATGCATCCGTTTCTTCATATCATCGCGACGTACGCACACAATCCCATGCCTATCGCCATCAATCTAGATCTAGACGCCCTGGTTGACATGCCTGAGCTTTGGGATGCCACACTGCAAGTAATAGCAGCTATCAGTGGTCGGAGCTCATCAAATTGAGCAAATGGCAGCGGCCTCGGGGCACGGTGAGGCGCTTCTGGATTGGATGCCCTCATCGCGCCAGCATCGGCTTTGACCACCTGTTGCTCATCCAGACGACAGCTCAGAGCACAGGACAAGCACTAACAGCTGGTGTAATTCGACTCGGGGCCCTACCTCGACTTCCCATCGCCAACTACCCAGGTGGCAATATGCTCGGCCCCAGATTTCAGTCGGCCAGACCACCAACTGAGCCGCCAACTGAGCCGCCAACGCTGCCCGCTACCAAAAATTGTCAGACTACCATTTTGGGTCGCCATCAACTGGCCGGCTAGAACGAGGCCGTTCTGGATCATTTCCTGAATCGGGGGGCACATGTGTCATGTGTCAAGCTACTATTACCGGCTCATCTATGTCGATATTCCGACCTTCCACCCGTCCGTCCATCATCATCCTGCATCAAAGGGGGTGGAAACGGAAAGAGGAGGAAAAAAACCCTTCTCTTGTCCTCGATAATCCGTGGGACCACTCCCTTCGTATTGGCTCTGTTGGGCGCTTTGCCTTTCGTTAGTTGCCTGCTTAGCTGCTTGTTCCTGAGTTGGCGTGCAGACGTCGACGTCGACGTCGACACACAGACACTCTGGCGCTAGATACGCTCTCCTGCGTCTCGCTTCAGCACCGCGTTGGAGCCCGTGGGTGCCCTCTGCGGCCATGTTCCATTGCCCCGTCCTCGCTTGAGGCCATGCTGCAGGAGGAGAAACACACAGACAGTATCAGAGACGGAGAGGGAAAGTTTTTCGACAATCGCCCGCATCGAATACGTATTACACAGTCAGTGCCATCTACGCCCTCGTCATCGAGAGCATGTTCGGTGCCCCCTGAGCTCAGCCTCTCTACCCAACGAGCTGGCTCAGCGCCGGAGCGCCATAATTAAGGCCCTAGATCCGGCATTTCCCCGCGGCTCCAGAAGGGATCCTACGTGCCTACAGAGCACGATGGCACGACATCAAGGGACCACAGTAATAGTCAGCAATCAGCTCCCTCGGATGTGCTCGTAATGGTTTCGTACACGCTCGCGACGTCACACACAAGGGATTCTTAACTTTGCGAACGGGCCCCTTGCGGCTCAGGGAAGCAGAGACATTGGCGCAAGAGTCTGCGACAGATCGAAGACATTGCATCAGAGGTGAGATGCCACCCCGGCCGTTCGTTTCGCCGAAAGCAAACGGCTTCCCCAAACAGGGCCTCCCTTATCCAGTATCCAGTGTGATCGTCGTTGGGGTTCTCGGCCGCATCCCATCACTGGGCCTCCTTCGTTTGTTCCCGGCACTGTCAGTGGCCCGAATATTAGTGCCCTCCAGCCAAGTTTTAGCCGTACGGCGGCAGCGCGGTCTCATAACGGTGCCGGTGCTGCTACTGTACGTCACACTTCGTACGTACCCTGTTCGTCATCCTCCCTTTTCTCGCGCCCTTCTGACGCGTGTGGGCGCGATGGATTGTTTCCCTCGTGAGGTACTCGCCGCTATTGAGAGAGGGTTGCCACGATGGCATTTCAGTTCCAACGTCCGAATTGATGGCTGGCTGCGCCTTGCGATAAGCCCGTCTCAGTCGTAGCCCGAATCGACCTATTGGGCGATCATGTTCCTCTTTTGAAGTCGGCCCCCGCCCGAGGGGCAGCACGCAAGCTGGCAAAAGCACTTCTCAGGATGGCACCTAACACATGTTGGAGCACGGTGACCGAGGCGTGGAGGTTCCATCTGCAATAAGTGCCGGCAGGGTTTCATTGAGACATCAAGCATCAACCGCGGCGCCACCACGAAGCCTCGCCGTGCTCCCTCCCTGAATCAACGTACATAGCATCTGCGAGTGCTGTAGCCGGAGCGAGCTGCACGATGCTGCGTGACGTTATTGACATTCCTGTGTGGCCGGCTAAGTTGCCCGGTGTCGGCGGTGGACCCTCGGCCATCACATTGACCGCATGAGTATACGAATAATTGATGCTTGCTGCGTGATGCTTGATGCCTGGACAAGCGTTGGTTCGTTGATTGTTGGTGTTTGGTTGGTTGGTGGTAGCCGGAGGTTGGCTCCTTCCAGCAGTTTGCGCCTCAACAGCAGGCAGGTCGGTAGCACAAACTGCAACGGTCCTGCATCCTTGGCCTCATGCCTCAGGAAGGAACGCCGGTTGGGTGGAGTTCCACGCAAAGCAGGTCTTGACCTTCCTACTCAAACCAAATGTCCTCTTACACATCCATTATCGTCGTCACCCACATCATCACATCGCATCGCATCGCTCGGCATACCAGCACATCGTCTCCGGTCGCAGAGTTTCCTCATCGTCGCAACGGGACTCAGGTCACCTGCTCTCTAAGTTTCAAGGGACCCTGATCCCTTTTCCCCGACCCGCTGGACCCCCATGCCACTACGCCGCCGCCTCGTTGCCTACGCTTGCTTCCCCATCAGGTTTATTTGCTTTTTCGCGTCTTTTTCTTGCACAGCGCCGCAACAGGAACAATTAATCAGCCTTGTTAGACATTGGTCGTGTATCCCCCTCAAATGATGGGTTCTGTTCCCACTCCTCTCCGGGGATCGATTCCCATGGACAAGGGATTGCCGTGCCCTTACCTGACACAACCCTTGCTGTGAAGAGTCCACCCTGGGCCTCGTGTACGAAACCCGACCGCTGCTCGCCCTTGCTATACCGTCCTCACTATGCCGCTCAGGCTCCCAGTTGAGCTCGTTCCCATCCGAGGAAGAACAAAGTCTCACGCATGCAACGTTGACGATTGACTGACAGGCTTCCGTGTCTTCCCTACGTCAACTCCAACAACCTCCAGCTGCGAGTTGCGAAGTACATAGCGAGTTCTGGTCGGCAATCACGTCTTCTCAGCTTTAGTAACACTTCCCATACTCGAAGCCTTCGTTACTTGATGTGTGAAAAAGCAAAACACTGGCTGGACTTAGTATCAACGTCGACAGTGACAGCAAACTTGAAGAGCAAGTACGGGTAATATGTACAGTACGGAGTAACTTCAGGAGAGACGATTTACCCTATAAAGACATGGGGAAGTGATGCTCGCCGGCAAGCAACACCAACCCCGTCCCCGTGTAATTTTCTCTTGCCCTTGTCGGAAGCTTTATGCTTACCCTGGTCCTGGAAGCCCAAGCTTCTGGGCTAACAAGTCTCTTGACAGAGCGAGAACTGCACTATTGCTGTGCTGATTGTCGGCGACAAAACATCTGTCCGATCAACCCAGGACCGGTATCTCTTAGCAGATAAACATGTTGATAGTGGCTTACGCTACCTGCACTCAAGATCCTTTTCCAACCAACGGCGCTATCTGTGCTCGCCTTCATTATTCCCCCAAGACGGAACATCGGAGGCTTGGACAGATTCTAGGAGAGGCCCTGACCCGCATCGGTGCCTTAACCTCTAACCAACATCCCCACTCTAGATCACCAACAACCGCAGGCACATACACGTGAATAGTTATGCAATACGAAAGGAGGCTTTCAGATACCCACCAACTCCCCACTACAACAAGCCTGTCCGCTTGTTGTTCCAAGCTAAAAGCTAAGCAATCCCGCATGAGACAGTTCCGTTGGTTTGGCTAGCTGAGTCTGAACCCCAAGTCGTGCCCAGTCGTCAGTTTTTTTCTGGTTGCAGACGGCCGAGATCACGTTATTACCCGCACCTGCTGTCGGGTCTTTTGTCACATCTTGTTGGCTCTTTCAAGTTGTTTACTCCTCATCCTGGAAAAGCTCATATAGGTGACAATGAGAGTGGTGTTGGTTGAGAACAAACCTACCCACAGGGGTGTACCAGGTGTCGACCCCCACCCCCCGGCAGACTGGTCACTCGAGCAAACTCCTCGAAACCATTGGCGGGCCGGTGGTCGATGTGCGCGCCGTCCCGTCACCGGAACTCTGAGAGCATGATCCGGGAGCCTAAGCCAAGCCATGGATGGCCCTGACTAGGGAATGGGCAACGGGTGACTCCTAAGAAGCATTGTTAAGGTTTGATGATGTCTTAAAGACGTTTCCAGGGTCTTGACGAATCCCAGGTGCTCATCATTGCAGATGCATCTCCACTTGGTACAAAGCCCATTGTGGCGCCTCGGGATCGATGGAGGGGGGCAACGCATTATCAAAATCTGTCTGTTGAAGACTTTTTCAGCGTTGCCAACCTCAGTAGCCTTGGCCATGCAACCGACGGTGGTTCTCGTGAGGGGCTATACGCGTGGGACGGGGCACGGCCACGTAACTTCGTGCTAGTGAGGAGGAAAAAATGCATCGATGAGGGGATGAGAGCCGTATCCATGATCTGATCTCGCATGGCTCATCTTGTTCAGCTGCTTCCGAATCACAATCCGCCAAGGTTCACATTTGCATTGTCGCGTCTTGCGCTTAGATTTACGAAATCCACGACCCCGGGGACACTGAAGGATGGCAGGGCAAGGGTCGACAGATCATGCTGGTCTCTCACACCACGACGACCTGGAGTATAACCTTCTGACAAGGATTTCCCGGATATGCGGATCGGCCGCCGGTCGATCACAGTCGCAGCTCTTGGGATCGAATGAGATCTCTCTTTGGGCTGATGTCTACCTGGTTCGGAACCGAGCAAGATTCTACGACCTGCTATTCTTGAATATCGAGCAAAAAAGACGTCATCATGAATGAAGAACCCTGGCAAACATGATACCAGTTTAGTCGGCGTCTTGCTTCACCAGACACGAAAGGAACCAAGCGGCCCACTTGTACAGCCGGATCCTCCACACCCGAGGTCGCCTCCGATGAAGGGACAACAAAAAGCAAGCAGCGCGGCCGCGTCGGCTGCGGGATACGTCATTTCGGTTAGATGGGGGAACTGGGCAGACACGTTGTACTCCAAGAGGCGTGGGCTTTGTCTCACTAGAGCACGTTTGATTTACTCTCCGGAACGTTGGGGAAGCACCGGGCAAGCCGATCAACAGAGGCGTGAAGTGATCCAAAAAAGGGCTGTTTAGGTCTTGGTGTTGGTTAAGAACAATCGAGACTCAGCGCCATGCTCTGAGAATGACATGACATCGGGCGTCCCAATGCCCAGGCGCGGAAACCGGGGCGCCGGGAATGAGATCTCACCTGCTGGTCTGGGTCTGTGCCGCCAGACCTCGAACTTTTCGGCATGGTAAAAATGGTCAAGAAAACTTTCAAAAAACTCTCCCAGCCAACAAGGATGCCTACCTAGGTCAACGCTAGACCTCGGAATTTTCCAGCACCTCTTCCGCTGTTCGAGGAACGCCCACCGGTTGCCCTGACCAGAAGCCGTAGCGCAACGCCACGAGAGACGCGGCTCGTCGGTCTAGGGAGCGGGACAATCCCCCATTGGAGGGTGTTGGCCAAGGGCACCTGAAACCGCGCGTGGCGCTTGGTTCGTCGACGGAGCTTCGCTTGTACGCCCACCGACGACTCCGACGAGGCGCGCAGTCCGGTGGCCTCTTGAGGGATCGTTTTCGGAGATCTCGAGGTTAGTTGATGACGGGGATTATTGCAGAGCACGCCCCTGTCTTCCGCTAGTTAGGAGTGTGATTTGATCAGAGTCGCGGCGCCCTGCCTCGTAACATCATAGGCTCCTGTTGGCGAGAAGTGGCTGTCAATCGGGAGGACGGGATAGCTATGCAGCATGAGCAAGCTGACGTCCAGAGGCGCTTGCGTCTATCCGAAGTTGCAGGACTGGATAGATCACTTGGTGGTCTGAGTGCTGTCACTTCATTGTGCATCTGTCCATCCACAGGGACAGGGTTGCGACACGGTCCAAGGCTAATTACTCATGGAGACTGCCAAGGCGCATCTTTCCCACTGAGACTCGCCAAATTACCAACACCGCCTTGGCTTAGTTATCCCCAAGGACCCTCGCGCACGGAGGTCACGAGCATCTGTGGCCATTCAAGCGCCGGCAGTAAGACCGTTGGTGTCGGCAATGGCGCTGTGCCTCCACGCCGCAATTAACCAAAATTAACCAAAGAGTGGTAAATTTGATGGAGCGAAGCCGATCTCGGTATAAACCTCTTAACAACCCAAAGAAAGCAAAAGGGGAGCGGCCACTAGCTGGGCGAGCGACCCTGCTAACGGTGTGTCTGAACGGCCTGCGGATCGGACTTAATCCAGCTGGGAAGTGATGGAATCCCGCGTCGGGGTAGCCCCCACGAAACACGGGATCAAACCAGCTCGCCTTCCACGACGAGGAAGATGTCATGGACATGCTCGTTCCTCAATGGTCGAGTATAGGATCTAGATTAGATCGCATCGCCGCGGCGCTTCCTACCATGGTAGTGCCGTCGGCGCAATATCGCGATTGGTACATACTTTGTGGGTTTCAGCACGGGAGGCTTCGGCAGGTAACTTAGGCGTTGCGATGGGCCGCGGGAGACCGCAACGTGATACGCTACATACATGATCTGGTTCCTGGATGGCAAAAGCATCGAGTGCCGACTTGGCTCCGGCAGATGGATTGTGGAACCGAATCAGCATCTTGACCTTGAGGGCTAAACACCAGCTTGTGAACTATCCAAGCATTCGAATAGCGTCCCCCATTCTCAAGACGACATTCATGACGACGCTGTCGTCGTCCGGAGGGAGATTCAAGCTACGATGGAACTACTGAGACGCCATCAAAGCCGAAGCTGATTGATAATGCACGCAATGGTGCATCTACAAGCTACGAGCACGAAATGTCTCGGAAGTCATATTCCCCGGACCTTGGTTCGCAGGGCGGGGCTGGACTGGCGGATGAGGCTATTGATGACACTCCGGAAAAGAAAAGCTGAGTGGCATTTCTTTTTCGAGGGTCCAGATCCCCATTACATCCCTGCGAGGGCAAAGACTATCATCCAAAGTCGATGTTGAATGTGCCCAAAACGAAAAGACCTGCGTGGGCGGGCCTGGAGTGTCAGCCACGGGGATATTGTGTCCCAAGACCGCGCCGACATCGGGTTGCGAGGGTATTATTGAGAATTGTCGGTCACCATCATCACCAAATAGTGGATTACAATTTCCTCTTGGGGATGAACACGCATTCTGTTCATCCATTTGCGGGACACTTTTCATGAAAGCAGGTGTGTTTGTTTCTGTTGGGAGGTTGGGTGTCAAGCGGTACACGTGTGGGTTTGAGACAATGTCTCTCCCCGCGTTGCCAGACATGCATGCTCTGAATCCTGTCCCATTAGCTCGGGAACCTGCATGTACAAGCTTAGTACGGCGATTTATTGCCCTGGCGGACGGGCATCATCATCCTTAAGCTCACTATATCTGGCTGTGTATATAGCGCATGTGGCTGGCTGGCGTTAACCCACTGATCAAGCTATGTGTACCGAGGGATGTGTGGTGTGAAGTACAAACCACGCGTACCCTAGTCCAATTTGTTTGACTCGCCATTCTTAAGGGACAAACCTGGTAACTATTACGAATGTACTATACGAATAGCTAACAATCCCTCTATAGGTGCTCGGTCAACGCTCGGTGCCCTTCATGCCGGTGAGCTTTCCGGAAGCGAAGTTCTGCTCCGACGGACGGTCGTCACGATGTCACGGAGGGGCCGGCTGGGTTTGAAACTCGAAGATTGCGCGTATCGTACCGTGCGTGCAATAAGGTACCCAAAAAGCTTCTAGGTGCTCGTGGAATATTCGGCGGATTCCCATCCAGTCGGGACACTTGATACGTGAATTTTTTTTTTTCAAACGGGCGTTCGGTAATCTTTCTGCTGAGCTGGGCTCCCTGCTGTTCCAAAAGAGTTTTACCGCTACCAGACTAACAAATGCCCGGTTGACGGAGACGGAAACCTTGAACTTGAAGCCTTATTACTATGGTCCCCCCCTGAAATAACGTTAGTACGATCCACTGACCGGGACTCTTTGTAGAGGTACACAGACAGTTTAAAGTATAGCACACTACACTGCTTAAGATCGGAAAGCTAGGAGCTATTACTAGTAAGAAAATACTAGAAACTTCCAGTTCGCACAGTTAGAGAACCTCTACAAGGGGTCCTGGCCCGTGGATCGTACTAACGTTATTTCAGGGGGGGACCATAGTAAATACTGACATGCAGGTACTGAAAGAAGACAACCAGAACACAATTTTAGACTGTCAGAGAGAGAAGAATATTGAACTGCGCCGAGTCATGCTCGCAACGCTCGAGGCACCGATTGTCCGAAGCTCACGAGCTACCCTGGAACCTAGAACCCCAATAGGCCACAGACCACCTTTTGCCCCGACCGACAGAGTTTACGGTGAGGTCGCACAGGCAAGATCCTCGCTGCGGGAAATATCCCACGAGGGAAAAAAGCCGTGACTGTCGGTCTCCCGCAGCCAGCATCAATAGGTCCGAGCACTGTCGTGTAGGGGGGGGTAAGCTTCAGGAAGGGTCGCAAGTCAGGCGATTAAGACGCATGCGCCCACTAAACGATAACGACAAGAGAGGGGATCCCGAGCGAGGTTGAGGAGCATGGCGTGAGCTGCACTGCACATCCCCCGCTGCTGGGATTTGGAATTCAAGGTCACGACACCCACCACCCCTTAGCGATGCATGTCCAGGGACTGACTCCAGGCAGATGGATTGAGGCCATGCATTCATCTACGGAATGAGGCCCTCGGGCCATGGGCCATGAGCCATGATCGACCTCCCACATACATGCATAGGGCAAGTCCTTGTCCGCCTGGCAGGCCTGCGAAGAGGACCGGACAGGGCGCCTTGGACGGTGAAGTTCGCACGGAGAGCAGGCCCGAATGCCTCGAGCGCTGAACCCTGGTGAGGTAGCGGTAACACATCCCTCGACCGGGGGAGCAAGGTGACTCAAGGATATCCATGCTGCGGGCCCGGCGACAGTTGGGACTAATGACTCTCTCTCCCCACGCCTTCAACGGTGGTGCAGACAACTGGATGCATGCTGGAGAGCGAGCTCAGACATTTCGAGGTGAGTGTACGAATAGGGAAGCAATATCAGGGCAAGACATTGACGGTAAGGTAGGTAACCATCAGGCTTCTTTGAAGATTGCCCAACAGGGGGGGGGGGGGGGGTGTCATTCATTCATGGAGTCGCGTTAATCGCGTTAATTAAGGACGATAGATTCGCGCCTTTTTCCCTGAATGGAGGATGGCTGTCTGGACAGTACAACGTCGTGTGCCCAACATTGTAGATCTCTCTTGTCCTCTTTCTCTCTCCTTGCCATGTGCGGAAGGGTGTGTGGGATGCTGTGCGTTGAAGGTGGCTGCACGCGTCGGGTTCCTGCATTAAATTGAAGAAGCCAGATGCAGGGGTTCTTTCGTTAGTTGGAAGGTGGCGTCGTCGTGCTGTGCTGAGCTCCATCCCGGTGAAGAAGCGGATTACTCGTGATCTGACCGACTGAGGAGGAGAGAGAAGATGGGAGCGAGCCACAATTACGCAGATGAGAAGAAGAGATATCACAACCTCTTTTTTGGTGGTAGATACGGCCCCCATCTGAAGCTAGGAGGACCACATGGAGATGGAGATGGTGTTCGCGATGGCGATGGAGCCTTATAGCACCGCTGCTATTGCCCTCTCCACAGCCGTCAAAGTGATCGCTGGGCTGTTCATCTATCTCTATCGCAGGTCTTGCATTACTCGCGGGGGCAAGCACTCTATCGCATTCGTGGCCCATGAAATACCCCCACAATCGTCGCCATCTCCATCCATCCATGCACGCGTACATATACGACTTGGGGAGCTGTTGATGACCCACGCATACACGATCATGGTCGGTGAAGGATATCTCTCGCGTCTGCTGGCCTCAAGTGCCGGCCCGTCGTCATCGTCATTGTCGTCATCATCAACTGAGACAGACAGACACGGGACAAGAGCTATCCGCGTCTACAGCAGCGGAAATGGCTGACGACTTTCCAGCGTTGGGTTGGTCCGTCGGCGGCGCCAATCGCCAATGGCGCTGCTGCGGTGATAAACCTCGCTGCCATGTGATGCAATGCAATGCAATGCGCGGCGGCGGATGCAACGCAACGAAGATGCGATGCGCAACAAGAACAAGGACAAGAGAGCACACGCCCTGTCTTTCCCGGAATCCGTACAAGCACGCCTCGTCACGCATCTATCTCATCACTCATCACATCACATCACAGCGACCTGCACACGCACAGCACACTGCACTGCACTGCACTGCACAGCTGGAGCAAACCCCCCGTCGGCTCAGCTGGGTCTCTTTCCGGTACCGATCCCGGAGGAGCCGATGAGAACGTACTGGAAGGAAACTTGGTAGACTTGAAGCAAGGCGAGGTTGGCCATCGTCATGCTGGTGGATTGCAGTCATCTCGACAAGAGACGTCCAGACTCTAGGACGAGACGGGACGCTAAAGTGCACGTTTTTGCGCGCCACCTCGTCAATTGATCAACGGCGCGGATGCAAAGCCAACCGCCTCTACCGTTGAGGTTTTGAGCGTTGGAGGTCGGGTGAGTGGGGAGGGCTGGACTGGCCAAGTACGAAGTACGAGGCACGAGTATCGCGTTGGTCCCAACATTACAGATGATTGGTTTGGTTTACTTGCTTTTCTCGCTTCGTTCGTTGAATCCAGCACCAACAACACCGCTTCTTGCACCTTTCTTTTGATTCCAACCATTTAGGATTGGGCTGATGGATTACGGCACGACTACTAATGTACCGTGGCGTCGGGACATTTGATGGTATGGATGGCACGCACGCCTCAAAAGTCCTCGGATGCGAGATCCCGCGGCTGCCTACTGGACGGATTATTCTCACCGCCGCCCCCGGTCTTCCGTCTTTCTGATCAATCTGTACCGACACCGCCCCGTAAACCTTGCCTACCGGCCCTGTCCAGCACTCTGTTCACTCCCTGTCGACCTCTCGGCCCTCCCCCATGTCTGGCCTGCCTGTCAAAAGGTGTCAAAAGAGCCACGTCTCCGCTTGTGCTGCAACCCACCCTGGTATGTTCCCCTGCGCAACCCTGACCCTGTTGATATCCGCACTCGCCATCCTTGCCCAGCAACTCTGCCATTTTATTGCCCGTCAGAAAACTCTACTGTCGTCCTGTCAGTGCGGGAATCTATCCGTCCAAACCGGGCTCATCCCTTCCCCTAGATACCTTTTCTACCCTCTTCTCTTTTCTTTGCTCCGCCGGGGCGAACAAGCTTCGGCCGGTTCAAAGCCCGGGGATTCCTGGCTCTCTCCCCTCCAACGGACGCGCCACCGGCTTTGGGCATAGTTCCCCTCGGCGGACGAACCGCGACGGTACTGATGACTTTGTCTCAGAACCGGCGAGGGTCGTGGTCGATTCGACAAGGCTTGCGTCCCCTTCCAATCCCCCCAGATGGCTGCGACATGACGATCGCCCGTGCAAGGCTTTTGATGAGGAATTTGCATATCCGAAGACCTGGATGGGCCTGGTTTAAGTTACGGCCTCACTCGCCCATGCCCGCCTACCTGGTCAGTAATCACTGCAGCTCACCGTCTACGGCGCAGTCGATTCGCCTTAAATGCTCCAGGACGTGCCGCCTAAATATTGCGCCTGAGTCTTGAGTCCATCGCCAAAGGAGTGCTGTTGCGGGGTGAGCCAGGAAGCAAACCAGCAAGCCAGGAATCAAAACTCAGTGGATATCGCTCGCATACGGCGGTCGTCAATCACTTTATCGCTGGGGGGGGGTCGTGGGTGTGCGCGTTCCCAACCCAGCGGCCACGACGAGATGACGACGGCGATCCCGTAGCACCGGCAGCTTCCAATCTTCAACGAGCATAGGGCCGGCTTCTTCCAGCTCCAACCCCTCCTCATTCGGGTAGAGACCTCGCCGGCGTGACCAAGGGATGGAAGACGACGGCTCCGGTCTGGGGAGGCTATGCTATGACATACCCGTTGTTTGGCGTCGTTTGGTTGCGCGTTTGGCACGTCCTCCTACCAAGCCTCCGGACTCGACGGTACCGGTAGTTTCTCGCCCGAGTTGTATGGCACGAAGTCGGTTTCGTACCCCGACCGCCGGTCCCTGCGTTCACAGAGTGCCGGGGAGGTGACAGTCCGGCATCTTGTCCACGTGCGGCAGTTCTGGTCTGGCGTGCTTGGGCCTCTCCGAGTGCTCGGACTGCGAGAGTCAGCGATATGCTTCGTCGAGCATGGCGTATGGGTCTCGTGTGACCTCGCACACCACACTGACGTTGCCGATCCCACTGTCGGCCAAAATTGAGCAGGATAGCAACTGATAGTCCCGATCGACGACTTCTTTGCCTGTGATTGTCGTAGATTTTCTAGGGCGGACGGTCAGGGTAGTCTGGGGAAACCCGGCGCTATACTAGAGGTCTGTTATATCCTGATGTAGTTGGCTGCTCCACCGCCGTTTGACAAGCGTAAAGCATGTGTTACTATCAGAGGAGACGACGAAAGATAAGCATCGACTAAGCTTGGGTTTGATGTGTCATGCCGACCTCTTGGCAAAAGAGAGGAAGAGCGAGATTTGGTCTATCCAGCCGCGTTAACCAAGCACCACCTCGACAAGCGCGGACTACGTAGAATGATTACGAATGCTTTGGGTTCCTTAAGATTGGAACTGGACAGCTGAGTACAGACCAGCTTAGGGTTACTAAGAGATGGGAGAGTGACAGGCGAGAGTTACGCAACTTGTCTCCAACTTGTCCTAGGGTTGTCGAGTGTAAATAGATAAAGCTCAGTCTCATTGCCATACCTCGAGCTCAAATCGAAAATACTACAGTACTCCAGGAGATGAATCATTGGTTTGAGCAAGGACTATGTGTATTAACTAGTCGGTTGCCCAATTCCATATGCGCAATGCTGCTGTTGGTCGATCTTGTCCGTGGGACTACACCTTGACACGACTGACGACGGGAACATGACCACGTGAATAGAATGACTGTGAATCACAAACGTCTCTTAATTTTAGTTTATTAGATATGCTAACCTTCACGAGCCAATCGAAGGAACCCTGGCGATATAGGTCTTGAGACTTCTTTAACCCAATGTGTTGTGATCCTTCGCCAATTAGGATGGAGATATATGTTGCAGTCTAGTACTCGAATGCAGTTGTCTGCATAATATACTGACGACAACCTAATAACAGGAAATATGTACCATTCCGCTATGGTTGTTTTGTGCGGCGTTCTCCCAGTTCAATAGTTGTTTTCTCGACATTCGTATTTCATCGCATCTTGGGACTTTCGGTGTAGGGTAGGTGTCGTGGCAGGACACAAGTCATCGTTATCGAAATATCTTAACTTTCAGGCAGTTATTTCTCTCATGTATCCATACGATCGTCTAGCGCAAAGAGGTATCTGGGTTTGATGTTAGATCGAGAGTACCTTATACGAAGGTATCTTGAGTAATCGATGCCGAGTGGCGAAAACTGGTGATCCGGGGCATGGACTGTTCTGCGCATTAATGGATCGGGCACAAGGCGACGCCCGACCGATCCATCATGGACCAGTTCAAGGGTTATGTAAGGCCATCCACCTAAAGTTTAAACGGGGACTTAGAAGCGGTGTGCTGCTGATCTCTTTACTCAGTTCACTCCTTGCAAAGGGTCCCTTGAACGATCGTCACTTTTGGGGTAGGGCCAGGGGTATAGTAAAATGGGTGGATGGAGATGATGATCACGTCAAGAAAATGGGTTACCTAGACAGACGCAGGCTAATTGAAGAGGCTTGTACAATGATGGAGGCATTTGATGGAGGCTACTAGGTTGAAGGTGCTCGAGACATAACGTCAACAACTGCGAAGTAGCTAGGCTCACAGACAGGGAACAAGAATAGGGACACAAAGACACCATTGGGAAGTATATGATTACATCGACGTCGCATACAAAGCCGAGATTAGTCAAATGTCTTTGATGGCGACCGTTATTCGGCCACACAGCCACTAGGTATCTGGGAACAAGCTCTGGAACATGATGATGGGAGGCTTTCGCCCCGATGATTTGATAGTTTATTCGGTAGACACCAAGACTACGGTTACATATAGAGTGACTAAGAGTAAGGACGGAGTGACGAGATTGCGCAGGCCATGGCTGGACATGGAAACGACGGCGTGTTGAGATATAGGAGACCCTCGGTAAGAAGCGTCGTGCAACTATGCCATCACAGTTTGTGCCAATAGCACCGTCGTAGGCAGATGGGTTAGATTGTAGAGTTGTGTATTTAAGCTGAGGCTGAAACTAAATTATATGTGTGGAAAGCTGTTAGGTGGTTGATCAGGAATTGTTTAGGTGAGGGATTGCATGCGTATTTCAGGGGATCTTGGAGGAGGAGGACACGTCCACAGCACTCGGACACACAGTGCGCATGTGCTCATGACACCGTAATATGGGCCTGCAACAGTGGCACTGTGCGTAGCCTGGTGCAAACGTCACTGTGTCAGCCCCTCGACGCGACTGGCCCCAGCTACATTTCCTAAATGGCGACTGCGCTGGCAGCTCCCGAGACTCGAGATTCGGCATTCGGTAGTTCGTCGCAACGTCCATCCCAGCTTCTCATGGAGGCGTCACCGCTCACCCGACAATCTCCGCCGGAGGTCTTCACCCCGAAGATCATCCAGCTCTACGACTCGCTGTTCAAGGTCAGCCTCCAGCCCAGCGCTTCTCCTTCTCTCTCTGTCTTCCCCCCCGCCAACCCCCCTCCCCCCCCCTAGGCTAATCGTTATCCTGTCTTGAAGGTATACACATCTCCCGCGCAAACCTCCCATCACCCGCAAATGGATGCGCCCTGGCTGATCGAGTTTTGCTGGAACTAGGACGACGATGATGAGGAGAAAACCGACGGCTTCTGGGCCGAGTTCTTCCTCCTGCGACCCGACCGAGCCATCTTGAGGACTGTCCTCGGCGAACTTACCCCGAGCGATGTGCTGCTCCGCGAAGACCGAACGAGGGAGCTGTTTGCGAGAGCTGTGGCGATACTCAAGACTGGACATGGCGCAGCGCCGCTGCATGCGCTGGACGTGGGTGGCCCTTTGTTGACGATCTCTGTCGAACCGTTGCTTACCGTGTCTAGACCCTGAGTGTCTTCCTGTCCTGTCTTCTCTCAAAGAAGTACCCCCAGCCGAGCTCCGATATCATGGTCGTCCTGGCCGGCCTCGACCACATTGACACTCTCTTTACCGAGTTCGTTAGTGCGCTGGATATCATTATTCGGAACGGCAAGACCCGTGAGACAGCAGCACGCGACCATGTGAAGGGACGGCGCTGACGACGTTGAATAGTGGAAATCCGGTACAAGGCCGTGGAAGTGCTCTTGGCGGTTACGGCGGGTGCGTACCAGACGACTCTCCTGACCTACCTGATCCAAAGGGATCTATTCCCCTCCGTTATGAAGGTAATATCGACCCATGTCGAGCTTGGATTCTGACTGACCACTTGTAGCTAATCCAAGACTCCGACTCTCCGGCTCGTATCCTCGAGCCTTTTACCCTCCTGGGCCTCCTCGCCAACTACAACAAGTTCGAGTTCCAGAACCCGTACCAGCTCCGCCTAAACGACTTCGTAAACGAGGCAGCGATCCAGAAGACCATAAGATGCATAGGAAACACCTGCCAAGAGGTCCGATCACGGTACATCAAGATCCAGGATGACCTGCCCGAGGGCTGGACCTTCAGCGCCACTCTGAACATGCTCGGCCTGGGAGCCATTGCACCTGGACCCAAGCCAGTTAAGACGCCAGTCTACGATGTCGAGACTGCAAAGATGCTGTTCACAAAGCTGTATGTTTGCCCATTACCCTTAACACCGGTTGAGCTCGCCTAATACCTCGATCAGACCAGAAGAGCAAGCTGCTGTCTTGCTGGCAGCATACGACTTCACCCATGCCAACAAGCTGTTCTGCTTCAACTTGGTAACCATGGCGGCTGATAAGGGCGAGGAGCAGCCCATCGCCAGCTACCTGTCCCTGACCTCGTACCTCCTCCAACACGCATACCTGTCACCCCGCGCCACCTACTATGCTCACCTTAACCTCATGGTGCTCCGCCTGCTCATCGAGGATCCCGTAATCTGCAAGCGCATCTGCAGCGAAGACTCCAAGGTGGCGGTGCGTCTATGTCGCCAGCGCCAGCCCTTCTTGCCCCTGGTCAAGAGCGAGCGCGTCCTCGCCATCTCTGTTCTCGACACCATGATCGATGCCATCAACCACAACCTCCGGAAGCGTCTCGACGTCAGCCTCTATACCCTCTGCTTCGGCATTATGCTGCGAATCATCTCCTACCTCTCCCGCACACGCACCCGTCTCGAATACCATTGGGCCGAGTTCTTCCGCTCCCTGCTCTCGATCATCCGGTTCCTCGCTACCTACACGTCCGACCTTAAGGACCTGCCACACATCGAGACCCTGCTCGACCACGTCGTCAACCTCATTGCTTTGTCGCTCTCGGCCAGCGAGGCCTTCCTCCCCAGCCCCGCCGCCTATGACGACCTCTTCTACAAGGTTGTCGAGTCGGGTGAAGTCCTCACCAAGTTCAAGCAGAACTACCGCCTGGCCAACCGCGGCAGCAACTCCATCGATACCCTCATCAACGTCAGCGCCCACTACAAACAACTTCTCTCCGAGGGCGGTGGCAACAACCGCAAGGCCAGCCTGACCACTCAGGAGGTCACTGGGGTCATCCGCCAGGGCTACGAGACGCTGAGCATCCAGGCCAAGGAGGGGCTGGATTCCTGGGAGAGGTATCGCGAGGCGGACGAGAGGACACTGCTGAAGAAGATGGCCAGGGCAGCTGTGGGAGACGTGCGCGTCATGGTTGAGCGATAAATTGAATACGAAAAGTCGTTTCCTGCACAGCCTCCTTGGTGTCTGTTACGTACCAATGCCAAAGGACTGATGGTTTGCGGTTACTCGTTCTCTTGTGCCATTTTGCCAAGCAGATACATATCTTGGGTTATAGTAACTGTGCTTGATTGGGGCGTTTGTTCATAGATTATAGATGAGAAGGGTAGTCAAGTCAATCGTGTTTACCTGGCAGGTTCGAGTTCCCGTGATAATCGAACTGCAACCGACCTCTGTCGATGAACTGGAATTACCTTGAACAATGCCTTCAGCCCGCAAAGATCCTAATGACCAAAGAGATTTGTGTCGTTTACCCCAATGGGCAAGCCCTGCGGGTAGTGTACGAACATACAACGAAACTGCATTGTTTACCCTCTCAAAGACGGTGTCTGCGAAAAGCAGGTTTGGACTGAGGTAAGATCTGATCTATCTAGTTCATAGGCCTACTATAACCTAAGGCGTAGGAATAAGAACTAATTTATGGTACTTAATCTGTAGATATATTTAAGTCCTCAAGTATTATATAATTACTAACTTAAGGTATAACTAAGTATTGCTTAAACTCTATAATAATTATTTAACTCTACTGCTTACACTATATGGTCCTTCATTACACACTTCATTAATAACATAAGTAAGGCATAGAGTGGGTCATAGGGTGCAATGTGTAGTACATGTCGATGCGATGAGTTATCGTTATTAATTTGATGTCCTAATCCTGTTTTCAGGGAGTTGCTTGTTGTTCCCGTTGCCGACTTCGGGTCGCCCTCGCCGACACAACCCAGAATCCCCCAGAACGCTACCCAGCTCATTCGTTCTCCATGTCTTGGGATACCCAAGAACTGGAGCTACTAATTCTGCGCGTACTTATGATGTTCTACGAAGGAGTATGTAATAGTAACTATAATGGTATAAATTATGAAGAAAGGAAAAACTTACTTTTCGCCAGAGGGAGAGGGAGTCTTGGGGGGAGGGGCCTCGGTTCGATCAGCCCTATTCAATACATATTAGTCTAACAGCTGCGCAAAGCGAGTGAGAGGAATAGTAAATAAAGTAAGGCAAGCGAGAAGAATTGATGAGATTGCTTGGTAGAGGTGGGAGAAGGAATCGAGGTGGTGGTTTGGTCAAGAATGGAGATAGTCGAGAATGGAGAAAGATTCAATGAGGCGGCTTGACCGAGGATGAAATCGAATCGACAAGATGATTGGGCCAGGGATGAGAAGTGATAGGTGAGGTGACTCAGCCGAGGATAAAACCAGATCGATGAGACCACTTGGTCAAGGATAGGGAGCAAGAAAATACTTGAGCTCGGGTTTCGGGACGACATTGTTATGGCTCGTAACCTGCCTTCCTTTCTCTGTTGCACGCACGGCATCAATGCCGTCGGATACTACTATCCCCGTCGGGCTACATCCAGAGTAGTACGCACCTACCTACCTAACGTCAGCTTGAGACCAGCCCAGCAGTCGCCAACCCCAAAACAAATGGAAGCTCATGCTGCCTTGTTCCAAATGGACAGCTGATTTGCTCAGCTCCACAGAGACGTCTTGTTCTGTTCAGTTGGGGACGCACTAAGACGATTGTATACGTCAAGGGACGATGAAGATTGAGTTGTTTTGTAGTGTTAGTCCAGCGGGGATGGCTGAAATCCGCGAAACCAGGCTGGGTGCTTTGCAAAGAGAATTCGATCCCGTGGGAGTGGGTTCCGATTAAATCCGATGAGAGCCATAAAACCAGGTGCTCTTCAGAGAATATGGCCCAGGGGTACTCAGTATCTAACGTTGAGGAGGTTTACGTACTCTTTTAGACTACATGGTGTTCAATATCGTCGCTCCATCCCATCGAACCAGGCCATGTGATCTGATATTCGCGGCGTAATTGGTTTAGTGGTAAAATTCTCCGTTGCCATTCGAGCAACGTCGGGGAGCCCTGGGTTCGATTCCCAGATTACGCATTGAACTTTTCTTTTTGACTCTTTTGCTAATTGAAGCCATCGATCATCGATCGTCGTTATTGATGTGTGTTTGTATCCTTTTACTCCTCAGAACAGTGCTCTTGCCCGCCCACTCACTCATCCGAGAATAATTGAGTCCTCTAAAATGAAACTTTAAGAACAGAACCAACGATAAACTCAACGTGAAATGGCTCCGCCCGCCTCATAGAGTGACCGTTCAACTTGCATTAATACTAATACATTAACAATGCGTCGACATACGCTTTGATGTTCTGGCACGTGACGATGCATTTATAAGCAAGCCGTCGGTAATGCAGTATTACCGCCTTTCGACCTTTGGTTTATAGTTTGTGGTTCTTGCATTCTTCCTTGTGTTAAAAACATCATGGTGTTGGGGTTGCTGGGGTGAGCTGTCGTACAATAGACTAGGGAAGCCTGCAGGCATTCGCCCTCAACAAAGTTGGTACACTTACACAAGGGCTGGTTCAGCTCATCTTTCTCCTCTTGGGTTTCGGCAGCGTCCAGCTTGTCTTTCCGGTTTACGTAGTTCTCCACATAGTAGTCTTCGTAGAGCTCACGTATCAGCTCGCCATCGGGGTTTGGCCTTGTGGGTGAATCTCGGGCTACATCGTCCCAGGTTTCCTCTAAATCGCCAGAGTTATCACGATGCTTCCGAAATGGGAGGTCGGAAATTGTGGAAGAGAATGCTTACCCATAGCCCATGTGCTATCACAAAAGATCCATGGCCTGTCTTCACCCACAGAGTTATCTGCCAAAGCACTGATCACGTCGTTAATGTTATCTGTACCAAAGGTTAGTGCTTTTGCAAGCTTCGGGTTCGTGGTGTTAGAAAACTTGCCCGTCATCTTGCTCGTGCGATCAGTGAACTCCTCCGGCGTCTTCTTCAGCGGCCTTACATCGAAGAAGGTCTGAAGGTACTTGAGGCTGTCGGCGCGTGTGTCGCCGTTTGCATTGGCAAGTACGGCAGCAGCGACGGCTTCCTTGGCTGTATTGGCTAAGGTGACAGCATCCTGATACCACTGATTGACGTCGTGACCATCGCAGCCTCCTCGGTCTGTGCCTGGTTTAACGACAAAGATGTCAGACACGACAAACGTCTCCAGAGGATCCAAAATGGGACCCAAGTCTGGTATATCCACGGCTTGTGCAGCTCGAGATACGAAGCCAAACAAAAAGATGGCTCGCGCCAGGCTAGGGAAAGAGGATGGAGAACAGAGCGTTGGCATCATATTGGCGGCTGGTGCAGCTGTCCTAGACCAAGCCAGTGCTAGACTCCAAGGCGTACCGGAACTGAAATGGCAAGAAGGTACGAAAGGAGGGAGACAGAAGGAAAACCAAAGTAATGACAGAAAATGCCTGGAACAAGCAGAGGGAACTGTCTAGGATAGACTGGGAACATAAGTAGGGAATATATTCATATCAGAGCCAGCAGAGACGGAAGAGAAGAAAAGGAACCTAGGGCTAGCGAGGTAGATGGCTTCTTCATCCTCACAAGCCACAACCGACCGCCTGCACCCATGAAGTAATTTACGCAAAAGACACAGCCTCTTGCTAATCGGCCTCGTGAGCAGGTAATTGCGTTTCATCGAGTAGGGGCCTCTATCCCCGCAGCGACCGGTCAGAGCATGGGACTATGCGTTCAGCTGAAAAGAATCGTACGTTACTTTCGCTGCGGGAGATCAACAACGACCAACAAACACTACAAAGATAGAGGGTAATATTGCACCATTCATGGTCTTCTTGGATATGTAACGGTCTATTTGGTGCTGGCAGACCAGGATATCTAATCAACTACAGGATTGCATCGCATGGGCGCACACTGCACGCTGCGGCCAACTCTGCGCCTTGCTCATGTAATTCACGAAACATATGATGAAGGAACTGCAGGATCAAGGCGGCGGAGTTGGCCATCCGGAAGCTAAAAGGGCATGGCCGAACTCGTATTGTTTCATCTAACAACCAACAACTAACAAGGGGCACACACAGTCTGGTGCAGCAAGGGTCAGCTGCGGTATATAGACCGGACGGGAGATATCTACAAGCTAACTGTAAGTAAAAGGACTATTGCGTGTTAGGGATCAGTGATCACTTCACTGATATGTCTTGGTATATATTAGGGGCATTTAGTGCCGTTGAGGTTAATCTACTAGATCCGAACATGATAACTTCTTTGTTGACCAAAGGTATTAGTACCAAATACAGTAAATCAAGCCTTTCGTCTTCTCTTCCACAGTTGAAGCAGATGATGCCGTGAATTGCACCATGACTGAAAAAGCCTAGCCTGGCCCAGTCCAAGCGGAGCCATGGCGGACCGCAAAATCCTTCAGCATTCAGCCACAGCTGAGATGCAGCTCTTGTTTCGAGATTAATTAATTGATCAAGGTACTCACACAGCGCTAGGCAGAAATCGGGAGCTTCCAAGGGCTATTGTGCGTTGGTTGTAAGTCGTGACTCGCTAATTACGGAGGTGGACGAGTCCAACCCGTCTTCACATACAGCGTCGGGTCCGGGAAGTGGCTTTGCTCTGTAGGATTCTGCGCCGAACATGCTATAGCACATACGTATACTAGTGGCATCTACACAGCCTTCAACGGTCTAACTTGTGAGGAGATTGAGGTTGTGATAACTTCTTCCCCTGTTGTCCCTGGCTCTCTCATTTAATCGCGCCAACCCTTCTTTTATTCCGACTACCACCACCGTTGAAAAAACCGCACTCTCTTTATTACCCTTCATTGTCATTCAATTCTCCCTCAGTGCATCCAACTTGACCGAGAGAGAACACACAACAAGATGCGGGTTTCCACGGTGACATCGCTGCTGTTGCTGCTCAGTAGTTACTTGGCTGAGGCAACCAACTCTCACCATGAACCTCAGTGTGATACTGGGTCCTGTCTTTGTGGTCATGAGTGCCGTGCCCTTGGGCAAGGCCAATCTTGCTGTCCTAACAGGCATGGACATTCCGAAGACATCTGTGGTCCAGGTAAGTTACTCTGTCCATATCGTCGCACCACGCAAACATCTAACAAACGAGCTTAGGCAAGAATGTTGTGGAAAGGGCTGCTGCCGAGAAAGATGGAAATGCGGGAAGAACGAAATGTGCTACCCACCGCCAGCTGCTTCCTCCTTGCCACCTAATTTCTTCACGACTGTCATCACTATCATCCGGCCCATTCCAGTGCATCCTACCAGTTTTGAAGAGATCTCCAGCACTCTGAGCTGTGAGTCTACCATTTACGCTTCGCCTCTTACTACAGCCGACGGGCTGACGGACTCACTAACCACAAGCACGATCAGGAGCAACTGCGACCTCTCTTCCGAAACACCAGGACATTCAACTGGTACGGAGACTACTTCAGTCAACACGAACTATCAAGTCTCCTCCGGTATGTCCGAAGAGTCGACCAAGGTGGAACAGACTATTTCCACTGAAAACAACTACCCTCTTTCCTCCAGGACATCTCCGGAATCAATGGACTGGTAACTACAACCTTAGATGAAGACGATGATTGTTCCTCTACCCCGGGCACACAAGAAGAGTCGACTGCCACGGAAGTCACAACCTCTATAGGGTCGAGCTACGATCTTCCCTCTGGTACTACAGAAGCAACTGATGTAATGCCCACGACGTTGGATGAGGACGGATGTGATTCGACCTCTGAAACACACGAGCAATCGACTGATATGCAATCGAAAACCTCGATAAAACAAACCTCTGCACTTCCATCTGGCACCACAGATGACTCGACTGGCTCCACGACCACAAATTCAATCACCGAAAGCTCTGCTGTTGTCACTAGTACCACTGGATAGTCAATATCTTCCGGAATCATGACTTGGCTGAATCAAACCTCGGTACGTTAGTGTCCGTATGTGCAGAAGAACCATGCTAATATCGATGCCAAAAGACTACGACTTCCACCAGATCAAAATTGACCAACTCTAACTCCGAGGCTACCTCTGTGTCACGCCCTGTTAGCACTTCTCTGGTTCTGAACATCACAACCTCGTCCAGTACTGGTGTTCTGTCAGACTCAGTTATCCCAACAGTCATCACCAGCTCAGACGGGCAAATATCGACTGTGTTTCCTACAATTGTTACTAAATCAGACGTCACTGTTCCTGCTACTGTTATCACCAACTCGAATGGCCAAATATCAACCGTTGGCCCCCTGCTAGCACGAAAACCGATGTGGTTATCTCCACTGCTATCACTGGCTCCGACGGCCAAGCATCGGCTCTTTTCCCGACCGATAAATTTTCTCATCTGAGACTGCTACATCTGGCGAAAACTCCTCCAACGTTGCGAGTTTCGATGTATCTCTTCCTGCGATAACCGGATCTGCGTCCACAAGTGGTGGCAGGATCATCCAGTCTTAGGAACTGGTTTCTGTGCCCTCTGGACAGACGGGAACATCGGAAACAGGGGCGTCTATTACGACAGGAGGATCAGCTTTGACGGATCCCACGAACCCTACAGACACTACGGCTTCTATTCGACACTACAGCCCCGGTGGACACTACCATTCCCGTTGATACCACGACCACAGTCGACACTACGGCTCTCGTCGATACCACAGATGCTATTGATACCACCGCTCCACCAGATACGACGATTCCTGTAGACACTACAACCCCGGCGAACACAGGCCCCCCCGTTGATACTACTATTTATGTTGATACCACAGCTCCGGTGGATGATACGATCCCTGTTGATACCACGGCGCCGGTATCTAGTACAATCCCTGCTGATACTACAGCTGCTGTCGATACTACAGCTGCCGTTGATACTACAGCTCTGATTGACACCACGGCTGCTCTAGAAACCACGGCCCCCGGGAACTAGTGCCCCACCCCCTTCAACACAAGATAATGAGTTTACGACTACTTCAAGTAATGATTACATCGTCATTCCTATTACGACATCCATCACCGGACCGAAGCCAACAGACGACGGCTTCGAGATTCCTTGCAATCTGTGGTTCTTCAACTTGCATCGGCGGAATCCTCGGATGGAAGGTCATCCGTCCTCCTGGAATCTATCCACCGTACGAAGAAATATTTGACTCCTTGTCTTTTGGACCGCACTGTACCTCTCATATTCCCAGGGGACCGCCGCCATTCATCTCCATCAATCCCAAATGGCCCATCCATATTGAAACTATCGGAACTCTGCCTGACTGGCCAGAATACACGTATGTGCATCATGTGGATGAAACGTATATACTGGTCTATACTAATATATGGCTTTGTAGCATTGGACCGGACAACAATCCAACATTTTCCTCTGAGCCCACCGAGTGTGAGACTGAATCAGCCGAGATGTGTGTCACCACCACTTCCTATGGTGTCTCCGTGGGCGCCACGACGACTGTTACAACAACCAGCGATCTGTTATCTACATGTGGAACTATGTACGGCTGTGATATCGAAGACACAACTGGCAGTGCAACCATCACAAGCACCACCTCGCAGACTGCAACTCCCCCAGAGCTCTACGGCAAGGAGCAGTGGGAGGACACTGAAGAGAGCAACGAAGAGCTGCTGGCCGCAGCAGACCAGGCGCAGTCAGAACTTGACTCCATTTTCGGCACAGCTACTACTTCCTCTACAACAAGCTCAGCTAGTGCTACAACCACCAACACAGCGGCATGCGAGTCAGATGATGACTGTGAAGATATGGAGTGCGATGATGGTAAGACTGGGTACTGCTTGGATGGCTCGGGAATCTCCGGCCCCTTTGACAAGAACTGCCGTTGTCTGGAGACGATTACGTCGAGCACCCTGATAACTAGCACCACCAAAGCAGCGGCCTCGACCACGTCCGCCAGGCCAACCGTAACAGTGACAATCACTCCTCTCGAACTAAGGGATCAGGTCTGCAACTACGAGGACAACTTCCTGGACCACCGCGACGTTCACCAGGACGGAGTCGAGGACATGACTAAATCCATCTGTGACGGCTTGAGGGACTACCCACTGACTCTGTCGTTGTCACAGAAATAAATTTGGGACCGATATGATGTCAAATATGAGTACTCTTGGACTTGGGTTGACGGTTGCAGAACAGAGGTTGAGGAACAAGACCCCCGTTGGCCCCTGGGCAAGGACTCGTCGGACGATTGCTACAATATCTTCATGGATGCCTGGCATAGTTGTAAGTGCAGACATGCTTCTACCAGGAGTGGTCCTATCAAGCTAACCAGAAATTTCTTACAAGCATAAATGGCGGTGCTGGAGGATCAATCACGACCGGATGTGTCACTTTTGAGTTTAAAGCTGGGCTTCCTGGATCTCCCACGTGAGAACACATGTTATACTTATCCCATCAAATAGCAACTCTACATCCGATTTGGAGCGTGGGGCGTCAGTTGTCCAAAACCCAAAGGAAGTTTTTCTTTCATGGTTAAGATTATTATAGTTATTAATTATATGGCGTAGAAATGGAAACACCTGAAGAATTAGTAGCTTCAGTTTCCAGGTTTCCCAAGACCAGGTGAACGGATGCTATGGGTGACTTTTTGAGAATGTATTGGCTTACTTCTCGTTATTGTCTCTATGAGTATTGCTAGGGGGCTGACAACTTTTGTTACAGGCAGAAACTATAACCTACTTTAATAAATTCCGTTTAAAATATATTCCATATACCAATCCTATCTTTACCCTAATACGATCCCTAACTCTACCCTTAACTAACCCTAACTAACTCTGACAACTATCCCTAACTTATATTAAAAGTATTTCCTAAAGTTAAGAGCTATATAAGAGATAGCTTAAAGATTGGCTGATTGTTATGTAACTTGCCTATTGGGCTATAGCAAAAGTTGTTAGTACCCCTAGCAATACCCGTATCTAATCTTGTCTAGATTTTCTTCTGGTTTTGGACTAGTATGGCAACCAAAGCAATACAGCGGACCGTACCCTCACTGGAACTAACCGCTTGTGCCATCAACACTTCTTACTAACCCAACGCTTTCGACAGAACAAGCTATCCAGTGTAAACGACCTTAAGTCGAATGCAACTACGACTTAAACTTCCACTCTTCCATATATCACTCGAGTTGAAACTTCTTCAAAGTGGGGATATAAATCCTCAGTCTATAAGTAAATCACCCATTAAGTCTAAATTATACTCTATGATTTGCTAGGAATTAAGAACTTTGATTATAATAAACTAACGATTCAGTGTTTATACGAAGACCATTTACGAAAAAAGAACGAAAGACAGAAGGGAATCAAGAAACCAAGTACATATTTCAGTACATAAATACTATTATAATCCGAAGCCTTCGTTTCCATTTTTACTTCGCGTTAGGTCAATTGGGAGTCATACTCTTTTTCTCCGTACCAACTTGGCCGGCGTGGATGGCGGCCTGTCTTAGCTGAGCTCGACCCTTCGGCATCAAAGGGGCCAATGAAAGAACCGAACCTCGCGACTAAGCCATGATGCCATCCTTCGATATTTTGACTTGTTGTATTGTTTCCATATGCAGCCCCTCGGTGATAAACTACCACCTTCTTGCACCGCCCTGGAGCTGTTCGCTGGTCGATTTCGGCCCTGCCATTTACTGTCAGCAACTTGTAACGGCGCCGACTTACACCAGGCCACGATGAGGGACGCTCTAATGAACTTACGCTGCGATAGTCTCAACTGAAAGAAGATCCCGAAAGTCATGAGTTTTGTGCCATTCCTTGTCAAGGTGGTTGACAAGAACTTCGGCAACCCATCCGCTCGAGTTCAAAGACTTCCTCCCTTCTCTACCTGACTCCGAGAAAGCCCGTAAGCGCCACCATCTTGGTAGATTTGTGTAAAAAGGGTGTGGAATCTGGACCAATTGTTCTAGGTTGAGATTTTGGTGTCCGTCTTTCCAGAGCACATCCTGACTCTGCAGCCAGCGTAGCAAGTCTTTCATCAGTATCCTCGATTCAAGACACCAAGAAACGTTACTTGCACAATGAGGATCACTATGCGCCCGTAAGCTGATTGTCCAGCCCCAGTGCTTTGTCCAATCTTGACTAGAGTGGACTATCTGCTCCGCTTCCTCGGGCCGTAGAAGGAGACCGTTACTTGGCACTCCAATGCCAATGCTGGGCTCAAGCGACCACTTGTGACATACTTTGCCTCCGATCTTTCCGGAAAAGTGCTTTAGCCGGCAAGTTATGCAACGACATGGGGCCTTAGAAGGGACCCTCGAAGTGGCCATGGAGTCCTTGGGCTTATGCTTCGGTCGCCAGACCCCAAAAAGACCTGGGTAAGCTGGTCGACCATATGAGACTGACCAGTCAACGTAGTACTTCCATGGAGTGGCTGAATTTGACGGAATCCCTCTTCCAACTGTTGTGCAGTATCTTTGTATAGATCCCCTGAGAGTTGCACTCGAGATGCGGAGATCGTCGGCTAGATAATCAACACTTGGAGCATTGTCGCCTGATGTATTACGACAAGTTTGACTGTAGGATGGAGGTGAAGCCTTGTTTATGACGGACGAGCTTTCAGGGCTCGAGATGGTGTTGGTTGCCAACATGTCGACTGTTGGGTATTGAGCTTGAGCGAACGGCGAGCGAGGACGGCGAAGGAGGTAAAGAGAATCGATCTACGGTGCTTGGGGCACGAGGCCTTGCATTATATAGCCAAAACTGAGCACGAAAAACTTTGTCGCAGAGTTTTTCAAGTCATACGGGTCTAATAACAGCTGACCGCACCTATACGGCTTGCAGTCTCTACGTTTCCCGCAAGATGAAGTCCTAATGGTTTGACTTTGAGCCCATACAACTCATGAAGATCGATCACTAAGTCGCCAAGGTTGTCACATAGCGGGATCGCTATGACCTTTTGGCACATTAGTGGCACCGAACGCATAGGCTGTCACAAGGTTCATCCACATCACAAGGTTCCTCTGCCCGTTGGTCTTCCAAAAGCTGATCTTCTTAACCTCTCCCAACAAACCCCAATGCTCTCAATATCATAATTATCATGGATGACATGTATCCCAGATGACATGTCATGCAGGCTATTGTTGTCCCCTCTCCAATTTCAACAAGCAACTTGGTAGTCCCCAAAGACTTTCCAAGGAAAGGACTGTGTCCAGCTGAAATTCTCGCTTTCTTCATGCCAGGCGTGGACTGAACGAGCAATCCTGCAGTGATACCAAGAACACAAGATCGTTTTTACAGATCAGGTATGTCTTCGGAATGGTAATGTCCGTGGCAACGAAATTGCATGGCGTTTCAAAGGCGTCCTAAGAGTGAGGGAGCAGCTTCGCGTACACCCTTCGCCCTTCCTCTTCAGTGGTATCGTTGTATAGAATTTGGCGACCCAAGTCGTTTAATCTGGATAGCTTGTCCTATCAAGAGCATTGGGTTAGTAAGAAGAATGGTATTTCGTTCTACAGATGGTCGGCTTGCCTTGGTATATGCCTCTTGAGCATCCTGCCAGTCGGGCAAAGTTCCTCCGAGAGTGGAGAGTAGATCTGATCCCTTGACAGGAATAGCGAAGGCTGCAACGAAGACGATGGACTTGAATCCACCTTTATTTCCTTTCCTGGCTCGTTCACCGACCCGTTGCCCCTCTGTTGCAGCACTGGCTGGAATGCCTCCATAAGAGTGTGCAACGAGCACAACCTCTCTCCCCGCCTCGAAGTAGGGTGTGGCTGCCTCGATCACTTTCGCCTTGTCGGCTTCCCATGTTACGCCATTCTTGTCGTGGCCCATCGAGGGCATCTGAGGGATGACACACTCATAACCCAAGGCTGTAAAGTCGGTTTGGAGAGGCTCATAGCACTGAGAAGGGTACCATGCTCCTGTGACGAGGAGGAAGACTGGCTTGTTGTTGATTGAGCCCATTGTTGAAGAACGATAAACAAGATTTGCCTTGTGAAAGTGTGGCATTTGACTACGTATAAATACCGTGGTCCCTACCTATCGTACTAGGGTTTCGAGACTGGCCCCATCATTTGTAGTAGAAAGACAATAAATTACCGCACGTACACCCGGAAACACAAACACGCCATGATGCTTAGTGCTGGTAAATTTAAGTCCCGAATGAGATAGATCGCACTCTGTTTCGCACCAATGGTCCTCGAGCCAACTCACCTCATGCGGTGATCAAGCAGGCATGCCCAGGTTTTCACCAAACAGCTTCTCCTCTTATTTGCACACTTCGTTCTACCTGAGACTGACCTACCCTTTCACCATTTTCACATGCAGGCAGTGACTTCTTCTTCACACTATGGATAAGGGCTTGTCTGAAATGCGGCTCTCACTTGGATCCAGGGCCCGGGGAAGGTGGATGATCTTCTCGGCGGGTCGCCTAATTAAGACGCCAGGGTATTGCGTAATCTTGACCGAGCAAGCTAGAGATTGAAGGTTGGATAGGAACCCCAATAAACCCCATCCTACCATATCTATCTATAGGAGAGCACGAGTTACTAGGTATGTTAAGAGCGAAAATCATAAGGCTCAACCTCTGCCACGAAGGCCCTTCTCAAGGAGAATGGGCCTTGGGTTAGAAGTTGGCTCAGTTTGGACCACGTCTGCGTGCGAAACTGCTTCCATGCTTTGGTTACCTGGTGGCGCTGATGAAGGATCCCATGTTCCTGCTGGCTGAAGACTAACAACGCTGAACCAACAGCACTGAACCAACAGCACTGAACCAACAACGCTTAATTTCAAGAGTCAAGCATCTGTCAATGATGTTCAGTCTTCTTCAAAATCCAATCTCTCCCTGGTTTGATTTAGCTTTGCCCTGATTGCATCAACTGCCTCGCTTCACGGGACAACGAAAACATACCGAAGGCTAATCACCAATCATCCGATCAATCATCCAGCGATCAAGAAACTCCTCATCAGTCATCTCTTTTTCGGACATTAACAGTCTTGATCTCCCACTACCAGCATAAATCGTTTGTTCATTGTACTCTTTCTCCCCGATCACACGAAATTACCTCGTCCCCAACGAAAAATGGCTTCTGAGATTTCAGCATCCGATTCCTCGCCAGAATATCAGGCTTACGATGAGGGCGCGACGATAATTGGCGTCTCCGCAACCATGATGCCATTGTCGGTGGCGATCGTGTCAGTTCAGTTCTGGGCGAGAAAGAGAAAACAAATGGCGCCGGGATTGGATGGCTGGATAATACTGGCATCAGTGGTACCTCCACCATTCCTTGCAGCCCCTTTCAGAGATTAGCCATGAAGTCAGCCAATTCTGTGGTCCGTCACTATCCTTGGATGCTTTAGTAAACTACTCTGTCCCAATCCTCATTAAAAAGACCTAAATTCTCACTACTTAGAGGTTAATTCTGGTGGCGTGGAAACGCACTTACAAGTGAATCTACTGGAAGACTCGGACAGATATGGAAGATGTCTCTTGGTAAGTCTCGGCTACTGCCTTATGTTTGAAAGTCCAGCTCTCTAACATCTATCTGTCCCCTTCCAGTACCTGTTCATAGGAGAGATTACCTATGGAACCGTTCTTTGTACTATCAAAGCTTCTATTCTAATCATGTACCACCGTATCTTCCCGACTCGGGCTATGACGCTTGGAGGATATACCCTTGGAACTATGACTCTTGCCTGGTAGCTGGCTGTGGGTTTTGTCACTGTTTTTCAATGCTGGCCGATTGAGAAAGCGTGGAAGCCTTTTATGGAAGAAGGGAAGTGCGTGGACAAAGGGCAATTTTCCTCGGCAATGCTATTCCCAACGTCATAACGGATGTGTTGATTCTTGCTTTACCTGTCTATGAGACTTCGAGACTGCGTGTTCGAAAGGCTCAGAAAATCGCTATCATCAGCGTTTTCCTCATGGGCGGATTGTGAGTCCATTTCCTGGTCTAGAAGCTCTATCTATGGCTGCTAACTTAAGAAGCGTGGTGGTCACTAGTTGCATTCGACTCAAGGTCATTATAGACGTTTTCAACGGTGGAGAAGATGCAGATTTTACAGGCCAGACAACAAACAAAAAGTTTAGTGGTACACTAAGGACCTTACTAACATACCGCAGTCTTCATCGGATGTTGCTGGATCTGGACGGTGGTCCAACCCACCGTCGGCATGCTGAGTGCGAGCTTGCCCACAATGCAACCCGTGATGCAGCTATTGTTCAGCCGGTGGATCGGAGAAAGCTCCAAAGGTCAGAGTGGCAGCGGTGGGCTGATGACTATTGGCGGTACTGGGCCAAAGCACTTGAGTAGAAATAAGACGGTGAACCGGGACGGATTGTTCAAGAGGCTTAACGACAACGACTCTGCTGAAGAGCCGGTGTTGTGGCCCGAGGATTATGCACAACAGATTACTGTAACTATGAAAGGGAAAGGACTTACAGGTGGTGGCAACGTTGACATGATTCATTTGAACGACATTGCTAGTACGGAAACTCGACAAAACGAGGACTATGGCCGATAATCCGATAGATAGATTTGGGCACATAGCTTTTGCGATTTGAGATGATTAAAATAGAAAAATATTCCTGCTGGAATATTTGAGGCGATTCCTCCTCGACATGCCCGGTTGATCTCAGCCCAATACAACCTGCGTTGAAATCCACCGCACAGCTTGCGAGTGGGCAACACTCATAACGATAGTGTGACGATGTTCGAGGCTGCTCGTTTCCATTGATGCCCACAAAGTGGAAAGGATTAACTCTCATTGCTGACTGGCTCGGTTGTTGGCCAATCTTTTCAATATCTAGGAGCCCAGTCAGCCTCACGCCCTTGGCGGGGGCGGAGACTGCACTCACATTGAGCTGCTGCGGTAAGGCTGGATTCAGCAATTAAATAGTCTACAAATTCGTATTTCAGTAGGAGATCAATCAAATTTCGCCTCAGGCTCATCAACCTGCACGCCTTGTGGTTGCCTGGATTTCTAGGCGTCGCATGTGGAGGTATTTCTATACTTGCAACTGTGTCTGCCTTGCATTATTCCCCTCGGGAACATCATCAGACCATACGACTCCAGCGAAACACCGTGCAAGATGAAGCTTATCAATGCAACCACGCTGAAGATTGAGTCATTTCACGACTCAGTGCAAGTGCCCTACGCTATTCTATCGCACACATGGGAAGGGGACGAGGTGACCTTCGAGGACATGCAGGACTTGGCCATGGCTCGAAAGAAGACGACCAGCTTCTCCAAGATCGAAGCAACTTGCCGCATCACACTCCTGTCTCATCTTCACTACGTTTGGGTGGACACCTGCTGCATTGACAAGTCTTCAAGCGCCGAACTCTCCAAGGCTATCAACTCCATGTTTCGCTGGTATAGGGACGCCGCCGTTTGTCTCGCATTTTTCTCGGACCTCACAGCCGGCAATGACCAAATCGACACATCTGAGGCTGTAAAGAACTGTCGCTAGTTCTCAAGGAGCTAGACTCTGCAAGAGCTCATTGCGCCGACTAAGGTCGTCTTCTACGATGCCGAATGGAACTGGCTGGGAACGAAACACGACGCTGCTGAGAACCTCTACGCTATTACCGGTATCGACAAAGAAGTCTTGGAAGGAACAAAACCCCTTACGGATACCGCACTTGCAAGGCGAATGTCCTGGGCTGCCACACGAAAGACAACCCGCGTTGAAGACATGGCATATTGCTTGTTGGGCATCTTCGACGTCAATATGCCAATGCTCTACGGTGAAGGACCCCGCGCTTTCACTCGGCTGCAGCAGGAAATTCTAAGGGAAACCACCGGTTTATCACTCTTTGCGTGGAGATCGAATGAAGAATCAGCAACTCGCGGTATATTGGCCCAAGCCCCGGCGGAATTCCTTCATCTTGGTACGATCGTTTTAAGTAACGACCAGTTCAGCTTTCGAGACGAGATCAGCATCACCAATAAGGGAGTCAAAATCTTCACGGCCCTTCATCACTGGACCAGAGATATATTTACCATGGATTTGCATTGCCATGATGAGCTTGGGGGTAGCATTGCAATCTACCTGAAGCGAGTTGCCGACACCTACCTCCGGTACTGACCCCATAGGGCCACGGCAACCAGCAGAGTAAGCGGACCTCATCGCCCTGTATATTTGGGCTTGAAAAAGGATTCAATGCGTTCCAGCGTTTCATCTTCCAGGACTCAGCGCATTCGGGTCGATTTTGAGAAAATCAATTTTGAGCAAAGCGGTCGTGCTTTCACGGTTCACGGTGTCAAAGGCGTCCCGGCGACATTCTGGCACGCCGATGACAACAGTTTTTGCATTCAACGTCTTTCAAATTTTATTTGTTTTATTAGGTTCTGCGTAACGTCTAGAACCCGACCGCAAATCCCGCTAGGATCCCGAATGGAGGAAAGCAAACAATTCGTCCTTGTTTGCACCCTAACCCATAAGTCCAACATGCGGTTCGCACTCTACGATGAAGGCGGTCTTCAAGGCGGGCGCTTTCTAGGCGACTTCATCGACCCGTTCTCCGAGATTTAGATATACGGGCCTCTAGGCGATCTCTCGAGTTTCGCTTCTCTGAGTACTCTCAGTGAGAAGCGCCAAGAGGAGAGAAGGAGGAGGGTGACGTACAGAAGCCGCGACCACTATTATGACCACTATTATGAGGTTTTCGCAAGCGAAGGTAAAGATTTTCGGCCTAACAGATCTTCTTCCGATACATTTCCGATTACGATACGGATCAGATGGATGGATGAGTATTACTACGATGAATAGCGGTGGCTTCGTTGATAGGCCAGGTGACGTGCTGGATATCATGTAATATTGTATCTCGTCACTTTGCTGATTCCTGGCGTCTCCGTGATACTGCGTTGGAATGAACTATGAGAATACAATGCCAGGCGAGCAAGGAAGTAGAGAAGTAATGAAGACATGGACAAGCATGAAGAGGACACGCCTTACGAGGCCTCTGAGGAACCAATTGTAAATCTGTGAAATGCGTTCCGTAAATAGCGCGCGAATGGGGATGACGAAAGCATTCCAGTGGACCATGGCGGTCCAGGCCGGCACAGAGATTAAGAAGGATGAGGCTAGGGCAGTTGAGGCTGCATCTATTAAAACAAACAAACTCGCACAGCCGTCTCCTTCAAAAAGCCTGCCTAACTAATTCAGGGTAGTCAGTTCTTCGGTACATTTATAAGCCTAGTCCAAATGTTTATTGGACAATTCACAAGAACAAGGCAGAACGGCGAGCGGCGGCTTCTTTCTCTCAGGTGCGTGTTCTTGGAGCGCCTTTAAAGTGGACATGGAAGCCTCAGCAATCAAATACAAAGCGACCACGCCAGTGAAGCATAGAGAAGATGTTGATTGCTGCCTTTTTACCGCGGGATCTCCGATTGGACCGGCCGTTGACGCAAAAAGATGAGCTATTGAAGCAGGCTGCAGCCTGCAGATAGAGGCGGCCGTAGCCTTCACAGACACGGATGCGCGACCAAAGAGAACAGGATGCTTCTCAGCTGGGTGGACCTGCGCATCGGAGGAGGCTCAAGAAGTACAGGGATCTATGCGAAGTATGCAATCTTGAGAGTCGGGGCAAGCAAGGGTGTTGCTGACTTGCTGTTGGCTTGATTCAGTCCAGCCGCTCGTTATCTCTTGATCAACCCCGAAGTCCTTTTGTCTACTTTGCATCTTCTGACTGCTGTGCCTCGCTGACTTTTCTTTGATTTCGCCTTTGATTCTTGCGTTTCGCCCTGTCTCCGCCCCTTTCTTCGTTCTTCCGTCCTAGATCATTAGCCTGCCCATCTCCGTTCTTCTCGTTTCCGCCACGGGCTACGGCCGAAGTCCACTCGTTTGAACATCTCCAGAACCAGCCCAGCCCTGTCCAAGACCCGCTACCGTTTCTCGAGAATCCTCCCGTTTACCGTTCACTATCTCCTCACTCCAACTTCTTTACCCAGTGGCTCCGGTCTAGAATGTGGCCCAACGACAATGGCCGAGCCGTCGGATGGGCGCTGCTGCTCGTCGACCAAGCAAAGGCGACGTACTGGCTCAACTCACTCGACAGCTACGACTCGTTGCCTGTGTGCGCCGAGGCACCTATCAGCTCCATCGTCAGAGACATGGTCTCGGGCTGTGGCGACGGCGGCAGGTTAACCTCGTACAGTTGCTTCTGTACCAGGAGTTCCAAGACCTTCCAGAACATCATCGCTACCGCCGTCTCCAAAGAGTGTAGTCACTCAGGGTCCGAGGTCGCCAGTGCTACGAGCATCTTTCACGAATATTGCCAGCTTGGCAACTCGGATGGCACCACCACAACTGAGGAAGTGGTTGAAGCCTCAAGTCCGTCTTTCATCTTCCATCTTCCATCTTCGTTGATTAAACTGAAACTAACAAACATTGGCTGTAGCTACCGCCGATGCGTCATCCACCGAGCCATCATCCACCGACGAATCATCTATCGTAACCAGATCTTCACTGGCCTCGAAAACAGCTGAAGAAGAAGAATCCTCGAACACTACCGCATCCACAATCGATGAAAGTTCAGCCAGCTCAGACGAACCATCCTCTCTCACCTCCTCTTCCTCCGTATCGACTTCATCAGCTTCCTCCTCAACTTCCGGCGGCCTCTCTACCAGCTCCAAAATTGCCATTGGCGTCTGCGTTCCCATCAGCTTGCTCTCTCTATCGGCGCTGGCATTACGTCTCATACGACGGCGCCGGAAGACTCCCGACGACTCCGACCGGGTGAGACTCGAGAGCAGGGATAAAGGCCAAGACTTCTCCCAGAAGTTCCCCCAGGAATTGCCGGGCGGGCATCACTTCCCTCGGCCATATGTAAAGGCTGAGTTGGCCGGGAGCACTTGTTCGGCAGGGGTTTCAGAGTTTGCAGTCTCGAACCAGTATGAGCTTGCCTAAGTTGCTTGCTCCGAGGCGAATGTGTTACGGTAAAAATGAACCAATGTTTCGGATAATTAGGCGTATTTAAATTCGGGGGCAATATTCATCAGGTGAACTGGTAGGGAGCTAATTTGCGTAAGGCGGGTTGTCCTTTTTTTCCTCTAATCTGAACAAACAACCTTTGCTCTGTGTTGTGCTCTGTGTTGTGCTCTGCTTCTCACTTGAATATATCTTCGTCAATTGTTCAGTGTGGTACCAACGACGTAAAGTAAAAGGGCCTTGCAAGTCCTGTATCTTCATCGACAATCGCAGGCTTGAGTCAAACCCGGAACGATCTCCGTAACAAAATTCGACGGTACGGTAATCTCGAATATCTCTTTTCTTTAGCCAGAGACTACCTCGCTACCACTAAAGCATGTCATGTTTCCATAAGACTTCGTGCTGTTGAACAAACGTCGCCAGTCCCAGCCCGGGATCAATGTTTTTTCTTAGCAACCGGTAAATGAACCAGTATAAGATTTCCTATAAACCCTCCCCTGAATGGGTTCTTACTTCACTTGCCCATGCTCTGATAGGGTACTGCCAGGCTTGGGCCCACGACACAGTGTTGCTAGTTGCAACCACCCCTGTATCCAGGAATTTATGCAAACTTGCAGAGTTGAGTAGAACCCAAGAAGCCTGGGCAAAATCTTTGTCATTTTATTACAACATGAACGTCTCAAGACAATGTGAATGGCTCAATTTTATGGTTTCGCGGATAGACACCTACACAAGTGGCATTTCAGATACCCGGAAATTGTAATGGAAATACGGAATTTCCTGAATAATGTTTTACTATCTGTGAAGTTCCCATGCAAATCCTATCACGCATTTATTCCAGCCCCTTGACGATATCAAACCCAACAAGTATTCACCAATCTTGTTTGTTAGCATGTGATAGGAACCTGCGCAGTCTTAAATGGTCGCCGTTCATGAAAATAATCTAGTAGTCTTGTTCTGGACAAATCCCTGATGTTCCTAACTGGAGGGTGGACTGGGTTATGAACGAATTAAGCTGAATAACAGACGGTGATCAAACCTGGCTTTACTACGTACCGAATGCCGTTGCATTGCCAGACGTCAAGCCACTCAGGTTATCTGTGATTAGGACTGTTATCCATGGAACACTGTGCCTCACACATCAAGCTAGTTTCCCTCAGACATGATCGACAAAACCGGACCGCATACGCACTACCCATCACATCGTTTATTGACACCAGGCCTGCCTGTTGTGTATCCCTTGTATCCCACTGTCCACAATTTTCTGCCTTTGCTTTCTGAAATGAGTTAAGAACATTTACATTATGAGGGCTCTAAACTTGATATGATATTGGCATATCCATGTCCGAGTCACCGAAGTAATCAGCTTGGAAAATGGCGGGCTCCCTATGACGACATAAACGGTTGAGAGAAGTTTTATTAAGAATAGATGAGAAGTTCGTAGTTGGTAGAATCGAAAACGGCCGAGGGTGCCACACATGAATGCTTTAACTGTCGGCATGTACATTCATCGTTGTTCAAGAATATCCTCATGGTTGAAGGCGTTTACTTATGCGAGCGGATCGCGAGCGAGTGGTCTAAAGTATTCACCCAACTACAGCCTTCCTATGCAATGATGATGGCATCATGAAGGCCGCCAGGAATCAAGGGCGAGAAAGCGTAGTCTCCCTAGAATAAGTCGTGAGATTAAAGCAGAGAACAGGATACAGAAGCAAATCTGAGTCAACCTCTGCAAAGAGAATATTCTACTGAAGTATTGTATTTTTGTAAAGTAAACGAGACAGCTGCCGGCGTTCCGGTATCACAGTAACGGATGGATGACATTTTGTTGACTCTACGAAGTACTTTCTTTTCCGGTTTAGGTTATCAATTTTCTAGGATAGCTGAGTAGCTTCAGTGGTCCGAAGTTAGTTTTGTCTTGAAATAGAGAAGAGCACTGAAAGTAAGCCTTTGACTCAACGACTGGTGTCATGGCCTAGATTTGATAGCTAGTGCCAGGAAAATAAGAGGAGGCAGTCTATCAATAACACGCCCTTATTTCAGCTCCTACACCAGACCCCAGCGAGACGGCTGCCCTGTCACTGCCAACAATGATGCCGTGGCCGAGCCATCCGCCACATATGTACACTGCCGAGTGTTCCAATTCAACTTTGTGGATAACATCACTTGAAACACATCCAGTCATTCCAAACACCCCTGCATCCCCGCGGATGGTGTCGGCAACAAGATTCCGGCCCCAGGTTCTAGGCATAGCCCGTGGAGTCATTCCCCAGATCTTCTGTCGTTGTACGTAAGAACTCTGTACGTGATACCTCGAGGCCACAAGGTTTCGCAGGGCGGGGAGCAGGTGCCAGACAGAGGTCGGCTTTCCACGGCTATAGCCCACAATAAGCCAACCGGGGAGAAAGGGACAGATGGTTTGGGAAGATGGTCTGGGGCAGTGAGGTCGCGACCCGGATCCCCGTCATACCATTAAGTAATAGTCGACGACATGTTTGGGTGGGAACGCTGGAATGGAGTCGTGCTGGCGCTGCGGCCACTTGTGGGACACAAGCGCACGACTGCTTGGACCACAGTCTACCTACGAACAGTAGGTGTGTAAGAGCTGCGTTTGCCGGCGGCGGACAAGCCTCTTGGCTGCTCTTCTAGAAGGACGACGCAGGGCTTGGCGTCTCGGAGGCGGCGGGCCGTATGCTGGCTAATATATGATGATGAGTGGTGACGGCGGAGCAGAGCTGGACGTGCCTGACGAACTACCCTCGATGAGGGAGGTGCTCTAGTCTAGCGCTGCCGTGTGTTCGTTCGTAGAGGCGTGGGAAGTCTAAAGATTCGACTCGACGACGCCCCCTCCCTGGCTGGTGCGCAGGGGCGGAGGGGGAGAGACTAAACTGGGTCAGTGGCGCGCTCTCGGAGGGTACGGTTCATTATGTCGCTGGATGGAGGAGCGAGATCCGGTTTGTCAGTGGATCTGTTGCGTCGTGCTTGTAGTCATCGTAGTCGTCGAGCCGCCTTGCGAAGTGGATGATGGGATGAAGTTGGGCTAATAAGCTCCTAGTCAAACACCTTATTGGCGCTTAGGTTGGCCTCCTGCCAGACGAGGAAGCACAGTGTGGTTGTCCCCAAAGTGACCTCGACGGCCCTCACCCCAAAAGTGGTCTCCAAGCCCCCCCTCCCCGCCAGCCAACCACAGCGCCCATGGGTGGCCGCTGCAGGCACTACCATCCCCTGGGGACAACGCCGCTACAGTGCAACACCACCATCCGACAGCACCCAGCGAACCGCGCCAGCCTTTCCATCCATTGTTCCCGTCCATTCCCCTTCCCGCTCGCGCAGAGAAAATTTCCCATTTATTATTCCCATCGCTTCTCTGGCCCTGTCCATGGCCTCCAACCCAGTCTCCATCGCAAACCCCTAATCTGTTCAAGCGCACCCCGACCCCAAAAACTGCTCGCACACCTGTTTTTCTTATGTAAAAAGGCCCCATCTCGCCCTTCCCCCCCGGATCGGCCCCTCGTCGTCTTTTCCCCCGCATCCTCCAATTTTCATCATGTAACTCGTACGTACTCGGTACTGCTAAACCGCCATTCTGTCACCAAACAGACCCGTTCAATCTTCGCACCTTATCTGCGTGGAGTCCCTTATTGCCCCCGTAATGTAGATTACAAGACGCAGCACAGCCTGGGGTAACGAGAATATGAGATTCGCCGGTTCCGAGGTTGCGGACGGCGCGGGGAGGTCCTCGTCCACTGTACGACACTGTGCTGTCATGTCGCGCCACGCCCCCCGCTCATGGCTCCGGCCGGGTCCCTGAGGAAACACGATGGCTCAACACTCCGGTTAATGGTACGATTCCACGACGCCCAATATGCAGCTGCAACGGCGCCTCCGTGCCGTTTGTCTCGCCCGCTCCCCTTTTGGCTGCAGTGGGCTTTTGCGTTGCCTGTGGCCCTGCGCGACAGGACAGACTGCCGACAGGTAACGCCTCCACATCCCGGGTCTTGGTTGAGCCCACATGCTTAAGTCTTGCTCACCACAGTTGCTCAGCGGCGGCGTCGACCCACGTATACACCTCTTTCATAGGGCGCGTCTGTCAAAGGGCGCGGTCCCACTTGTAATGTCCCATGTAAGGCGTCACTGACAAGCTGCACATTGCGATATAATAACCATTGTGTAGAGCTCGCCGTCTTCTTCTTTCTCCTCCACGTTTGCAATTCCCTCCTTATCTTTTCCCTTATCTTCCCCAACTTTTCCCCAAGTTTTTTGTTCCTGCACCTCGGCATCTTGGCATTGAACGGTTGCATCTTCCCGCTCCCCCTTGCACAACTTTTTTTTCCCCCCGAACCTCCCTTCCGTTTTTGGAAGCACCGACCACACCATCTCAAGACCCCAGACCCAGACCACATCTCACTGCCCTGACATGCTAAACACTATGCGTTATGGAAGGGAAGTTTCACATCTCATGCAAGCCAGGTCATCAAAATATATCATAAGTAAACGCGTTGAATTTCTTTTTGTTGCTACAAAAGCTCATAGCACATGGTATCTAGCACGCAATGGTATACGGGAGAATAAATAACAATCGTGAGACCTCCTTCTAGCCCATGTCATCCTTGTTCATCAAGACAATCCGGTCAACATGCGATTGAGAAGTCTCAAATCCAGATGTGCACACAATTGAAAGCCATAGTCTGGCCTCCAGATCTAGTCAAGATCCTTCCCTTACATGATCTTGTTGAGGAATTGACGCCACTTGGGGTACGACGCAATCTTGGCGCGGTAGGCGTTGATCTCATCCCAGTCATGCTCACGTCGGCCAGTGTCGACATCGATCTTGGCCGTCCCAAGGAGGCCTTCTCGCTTCCAGAGGTAGCCAACCGCCCAGAAGAAGAGGACGACTGGGAAGGCCAAGTACGACTTGAAGAAGCCCTCCACCGTGCCCATGCCGGGCTTGCCGGGGCCAGCAATGATAGCCGTGTAGAACTGAGCAATCAAGACAAGGATGATGAGGATGAGGCCGAGCCACGATCCATAGACACCGCCGACGGCCTGGAAAGGAATCTCGTCGAGACTATGGCCGTGGTACGCCCAAGCCTTGCGGAAGCGAATGTGGGCATAGCAAATCGAACCCCACGTGAAGAGGGTCGACAAACCAGACAAAGCCAGAAGCCAGTCGAAAACAACAGGGCCGGAGGCAGATAGGTTGACATAGGCGAGGGCGCCGAGGACGATGATGATCAGAACGGAAAAGAGGGGGCGACCGCTCTTGTCGACGTAGCTGAAGATCTTGGGGGCATATCCGGTCTGGGCCATGGCAGTCAGAGTTCGGGAGCCGCCATAGACGCAGGAGACACCAATGGACAGGACGGAAACGAGAATGATGGCGTTCATGAAGTGGTTGAATCCCTTGAGGCCCGAGTACTCAGCAGCCAGGACGAAAGGCGAGGCCTTGGGGTCGGAGTAGGCCTTGTCGCTGAGCAGTCTCGGATCATCGGCGCTAACAAGGAGGCCGACAAAGAAGAGACCGAGGATGTAGAAGAGAGTGATACGCCAGAAGACTTGCTTGATGGCACCGGGAAGAGCCTGGGCAGGGTTGCGCGACTCAGCAGCGGCAAGACCGACAAGCTCAGTGCCAGCGAAGGAGAAGGCAGCAGTAACGAAGACGGAGCAGAAGCCCTTGAAGCCATTCTTGAAGGCGCCAGATCCCTCGTGCCAGAGCTTAGCGCCTTGGTACTCAGAATATCTGCCATTCTCAGGGCCACCGCCGAGGACGAGGACAAGAGCGATGATCATGAAGGCGACAGTGGCTCCAAGCTTGATGCAAGACGACCAGAACTCCTCTTCGGCGTAGCCGAGAGCACCAAAAACGTTGATGAAGATAATGGCCAGGAGGAAAATGGTGATCCAGACGGCGGGGGAGACGGAGGTGGTCCAGTATTCAATGGTGATGGCGCAAACAGTCAGTTCCAGTGGGAGTACAGCAGACCATTGGAAGACGTAATTCCAGCCCATGGCGAAGCCCCAAGAGGGATCGATGAAACGAGCGGAGTAGGTGTAGAAGCCACCGGAGACGGGGAACATGACAGCGAGCTCACCAAGAGCAAAGACTGTACAAGGAACGAAAGTCAGATCTGACATAGAAACATGACGAAGGAGGGGATTGCGACATACCGACATTGAACATCATGACACCGATGATCAAGAAATCCACAAAGACGGAACCAGGCCCCTGTTACACCAGAGTTAGCCATCGAGGCAGGTCGTGGCGCGCGCGCCAGAGGTTGGGAAGTTTACTTACGCCCTTGTAAAAGGCACCACCTGAACCGACGAAGAATCCAGCACCGATGGAGCCACCGATGGCAATCATGTGAAGATGGCGAGGCTTCATCTTGCGGTCGAGTTCGATGATGCCTTCGCCATAGTTGCGACGCTTGAAGGACTCGAGGTTGAGACCATTGCGGGTTGCGAAAGACTCCTGCTCGTATGCGGTACCAGCATCGTGGTCGGTAACGCCGTGGTCGAAGTCGGTGGTCTGAGGACCTTTCTCGCCGGCGATATTGGCCGGCGACTCTCCCGAAGATTTGGTATCCATGTTGGGCGACCGCTATTCCGGTGCGGTTGCTGGAGGGAAGTGTGAGGAAAGGAGGGAGATATTAAAAAGAAGCGACCCAAGGAGGTGGGTGCTTGGTAGTGGAGGAAGGAAGGAAAGACAGCCTAGGTCGAGTGACCTTGGGGTAGAGAAGGGAGGAAGATGGAGAGTGAGGTGGTGGATGGGAGAGAAAGAGAAGGGGAAGAGGCCCTTCTTAAAGTCGAAGCCGACTAAGAGAAAGAGGCGGCGACGGGATGATGGGAATGGGAAACACTGGGCCGAGGAGGAAGAGGAGCAGGAGGAGTGGGAGGGGAACAGAGCTAGGGAACAGAGGAGGAAAGAGGGCGACGCCAGGGCCCGTTGAGACGGTATGCATGGAAGCTCTCGGTGTTGCACTGCGTCCGTTGACTAGAGCTTCTAGCGTTGGCCCGGGGCCGGTTGGTCTGTGATGGGCTGGCAGGCTGGGTGGTGGGGTGGCGAGAGAGATGAGGCAGAGGTAGGAGGAGAGGAGTGGAAGCAAAAGCCAAGACTTTGCGATACGGATCGACATGGATGGATGGGGGAGGTCGAAAGAGACGCGGACCAACGACGACTGGACGACGACTGGACGACGACTGGACGACGACGAAGAGTCAGAGAACCTCCTAACTCTCAACCCAGGCATCAGGGAATCACCGTCACAAGCCCACGCCTCGACATTGTGTCTCACGCCCCAATCTTTGCCTCCCATTCGACGAGTCTCACATAGAGATGACGGCAGAGAAAGCCACAGCTGGGAGAGACAGATATGGATCCTCCAAAAGAGCCCCGACATGAGGAGGAAGAGATGCGACTGTGCAAAGAAGCGCCGAGCTTCACCCCGGGGTGGAAGAGGATGCTTCGGAGTACCGTGCGTGGTCGATGTACCTCACACAGTACCTGGATCGAGGGGTGTCGCTACCACGTACCGCAACGCGCCAGGATGTCTCCGGACAGGACAACCCGACAAGGGAGCGAGAAAGCAGGGATATGGGGGACTAGCGGCGGCGACGGCGGAGTCGACACAGGCCATCTGGACGATCTCTCAGACCGTCATGTTGGTGGTGGCGTTGCTGGTGCGAGTGGGTTGCAACTTGCGGGATGCGGGCTTGCAGGTTGCAGGTTGCAGTCTCACAACACAGTCCCACGACAGCCCTCAATCCATGAACAGTACCTCGCCAGCCCGAGTATTCGAACCAAAGGGCAAGGTACCTACGAAAGGGCCCCGTCCCTGGCGCCATCTCTCGCGCCTCCCCGGTGGCGCGCCGCTCGCCATGCCCGTTCTTATTCGAGTCGCCCGCGTGGCTTGCGTCCTCTCTCACCTCGTCACTTCGGGCGTCCGACTGTCATCTCTTCCCGCCTTTGCGAGAGACATGGGAAGCAAGGGCACTGGCAGCGGCAAGGAGGAAGAAGCCAGCCCTGACCTCGGCGAGCGAGGCCAACGACTCCCCGAATCAAAGGATTGCGAATCTTTTTCATCCATCCCCCGCGTCCAAAATGAACCCAACCAAGGACGATGGCCTCCGAAACCTACCTACACAGAGCACACGTGCTAACGTCCCCTCACCCGCACCACCCGTTCGAATACAGACTTTGTACTTCGGGCGCACGCGGCCAAACAGCCTTTCACTCAGTCCGAGACTCCTCCTTCTCGTCTGTTGGCTGTTCGCGTTGCTACCGGCCGGGGTGGCTGACACGGCGGGCCAAGGTGGAACTGGCCCAACTTTGAGACAGGTTGCCCAATCACAGCAGAATCGATCCAAGACAACAATCCGCCGCTTCGAATTGCTCACTTGATCGACCCGGACACGGCATACAACAGCAAGCACCGCCATGATTGCATCAAACCGCATCGTGGAGATAACCTCCTCTCCCGTGTCTAACTTACAGCGTCGCGAGTGCCTCGGCGACCCAAGTGACTGGCAAGCCATGTAGGTTTTGCTGCGCCAAGCTGGGACGTCCCGTCTTCTGCATCTCTCACCTCCTTCTTGGCCCTAATCCCAGGTTCTTGGCTGTGCTCCCTTGCCTCATCTCCAACACCTACCCCAATTCCCTACCACACGCTGCAGCAAACCACCGAGAACACCACACCACAAACCCAATGCCATCATCTCACGTCGGTGCGGAGCAAATAAACTCGGTAGCGTACTTTACGTGTTGGTGGTTTTTGCACCCCCACCAGTATCATTGCCTTTGGTCATCCTTATCGCAGCTCCATCGCATCGCCATCTCCATAACCTTATTGATAACACAAATATCTGCTTCAAAGATTAACATTGGCTTCTCCTCGTCCCCATGACCCTCACCCTCGCAAGTGCCCATGTCCCCGGTCTCCACCGCGGTGCGGACCCTGCAACGAATGCCTGTTTGGCCCCGGCTCATGTTCCCCCCTACCCTACCCCTGTGGGCCCTGGCAAGTTGTCGTGCTAACTTCTCCTTCGTCTGTCTGTGCCAATTGCACTCAACAGGAACTTCAAACGGGGCATTTTCTCACGAGTCTCTTTCTCACACGCCATCCGCCGTGACCGTCTCTCACCTTCCATTTTGAGCATCCCAGTTCTCGTTCTTTTGCCCAATGGCCCCTCTCTGTCCCAGCCAGACGCTAGCATAGGGGTGTAGCTTCACAAACGCGAATATCCACTACCAACTGAGCATCCTCCTCCACATTGAATTGTTCGAACGGGCTGTGCTCAAACAAGGGTCATCATGAACCAAGCAAAGAAAACTAAGCCCTAGGGGCCTGGTTCTGGTATTGAAAGTGGCCTTTTGACCGCCGATGTTGCGAGTCCGGCCTATTCCGGCGAATATTTTGCTACTATCATGATCTTCGCCGTTCCAACAGCAAGCTGAACGCCGCCTCCTTGCCTACACCAGTGAGTGATACAAGAGGATTGGATGCTTTCCCGCTGTCCCGCGACGCCATCTCATCCATCGCTGGCCGATCACAAACCATTGGCGTGCCCACCCACCACCACCCTCGTCATCACTAGCCCTCGCCCGATGACGAAGACATGCCCGTCAGTGCTAGCTGGCCCTCTACGAATTGCGACAGCCAGTGGGGTACAGATACACGAAGCGTGTTCTCTCGCAATCTATCTTTACCGTTGCCAGTCATGTGGCCTTGTTGAAGACAGTCTGCTCAGTGTTACTGTCACACGAAACATCCATCCGGGCATTGCCTGGGTGTTTGGGTGCCTCCTCGCCCAGGGTTGTGGCGAGGAAGACGCGCTAGAATGCGATATTTTCTTCTGGAAGCCAAACCGCGCCACGCCAGTGCTGGACACCATTCCCTTCGCATCCATCGCCACACCAAGCTGAGGGGGAACTTGCAGGCATCGATGTGTCCGATCGGACGAGTCAGCAAGCCAGGGCTGGGGACGGATCAGATCTCGAAAGCGGCCCTCCGGTTAGCCAAGGCCCGGGTCACCAGGCTAGCCGCTGATGTGGTGCGATGGCAACGCAGCCACTCACACTCTTCTCTCTTTGGATTCCGGCCACAGGTGTTTCGTTCCCTACGCTTCTTGCTGGGGACGGGGGGGGGGGGGGGGGGCGCAAGGGGGCTGTTCTGTCGTCCTACCCGGACAGGCCCCGACCCTGGCCACACGGGTGCTGCAAGCCACGCAGCGGCAATCGCTCTGCCGGCGTCCGATGAGGTCGGATTCCAACAGATGCACGTTTTTTTTTTATACTACGTACTCCAACTCCACGATTGTTGGATCTGATGGACGGGGCGCTATACGTAACAGTTTCCTCTCAACCCGCCTTTACCCCGTGGGCAAGATGTGTCCATCCGGGGAAGGCTCCATCTCGTCACAGCTCAGGAGACGTTGAAGCTCAATCGAGCCGCTTCCCCAGACGTTTGTACGTAATTCAAAGCCTCGTCAACGAGTGGCCCCGCTGTTGGGAGTTGTCATCGTTACAGGCTTTTTTGGGTGGTGTCGCAGCGCGCAGGGTTCGGGCATGGTTGGCAGTGGTGGGCTCGGACATGGCCGGGCAGCTCGTCTTGGCAGGCTCCGCACCGTAGCCTGGACCTTGTTTGTGCACAGACAGATCCTCCTTCTCATGAGGCAGGCAAAAGCAAGAAAAATGCGTACCCAGTTCGACTGAGGGTGCTTACTAGCTTGCTAGGTGCTTCCCACAGATGAACGATCGGCTGATAACCTGGCAAGTGCCTTGAACAGGACAGAAGGATAGCCACGCCACGAAAGGACTCGAAAGATGTGGCAGAAGAAAAACCACAGTAGCCATCTTGTGAACCCTTCGACGTCATGGGCTTGCACGCATGACCCGAGTGAGACTTGGGGCAAGCCCGCTGTCTGAGAACCGCACAAGTGGCAACAAGATGACCGGCAAGCAACGCTGTGTCGTACAATTGTGTCCCGATTGAGGCCACACGCCGTACGGTGTCAATACGAGTCGTTGTGTCACTTCATGGCGGACCGGTTGTCAGTGCCACTTCCAACAAGCCTAGGCAAGCAAAGCAGCCACTAACGACGGTAAGTACGGACCGGCGGAGGCAGTTGGCGACGGTTTGGAAATGGCCCTCTTGCGACGCTAATTTGGAAGCGATGGCAGCATTCTGTCGCCGAGAGCCCAATGAGAAAGCTCCCCAGTTTGAACCCAGGTCAGGACATCTACCTGGGGGCCAGTTTGGTTGGCGAACGCTCGGGGCTTTTATGGGCCAGGGAACCTGTCCTGGGAGGGTTTAGCTGGGCACCGTCGAAGGAAGCTCCGAATGGCTTCAACCTAAAAAGAGCGTTCGTTAACGTATCCATGCGACGGCCTGACATGCCCGTTTCAAAACTCTCGGGCCAACCTGTGTCCTGCATACGGTGATGGGAAAGGACACAGGGAACTCAAGGGCTTGTCACAAAGACGCTGGCGACTGTCTCAGGCGATCATATCAACTCGCAGGCCGGTTGCTCGTTGTCGCTTAGATGAGATGCTTTGGACTCTTACACGGCCGCATCCAGACAAACATATGATCGTCGCCAAGACTATTCCCAAGTGGAATTCCTCAAGGCCCGCAAGCACAACCATGACTTTCGAGTCTTGGCTCTTTGTTAGTTGACTGCCAACCCGTCTCCTCCGCGCCTCGAGCGTTTTGCCTTGTTGGGCAGGCCGAATAGATGCGACGTCCCTGCACCAGGCAATTTCCAGGGCGAGTGAGTAAGTTACTGGGCTCGATACTATCACACGGGAGGAACGGCGAGCCCCGTGCTTTTGCTTCACTCGTCCCAGAAACTGGACCTGTCTCGCGAGCGGCCCTAGCAAGGCGCTTTGGCCATAAAATGTGGTTCAGCAATGTCAACCCTCTCAGTCACACAATCATCTTCTGCTTCTAATCCAGCGGCACAGCGAAAAAGGGCTCCGTGTCCGGTGAAGACCGGGAAGACTCCAGACTGGCTCCCGCAATCGGTCGAATACCCTGCGCAGTTGCCTGGTGGGTTTCACGATCGGGCACGTCTGTGCTGTTACATGGTACAGTTTGCCTTTCCATCAGCGCCCGGGCGAGAAAACGGCATTCAGAATTTGTGATGGCCCTTGCCTCTCTTGGGACGTTTAAAGGCGTCGATCTATCTTGTTATCTATCAGTGGAGTCGGACTCGCTGTGATGCACACGAGTGTTCAAACTCTACCCGTGGAGGAATGTCTTCTTGTGGCCATGCCAAGACTAGAGTGAGGTGGTAAGTAACAATACGTGACGCAGTGAAACCACCTTACCTGGGTTTTGTCTGGTTGTTGCCGGATTGAGGTTGACGAAGCCTCGCGGCATGCAGGTGATACTACAAACCCATGTTTCTTGTTATTCTAGAGCGTGGGACTACGTACTCCATAGTAGACGGTCCAAGCTAAGAAAAAGCCAGGCTTGACCCTTGGTCTCTGCTTAATGAGACAATAAACACCGAGAGAAGGCGGCCTCCAGCTGTTAACCTTGGAAGTGTCGACGCAGTAATCACCAGATAATACTCCAGGCAGTCTTTTGATGGTTATTCTCAGCCGCTCATGTGTTTAGAATGACTCGGTCGCATGTTGCTCCGGTTCTTACGTTCAGCCGCGGGGTGGTGGCCAATGGACGTGGAGGATTGGACAAGCTGAAGATGGCCTGACGATGCTGGTGACGACGACTGGAGTTGGGTCTTGTTCTTGTTTCGCTACGTGATCTTCACACTTTGCGCTCATTCCCGAGTGTGAACCTTCACCTTGCGGCACCCGCGTTCTCATTCTCATCCACTGTCGTTCTTCGATATCGCCGCAGATCTCTCAACTCGTGGTCCTAGCTTCCACCTCGCTGAGTCAAACTTGGTACAAATCGCCCCAACTATCAGCACCTACGCGCGCAACAACCCACTCCGCCAGGGCCACGCGCCAAGGGAACAAGGGGATCGGCCTCCACCGCGACAAATACCTCCACCAGCGCGACGCCTTGCGCATCTCATTCTTATCTCGCCTCGGCCCTTTTCCCGGGGAGACAAAAAGAAAGAGTTTCTGCGACAAAAGACAAAACGACAAGATGGGCCGTCCGGACTCCAAACCACAACCCCACTCGATGGGCTCCGACGACACCCACATCGACGATCTGCCCCCTTCCTACGAGGCATCCGCCACCGCCTCCAACTCCGGGAACCCTCCGGCGAACCCCCGGACCGCCCAGACCAGCAGCATCTCCAGCACCCGCTCGCACGACGGCCTGCTCCCGGAGTCTGTGCCGGCCCCCGCGCCGCCGGCCGGGAGCAGCGTGCAGGGCTACCAAAAGACAGACCCGATGGCGTGGGAGGGGCGCAGCTGGGACAACCTCAAGCGTAAGCCCGGTTGCTGCGGGTCGTCGAGCGGTGGGTGCTGCTTCTCTAGCCGCGGGGGGTGCTGCTTCTCGGACCGGGGCGGGTGTTGCTTCTCGGACCGTGAGGGCTGTTGCTTTTCGGATCGCGGAGGGTGTTGTTTTGGGGATACCGGGGGTGCGTGCTGTTCGACGTGGGGTGCCTGTTGTATGAGTGATGGACCGACGGAGTAGTTGGGGTGTTGGAGAAGTGTTGTGATGTAGTATGTTGTGAGGTGGGAGGTGGCTGGGTTGTTTTGTTCTGGATACCCTCATGTGGCAATGACATAGATGACGAGGAAGAGGTTTGTTTTCTCTCTGTTGATACGCTCAATATATATCACATATTACTCATGCCTCTCTTAGCCCTGTATCTCTAGTGTCGACTTGCTAGCAGCTAACAGACTAAAAGCCTCATCTGCTCCATGGTTGATGAGTTTAATATAGTTTCAATAGCCACCTGCATCGTGGATGAGGAAGCGAGGGAGTCGCGTCAGGCACGTAATGTCATACAGCATTGCTTCAAGCATGTTTAATCGAAGAAGTAGACACCGGAGACAATGATGAGACATAACGGCTTAAAATTGAGACATAATAATGGATGTGTACGGACGTCGTTCGTTGCCAGATTCAACTAGACTACCTTAGTGAAAGTCTGACTCTACGTGTAGGTGTCCGATCCGTCACCCATTCCTGAATCTAGCGCAAAAGAAATACCCATAGGTTATAAGAAAAGTAACCACCGCGTAGTAAATGCAGATGAAACAAAGCCAGATTCCCTCGTGGTCCTCGTCAAGTCCATCTAGTAATGCGTCAACCTCCTAACGATTCAGTCTTTGTCCTGACGAATGCCACGGCCTTGCATGGCTCGCTGGCCTTCACGTTTCTGTCGCACTCTCCGTTCGAACGAGGTCCCGGAACTGAGTCGAGCGCGCGAACGGGATGGTTTCTGGATTCGAGTTTCTGGGGTTGTAGTCGTGTGCGCCTGTCTGGCCATTGCAGCCAAGACATTGACTGTGGTGCGGTCGACGATGTCGTTCATGTTCGCCTCTAGCTCAGAGATTCTCTCTGTCGTAGCCTTGAGATCTTGGGGTCAGGCTGTGGATTCTGTCGGCGGCGGCGGCGGAGGGCGCTGTGATAGAATGGAGAGATCCGGAGACGGTTGGTGCAGCGGCCTGGATCTGTAGTAGGTGGGAGTGGCCCAGGACCGCCAGGTATCTAGTGATGGAGGCGATAGCTCCAGAGAACGGGTTGATGAACCTCGTGACCTAGATTATAGAGTGGCGATGGGAGCACGTCGGCAACTTCCTGGGTCGTCTTGAAGCGTTGGTTGTAGAGGTCGGTTACTGTGTCCCGCAAGAGTTCCTTGACCCCCGCGACAACGCTCTCGTCCTCTTTCGGTCCGTTGAAGTGGTTGTTGATCACATCGTGGACTTGGTTGAAGAGGGTGAAGAATGGGTTGCTGCGGTCCACCACAGCGGTCCCAGGGCCAGTGAGACCATGCAGGGTGAATTCGTTAACGAGTGCGCTGTATGCGTCTTCGTAGTCCCACCTCTCGTCATCGCGATCCCCGTTGACACCGATTCGTCGAATGGTGGTTTCGTCGTGTTCGGTTTCGCTGGAGGTAACGGTGTCGTTGTCACTCCATTCCTGCTTGCAGTATATAGTGCCAGCTGAATCCATGGTGGTGTCGGGTGGTAGAAAGGGGATCCGTGTGCGTGTGTAGGAGGGGTCGTGGGAAATGAGAGATGTAAGGTTGAAGGTTGGAACTTGAAAGCGGCTCGAAGAGGTGCTTTAAATCTTCCACAAAGGGATTGACAAGAGAATCGCAAAGCCGAACGTGGGTATTGTTTCTGTCTACTCAGGTCGGACTCACCTTCAACTCACTGTTACCAATCGTTCGTTTGCTGCTCGTCACGTAGTTAATCGTGGAGTTGCGTCCCCCCCCCCCCCCCCCCCCCACAGAGGACCAATGGCATAGCACCTCGTTCTTGTCCCTGCTCGACTTAAATGTCCCAATTAGGTTGCACATATTTGAGAGATCTGCTCAGGAACAAATAACGTTTGCTACGTGCATAACAAGTTATCAAAATTTTCGACACCCTCCTTGAACTGGGGCTCGACTGGAAGAACGCGCCCGAGGGAACTCGCCTTAACTGTGCGAGCAGCATTTAGTGGTAAGGAATAGAGGTCAGCGATGGTTATGCGTTATGTAGTACTGGGAGAGTATTAATATATGATTGGCCTCCTGACTTCATTTCAGAGTAGTTCACTTGTGGTCAAACTTGGCCTTTAGTCCCCGGTCTAGTACATCTTATTCATCTGTGTAACAACAGTTGTTTATACCTCTAACAACACTCATGTTTGAGCTCAGCGTTTGAAGGGTTGCAAACGCAAGTGCCGTTCATGTTAGACGTTTTAATTCAGGACCTTTAGTCGGCTTGTCCTCTGTAGTTGAAAGCCCTCGCAGCAGAGAATAACTCGTGAAGTGTTTTGCCGACTAGTGTACCACTGACTTTACCGTTAAATGACTTTGCACTTAGGTCTGCCTTCGGGGTAATGATAGTTATGAACATCTGAACACACTACTAGTTTCCGACTGAGATCTAAAACGCGATTTCCCACAAATGATAGAGCCGTTCGAAGTTCGGGCCTGACCGCGATCATGCATGTGTATCCCCTTTGCTGCATATCACAACGTGAGTGGGGCTGAGAGAAACCTGTCCGTGAAGGGAACGTTGTATGCAATTCTCTTCAGACTAATTTTGCAAAGGAAATGATGTCATTACGTCGAATCAGGCCGCGCCTCAACGTCGTGTTTATCTGGGCAGTGATGCAAGACAGGGCATTCCGCAACTCGACTCCTTCTCTAGCTCAGCACTCTTGGCCGGAGTCGAGCAATCAATTAATCAATTCAGCTTACGTGGAAACTCGATGCTGTAGGATGCTGTAGGAGTGGAAAAATTGTGCTGAACGGTTCGAACAATTTCCCATGACAAATGCCCGCCTCGATGATAGTTTATGAGAATCGCAGAAGCTTAGGAACCACCTTATGTCACAGATCTCACATAAAATACCAAGGCCTTGTACCTCTGGCCTTGGGAAAAGTGTCGTTGGTTTACCTCAGAGTTGGCAAATTGAACGTCGATACATATCTCTCTTGCGGTTTGCCGCTCGTCCGCGGTCGTGCTGCCGGTCTGCAACAATGCAAGCTCTCGGGCACATTCCGAGTATTGGACCTGAAACTACATGTGCGTCTTATTACGTCTGACACGAGAATAAAGTGAACAAGTCAACGTCGACCACCGCCTCATCTCTCTATGTCCTCCAATGTCTCGGCGCAAATCCGAAATCGCAGGATGCCACTATATGCATGGTTCTCTTTCAACACTTCTCACATAAATACTCTTGGGCATGTACACAGGGAGTTATGCTACATGAAATAGCTATTCTCACCCTATCGCTCGGCGTCCGCGTCGCCTCAGCTGGTCTCCTGGCCTGATCCATCATACGACACCCTGATGCCGCGGCACTCACAGGGCTGAACAAAACACAGACCTTTCAATAACTCACACCGACACTGTCGTGAAACCCTCCGACACGACGGAAACTCCCCGAAATAAAGGCCAAGCACCGCCTTATACGCATGTCGTACGAATACACATTGCAGCTCACCCCGTATAGCTACGTCGCCCCCGGTCCCCAGATCCGAAAGCCAGGGGTTGGGCCTTAGTTTTGCATGCCGCATCACTCACTGCATCAATAGAGCCAATCCCCCCTTCGGTCAGTTTCCTTCCCACGTCTTTCTTGCCCTGGATTCTCCTATTGTGCTCAATTACCCATGCCAGGTCCCCGGGGTAAATCGCGGCCGGGCAAAATCGGGGCGAAAGGCCTCGAACCACGGCTGGTCGGGAAGGACCGGAGTTGCCCGCCCCCGGCCACGGACGTTGCCCAAAGCCAAGCAAATTTGGCGGAGAAGAAGGACGTGTCTTCCACGTTAATTTACGTACACGTCTTAGACGCGCAAAGTAAAAGCGCCCAATGGCGCCACCACGCAAAGTGGACGTCGCTGGTCTGTGTGACGGCCTCCCCGCTCAAGCTTAGACTTTGGCCGTCCGTGTCTAAGTCAATCCGGTCCCGGCTCCGGCCCGGTTCACGAACGTCGCGGAATCGGTGCCCGAAGAATTCGTTTCGTTCTGGAAGGAGAAAAGCTTGCCCTGCTTGCTGTGGGGATCTACGGCCGGCGTGGGCATCACGTCCGGGTTTGTGTGAGTGGCGGGAGAGACCGATGCCGACCACGGCATCGGGAGTGAGGCTGCCGGGCCCGGCAAGAAGCCGACTGGGCCAAAATTCAATGTGCCTGAACTTGGCCGAGGCGAGATTGACCGGGGGTTGGTTTCTTGCAGCATGCTCCCGAGCCGGTGGGGGAATATGTGACGCATGTGCATAGCTTTCGGAGGCGTCTCTTGTGCTGTGCTTGAGGTTGAGTTTGGACATGGGAATCAAATGGCGCAACGTTTGAGTTTAGCTAGAAACAAAGTCAATGGAACCGAGTAAGTTACTTAGTTAAGAGGTTGAACCTTTTTTTGGTCAATTCAGGAATAATATGTGCGAAAGTCCCCATACTCAACGCCGCGCCGCTCCTTAGGTGCTGTTAAAGTCCCGAGGCAGCTGGGTATAGGTCTATGTAGAGAAGGCGTTGATGCCAGTTCAGTCAACAAAAAATAACGGAGTTGAAGCCCCTCCGTTGCCCAATGATGCTCGCTTTTATCGCCTTTGTCGGTGATGGGCTTCGTCCCTTTTCCACTTCTAGTCTTCTCTTGAGCAGTTTATAGCTGTCTGATCATGACTAACCCTTGTTTTGCCTCTCCTGGGATGGTGCCGTGGTTACCCCCCGTTGGCCGATGAAGAAGAAACAGCCCAGTCATGCCACGAAGGATACTCTCCTTCGTGCATCTGATGGGCCGGGAGAGTCCTGTGTAGTCGTCTCAAATCATGATGCATTCGTCGATGCACTTGGCCGTTCCGCCATGACGCGGCTTCTTCATACTCGTCGCCTTCGGGGATATGCTCCAGGCATTGTGCTCCCCACCTCGTCTCTTTCAAGCATGATAATGTATTGTTGTTCGTTCGTCGTCTCGCCTCCACCGTGTCCCCATTATATGATGGAGATGATGGATTTAGCCGACGAGGGCAGCACCGCCGGACTCAATGGCTTCGATCTCAGCGGCGGTGAGGGCAGCGCGACGGAAGCGAGCAGGGAGCTCAGAGACGTCAAAGGCAATGCCGTTGGGAGCACCAACGGGGCCGAGGCTGGCGCCTGAAGCACCGCCAATGCCGCCCTCACTGGCAATGGTCTTCTGGAGGGGACCGTGCTGCTGGGCGTGGTCGCGGTAGGAGCTGAAGGAGTTGTGTCGGGAGGAAGCCGAGCCGTTGCCGTAGTGGGTGAAGCCCTCGGGGAGAGAACCGGTGGGGGAGGCGGGGTGAGGCTTGGAAGAGTGGTCGATGTTGGCTGTGAGAGAAGCGTGTTAGCAGGTTGCGAGTCGTCTTGACAGGTATTCGGCGGTTGGCTGGGCAAGATAGCCGGGAAAGCAGCTTGAGACGTACCAGGGATGGTGCGAGGACCGATGAACTTGATGAGAGGGGTGCGCTCGGCGTGGACAGCAGCCTGGCGGAGAGATCGAGTGACGGAGAACATGGCGACGGTTTTTGGTGGTGATTTGGTGGTTTGGGGGGAGATTTTGGTAGTTCGGTGGTTGGTGGTCGGAAGGGGAGGATGGAAGAGACCGGGAGACGCGGGAAAGTTGGGCCAAGTCGGCTTAATAAATCGAGTGCGCGGCGGGTAGAGGCGACGGGAGCCGAGATTTGGAAATCGGGAATTGGGGGTTGGATGAGAGGACGAGGAAGCAGGAGTTGACTGATGGCGGCCCTTTTTATTCCTGGGACAGTTGACTTGGGTGAGAGTAAGTGCGAGAGAGTTGATTGAAGAGGAAGGAGGAAAAGCGAGAAGAAAGTGCCGTAGGATGGGCGGGAAAGGGCGTGATTTGATTTGTATATGAGGAATTTTCCCCCAGGCGGACGGATGAGTCGAGAGCTCGTCCGCTCAGCTCACCTCAGCTCACCTCACCACATTTTCCCAGGCAAACTAGACTAAAACGCTGGAGCCACTCCTCTTTCACAAGGACTTCGCGGCAAAGACTTGACTGCCTACGTAGTAGTTCGGCGGTTCCCAGCCCAACCTCACGGCCAAGCAAGCAAGCCAGCCCGAAAAAGCGCCTGAAAAAGGTAAAAAATCCAGGGCCGATGCAGGGCTTACAGACCAGGTGCAGGGGGGGCCTAAACAGCCCACTCCCGCTAGCTCACTTCAGGGCAGCCCACTTCAGGGCAGCCCACCCACCACGTTTAACCCACCGAGACTACCTCCACCACCTTGTCGTTCACACATGGAACTGGACGGGATGCTTGCTTGCCTGCTCTCGCTCTCCCCACGCGTCCAGAGGTGCGAGTGGAGAAACTAACTAACTCCCTGGGCTGGTTCCAGGCAGGGAGAGTCGCACCGAGCAGAGAGAAAAGAAGCCCGCCCCTCCAACGGAGCGGAGCGGAGCGGACCAGGGAGCATGCCGCCATGGGACGCGGATGGGGGGCACCAGCACCGGAGAGCGAATGGCGTGTAATCGGCGGGCAGCACCGAAGCTGCATCGGGGTCTGGAACTGCAACTTGCATGTGGGATGGGATGGGATGGAACCAGACAACGAAACGTCGTCCTTTCCGTACGGTGCAGAAGATGTGGTGTAACCTGGGTGTAAGTTGGTTCAGGCAGAGATTTCCCATCACGCCCAAAACCAGACGCCGGCACATGGGAATCATGTCACACCCACTGACTCTTTCATGCACACGCATGTGCAATGCTTCATCTTCGTGCACTCCCAAACTCACATTCCCGTCCCATCACGGCGTGTTAGACACTCGGTAAGCCGAACCTCGGAGCTGCCCCTTGTGATGTCCGTCCACCTACGCTTTGATCTGATGGATGGATGGACGGGTGGGCGAAGGGCAGAGCACACACGGACACTCCGTGCTCAACAACCCACCCAAATGCACATCCAATTCTTCATCCCGCCTCCGCCTAGCACTCCCGTTTCTCCCGGACGTCACCCACAGGTCACATCCCAGCCTGCTCCTCCGAGACCGACAGCAGGGCGTTTCGCGGGGAGGGGGATTATTGCCCTTTCCAGCAAGCGTCTCTCTCAGCTCGCTGGGGGTGGTTGGTTTGCGGGCGGGCGGGCGGTTGTAGACGGACGTATGGGCATCTGAGCGTGTCTGCGTTGGCCTCTGCGCCCCCTCCAAAACTCTGGGGAAACAGATCCTCCATCCGGGCGATGGGGGATTGACGGGTTGGATGATGGGTGCGTGTACGGCCATCTGGCTGCACCTGGACGACCGGAGTCTTAATCCGATGCCGCTGTGTTGCCTCTTTCCTTGATGCAGGTTGGATGATCATCGCGGACGACGGCCGACAACTGACCAAATATCGAACGAGCGTGTGTTTTTCTCGTTTCCATCTATTGCCATCTCGAAGAATTCGTTAGTAAACCTGATTTTGCACTTTTTGCACCTCTAGCTGCCGCCTTACGCGGAGACACCCAGACTAGTAGTCCCTGCTCACCCTTACGAACTGCTGCTAACGTTCCAGAGCTCGCGCGCCGGACATCCGAACGAGACGCGATGTCTCTCTGCTTGGATGCAGTAATGCACGGAATCCGTCCGTACCATGGCCCGGATGGATCTAGTCCACCAACACGCCTTGCGGTCGTACGGGGTAATGGGCTTGAGCGAGTTAGGAAGCACCGCTTCTGAGGTGATTGATAATCCTGTTGATGAATGCTTTGGTTCCGTCAACCCTATCTCCGGACTCCACGCGGAGAGATCCCCGCAAACGACGAGCGCTACGGAGCAGATCTACAAAGTTACGACCGGACGGAGCCTGATAGTGGCACGCATTTTCCCCGTTGATTGAGTTCGGAGGAGGGTCCCGGCACCACCAGTTCTGAGCTGTCAAGACCTTCACCCCGCTCATCCGACAGCAAAGCAATGTATCATAAACAGTCTCGAGACGTGTCCAATAATCTCCCTTGACAGAACTCTGATATCTCCCAGACGCGGTCGGCGATGCGGCGGCCAGGTTTTGACCAATCCCGACGCCCATGCACGTTATGACAGATGAGCATTACGGTACCGTCGAGGGCGCACTATCTCCACCTCCACACACACCAACACCAAGACTTCAACCTCGCGAACCCATACACAAAAAGCCAGGACGCGCTCTTGGAAGACACGGGAAATGCAACTGCACCGCACCCATGCCCGCGTGCCAGAGTTCCCCACCACGTGAACACCACCGATTCCACCGCGGCCACACCCTTTTGCCACCATCCAGGAACGAAGACTAGTTGTCGGGTGCCGTTGAACGCAGTGCAACGCAACGCGACAGACAAAACCCTCCGGGGATGAATCGGGAAGACACATGCTGTTCTCTCCTCGACACGGGTTTCAGAGAATGCGACCCCCCACGACGCACCAAGCAGCAGCACGCATGCACACGCACAATCACACATGCACAACCAAGCACATCCAACATCTTGGCTGGCCCTCAACTCACTCGCACTCTCAACCCTCGCCGACGCCGCCCACGATGCACCCATGCAAGATGACGACAGCGCATTAGTTTCTCCAGGGAGGCTGCCGTCCCCCGGCCATATCGCCCGCTTTCACCCTTTCCAGCCTCCGGTCGGCGTCGGTCAGCACCGGCATCGGGGGGCCCTCAATCTCTCTCTCCCCCGGCCGGAACGTGTTTTTTTTTTTCGCATTTGGTGACTGACATGACAGAGAGGAGCTCCCCCTCATCACGGCTCGTGCCCTAAGCCCACCTTAGTAATCGCCCTCCACTTAGTTGCTGGCCGGGAGGACGGGGAGGCATGGAGCAGGGCTAACAAGTGAGATGCCAGCATTTGCAGAGACGGGAGTGAGTATGGAAATCGAAATTGGAGAAAACAAGTTGGGGTATGCAGGCTGCTTTTTGAAAGAAAGGCGCATTCTTCGACCGTCCGGATTGGCATTCCATCCTTTCTCTTGCTGCTTAGAAACCTGGAATATCCGTCATCCAGACCACACACAGAACGTGTCTGCGTGTCTCCTCTCCCTTGAACAGACAGCCCCTCCAGACCTGTAAACCTCTGCACGTCCACCTGCAATCCCTGCGATAAGATAACGAAATTCCATAGAACAACCAATCAACTGTTATCAACCCTCACTCTCTGGGGGAGCAACAAGAGAAAAAAAAATTGGTCGATCTGACCAATTGACCCAATCCCCCCCAACAGCTTGAGAATTCCTCGTCCCGCCCCCGCCGCCCACAAAAAGTTTTGGCGGGTGGTCCGTGGCTCGGAACTGCCGTTGGACTCCTTTGCCCGTCCGAGACCTAGACTACATCGTGTGACGCATCGCATCGCATCGCATTTTGCACTTGCCCAAAACCTCTGCCTGACCTCGTCTGCAACGTCCAATTCGACTCACACGCATACTCCCTGCCTTAGCTCACCTCCGTGTCCTCCCTCACGTCTCAATCGTCACCCCCACTCCCCGTCCCATCACAACCAGAACGTCTGCAGCCATGGCTTCTAGTTCCAAGCCCGAGGGCAGCATGCTCTGGGGTGGCCGATTCACCGGTAAGCCTGCTTAGGTCCTCGTGCTGTGATGACACCATCGTGGGAGCTGCGTTCTGATTCGGTACTCGTTGTTAGGCGGCCTCGACCCTCTCATGGTCAAGTACAACGAGAGTATCTACTTCGACCGCATCCTCTACAAGCAGGATATCCTGGGCAGCATCGCCTTCGCCCGCGCCAACGCCAAGAACGGTATCATCACCCAGGAGGAGTTCGAGGAGCTTGAGAAGGGCCTTCTCCAAGTCCAGAACGAGTGGGAGATTGGCACCTTTACCATTATCTCCGGTGTTGACGTGCGTCCTCCCTCAATTAAATCGCAGCATTATCTCTTCTATCCCCATAGATCACAAACTAACCAAGCAAAATAGGAGGACATCCACACTGCCAACGAGCGTCGACTGGGCGAGATCATCGGCAAGAATGTCGCTGGAAAGCTGCACACCGGCCGCAGCCGCAACGAGCAGGTCGTCTGCGACATGCGTATGTGGCTCCGCGACGAGCTCCGCAAGATCGACGACCAGCTCACCAGCTTTCTCAAGTTGACGGCTGCCCGCGCCGAAAGCGAGATCAGCTATATCATGCCCGGATACACCCACCTGCAGCGTGCCCAGCCCGTCCGCTGGAGCCATTGGATGCTGTCATATGGCTTCGCTTTCGCCAACGATCTGGAGCGACTCCGCGAGGTCATCAAGCGCATCAACCGAAGCCCCCTTGGCTGCGGCGCCCTTGCCGGTAACCCCTTCGGAATCGACCGCAACATGATGGCCGAGGAGCTGGGCTTCGAGGGTATCCTGTGGAACTCCATGGGCGCCGTCGCCGATCGTGACTTCGTCTCCGAGACCCTCCAGTGGGGCTCCATGCTCATGCAGCACATCTCTCGCTGGGCTGAGGACCTCATCATCTACTCCACCGCCGAGTTTGGCTTCGTCCGCCTGGCCGATGCCTACTCCACGGGTAGCTCCCTCATGCCCCAAAAGAAGAACGCCGACAGCCTCGAGCTTCTTCGTGGTAAGAGTGGTCGTGCCTTTGGCCAAATGGCCGGTCTCATGATGACCCAGAAGGGTCTCCCCAGCACCTACAACAAGGATCTCCAGGAGAGTCTCGAGCCCATGATGGACCACGTCAAGACCGTCTCCGACAGCATCCAGATTGCCAACGGCGTTCTATCCACCCTCACCGCCGTCCCCGAGAAGATGAAGGCCTCCCTCGACCCCTTCATGCTCGCTACCGATGTGGCCGACTACCTTGTCCGTAAGGGTGTCCCCTTCCGCGAGACCCATCACATCTCCGGCCGCTGCGTTGCCAAGTCCGAGGAGACTGGCATTCCCATGAACGAGCTCTCTTACGAGACGCTCAAGGGAATCGACGAGCGCTTCGAGGAAGACATTGCTGAGGTCTTCAACTACGAGGCTAGCGTCGAGAGCCGCACTGCCAAGGGCGGTGCCAGCAAGGCTGCTGTGCTGGAGCAGATTGAGGTGATTCGAAAAATGCTTGAATAAAATGGGCCGAAGGGGTCTTGAGAGATGAATGGTTTGGCGTTTTGGGTTTGCCGAATCTGGCCACGCGGGAGGGAGGACAATGTAAAAGAGTAACAGAAAAAAAGGGCCTCGGGATTTTAGACAATAGACGGGCGCAGGGGTGCCGCAATACGGACACTTACAATAACCCATCACCCATTTAGTGAAGCTGCCGTTCCCAATGCAGCTCAATTGCGAGCCGTCCAAAGCTGACAGAATGACAGAATGACAGATGGAGTTACTTGGCCGAAAAGAGAAGCGATGCTTCGACCCTTCGACCTTGAGGACTAAAGACTATTTGAAGCATCGATCTTTCGTCCGAACAGTTCTCTTACTTCCCTCCTTAGCAGCTTGCTCTGAACTTGACTTCGCAACGATGGAGCTCACCGAGTTGGTTGCGCCGTCGGCCAACGCCTCCGGCCTATCACTTCAAGGCAACTCGCTTCAACCCCAACCAACACCAACGGTTCATAACCAGAAACAGTCACCTCTCTTTACGGTGCTCACCGCGGATGCGCGCCTTAAATTGTACAAGTTCCTCTTTGGCGCCAGACTTGTCCACGTTCAATACGTCGCCAACGCCTTAGTGGCAACCAAGGGCAAATCGTCACACCGCTGGCGACACTGCGTCTGCGTCAGCCGCAGTCAACGAGCTCATTACCACATGCACGAGGGAAAACACGACCCATGCCACATCCTTGGTGTGATTCTTCTACGAGTCTGTCGACGCATCCAGGCAGAGGCGCTCCCAACTCTCTACGCCAGCAACACCATCAGTTTCGACTGCCCGGGCTCACTCCTGGGCCTGATGTTCAAGCTCAAGCCGCCGCGCTGGAACATGATCAGCCGGGTCGACGTGTGCGTCTGGGTCACCCACGACTGGTGGCGATGGAACGACACGTGGGCGCTGCTGGGCGATCTCCCGGGCCTCCAGTGCGCACGGGTCCGCGGACGACGCAACGACGACGGCCGGCCCAAGTGGATCTACGAGAAGGGACTAGAGAACATCGCCGAGCGGGAGCGACAGGCGCGGGACTCCAAGCTGTAGGCGTACCCGCTGCTGAAGTGGACGAGCCAGGCGCACGTCGACGTCGGCTTCATGGACAACCTGAAGGGGGATCTTGCGGGGATACGGGAGAAGTTGCGGGCTGCCGGGGTGCTGGATCGGATGACGCTGTTCTGGGTCACAGACGGGGAGTATGTGTCGGACGATGAGAGCGATGATGAGGATTATTCCTACCCGCCGCGGAAGAGGACGCTGGATGTCTGGGAGGCGTTCAAGGGCCATGAGCCGGAGTGGCGGGTGCGTTATTGAGAAGATGCTTGCCTCAGGTTGCAAGCCTAAGTCAGTTTCTAGAGAATAGCTTCAGTTGCTGCCAACCGTCAGACAGATAGAGGAACCACAGGTGTTAGGTTAGGTTCCTTACCAACTGTCCCTCGAGCAATTTGCTGCAGAAATCGAAGACCTTCACTCTCCTTTCTTTTCCAACACTCACTTTCCAGCTGATCACCTCCTCCACTCCCTTTCTTCTCCTCTCTCCCTCTCTCCTCGGTACACACCTTCTCGCTCCTTCGTCACATCGTAAGGCTGCACCCTTGAGCTCGCCAATATGGGATACAAGTTCGACAAAGGAGACCAGCAAGCTGGGTCCCCCTCTTTAGGAAGCTGAATGCCGATATCCGCAGACTCATCTTCATGCGTCTTTTCGATGGGTTCTTTCTCCACATGGGCTTTTGTCTTTCCTCGTTTTATCCACGCTTTCGCCGGATTAACCGCCCCAAGCTGACATCTCCGGGATTATGGCATTGCATTTGCCGGAAGAGACATGAGGATATGCCCCATGAGCATGTTGAGACAGAACACAGGTGGCGCTATATGGCGACGAAAATTATTTTCACTTGCACGCGGCTGTAAGTGGATCGCGGTATGATCAAGAAACCAATCTAACACTACATCAAAGATTTTAGGAAGGTGTTCCTATCCTCTACGGAACGAATACATTTGTGTTTGAGAGACTAGATGATCTCTCTGTATTTCGATCTCATGCTTCACCATACCTCCATCTCGTCAATCATCGCAACTTCATCATAAAGGCCAATTACATATACAAAAACTGCGAGCACCAACTCTCAGCTCTAGCTTGTGCCATGCAGTTCCCTTTCCGCGACATGGACCTTGTTATTCAACTGCCAGATTCCGAACCTGATGGTAAACCATTTGTACCAAATATGCTGGCTATATTGATGGCGGTAGAACATATAGCGGGCAGTCAAGGAGCAGGTTTTCTGGGAATTTTCCTGCCAGAACCCCACTTGACACCCCTTCAATTAGAATTTGACAATTGGATTGAGGGTGAAGAGAACGACTTTGGGATGATCGGGGTTGACTGGGTCAAACCAAGCACTACACGCCATCCTCACGATGTTGTGAGCAACAATGAAGATGATTCTGATGACGAGAAGAACGAAGTATGTTACTTTCCAGAGTCCAAGAACCAATGGCGGTGAGAACTGCAGCAACGGCTATCGAGGACGGGAAATGGTCGTTCACGTTGTGAAGGTCTCTCGTTCATGGGAAGGAATGCAAACCGGGAGTTGAAAGTCTGGGACTTGTGGGTCTGGCTTCATGAGGGCGATTGTCGCATGGTAGGGATGGACTATGCGTAAACTCTTCAAGTGGCAGTTGTTGCGGCTTTTCCTGAATGTTTGCACTGTGGCGCTAAACGCAGCTTTTGATGTCGAACGGAATGAGCAGTGATTCATTGCTGTTTCTAGCCAAAAAGAGGCATCGAAACGGCGGTGTCGAAACCGCTTTAGAACTGTATCAGCCGGCTGCTAGCTTCTTTGTCAAGACCTAATCGGGGCGTTCACAGCTGCCTGCGGGTTACCTTCACAAATTCATCTCCCTGGGCTTCTCTACTTCTTCACCTTCACGCATCTTCATCTTCATTCCAACCAACTGCCCACCCATCAATCCTACTCCTGTTACAAGCACCTTCTCTCATCTTCAAGATGTCTATCTCTCTCGATAAATACGACACCCAAGCCTCGTCTCCGTTCTTCACCAAGTTGAACGCAGACGTCCGACGCATGATCTACAACGATCTCTTCGGCCATCGTGACGTCCAGGTCTATTTGATCCTCGATTTCTCGAAAGAGCTCAAACCTGACGGCACGCCGGGGTTCAGGACTCCTCAGTGGGCACACAATATCTGTGACAAGGACGACGGACAAGATCCTCGTCCAGCTGTAGAAGAAGACGAAGAAGAAGAACAAGAACAAGAAGAAGACGAAGAAGAAGAAGAACAAGAAGAAGAAGAAGAAGAAGAAGAAGAAGACCCGTTGACTTTCCCTGCGGCGACCGCAATCGGGACGTGCAAGCAAGCGTGAGTACTCTCCTCGTTTACAACCAACGACTGCCTTGACACACTTCTAACGACATCTTAGTTACGTCGAAGGCATTGCCGTGCTTTATAGCACCAATACCTTAATCTTCGACGACGCACAGTCCTTCCTCTACTTCAAGACCTAGGTCGGGCAACAGCACCAGCTGTTCACGCACCTTGAGTTCTCGCTGTGGTCGTCGGCCTTCGTCAATGCCCAGCGCCAGTACAGCGTGGACGCCGTGAGCCTCCACCTCGTGTTCGCCCAACTGGCCCAGCAGCGGCGTGGGGTCAACGTGCGCATCGAGATACTCGACGACGACGGGGCGAAGAAAGTCCCCCAGATATTCTACGAGGCGGCGCCATGCCTTTTGAAGATGCTTGTCGGGAGCGGCAACGTCAAGGCGGAGGTTTTCGTCACGGAGGAGCAGAAGATGAAGCTCGAGGAGAACATGGGGGGATACGAGAGCGATCTATTGACGCTCGTTGCGCGGGGTTCTTGTCTCGCCAAGGAAGGCGACGACTTATATTAAGAAGATAGTTGTTTTGAGACATTCGAATGGGAACATGAACAGGAGTAGATGATGATTCAAGTCAAATTACCTTCCCCGAAACCAGTGTTCTTCCGTGTTTGGTAGTCCCATCTAGAAGGAATGTGGTACACTTGGGGGATTGTCGTGTGCCATGAAGGAGTTGATAAGGCGAACACCACGCTTTCTTGCGAACTTGGAAGATCTTGCAGCTTGTTGCATGCATCCCAGGGACTGTACGCAGAGCAAGATTCTTGCTTCTTTGCGAGTATCTATGCAGGGCTTTGTAATCATGGTGAACTGGTATGCCAAGAGCGAAAATTATATACTACAACCTATAGCGTTTCTATTCGAAGCAAGTACGTAAACTAGACAATGCCCATAACCCTTCTAGAGTTCAAGAAATGATGAAGCGCGCTTCTTTCAAGGAATGTAAAATAATGAATCTACATATGTCTAGTAACCCAAATCATGTAACACCCAGCCTAACCAACCGAACCCAGCCTGTGTGCCTCGTAACTCATCATGTACACAACACAAAAGAACATATCCGTACAACCATATTCGTAACCGTAACCAAAACGCAAACAAAAAGGGAAACTGGAGGCGAAGGGATGTTGTGCTCATTTGCCGCTTCGGCGTACCAACTTCCTGACAATCATGCTGCACTCTTTTGGATCCTCGAAAACGTGCCACGCCTCGGGGGGCACATCCTTGAAAGCCTTCTCGAAGCGGTCAAGCTGGTTCTTCTCTTCGATGCCAAATGCAGAGATGTCGGTGGCCTTGCGGATGAGTATCATTTTGACCCAGCCTGGGGCAGTTCGATAGCTGTTGCTACGTTAGCGTGCGACAGAAAACGAGAAGGTTGAGAGATTGCAACTTACATCTCACCGTAGGCCTCGGGATCAGATTGTGTTGAATCTCCGATCAGAATCATCTTCCTTTGGGGGAGCCACGAGTGAATCTTCTTCATGCGGTCGGCCTTGTACTCCTCAGTCCCTACGGTCAGGGCCGAGAGCAGGCCGGCGACGCTCCGCCAGTTCGAGTCTCGTAGGATCATGGGGCCGGGTGGGAAATAACGGTTGCGGAAGTCGTGAAGTAGCGGATAGAGATTGTATGGCGAGGCAGAAAGGTAGAACCAAGGGGTATCGCGGGGAAGAAGAGACTTGAGGTCGGCGTAGAGCTCGGGCATGCCCGGGACTGGCCTGGGTTCCTCGACAAAGGTCTCGCGTAGAATGCCGAGAGGGTCGCTTGTGAGGGTGATCTTGATTGTGTCGTCGACGTCTGGGGCAAGTCAAGTCAGCAATGAGCGTCTGTCTTTGGGGCGTTTTCTTTATAAGGGGATACGTACCTGAGATGATTGACCAACCCTCCGCTCCAGCATAGTACGTCTGCATGTCGAGAATTCCACTGACGCCACTCGGAACTTTGGCCGTCGCCTTAGCGAACGATCCTTTGGAGTGGCGCTTGACCGGTAGCACTTGGGAAGTGATGCCGTTGATGCTTGTCGGTCCCAGTTTCAGCTCGTTTCCTTGGTGATCCACCTTGAACACACGGACTGTCTGGATATCCCAGAGGAAAGGGATGAGCCGCTCCTCAATGGTGTCGCGCTCAGCAGCATCGTCGGCAAGCCCCAGCATCTTGGCAATGCTCGACACGACATCTGCAATGTGGCATTTCAGATCGGGCTCGAAGACAGCGGCGATGAACTCGGCCTCCCACTCGCCGTGCTTGGGCGACTTGTAGGCGGTGTTGTCGAAAAGCCAGACAATGTCCTCGCCGTCGACGGGCTTCCCCATGCGGTTGAAGTTGCCAAGCCACGACAGCCAGCCGTTGAAGTCGAGCGCCGACAGCGGGCGCTGGACGGCCTTGGTCTTGAGGTCGGGCAGGCTGGCCTCGACCTCGTCGAATTTCCGCTCTTTGCGAGTGCGCAGCTGCATGGCTTGAGCGACAGATGAAGGACTCGGGTCGGGACCTGCCATGGTGAAAGAGAGGGAACGGCGGGCCGTTCTACCTGGGATTGTCTATAGGTATGGGCGCAGCGGTTCTGCCTGGATCACGGCCTCGCAACTGAGGGAGGGCGATGCTGAGGTCTCGTGGCTGGACGGGTTCGAGGGCGGTTGTATCAGCAGTTTCGCGTCCCGTGGTCGTGGTGGTCAGAGCTGAAGAGGAGCGTGGTTGTCGCAAGTGTAGAGGAGCAAAGAGAGGAACAGCCCCGTGTATAAGGCACTGGGCATCCATCCATCCTCCAGGCTACGTAACGCGGAGATCCCTCCGGCGGACGGAGAGCTGAACAACAAGCCCTGGCTAACCCTAGGAGGCTTGGCTGCTTGTGACCATCCATCCCCGACTGGATTTGGAGTCTGGGGCAGTTCGGGTCGCAGGCTAGCACATCACATCCCTAACTTGCGCCGTCGAAGACCGGGGGGCGTGACGCGACGGTGATGCATGATGACGGTTACGGACGGGAGCAGATCGCAGGCCCGAGTATCCCTCTGCCCGTCGCGGGTTTGTCAAACGTCAACGCATAATTTCCGTTTGTCCCCGTCTCGTCGTCGTTTCGTCGATCCTTGGCAAGCTGGGAGTTCTTTTTTTTAAAATCCCAACGTTGGGTTGCGAAATGGGCGCTGCATCATGTCATCCAGCGAAAAACGATGCCGTCATCGTCCCGCCAGCGCAAGTTTAGCTGCTGACGGTCACCCTGCAGGCTGTAGCGGGAACTGGATCATGCGGCGCCATTGGTCACGCCCCGCTAAATAGGGCACCATTCGGGCGATCGCATCGAAGTTCGGCAGGCGCCACAAAGCTTGGCGGCGGCAAATGGATCGTCGACGGGAGGGTCTTCGCCCGCTTCTTTCCCTTCCAACTTTCCGGATGTCGACACCTCCAGTTGGATTAACTACCATTCCCGGCGCCGGATCCCCGGGCCGCGAACCTTGGCTGGGTCTCAGAATGCGTGACCTGCTTATTTTCGCCAGATGAGGTTATAACCTCGTAAGTTATATCTCTGCGTATCCCCCGCATGGGTTCGTCAACTGCCGGAGGTCAGCTGCTGGGATCAAGGCCAAATCTCGTATTCAACCACTGCCCATCATCACTTTAATCTGACCGTCAACACACACTTCGGACTCTGTACAACTGATCAAATCAATTATCAAGGTATTGAAACGGCATTTCCTGCCGCTAATGACATGCATTACAATGCTTCCTCGACGGCCAAATACCTCCCTCCAAACGCCATATTGGTCCCAAATCACGAATGCAACCTTAACATTCGTGTGCCCCTTGGTATACAACAAGAAAGCCAATATCCTAGTGCCCCAACTCCTGGAAATATTTCCTACCCGCAAAGAAATCGACAGTTTATTAGTAAAACCAGCTCGTCTTCGGTTGTCGAAGAAACAGGTTCTCCAACACCTCCTCCAGCATCGGTTTAGCAAGCTCGACAATTGCTCGCTGGCTGATGGTGAAGGCATCATAAAATAGGTGGTCGTGAGGGATCGAGCACTCCGACTTCACTTCGTCCATGTCGACGGACAAATCGGCCGTCGAAGGGGCAACGCAGGGCGACCACACATCCAGGAATCGCATCGAGTCGTTGGCGGCCAACGTTCCACGGCCTCTGGAGTCTTTCACATCAGATCGATGCATCTCCTCCTCAGTCATCGCGTCCAGGATGGTTTTGGCTGGGTCAACCTGTAGACCGTTGCGGTAGGGATACGGCGCGTAAATGATGCGTTCGGCCTTGGCCTCGGTGTCGTTGAGAGCCTTGGGTCGCATGGCTGCAGGCAAGTAATCGAATAGCGAGTGAGTCTGGGCTTTCTCTGAATCGTCGCTGTCTTCGTCCCTCCGCTTCACGCTATGATCTTCGTGGATCCCGGCAGGCTTCTTGGCCGCCCTCTGCTTCCAGTCGTAGATGGCATACTCCATCGCTTGGTTCCAGTATCTGGTTAGCCACACGGCGTTGCGCGTTTGTTCGACCATGGTGTTGGGGAAGGTGGGCTGTGGCCGACCGCGCCAGCCTGGGGTGAGAGAGATGTCAAAGATCTTGGGGATCAGGACCCGGAAGCTCTCCAGCTTGCGATCGTCGACGTTCTTGACGGCGTCGGGAGCCGTCAGCTCCTTGACCTGAGACTCGGTGGCGTTGGACCAGAAATCGGAGAAGGCGACCGACTTGGGATCGAGCGAGTGCTCGTACAGATGCTCGGCCTGGGTGAAGATATGATCGGCCATGGAGTCGATGAGCTCCTCTGCCGTCTCCAGGGGCAGAGCAGCCAGATTCCAGATTTCCCAGGTACCAAAAGTAAAGACCCAGAGTGTTTCGTGTGGTATGGCCTCTGGTGGCGGCATGTCAAGGAACGCCTTGATCTGGGCAGCTAGGTCAGGGGTACCAGTCGGCACAGGGTACTGCTCGCCGATGTAGGCATAATCCAGAGCGGGTTTGTCAGTGATGTTGGATTCGACGGTGATGTCGTGCAGAGCACTGAGCTCGTTGGCATAGATGCTGTTGGATGCCAAGCCGTGGCTGGAGTCTCCTGTGGGAACAAACGAGATGTGCGACGTGCAGTTCAGCTGGAGAGTGTGAGACAAGTGTCATGATAAGGCGCGTCCAAGGCTTGGACGGCTGGTTGCCTCTTACCTGTTTGCAAAGCTCCTCGGTCCAGGTCGTCCGCACATGATTCGCATCGGGGGCGCTGCCAGCTACGTCGGGAGAACCAAACACGACGATTCTCAGGTTGGCCTCTGGTACGGGCTCGGCTTTCCAGGTCAAGATGTCCTTATAGTTGGTCAAGGGGCTGCCACCCAGACGCTCGGGCAACAGGCCAAATATGATGAAGATGGTGATGAAAATGGCGCTGATCTGTAGAATTATTCGGAGGCCGCCCCGCCAAGCGCGGGTGGAACAGAAGAGGATGGCCCTCGCCAGCGAGCTGCCTTCATTTGGGTTGTGATCGAGAGAGTTGGGCGACTGCCACAGCGAGGTGATCATGATGTGATGGATGGAGAATAGTTGAAGTACTCAGTTGAAGGAAACAGCGGGGGACAGTGGAGGGGGGGGGGGGGGAGCCGTTTCTATAAAGCGATCATTGGCGATTCCTGCGAACGTGTGAAATTGGCCACCAGGCTATGTTGTACTGTGGTTGACCTGGGCTGACCTGGGTGGCAGTGATAAAATAAAACACTGTGTATGGAAGCCCACTTGGGGGGGATGACGTTGGCTGGAGTGACGCGCGGTTGACGGCTGAAGTGAGGGATGCCAGAAAGGGATAGATGGTGGAGGAGGAGAAGGAGGAGGGCGAACAGACGAGGGTGGACAACAAGTATTATGGAAGAAAAGGGGAACGAAATCGAGGCTCTAACGTCAGTACAGTAGCTAGCACAGGCTTCAAAAAGAGCAAACAAGATGACAGTACAGTGTGACAGGAAACGCAGCGGAAGGGACAGAGAGTTTTGAATGGCACAGAATGGAAGCTCGAAGGTTGCAGAACAGGAGCGCGATGGACGTCGCACATTAAGGTACGCGCAGTTTTGCATGCAGATGGATGCCAAGGTACCTAACCCAGCCAAGCGAGACAATTACGCGGATTTAGCGGGTACATCCACGGGCGTCTACCGCCCAAAAACTCACTGCACACTCGCTGCGCACTGTATTTCATTTCTGTAGGGATCCAATGAACATGAACATAAACATGGATCAACGACGCCTCATCTCATCCAACCTTCCCCCCCCCGAAAAGCCAAGTAACCAAGCCCGCCGGGCTCTCTCTTCACTCGCTGCACCGACGGCCTCAATTCCCTGACCCCTGCACGTCGTGCGTGCGTCGTGCATGGACGAGGCCCCCCCCCTTCTTTGTGCCTTGTTGTGTCTTGTGCGTGTTGTACGCGCAACACTCCTCGGGGGCATGTCGCTGTTTCTATGCGGGAGCCCCGATGAGTTGCCCACTTCCCGGACGGACGACTCCGTCTTCCTCCTGGTCGCCGGCTTCCTTTTTTCTTCATCTCACCGGTTTCCATTTATTCGCCAGCGAATCCCGGCATTCCAAGTCTGATGCGTGCCAGCTCCCAGCGTCGTAAGCCTGTGGAACCGACAGCAAGGAGCTTCTGAAATCCAGGGCCCGCTTTGCCGTGCTAATTGCGGGTAACCGGCGCCTCGTCGTGGCGCCCGTCGTCCGCTACTTCACCCTTCCCGACTTGATCCAATGAGAGGTTGTGCACACGGCCGTTGAGTCGTGCGCCGTGCCGAATACCCTTCTTTCTCGAATTCTCCAGAGTCTCAACATCCGTGGATGGTTACAGCTCCTTCGCCTTGGCATCGCATGGGTTGTGGAGAAGGAGAACTGATGTTGGTGACGTTGCAGGGTCTCTCTCTCTTGATCGTCCAGAAACGGGCATGAGGCACGAGACACCTCGCAGCGGCCCTGCTCATCCTCCCGGTGGTGCTTCAATAACTGCTCCTGTGCACGTCTGAACCTGGACTACTCAGCCCTGTCCAAAGAGGCAAGCAAGGAAGAAAGCCGTCGAGCCGAGGACCAGGATCCTGGGCCGTTGGAGTCTCCGGGCAGTTCATGATGGATTGTTGGGTTGCTGTTGAGCGACACGTCAGTGACGTTATCATTTTCCATGCCACCTTAGAGACTGTGTGCCGGTCTTAACCCCTGTTCCTACCTCCTTCTCCGGGCGTCTTCTAGGCCTCTTGCGCAGTATTGCTTCGCTGGACTCGAGTTTACTATCAAAGATGGACGTCAAATCAGTCCCAATGCTGTCAACCCCCAATTAGGAGAACGAGCTGCGTGCAGGCGTCATGGTGCAATCCAGACGGGCCATCGGCTTCCCCGCCACATGCCGTGTTAAGCGTCTTCCACCACCTTGCCTGTATTGGCCAAGAACACTCCGCATCTCCCTGGCCACCGGCACCTGACGGCATCTCACTGCAATTCTACCTTCAGCAGAGGAGTGTAGTGCCCCCAGTGAAGCTCCACTCGAAGTAATTCTCCAGCGCCTGAGACGACGTGGTCGACACGACGCATCATGCTCCTCCAATTCAAGCTTGAAAGCACATCCCTGCAACATCCCATACCAGTGCAAAAGGAACAGCGCACGGTGACTTCAGTGCCTAGGATTCAAAATCAGCCCTGTTCTTTTTTTTGTAAACAGGAGACTCAAGCTTTCGGAGCAGTGGAGCATTGTGGATGTCTACTGGGAGTCTTAATGGAGCAACCTTTGCGTGTCATTACTTTCAGGTCTTTATTAAGGACGTGGTAAGAACTGTATCCTAACTGCAAGAAATCTGTCCATCCGAACCATGCCTCTCGATAATCAGGCTTCGATGAGGATGCGGGTTGCCACCACCAGATAACGAAAAATCAGGCTGCGAGGGTGCATCGATGCGCGTCAGATTTTGGCGGCAACCCTTAGGCATCTCGCTTCGGATTTCCACTGGCCAGCACCAATCAAGCAGCACCCATTTCGTCTCGCAAAAGGTAGTGATGATGAAGCTAAATGATGAGGCTCTAAATTCACCTGAAAGCCAGGTTCTTGGTTGAGAGTGCAAATGTGCAGGGAAGCTGGGGGATCTAACTTCATGTAAGGTGGTCTCCTGAAAATCAATGGCTGAGAAACTGTGTCTAGACACCAGTCTTGGCCAATTGCCCTTCAGACCTCTGTCTGCTCATCACTGTCTTGGATGACCGCACTCTTCCAGACAGGACACAACAAGGGCTTCGGCTGAATATCCTCTCAAATTTGCACTCGCCCTACTCTCGCCCTAGAAGACTCCCTCGCGCAACGCCCTTCAGGGCACACTTAAACAAGAATGGAATGCCTGGGCGATGGTTTTGGCATGTGTGTGGACCAATGGCGAGCGAGAAACTCAGACAAAACACGGCAGCGCCCCTCACAACGGCAAGTCAGGCACCGCCCTCGTTCCCGCTTCGGGCTTGTTGTGTAGATTTTGTCTTGGATGCTGTACAACGAGGGATCAAAGTTCATGGCTTGGTACCCGACGCGAAGAAAATCAGCGCGAAGGGAGGGGAAGGACGGCGAGGGACGGCATTTGCAAAGGGCGACGAGAGGAGACTGGAAATCCGATAGTTCTCTTAATGGTCCTACAGGACCCTGAAAAAGGAGCACGGGACGATCGAACAGGCCAAACGCGTGTGATCATAGATTAAGCTCATTAACTACGGTGGATTGTGCTGCTTTTTTGAGCTTCCCTGGCTTGTTTATCGTGGCTCATCGCAGCCCTAGCCCGTAGGAATACACGATGTGCAGACAAACCCCCCGCAGTCCTAGTGAGACTCAGCGTCACGCCCCACCATCACAGGGCTGGTGCCGTGAGCTTGGTTGGTACCGACGTCGTACGAAGTGCTTCCGGTCGCTGAGTCTCATCAATCACATCCGTCAGCCGGCAGGACTCACAATTGGCTTCGCGCAACCTTGGCATTGCCATACGTGTACATTAGGAGAAGCGCAAGGGCGTATTCGACGGGAAACGTACAAGTATACACGTATTGCCATCTCCGTCGTGCAAGTCCCCAGCCGCCTGCAACCGCCGTCATCACCAACAGCCCAGCTAGTGCACGTGCTGGCAACCCCTGCCTCTTCTGGGACGTCTTGAAACGCTCACGAGAACCAGCCTCACCACCGAGCCCATTGCATCCACCATCGATTCATCCTTCCGCAAACCACACGCGCTCCCAGGCACATGTCCCGATCCTGCAAGCTAGAGAATCGCCCGTCGCATCGCATCTTTCCCGTCAGCAATTCGGGTGCCTCAGCCCTCCGGTAGACCTCGATCCCTCCACCAGCACCGCCCCCCCGAATCCATCCTTCAGTGCCACTCTCACCCGAGCCGCCAACAATGATGCGCGTGCGCCTACTCTTCGAGTCATGATCGCGTCTGCATCGCTTCGCCCACCACATCGCCATCCACTACCGGATCCGCCCCACGCACCGCGGCCGTTTGCCTCTGCTCCGCCGCCCAGTCGTCGCCGTCGACGTTGAGCCGTGGACCCATCTTGGGCCGACCTAGCCCGGTATGCTGTCCCATTTGCGGTTCCACCGACGAGGACCCTCGAATCCTGCCTCGCCCGTACCCGACCAGCATCCAACTTCTTCTCCCTCCACCCTTCTCTCGCCGTATTCCCCAGACGCCTTCTCCCCGGAGCTACGCCCGGCATCGTCAAACTCGCCTGCTCAGCCGCCCACGCTACCCCCCATCACCCGAGTTACGTCAGCCGAAACTGGGACGCCGTCGGAGCCTCGACGAGATGCCCATATGGCCCCCCAACCAGACTCGAGACCGCCCCGGTCGCCATATAACGGCGGCGATACTGGCTTTATAGGAGGGCTTGCCCTCAGGAAATACCGCCGCGACATGGAATCCCAAACCGCCGACGCCATGGACACCATTAGAGGAGGGGCTTCGCAATCCCAATCCGCCCCCGTCAACCCGCCTGCTCCCTCAAGGCCACCCCCGCAGGTCCTGAGGAACAGCAAGCTGCCAGCTTCTTTCAGTACTCCGACAGATCTCCATAACTCAGCAACTGCCCCGACGGGCCGCCGTCCAGCTGGCACCCGCCTCCATACCGACCTTCCCACGCTTTCCCTTACGACCAGCAACAATGAGAACCCGAAGCCCAAAAAGGGCTTACCATTCCTTAAGAATCCCATGTCGACCTTGTTAATGAGAAGGAAGAACAGCCAACAGGTACCGGACCTGGTTCCTCTACCCCTCAAAACCCGCCCAGAGGAGCCCATGTACGACCCCCGTATCAAGGGCACGCGTGTCCACGACTTTAGTGCACCGAGGCCGAAGAAGGTTATCCCCAACAAAGATCCAGCCTATGTTCTGTCTCCGTCCCAACCTAGCATTCTCTCCGAGCAAGACAAATCTCAGAATACTGTAGCATCTCCGAGCCAGAATGCTGTGTCGACCCTGAGCCAACGTAACCCAAGTGTTGCCTCACAATCTGTGTATTCGCAAGATTCTCAGACACTGAGAGCCACTCCAAGTTCCGGATCAGAGCCAAGGAATGGATTCGCAAATGCGATCCTATCCCCTCCGCAACATGCCCCTCCGGTCCCACCAAAGAACGAAGGGCCCATCTCAGTTCAGCCCATGTCATCTCAAGCATCTCGTCTTATAGATGATGCCAGCTCGGTTTACTCTAGATCATCTACACACCAAACTCGCTCCAGGGGACCTTCTCTCTCTGGCGTTTCTGGAAAAGATGTGCCATCTGCACTACCCCGACACATGAAGAGCACGTCGTCAAGGTTCAGCTTCGACATGATTGGCGCTGCAAAGCAAGAGAAGCTCCTCGAGGACAGGCACCGACAGCGAGAGTTGGAGAAGAAGACGAGCGACACCCCGTCTCACCGAGACTCGCGATTCGACGACTTCGACGACGACTCTTTTGATTACGATGCCATGATGGATGACGATGGCTTAGAGGAGAGGATCCCCGGAGTCAATGCAGACTACGACGAGTACCTCGAGGAGGAAATTAACATGGTGGGGGATGACATTGGCGATGACATTGACGATATTGATGGCAATGTTGGCGACAACCTAGATCCCGACGATGACCAGGAAAACTTCTCAGGATTTACCTTTCAACGATCCAACCCAACGTCGTCATTGACCAGCCCACATAGCACAGGATTCGTGGTTACGCCACGAGATGCAGAAGGGAATGCGATAGGATATGCCATGAGCAAAGACAGTCCCAGGCTTCCCAATTCGCTCTCCCCAAGTTTCGTTCCACCCCAATTGCTACCGAGTGCCGACCTGCAAGCTTCCGGTTTGGGAATTCAAGGCCTCGACCTTCCTGGGCCCACCAAATTTGAGAGCGAGGCTGCATTCCAGCAACATCAACAGCATCCACCTGCCGATTTACCGAGACCCGGGAAAGGGGACGACCTCTATTACGACGATGGATTGATTGGTACTGAAGCCGAGTTCGCTGAGGATCTCGCTGCCCCTCCGGAATGGGATGAGACCCCTTTCGATGAGTCCATATTTGACAATAATGACACCGATCAGTTTGGTCGGCCAATTGCGGGAGCATTCGCGCAGGCGCAGGAGAATCGGCGCACAGCCTTGGAGGAAGCTCTCAAGCGAGAATCAGACATAACGTCACGATTCTCTGCCCATTCTGGCGTTTCTCAATCAACTGCCCATACCTCAGTAAGCGTCACGGGCCAGAAACCTGACGACGAAGAACCGCCTCAGGAAAGCACTCCGTTGCATTCGGTGGACGAAAGCTCTGTGGAATCCAAGGCAGAAAGCCCCGGGGGTGACACAATGGCTGCCTACCAAGCTGCTCTCGCTGCCGCGGCCAATGAGGCTGCTCTCTCAGGCAAATTTCAGCGTACTTCATCGCCTCGCCTGGATGATACCCCCTCGTCTGAAATGGGTCACTCGCCAAACACGCCAGGCCGCGGAGGGCCATCGGGAGAGGATGACTACGATGACTACGGATACTCTTACGAAGACATGGCCGACTTCGAACTTGACGACGATGCCATCATTGCTGAGGCAAACGCCGATGCCTTGGCCAACGATTCAGACGAATGGTATGGTCAAGAATTTGGCTTTTACTCCGCACCAATTAATCAAAACTACGGATCTCATAATCCAGCGTCGACCGAGTTTGAATTTGCCAACGGTGGTTTTTTTGGACCCAAGGGAGGCATTGACCGCTCGACCAGCGGACGCATGGTGTCGCGGGAACCAAACCTTACGCCCATCACGGAACGGTCCGAATACTCGAACCGTAACTCGATGATGAGTCTTAACATGCCAGGCTTCAGCTCGGGAACGCCAATCCAGAGTCCCGGCCTTGCCCAGCTTGCCCTCTTGGGCGATCGTGGCGACGAGATGAGTCTATCAGCTCTGCTTCGGTTGCGATCCAAGGCCTGGGGTGGTTCTCAAGCCAGCTTGGCCTCCAGCCAAGGCTCTCCACGGTCGGAGAGGGGAGATGCTCCTAACTCGCCATGGGCAGGCACATTTTCGAGCCCAGCCGGTTACCACGCTCGCAAGAACTCGGTACTCTCCACTGTCAGTCAGGATTCAGAAGACAACGGCAGTGCATCGGGGAGTCCCACATTGACAGGCGGCATCCCCGGCTTCATGTCCCCCCCACCACCTGTTCCACCGTTACTGGGGCATGCCAGTGACTCACCAGTGGATATCGGCGCATCCGCTTGGAATGTTGCATCAAATCCATATCAGCTTGATACGGTCGTCTCGCCACTCACAGACTCGATCGATACCCCGTTCTCTGCGTCCGGGATGAGCCCGCTTGAGGGTAACAAGAGTTCTGACAGCTCGGGTTCTAATGCACCTGCTCGACGCCCGGGGATGGGTCACCGGCACAAAGGATCAGCCGATAGTATATCGTACACAAAAGAAGAGGAGGATAGCGGAGCTACTCGATGGGTTCTGGAGCGACGTCGGACTGGCGAGCTGGGACAAGAGATCCTCGAGCGAGAAATTGTCGAAGGCGGACGGATTTAGTCTTCCCTATCGTCATTGGATGAATCATGAATGGATATATCATACACGGTGTGGAGGAGTTTGCGACTGGAACAGGACATTATACATATATTTCGGGACATAAGTCGGCAACCATCTGTTGCGCCTTTCGACCGTGGCTATACGGGAGGCCAGAAAAGTTTCGTTCGGTGTTGGGGAACATGCCTAGGAATTATTGGATAAAGAAAGCGCGAAATGGGAAGAGAGAAAGATGTTCTTTTAGCCTGTAAGTAGAGCTCAGGGACTGAATGTTTTTACGGTGTTAAAACCGAGGATCATCGATATGAGACCCTAAAGCCCCCAACCACGCAGCGTTCTAACAGTATGCGAAGCTATGTCTTCCTTCTTTGATCCCTCCGGAAGAGATTGCACCAAGCCCTTCTCGCTACACTCGAAATATACTCGTAGGTAGGCAATTAGACGGATACATGACCGCCAACTCTGACCGAGCCCTACCCAATCCCTAACCCTAACTAACTCACCAGTGTTTTGCCCAATACGATTCCTTTAGGATATCTCTTAGGACTCTACTAAAGGGAGATTAGATGTTAATTTTGCCTAATTTTGTCAAGAAAATAGTATTATTCCTCCCTCCAGCGGGCCTGCGGTGCCTTTGCCTAATAAGATTGAACTTGTACCGTATTATCAGGAAACTGCAGGAGCAAACTTCGAGGTCGGTCTTTCGTACCTGCATCAAGAGTTCAGGAGGCAAGTGTAACCTGCGCTTCCTGGAAATACCCAAGATGAGGAAGGTCCGTCCGAGAGAAGCTATGTGAGCGACACCCTCAACCTCCAAGAAGAATTGCAACTCTCACCAGACATCCCAAACGCGACGGTGTCAGTCTTGGACCAACTTTGGAACACGCTCATTTGCTTCGCTCTTTGGTCGCCTCCTGCGGTGCTTTTTGTTCGAAACGTCTGGAACGTCTTCACCATGCACGTTTCTTTTCTTTCACTGGCCGCGGCCTCACTACTGGCTGCTGATCTTGTCTCCGCCGACCGACCCTTCTTCAGCGATGTCAACGCCTTCAACGAAGGACAAATGGGTCGCTTCCCCAACCAAACATTCCACTCCACCGACATTATCGCGCCTCTGTTTCAGGTCAATACGTTCGACCGCGATCTCGTTGACGACGCCGGCTACATCTTCCTCACTGTCGAGCTTGACGGTAAAGGAGGGCCTGCCATCTTCTCTGCTAAGGATCTTAGCCTCATCTACACCGATCTCAACTACTCTCGAAGTTTCGATGCCCGCGCCCAGGAGCTAGACGGCACTAACTATCTCACATTCATTGAAGGTGGCGACTGCCATGTCCTTGATAGCTCGTACCAGAATAGATGGACCGTCACGGCCAAGGATCTTGGCCGATCCACCAAAGCCGATCTTCACGAGTTTCAGTTCACCACCCAGAGAAACGCCATCATGTCAGTGTACCAGGACATCAAGTACAACTTGACTGTGCTCGGCGGGGAGGACAGTGGCCTTTTGAACGATGCCATTTTCGAGGAGGTCGAGCTCGAAACCAATCAGGTCCTCAACTTATGGAGAGCTTCGAATCACTTCAATCTAAGCGACACGTACGTCGAGTATGGGCCTGACAAGGGTTTCATGGGCTCGGATGGTTTCGACTGGTTTCACATCGACAGCATTTACAAGGTATGGGCTCCCTTTTCTTGGCCTGATTAAGTTGTCTGCTTATACGTTATTACAGTCCAGGGATGGTGACTACCTAATATCATCGCGAGCTTTGTCCATGATCAGTCTAATTGACGGCGAGACCGGGGATCCGAAATGGGTTCTTGGGGGGAAGCACAACCAGTTCAAGGATCTTAGCGGGGGCAATGCAACCAACTTTGCAAACCAGCACAACGCGCGGTTTGTCCAACGAAACGAGAGCCGGATCAGCTTGTTCGACAACCATGTCCTAGAAACTGGGCCATGCAGCCCTGGGAAATGTTCGCGGGGAATGGTGGTGGAGCTTGACTATGTCGCCATGACTGTTCGACTTCATGAGGAGTTCTTTCATCCGCAAAAGGTTTCGTCGGCGACTGAGGGCAGTGTCCAGTCGTTGAAGAACGGGAACTTCCTAGTGGGCTGGGGTGTGAATCCCGGGTTCACAGAACATCTCCCCAATGGAACAGTAGTCATGGATGTCCAGCGAGGTGCTCTTCCCGGTATCGCCGGAGTTAAGCCAAACATGGGCATGACAGTGTATCGGGCTTGGAAGATGGACTGGGTTGGCCGACCTCCATGGGGGCCTGAAATCGCGTCAGTCTCGCAGGTGTCGCAGCTCAACATGACAGTCAATGCCACCATCTATGTCTCTTGGAATGGAAATACCGAGATTGACAGATGGGAACTGGTGAGACTCTGAACCATCCATGTATGCCGACTGAAATACTGAAACTCTATCACAGCATGCTGGCGACGACCCCAAGAACATTACAGTTTACCATAGACGGGTTAGAAACTCGACTCGCAAGGGGTTCGAAACTCCAATCACGCTCGATGGGGAAGACATTCCGCGGTACGTCAAAGCAGCCGCGCTCGACAAATATGGAGAAGTACAAGGCTTCACCGCCGCTGTGGACATTGTGAGCAGCAAGATACATGGGAACAGCAGTAGCCTCTGGCAACCGGACTCTAACATGGAGAATGGGTATGATGGTGGCGGCCTGGGCAGGGATGGTAGTAAAGGAGAAGAAGACGCAGCAACTCATTCCAGCGTACCCCTTGCTTTAGTTGTGGCGTTGTTGGTGACCATCATCATTTGTCATCGGTTATAGGGTAAGGTGAAGGCCTGGGCAATAACCCACCGAATTTTGGGACTTGTGTTTGCAAATTAGGGGCTCTGCCTTGGAAGTATATGTTCTTTTAGAGTGAGAAAGTGTAGTTATTGTCGGAAATACACAGGTCAAATTTCCTAGCTACAGTGTTTTGTAAATTCCATCTTGTGCTTTGGATCAGTTTAGTTGAGTTGACGTCAAAGACGATCAGAGTGGCTGACTAAGCCTATCAACCATCAACTTCAAGCCGTCAGTTCGCCACCGTAATCCACACGACAAGCCTTTGGCTCAGCGAGTCCAACTTCCATTTTTCAGCTCCGTTGCCTTAATTTCTTACGCGGATTCATAATACAGCGTCATGTCATGGCACTACCACCAGGTCAGATGTCGTTTGCGTGCCAGCGTTGTTTGCAAGCCGCTCGTCAGGCCAGCGCGCTCCCATTAGCCCGGCATTACTCGTCACAGCCTTCACAGGCAGACAAGTCACAAAGCGGAAGCCATAAAACCGAAAAGAAACCACCCAAAGATGACAATCCCACTCCAACGAAGGAGCCGGGGCCATTGGCTCGTCGGTTGGAGGAAGCCACAGAAGAGGCCCTCTTCACCGGCGGGACAGCTGGGAGGCGCGCTGTCGAAGACGCGGGGTTTTCAGAAGAGCTCAAGGAAAAGCTGCTCAACAAGATTGCGGACGCCAAGTTTCGGACACAGTACTCCGGGGTTGTTGGCCAGGCGGATATGCCGGCGGCCGCCGGGGAAGGCACACGACACATGGCAACTGCACAGCCGTGGACTGGCGAGGAGTCTATGGCAGATGGGGTCTTACGGATGCTAGACGATGCAAAGAAACCACTGAGTCCGGGCCAGCGAGGCAAGTTCAAAACACCGCCTGTGGACATGCGACTACAAAAGGGGCCTACAAAGACGGCTGGACAAAAGGTTGCGACGGCGAGGGACAAGGCAATGATGTACACGGGGATGGACATGAAGAGCAAGAATGGACTGAGCGAGGCAGAGAGGGAAGCGTACAGACGGGAGCTCAGGGAGCGGTTCGAGCCTGGATCGCGGCCCATGCCCAGCACGCTTAGTGGGCTCGCGGGGATGGCGAACGAGCGTATCGAGGACGCCATCGCCCGAGGCCAGTTCAAGAATATCCCGCGGGGAACTGGGGTAGCGCGAGACACTCGTGCGGACAACCCGTTCATTGACACGACGGAGTACATCTTAAACAAGATGATCCAGCAACAAGATCTAGTACCACCGTGGATCGAGAAGCAACAAGAGGTGGTCAAGGCAGTGAGGGTGTTTCGGGCGAGGTTGCGCAACGACTGGAAGAGACATGCGGCGAGGATGATTGCGTCGAAGGGGGGTTCATTGGAGGAGCAGATGCGCAGAGCGGAGCAGTATGCGGCGGCAGAGGAGGTGCATAACCCGAGAGGGCGGGTGCGGGGCGAGGAGGAGGAGGAGGAGAAGACGACGACAACGACGCCAGTAGTGGTACCGTCCGACAAGGCGGAGAAGGGGGATGAGTCCACTGAGATTAGAGAGCGACAAACGAGCAAGTCAACTATGAGCGAGAACGAGGCCCGGGCGTCGGTGGAGGCATCAACAACGCCCGCACCGACACCGAAACCGGGGGTGGGTTCTGAACGTCTCCCACCGCCTTTCCGGGACGTGACATGGGAGCAGACGGAGAAGTCGTACCTGAAGCTGGCGGTCGAGGAGCTCAACCGGCTGACTCGGAGCTACAACCTGATGGCGCCGGACCTGGCCAAGAAGGGGTACTACACGCTGGAGAGGGAGCTGCGGGCGTGCTTCGCGGACGTGGCGCCCGAGGTGGCAAGGGAGATCCAGGTGCGGGCGCTAGGGGGCACGGCGCGGAGCCTTGGGCTGCGGGGGGATGGGGGGCGGGCTGGAGGCGAAGGGATGCTGGAGACGTTGTCTGGGGGGAAGCCAGTTCGGGTCCATGTGGAGGCCGAGGAGAAGGCGTATGGGCTGAAGGAGTGGTGGAGAGATGTGTGGAAGAAGAGATGAGCCGAGGAGGAGTGGGTGGTGTGGTATTATGTTAGTCAGTCCCGTTGATATCTATGCCACAGACTCGAATGTCTGCTGGGTAGGCATGTATATACGAATCCTGTACGCTGTATATTATACGTATTGCAACTGGTTGACGTTGTCCTTGCTGTGCTGTATCGACTTGGATCCCTCCGTCGTCTGTCAATTATCTGGGGCCGAACACCAAAGCTCTTACACCCATTCGTCCGACGGTTGCCGAAAAGCCCCATTGTATTATAACCTTGGCCCACGTGTTCATCCGGGGAAACACCCGACAAGATGAGAGAGATTCATTAAAGAGAAACAGGGATTGAAGGGGTCGAGGCATGGCGGGGGAACAAGGTCCGGAGAGAAGGCCGTGAACGTGCGTCTGTGTGTGCTTTGTAGTCGAACCGTAGTGCAAAATCGACTGGCGACCCATGCCAAAACGGTTTGAACCCCCTCATTGTGTGGTTTCGAGGTTGGCCTCGTGATGGCCTCGAACGACGGTCTGGGGACGACTAACAGGCGGCCTGGGATAAGTGCTTTACCATGATCCTGGAATCTCGAGTTTGACCCCCGGTTCTGCCCTCCTTGGCACGGAACCTAAGCAACTAATTAAGGCCTCCATCTCCACCCTCCATGTTTGAAATCTCTCCACTCAACCTTCTCCTCCTCCGCCTTTCTCCCCCTGGTTCCCCCAGACCACCCACCCTCATGTGAAGTTTTAATCTTTTTTTTTTGCTTTGGCTACGGAGTACCCCGCGCGGAGAAGTTGTATGGTTGGCTGGTCGGTAAAAACGGCCCTGGCACGGTGCGGGGACGGGACGGGGGGGGGGGGGGGGGACGGTGGTCTAGTTTACTTGCCTAGGCTGGCTTTAGCTAGATGGTGGGTGGTCAGTGTTTTGGACTTCGGGAGGAAGTCCGGAGGGAGAGGCAGAGCTCGCGATTTGGAGAAGGAAGGCATCCGCGTGTTGGATTGTGCTCATGGACAATTTCAGGTCAGTCGGAAAACCTCCGGTGTCCCTGGTCTGGGCTGTGGCCTGGAATGGTGTACTTCGTAATGGCGGGCGAGGGCTGACTGATGGGAACAGGGGAGACCCCGACTGTGATGCCATGCATGCGTAACTTATCATCAAAGCTTCTAGAGCAAGGGTATTGGGGGTGCCCGGTACATAGTAATACGTCGCATTGTGTTCATGCTACTTTGTACGCATCGAGATATTGGAGAGGTATGATTTCTATCATGATGCCGTCACGGCTGCATATGCAGTCCCTCCGAGACAGGGCCCCTCGGATACCATCAGCCATCCACTATCTCACTCCATGTCTACCAAAGTCGTCGGATAATTAGTTCTAGGTTTTGGCTTTTCTGGGGCCCCATCATATGGGGTAGCGCCTGGAGAGAAACGGTGGCATGGCGTCCAATGATGACCGAGGTAAACCGGCAGGGACAACAGCGAGTAAGCCGTTCGCTTGTACATGCCTGTCTCTGACTCTTCTGACTTCGGACACAACGGCCAACGTGGTGCTGTCTCGGGCTTCTCGCCGCGGTGGCGTCCCCCCTTCGCGGCCAGGCGATGCAAGCCACAAAACACGGTTCGAGATTGGATCGAAGGGCGCGCTTCTTTTTCTTTTTCTTCTTCTTCTTCTTCTTCTTCTTTTCTGACCGACGGCGCGGCAGAGCCGCAACCTAAATCCACTCCCGCCCTTCCCCTCCCAAGTTTTCTCCCACTTCCTCCTCCACATGTTGGCTGAGGGAGCGGGGGTAAGCTGGTGGGGAGGGAAGGGGAAGGGGTAGGGGGTCATCGGTTTCTGGGTGCCAAACATGGGATTCCCGGATCGTGGAGAGGGATCTGAGATGGGCGATGTGACTGGGGATGACGGGGTTAGTCCGCGGGATGGTAGTCGGCAGTGGCTTGTGGCAGTGGTTGTTGATGGCATTCCCGTGTCGGCCCTTTTTCGTTTGAGGGCGTGCGTGTTGCTCTTGTTCTTGTTGGAGTGACGAGGGAGAGAGTGAGTGTGTGAGACTACGTAGACGCTTCTCCTTCTCCACTCTGGATGCATCCCATCTTGTTTAATTAGTGTGCAATTTCCCCACATGGGCCAGTCGAGCAAAAAAGAGTGCCAAGACGCAAAGACGCACGCGGAGAGAGTCATGAACCGCGTCGCAACCCACCCACCCAATCACCCGTCGGGCATCACGAATTCTTCTTTCTGTGATGTCGGCCCTGGTCCAAACCGGGGTTAGCAGCAGGAATGTCCCCTGTAGACCCCGACACCTTCCCCGTTTCCCCATGGCCTGGATGCCCACATGCATACTAGTCTCGTCGAGTTCTCTCGCTCATCACTCGTCAGTTGCCTTCAAGTAACCACTTCACTTCCGTTACAACTCGCTCGTCTCCGGCCCGAGCTCGCGTCCCATCCCCCGCAAGCCTACTGGTTTCAACATGGACCAACAATCTAGTAGTAGATTAGCCCAGCAGTCTACGATGCCTATACACTATCTCATGCTTTCTTTCCCTCCCCCCCCCTTCTCGGCTCCCCCGTCTTTTCCTCCTCCTCCTCCTCCTCCTCCTCCTCCTCCTCTTCCTGCTCCCCCACCTTCCTGCCCCCTCCCCCGTCGTCTACCGCCTTGCTGGCTTGACCCAAGCAAAGTTGCCCAACCAAGAAGTTGGGGTTATCCAACAAGTATAAAGCTTCCCTCCCCCGGATCCCCATTGCAACCCCTCCCACTCTCAATCACACCCACACTCTTCTCTCTCATCCTCTGCTTCTTCCCAGGGTCCATCTGGGATTCTTCCTTTTCTTTCATTGTTCGCAGGCTGCTGCTGCTGCTGCTTGAAACCAAAAGATCCCACCACTGCTTCGTTTCGTTTCGTTTCGGCACTGCCGTGACGTCCGTTCGAGTGGGGACAGTTGGACCGACAAAACCCCACACACTAGAGTCCGAGTCACAATTCTCCATTCTTCATTCTTCATCCTCCTCTCCAATTCTGTCCAGACTCAATTGAATTCTCACTCTCACTCTCTCCCACCCAAAATCACCCCAAAGCCTTCGTCATGGCTGACGACAAGGTCTCGTCGGCCGCCGCCGCCGCGACCGCCGACGACCTCCACCCCGTCGACACGTCCAACGCCGCCTACAACGGCTCGGACCCGAGCAAGACCCACGCCACCATCATCGAACACGCCCGCAATGCCGCTGAGAAGGAGCACAACATGACCCTCATGCAGGGCATCAAGCTCTATCCCAAGGCCATCGCCTGGAGCGTCCTCATCTCTACCTGCATCGTCATGGAGGGCTTCGACATTTCCCTGGTCAACAACTTCTGTACGCTCCGCTCCCGCTCCCGCTCCCGCTCCCGCTCCGCCTGATCTTCATCTACATCTGCATCGGCTTCTGCATATGCACCTGTCCCGTCTCCGCCGCGCCTCTACGTACTAACAAGACCCGAATAGATGCTTTCACCCCGTTTAACGAGAAATATGGTGAACTCACCGCCGATGGCACCTACGAGATTCCCGCCCCCTGGCAAGCCGGTCTGAGCAATGTAGGTTGAAATCTCACCCCTGTCATGAGCGGATATCATCCCAAATGACACCCATGCTAATGTCCGACAGGGTGCCAACTGCGGCTCCATCGTCGGTCTCTTCATCAACGGCTGGGTCTCTGAGCGCTTCGGCTACCGTTTGACTGTTATCGGCTGTCTCATCTGGTTGACTGGCTGCATCACCATCTTCTTTACTGCTCAGAATGTCCAGACCCTGCTCGTCGCCGAAATCCTCTGCGGTATCCCCTGGGGTATCTTCCAGACCATCACCATCACGTACGCCTCGGAGGTCTGCCCCGTCGCCCTCCGTGGATACCTCACCACCTACGTCAACTTCTGCTGGGGTGTCGGCCAGGAGATCGGTATCGGAATCATCTATGCCATGCTGGGCCGTGATGATGAGTGGGCCTACCGCATTCCCTATGCTCTCCAGTGGATCTGGCCCGTCCCTCTCGCCATTGGTATCTACTTCGCTCCCGAATCGCCTTGGTGGTTGGTGCGCAAGGGCCGCCTGGACGAGGCCAAGAGGTCCCTGGTTCGCCTGACCAGCCTCGATCGCGAAACCGACTTCGACGCCGACGAGACCATTGCCATGATGGTTCACACCACCGCCCTCGAGGAGAAGATTACTGCCGGTGCTTCGTACTTGGACTGCTTCAGGGGTGTCGACCGTCGCCGCACTGAGATTGTGTGCATGGTGTGGGCCATCCAGAACCTTAGTGGGAATTCCTTCTCCAACTATTCGACCTACTTCCTCAAGCAGGCTGGTCTCTCCGAGGACAAGTCATACGCTTTCGCCCTCGGCCAGTATGCCATCAACATGGTCGGTGTCTTTGGTGCTTGGGGTCTGATGACTATGGGCCTAGGCCGTCGCACGCTGTACCTGTACGGACTTTGCGGTCTCTGCACCATGCTCTTCATCCTGGGTTTCTTGGGTCTTGTCCCTGACTCTCACCGACAGCAGGCTGCCCTCGCAACCGGCAGCATCATGATTGGCTGGGCCCTCGTCTACCAGCTGACCGTCGGTACCGTGGCTTACTCGCTGGTTGGTGAGATGTCGTCCCGTCGCCTCCAGATCAAGACTGTCGTGCTTGGTCGCAACCTGTACAACGTCGTTGGTATCATCAACGGTGTCCTTACCCCGTACATGCTCAACCCCACCGCTTGGAACTGGAGCAACTTCACCGGTTTCTTCTGGGTAAGTCCTCTTTTCCAAAACCAATCACTGATTGCGCCCGTGAGTGAGAACCCGAGTGCTAACTATCAACTTAGGGTGGTATTGCCTTCTGCTGCATCGTGTACACCTACTTCCGACTTCCCGAGCCCAACGGTCGAACATTCGCCGAGCTGGATGTGCTGTTCGAGAAGAAGATTAGCGCGAGGAAGTTTGCCTCAACTGAGGTCAACGTATTCCACGAGTCGGTCGAGGAGAATGTGATGAACAACTATGAGAAAGTTGGCGTCACAACACTGGAGCAGCCATACGACAAGGCGTAAATAATCGGGTGGATGAGATATGGGGTTCAAAGCGAGGAAGACCCCGGGCGCAGGCGTCAAATGAAGGATGTGACAGGATAAAGGCACTCAACTCTCTCAAAGGTCGCATCATGGCGACATCTCGGATCTAATCGGTATTGAGGAGTAAGCGCTCCCATGCATCCCACCCAACGTTATAGGCTGCATGTATGATGGAGGGTAGTTAATTGAATATATGATGATGAAAGAGAGATTTACTGTACATTACCGCACATGTCATGTGCATGCTGCATCTGGTGTAGCACATCATGTCTGGCCCCCACGTCAAGGTACCAACCGTCTTGGCATTGCATCCTGCGACATGCGATCGAAGCCCATTACTGCACACAGCGTACAGTGAGACTTGCATCTGGCAGCAGCGGCTCCGTTCCACTGGACCCGGCCCGGTCAGGGCGAATGGACGGGACCGGCAGCGAGTTGCAGCGGACACGAGGGTGTCTGTCAGGGAGTGGGGCCTGCACTGAAGGGTGCCAGAGGCGGAGAGGCTGAGACAAGGGCCAAGTGATGCAAGAGGAGCGACGCTAACGAGGCTTGGTCGCGGTAGCGGTAGCGGAGGAGTCAAGAGAGAGAGAGTGTTCAAGGTTGGAGGTTTGGAGACGGGACACGAGCGGGAGCTGGCGCCGGCGCTTTCCGGAGCAGACCGGAGGTGGACGGGGAGGGAAGAGCGGAGTGGGAAGAGTTGTCAACTGAGTGAGGGGGGGGGGGATTCAGCGGGATCGGGATTTGGTTGTGAGGTTAGAAATGAGGCGTCTTTTGTGGCGGGGGACGTCGTCTCCGGCGGAAGTGGAAATAGAGTGAAAGCGGGAGTGGAAGAGAAGCGCGTGAATTATCGAGACATGTTGTGTGGTGAAAACAAAGTCGAGGCGAGCTGGAGATTGGTGCGGGAATTGACTGGAATGCGTTGGTGGGTGGTCTCCTCCCATTGTCTCCGAGTCCTAGTGCGACAGATTCACAATGCCCTTTGTTTCGAAGGAGACGATAATACACAAGATTATTCCTTGATCGAGGAATATATACGATACTTGTACAAAGCTCAGATGCAAACAACGGAGCATCGCGTCTGTAGCTACGGAGTCCGGCGTAGATCCTGGCCGACTTTCAACGGGCCTGAGCCCAGAAAGTGAGCGCATTGCGAGTGCAATGCAGTGGACAAAAGGAACCTCGTAAGGCGGATGAGATTCGGCCGGCCGGCCGCCTCAGGCGCGCCACTCAGCGGTCTGCCCTCGTGGCGGTTAGAACTGACATTCTCAGTTGAGACTCCAGCTTATTTTTTGTTCCTGTGTTAATTTTTTTTTGGGGGGGGGGTTTTTTTTTGTTTTCTGGGTGGGTAGTTTTTCTTCGGGGGGGCCAGCGATTCTCCTTGTGGTGGTCCGTTCGCTAGTAGTAGGGCCGTGAGCATGGTCGCCCGTGAACATCGGACTTTGCAGGAGCTGTTTGCAGTATGAATATGAATAATTACACGATGGCTATCCTGCGCTCTTGGTTAGCCCGCCGTCTGCCCTGCTAAGAACTGCAACAAGCTGATTGATAAACCGCCTCCGGAGTGTAGCGCAGTCGTCCTTTCTAGGCGTTCCGCTGGGCCACATGCCTTCAGGTGGGGTGGATGTCGCTGGTGGGCAGGTGGGGTCTCGTTTCAAGGGCCTCGAACCACATGACGCCCTCTGGTTGGTCGCAGCTCCCTGCCCTGGTTTCCGTGCAGCTCCGATCGCCCAGATGTCCGACGCTGGCTGGGAGCGCAGCGCAGGAGCCACCGGCGGTCGAGTTCTGTAGCAGCAGGGCAGGAGCGTTCCATGGCAGTGACCGCACCGCACCGCAAGCATGAGTGCATGCACCACCCACGCTGGGTGCTCACCTCCGCGCATCCTCACAGCCCTCACCTTACCCACTCCCACCTTCCCGGAGACCACCACCACCACCTCCTTCCTTCCTTCCTCTTTTGCTCTCCTCCTGCTCTTTCTTCTTCCCTTCCCTTTCCCTTTCTTTCTCCTCCTCCCTTTCATTCATCCTACAAACATCACCACTCCTCCTACTCCCTCACAATGCTGTCCACTCTCCGAGTCGCCAGCCGCAAGGCTGCCCTTCGCTCCACCCGGTTGAACGTCATCCGTGCTGCTTCCACTTGGGCCAACGTTGCCCAGGGCCCTCCTGTATGAAGCTCCTCCCCTCCGTGCCAATTGACCCCTCCATGCCTCGTCCAGTGCTAACTTTTCGCAGGATGTAAGTCCGCCCGCTTTCCTCGAGCTTCACAAGAGCTTCGTTACTAACCAATTGCCTGGTTTTTCTCGACTACAGGCCATTCTGGGTACGTCACATGCACTTTTTTTTTTGGCTCCGTTCCCCCGATACAGAGCGGTGGAGAGCATCCAAAACACCTCATTTCTTCAGCCATTGACACTAACTCCCCGTCTTCAGGTATCACCGAAGCCTTCAAGGCCGACAAGTTCGACAAGAAGATCAACCTGGGTATGCTTGCCCCCTTCCTCTTCCTCGCCCCTTGCCCATCCCTCGGCATCATGACATGAGTCAATCTGGACTCCTTTGGCTCCACTCATGAGCTGACTCGACGACCCACAGGTGTTGGTGCCTACCGTGACGATGCCGGCAAGCCTTACGTCCTCCCCTCCGTCCGTGAGGCCGAGCAGAAGGTCGTCGATGCCAAGCTGAACAAGGAGTACGCCGGCATCACCGGTGTCCCCGAGTTCGCTCCCGCCGCCGCCAAGCTTGCCTACGGCGCCGACAGCCCCGCTCTCGACCGCATCGCCATCACCCAGACCATCTCCGGCACCGGCGCCCTCCGCATCGGCGCCGCTTTCCTCGCCAAGTTCTTCCCCGGCGAGAAGAAGATCTACATCCCCTCCCCCTCGTGGGCCAATCACAAGGCTGTCTTCAGCCACGCCGGCCTCGAGGTCGAGCAGTACAGCTACTACGACAAGAAGACCATTGGTCTCGACTTCGAGGGTCTCATCGCCGACGTCAAGGCCGCTCCCAACGGCAGCGTCTTCCTCTGGCACGCCTGTGCCCACAACCCCACTGGTGTCGACCCCACCCCCGAGCAGTGGAAGCAGATCTCCGATGTCGTCAAGGAGAAGGGCCACTTCTCTTTCTTCGACATGGCCTACCAGGGCTTTGCCAGCGGCAACACCGACAAGGATGCTTTTGCCGTCCGCCACTTCGTCAAGGAGGGCCACAACATTGCCCTCTGCCAGTCCTTCGCCAAGAACATGGTGGGTCGCATTTACGATTCCGAGAGCTGTGTGCGCCTCGACCGCTAACTCAATCTTTAGGGTCTCTACGGTGAGCGTATCGGTGCTTTCTCCTTCGTCTGCGCCGATGCCGATGAGAAGAAGCGCGTTGACTCGCAGCTCAAGATCATCATCCGCCCCCTGTACTCCAACCCCCCTATCCACGGTGCCCGCATCGCCTCCGAGATCCTCAACGACCCCACTCTGTACAAGCAGTGGCTCGCCGAGGTCAAGGAGATGGCCGACCGCATCATCACCATGCGCGCCCTCCTCAAGGACAACCTCGAGAAGCTCGGCTCCAAGCAGGACTGGTCCCACATCACCAGCCAGATTGGCATGTTCGCCTATACTGGCCTGACCCCCGAGGAGATGGACCGCCTTGCCAAGGAGTTCTCCGTCTACGCCACCAAGGATGGCCGTATCTCCGTTGCCGGTATCACCTCCGCCAACGTCGGTCGTCTGGCCGAGGCCATCTACGCCATCCGGGGTTAAGCGATGTGTAGATAGATTGGCGAGTGCATGGGTGTGAGGGTGGTCCGGGTAGGCTGGATCATGTCGTTATTGGTTCTCCCCCAGGATAGGTAGATCGGAACAGCTTCGCGGAATCTAAGGAGCCGGAAGTACCGGTCTGGGATGGACTGTAAATACCCCCAAGTCTCAGGTCTGGGTCGGAACAAATTCTTGACATATACAGAACAGACAGAGACAACGAGCCAAAATGAATCAATGTACAAGTATCTGGATAATAGACCGTACTTTCTGTCCATGACGCCTGCTCTATTGTGATGTGATATTAATCAAGGGGTATATGTCGTAGAGAACAATCTTTCGTCAACAGTGTGAGAATAAACCACGGCATAACCAACCGTACGAACTGCAACATCCCTACCGTGTTTTTATCGTGTCACGTAAATCCACCACCACTCTCGCTTGTGCCTTGTCACTCAGCTTTGGTGTAGTCGTTCTAGATCGCCCTTGACGTCGTCCATCTGCCTCCCCATGTCGCGATACACTCGGGAAATTTCCTTCATCATCTTCTGCTTACCCTCACCCCCGTCGACGCCGACGCCGTACTCTCCCAGCTCGGCCTTGAGCCCACGGATACGCTCCTCGCCACGAATCTTCGCATCCCGGAGGTGTGCAGCGTAATTCTTAAGTGCGGCGACAGCCTCCGGGGTGTAGACGTCGCGGCGGACAGCAGCTGCGGTCAGGGCAGCATCGGCGTCGTGGCGTTGGGCCTCCAAGCTGACCTCTGCAGCGCGCAGCTCGAGGCTACGAGCTACAACACCATGCTTAGCCTCAACGGCGCGGACGAGGTGGGCCAGTGTCTGTGTGGAGGCGTGGAGGAGGGTGGTTAAGGCGGTGAGGCTGCGGAGGCGGTCGGCAACGAGGGCCGACTGGGCGGCGGCGAGGTCGTCGCGGAGTGTGGCCAGGGTCTGCGGCAGGGCAGCGATGTGTCGGTGAAGGTAAGACGGGTTCGTGGAGGGGTGAGCGATTCGGGCCAAACTGAGAGCGGAGGAGCGCAGGGTAGTGGCGAGCAGTGGCGCCAGAGCTGGGAGGAGAGCCTCAATGTCGCATAGGGGCGGGTGGGCGAAGAGGAGCTCGAGGGAATCTTGCGGGAGCGGCGGGGAGTCCGGATCGAGCAGCGGCGGGAGGATGAGGAGGAGATCGACGAGAGGCTCAGGGAGGCTCGATTGTGGCGGCGGAGGAGCTGCCTGTGACGCCTGTTGCGGTCGCAGCCGCGTCGTCCTAGGTGCTAAAGTTGGGTCCGCGGGCGTGGCCGAGGCGATGGCGCGCGTGAGCAGATGGTCCTTGGCTGCGGCGACGCGGCGACGGTTGAGTTCCTACAAGCCGAACAGGTTGCGTTCCGTCAGCTTCGCGGGGTTCGTTCGTTCAGCCTAGGGCTTCGTCTATCCGACCCAAACCCACCTCCCGAACCGCAGCCCGCTCCTTGGCGGCGGGGTCCTCCTTGGTCGAGCCGTCGGGGTTGAGGACGACGTGGGTGAGTTTTCCGTAGAGGTTTGCAAAGTCCGGGTTGTTCTGCAGGACGGCAGCGTCCACGGGCGGGAAGAGGGACATGGTTGGTGTTGCTCTCCCTTGTCGAGGTGGAGAGATATTAAGGAGGGAGGAGGAAGTTGAAAATAAGGTGACGGAAGCTTGAGCTATCGGTATGATGGTGGGGGTTTCGCGAATCGCACACGCAGTCACCTGATTGGGTAGGCTTTCTAATAACCCCCCCCCCCGCAACAGCTGGCCCGGAGCCGGAACATCACGCACCTCCGACACGTCCATCCCCAAAACTCTTCCCAAGAGACATCCCATTTATCGGCACGTCATATCCAACGACGGCAGAACCATCAGCGCATCTGGATGGGAGCTGAACCGCTGCCGAAACCACGCCCTCCCGCCGTTTACCCCCCCCCCCCCCCTCCCCGCGACGCCAATTGAGGCCCCAATGCCTCACCGCTAGCCCGGGAAGATCACACACACCTCCGCCGCTCCCCCTTCCGGATAGACGACTGAACTGAAAAACTCCCCTCCGAATACCCTCACCTCACCCGCCAATGGCGTCCTTCGCCGCCGCCCGCCGGCCTTTCGCCGCCGCTACATCCTCCTGCTTCTCCTCCCTGCTCGCTCGCCCGTTCAGCACGACGCTCCCGCAGCAGACTAAGACGGTCAAGGCGCACCGGCTGCCCGACCGGCTGATCCCGCCGTACCCCTACGGTGAGCGCCGCATCTATAAGCAGTCCAACCGCGGCCTCTACGGCGCCGCGCGCATCCGCTTCGGCAACAACGTCGCCGAGAAGTGGGGCAACAAGAGCCGCCGCTTCTGGCGCCCCAACGTCCACGTCAAGAGCTTCTACCTCCCCGCCCTCGACGCCAACATCAAGACCCGCCTCACCCTCCGCGTCCTCAAGACCATCCGCCGCGAGGGCGGCCTCCAGGAGTACCTGCTCAAGAGCAAGCCCGCCCGTCTAAAGGAGCTCGGCCCCGGTGGCTGGAACATGCGCTGGCTGCTCATGCAGAGCCGCGCCATCCAGGAGCGCTTCAACGAGGAGCGCGTCGCCCTGGGCATGCAGCCCAGGCCCATCGAGAACCGCGACGACATCATCCAGTACGCCCTCGACTTTGCTACGCCTGGCCCTCTGAGCATGCGGAGTAAATCCACCCTCGACGAGCTCAAGGCTACTTCCGATGCCTCAAATGGCGCCTTTACTCTGGGGGACTTGGATCCGGCTGATCTGGAGGGACTTGAGGAGCTGACAGACGAGGAGGAGGCTAAGCTATTGAGGGAGCTCGATGCGGTCGAAAGTCAGGCCAGCAAGGCCAAGGACACTATCACGGTGTAATATCTCTGTGTATTGTATGTACCAAAAACCCCTTTTCTGATATAAACGCCATCCATTGTATCATCACCACCAAAAATCAACATTCGATAACTGTCATGATCACATTTCTTCCATCCCAGCTTGCCAAGTTGCCTACAATCCACCGGCTCTCTCCATCGGTGACTCTTGTCTTAAAACCGGAGATCCCATCCAATCTGAGGTCCCAGCTTGGGCAGCTCGTCCGCCACGCTTTGCACGTCCTTGTCTCCTCGGCCACTCAGGCAGATGACCAAGTCCTCGCCCTTCTTCATCGTCTTGGCTAGCTCGATGGCACCGTAGATGCCGTGCGCCGACTCCAGCGCGGGGATGATGCCCTCCATTTGGCTCATCAGCTTAAAGCCGAGGAACGCCTGGGCATCCGTGGCCGCAATGAACTTGGCCCGCTCGTTGTCCTTCCAGGAGCTCAGCTCGGGGCCGACACCGGGGTAGTCGAGACCAGCCGAGATAGAGTGAGTTTCGGAAATCTGGCCGTGCTTGTCCTGGAGCACGTAGGTCCTCACACCATGTAGGACACCCTTGGATCCGCCGGTGAGGGTAGCACTGTGTCGGTCCGTATCGACACCGTCACCACCCGCCTCAACACCCAGAAGCTTGACGCTTGGGTCGTCAGCGAAAGGGTAGAACATGCCGACAGCGTTGCTGCCTCCACCAACACAAGCCACGACGGCGTCGGGTAGCTTGCCTCGCTTCTCCATCATCTGCGCCTTGGTCTCGTTACCAATGACGGATTGGAAAGTTCGGACGATGGTAGGGAAGGGATGAGGTCCAATGGCGGAACCAATGATGTAGTGGGTGGTGTCAAGGTCAACGACCCAGGCGCGGAGGGCCTCGTTGACCGCATCTCGGAGAGTCTTGCTGCCGGCCTCGACAGCGACGACCTTAGCGCCGAGTAGTCGCATACGGAAGACGTTCAGGGCCTGTCGTCGGACATCCTCCTGCAATGCTGTTAGTTGCTGCTGCCAGCGAATAGAGATTGGCGAAAACTTACAGCGCCCATGTACACGGTGCACTCCATATCAAACTTGGCGCAAACGGTGGCAGTGGCAACACCGTGCTGGCCAGCTCCAGTCTCGGCGATGATGCGGGTCTTTCCAAGACGACGCGCCAGGAGGATCTGGCCCAATGCGTTGTTGATCTTGTGGCTACCAGTGTGGTTAAGATCCTCACGCTTGAGCCAGATGTTGGCGCCGCCAGCGTACTCGGTCAGTCGCTCGGCAATGTGCAGGTGGCCGGGTCGTCCCATGTACTCGTAATAGCTTCGGTACTCCTCCCAGAACGAGGGGTCGTCTTTGATCTTGTTGAAACCCTCCTCAAGCTCTGACAGACAGTCCATCAAGCTCTCGGGGACGTACTGCCCACCGAACTCGCCGAATCGCTCAGGGATCTTGCCGTGTAGGGCAGCCAGCTGGGCCACCAAATCGCTGTCCTCTTGGGCGGTGATTGTCTCGTTGACGGTAACGTTCTCTCCACTGGGCTCCTTGGCTCCCGCCATAGCCTCGATAATGCCGACCTCGCGGGTGGTCTCGTCGGAGCCCCGTCCAGAAAGATAGGCGCAGTACTTCTCGACGTCGTTGAAGATTTCGCCAGGGGCAGCATTTTTTATCGTGGTAATAATCTGGCTGCCCACAACCACACCGTCGGCCAGGTTTCCGACACTCAGGAAGTGGTCCCGGGTGCTGACACCGAAACCAACAGCGGCGGGCTTGTTGCCGCTGTACTTCTTAACTCGCTCCAGGAGCTCCGGCAGGTTAGCGTTGAGGGTACCGGTGGCGCCGGTGACACCCATCCTGGAGACAACATAGATGAAGGAATCGGCCAGCTGGCAGAGGATCTTCATTCGGGTATCCGAGGTGGCAGGGGCAATAAGCGGAACGTAGGAAAGGCCGCCCTTGGTGCACAGTTTGCGGAACGAAATGGCCTCCTCGGGGGGGAGGTCGACAACGATGAAGCCATTGACGCCTGACGCCTTGCAGTCCGTGAGCAAGCGCTCCTCGCCATAGCTCAGCAGGGGGTTATAGTAGCCCATGAGCATGACGGGGGCCTTGAGACCGCGGTCTCGCGCCTCCTTAACCAAGCCCAGGGTCGACTCTATGGTGACGCCATTCGCGAGGGCAACCTATAAGACAAGGTCAATTCTATTCTTCGCGGCGAGGACCAATTGAGAGGGTCACGCACAGTGTTGGCAGTCTGGATAGTCGGGCCGTCGGCAATTGGGTCGGTGAAGGGGGCACCAAGTTCGAGGACGTCTGCAAAGGTCAGAATCGAGGTGGCCAAGAAAGGCCCGCTGGAGACTCACCAGCACCGCCCCTCTCCAGGGCGAGGAGGATATCGGGAGTATCTTCGGGTCGGGGATAACCGGCAGTGACGTATGCTACAAGCGCAGACTACAACGAATTGAAGCCCTTGTCAGTTCTCCGTGTCTCGTAGTGAATTGAATCAGCCCACCAGCCCACTACCCCGCGGTTTGTGGACGAGGAGGGGCACCGAGGAAGAAAAAAACCGACCTTGTTCTGCGCCTTGCAGCGCTGGAATGTCTGCTTGATGACCTCCATGATGTCGTATTCTTCGTCGTTATTGTCGTCTGTTGGGGGAGAGGCAGAGAGGATGCGTGTTTGGTGGGAGACGGGAGAAAGACGAGGGCGAAGGGATTGGTTTTATGATCCAAGAGTCAGTCGCTGTCATTGATCCGATAATTTTTTGTCCAAGGCGAATGCGCCACCGACTCCGGAAGAATGCTCTCCGCCACACCTGCCTCCTGCATGCGCTCCCGCCCTGCAGCACACAACCCCACCTCCGCACCCGGACTTGCCCAAAGAGGCAATGTGCTTTGCCTCACCCTCTCGTGCCATGACTCTCTCTGTCACCGTCTATTGTCATATGGCCTTCTTTTCCTGACTCGCTTCTACCAATCACCCTGACTCACTAATTTGCCTCGCTTCTCATGATACAACTCGCTCACTCACTGTCCCTACTCAGCACACGATACGCACACCTACAATCTGCAGCACACACGTCACACTGGATCTATCAAGATTATAACCACCGTAGGGTTTTTTTTATTGGGGCAATGTTGTGTCTCAATCTAGGGTCATCGACAATCTAGGTTGCCATCCAGGCTACAAAGACAATCAATCCGTGCGGACAACGACCCAGACCCTTCCGACATTCTTCTATCCAGTAGCCTCGCAAAAACATCAACGACTATGGTATCTTTTTTTGGCCCTCCCCCAGTTGGGTGGCTCAAATATCAAACCTAAACGGTAACAAAAGAGACAAAACACAAAAGGGAATTCGAGTTGCCTCCGTTTCCAAGATTATCTCAACGCCAGCCCATGTGCATCAAAATCATAGCTTCCATCGCTTCATGCAGTCAGCAGGGAGGGAATTTCTCGGCACGGTCCTGCCAGGCCGGAGTAAGACTGCGATACACCTTCCCCTTGCCTTAAAGCTGACCACGTTCGGTTCCATTCGCATGTCAGGCTAATACTAGTACTTGGCCGTTGAGTCGAAATGCCCGTACGAGCTGCTCCGCTGGTGTCCATCCACCTGCGTTGCTCGGCCGCCCGTCGCCCCCGACATGAACTTCTCAGCCCCCATGTTCGGGGCTTTGGTTTGGCTCACGTCTTCGCCGGAAGATGATCCAAAGCGAGGGAATGCGGTGCCATGCGTATGCTCCGCCTCGAAGCCGTCATGTCCCACGTGGGGACTCATAGCTGGCCGATCATCCCCGGTGTAGCGCATGCCGCCTTCAGCACGACCACGGTCCGGAGTTGCCATGCCTGCGAGCGTGCGGGCTACCCCAAAGAGGACGACGATGAAGTAGAGGAGGATCAAGCCGGTGGAGATCAGCGCATCTTGGATCAGCCTGTTATGCAACCAGTCTGTAACGGACTTGACGGCCCCCGTGACTTCATCAGTAGTGACAGACGACGGGGACGCCAGGAACGTGTTAAGATCTGAGTCACCGTTGATCGAGTCCTTGGCTCCCAGGCTGAATGTGTTGTTGTCGAAGAGCGGGAAGTTGACATAAGCATTGTCGTGAACCCACGTCAGTCCCTTCTGCACACTCTCCACTTTGATGCCAATGACACAGTGCAGCACTGTCTTAATCGGGTCCAGGAGGATGGTGCCGTTGAAGACTGTTTCGAGGCCGTCCTCCATGGTGTCGAGGAAAGTTGTCAGGGTATCGTTCACAGCGTCCGTTGCGTTGGTAACGTAGCCGAGGACGTCGTTGTTGATGTCATCGTTCAAGCCCTTGACCACAGAGTTGGCGTCCGTAGCCCAGTCGTCTGAGACGCTCTCCAGAGTCTGGACAACGTTGTCGGCAAAATCTCCGACCTGCGCGGCCAGGGCTGGAACCTCGTCCTTGACAGCCCGGATCAGGAGCCACTGGCAGAAGCAGGAGAAGAATCCGGCCAGTGCGAGAGACAGGACGAACAGGGCTGGGCCGGAAGTAGCGTAGGCAATGCACCAGCGCACGAGGATCTGTCGCTTGCCCTTGAATCGTGAAGCGATCTTAATGCCCCAGGTCGCAGTCATCGGGCGCGATGCAATGTACACCACATCCAGGGGGTCATAGGTATTCTTCGCAATCAGCCTAGCATGTTGCTGCTCGCGTCGCCAGCGCTTAATCTCAAGCCATGCCATGGGAACGATGGCCAAAACTGCGAGAAGGATAAGAACAACGAGGAAGATGGTCTTCGCCTTCTTGATCAGCTCAAACAAGTTGGTAAAGAAGCCGTTGATGGTGTCATTGTCGGAGCAGAACGACAGTTCCTGTTTTTGTGCGAGAGGGAAAACATCTCGATCAAACTTGTAATCGCCATATGTTTCGTTGAGGAGATTTCGAACAAGGTCGAATGGAATGGAGATTGCCTCTTTGGTCAGGTTCTGGACTTCCTCGAATGTTGGGAGGTCGTCGTTCAGCTTTCGGACATCCTTGACAAAGTCCTTTGCGTCCAGATCAAAGTCCTTAAGGTCCTTGACGGGTGCGCTGAAGTCGACTTCAGGGATATCCGGGATGAGGTCACCGAAGACAGAGTCTTCAATATCCTTGGCGACCTTGTTGATTCCGTCTTCTAAATCCCCGGCAATGGAGTCGATCTCCTTGACGACTTTGTCGATGAGGTTGTTCAAGGATTTGGTGGCGTCCTCAGTGACATCAGCGACGACATCGAGACTGCCATGGATCATTGCCGTGATAAGACAAGTATATGTAGCAGTGAGGAAGTTGATGTAGAAGACAATCATGGCTTCAACGCCAGTGATGACAAGGTCCAGCATGAACACCATAGCTTCGATGGACTTCTCAATTCCCGAAGCAGCCATTTCATTGACGCCCAAAGACAGGTAGTGAGGCATGGAGGCCATGGCACTGCCAATGTCTTCCACCTTGGTGCAGGCCGAAAGGGCCTTGGTCTTCGCGTCGCCGACATTGTCGTTGAGCTCGGTGATGAGTAGTAGAACTCGTACCAGGACAAGGAGAAGCAGAATGGTCCAGCGGTTGAGCCATATCTGGGAGAGTCTTGAGCGGAGGCTGAGGTATGGCGTGAAGGTTGGCGCGGTGTCGGCTCGAGCCTCTTGTGTTTTGCGCATTTCGGTCATCTCGAATGAGTCCGTCCGAAGAGAGTCAGGGACGGCCGGGTAGACCGCCGAGTCGTCGTGTTTCCGTGAGAATAACATCTTGAGTCTATTTTGGTTGGTAAGTGGTGTCTAAAGGAACGCTGAGAGGAAGCGAAAAGAAATAAAGTAAGGGTTGGGGGGGAGACGGCCGGCCGACGAGGAAGTAGGGGAAAATAATATTAAAGTAGAATCCAAAAAGGAAGCAGGAAAGAAATACGACAAAGGAAAGAACAGCCGTGAATAGAGAGACCGGATCTAGCTTTCTATGATTCCATTGTGTGTCTAAGAGGTTTGCGTGTATGTGGTGTGTGGTGTGTGTGTGCAAGTGAGTGTGCGCAGCGGGTTTGGCGGGTTTGGAAGACAATGGGGGAAAACCGAAAGGGGGAACAAAGACAATAAGAAGCGCAGGTGATTGTATGAAAGCACCAACGGCTCACCTGAGTCACTCCACAATAAAAATATCCAATTATAGGATCTCTCGAGCCAGGATCACTCCAGTACGGAAACGTCCTCCAAGGGCCTTTGTTCGTGCTCGGCGGCAGCGCTTAGAGAGGGTCGGGCTGTTTAAGCGCCCACGTAAACGGCGTGGCCAGTCACAACACTGACTGAGTCTCTGGCACGGATGCTCCCAGACAAAGCCAAGGGAATACGGGTCGTCTTTCTGGCTAAGAAATTTAAGGGACAACCAGCCTGAAGTGACGTTGCAGGTGAGATCGGTTTGTGCTTCGCGGTGAGGAGAGGTTAAGGGCGTGACTTTATCGCCTGGGGCCCAGCCGCAAGCAAGGATGTAGGCGCTCCGGTTTGTATTGACTTGTAGTTACTCGCACAATGGGCGAGTCACGATATCAATATCAACAATAGCAGCCACCAAGTGAATGGAGCGCAGGTTGGATAGATATATAGTGACTCACGCAGAAGACAAGGGGACACCACGGAGCGATAGGTGAATGATGCCCATCTTTCCAAATCTCGCCATTAGGTCGGCAGCGAGGAGGACTAGCATTTATTCGATAGGAAGATGAGCCATCTCGGGCTTGGTCTGGGGATGCAATCTGACGCCATTGCGAGCCCCGAGGCAAAGCCCCTGTCGCAAGTCCGCCCCGAGAGGCTGAGGCGACGAGCCGGGGGTTGTCGGACGAGATGGTGAGCTGGGCCGAAGCTTGACTGGCGACAGCAGGGCCGCTTGGGAAACAACGAACAAACGAGGAGATCCAAATGGGCAGGATCATCTGGAAACGCCTGTTAGCGATGGTCTTTGCGGTGGTGTTGCGGTGGGCGAGGCGACCGGGATGCTAGCATTCAGTGATGATGAGTCGAAGGCTGACGTCCAATCAAGCACTCAAACACAGCTCGCGATGGTTAAACGCCCCTGTCGGCAAGGTCCGAAAGCGGCAAAAGAAAAGAAGGGTCCTTGCGGCAGGCGCCGATCTCATCCAAAGAAATGCCAACGAAGTCGCCACTTTGCGGACTGGAATGTGGGCGAGCGGGAAACCTGTTTTCTGGAACTTGTCGCAGGTTTCTGCTCTGAAACTTTGGCTTTTGTGGCGGCACTCACCTTAGCTCAGCCAGCAAGCAGCTCGCCCTGACCTAAGGTGAGCCGTAAGTTCTTGTGCCTGGCTTCCTGGCTTGGCTCTCAACCCTGACGTCATTTTTGCTGTGCCGCCAGGAACCCAGAACGCGATAACGAATAACGGGCTGCGTGAATGAACGAACGAGTGAATGACTTCTTCTCTCACTGTTTGGGTACCTAGGTACCTAGGTAGTGCTCCGTACATGCTGTACGAATAAGCATGCCGTGCACTGCCAATCATCGGACCACCACACCGGAAAAAGACGCCTTCGGTGTTTGAGGTTCTGCACGCCGTTGGGCGCCGGGATGATTGGCTAAGCGCCATTTTGCCTGTGGCGGGCGCCTATCGAAACCCATGATGGGGCTGTCGTCCCGCCCGGAGCACTCGCTCACCAACCCGTCAACGCCGTACCTCAAAATAGCGAGAAACACCCTGTGGCCCCACAAGCTGTACGATCCGCCGTCTTTGTTTTTGTTTCGTTTATTCCTTATTTACTCCATTACTTCCCGCCCTGCGTTGAAAAGGGGGAGCTCTTGTTGAGAGCTTTGCTTGCCTTGTGAATGAAGCTGGGCTGTCCAGGTCCGAGCTAACTACCCAGCTAAATTAGCCAAGGAACCCGACAGTAGGTAGGCAGCTGATATTCATAAGGCTCAGCTACAGTGGCAAAGACGCCTGTGATTAAGCTTTTAGCGTGACCAAGTTTATCAAGCAGATGACCGGTCGAACATACACGTGTAGGTCTCGGTCCCTTGCCATAATTGACAAATGACTACCTCCTTCCAGAGCAAGAACTCTGGCTTGCGGCTTTTCTTTTTCCCTGTGAACAGAAATATCTATACATGCACATGCCCATTATGTTCATACACGTAATTCTTTTTTTTTTGGTGTGGAAGAGGCCCACTTCTTCCAAACTTGGCAAAGGTCCCCTACAGATAACAGGAGCGTTTATAATAATAAGACCTCACTTTAGAGATAACTCTTAATTTAGAAATGTTAGAAAAAAAGAAGAAAGGGTAGATAGGATAGGTTAGGGTTAGTAGGTTAGAGTAATAATGCTCAGGTTAAGGCTAGAGTTTAACTTAGGTTAGAGAGATGGGATTAGGGTCATCCGACTGCAACATAATATATTCAGGGATTACGTAGCTGTCCCGCCCACACCCGCGGGGTAAACCACCTCCTCACTTCACCAACTCAACCGCAATTCAGCCATCTCTTCGCCACGCTTCTACGCCTAGTCCATCACTCTCGCAATCCTGACTCCAGTGAGGCTGTGCATCTCCTCGCAAAGTCCCATCCGCAATGACGACCACCGCACCATCACTGCCATTGCCTGACCAGGCCACCACTGACCTGGCCCAGCAATATGACACCCCACTCGGCGTGGCCCACTCGACCATGCAGGCCCTCAAGGATAGAATCAAGCTTCATTATGATCTTGCAAGTGACTACTACTTGAGTCTGTGGTGCGTTGCCTCGTCTCGTGAACAAGCGTGCAATCTGTACAATAGTGTGCCCTGCTGACTCGACTGCTTTTCTGGGTCGTCAGGGGCGAGCATATCCATCATGGGTACTGGCCAACAGAGGAGTCTCAGGCGACTTTGACGAAGGAGGATGCCCAGATCAATCTCATCCAGCTGCTCCTTGACATATCACAGTGCCCTACCGACAACACCGTCCTCGACGTTGGCTGCGGCATCGGTGGAACATCCCGCTATCTCGCCTCTCAGCACGGATGCACCGTCACAGGCATCACCATCTCTTCCAAGCAGGTCGAGATTGCCAACCGCCTCACCAAGGCCGCTGCCGAGAGTGAGACCGCTGCCAAGTCCACCATTGACGATGTCCCTGGAACCCCAGATGCAGATGGCTTCGTCCGCCTTGGCTTGGGCAAGGTCCGCTTCATCGAGCTTGACGCGGAGAAGATGGCCGAATTCTTCAGTGGACAGGACGGAACTTTCGGTACTGTCTGGATCAGTGAGGCTCTGACTCACTTTCCCAACAAGGCTTTGTTCTTTCAGAATGCAAAGCGAGTGTTGCAGGCGGGAGGGAAAGTAGTGCTTGCAGACTGGTTCAAGGCTGAGGACCTGGACGAGGCGACCTTTGTCAACAACATCAAGCCAATCGAAGGCAAGCTCTTTGGTCACACGTCGGGCGGACATATGTGCTGACCAATAATAGATGGCATGCTTCTGCCTCCTCTTTTGACCCAGCAAGGCTACGTAGACTTAGCTGTACAGGCGGGTCTCCAGGTCTTTGCCGGGCCCAAAGACATCAGCAAGGAAGTCCGAAAAACATGGTAAGGCCCAAACAAACTATCTCATATTATATCAAATTCCAGGCTTACAGCATTCAGGGACATTACATGGTCGCTAGTACAGAAGCCTTCACTGTGGGCATTCGCCTTTTCCCAAGGCCGTGACGGCATTGCTTTTCTGCAGTCGTTCCGGGCCATGAGACGAGGGTACGCGGACGGAAGCTTCCGATATGCCGTCATGGCTTTCAATAAGCCATAGATAGGACATGGACCAAGACCGTATTATGTGCTCAAGGAGCTTTGCTTGCTTCTTGTTAGTGGAGCCTTGGTCTTTACGGAATTCGAAAACCCGACAAAGTACCTTGTAGACAGGCAAACATTCCCCCGTTGTAAGCACCAGATCAACAAAGAATACAGGTTGACGGATAATCCAAGAGATCTGTGAACGTGTACAAAATTCGCATTCACTACTACGAGGCATCTTCTCTTCCTATAAATTCTGGGCCATCACTCCATTCCTACCATCTATCACTCTTCAACTGATCTCCCCACAAATCCACCGAATCCACGACCTTCAATCATCATTCTCACCATGTACAACTTTCAAGTAGCACTCACACTCTGCGCCGAAGGCTCTCGTTGCTGCTATGTCACCTTCTCTACGTAATACAGAAGTCAAGTGCGCGCGGCCCGCATCTAGTGCTAGAATCACTTGCCCGAATGTCACTATTTCTGTGGTCCAAGCCACACAACAGTTGGATTCTCTACCAAGGAGGCGATGCCTCTAATGTACTATGAGGAGTTCTCCCTCGATTTCAAACCCAATCATGCGAGCGACGCTTGCTGAAAAATAAGGTCTGGATAAAATCACGTTGCGGCATGAACGCTTGCCGGCCTTGGTAGGCGTCTAGCCGTCAAATAGCGACTTGGTAGGCCAAGGACTCAGCATGTTGAAAGAGTCAGGGGAGAGCTGGGTTGGATCAGATCTAGTACATTAGCAGATTCGCTACATCGCTGCATGGCATTTGTAACATAGCCCCGGAATCAGAACTTGAAGAATCCACCACTTCCCTCTGCAGTTGGTGGCCATGACCACAGCTTTTCTATCTGCCAATCTCAATGTGTAACCAGCGGTGACATCTGTCTGGCTTGAGGAAATGTCATGTTGAAATTGGTGCAATTCTAGAATACAGACTAAAATCACTTAGAACCAAGTCTCCTCCCGTTAAGAACTAACACGGCTTGTCCACCTGGTAGCAATGCCGAATTACACAGGCAAAAGCGCAACCACGTCCGAACCCAGCTCCAGTTCCAATCTCAGCCCCAAGAGCCAAGAATGGGTGTCCATTGCAGAGAGTAGTGCAAGATTCTATTCCATTCCAAAACCTCATTGGCTCAAAATAACCATAACATCAAACAGTCCCAGTGCCCTCCAACAAAAAGATTCTCCGTAGTACGACCGAAACGCCTTCATCATTCGCGACACGGAATGGATGACTGATCAAACACTCACCAGCTCAAGCGGTACCAAAGGTGTTCTCGCCGGAGTAGGTAATGTAAAGAAAGCTGCGACTTGTTAGCGACATAGTTCGTGATTCGGCAAGACGGGGGACGACATACCCATCCTCGTCCTTGTGCTCCTCGTAGATGCTGCTCATGAGAGCGGCGGTTGGGGGTAGGACCTCATCGACGAAGATGAAGATGGCCTTCTCGGGAGAGAGCTTAATTCGCTTGCGGATGACGTAGACAAACTGGCCGACAGTCAGGTCTGCCGGGACCAGGTACTTCTTCTTGTCGATCGTAGCGATGTCGCTCTTCTCGACCTTTTCGCAGATGACCTGTTCAAATGCGGTCAGCGGGGTTCTCATTTGCCATTTGAGCAAGTTTGATGGACAGGACGGCAGGCGGCGGCATGGGCGAGGAAGTGAGGCGGTCACCCCGCCGAGGTGCTTGCCGCTGGGCGATGGTCGCTTGCACTCCCTCCACGGTCCAGACGAGGAACGCAACAAATAAATCGCGAGCGAAAAGAGATGGAAGGCGAATACTCACAGGAATTCGGTCGGCATACTTCTGTCGGATGCGCTCGGCCTCGGCCTTGCGCTTCTCGAAGGGGTGTTCGTCCTTGAACTTGCTGCGCATAGTGGCGGTGGGACTGTGTGATTACGGATAAGAGCGAGGCGGGAAGCAAAGACTTGAGGTCGAGGTCGAGGTCGGCTCTGGATGCGGTTGGTGTTTTGGGGAAGTTTAGAGGGGGGCGGCTTGCAGAGGTGGAGAAGAAGGATGGAAAACGGATTAGGTTGCGATCGGTTTGCGTCAGGGAGTAGAAGAAGGACCGGAACAGTCAGAAGGGTGGCACCGGACGACGCAGATGAGCGGTCGGTGGGCGGCAGGCGGGCACCTACCTGCCTGGGCTACACGCCTCCAGCCAGCACGGTACAGTGAGTGGTGGGCAAGCAGTAGGCAGCGGAGGTGGCGGAGGCCCTGGGCGGCCTTGAGAGGCGAGAGGCCGCTGCGGCGCTAATGGATGAGCACTGAGAGCAGCAGGCAGACGAGGCAGTGACAGGGGAAGCCAGGCGCGGGGCTGCGATGCTAGTCCGTGTGAGGACTAGCGCTTCTTAGTCCGGTGAATCACAAGAGGTGCTGGGGAGCCTTTGGAGGCCAGCTGCAGGCCAGGTGATTATGGCGGGAAGTCGCAGCACGTCAGGCGTCGCACTGTATCGTCACAGGGCGTGAGTCGTGACCGAGAGAGCAAGGGAGATGGGACCAACGGGTCTCTCTTCGACACTGCCAGTCTGCGCTACAGTCTGCGCTACAGTCTACGATTTCTGTTCCATCGTCCAGCTGGTACCTACATGAGCCAGGCACAGCATCTTAGCTCGAAAGACGGACAAGCACAGTCCATCAGTCAGCAGGCAAAGGCAAAGGCAAAGGCAGGCAAACAGTGTTCGTTCGGATTTGGTGGTGGTGACACGGTTCAAGGTTGGCTCCCTTTGTGTGCGAAGGACTCGGCAGCCTGCAGAAAAGCTAAGGTAAATCAGTGCTCGTGGTGCTCTCCAGAAGCATCCATCCACACCTTGATACGGATGCAGATGCAGCCAACCCTCCGTCTTTTCCAACTCGCCCCTTCTCCTCTTGATAGCTACCATGTTTGCTGATCTCGCGTATGTAACTTGATCGGCTGGCTGCTTCCATATCTTGGGCAGGCACCTATTGTAAGAAAAGACATCATTGATCACCAACACCACGCATGCACATCAAAGAGTCCCTGTCCCAGCCAGTCACCGAGGGGGGTCCCCTCACTGTTTTATCTCTTCACTTTGCACTGTCTCCCGCAACATCTGTAAGCCCGTGTCCCGTCATGGCGCCTTCCCAACTAACTTCCTCACCTCATCTTCCAAGGCCGAAGTCACGGGGATAATCACATGAGCCTGCTGACCAAAAGGACGAAAATCCGAGGTGTCTCGCCCGGCAGCCTGAGGTGAGGTCGAGCTGAGGTGAGGTCGAGGTACTCGCAGGTACGTACCAACTTCAGACGTCAGCCGATTGGATTGTCCGAACCGCAGCCGTCCCCGCCGGTCTGTCTACCGTCCACGCCCAACAACATCCCAGGCACGGACACCACCAACCAGGGGTCCAGATCCCCAATCCCAAGTCCCAACTGCCGCGCCGCCAGGAAAGCCAATTGTTAAACATCCGATTCTGACCATCACCCGAGGCAATTCGGCCCTGACCGCTCCCCAACTAATTGCGCAAGTGGCCTCATGCGACGCCCATAGCACCACCTTTCTCCAATTTCTGTCTTTGCCGTGCCTCTCCGTTGTCTCTTTTCTCCGCGGCAGTCTCTCATCCCGGATATTTAGTCGCAATGGCTGCCAGTCGGCACGCCCGGCGTCTTGCTGCGCATCTCCCCTCTCCCTACACTCGCCTTGCACGCCTCCCACGCCTCTCCCAGACTCAATTGCAGCCCTCCAGCCGCTGGTCATCAACTGAGACTGGTTCCCGGTCCTCCCAGAGCGCCTCCTCCTCCTCCTCCTCCTCCTCCAAGTCTCTCCCGTTGTGGCTTGCCGCAGCTGCCTTCGGCTTCGCTGCCCCTCTGGCCTACAAGATGGTATGACCTTACAAGCTTTGCTGAATGCAAGGCCAATTGCTCACGAGACCTTTGGTCTAGGCTGAAAACGACCCAATTGCCCTCGATGCGGCCACACTCGCCGACCGCGATGCGCAGAAGAAGCGCGAGTCCGGCGTCGGCAATGACTCGCCGATGCGCCTCCGCATGGAGAAGTTCATCAAGGAGCAGCAAAAGCTGATTGTCGAGGGCCTCGAGCAAGTCGATGGCAAGAAGTTCCGCAGGGACGAGTGGGAGCGTCCCAATGGCGGCGGCGGCATCACCTGCGTCCTCCAGGAGGGAAACGTGTTCGAGAAGGCCGGTGTCGGCATCAGCGTCGTCTACGGCTCCCTGCCCAAGCCCGCCATCGAGAAGATGCACGCCAACCACAAGACCCTCGATCCCAACGTCGAGTCTCTCGACTTCTTCGCCGCCGGCCTGAGCATGGTGCTGCACCCGTACAACCCCATGGCTCCCACCGTCCACCTCAACTACCGATACTTTGAGACGGCCAACCCCGACGGCACATCGCAGGCTTGGTGGTTTGGCGGTGGCAGCGATCTGACCCCCTCCTACCTCTTTGATGAGGACGCCATCCACTTCCACAAGACGCTCAAGGACGCCTGCGACTCGCACAATAAGGACTACTACCCCCGGTTCAAGCAGTGGTGCGACGAATACTTCTACAACAAGCATCGAGGTGAGTGCCGCGGCATCGGCGGCATCTTCTTTGACGACCTCGACGAGAGCGAGCACGACCAGGAAAACACCTTCGCCTTCATCCAAGACTGTCTCAAGTCATTCCTGCCTTCGTACGTCCCTATCATCGAGAAGCGCAAGGACATGCCCTTCACCGAGAAGGAGAAGGACTGGCAGCAAATCCGCCGCGGCAAGTATGTCGAGTTCAACCTAGTCCACGATCGTGGTACCGCCTTTGGCCTCAACACTCCTGGGTCTCGCGTCGAGAGCATCCTCATGAGCCTGCCCCTGACGGCGAGCTGGAAGTACATGCACGAGCCCGAACCCAAGAGCCGTGAGCAGCGTCTTGTTGAGATACTGAGAGATCCCAAGGAGTGGGTGTAAGCGACTCAGACTGGTGTAGCTACCAGGTGCGAGGCAGTGTAAAATATCATGAGGTAAAATAGATAAAGACACCGAGGGCTGCACAACCAAAAAATAATACGAAATGAGATGGCTAGACAGTAGAAGGAAATTTACACAACATCCCATATAAAAATTTTGTGCTCTTAATTTTTTTAATTTTATTCTTTCGCTGAAGCTGGCGATTTTGCAGTGTCATGGCTGCGGTGCTCCTTCAACACCTACCACAATTCCCACTCTCAGCATCATCGCAACCAAGCCCTCTCTCTCACTCCATCAAAAACATAATGACACTGGGCCCAACCTGTCCGCAATGGCGAGCCTCCCCTCCCATCGCCAGCTGCTGACGACTCTCATCAACTCCGTCTCCGACATCGCCCCAGTCGTCGACGCCTCATCCCCGTCATCGTTACCCCCGCCATCGACGTCGCCCCTCCAAGTCATCGCCCACACCCAGCGCCCACTGCTGCTGACGCTGCACGTGCTCTTCCCCGGCCTCCTCCTCCCGGCGCTCGATCTCCTCGACCGCAAGCTCGTCACCCGGCTACGGCACGGCGAAAACCAGGACCAGGACCAGAGAAAAGACGCCGGCGTGAGACATGGCATCTTCCTCGTGCGCTCGCTCGCGGCCACACTGACGACGCGCCGGACCCGCGAGCCCGCGCCCTCGACGCAGCGCTACATCGTCCACCTGGATACGTGGAACTGCTCCTGCGCCAGCTTCACCTTTGATGCCTTTCCAAACCACCCCGGCCCCGCCGACGACACGGCCCGGCAGCCTCCGGACCCAGAGACGGAGTGGTCTTTTGGCGGGATGAGCCGAGACGGCCAGGGTGCGTCGTCTGGCGATGTGCCCTGCTGTAAGCACATCTTGGCGTGTTTGCTCTTTGTGAAGTGGCCGCGCATGCTTAGCCAGTACGTTGAAGATCGGAGTATCTCCAGGGATGAGATAGCGGGCATTGTTGCGGAGATGTGACATTACACTGCGTGCGAATTGTTATGAGATGGACGTCAAGGCGGTGGCTGGCATGTATTATCCCCGCGACCTCATATAGTAATCCCACATGATGTGCTCAATGTACAAAGGCTTTTGCCCTCCCTTTCCCGGCAAGAATGCCGCCGTGATTTGCATCTTCCAGACGCCGAGAACCTCCTTGACCAAGTTTATGTTCCTCTGCTCGGTGCTTCAAGACTATTTCTTATTGTCCTTGCCCTCCTTATCCTTCTCGCCTTCTTTGGCCTCACCATTCACACCACCTTCCTTCTTGTCGTCCTTGCTGTTGGTCTCGTCCTTCTTGCCCTCCTTATCCTCTTGCTGTTGTCGGTTCTGGATCTTGTTCTCGATCAGATCGTGGAATGCCGTGATGGCTCGTATCAGACTGCTCAGGTAAATAGCCATGAGTTGATCATTGGTCTTGATGCTCATCGCATTGGAAAGCTCGCCGGTGTCCGCCTTGCCATCTCCCTCGGGGGTTGACAGGTTAGGGAGCAGGTTGAACACATCCTGTAGGTTGCCAAGGATCGCATGGTTGACGGGGAGCTGGCCGTCGAGAACTTTTTGAAGGTAGGCGCCAATGTCTCGCAAGCGTAGGTGTAGACCCTGGAGTGACTGGAGTTGGTTGGTGATTCGGGTAGATAGGGTTCCCGCAGCCACATCACGAATGTCTCTCAAGAGGTGCTCGACACCAATCTCCTCTGCTTCCTCGGCCTCGATGATTGATGGGGTATGTACGAATGTTCGCGAGGTAGTCGTACCATCCTACAAGCTGTATTAGCATATGGCTAGGCCTCGTCTCTGGGCTGTCCGCAACTTACGTCCTTGATCTCCTCAACAGCAAAGTACGCGTCCGTGGGAACGCCCGACTCTTTTGGTTGGACGTCGATGATGACGAGAAGGGGGTTGGGGGTATATCTCTTGAAGAGCTCGTTGATCTCCAAATCAGAAGCGCGCAGCTTGGGGCCGGTGTGGTACCATCCTATCAACTTCTCTCGAGCGTTGACCTTCTTGAACATGTCGTTCATGGACTCGACGTAGTTGTGGTCGAGGAACCACACTGAGGGGTCCTTCTCATCTTCCTCGAAGGGAACTGTGTTATGTTTGTAAGCGCCCGATCAGATGACGGTTTCTCCACAGTCCCAGGTAACGCACCAGCAAAGCTGTTGGATACTCTCACGTTCTTTCCATCGTTGTGGCCGAGCACGACACCGACGACTCGTCGCTTTGTCTTGGCGGAGATGGCACGGTTGTAATGGTCGACAGCGGAGAGGAGGACGAGAGGCGCAACGGTGACGTTTCGGGTGACGAGGGAGAGGGTTTCTGCGGTCGTGGAAGGCATCGTATAGTCGTTGGAGGGGACAATCACAACGTCTGCGTATCTTATGGAGAGCGTGCGGTTACGTTCATGCGGGAGCGGCGAAGATGAGGGTGGAGTTGAAGGTCGAGGTCGTGATGGGTGATGTGGTGGGTTGCACGTACGTACACTTGAGGCTGCCTTCGTCTTTGGAGAGCTTAGTTCCCGATTGGGTCAGGCTGGACTGGTGGGCTGGAGCCTCGTGGAATGAGAAGTCACGTGCTATGCCAGGCTCGAGCCACATCTTCCAGTTGAGCCACATCACATAACCTGTCATGCGCCACGCCAGCGGATAAGTGAACCTGTCGGATAACCAGGCCTACCCGTAACTGGGCGGGTTGGTTCGTTTGGTAAGTTTTGCAGTGCGGGTGGCTTCTTCCCGCAGCCCTTCAGCTGACATCATTACCCGTTCGGCGAGAGACAACCCATCCGACGATGCAACTGCGGACAACTTCAGTAGCAAGGGCGGGCGAGCAAAAGGCGTTGTGCGAAGGTGAGTCGGTAACCTCTTCAACAGGCAGCCTTCCGACTCGGGGAGAATCCGAGTCCAACACAAACGAGTTGGGAGCGTTTCCCATCTATCTACTAATTACTACGTACTGCGGTTCAGGGCCTCCCAAGCTCATCCGTGAAGCGCGGATGTTCTGTTTTGGGGACTCGGTATCCACACCTTGGACCTCGGCGTCGGGCGCCAGGGGAGAAGATGGCATGGCTGGCTGCAGTCCGCAGAAAGAGCATGGCAGACGAGCCTTGAGAGGCGGAAAGATGGAGGCTAAATGGAGCGGATTGGCAGTCCAGCCGGCTATGGTCACACCTGCGCTGCGGTCGGTCCACGCACCCCTTTGCGCGATTGCCGACCCATCGACAACTCCCCGACTCCCGAGTTCTGAGCGCGCGACAGTGGCCGGCGCTGCGGTTGCGCTGCGACACTCGGATCAAGGGACCTGGGTACGGCTCCGGACCTCTCGCCTCCCAGCCTCGGTCCTGGTGACCGGAAGGTCGTTCATCGCTTGCTGGTGACGCCTGAGGAGGCGATTGCGCAGACGGGCTCTATTGGCTCCGCGGGCACAGTCCAGTGCTGAGTGCCGGTTACCAATGCTCAATCTCTGTGTCCCGAACTAATGTACTGTTTGATCGGTCGTGCTCCGGGAAGATCTGCTGCTTACCTACCCTGGAAGGCTGGGACGATAGTTGGGGGGGGGGGGAACCCAGGGACAAGGGACGGTGGAACGAGCGTCTTTTTGTGTTGGCTTTGAGGAACCGCTTCCCGGGTGCTACAACGAATAACCGAGATGTTTGGTGTTGTATATGGTCGGGCTCGGCAGCTTCTTTTGCTAGTTGTTTGAGATACAGGGAAGTATTCGTAGGTAAACGTAAACAGTTTTGTTGGCGGATGCAGGGTGCTTACAGTGGGCGTAAGTAACACCGAGCAGGACCGCAGAGGCCACAAATCTATCTTCATCAACCACGACGGAATAAATGTACACGTCGGAGCTACTAGTTCGTCACGGCACGGAATAACCGTCATCGTCGTGACCAGAAGTCACAAACGAACCACAACCCATGACATTTTTCTTCTCCAATAGGTAGTGAACAGATCGAAGCAGACGACCGAGTCAAAAAAGCCGCGGGCCTCAGACCGCGTTAGCTGCGGCGTGTCCCTAGTATTTCCCGCACCGTGGCCCTATCGCGATCCCTGGGAACGAGTGCGCCGAGCCAATCACGGGCCGCCAAAGCTCTCCCCCAAAAACCTCCCATCCTCCGGCTACGCACTCAAGATTTCCTGTCTCGCCCGTCCTCGACTTTGCCCTCTCTTTTCCTCCGTCTGCCTTCCCTCTCAGCCGCCAGCCTTCCTCTTCACCACCACCTGCGCCGCCGCCTCCTCGTCCTCACTTCCTCCAATATCTCCGCTCCAATTGCCGCCGCCTCATCTCGCAATCTCCCCTCTCTCTCCCACCTCTCGCCGTCCCCGCCGCCGCAACCATGGGTTTCGTTGAGGATGAACTGAAGCAGCTCAAGGATGTCTTGGGCAACCTCGATGCGCGCATCAAGAAGCTCGAGGTGCGAGCCACCGGCTACGCCCCGAGCACCGACGAGATCCGCATGATTCTCATCGGCCCTCCCGGCGCTGGTATGTCTCCCGTTCGCCGATTCCTGCCCTCTGATGGTGCACCGTCATCGCTAACCTCGCTTTTCCCGCAGGCAAGGGAACTCAGGCCCCCAAGATCAAGGAGCGCTTCTCCTGCTGCCACCTGGTATGTCAATTCCTATCGCGAACAGCCCTCAATGGCGAGGCCACTCCTCTAATCCGTCTCTAACCGGTCCTTCGCAGGCCACCGGTGACATGCTGCGCTCTCAGGTCGCCAAGAAGACCCCTCTCGGTGTCGAGGCCAAGAAGATCATGGACCAGGGCGGTCTGGTCAGCGACGAGATCGTCATCGGCATGATCAAGGAGGAGCTCAACAACAACAGGGAGTGCCAGGGCGGGTAGGTTCAACTCCGCTCTTCCAGGTCCAAAACGCCGCATACTGATTATTCGCGCCTTCTAGTTTCATCCTGGATGGTTTCCCCCGAACCGTTCCCCAGGCTGAGGGCCTCGACGCCATGCTTCGCGAGCGATCCCGAACGCTCCAGCATGCTGTCCAGCTCGAAATCGACGACTCACTCCTCGTCGCCCGAATCACTGGTCGACTAGTCCACCCCGCCTCTGGTCGCTCATACCACACCACCTTCAACCCCCCCAAGAAGAACATGACCGACGACATCACTGGCGAGCCCCTCGTCCAGCGAAGTGACGACAACGCCGAGGCTCTCAAGAAGCGCCTCGTTACCTACCACAAGCAAACCTCCCCCGTTGTGGATTACTACAAGAAGAACGGCATTTGGAGCGGTGTCGATGCCAGCCAGGAGCCTGGTCAAGTGTGGAAGTCCATGCTGAACATTCTCGACAAGAAGAACTAAGGGGGCCGGAGTGCCAGGGGCTTACGGGCTTACGGACTACGGGACCAGGTCGGCAACGAGACCATGCTTGAAGCGTCTTGGATATGAATGGTATGAGTGGCATGAAGGAGAGTCCTCCAGGCCTTGGGGCGTTACGGTAGAGGGTTTCCCTTACGGCCATGGGGTCCTGTGTAAGAAAAGGCTACCATGAACGACGCTTGTATGTATCACTGTCCTACTGCGACATTAGTTTAAAAAAGTGGCCATTCAAGGCGCCGGGCTTTCATATTTTAACTACTTTGATGGGTCATGTTTGCGACTTCGGCACTGTTATCACATGTTAAATTATTGACAGTTGTGGGACAAGACACGTTCTTCACACCATCCTCACATCACATGCTCCCTACAGTTTTCGGATCAGAAGACGTTCATCCACATCACATTTTTCCTTATCGCATCACCTCGTGGAATAGTCCTGTATTTGATCGACTCTAGGATGCCCTTGAAAACAAAGCGAAACATATGGGTATAGACTCATGCTCCGCCAAAACCCGCCCGATCTCTAGGAATGCAATTTCCCCCCCTCCCGTGACGACGTTTTGTCTCTCGTCGCCCATTCTAGCGATGCCCATGAAAAAAAACTCCCCGAGCTCCCTCGCGATGCGTGCGTGCAAAATAGGTCAGAGAAATAAACCGAGCCATGTATCGCGGGCCTAAGGTTGGCACCAAGACGCAGCTCAGAAAAGATATTATGAAAGAATAGAGGATGGCAATGGCAAGCAAGGAGGCAAGTAGGCAGGCATACTGCAATTTACCAAAGGATCGTTGACGGGTTGAGGCTCCGGCTCCGAACCGGAAGCCCCCCGGACGTTTCGATACTTGCCGGCCGAAGCCAAGGCCAAGTTCATCTCGATCGGTGGAGGGTCTTACCCTACGAGTTCCTATCGCCGCGGGGTCGCTGGCGAGGGAGGTCAGTAGAGGTAGAGCGAGTCGCGGTGGCGCAACTGACCATTTACCATCTGCCTCTGCTTATTGAGCCAACTCCTCGGAGCATCCTGTCGCCGTTGGAGGACGACGTGGTTGCTTTGTAGTCGGCTCGTGAGATCATACCATGCCGTTGCGATGAGAGCGTTCTCTCTCTCGAGGTTCCGGATGATTTGATCGCTAGCAGCCTTTGCTTCACTGTCAGTCGCCATTGAAAAGGGGTCAAAGAGAAAAAGAAAAAGGAATATATATAATTTATACTCATCACATTACTACAACGCCGTAAAGGCAGACATATCAAACGAGGTAAGCATGAGAATGAGAGACGTACCTTTTGCGCCGCAGCCGCCTCTCCGTCGTTTGCGGCCTTGACCTTGCGCTGTAAATCGATCTTTTCCAGTTCCGAAGTCTCGAGTTGCTGAAGTCCCAAATTGTTAGCAACCGCCTAAAATAAGTGAAATGCGAACTGCTTGGTCGCCCACCAGGCCAACTCGAGTTCCCGGCCCCGCGAAGCCTCAAGAACTGACATAGTAGGCCTGGAGGCTTGCTGTATATAGGTGGTGTCGCCCTTGGATACGACCTAAGCCACTAAGTGGCGAGAGAGCATAGTTGGAGAACTGTAGCCACTGTCTCCGTCCTCGATGAGAGCTTCCAGCCAACAAGACTGGGATATATCTCGTGTCTCGCCTTCACTTACGACCACTTGGTCGAGGACAGACTCGCCTCGTTGTAGCACGTCAAAAAGGAGACCCATGGGTGTAGATGAGCTTACTTGGCGGATTTCGAGGAGACGGGCGCGGAGCTTCGCGACCTTGTCACTGATCTTCTTGCCAACCTCAGAAGTATCTGCATCCAAGGACGTGGCGTCTTGCAGTTCTTTGCCCTCTTCGACCATTCTTCGAAACTTTTCCTTGGCAAGGAGCGCCTCGACAAGCTGGGTCTTCTGGGCGTCTAGTTCAAATCTGGTGAGGCGCAATTCTTCGCGGGCACGCTCCAGATCAGCCTCGAGCGACTCGCGGATGAATGTGTCAGTTTTCTTAAGCTCATTTAGTGCTTCAGGATTGTCCCTTCTGAGAGTAGAGAGCTGCGTCCTGACGTCGCGGAGCTCGCGACCCTGGTCGTTCAACTGAACTTGAAGATCCTTTACCTCCTTCTTGGCCTGTTCGAGCTCGAAGCTGGCCTGTAAATACTCGGTCCTGAGTTCGATGAAGGGTTTTGATCTGGGCACATATTCAGTAAGTATTTGCTCCCGCTCGGCTTTGGCCTCATCAATAGCTTTCACTAACCCTTCATCAGTCAAGTTGTTGACCAATGCGTCATTCTGGTCGTCAGTAACGACAAGCTTTTCGAACAAGTTGTTGCGGTCTTGCTGCAGATGTGCCAGTTGGCGCTTCAAGTCGTCCTGTTCTTTTCGATCCCCAGTGGAACCAACTGTGTTACGTAGAAGGTTGTTCTCAGCCTTGAGGCGAGAAAGCTCCAATGGGAGGTTGACTTGGCCATCATCATCGGTCGCGCTGTTCAACTCGTCCTCAAGGTTGAAGGCTGCACCTGATTCGCCGGGAATACCACCTTGGGACCCAGTACTGTTCTGAAGTTGGTCCTGAAGATCCTTGATGAAATTCTCATCGTGGCTTTGGCGACCTCGAAGGCGAACTACCTCTTCCTCGAGGGTTGCCACGTCCTTCATCAGTTGTGTCTTCTGGCTACGCTCGTCCCAGAGATGCTGCTCCGACTGAGTAATCATCTTCGTCAGTTCGTCCTCGGCCTTCCTGGTGCGATCGCTTCGGTCTTGGTCGTTCGCCAGGGACCTCAGCTGGTCTTGCAACTCGGCCTTTTCGTACTGAAGATTTTGGACTTCCTTGACGAGGTGCTGCTGGGATTCGAGCTTCTGCTTGTATCTCTCAGCGGTGTTGGCCTTCTTCTCCAACTCCTCAGCCTTATGCTTCCATTCCATGACTTCATCACGGAGCTCGTTGTCCTCGGCACACTTCTGGTTTAGCCTCTGGGTCTCGCTTTCAAGATGTGACAGTCTTCGTTCGTATTTGCGGATCACTTCTTCATTCCTCGCTATAATCTCCATCTGCTCGTGGACCTGGGTTTCGAGTATTCTGATCGACTCGGCGCTGTTGGCGCCATCTTGTGTTGCCTTTCGTAGGACCTCGAGCTCGCGGTCGTTTTTTTCCTTCTCGTACTTGAGCTCTTCATGGCTTTGCTGCAAATACTCGAGTCGGGTGATGTAGTCGGAGAGATTCTTTTTGGTCATGTCTAACTCTTGCCTCAATGCCGCATTTTGCTCCTCGACGAGGAGATCAACGTCCCTGGCCTCCATAACGGCGTCGATTGCCTGATTGAGATCGTCGTCGCCTCTAGAGTTGTTAATATCCAGTTGCATGTTTCGGATGATCTGCATGATTTCCGCCTGGGTCTGCTGGTCGAGCCCATTTTGAATTTTAGGAACGAATCTCTGATTGTCGGGGCCCATGGCCGCAGCGGAGAGCATGACGGCGAGCAGCTGGAGCGCGAAGGTGGTTAACGAGAGATTCTGTGGGCGGTCCGAGTCCGACTCTTTTACCTGACTGATGCCCTGGGGTTCGGGGTTTTCGGCAATCGCATGATAGTCGAACTTCTTGGCCTGGCACCCGAGTTCGGGAACCTGGCGACGGATGAATCTGAAGAGGCCCTTGTAGACAGCCTGGAGGTTTCTCTTGTTGGTGAGGTATCTGGATGTGCCGGGGCTTGTGTCTAGCTCGGAAGGATTAAACTCGGGATCGAGCTCCTGGAGGATCTGAGCGAGGACGAATCCATCGGCAAGTTCGTCGAGAGACTCGGCGATGGTCTTGGGTTCGAAGACTCGGTTGGACTGGGTGGCATCATGAATTAATAATGGAGGGCGAGGATCGGGGGGTTTGGGAGGACGGAATATGCTCACGGCTTGGAGCAGCGCGGCCTGCGCGCGTGAGCTGTAGGTTGGCATTGTCCTGGATGTTGACGATGGCGAAGCTCTTGGAGCCAGTGAAGAATCACTAGAGACGGATCAGGTCGTCGCAGTCGTAGTAGTCGTAGTCGCAGTCTGAGAAGGGCGGTTGGTGATGGCGTAGGGAGTCGCGTCGCGTGTCTTGAGCAGGGCTTGGGGCATATGACGGCAACGGCATAGCGAGAGTCAGGGTCGAGGGTGATTGCTTTGATTTATAGGACGGCGTTAGGGAAATTTCGAGGGAGCTGGTCGTGTTCCATCCCCGTGCGGGTTGGTTGTTCGACGTTCCTGAGTTCAGCTCACAAGTTGAAAGCCGCTTGGCGTCAGAACGTGGTCCTTTGAGGGGGAGCGAGCGCTTGGGCTTATCGATTCCACCGGGCGGGCGCCCACGGAACAGGGGCAACAGGGGCCACATTCAAAGATCCAGGGGGTGCTTACAGTGGCGTTTATGGCATTGACAGTGGCCGTGCTGCTGCAGAGCGACGACCCCACTGACGACGAATTAGGGGTCCGGCCTTGCCCGCGTGAGACGGCCAGCGCACTCAGAGTCCTAGTCTCAGGCTGTTTACTATGTCATAGATAATCTTGAGCACTATCACCTTGGCCACAAGTTAAAGCTCTTGAGCACTCCGTATTCGGGTGTGGAATTCAGATGCACGAGTTGACTGTCGCACGTGCTTGCAGGGGCGTACCTAAGAAGCAATGTTCAGCCTAGATGCGCTAGTGCCCGGTGTGCGCCGCGTTCTGTTCCAGGCTTCCATGCATGTTCCGCTGACAGTCTTCGGCACAATGGAACAAGTGCCTACTCGACCTGAGGTGATCAGTCTAAAGGTTCAGGCACCGGGATACATCAAGCGTCATATTCCTCTGTATCATTCTTCGGCTAACTTATGGCCCGATGCGCGGGGGAGCTGGAACAGCCAAAGCCACTTGGCCCTCAAGCCCTTCACTGAAGTGCGCCGTTCCCGCAATCGGTGACATCATTGCTATGTAAATTTATACGAATTACTCTCTCCTCCGCCCAACACGCTCCTGGTCTGCACGGCGTCATGCATCCTGCTGTAGCTACTAGGAGACTGCTCTGCTCTGCCCATTTCAAAGACTGGGTTTGTCTCTATGAACCCAATAAGAGGTCCCTGTATCATCAACAACACACCGAAACCTTTGGCTAACATATGCCATACATCAAGAGTATCACTGCGAGCAAACATGCAGAGGCCTGCCTGTGCTCTTGAGGTGTGATTTCCTACAGATACAGCATGAGATAAACTACATGCACAATGCAATAATGCCACGACCGAACCAGCCCGTGCGGCACTGCTCTTAACAATTCCATCAAACACAAGACGTAATAACGAGTGTTTTCTCCCCTTTCGCTCCCTGCCGAGAAAAACGTCTCTGAACGCCGAACTCTTTTGCCGCCAAATTGGCAGTTGTCAAATCCCAGGCTTGCATTACATCAAATCCGAAACTCGCCGACTTCGCGCCGTCATGAGATCAGTACGTCGTGACCTCCTCGTCCTCCTCGATATGGATGTCGTATTGGGTACCCGAGGCCTGGACCTGTTGAAGCGCCTTCTCTGGCGAAATGGCCGAGAACCCCCTGATAGTTGTTAGCCAAGCATTCATCATCGACGATGCATCCTTTGGTTGCGATGGGCGTACTTGATGATTGTGTAGATGTGGGTAATCTTGCCGCCAGCATCAAGGATGGACTGCTTAGCATCGTGGATGGCGGAGTCGGGCGTGGACTCGTCCTCGAACCAAACGATGACTGACTTCTTCTGCTCGACGGCGAGAGCGCCCGGGAGAATGGCAAGCGTCGCGGTGAGAAAGGTGATGGGCTTCATGATGAAAGGGGATGCGGGCGAAGGTGTTGTCTGTAGTGTGTGCGACGTCGGTGACGTTGATGATGAGTCGAGACGAATGGTTTTCTGGATCGCGGGGCGAACGGGCTCGGTAATATAAGAATGCCGGTGGGAGGACGGATGTTGGAGTGGTTGAGTCAAGGTCGCATGCGATCAGGTGAAGGCCGGGAAATGGGACTGGGAGCGGCGATGGCATGGTCTGTCCGCTGGCGACCGAACGCATTGTCACGCGGAAACGAGGTACCCGAGAAATAGCCGCAGACACAAGCACCTGGTGCCATGTCCGGGCACACCACCTAGCAGGGACAACACAGACTACTAATTAACGCGCTCAACTAAGTCGATGCCTGGAAGAAGTTCCTGTTGCGTGCGACCAGAGTGCGGCATCGCCGAGAGCATGTCGCCTTCCTTTCCGGGCTAATGAATGCGAACCGAAGCACCGGACCTGACGATGCGTGACGCCCCCACTATCTCGGTCCCTTCAATCCTGTAAGAGAGCAGCGATGAGTTTCAATGCGGGGCCATTTGCTGTGCTAAGGTAGTTTTATGGAGTTGTCGAAACGCTAGGACGTGGAACTGTGATACATGTTTACCCAGGTATATGCGGATACGAGGCCACCTGTCACAATTAGAAACAGGCGGCCATGGTGTAACGGTTAGCATTATCGCCTTCCATCTCACAGTGGAGTGCAGCGATAGATTCGGGTTCGACTCCCGATGGTCGCAATGCGACCTTGCCTCAAGGTTTTCTTTTTGCTCTCCGTGTCGACCAGCAGTGCACTAACGTCAGGTTTGTCTCCATCACGATTTATTTGTTCGTGAGAGGAGAGTGTGTCGTCGGTGAGTTCATATAGGAAAATTGCATACTTTTGAGATGGTCTTAGGAAGTCAGATTAAGGTTGTCTCATGAACCCTCTGTTGGTCCATCCATTCTGACGCTCCACCCAAAACTCCAAGACGATGCTGATTTAAGACACAAATGATTGCTCCCAAACGCCTAGCTGACAGCTCAATATCCGAAGCATTTAGTCTTGGTTCTCATGCTCTGGTTATCCCTGCGATACTGTCGTGTTCACTCCAGACATCCTTACTTTCCTCCTCAACAGCACGCATAGCGATGGCGACGTCCTCAAGTCTGGTGACAACATCAATGACTCCTTGGTTGACTCGTTGAAAGTATCGATCATTCGCTTCCCGTCGTTTTCTAGCGAGCAGGATGTCAACTTCTGTCTCCTCCTCCAGTTTGGCGCCCAGTCCTTCGACACCAGTCCCACTGCTCCCAGGACGAGGAACACTGCCAGTGCCAACAGTACTCTTTCCAGCTTCAGTCCCATCCACAACACCAGACTTTGAAGTGTCTCCCAAAGCGCCTTTCAGGTTGCGCACTTCATCCCCAGCAGCAGAAGCGTCGGTATCCCGATGACCCGTCTCGATGGCGTCGTCAGCTTCGCTCCTTGCCCAAGCTTGAGCCAATGCAATCTGGGCGGCTCGTAGATCTGCTAGTTTGAGATCATGACCTTGGCCGAAAACTCGCGTTCCGCCAGACGCTGACAGCTCCACCTCTTCGAGAGTCGCTTGCATTTCCGCCCACAAGGCATCAGTCCTATCAGCACTGCGTGTGCTTTCCGCCGTGAGAAGCCCTCGACCCGGGCGTTGTAGATTGGGGGAAACGACGGTGCCAGACCGGTTTGAAGGAGTGCGTTCGAGATTGGAGCGGTTCAGACTTGACTGACCCAGCATGGGAGGCCCTGATGCTGAGACGCCGGAAAGTGAGATATTTGACACATTGGGAGAGGGATGAAGAAACAGGGTGGGCGGCGGATCACGCTGCCTACTCTGTGGTCGAGGCATCTGAGACATGGTTACTTGCTTTGTCGTCTTCGGTGAGATGGCTATGAGATTGGAATGTGGTGTGAACTTGGGAGCTACTCAGCATCACCGCCTCATTGGATGTGTTGCCTGAACCGCAGGCGAACTTGCCAAGTGCACGGTGGAGTCCGCCGAACTAGCGCTAAGCTTTGTTGTGGGGCATAGTCGAAAGGAGCTAGGAAGTGGTTGGTTTTCTTGCACGTGACATATCATGTGCTTTTCCTCCACAATTTGCCCCGGCACTGTCTCTAGGGCCTTCAAACCCTACCTACAATTTTCGCTGGCCGACTCTAACTTTTCGCCGTCTCCGCTAATTCACATCACCAACCGTCGTCGCGATACTCAGATAACTCGGTAGGTGCTCCCACAACCCATCTCCTCCGCCGAACCCATTCCGATCATTCACGCCACCCGATATCCAACTGACGACGCATAGCAAAAATGGCTGGAGGCAAACCCCGTGGTCTTAACGCGGCGCGAAAGCTGCGAACGAACCGAAAGGACCAGAAATGGGCCGATCTCGCCTACAAGAAGCGTGCTCTGGGCACTGCTTTTAAGTCATCCCCCTTCGGTGGCTCTTCCCACGCCAAGGGAATTGTCCTCGAGAAGGTCGGTGTTGAGGCCAAGCAGCCCAACTCTGCCATCCGAAAGTGTGTCCGTGTCCAGTTGATCAAGAACGGCAAGAAGGTCACTGCTTTCGGTACGAATACTCCCCCACTACCTACGCATTAGGCGTCTCGAGACTAACAATTCTGGCAGTCCCCAATGACGGTTGCCTCAACTTCGTGGACGAGAACGACGAGGTCCTCCTGGCTGGTTTCGGTCGCAAGGGCAAGGCCAAGGGTGATATTCCCGGTGTGCGATTCAAGGTCGTCAAGGTCTCTGGTGTCGGTCTGCTCGCTCTGTGGAAGGAGAAGAAGGAGAAGCCCCGATCTTAAAGAGGACGCTTGGGGAAGGAAACGAAGTCATATTTCGGCATGAGGAGTCAAATCGGCTTGCTTGCATCGGCATCACAGGTCAGGGTTCTGGTCATGGGAGACGAGGTCTGAAAGAAAAAATAGATCAAAAGTCTTCATCAATATGTGTACATGTCGTGTGACGAACCTGAGGGAACACATGTCCCAAATCTACCTGTATGATTTATGGCACAGCATTGTACAATATCTTGCTCCTAGGCCGACTAGCCACTCTCCTCTGCGGGCTCTTGGATGTACTGGACGGCATAATCAGTCGCCATCCCCAGGCTGATGACACCGCCAGTGATCCAACATCCATTGACAAACCACCACCAGCAATCCTTGACACTCTTGAGGTTAACCCGCTTGATCATGATGCCGAGGGTGACCAAAGCTCCTCCGCAGCTTCCGACGAAGAAAGCCGGCCCAGCACCAGCAGCAACGCCTGCTGCTGTCAGGAGACTGACCTGGGTGATAGCCAGCCCAGTCAGGACCTTCTTGGTTTCGGCGTCATGCTTCAACGCAATGCTCTTGATTCCAGCCTTGACGTCGTCCTTGATATCCATGTGAGCGTAGATCATGTCGTAGAGCACCGTCCATGCAGTGTTGGAGGCATAGAGGAAGCCAGCGGCTGTCAAGGCTGACGAGTGAGCCAAGAGGTCGACCCCAAGAGCGGGGAATCCCATGATGGCGCCCCACGAAAAGGTCAAGCCGAGAACGAACTGAGGGTAATATGTCACCCTCTTTGCAAGAGGATAGCTGGCAACAAGGAACAAGCTAGGAACAGCGTAAAAGAAACAGGAGAGGGGAAACTGAAGTAAAATGCCCAGTCCGGCAAGCAGCTGGCATCCCGTGTAGACGAGTCCCTTGAACGGTGTGATGGCACCTCGAGCAATTGGCCGTAACCGAGTTCTGCTGACCTGAGGGTCCAAATTCCTGTCCCAGAGATCGTTGATCGAGCACCCTGCTCCTCGCATTATCAAGGCTCCTAAACAGAACAGGAGCGATGTTCCAATGACAGATCCGGGGGTGGCTATTGGAGCAGCCATCGGAGCAGCCATGAGTGTCGAGAAGAGACATGGGAAGAAGAGATAGTATGTTCCAGTCGGTTTATCAAGGCGCACCAGCTCCGCATAAGGAACCCATGAGGCAGGGATTACTGACAGAATGCCGGATTGTGGCCGTTGATATGGCGTTGCCGTCGGTATGGTGGTTTCCAGTGCCGGTGTTTCCCTGACAAGCGCCGAGAATTTCTTACTCGCCGCATGAAACCCCAGCACTCCATCGTAGCTGGGCTGCGGCTGGTTGAGAGTCCTGGACAACTGAGTGAGAGCCGGACGAGTGGTTCTTCGGCCGAGAACCCTCAAGGTCTGCCCTGACGCAGCTCGACAATGAACCCAGGCCGAAGCCCTAGGAAGAACGGCAAGTCTCATTGTAGGCTGGAGATCGGCATGAATGTCAGAATCAATTGCAATGCCATTGAAAACATATGCTGGTTTTACTTACAATGGAACGAACGTATCCAAGTGATTATCCAACCGAACAAGGTCCTCGGTTCCCAGACCTCCAGCTAGATGCGGACTGCTGCCAGTCCAAAATCTTGAACGGCCCTGTTAGCCCCAGGTCCCGAGACTCCAGTACAAGAATACCCGTCCGGGCATCGGCCAATTCATCAGTAAAGGCGTGTCACGTGAGCTAGCGTGCAAATCGCAATTGTTCCTGACAGCCACAGGCTTTCTTAGTGGCTCCATCTACGGCATGTGACTGGATGCGCATTCGATGCGCGCTCTCGACGTCGCAGACGCCCTGCTTAATTGTGTGTAATCAATCCGACGAGGCTTCCTCACAACCGAACACAAACACCACCACTGTCACTGCGTGCGAATGGCCCAGTTCCATGAGAAATACGGCTGCGCAGCCTGAACTCGCATTTTCGACCGTTGCGGCCGTAGGTACGGTCAACCTGACCAACTCGAAACCGACGTCCAACTCGAGACCCCCGCCAGCCCATCTTTGAATGCATCACGCGCGACGCATCTGCTCTCGGCAAGATGCCAACCTCATTGCATCCCCAGGCCAAGTTCGATCCGATACCCCCGGATCTCAACTTGGATGAGATAGTCGACCGAACACCCAATTTCAAGTGGGTTCAGCGGGTCTCAAGAGCGCAGATTCGCAATCTCGGCCAACAGGAGTTTGAGAAGCTCGTGCTGATCCATGTTGTCGCCGGAGGGAAGCCTCTGGTCATCGATGGCTGGGATGCCGTACTTCCAAAAGGGCTATTCGATGCGACTTGGTTGGAGAATACGTACGATAAGAAACGTAAGTGCCCCGTTCACGACTCAGCATACCAAACCTCAAACGCTGATTGTTCGCAGAGGAGAGCGTGAGAGATATCGCCGCCTCGAACGATATTCCCATGACGATGGGCCACTACTTACGATCGATGAGGCAGCTTACCAACCAGTGGACGCCGAATAACTTTCGCGACGAGCGCCGCCAGCGACTGTATCTCAAGGATATCGACTGTCCACCTGAATGGCACGCCGCGCTGCAAAAGGTCATCCACCCGAACCTCTTTTACCTAAACGAAAACGCCAGCGAACACGGAGGCGCAAGAACCCAGGAAGATGAGATTTTCCGGGTGGAGGCTACATCGGCGCCAGCAGGTGACCTCATGTCCAGCCTCCCCGAAGAGATGCGAGCCCAGAATTTGATGTGCTACATTGGACACGAAGGAACCTACACTCCAGCTCATCGTGAGATGTGCGCCTCGCTGGGCCAGAACATCATGGTTGAGGCCTCTAGCGACGCAGACGGAGAGAAAGCGGGCAGCTCGATCTGGTTCATGACCGAGAGCAAGGATCGGGAGGTCGTTCGTGAATACTTCCTTTCTATGCTCGGACACGACATTGAGATTGAGAAGCATTTTGCTCAGATCAATGCTTGGAAGAAGGCACCGTTTGATGTTTATGTCGTCGAACAAAAGGCTGGTGACTTCATCTTGATCCCCCCTTTAGCTGCTCATCAGGTGTGGAATCGGGGAACGAGGACAATGAAGGTGGCCTGGAATCGCACGACAGCCGAGACTCTTGAGCTTGGGCTCCACGAGGCACTCCCCAAGGCTCGACTGGTTTGTCGTGACGAGCAGTACAAGAACAAGGCGATTGTATACTTCACTCTCGAAAAGTACTATCACCAACTGCAGGACATGGAAGCCAACGCAGAAATGGCACAGATGAGTTTTCTTGGCCTTGGTCAAGAGATCTTGCGAAATTCGCCGCGCGCAAAACAGTTAGCCGGCGACTTTAAGAAACTTTTTGGTCTTTTCACGGAAATTCTCTTGGACGAGATGCTTTTCACCAAGGAAAAGGACATGGAGTTCATCCCATTCGACTCTTGCATTACCTGCTCCTACTGCCGGTCAAACATCTTCAACCGATTCTTGACTTGTAAGCACTGCGCTCGTACCTTGGTCGACGGCGACGAGGACGCATACGACGTATGTATGGAATGCTATGCTATGGGGCGATCCTGTGCATGCATGTCAGGTCTTCAGTGGTGCGAGCAGTGGTCCTGGTCCGATTTGGTCAACAACTACGAGGCGTGGCGATCCATGATTATAAAGAACGATGGCTATGTGGACTTCGAGTCATCTCCTCAACCCCTCGAGGTTGCACGCCTAAGGGCAGGAAAGAAGACGGTGGCCCAGATTTGCCAAGAGGCGCTGCGAAGGCGACCATGGAAGGACATCACCAAACAGGAACGAGAAAACACCCCAAGCGAATCGGAGGCAGAAGGCGAAGACAAGCCCAAGAAACGGAAGCGAAAAAAGAAGAGAGGAGAGCTTCGGCGATGTCACGTCTGCTGCCACAAGGACTACAGCTATAGAGTGCACTCATGCACGAATCCGGGCTGTGCCGAGTCATACTGTTATGGCGTTCTATACAGAGCTTTCGATATGGAACCTCAAAAGGTGCTTGAGGATATGGAATGGCAGTGCCCGAAGTGCTTGGGCATTTGCAACTGCGGGCACTGTCGACGCAATGGTAATACAAACCCTTACACGCCCAAGAACACATTGCTGGGACATGATACGCGCCCGATAGCCGATGATCGCAGTGTGGAAGCGCTCGTCGATTTCCGCATCCATAACTTGTCTTGGCTCAAGGCTGCCGGAGAGGAGAGCCGCAGCAAGGACAGCAAACGAATGAAGAGGCTACGGGATCTAGCCGACAGTGCCAAAGCTCAGGATATCACCGAAGAGGCCGAAGCAGAACAGACCATGCAGAATGAACCTGAAACGCAAGAGAACTCTGCCAACCCATCTCATTCTCCTGGTATGGACGGATACGGGGACCAGAGTCACGTCATCGGACAGGGTGATACTTCAATGGCGGATGACGCGGCCGAGAGACATTATCAGCCATTCCTCGGGATGGTTCCTGGCACAGATGGGAACCCGGATACTGTCGAACCGGTGCAGGAACCCGATCCTCTCGGGTCCCTGTATCCCGATCCATCACTGGCAACTCTGCAACGCATCGGCATGGGCTATTATGAACAAGATGATACGCCCGACAAGATTCTGTTTGATCCTTTTCAGGCTCCTTCTGAAGAAGCGATGCGAATACCTGAGTCGGATGTTCCCGAGTTTGTGAAGAAGTCCATCCGAGCAGCGAAGAGAAAGGCGAAACGAGAAAACGAGGATCCTGACTTTGTCGTCGGGAAGAGCCATCACAAAAAGCCCCGTCTTGCTGTTGAGCCAGACTTCTTGGACAGCATGGACCCGGCGTTGTTTGGCGGCATGCCGACTGCTCCCGAGGCTATGGTGCATGAGTCTGTTCCAGATAATCAAGACCAGCCTGCAAACGAGGAGGTTGTAGACTCAATTGTTGTGGACAACCTCCCGGAGAAACCCTCCAAGAAGAAAATGGGGGTACAGATGTTTGACGCCAACGAGCCCCAATTACGACACGCCAAGCCCAGAGCATCGTACGTGGAGCTTAACGACGTTGATATCGATGAATCGGAAGAGGAGGATATGCTGCGTCGGGCCCATTCACCACCAGCTCAATCCACGGAGGGCAGGAGTGCAGTCGATCTAGCTGCCGACGCAGTCCGCGCCTTGTTTGGAGGAGCCCCGGCAGCTGGCAATGAGGATAAGCCGTCTACGCAGGCTGCTCCATCGACCGAACCTAGGATACCTAAAAGACGTGGTCGCCCGCCAAAGAGTGCTTCGGCAAGGGCCATGCCAACAAAACCGGCATCACAAGGGACTGTCACGGCCAATGGAACAGGGAAGCGACCCAGGGGTCGACCAAGGAGATCGAGCCTGTCCCAGATCACTGTGGCCAACGACACTTCTCGTCCCAACGAGAGCGGCAACGAAAATGGAGACGAAAGCACCCATGCTGAAGGCGAAGCATGTAATAGCGATGACGAGCATGACAAAGCAGTCGAGGATATGGAGGCGCAACTCTCAAGAGATCTGGCTGCTGATCTTGCCGGGCCAGGTGTAGAAGAACCCCAGCCACGACGAGGACGAGGACGACCCCGAAAGTCCGGGGTTACTACGATTGCTGCCTCCAGTGCAGTCGCGGACGGGTTGAGTGAAACTTCTGCCCCCTCAGGATCAAAGCCCGCGGACGCCAAGACGGCTCGTCGAACGAGACGATCAGAAGGCGCTGGGCCAGAAACAACTGTGGCTAAGAGCTCAGACTCAGGCAGCACCCAGCTCTTATCCATGGCCGAGCGCATGGCACTAAGAGGCAAGAAATTCAAGATAGGCAAGCGGAAATCTCATCGCTCCTCCGAGACCATAACGGTGGCTCTCCCTGAATCGCCGGCTGTGGTTGCCAGAGCAAACTCTTCTCAGGACAGTCGAGATGAGCCGGCCAGTCGTAGGTCGAGCTCCAGCCCTGGATACCGGAGTCAAGGTGAACAGGCGACGCCGTCGAAGTCTTCGATCCAAGGGGTCAGCTCGCGGAGCCCAACCTCCTCACGGCCGAGACGACAACTAACAGTTGTTCGCCTCGTTGAATCAGACTCGGAGGCGGAGAGCAACTCGGTCAGTAACTCAGACTCGGGCTCTGATAGCGGCGAGGACATCCTTGCCCAAGGTCGCGTTGACAGCAAGGGATTGTCAGGACGAGGCCGAGGACGAGGACGGGGAGGACGGGGAGGACGCAGAGGAAGACCACGTGGACGTGGTCGAGGGAGATCTTGATAGGTCGCATGGAAGCCCAATTGGTATGCGAATAGGTGTGTAGTATAATAGGTCATTTTACGTACTAGTTGCTCAGGGATGGTAGAAGGACAGCTACCAGAATGGTTATCTTTTTGAGGCAACAGTCTCCAATCTGTGGATTAACCTACAATATGCGAGTAGCAGTCTAGGCTGTGCATACCTTTCTTATTTGAGTGATTCTACGTCGAAGAGTTGAGGTTCCGAACTGTCAGTGCTACCCTCACCTACGTCGGCCTACCTACCTAAGGGATCGCGTTAACTTCACCTGCAGCAACTATCACACTCGCACCAAGACAAGTAGCGTTTGACCTACTAATGACTTCTTACATTTCGCTAGAGCACCAACACTGCTTGTCGAAGCTATGCCCCATAAGGAGCAATAACGCCTCACTAGGCGACTAGGGTGGCTCAGCCCAGCCCTGTCAGGCTGTAAGCCCTGCGAGCTTCCATAACATTCAAGCGCCATCCTACGTACTAAAATCGAGGGCAATGTCCCCATATCGCAGGGACATCCCTAAGTGCGACTCATTCGATCCGGATCTTGTATTTTCGATTACTGCGTCTTGACTTTAAACTTCCTTTTCTCGATTAATAAAATAGTACGAAAAAAAAAGGGATAGTAAGTTAAGGTAGGGTTGGTTAGGGTTGGTTAGGGTTGGTTAGGGTTAGATGGTGTTCAGGTTGGGGCCAGAATCTGGGTCAAGGATAGGATTAGTCCTTAGTATTGTCTTCTTCGGTTGAGAGAGTGACTTTAGCTTTGGGTAGGGTGTGTAATTCGTACGTTATAGATTTAGGTATATGACAAGGACAAGGACAAACGGCATGAAAAGTACTGGTAGCGGCCTCGTGGCTCGACTATTCGGCCTTGTCGGCCATCCAACTTCCTCGCACCGAAGCAATGCGGTTGCTGCACACGGAACAGGTTCTGCTGCGCGACTTTCAGGGCTGTAACCGACCGCCCTATGCGACCTTGTCCCATCGATGGGGCGAAGATGAAGTCATCCTGCGAGATGTCCAGGCTCTCCGCGGCAACTGGGACGCACTGGGCAGCCATCGAGATAACGCGCTTGTTACCGGAAAGAAAGGATTCGATAAGCTGGCCAGTTCGGTTCAGCTGGCCCGTCGCAACGGCTTCGAGTACATCTGGATCGACAAGACGAGCAGCGCCGAGTTGTCCGAGGCCATCAACTTCATGTACCAATGGTATGAAACGGCAGATGCGTGCTACGCCTATCTCAACTATTTGAAGCCGACCTTTGAGGAAGACATGTACATGCGTTCGTCGACTTTTCGGAGGAGCCGCTGGTTTCGGAGAGGCTGGACTCTGCAGGAGTTGATTGCTCCCAGCGAGGTCGACTTCTTCGCCCTGGACTGGAGCTACATCGGCAACAAATGGGAGACGAACCAGTTTACCAATCTCCTCCACCAAATCACCCGTGTTCCACATGCAGTTCTCCTGGGCGACAGAGCCCCGTCAGAAACCAGTGTTGCCTCGCGGATGAATTGGGCCGCAGCACGGGAGACAACGCGAGTTGAGGATATTGCCTATTGCCTCCTTGGTCTCTTCGACGTCAACATGTCCCTGCTCTACGGTGAAGGCGAAAGGGCATTTACTCGCTTACAGGAGCAAATCCTGTCTCAGAGCGATGACGAGACGATGTTTATTTACATGGAACACCGAGGAGTCCTTGGGAAATACCTTTTACGGGTTGCTTGCAGAGCGACCGGCGTATTTTCGCAACCCCGATCACTTAGAACCGGTCTCTCGCTTGGCCCTAGGAGAGCCTTGGGCCATGACGAGCAAGGGGCTTAAAGTCGAGTTCAACCTGCAGGAGTGCACCGACACCCCGGACGCCGATTGCTTCGTCGTGCTGAACTGCGAATCGCGAGGCTTTTCCAAGGCCTCGCCGGTCATCTATCTCAAACGGATCTGGGTCGATGAGTTTGCCCGAGTCATCCCGCACAAGAAAGCACATAGGACCCTGCTGTTTGTGGAGGGTAGTGCCGAAACCGCATTCGTGAAGCATAAGCCCTCGCAGAGATCCCAGTTCATTCGAATCATCGCCGATACCACCCACTTCACCAACGACACCAAGTGGTACATCCTCGATGTTCATCCCAAATCGCGCTGGGCCAACTCAGTTAATTAACTCGGACCCAGAGACTTTCGCATAGGCCAGGCGCTCGCGTTGCTGTGAATCCAAGTCGACCAGTGCGGAACGATCGACGTGGCTGTCGGTTTGAAGCTTTATAACCAGCAAGAATTCAGGAGCTGGTGCGTCCAGCTCCGCTCCGACTCAGCAAAGTGGAATGTCGAGGACAAATTCTGGGTGGTCAATCACCTTCTTAAGATGAAGCCAAACCTTGACGACCTGGCGTCGAAGTCAAAGGAAGACATCAATAGTAGAAGTATACCAGTATCTGTCGCCGTCGAAGAACGACCCGGCATTCGGAACCTAGAGCTTGTTCTCAGCATTCAACGTCTCTCGAATCGTTCCAGTCAGCCCCTCCAGCATGAACGTATGAAAGATTACTGGGCCATGCAACAGCAGTCGACTCTTGAGGTCGTTCAAGGCCCGACTACCATCTACGTAGAGCCAGAGCGACATCCTCTCTTCTGGGAATTATCTTTTACATGTCGGCGCATCAGCCTAGATCCACTGCAGGGCATGGAAACATTGGCCAATATATACTTACCACAGCCAGTGCCGGACACAGTCTGGTCTATAAGGGGCGCAAAAGAAGATCTACTGTACGCGTGCTTGAAAGAAGAGAGCTTCCCAGCGCCTCCCCAGGACACTTTCAGGGAGCTGTCCTGTGAGGGCCACCTTGACATCAGCACGCTTCGGTCAGAGCATCACACAATAGATCGCAAGACGCCGGACTCTTGGACCGGGTTCACGCCTTTAGTCCGGGCCTTGGCTGGAGGCCAAGTAACACTTGCCATGACCATGCTACAACAAGACGTGCTCCAAGTAACCAAACTATCCGAGGGAGGGTTCTCGGCACTCCATGTTGCGGCGGGAACAGGGCGACGGTCGGTAATTGAGGAGTTGGTCAGGTGCATTCTGGACGATGAAAGCCATCTTGCCGAATATATGAGCCATGACAGTAGGGTGTCTCTGCTCACGGCACCTTCGGTCAAAGCGGGACACGCCACTGCATCTGGCCGCGGCTTTTGCAACCAAGATCTCCAATTGGGACCTGGAGCCATTATCGTGGAGCTCATTCGTCTCCAACTCGAGAGTCCCTCAGAACAAATGGGGAGCAACGCCGCTCATCTTACTGCTTTGACCGGGAATCTAGCCGCCACGCTCGCCCTCCTCGTTCGGCCCGTGTGGCGACACGATGACATTGTCCGCTTCCGGACCAACGAGGAGCGCCGTGAGCGAGACATCATGGCTAACCACAGGGCGCACATCGTGGATGATAAGGGGCGGTCATGCGTCTGGTACGCAGTGTACAGCGATTCTCCGGAGATCATCAAGTCGCTCTGGCCGTCGCGCGTACCGTTTGACCTCGCAGACCATAACGGCTTTGCCCTAATCCATGTGGCTTGCTGTCTCGGGAACGTCTCGAGTCTGGTCGTCTTGGTAGACCACGGAGCCAACATGAACGTGCCAACCACCAATTTGCTGCTTCTTCCATCGCACATGGCTGCCATCTAATCTGTATGGACAGCGGGAGTGCCTGAGGGTTCTGATCGAGTTCAAAGCCAAGATGCACCACGATGGCGATGTCGCTTCGCCTCCCTTTACCGCTATTACTCTCGCTATAGCAAACGGGCACTTGGAGTGCGCCGAGATGCTCTGGGCTGCTGACCCAAAGCCGTTTGCCGGGGTGGTCCCATGTGTTGTTGCTCGCGGTTCGGATGCTTCTCTCGCACATTTTGATTTGATAATCGCTGCTGATCTTTTTGGATGGAAAGACGTGACTCCTGGCGAGCCGGGAACTCCTTCGCCCTTCGCTTTGGATAAAGAGGAGGAGGGAGTGCCTTCACAGCCAACATCCGTGAATAAGGAGACGGCATGGCGCCAGAAAATTGGGACATGGCGTCCATGGAGCAGTTCGAGGCATGCTTGAGTTGAATGCCATATTCTCATCAACAGTGTGTATTCGGCGTCTAACATTGGGATTTGTCTTGTCTATGAGAACGTGTAATGGCGCTTAGGGTCAAAGAACCATGGGTGGTGTTTGTAGTTATTTCTAAAGTCGTAGGGACGTTGGTGTCTATTCATCTACAGAAAGCCTCTTGTTAATTCATATCACCTCCGTCGGTAGGCTGGACCAGGGGATTCTTCCTCGTTAGGGCGGTCAACGTGCTCGCGGAGACCTTCCAAACTCACGAACCACTTGGAACAGCTCACTCGGCTGTACTACAAGCGAGGTTCAGTTGCGTCTCCAAATCGACCCATCGCCCCTTGCGCATGGGATCCAGTTCCCTTAGTCTTCCGAGCCATTGTGCCACATCACGCTGTTCCTCGTCTTCTCGAGCCTGACCTGTTAGTTGCCAAAGGGCGGTCGTATACTCGACGAGGGCTTCGTATATCCATTTAATGTCGGCGTAATCGTCTAATAAGTCTTTGATATCAACGATTTCGCGCAAGATATATGACTTGCGTTCGTCGATTGTGAGCTTCGGGGCTATTGGCGAAATGCCGGTTTGCTCGACAATATTCAGAACCAGGTATTGGTGATAGAACCAAAGGGACTGGTCTTCCGGGCCTACATTTAGGGCTTCTCGAACGAGGTCGAGCTCTGTTTCCGGATCAGCTATGATCCTTAGGAAGCTCAAACACGATACGGACCTTTGTCTAGGAAGGACTTGCGGGAGGCATCATCCGCCTTGCGTTCGTCGAGGAGCCGGGGAATCAGCTGGCTGCGGTTGTGCCATGCGGAAAAATTGGAAAGATCCACGTGGATCATCTTGGTCGTATACTCAAACTCGGGCTCGACCATGCTCTGCCCGTCTAGCACCAGGCTCTCTAACTGCGTCACAACGTGGCGGCGATAGCCCCAGGCATGGAAGTTGCGGCGGTCTCTGGTCAGCATCTTGCTAACGAGGCCCAGCTCCTCCTCCCAGATGCGACGCGCAACGGCGACGTCGAACCTCTCGGTGGCCTGTTGCAGTGTCCATAGGCGATAGTTCCATATCCAGTAGCATTTCGGGAACTCCATAAGAAGCGGAATGGTGAAGGCCAGCTCCGTGCGTATTGTGTTTATATCCTGCTCCTGTCGGGAGGCGTCATCTGCTGCTGGCGCGGATTCCAGCTCAGGTATTGTACCACTCTTCCCAACTGTCTGGGGGTCTAGGACTTGCTGGGTCTCGGTCGAGGATGAGGGCAACGAAGCGGCGGAAGAGGTTGTGAGAGTGTCTGTCGCTGAAGTACTCGGCGACGCCTTCGAGGGCGACAACCCAGCCGATGGTTTGGATAATAAGCCAGATATTAGACAGCGCCTGCGGACGTTCCATATTGAATAGTATTCCGGGTTAAGGCGCAGGAGCTTAGAGGTGAGGTGGAAGGTCTCTTGGCCGTAGTGACTGTCGGCGGTCTGCAGAATGCCAAGTCAGAAAGGGTTCGGATCGAGACGCTTTCGAGACTGAGATGGAGCGCGACTGACCTGGAGGCGAATATGGTCTTCTAGGGACCGGTATTTCTGGATCCTTTCGATGTCTTGTTGACGTTGCTCGTCAGTTCGGAACCGCGCGGTGCGGGCTACGCCGTGCTAGCCGCCTTGTATCAGTCAATAATGTTGCTAGGCGGGAGAGAAGACGCGGACAAAGACTCACGCTGGTCATTCTGCAAGCGATGTAGAGGCTCGAGAACGAGCCGGTTGGGCGAAGAAGATCACTGGGGAATATTACTGGTAGTGGTTGAGCTTCGGAATGATTGGAAACTCGGCCCGGGATGACGACGTTGAGGTGGCGGGGGATGTTTTTGGCGGGGAATTTGGGAGCTTAGGCGGAGAGTGTAGGGTAGAAAGGCAGCAACTTTTTGGGCTCAGTCCATCTATGCTTCCCATGTTGAATGAAGCTTACACGGTGAGATAGGAAGTCCTGTGTAGACTCGTGTTCCATGTGTTGGATTTAATTGAGGCTGATGTCTCAGACTCAGATTTGAGGACTGTTTGGTTCAGCTGTGTCGATTCGCCAGCACTTGGTTATTAGGAGTTACACGAGTCAATTGTCTCTTTCCGAATAATCAAGCACAACCTCGCCCACAACCCTCATCTACAGACCTAACGTCACTAGAGTAAAAATGTTACCACGAAGTCGTCATATAGAGAATCACATGAAGTTTTTAGGGATTAGAAAATAACTTGGTTGCCTCAAGAAGTCGGCGTAGACCGAGGATGCTGAGTGAGCGAAAACACCAGACGAGACATCTCCTTTTCCTTCCTTCAACCTCATCGTGATGCGCCCAAGGTTCCCCAACTTGGTCTTGTCTGTGCCACTGAGATGATCGACACGGACCCAGAACCCTCGTCTCTTCGATTTCCGTTTCAAGATGCCCCGTTTCTTCGGCCCGTGAGCCACCATCATCCGTCAGCTCGGGCCTCATCGCATGTTGACACCTTGTCGCCACTTGTTGGAGGCTCATCCAGCAATGCATAGCCTTCATGAACCAAGAAACTACCACATCTAGCGGCCCTGTGCCTGAACATCCTTAGCCGATCTAAGCAAGCCTGCGTATGCATTGCTAATCATTGTCCATTCTTTGCCGAAGTGCAGCTAATGTTGGTTCCCTCCCATAGTCCAGTATTAGTACATCTAGACGTTGCCCCTCCTGACATGGATCAACATGCTGTCTTGTTGACTTGGCTTGGGATGCCTTTCCCCTGTCTTCCATGCCTTGTCACACTAAGATGGACCCCGAGAGTTCGGATGAACTGGGGTCTCGTCCAACCAGAACATCTTTCCATGAGATGGAGTCCTGGCCAGGGTTTCTAGTCTGGCGTGTCATGCCTGAGCTAGAAATCTCATACCACGATCACGCTTCTCGCAGATGTCCTGGCTCGATGTGGTCAATGGATGGCCTCTAGGATTGCATCTCGGTGACAGCGCCACGGGGAACCACTGTTTGGGTTACATCCCGGGACCCGTTCCTCATACAAAGATCTGAATGAAGCATACAGAAGGGCTCCTAGGATGCCATTCAATCAACCCTGTGGTTTCTGGAATCACCGACTTGGAGACATTGCCTAGCTAGCCCCCTTGAATATCATGACATGTTTTGTTCCGCCGATTCAACTGCCAGGTATCATGCGCAACGTTACAAACAACCTTCTGAGGATTCATGAGCCAGGTGCTAGCATTACCTCTAACACCACGTCCACCTTAGCCACAACGTTGGATGAAGGATCAAGCTGTGTAGAAACATGACACGCCCACTGTCCGGGAGTGGGACGACCATGTTAGTCTAGGACAGCCCTACGGGGGGGGGGGGGACTCGTAGAGTGGAGGCAAAACACTCGAGTGGCTGCCTCCAGCGCTGGGCTCAGTCATGACTTGATGGGTATAAACATGGCCTCCACCATCTGTTATTTTGAACGTTCTCAGCAAGCTCAACCTTCTTGTCATTCATTTCTCTGCTGCAGCCTGGTGCTAGCAACACGTTCGCTTACTTCGTTTATCCATCCATTCATTCATTACTCACCCACTCACTTGCTTCGTTTTAGTTTCGAGATCATCATGTTCACTCTATTTACTCTATCGCGGGCGATTTTCGTCCTCCTACAAGCCACTCTGAGCCTTGCATCCCCAGTCATCAGGCACAAGCACCATTCTGGTCTTTCGAAACGAAACAATGGCTACGTCAATTCAGTCTACTTTGTAAACTGGTTCGTGAAAGGCTAGACCGTGATGGACGCATCAAACTGACATATAACAGGGGTATCTACGGGAGAAATTACCAGCCTCAGGACCTCCCTGCCTCCGAAGTCTCCCACGTTCTTTATTCCTTCATGAATGTTCGAGCTGATGGAACTGTGTGAGTGGCACAAGCGATCTCAGAGTGTATGTGCTCTGCTAATTTGATTCATCAAGATACACGGAAGACTCTTATGCCGATCTAGAGAATCATTACGACACTGACTGTGAGTATCACCCCTTTCTGATGTGGTTGGAAAACGGACTGACATGAGATATAGCCTGGAATGATGCTGGAACCAACGCGTATGGCTGCATCAAGCAACTGTATCTTTTGAAAAAGGCCAACCGTCAGCTCAAAGTCATGTTGTCTATTGGTGGCTGGACTTACTCGATCAACTTCCCGGCTGCCGCGAGCACAGCTGAGACCCGCGCCACCTTCGCGACATCTGCAGTCACAATAATGAAAGACTGGGGGTTTGATGGCATTGATATTGATTGGGAGTACCCTGCGGATGAGACCCAGGCGGCCAATATGGTGCTCCTCCTCCAGGCAGTTCGCGACGAACTGGATACGTACGCGACAACGTTCGCACCTGGTCACCACTTCCAGCTTTCTCTTGCAGCCCCTGCCGGCTCTTCCAACTACGAGAAGCTTCACTTGGCTGAGATTGGAAGTGTTCTTGACCATATCAACTTGATGGCGTATGACTACGCTGGCTCATGGGACAGCTTCTCCGGCCACGCTGCTAACCTTTTTCTCAATGCTGAGAAGGCCAACACGACTCCTTTCAACACCGACAGCGCTATCAAGGCCTATACCAGTGCCGGAGTAGCCACAGAGAAGATTGTACTCGGCATGCCTATCTACGGCCGTTCATTCCAAGCCACTTCTGGCATCGGCCAAGCCTTCACGGGAGTTGGTACTGGCTCCTGGGAGGCCGGAGTGTGGGACTACAAGGCCCTGCCTAAGGATGGTGCGACGGTTGAATACGATGAAGCTGCACAGGCCTACTACAGCTACGACCCGAGTACACAGGAGCTTATTTCTTTCGATACCCCTGACATGGTCCAGAAGAAGGTGTCTTATCTCCAGGGCCTGGGCCTAGGCGGGAGCATGTTCTGGGAGGCGTCTTCCGACAAGAACGGCACGGACTCGCTCATTAGCACCAGCTTTAATTCTCTTGGATCGTTGGACGCAACTGAGAACTGGTTGGACTACCCGAACTCACAGTACCAAAACATTGTTGCGGGAATGGCCTAGGGCAGGAGTTGGACTGGCTTGTATATATCTTTCTTTCTCCCTTCGCTTTTGACGAGATTCTTAACGAAGCCCATGTTGTTTGCAAATATTTTTTCTCGCTTACAGTGGAAGCCATCGCGAACTGGACACTTCACTGACCTAGCCGGGTACACTTCCGTATTCTTCGAGGCGGTTGCTTCCGATCGTGTAAAATGACGACTCCACTGGAACTACCAGATTGAGCCCTTCCATATGACCTCGCTCCTTCTGTAACTATATAAGTTCGTTAGTAATTCAATCAGTGAATCCAACCGGCTGACGTTACTCCTGTTACTCCTTCCCCTAAACATCCCGACCTCCACCTAAAGCCCGTCCTCCCTACGAACACCATCGACAAGTGTCCATACCATTTATCAAAACAGGCCGATAGATCTGTTCCCCGGTGTGGTCTACCGTGCTACTCCATTAATCATCATTCTTGTTTGCATAACTCTATTAATATTCCCGCCCATTCGTTGTTGCATCGTCTCCATGACAGCCGCAACTAGGCTCGACGTTGCAAAGCCTTGAGGGTTCGGTTTCCCTCCATCTTTTACGTCCCCACAGAAGCTCTCAATATCGATCTCTCATTTCCTCGACCCGGAGTCTCTCTGTATTCCCCCAATTGTTCTGAAACATGCGACGCCAGACTCGCTCCCGGAAGACGCTTCGACAGTATCAAGGCGCCAGCCCTCAGCCGCACAGTCCAGCAGATTCTGGTTACGACTCGTTCGAAAACTCTCCCGTGGCGTCACCGCCACAAAGAAATGCACGAATCCCTGTGTTCGACGGCTCGGGATCTTTTGATAATGCAGAACCTTCGATTGAGGAAGTGGAAGCGGAGACCCCATGCCCCAAGACGCCAAAAGCGATCCGTGTAATGCCGATTCCAAGTCGTCCACTTTGCGAATAGGAAGCAAATAGCGCCTTCAAGGCTCCTTGTCAAGGCTCACCCGTCTCACCATCACTCCAGAGAAGACAATTTGACGCCAATGGACGCACGTTGGACCGATACATCCCAAGGCGAGATCATGCGTCACCCCTTGCAGAGAGATATCGAACGACGAAGCAGCCTCAGGATCTTTCGGTGTATGAAAGGACTATGAGGAGCGATGCCGCTTCTATCGACCCGTTTTCAGCCCGAGAAGGTGCTGCGGTACCGGGCAGGGATTCTCCGATTCAAGCTGACGAGAGGATTCTCGGCAGAGGTCGGCCCTTTCATTCCATAGCAAAGACAAATGCTAACGTGATTTGTTAGTCGGTCCAGTCTTAGCTCCTTTATCGCAGAACCATGGAGGTATGAGGCAACTGAGTCGAGGCGCTGTCTGGTCAGTTAGGGGACTGGCCCACGGTATAGTACCGGCCGACGATGGACCAGGGCATCCAGTCCGACGTAGTGCCAATGCCCGCGTTTTCTCAACCGCATTTTACAACACCAAACCAAGCACACAAGATGATTTAGAGAAACACGAGGGTCGAATTGCTACCGCCTTGGACATTGACAGGGCGCGTAAGATATTTGAGTTCGACCAGAGCCTTCCGATTCCACGATCTATATCGAGCAACAGGAAATATGGCGTTGAGGATACGACACGAACAGTTTGGAACGGGCATCGGTGGATCAACCGGGAAGAGCCTACCAGTATGAGTAGAAGAAATCTCGTAAATATCGAGAGACAGCTGACAAGAAGAGCAGAAATCCCTAGGCCAGTGCGAAGCCGGATCATCCCTACAGCACCGTTCAGGTAGGCTATTCAAACATCAACAAGAACGCAGATTTAAGACTACACTTCTAACAAAGTTTAGAGTTCTCGACGCACCAAACCTGAAAGATGACTTCTATTGCTCCCCTTTGGCATACTCGGTTACGTCTAAGACCCTGGTTGTCTGCCTGGGCAATCTCCTATATGCCTGGTCCGAGGATCGCGGCGTCAATATGATACACGGTGCTCATTCCGAGGCTTGGCTGACATCCATTGCATTCTCGTCGACACAGGGCGCCAAGGCCATACTCGGAATCGGTCAATCGGACGGGTCGCTGATTCTCAGGTCAGTCTACGATGGGCTTCCTCGTTTCGAGGTGCAACAACCGTTCCCGGTCGCTTGTGTGAGCTGGCGCCCGGCATGCACGTTGCGTCCATCTAAGAATCCCTTCAATCCAGGTGTACTTGTCCAGACGGAGGATCTTGTTGTCGGAGACGAGATGGGGAACCTGTACTACTACGTGGTTGAATGGCCGATGGCTTGGGAAGTCTCGAGAGACACCTGGCCTGGAGCCGTGTCTCTTGTTGCCAAGATCGCCATCCACAGCCAGCAGATCTGCGGTCTCGCCTGGGCACCTGACGGGAAGCTATTTGCGTCTGGAGGCAACGACAATCTCTGTTGTCTCTTCGAGGTCGATCGCATCCTTGAGCGGAGCCTCGTTTATCCAGCTCGAAATGAAAATGTCCACCTGCCGAGACTGGAGCCTTTTAGTTTCAACATGGGAGCGAGCGCGAGAGACGAGACAAGACTCTCGAGACACAGCACCATGGCGCCCTATCTCAGTGCACGGGCGGACGAAAATAGTGCAGAGGTTGAGACATTTCGAACCTCCCTCAACAATCTCCGTCACCTCGGTTCTGGCCTCGAACGACACCGCTGGGTGCATGGCGCCGCCGTCAAAGCCATTGCTTTCTGCCCCTGGCGACGTGGGTTGGTTGCTACAGGAGGCGGCTCTAACGACAAGTGCATCCATTTCTTCCACACTGCCACGGGCACAGCTCTGGCCACCATATCTGTCTCGGCCCAGGTCACGTCACTCATCTGGTCTACAACACGGCGAGAGATTGCGGCGACGTTTGGATATGCGCAGCCGGAGCACCCGTATCGGATCGCCATCTTCAGCTGGCCCGAGTGCAAACAGGTGGCGGCGATTCCCTGGGAGGGTCAGTTGCGGGCCCTTTACGCCATCCCATATCCTCGGGGGCCGGCGTACAGCAAGAACCACAAGGGCGGTGCGGCCGCCCAAGAGGGCTGCATCGTCGTGGCGTCTAGCGACAAAAGCATCAAGTTCCATGAAGTGTGGTCTCGTGAGAGGGGGACAAAGATTGGCGGGACAGGGACGGGGATGCTGGGCGGTAGTGACATTCTCGAAGGACTAGAAGGCATCGACAAACAGGGAGGCGTCATTCGCTGAAGAGCAAGGCGTTCACGGGTTCTCGCGAGGGAGGAACCAAGTCTAGACTGCCATGTCAAGCATTGAGAGCTAAGAGCTTAGAGAATGATAGAACCATGCATGGCTTGCCCCATCCGAGGCTACTGAATACTCATTCCTACGCGCAGTATGTACAAGCGAGTAATTACTGATTTGGCTAAGATGGTTGTTGAATTCCCAAAAGAATAAGGACGGAAGAATTGTGCAAAAGAGAAGCTACCCAGATAACTCCGAAACGCCGACCGATGCGCTTACGCCCGCTATCCCTGAACGAAGACTGTGGACTATTTCAAGACGGCAATGAGTAGGATCAGGATGATGATGAGAACAACAATGATGGTCATTTGTGAGTTCTCCTTGGCGGCCCGAGTAATTTTACCCAGGCTACGGCTGGCGCGGTCCAGGCGGGTTTGTTGACGATCGACCAAGCCATCCACCTCGTCGAGCAAGATAATGTGGTTGTCAAGCTCTTCGCCAATCTGCATGCTAATCTCCCGCTGGCGGCCAATGGATTCGCCCAGGCGGTCGAGCTGCTCGTCCTGCTCCTCGAGAATCTGCGAGTGGTACTCGTGGACCTGCTGGTTGCTCATGTTGGCGGCTTCATCTGCGTAGCCGGCTTGATCCTCGACGGCCGGATCATCGCGGTAGCGGCCGAACAGCTCCTCTGACGGGGACAGCGGTGTGTCGCTGAAGCGGACCGTCTTGGGCTTACGGCTGCCGGGGGACGTGGAGGTGGCGTGGGCGAAGTCATCGGCGAGGGCTTCCGAGTTGGGGTGGGTGAGAGTGGCGTTGGTCGAGGGGTTGGCGAAGCCGTGGAACTGAGCCGTCAGGTCATCCAGCTGCTTCTTGAGCGTGGCGATGGACTCGGCGAGGTTGGAAGCGGCACTGGGAAAGCGATTCTGTCAGCATGTTGAACGAGCGAAAGGGAGGCGCTAGGGCCGCATGGAATATCCTCCGAGGACGTACGTCGCATCACCGGCGGCGGCCAGGCGATTTCGCTCGTCGCCGAGACTTGCGACGCCGTCGCGGAACTGGTCGATGGAGCGTGAGATGTGGCCATCCTGCGTGTCGTCATCGAGGTTCAGACTCTGCGCGCGTTTCCGCTCGAGGAGCGATAGCTTGATGTGGTCGGACAGGAGGAAGAGCTGGCTTGCGGTGGACATGACGGCGATGATGGAGGTGAGCCGCAGAAAGAACGGATTTGGTGGATTGGTAGTCTAGATGGAGCCAGGGGAAGGATAGAAAGCCACCAGAGGCTCCAGAACGAGGAGGGCCGGGACAGTGGGAAGACGCGGCAGCGCAGGGAAGATCGGTCGGCAGTCTAGGCAGCAGTGAAAGGAGAGATGGAGAGAAACAGACTCTAGGCTGGCGGGTTTCCTGACACGATGAACTGAGGGCTTCCAAAGCTGGACTAGATGGTCGCTGTCGCTGTTGCTGTGTGGTTGACCGTCACTTAAACTACTCTACCTACGTACTGTGGCTACTTAGTCTCTGCGGAGCACGGCGCTCCCGCAGGTAGCAGTACGGTGCAGTACTTTCCTTGGAACTGGGTGAAGCACCTGGTTCCACTTCAGGGATCGAGTCTGAGACTCTGAATGGAGGTCCTCACATGCTGACTTGCTCGTGGCTAAGCCTGCTAGTGTTGGTCTTAGTGAGCCCAGGTGCCTGGAAGTACCCAGTACGGCGAGGTTTAATGGATGAACACAGCGCACTGTGAGCACCTCAACCTTCATTACAGTTAGCTCCAAATTCGGGCACTTTGCACTTACCTGCCCGCCTAACTTGCCTTCCGACTGCGTTCAAGGGGTTGGCTACCTAAGTACTATCTAAACTGTATTCAAACGGCCTCAAGGTACTGATAGACTTCAATGCTTCAGCTCTAGGTTCATGCAGTCTCATTCTTGCTGGGACTTCTACCTACAGCACAAATTGAGCTATATGTTAGAAACCCGCGTTGACTGATTGGCATCTCTCTCCGATTGCCTCACTGTCCTAATTACCCTATGAGCCATCGTGAATGTAGCAAAAGCGTATGAAGTGCAACGGATTTGAATTCCGGTGACGCTGAAATCGTGCCGCTCAGCGACAAGCATCTACCTGTGCTTGCCCAGACTGGCGTGGTAACCATCGCTTCCCGCTACCGCCCGATCTACAGTATCCGGCGCCCTGCTTGTTTCGACCTCACGACATCTTTTCAAAGCCAACCAGTCAATATCAACGGACAGAGTGCTTAAGATGTGGCCTTCGAGACCAAGTAGTGGATAAATGAATAAACCCTAACTCATGTAGATGGTTACACGGCCATGTTGAAAACTCCCCGTTCATGGCGATTGCCCCTGGGATAAATTTCCCAATCCCCTCTCCCTCCCCGGCCCAGTCCTCCAAGCATGGCAGGTACACAAAACTCCAAATAAAGAAATAGCAACATTTTGATGAGGTCCTGTTTGATGGCTGTTTAGTTCATCCTCATCTCCGTATCGGCCAGAACGGCGTCAGAACGCACGCCAGCGGGCCTCGGCGATTCCGCTGCTGTCATGGTTTCAGCGCCATCGAGTTTGGGGGGCGAGAATTGAAGATTGCGCAGCGTGCCCTCGACGGTCTGGTTGACAAGTTGACCTTGGCGGAGATTCTCGGCGAAGAGAAAGAAGCCTTCCGCCGCTTCGACGAGGTACGATTGAAGACCCTTGCTTTCCAGAACCACTCGAGCGTTCGAAATAGGGAAATGGTTCTCGATGAAGCGAGCCCAACCACGAGCAGCTGCCTGAATGTGCTCATCGTCGCTGATTCTTCTCCAACCGATGCCGAGGTGGAGGGTGAAGTCGTCAACGACAGGGGCATGTAGGTCATTGGGCGACGTGGAGTTTGCGTCATCTTTAAAAGAAGTGTTGAGTTGAGCGGAGGCAGGTGATAGACTGGTGGAACTGCGCTCGGTTCGTTGGGACTTGTGACTTCTTTTGATGGCTCTTTGCTCCTGTAAAGTCGACGCCTGGGCAGCCTTCTTTTCCTCGAGCCAAGTTCCAGATTGAGTACCGGCATCAGAGACGTATTGAGCGGTCGACTTCATGAGAGTCATGCCGGGTCCGTACACCCATTCCGTTTCCGGTTCTTCAACTGGCATAGCGGAGACGTCGGGCTCGAGGTTGACGGACGCCTCCTCACGGGACCGCTTTCTTCCAGCCGCTGCAGGTCGGGCTGATTGATAAGGCGCAAAGTGGTTACCAAAGGAGCGATGGTGAGGTGCGTGGCGATGGTTTGCAAAGCTTGCCATGCCCAGAGATGTCTGGTGGGGAGGTTGCGGGGACATGGTGAGGACGGGAGAGGAAGACGAGAAACGGGGACTGAAGTAGGCCATCTTGGGAGACGTTGTGGAGGTGTTTGAAAACGGCTGAACTGGATATGATGAGAGGTTAGTAGTCAAAGCTGTCACAAACCATCAGTAGTCTCCTGGAACAAAGTGAAACTGTCGATAGTATCTTCGAGTCGCGTAGGTGAGCGTGAAGAGTGAAGATAGTTTGATGCCGAGGAAGTCGCCAGTATGGAGTCTTGTCGAAAACGGATGATGAAGAGCTAATTGATGGGTTGTGCCGATCACCGGGCGAGGACGAGGTGGACGGGAGGGTGGAGTAAAAGCGGCTGGTGAAGCTTGAAGGATGGTTGGTGGTATAGGTCGGAGTGGAAGATTCGACCAAGGGCGACGATATGACTGAGGTGCCCAGAGTATGGTGTATGTGTGTGTGTGCGTAAGTGTGCGTCTGACAGTGTGGGTATGAAGGAAGGAGAAAGATGGATGTAAGAGGGAGGAGAGGAAGAGAAGAAGACGAGAGCGTGAGAGGAAGGGGCACCACTGACTCTGGGCTCTAGCTGCAGGAGATCGGAGTGAGGCTGCATGGGCAACCTGGGGTAAAAATACTTTGGCACTGTGCGTTGGTCTTGCAGGCGGCGAACTCCGTGTCGCAGTACCTGTGGTCAGATAGCCGAGCCATGGAATTCGCTGGGTTCTACTATGAGGGCTTAGGGGACTTGTCAAAGCTGTGCTGAGCTGACGCGTGCGAATACTACACACACTGTCTGCACGGCATCAGCTTATCGGCCGCTGGCTCCAAACCTGCCGGGCCTAAAAACGGCCTAGTGCGGAACTAAATCACCCCGGCACACCGGGGTACGTACCTTTTCATACGCTTGCCTGTATCTGGATTGCGTAATGGTTGGGTCCCTGACCAGCTAGGCCTGAATTGGGAATAGCCCTTGAAGGATGTCCCGAACTGCTGTTTGGTTGGATGGTCAACCTCTGGCGGGCTGAGCGGCGTGTGGGACTGTGCCCAGGCCAACGCGACAGCCCACCATCCTACCTGGAAGCGTCCTCTGTACGGAGTACGTACTTACATGAGAAAGGGTTATTCATCGGCCAAGGGTCGTCCTTTCCTCCGAGCCGAGTTAGGCGTTTCTGGAGAACTCCCGGCCTCAATCATGGTTCACTTAATTTGGTAGGCTGGTAGCCGTAATTAGCGTTGGTTACTAGTGTGAGCTTTTTTACTAATTAAGAAAGTTGTTTGCTACTGTTCCGTCTGGCTTAACTAATGCATGCAGTAACATGAAGAGCAGCAGGCAAATCTCGAGTGTAAGCCCCTTGTGATTCAGCAACTCAATGAATCAGCCAGTCACAGCTTGTTGTGCATTGGACCAGGCAGCTACTCAACTCCTTTCCTCTTTCTTTCTCTTTCTCCTTGCACTCAGCGTTTGCACCCCTGTGACTAGTAGTATGATTCGTAGTCATTCTTCCTCAGCATTTTCTCTTCCCCCAAACAGTCCCTGGAACCCAGGCATCCTCAGACCTGAAGGACTGCCACCGCGCCTTGCTTGGACTCCAATCGTGAGGTCCGATATCCCCTCCCTCACGGTTCGTCTACGCCGTCCTCCAACAGGCGCCGTGTAAGACCCGTCGAATCTGCTCTGGTGACGGGCCTCTGGTAGGTGCCTCGGGGTCTGCGGTTGTGCCCCAGTCAAAAGTGCGTCGTTGTACACAGGGAGCCTTCGTAGCGTGTTGGGCGTAGTAGTGTCTATGCTCACCACAAACCCTTCTCTCGACGGCGGCAATGGCGTGGTAGGGCGGTCTTCTATAACGAAAGGTGTTCTTCTAGTCCTCCACGCATGTTCACCAGTCGGGAGTGTAACTGACGTTAGATACTCGGCCTGTGGCTAGATTGACCCTGCGTCAGCCCTTAAGAATACGCTGTGGGGCATACCTGACGTCACTGACAGTCGGACTTTCACGACTCTCTTCGCTATCATGGGGCGACGGAATATTGTCGTGTGCCAGAAAGCGACCTCTCCTTAAGTGCACTCGGCCATTCAGTTGCTCGGGCTCAGGCCGAATGTAAATCTTGCTACACAGTGAGCGAAGCATCATCGATAGAGACGAGAACTCACAGGTGCCTCCGTTCCTGCCATGGAGACTAGTGACGATGCGGGACCCCCTATTGGTAGTCCCCGTGTCCTTCGAAAAGCCGGACTGCCTTCGAAGGCATCTCGTGGCCCTTCTGATGCGTCTTCTTCCGAGAAGGCCCATTCATCTCCATCATCGGCCTCGTCCCTAGTAGCAGCGATCTCGACGACATCTACCTGCTCGTTTAGCGGGTCGGACAGTCCATTGCTGTCTGGGGAGCAAGCTCTCTCGTTGATGGTTGACGGAGGGCTGGCCCTTCTTAGGAACCGCCGGTATTTCATCCGGAGTTGGAAGTCCTTGAGCTCATTGTGAGTCACGACGATGGTTGACGGTTTGACTCGGAGCATCCTAGGAGAGTTGGTCTTGTTTGTCACGGGCGCTTGGGTTAAGAAGACCGCGCGAACCACAAGTTCTTTACACAAGGCTTTTGATCTGCCCGAACCATTTCTGATGGTCGCTCCTACGCTCCTACGCTCCTAAGCACCTACCTACCGAACACCTTGTACTCACCAGAACCAGGCACGTTGAGGGAGGTGATCGATGAAGGCGATGTAGACGGTAGGTGCAACTGTGCACAACCTACCTACGTTAGGTAGGTACCTAGAGCAGGGCATTGCAGGATGACACAGCAGCCTCTGCAGGTCAAAAACGGCAGGAAACCACGAATGTGATGTCTGGTCGTCTTTTCCGTCTGCACCTCATCTTGGCTGTGGCTGAGCTGCCCTGGAGATGACGCTGGCGACCCTATCGTACGTAGTACATGGTAGTTAGGAACTGTCCGACTCGGCATGGACAGGTGGAATGATTTGCTCCGATCCAACTCAGCCCAGTTTCCACGGGTATGCTTGTCAGCTCATCTCCGTGCCACGGAGCGTCGAGTCCGTAACAAACGGTCCTCTGGAAAAGCTACACACCGTTGGGTTGACGCGTTTTCGGACTTTTAGCGCGGTATTGGGGGCCGCTCGCAGCCATTAACGCGAGCGTCCCACGTGAGGGAAGTTTCCGGACAGCACAACGGGATATCGGTGCGTGCCGGGTAATGGAATTGGGAATTGAGGGACAAGCGAATAAGCCTGTAGGATACTAAGTATGGATAGACTCATTCGGAGAGTATTCCCAAGTCCTTCGTGGACTCGGACTGCGCAGCGGATAGCGAAGGGATGGCAGACTGGTGACGCCGTACGTACTGCATGCGTACGAGCTCCTAAGTTCCGACGACGTATCAACTCGCGGAGGCAATTGCCCACAGGCAACTAAGCTGTGACCCAGCAAAGGCTGCCAGCGGGTGCTAGCAGTGCCACCGGCCGCCTAAACGAGGAACCATTAATAGCCCGCCTGAGCCGCGGGTTGCGGGTTGCGGGTTGCGGGTTGCGGGTTGCGGCGCAGAGCGCAACGCGTCGGGTCCCGTCCTGCCCACCCAGCCCGGGCAGCCGTGGCCCAGCCGTGGCCAGGTCGCGCGCGTCCTTCCAACTTTCAACTTTCAACAGGAGACGGGTACGAAGTGCGGACACTTCATCCATCCCAGGGTACGCTCGCAGTACTACCGGCCTCGTGCACTGGTACATACGAAGCAGTGATCTGTAATTAGACCTGGGCATTGTAAAATTAAAAACGAATACGTTGAGCACGCTATCGACGCTACCCAGCCACGGCCACCGGCCCCTTCAAGGTTGGCAGTTGGACGTTTTCCCCCCCCGGAGACTTTGATGGCTTGCCGGTGGTGGGCGAAGAAGGCTGGAAGTAACGAATTGCCAGGGCTCCCAAGCATGCTCGAAAGTCTCACTGCCCAGCCTTTCGGTTACTGGGTTTCATTGCCTCCAGGTTGGTGCAGCACCATACTTAGTACCTCAAGGTTGGACCCATCCATCGATGGGTCCATCCCAGCCCGTGAAAGTCAAGTTGGACAGGCTGGACAATTGGGTACCTTACCTTCCTTACCTTGCTACGGATACCTTGCGTGGATTCGTGCCTTGAACGCCTCACGCCGTTCTTTCATTCAGACATTTATTAGCGGAACATCCCAGCTCACGATCCGGCACACTAACTATGTGGTAATTAAGGCACATCGCGTACAGACTATACGTACCCACGTGTACAGGTCACAGCTCGTCCAGCAGTGTGCTCCCAGCCTGTCTGTCTCCCTGTGTCCCCAACGTTACTGCCAGAACTCCCCAGCGAGATACCTACCTACCTCCCTCCTCCCTCCACGGGCCCAGCCGGACTGTCACTCGCGTGTCAGACTTCCCAGCTGGCGCTGCTGCTAAACAATTTCCCCGACAGCACCACCAACGGTGATGCTCCATGGTCTGCGGATACGCCCTCGTCAGTGGCCGACCGTCTCTCGTCCTCGTCCACGACCCGCGCTTCTCTCCCCAAGCGCCTCCCACCGAGCCTTTCTCCTCATCTGAGTCCTCGTCGCACTACTCCCGAGGACTGCCCCGGGGCTCCCCCATCACTCCCGTTGCCAGCATGAACGGGGACCTGAGCCTTTCTCAGGCCCTGGGTGGTCTGCGCATCGCTAACCCTGACGATGCCGCTGAGGCCGCTTCTGCCTCTGCCTCTGCCTCTGCCTCTGCCTCTGCCTCTGCCTCAGCCTCAGCTCCCAACTACGCCTCCGCCTCCGCCTCCTCCGCTCCTCATCCCACGACAGATTCCCTTGCCAACGCCATCCGTCTCGAGCCCGTCGATGCCAGTATCGAACCCATCCTTAACGACCCCCGACTCGCCCCGCTCACCTGGCAGTCCGATGTGACACCTGAATCTACCAACAGCGACACTTTCCAGCATTCCCCTCAGCCCGACATGTCGAGATTGTCCCTCTACGGCCTGCCCAATATTCCTGAGCCAGGCCCAACATATCCTACCCGCGAGTCTAGCCAGCGAGACCCTCAGCCGGCCTACAACCCGAGCCGCCAGGCACCTCTCCCACCCACTGCTGGCCCGCTGCCTCTTCGAAGAAGCTCGAGAGGTATGGCCGGTGGCTACGCACCCGGTCCCAGTGGCTCCCAGTCAACCTCGCCCTACACTGGCGAGGCATTGGTCCCTGCTAGCAGCGAGGAATGGAAAGACCGCGGCGCTGCAGTAGGCGTTCGTCGGGAGGTCGATGCCACTGGCCGAACCGTTGTCCGACAGGTCAAGAAGGGCGTCCGTGACTTCAACTTTGGTCGTGTTCTTGGCGAAGGCTCTTACAGTAGTGTATATCTTGCCACGGATCGCCAAACCCTCAAAGAGTACGCCATCAAGGTGCTCGAGAAGAGGCACATCATCAAAGAGAAGAAGATCAAATATGTCAACATCGAGAAGAACACCCTCAACCGTCTCACCGAGCATCCTGGCATCGTTCGACTCTATTACACCTTCCAGGACGAGACGTCCTTGTACTACGTGCTCGATCTGTGCAACGGCGGCGAACTCCTGGGTGTTCTGAAGAAGACGGGGACATTTGATATCGAATGCTCAAGGTTCTATGGCGCTCAAATTCTCGACGCCATCGACTATATGCACTCACGAGGTGTCATTCACCGCGACCTAAAGCCCGAGAACGTGCTCCTCGACGACCAGATGAATATCAAGATTACGGACTTTGGAACAGCCAAACTGCTGAAAGACCCCCGTGAGGCCAGGAACCCAGACCCGACTGATCGTGGCGTACCTGACCCAGGACGAAATGACGGCGAGGACGATGGTCGTGCGGCGTCCTTCGTGGGGACTGCCGAGTACGTGAGCCCGGAGCTCCTAACACACAAGAATGCCTGCAAGGCTAGTGATTTGTGGGCGTTTGGGTGCATAATCTACCAACTACTTGCTGGACGACCTCCATTCAAGGGAGGCAGCGAGTACCTAACCTTTCAGAAAATCGTCAACCTCGAGTACGAGTTTCCCCCAGGCTTCCCCCCCGCAGCACGAGATCTGGTAGAGCGGTGTCTCGTCCTTGACCCCGCCCGGCGACTCACCATAGAGCATATTAAGAACCATGAATTCTTTGATGGCCAACCATTTGGAAAGGCACTATGGAGGACCAAGGCACCGAGACTTCGGCCATATATCCCGCCCGCCCAGGAGCCCACCGTCATTCAGCTCAACGGCTTCTCTGGCGCGTCAAATCCAGTTTCGAATTCAAGAGCCCCCCCTCCGCAACAGACCAACCCTGCGAATGGAAGCGCCCGGCCGTCGCGGATCATCACCGAACTCCCTCCTCCTACACAGTTGGACATTGAATGGTCACCTGTTCTCACGAGGAATAACGAGCGTATTCTAAAATTGGGCGACCTAATGGTTGTATCAACACCCCTGCCCTCAAGTCCACACGGCAAAGGCTCAGATGAGGGACATAAGAAGCTGTCACGATTCTTTGGAGGAAGCACGACTAAGAAGCGACAGCGCCTGGTAATGATAACATCCAGTGGTCGTATTGTGCTTGCCCCGGCTGGTGGGGAAGAGAAGCGAGCAAAGCAGGAGATATCGCTGATGGCTCAAGACTGCTCGTGGAGAACCCAAAAAGATGCGAAGGGCCAGATCGTTTGGTGTGTGGATACGGTAAGCCTCTCGCCTCTACTGTTGCGATCTTTCTAACAATATGTCACTAGGCTGGACAACACTACACCTTTGAGGAAGTCAAGTCCTCATCACCACCTCTTGAAGGTGGATCCTCGGCAGCAGCTGAATGGATTGAGTGCTTAGAACGAGCGAGAGATCTCACCATGTCGCAGAGCATGCCGACGAACTACGCCGGCGACAACGGATTTGCGGACATTTCATCAGCGGTATCGAGCCCCGCTAGCACACTTGGCGGCCGAGCCAACTATCCTGATAGTTTCGGTGTCACCGATCGACAAGGTCGCAATCATTTGAGTAAAAACCAGGGCGCCAACGAAGACCCCGCCCCAAAAAGGAATCGCTTCAGCAAGAGGCAATCAAGGAGTGGACTGGGCTCCGCGTTTTGAAGAGGCAGCAAAACAGGAGCAACGCAAGGTGGACTCGGCGAAAACGCGGCCACGAAGCCACGAGACTGAACCCCCTTGGACATTTTGCCTCTTATCACATTCAGTACGGTCATGGGCATTGGCAGCGAGGCGCACTACTGTGGAGTTTCATTTCTTGTGAAGGGTGGTCGACGCATTTCTTGGTGCATTTTCAAGCATTGGAGAGCGGCATGGCAGTCACAGGGACTAGATGCTACCGTGTAATGAACCGCAGCAGAATGGGCATGTCCCGATGATGCATCTGGCAACTTGGGCCCTTGCTGTAGGAGCAGACATCCCAACGCAAAGCGGTGGACATGTACTGGCCGCACAGGGGAGACGGGAGCAATTACTACGTGTCACCTCCGGGCTTGCCAGACCATGAAGATCAAAGTCAAGGATAATGGCGCATGTAAAAGATGACGATTAGGAGGCAGGAGAAAGCAGTCATGTATTGAACTGGACAGAACCGGACCTGATGAGATAGATCAGTTGCCTGACTGCCTGCTGCTCTCAACCGTAAACCCAAACTTACTTACCTTGAGTATTTACGAACAGGCAACGTCCCTGCACACGAGTCATCAGGTGAAAATAAAATCCTCATGGCTTCATGTTAAAGCTCTGGTGTCAATGGTCATTGATGTTGAGTTCGCCGTACTTCATCTATCACGTATATCATGCACTGTCGAAGACGACCTCATACACATGCATATCCATTTTCATATACTTGTTCTGCAGATTAACTTAAACATAGGATCCAACAAGCACCTACTTCTAGCATATCACTTTTTCGAAACGGAGAATTGACCTTTTCTGGGAGGAACTAACTAGCCTGCATCTTGAAAGCAATTAGTGCACGAAGGATGCAATCCGCGGAACAAGGACATCGGCATTGGTTGGTTCGATCGTAGAGCGGGCAGTATGCGAAGGCTTAGTGGAACCTTTACCAAGCGTTGGAAGGTACCTAGTAGTAATTAGATACCTACCTAGGTAAGTAAGGACCTAAGTTAGATACGAAAGTTACTTAGTGGCAATGACTGCGCTAGGCGATGTGGAGCTCACCTCAGGCTTCCATGAGCGAACCGCACGTGACTTACGCGGGAGTGGACTAGTATTTTCCCGCGACGCCATGCAATGCGATACGACGCGACACGCCCATCATCAAACTTCCCATGCTTGAATGATCTCCAACTGTGGCCGCAATTGATCCCTGCCGAACGACCGAAATCACTTCTCGAAGATGCAGCAGCAATACCGCTCCTTTGCGCAACAGGTGCCGCAAAGGTCGCCTCATGCGCCGAACCAGCGGCGAGGCGGAATCGGTAACTCACGACGCCCAACAGCATATGCCATGAACTCTCTGCTAACAACCGGTGTTTATCTAGGGCCCATGATGTCTTCGGGACCCCACCCGTCGGTTCCTCTTACCCAAGCCCAGCTCGCCCAGCAACAACAAGCACAGGCGCACGCCAGTGAGCTTGCTAAGAGACGCAGTCGCAAGCCCACCGACAAGAACATGCCCGATGGCGTCGAAGACAGCATTGTTGACACCGAGGGCGTTCAGCGGTATAAGGACCTGAAGGACGTGGAACGCCGCCTCGATGCCACCATGACACGCAAACGTCTCGATATTGTGGATAGTGCAAGCCGTACTGCCAAGGCGGGTTGCCCGTTCCATTCTCTAGTTACGGTTTACTGACTGGAGGTCATTTTACAGCGATATAAGACTCTTCGGGTTTGGATCAGCAACACAGTCGAAGACCAGATCTGGCAAAGCAACGGGCTCAACGTCGATACCTTCGACTTTGCCCCAAGCATGGAAGCATCATATCGCGTCAAGATTGAAAGCTGTTTGCTGGATGACGAGGATGAGAATGATGGCCAAGCAGCAGAGACTGGAACTCCCGGCAAGGCGGAACAGGATGGTGCAGGCCCTTCGCCCACAAAGGCCAAGACGCATACACCGCATAAGCACCGGTTTTCGCACTTCTTTAAGGCGCTCACCGTCGACTTTGACCGCTCACGATTCCGAAACGGCGCCGAACAGACGGTGGAGTGGAAGAAGCCAGATCCTACGTCCAGGAACCTGCCCAATGCCAACCTGCCTGCAGCAGCTGACTTTGATGAGCTCACGTTCAAGCGCAACGGTGACGAGAACTCGAATATTACAATCAACCTGCACCGACAGGAGTCTCCCGAAACGTATCAACTGAGCCCAGAGCTTGCTGACGTGGTTGACATGACGGAGGCAACGCAGCAAGAGGCCGTTATGGGACTGTGGGAATATATCAAGCTCCTGGGCCTACAGGAAGATGAGGAAAAGCGTAACTTTCGATGTGACGAACTTCTGAAGAAGGTTGGTCTCATTTTCCCGCTTGTTCCAGGGCCGACTAATTCTCAACTAGGTGGTAAAACGCGGAGATATTGGATACATCCCAATGCTCAACGAATACGTTACACAGCACCTTCGTCCCCTTGCCCCAATCCGTCTTCCCTACACTATCCGGATCGACCAGGAGTTTCATAAGGACCCTCAACCAACCATCTACGATATCCAGGTTCCGGTGGAAGACTCTTTCCGGGATTCATTGCTTCCCCTAATCAACAATCCGCAGTATGCAGCGATGCTCAAGGATGTGACGGCTCTTGACGACCAACTGGCACGGGTTATTCAGGCCATCGCCGTTTCCAAGGCAAAGCACTCGTTCTTCACCTCACTCAGCGAAGACCCAGCCAACTTTGTTAAAAACTGGCTAAGCTCGCAGAAGAGAGATCTCGAGGTGATCATGGGAGAGGCTTCAAGAGGCGGTGGAGAACATGCCTCTGGTGATGAATGGCGTCGGGGCGGAAAGGACAGTGTGTGGACCACACAGAATGCCCGTGAGAGCGTTAACGTCTTGCTTTCTAAGCAACGCTGATGTGATGGCGGAAGACTGTTGAGTTCAAGGTTGGCAAAGACATTTAGGAGTAAGGATTATGAGTCAATTTGACCCAAGTACGTAGGACTCGATTGGCGTTGGTTGGGAGCGCGTCTGATGTACAATAATACCATGGGCCAGAACATTGGCACGGTTAGGGAACTTCCCAATAGTACTGCAAGGCTTCTCCTGCTTGTACTAGTGAGGTTTTATGTTTCCAAAATGAAGCAAAATAATTCCGCAGCTTCGTAATAATTCAGAAGTGACGACGCGCATGCATGAGCCCGAGTTGACGCTCAATCAGGAGAGGGAAAGACAACGCTGACAAGGATGTGAAGTGGCTGGGTGAGATGCAGAGATGCGTTTCGGGAACAACTCGAAAAGCGTTCATGACAAGCATTTTGCCCGACCACACGTTACCGTTGAGGTGGCACGGGAACTGCTGGCATGTTGCGAATTTGTTTGATCAGAAACTCTCTCTCATCGATGAACTGCTCATCGTCGGTGCGATCTTCGAGAAAGTGGGACAGGAAGACAAGGAGCTTTTCGCGGTTCATGAGAAGAATCTTTTGGACAGCAATGGACTTGTGGGGATTCGCAACAAAAACCTTGAAGACGTGGAAGCCCTCGTACTGGACCATTTTCCTATCATCGCGTAGCAAGTTCATGCAGATTTTGAGGTGCTCGCCGCGGTCGACATATGCAGTCATGACACTGTAGTTGGATCGATCCAAAAGGATCTCGCCGAGGAGCTTGATGGATTGGCGCTTGGTAACATAGCTGTTGGACTGAACCAGGATGTTGTTGTACTTGTCGAAGAAAAGATCGAAGTTCGCCGATAAGTACCTGGGTACCAGTTCCTTATGTCGAGTTAGAAGCTCCTAGAAAGTCATTAGTTAGCGTTCTATTCGAGGAGCTGAGAGGCTCGTTGTATGGTTCAGTCTTACTCGGAAAGTGGTGAAGGCGTCGGCAGCAACCTCAAAGGAGCTCTTGTCAACCCAATCAAAGAACCTCCAAAAGACACCTCTGCCACTTTGGGGACGATCGCGATCGATAGCATTGAGACCCTTGGAACTGGAACCAGGCTCGTCTCCATCGTCATAGAGAATTATGGCGGCGGCAGCCTCGTTTTTGAGCAGTTCTCGAAGGACAGAGCCAGCAGGGGTGGCGCTCTCTTTATGGTCGTACCCGCGGCATAACTCGACGAGAACTTGTGGCCGATTACAGACAACGTATGACAGGGCGATGGGGTCGCTCTTGGGGGCAGCGGTGGCGGGGCGAAAGCGGAAGACGTAGGAGAAAATGACCTGTGTGTCTTTCCGGGACTCGAATGGAAGGCGAAAGAGGTTGACGGCGAGGAGGTGGAGAAGGTCTTCATCGATGAGGCCGGTAACGAGCTGGTAGATTTGCTCTGGGGAACTATCGGCCTCTTGGATCCGTATTAGTCATTGTCTGCAGAAGAAACACAGAGCTAGGTAGAGAGGGTTCGGTAGAGATGGAGACGGAGATTGTGAGAGACAAGTGGTGTTCAAAGGCGGTATTAAGGGGAGAACGAAGGCCCGTACCGTGTGTTCCTTGGAGAATAACCTTCATCTGACTTAGGACTCGGGCTAGCTCCTCTGCCTGGGATATTCAGTCAGCCTTCGGTACCGAAACATGACGTGCTGGGTAACGACCTTGGAAGCGGCATTGGGTCCTTCGAGCTTCAAGATGTGTTCGCGAGCCTGCTTGGGCAGGTCGGTGACGGTCCGTGTCCGGGCTCTTCCAAACAAGAAGGACATGGTGGCGAGCTGTGCTGCGTCAGGGAAGAGGCACGAGTCTTTATGGTACAAGGCAGAAGAGGGTTGACTCCAAGCTCCCGGGATCGTGTGGTGCGTTGTTGTGAGACAACGGGGTGGAAGTTGAACCAGTTTAGGCTTGGGTCGTGGCTCGTGAGGTAGCTCCGGGGTGGAGTCTACGGACAGGACCCGGAATAGACTCGAGTCGGTCGAATCCTGAAAGGAAGAGTAACGTCAGGGAGCTGAGGCGTGGCCAGGCGAGCTACGTGAAATCAAGAAGGTACGTGTGCAAACATCCCGCCAGCAGCTGGGTGGGTAGTGAGTGGTGGGTTGTTTGTTTGTTTAGACGGGCGGGCTAGTTCCAGTCCCTCAATTACTTACGCGACGGCGGGCAGGGACGGGCGGACAAGGGTCGGAGCGAAGAGCGCACGCACCATGGGAGCCAGCCCGCCCTGAGCCCGACAGCTGTAGAGGGTCATTTGCCTCCATTGATCGTTTGGGTAGTTAGGTACCCTTTACTTGACTATTGATGTGGATCTATGGCGCGGAGCCACTCAACCACAGATCCAACGCATGTCACTTTGACCCTGGAGCACATCGCATCCCAGCCTGTCCGCCCGAGACCGCGACTCGACGACGGGCGGGAGCGATGGCGGGGCACAACTTTTTCCCCCACCTCGCCTTGACTCACCCACCATCCCACCACCCATTCAACCCACCATCGCGAGGTGCCCTTTTCTCAACCCTGCCCCGGGTAAAATACTCCGCGCAATCGAAGCTGGAGGAATCGGTTTCTAAGCTTCCCGCGTGTCGACCAGCCCTACCTGGCCAGAGACATTGAATGTGAGTCACTCATTCCGTCCTTCTCATGCCAACATCCTCTCCCCCTCTCTCCCCCTGTTCTGTTTCTGTTTACTCTTGGTGTCTTTTCCGCTGACCTCGAGTCGTCTCGCAGCTTCCGTCATCATGTCCATCGACTTCCCCAAGGAAGAGGAAGCAACCATCGAGCGGTGGCGCGAGATCAACGCCTTCCAACGTCAGGTTCGTTGCCCTCCTCCTCCATCCTCCATCCCCAGGATAATCCCACGTGCTCCCCTCGCTCCCCTCGTCCACCCGTCCGCGCTCAAGACCTTCTTCCCTAACCCTAAAGTCACAATAGATCGAGCTCTCCGAGGGCCGCCCGCGTTACACTTTCTACGACGGACCTCCCTTCGCGACTGGACTCCCCCATTATGGCCATCTTCTGGCTTCTACTATCAAGGATGTTATCCCCCGGTATTGGTCGATGAAGGGCTTCCATGTCGAGCGTCGCTTTGGATGGGATACTCATGGCCTGCCCATAGAACACGAGATTGACAAGAAACTGGGTATCTCTGGAAAGGCTGCCGTCATGGAACTCGGCATTGCCAAGTACAACCAGGAGTGCCGAGCCATCGTCATGCGCTATGCATCTGAATGGCGTGAAACTATCGAGCGTCTCGGACGCTGGATCGACTTTGACAATGATTACAAGGTGATTGCGCTCCTAAACTTGCCTAGATAACCCAGCATGACTAACCTTTCCTTCTAAAGACCATGGATCCTAGATTCATGGAATCCGAGTGGTGGGTCTTCAAGCAGCTTTTCGACAAGGGCCAGGTCTACCAAGGCCATCGAGTGATGCCATACTCCACCGTCCTCACCACGGCGCTCAGCAACTTCGAGGCCAACCAGAACTACCAGGATGTCACCGACCCTGCCGTTGTCGTTTCCTTCCCTCTCGTGGACGACCCCAACACCAACCTCCTGGCTTGGACCACAACACCGTGGACCCTTCCCTCACACCTCGGCCTCGCCGCTCATCCCGACTTCGAGTACGTCAAAATCCTTGACGAGAAATCCGGCAAGACTTACATCCTCCTGGAGAAACTTCTTGGAACCGTCTACAAAGATCCCAAGAAGGCCAAGTTCACCATCGTCGGAAAGCTCAAGGGCAAGGACATGCTTGGATGGAAATACGTGCCCCCCTTTGATTACTTCTACGAAGAGTTCAAGGATTTCGCATTCAAGGTCTTGAACGCCGAATATGTGACCTCAGACAGTGGCGTCGGAATTGTCCACCAGGCCCCAGCTTTTGGTGAAGATGATTACAACGTTGCCGTGGCTGCAGGCGTCATCAACGAGAATCGACCACCCCCGGACCCCGTCAACGATACCGGTCACTTCACGTCTCGCGTCAATGATTTTGCGGGAATGCACGTCAAGGAGGCCGACAAGCACATTATCAAGTATCTCAAGGGCAAGGACCGTATCGTTGCGGAGTCACAGCTTAGGCATTCGTATCCCATGTGCCCGCGCTCCGATACTCCCCTGATCTACAAGGCCGTTCCGTCCTGGTTCATTCGAATCCCTGACATCATCCCAGATATGCTCAAGAACATTGAGGGTACCCATTGGGTTCCCAATCTCGTCAAGGAGCGTCGGTTCGCCAGCTGGATCGCCAATGCCCGAGACTGGAACGTTAGCCGCAACCGATACTGGGGCACCCCCATCCCCCTTTGGGTCAGCGAAGATTTGGAGGAAAGAGTGTGTATCGGCAGCGTTGAGGAGTTGCGCGAGCTGAGTGGATATGAGGGAGACCTCACGGACCTTCACCGTGACAAAATTGATCATATCACCATTCCGAGCAAGACGGGCAAGGGTCAGTTGAAGCGCATTGAGGAAGTCTTTGATTGCTGGTTCGAATCCGGAAGCATGCCATACGCCAGTCAACATTATCCCTTTGAAAATGTGGACAAGTTCAAGGAATCCTTCCCTGGAGACTTCATTGCCGAGGGACTTGATCAGACCCGAGGTTGGTTCTACACGCTTCTTGTGCTGGGAACTCATCTTTTCGGGTGCTCTCCCTTCAAGAACTGCGTTGTGAATGGTATAGTTCTTGCCGAAGATGGCAAGAAGATGTCCAAGCGACTCAAGAACTTCCCCGACCCCAAGATTGTACTCTCCAAGTATGGTTCGGACGCTCTACGTCTTTACCTTATCAGCTCCCCCGTTGTCCGCGCCGAACCCTTACGATTCAAGGAGTCTGGTGTCAAGGAAGTTGTTCAAAAGGTGCTTTTGCCTCTGTGGAACAGCTACAAGTTCTTCGAAGGCCAGGTCGCACTGCTGAAGAAGGTGGAAAACGTCGACTACAAGTGGGATCCCAGCATGGAGTCCAGCAACACCAACGTCATGGATCGGTGGATCCTGGCAAGTTGCCAGAGCTTGTTACAATTTGTCAATGAAGAAATGAAGGGTATGGAGCTTCCTCCAAGATTTGGATATTACTGTGGCTAACATGGCTCACACAGGTTACCGGCTTTACACCGTCGTACCCCGACTCCTGGGACTCATCGACAACACGACCAACTGGTATATCCGGTTTAACCGAAAGCGACTTAAGGGTGAGAATGGTCTCAACGACACTCTGCATGCGCTCAATGCCCTGTTTGAAGTGCTGTTCACTCTATGCCGTGGACTAGCTCCCTTTACCCCTTTCCTCACGGATGAGATCTATTTGAAGCTCCTGCCTCACATTCCGAAGGAGCTGCAAGGAGAGGACGCTCGAAGCGTGCACTTCCTCCCATTTCCCGATGTCCGAGAGGAGCTCTTTGATGCCGATGTTGAGCGTCGTGTGGGACGCATGCAGAAGGTCATCGAGCTTGCGCGAGTGTCGCGTGAGCGTCGCACAATTGGTCTTAAGACTCCTCTGAAGACCTTGGTGGTCCTTCATCATGACCCCCAGTACCTGGAGGATGTCAAATCATTGGAGTCGTACATTACCGAGGAGTTGAATGTTCGGGATCTGATTCTCTCTGGTGACGAAGCCAAGTACAACGTCCAGTATAGCGTCACTGCCGACTGGCCAGTGCTGGGCAAGAAGTTGAAAAAGGACATGGTACGTGTCAAGAAGGCCCTCCCCGGCCTCAAGAGCGATCAAGTGCAGGCCTACGTGCGAGACAAGTACGTTCTTGTGGATGGTATCCGCCTGGAGGAAGGTGACCTGGTTGTGCGCCGTGGTGTCCTGGAGAGCGATTCATCCAAGAACCTCGAGACCAACACGGATAGCGACGTTCTCACAATTCTGGACACTGAGCTGCATCCAGAGTTGGCTCAGGAGGGCGTTGCTCGTGAAATTATCAATCGGGTGCAGAGGCTCCGAAAGAAGGCCTGTTTGAAGCCGACCGACGATGTGAAGATGGAATATTGTGTAGGGTCGGACCCCGAGAACGTGGGTCTGGAGGAGGTCTTCGTGTCGCAATCGGCAGCATTTGAGAAGGCGCTCCGGCGCCCGCTTGAGAAAGCGGTTGAGGAACCACAGGCAGAATCCGTCATTGCGGAAGAGGATCAGGAGGTACAGCAGGCAACTTTCTTGCTGCGCCTATTGAAGCTGTGATTGCGAGGTCTCGAGAAGTAGAAATGATATTGGGTGGACGGCTACAATGTAGAAGAACAGTTCTTAGGGATATGTTTCCCTATTTTCTTGAAGCCGCCTGTGCCAGAACACCGAGTCAGGACATGTGAGATGTAGGAGCTGTAGTGAGGAGGGTGTGCGGGAGAACAAACCAGATAGCAGTTTTTGAGCTTCATAAACTCTTTGACGCACTTGTCTTTGTGAACCGAGTTGTAGTCGGCAACAATGCACTTGCCGTAGACAGCGGCCTGGACAGTTTACTGTTGTTAGTAAAAAAGAATTCTCAGCAAGCCTCAGTCAAATGCTCACCTCGGCTGAGCACTGAGACACCGCCTTGGCGAACTTCTGGATGGGGCGAGTGCTTGTATGTGTCATGGCGGGACAGGGTGACGGGACGACGGCAGTTGGGGGGACTCAGAAGAGAGGAAGATTCTGATAACACGAGGCCGAGCTGTTGGATTGAAAATGACAGTACAGTGCAAATAGGCCGTGTTCTGTACACAGTCCCGGTGGACAGTGACAAAGGCGGTTGCCCCATATCTCCCGGCCCCACTCGGAGGTACGTCGACCCAGCCACCCACTTTACGCGCGAAACCTTCCCTGCAACTTTGGACGCGATCGCGAAGCTTGGTGTTTTCGTTGGCCTGTTGACTGAATTGTTCCTAGTCAGTCCCCTGCGCTTTGTTCTCACCTCCCCGCCCCCTTTGGCTACACCGTTGTCCGTTGCTGTGCTGTGCGCATCCTACCCGCTCTCGCATATTTGCTTTGTCCCGCTCTCCCGTCGCGCGCATCCGGATTGCGATCCCAGACTCGTTGCGCGGGACCTCAGCCGCCTTTCTCTGCTCGATTTCTCTCTAGAGCTGTCGCAAGCTTCTTGCCCCGACACCTCACACGCCCAAGCGACTGCGCACCTCCCTCTCTCGACTATGGATCAATGACGGAACTGGGCAGCCTGCCGATAGTACGCCGCAGATGTCCTTCGACCGATCGCCCTCAGATGCGGACCATCTCGTGGCACACATGCAACCACAGGACCCGCGACCTTCCTCGCCATCTGACGACGATGACCACTCCAGCAGCACCAGCGCTAAGCGGCCACCGTCAAGCCAAGACACTTACTACTCCAATGACGGTCCGTGTTGAAGCGACCACGCTCATGGCTGTCGTCTTACGCTGACAATTGTAGACATTGCAGCACTACATGCAGTTGTCGCCACTGCCCAGCAGCTGCTCAATGTATCCCCAGAACCGAAACCCGTACCCGTCCAAGCTCTCTTCAAGGCGTATGATACTGTCCTCCCTGACTACGGAATCAGCCCTGAAAATGACCACCATCTGGCGTCTTTTCTTTTCCGAATAGGCGGCGAGACAGGTGAAGGCAACCTGGTCGACAAGTTCCAGGCCATCCTCAGTCGCATGGGGATTGTGCTCGAATTCGCCAATACTGATTCATCCCGAGCTTCTCCACCAGCATCACCGGCATTTTCTTCGTCCAGCCGACAAGAATATAACTATGGGGGACAAGACGCCGACGACCTTACGACTGAGGAGATCAACCTCCCTCAGCGGTCTATTCAGCCAGCCATAACCTCAACCCGGTTAGAAGCTCGAGAGGAACTTGCATCTTCTCGTCCAAACTTCGAAGAGGATGAAGCCCAACTCAGGGCTCAACGAGCTGCCCTGTCTACCGCTATGGGTCGCTGGCGTTCTCTGGCTTTGAGGCAAAGAGAACGACAGCCTCAGCAAGACGCCCTCGACAACAATGACACTACGGAGGAGGCCCAAGGCTGCAGAGACGCGCTGAGGCCTTCTAATTACGGAGACTTCGACCGGGAGCGTCGCGACAAGGCTTTGTCTGTTGTTGAGGAGGAACCTGCACATGAAAGCTTGGTCAACCAACCAAGTGTCGACATAAGCGCACATCATAATTCCTTGCGTTCCTTGTTGGATCGTCCCCATCTCCCCGACATTGAACTCGAAGGGCAGCCAATCGATCAGGTGCCAGAGAACCGCAAAACACCATTACCGGCCGACGAGACGATGCCACACGCTGAGCAACAGGCCCCAGGCGACCACCCCCAAAGGACCACCATGCAGGGAGGTTTTCCATCTGGTGTCCAGCCTCAAGAGGAAGCAGTTCCTTCAAGAGAGGCAACCCAGACAGATGAGGCAGGTAATGATGAAGACCAGGACCTGACACAGCGGCCCACGACGCCCACTCAACCCCCGCAGGACCGTTCTTCTCAAATCACACCTATTCAGTCTCAGAAGGAACTCGACCCAGCCGAGCTAGAAGCGAGGCATCAAAGGCTATTGAGACAAGCGAGCCGCGCTCGCCAGCTCTATCTCGCAAGCAAGGTTTTCAATCACTGGGCTGATCGTACTGCCCGCCGGCTCGAACGAGATGCCGTTGCAAGACGACACATGATTCGATTCCGTTACTTCCGGACCTGGACCCAAGCTCCATCGTTCAGAGAACCGACTACTGATCACATGAGTGCCGCTGTTGCTGTGAAGAAATGGCAACGCATTGCAACACAAGATGACAACCTCAGAAGTATCGCCAAGAAAATCGCCGAGGGGCATCGCTTGAAAATAATACAACGGGTCTTGGATCAGTGGTCGTATAATCGCCTTCAGCATGTCGGTCGCGACATCATAGCCTCGCGCAGGAGGACCAAGGCGCTTTCGAGCTGGACGGCCCAGGTCTCTGGAAGTTTGGCTTTCGCCGAAGCTACTAATATCCAAATAAGATATCGAAGGGGACTCGGCGTCCTAGCCAAGTGGCAAAGTCATACCAACAAAGAGATGGAGCTAGCCGCAGCTTCCAGGCACATCGGGGCTGCCCAGCAATCTTTCAACTATCTACGTGAGTGGTGGGACCAAGCTGAACTTGGACGTCGAGCGACAGCGTATCGTCAACATCTCTTGGCGAAAAAGGCGACCTTCGCCTTCGACCAATGGAACCTGCAAGCAAGAGCCCAAGCATTCATTTGGCGACGTGAGTATGTTTCGGCCACTCGCGTGTTCGACAAGTGGTGTCAAAGTGTTGAGCAAAAGAAGGATTTATTACTCAAAGCCAAGCGCTATTATGGGGACCGAAGCAAGTCCGAGGTTCTGCAATGTATGCACCGTGTACACGAGCGATCATCACAGCTGTCGTATATGGAAGGTCGGGCTTGTCTCTATCTCAGGGGAACTCGCATGTTGAGCGTTTTCAACAAGACGATACAGCTACGGAAGGATCGGGACAAGGAGCATGTTAAGCGATACCTGATGGCAAGATACACGAAAGTGTCATCTGCGAGAAAGAAACGAAGTTTCTTTGCTGCACTTGATAAGTGGAGAGCATTCACGGCCCGAGACCAGGCGCAGGCTGGAACTGCTTCTGAGCTAAACGCGAGAGGTCAAGTCCAGCAGCAGATTACCGCTTTGCAATTCTGGAACGATCAGGCGGAGATGGACCAGAGACGCTTACGCGAAACCCAACTTCAACATAGCCAAGGCTATTTACGGGTCTGGAGACAGCACGCCGAAGATCTTGAGCAGCGAGACATGGAAGCCTGGCAACTATGGGCTGTCTCAAGGCAACGCAATTGCTTGAAGGAATGGTCAATCTCATCGTTACAACAAAGCGGACAAGCGCATACTGCCCTGGAGGTCCAGAAAAAACACAATCGCGAGAGACGAAACCGATATTTGCACCAGTGGAGGCATCTTGGCGACAGACCTAGGTCACAAATTGCTGGCTTCGACTCTCAGCGTGGTTCAACATACCTCCCGGGAGGTTATCGGGGTAGCTTGATAGCGCTCTCTGGACGGCGCTCAGTACTCAGACGCAACGAAAAGGCCCAGGACTTCCCGACGAGCCCAGTCGAGACCCCCACTCGGTGGACCGGACAACCTATCATGATGACGGGCATCTTGCAAGGCAGTTCAATGGCCCCCGTGAGAGAGGCGGATGAGGACGATGGAGAATCTTCCGATGGCGATGACATGGAGATAATTGCATCCCCGTCAAAAAAGCCGCAGGATCGCAGAGCCGAACGGTTCTCGGCGCTACCTTCGACGACGCCAAGAGCTCCAGTGCCATCACACCTTGAGAACGACTTCCGCCAGCGACTTAGCGAGCCTGCACCAGTCGAAAGGAGCAAGGCAGGTTGGTCAACCCAACGTATGTCCACTGGCATACCGCAGCGGACAACACAGAGTATCTCGCTGCAACCCGATCTGCCTCAGTCTGAACACGTTGTTCGTCCTGCATCTTTGCTGCGGCCGATCAAACCGGTCGGATACGGACGGATAAACGAGACATCGCTGGGACCGCAACCAGTCTCCCGCTCACTTACAAGGACTATGGGAAACAAGTCCGTCGGCGCGAATGCATCAGGGTTGCGCTATGGCGTCAGTCAATCACCTAACACCACCCCTTTGGCCAGCTCTGCGCGAATCCAGTCGCCGAGGTCATTTTCTGTCGCAACGAAAACGTCAATAGATGCCGCGAGACGGGAGGAGGCGCCTAGAAATGGAGAGCAACCCAATCATAATGCTGTGAATAGATGAATCATGTATCTTGGGCCGCGGTGGTTCCGTAACATGGAAAATGAGAGCACGAGGGAAGGAATTTTGGTTGAAGCATCCAAGGGAAGCGGATCGGGAACAGAAGTTGGATGTTATTTTTTTGGTGATGTTATATGACCGGCTCGCCATGGATACCCTTGCTGTTGATATAAACTATATGGAAAGGAGCTGGTGGCGTTTTTGGTAGGGGAAATGAAGCATTCATCCTTTGGTGTAGAGAAGCAAAGGCAGACACACGTTACAACACTTGTACTCGTCTTATGTTTGACTGAGGCATCTTGGTGAGGTTACGCAGGAAGCTGTTGAAGTTTGTTTGTCTGTCCTGTCACCCTGAGAAAGGGTTTAGTGGGGCGGTGCGTTGATGTGGACGTCACGTCACCCGACGTCACGCTACTGGTAATGCCTGCAACTATTAGGTACCTTAGTTAGTTATGTGTATTCTCATTTATTGCATGAATGCAAGGCCTCCGATGACCTCAACCAGAGCGAGCAATACTGGCCACTACGAATCGAACTCAAGCTGCCTCGCCTGCCCGATCAGGCTCCTCGACCATCCTTCAACCCACCCGGAGATGCGCGACCCGTGATCCCTTGGTAGCATGAAAGCCGTCCTACCGGGCAAGCCGCAGTCGAGGCTCCAAGGTCTGGCCTCGGGCTATTGGGACGCCCGACACATCAACGTAGGTGCCCTCGACTCACCGGTCCTTCAAGCCTCGGCCTCTGGACTCAAGCTCTAGCTAAAGGCGCTATCGTCTCGCAGGCATACATCACCGGAAGCGCGTTCGCAATCCTCGAAGGATCCCGCGGGGTCCTGCAGACCATCTACGATGACGACCCCCAGCCCCTGGACGCCATCGCCTTTAACGAAGCCTCGGGCAAGATAGCTACGTGCACCTCGACCCAAGTCCGAGTCTATCGCCCGTTTGGGTCCAGAGAAGATGCGCTGAAGGTTCTACTGCCTCCCCGACGTCGACATGCTGGCGTACTACAACTGCACGGGCTTGCTAACAGCGTGGTAGTGGGCCCTGGAATCGACTTTCGACATCCCCCATCCGACTCTCGAATCGGCATGCGCCCTGTCTTGGGGAAGCTCGGAGGAGCTTCTCGTCGCCACCAGCTTCCTCTCTTTGTACGATACCAAAACCGAGCCGAAATGCCTGTGGCAGAAGAAGCTCCCGGGCCCTGTCAAGCACGCCTCACTCTCCTACGACTCGGCACATATTGCCTGTACTGGCCAACACGACTGCCTCGTCAAAGTCTGGCGTCGGTTGACGTATGCCGCCGATGAGGTGAGGTTTGTCTTGACTTATCTTCGCCACCCGGATGTCGTGGTCTCAGTGAGGTGGCGCAAGCCATTCCATATTGAACAGGCCGCCGACAACGTCCTATACACTATTTGTCTCGACAAGTGTGTCCGTATATGGACACCGACAGAGAGCGCCGACGGAAAACATTGGCGGCTATGGAGCCTAGTTGATATATGCGCGCCATCCCGAGACTATCCATTTCCACAAGACATGCGCTGGGCCTTCATTCTCGATGGCCGCGACTTCACAGCATCTGTAGAGAAGGCAGTTGAGGATCGCATGTCTGACGATTCGAGCACTGACGATGTAGCACTTGACCACCTGGTTGCCATCGCAAACAAGAACCCAGAGATTTGCATCGCTCTTGACGGCCAAGGGATGATGTCGGCTTGGGCCCTGGAGAATGTATCCAGTAGCACTGCTGGCAGCCCAACTGTTTTCAATGTCGCACAGGTCGAATCCAACCAACTGGAACTCTTTGGGAAGTTTTTGTCCGCCAAGGACACGCCCCATACCGAAGTGCAGACCTATTGCGACAGGACCAGTGGTAAGGTCCATGTCCTACTGCATTCCTTCGACGGGAGGATAGGCGTCTTCACGGGCAGTGTTGCAGATCTTTTTGATCCCACAACCAATGACAGGCGTCTCTTTCTGCAAACGATTTGGGCTGGGCACTCAACTTCTATCACCAAGATCGTCCGAAACTTCAGTGGTCGGGCTGTCGTTTCACGGACCAGAGATGGCGAGAGTATCGTGTGGAAGCACGTCCTGAACAGACAGGATAATCCTGGCCTTGGCCTGACTCGCGCCAGCGTCATTCCCGAGAAGGGCCACATACATCGCATATGTGTTCTGCGAAAGGGTCGGTTCGTCGTCTTTCTCCGCCACGAGACGGTCTCGCTCTGGGACTGTCGGTCACATCAAGCTTACTCCCTCGCTCGGTGCGACTATCAAGTTTCGGGTAAGCCCCTGTGTTTGATTATTCTGCCGCGTCGACAAGTGAAAGACTACACAGTCGCACACATTGCCACGGTAACTTCAGAGCGACAAGGCGTTGTCTGGGAAATCAAGCTACCCCGTTACTTGGATGACCCAAAGGCCACCGCCGGGGCTAATGTCCGGGAGTTCTGTCGGTTTGAGCTGGAAGATGTCGAAGGCTTGGCCTATGTTCTTCCCGTAGATCCTGCTGGATCGTCCCCCGTCGTCTCTGGGTTTCTGGATATCTTCGCTCGTGATGTTGCTATCTCGTATACCCAAACTGGTCGCGTCAACTTTTGGACTGCACGTGTCGACCCTGAACAGAACAAAGTTGGGTGGTTGTCCACATGTTGCACAGAGACTGGGGTGTCCGAGCCTGCCTTGGTCAGTGGGAGTACCTTGAAAAAGGCCGCGTTGGTGAACTCGACCAGATCGCAACTCACCATCTGGGATGTAGGCAGTTCCCGCCTTGAGTATGAGAACGACTTCAAGGAACATAATATGATCCGGGATCTCGATTGGACCTCAACGCCTGATTCGCAGTCCATCCTGGCGGTTGGCTTCCAATATCGAGTTATCCTGCTTTCACAGATGCGCTTCGATTATCTCAACAAGGGCCCTGCCTGGGCCCAGATTCGGGAGATTAGCATCCGTGAGCTTACTCCTCATCCCATTGGTGACTCGACTTGGTTGGGTGATGGCCATCTAGTGATAGGAGCCGGGAACCAGATGTTTGTCCAGGACAGACAGGTTGGGGTTTCCGAATCCCACCAGCCAGACCTTCGCTTACCGCCTCGAAAGGACGGTGCTTGGGACATATTCGAGGCTGCACAGAGATTCAACGGCCCTCTTCCGGTATTTCACCCACAGTTTCTCAGCCAATGCATTTTGTCAGGGAAGACCACCCTTGTGAGGCGGATCCTTGTGGCGCTACATAAGACCTTGAAGTACCACATTGAGGGCGAGACCATTGATGACTACCTTGGAATGGATGTGGGGGAGTTCTACAGCCCCTTGGTAAGTGAGCAAAGCCATCCCACTCGTCCTCTGATGCTTACGTCTCGCGATAGCAATCCCGGACTCAGGCCACCGAGAAGGGCTCAGGCTCGTATCTGAACGGTTCCTACGATGAGGAAGAAGATGACGGTGTGTTTACCGAGCAGACTGCGGTTTCCATCAATGAGAAATTGACCAAGGTGGGGATTTCTCAGCTATCTGGCCACGAACAGATCCAACTGGCGGACATTATTGAATGTGTGTCTCTGGTTGAGCAACACCGTCGGTCCATGGATGAGAATGGTGCTCGGTTCATGTTGTTCTTCCGCCAGCATGGACTTCGAAAGGGGCGGACAAACGAGATGCATCTCTCATGGCGTGAGATTAATTGGGCGTATCATTCGAACAGCCAAGATATTTTGGTGGATTTCGTGTCCCGCCAAAACCACGGGGGCATGCTTTGGGAGCATGCTCGCGAAAGCGGCCTTTTCATGTGGCTTTCTGATGCGGCTGCCTTGGTAAGTACATCTTTCTGTGTTCTTTTATGGAAGCGATGAACTGACTGATGGGCCACAGAAAAGTCAGTTCGAACTGATCGCTAGGAACGAGTACACGAAGAGTGAAGTGAAGAACCCTGTAGAGTGTAGCCTGTACTACCTTGCGCTCCGCAAGAAGGCAGTGCTTCAGGGGCTTTGGCGAATGGCCAACTGGAATAGGGAACAGGGAGCAACACAGCGATTATTGGCGAACAACTTTGAAGATCCAAAGTGGAGGACAACGGCTTTGAAAAATGCATACGCGTTGCTTAGCAAGCGGCGATTTGGTATGTCACAGCTGGGACTGGCCGTTCAAAGGGCAAAAGCTGACATGACATAGAATATGCCGCAGCGTTCTTTCTCTTAGCTGATCACCTCCATGACGCTGTAGAAGTTTGCCTAAGACAGCTCAAGGACATGCAGCTAGCAATAGCCATAACGCGGGTATACGAAGGAGATAATGGCCCGGTCTTGCGGCGACTGCTTCAGGATGAAGTGCTCCCACTAGCAGCACAGGAAGGCAATCGCTGGCTGGCGTCCTGGGCATTCTGGATGCTGGGCCGCAAAGACATGGCGGTGAGGGCGCTAATTGTATGGTGACCCTGGATAACTCGCGACACCATCTCAAACTAACCCCTTTTCTCGCAGATGCCTGTCTATACCCTCATGGAGACTCCTCGCTCACCAGACATCAAATCACGGCTGTTCCTTACGGATGACCCGGCTTTGGTTGTTCTTTACTCACACTTGCGACATCAGACACTACAAACGCTCCGAGGCGCTTCCAAAGTCACGCCCAAGGTTGAGTGGGAGTTTGTCTTACACAGTGCCAAACTCTACGACCGCATGGGCTGTGATCTCCTAGGCCTAGACCTAGGTATGTATCCGCATGCATCCCCCAACTTCTTTGAGATGTTGACAGTCTTGCAGTGCGAAACTGGGAGTTCCAGCAGCCGGGGGTTGTCGGTTTTGGTGGAGTGGTCAACCCGCTCAAGTTGCTTCGTCGTCGTACCTCGCTCGTGGTTGCCGATCTGCCGTCGCCTTCTATGCACTTTGAGACACGGAGCAACGGTAAGAAACCCCTCGGGGCACCACCAACGACATTCGAAGAGCCAGATGCAAGTTCGCTCCTGGATAGCTTTGGCTTTTAGACCGTAGTTGTGCAAATTTGTATACCAGTGGAAGATGTATGGAGAGCAACGACAAGGCACCAGAACTGGTCAACCTCGCGGGTGATGGAAAAGGGATCCCGAAGGCATTGGAGTGAACAATTGTACCACTTCGTGTATCCGTACTGTAAATAGTCCGTCGTTTGCTTTGAGAAAGTCATTTTTCGGCTTCCGGCCACAGCTATCCACCTGTCTTGTGTGTGGTTTTCTCGGCTGTAGTGATGGGGTTTGTGTTCGATAATGGGCGGTGCTCTTTGAAGTTAGTCAACTAATGTGCTTTGCTTGAGAATAACTCAATGAATAGAAGGTATTTGCGTCGGGCCGGGGTAGCTAGCATGATTCACGTTTAGTTCAATTAGTAATCACCGGGCTCGGAAGCGGCGTCCACGGCGGGTTCCACAAGCCGTACTTCAACCTCCCGTCCGCATCGCGTCAACCGCGGGCGTACGAAGACGCCGACATCGACATCGACAGAAGCTTTTTTACCATGGCGACAAAGTCGATTCCCGGGCGGAGCTTCACCACCAGGGCCGTCCTGGCTGGTCTGGCCGTCGGTACCATCATCTGCTTCTCCAACATGTACTTTGGCCTGCAGACCGGGTGGGTGTCCATCATGTCCATGCCTGCCAGCCTCATGGGCTTCGGTATCTTCAAGCTGATTGCACCTCATCTTCGGTTTCCATTCTCGCCTGTCGAGAATGTGCTCCTCCAGAGCGTTGCATGTGGCATGGCCATTATGCCTCTTGGATGCGGCTTTGTTGGCGTAGTCCGTTGATCCCCCTTCCCTCCTAATTATCGCGTCGTCGAGACACGCGCTAACACGCGATATCCATTTCCTAGATTCCGGCCCTCAACTACTTGCTAGCCGCCGACGAACAAGGCCCGATTTCCTTGAGTACCTGGCAGCTGATTATTTGGTCCCTCGGGCTCTGCTACTTTGGCGTTGTCTTTGCTGTTCCTCTGTGAGTGTCATGTCTCACCCCCCCTTGACTTCACCCTAGGCTTGCTGACAGGTTCGCTTACGCTCCCGGAAGGCGACATCAAGTCATCATCAGGGAACGTCTCAAATTCCCGAGTGGCTTCAGCACTGCTGTGTTGATCTCGGTGTTGCACGGGCAGCAGTCTTCCAAGGAGGAGCTCGATGCCGCCGCGAAAGGCGGCTTTGCAAGTCTCGTACCTCAAGATGCATCGCTTCACGGCCCAAGTGCCGGCCAGGTTACGGCTGATGAGGAGCGCCCGGAAAGCCAGGACGAAAGCCTTGGCAACGCGGGATGGGCCTCGAACATGCGCCTGCTGCTGATGTGCTTTGCAGGCTCCGGTCTCTCTACTCTGCTGACTTACTTCTTCCCCATCCTACGTAACCTGCCAGTTTTCGGCTCTGTCGCAGCCACTTGGCTTTGGACCTTCAACCCTAGCCTAGCATATGTCGGCCAGGGAATTATCATGGGCCCCGAAACTACGCTGCATATGGCCATTGGTGCTGTCGTTGGCTGGGGCATTCTGAGTCCCCTTGCCAAGTCTCGTGGTTGGGCCCCTGGTGATGTTGACGACTGGGAACATGGCAGCAAGGGGTGGATTATCTGGATTTCCCTGGCAATCATGCTGGTGGACGCCATCGTCAGCCTAGCCTACGTCGCACTTCGACCACTCATGGTCCAGGACCTCCCTGGTATTTTGATGTCCTTGCGACAGCAAGTTCAGGGGCATGGTATCTCTGGGTTGTGGCGGCAACGTTCCCATGGCTACTCTCTGCTTCGAAATGATGACGATGAGCCATCATTTCCGGCTGGTGAAGCCGGTGCAGGAGATTATCCCTCCAACTCCGTACAGGAGCAAGAAGACGCACCACTCGACCAGCGTATCGGTGGTAAATTCGTGTCTGTCGGGCTGCTTGTATCAATCGCAATCTGCGTTCTGACCATTCACATTGTGTTCGGGAACCTCGTCCCTCTGTACGCCACCATCATCGCGGTCCTCATGGCTCTGGTGTTGAGTATCATGGGCGTGAGGGCGCTGGGCGAGACGGATCTGAATCCCGTATCAGGCATCAGCAAGCTCGCGCAACTGTTTTTCGCCCTCATTATCCCCCAATCTCACAAATCGAGCGTTCTCATCAACCTCATTGCTGGGGCAGTTGTATGTCCCATGCCTACCCTGTGCTTACGAGGACTCTACTAACCATTGCGTTGCGAATTAGTCCGAAGCCGTAGGCCACCTCGCCCTGACTCTAAATATCCTGTACTAGACGTTGCTAACTCTATCGGTCAGGGTGCACTGCAAGCAGGTGATCTCATGCAAGATCTAAAGACAGGCCACTTGCTGGGAGCTGCCCCAAAGGCTCAGTTCTGGGGACAAGTCATCGGAGCCACTGCCGGGGCAGTTCTCAGCGCCTTCATATATCGCGTCTATACTCGGTTGGTTTTACTTCCGGCTATGTTATCCCGTAAAGCTTCACCGCGGCTGACATAGCTTGCATTATAGCGTCTACGAGATTCCCGGAGAGCTCTTCCAGGTCCCGACTGCCTATGTTTGGATCTTCACCGCTCGGCTTGTCACTGGCGCGGGATTGCCGTACATGGCTAAGGAATGGGCTGTCGGTGCGGGCGCCCTCTTTGCGGTCACGACCATCGTGAGAACTGCCGCTACCGGAAAGAGATGGCGTCCTCTCATCCCAGGAGGCATCGCCGTCGCTGTTGGTGAGTGCAGGCCACCCCCGTACAAACAATTGTCTTGCTGATACGCCAAAAGGAATATACAACGTTCCATCTTTCACACTGGCTCGAACAGCCGGCGGCTTGTTTGCATGGTATTGGGTCCACGTTTTGCGACGAGCGAACACTCCACTCATTATTCTTGCATCCGTACGTATGATCCCGGCTACAGGCAGGCAGGTTCTAATTTCTGGTTTAGGGCTTTATCCTTGGGGAAGGATTCCTAAGCATCGTGAATCTGTTCCTGCAGGGCCTGGGAGTCCCTCATTTCTGAGGGCTCTGAAATCCCAGGGGCGAATGGCCGAGCAGAACCAAGCTGCGGAACCCAGCATCAGGCCTGTTCCGAACTGCGATTCCCAGGTGCTAAGCGTCTCTACTTCAATTCCCAAGATTCGTTCCTTGTGTGGCCTTCTGGGTCCGTCCACGATGTTTTTAACACCAGTGCCCTAGCATTGTCTTCGGGGGCTTCAAAAACAATCTCCCCAGAGAGGCTGGCTGGCGACAATGTCCCTGTTGTACCCTCCTCCGGCTGCGCAATCAGAAGCCCCTGCTTCCAGTGCGTTACCGTACCATACGGGCCGGTAGTGAAAGCCACGCTGCCTGGAGCCTTCTTATCCCATGTTGTTGGTGTCGTCACAGGGGCGGGGACGGGCTCGCTCCGCGAGGTTGTAAAGAAATTGTCGAACCAAATGAGGAAACCATCCACTCCGTCGACCTTGCGAGTCAGCCTCGACGACCACTTCGCCGTGAATTGAAGGTCCGATGCCTTTATTGTGTGAAGGTCGAGCACCTTAAACGGGAATGGTTCGCCGCAAACGGAGCTCTCAGGCACCGCCTCGATCCTTGCCTCGGTGTAAATACCCTCTTGCATGGCTTTCATGTCGAAGCCATACACGTCCCTCCAATAGGAGATGTGGTCTGACACATATTCCTGGTCGGCCACCGGGGCGATCCAGATAGAACAGGAACTAGGGGCCAGTAGTCCGTCGGGCTTGAGATATTTGTCCCGGGCGTAGAGGACACTTGGGAGCATAGCCTCATAGAGTAGACAGTATCCCATCCACTCACTCACAATTATGTCGACTTGGTCCACCGGCAGCTGGACGTCCTCAATAGCGCCCCGGAGCAAAGTGATGACGTTAGACAGGCCATTGTTGAAGACGTTCTCCCGGGCTTTCGTGATGATATCTGACTTATCAACTGCGATGACCTGCTTCGCGCCAGCCTTGGCACAGAACATGCTCAGGATGCCTGGTTGGAAGTTGATCAGTAGGAAGGCAAATGGTGTTTTGCAAGGACAAGTTGTCTCTTACCAGTGCCACATCCAATGTCTAGGACGACTTTGCCTTTGAAGATGTGCTTGTTTCCGTAGATGAAATCACGGTAAGCATCGGTGCGCACTGCGTCTTTCAGCATCGTCTCGTGGATCTCTGGTGCAAGTTAGCGTCTGGATATGTTGACACTGGGAAAGTCTCACCATGAGCGGCGTAGGATTCAAAGTAGTGTGCTGAATCATCCTTCTTGTCGGCAGGAGCAGCATCGGCGTCATCGCCCCATCGCTGATCGAGAGTCTGCTCGACAGCCAGGCGATAATTGGCGAAATGGCTGCGCACTTTCTCCAGCTCTTCCTCAAGGGCCTTGTTCTGCGCCAACAGACTATCGGCAGAGGTGTTCTGGCTCTGCGGATCAGGCCCGCTGCTCTGGATAGTCTGGAGGATTTCGTCGAGAGAGAAGATGAGGGCATCGTTCTCAAGCACTGGCCGGAGGTACCGCTCATCGTCAAAGTCGCCCAGGGAGATTTCTGCAGGCAGCGACGAGCCCTGTTTGACACTGTCGCGCACATAGTTGACCAGCTTGACGGTACCGTGAAAATCGAGACTCAGGCGCTTTAGACAAGCGGCAAAATCGAATGCATGGTGCTCCTTGCAATGCTCGAGCATGGCCGCGACACTGGGAAAAGTCTGCGCATCAAAGAGGGAGGTGATGGAGACAGATTCCTCCTCCTCGGACTCAAGGTCAAGCCACTCGCCCTCGTCAGAGCCATCAGAGTCGTTGTGCAGCGACATGTCTACGAGGTAGGTTGGGTCTTCACTGGTTGCAAGGGGATGGATGTTGTGCTTGAATTTGGGACCAACGCCGAGGCCAAGACCAATATCAGCCAGAACTGTCGAAGTTAAGGTGGACTGCGTTTTGTGGGATCACAACCGCCATCGAGGAGGCTATGCCCTCTTGGGGAATTTTCTGGGCCGCCCAGCCAATGCAATGTGACGGCTGCAATGCAATCTGGCGAGGTACCGAGTCTAATATTTCTGTAAGGGGTATTTTACACGACTTTCCCAGACTTTCCTTTGTCGTTGTCATTATCGGCGTCGTCTTCATCTTCGTCTTCGTCTTTACCGTCATCATCCTCTTCCTCTTCCTCTTCATCTTCTTCATCGTCCTCATCATCATCATCATCATCATCATCATCATCATCCTCCCCGTCCGACACCGCTTCACCAAGCTCAGCCAGACGAGCCTGTAATATGATTAGTCAGGTAGATTGTTTCGATCCGCAAGCAGACGTACCTTGTATTTCGCCACTTTCTCCTCCAAGTCCCCAAACACCATGAGAAGGTCTTCAAGCTCTGATTGCACGGTTTCCTTGGCCTTGATCGACTCGGCCAATTTTGATTCCAACTTGTATCATCGTCAGCCACACAACTCGGTCAACCATCGTTTCTGGGGTGTTCACCTCCTTTGTCTTAGCCTGGCTGCCCTTCGTCGCCACAATGGCGTCGCGGAGCTCCTTCTCCAAGGTCTGGGTCCGCATCGCAGCCTTCTGGGCTTGCGATCTTTGCTCGTCCAACTCGTTTGTACTCCGGTTTCGAAGCTCCATCAGCTCGGCTGTGCTTCGTTCTTGAAGGTCCTTCATCGCAGTAGCATTCCGTGTTTCAAGTGCCCGCAGCTCGGCTGTACTCTTTTCTCGCAGCCCTTGCAATTCTTGGGTTTTGCTTTTCTGCGCCTGGACAAACAATTGTGTTAGCTAGTGCCACTCAAAAATAAAGGAAATACGTGCCTTCAGTACATCAACTTCGAGTCGGCCGATAGTTGCCCGCAAATCTGCCATCTCGGCATCCTTCCGGCGCTGGACTCGTTCAGCCTCGGCCTCGGCCGCTTTCCGGGCCTGAACGAGCTGCTTTTGGAGCTCGCCCTCTTTAGCCGTCTGCTGTGTTTGCAGCTGTGCCAACTGCTTTCGGTGATCGTTTTCTTTGGATGCCAATTGTGTTTGTAGTTTGCTAGGACCTGATCAGTTGCACTCAACGCCTAAAGAGAGAGGGATAGGGGCGAACCGCAGTTCTTCGCCATGGTGCTTCTGTAAGCCCTCGTTGACGGCTTTAATCCTTGATATGTCAACGATCCCTGATTCCTTAGTGCGCCGATGGTCCGCTTGCTCCTGGCCAAGCTGCCCCTCGAGCGAAGCCATGGTGGACTGGGCTTCCTGTATCGCGCGGTCCTTTTCCTCCAACTGGCTGCGAAGGGAGTCCACTAGCTCTCTTGATATGCCCTTCTGCACCCCGTTTGTGACTACAGATATTTCCATGCCAGGATCCCTGTCAATGGCACGTGCTATACGACTGTAGTTGTCTTTAAAGAACTCCACAAAAACAGAGTCGAAGAAGACATCGGCGACTCGTCCAGATGAAGTGTCGAGTTTCTGAGGTGTGACTTCGAACTCGCGCAGGAGCGGATGGCTGCGTAGCTTCGATAGTCGATCTAAGTATTGGTCTCGATCGAGTCTCGATGTGAAGATGGAGTGTAATGTGGCCCTGGGAATCGGCGAGTCCTTGGTAGAGAATTCATATGCAACACCCAGCAGCATCGCGCACAAGCCTTGTACGAGTTCACCGCCCGCTGCAGCGGGTTGCGAGACGACTTGCATCAAGCTCTGTACGTTGCTACCTTCAGAAAGGAAGTCATCGACAGCGTCAAGATCCTCAAACAACCACCCAAGGAGCAGCATAAGATACCCCACAAGGATGCGTGTATCCGCCCCGCGGCGAAGGCCGGAGACGACGTGCGCCGCGATGGTTTGGATGCCCGTTACCACCTCTTCACCATTGGATGCGTCGCCCTCGGTGAGACTCATTGCCTTGGCCTTGGTTTCGGGGCTGTCATACAATAGGTGAAATGTGATGACGGCCGCGAACCAATACTGATATGGATCCGTCGCTGACGCTTCTGTGGAAGATTGCAACAAAACGGTGAAGACATTGGACGACTCATCACGGCCAGACTGGTGACCCTCGATAGCCCTTGCAAGAAAATGCAATCTGACCTCGGCGTGGTGGGCAAAATATGCCTGAAGACACCCGCACGCAGCAAAGCGAACATCGAACTCCTGCAGATCTTGTATGCATAGAGTCAGGTCAAGCAATGCATCGATTACGTAGACTTGGGTTCGCCTTTTGGGCTCCTCCGTATTCCCATCGCCTATGTCTAACGGTGAAGGAACCATGAGCTGAGCGAAGCTTTCCTGAAGGGCCGCATTCTGCCGTATCACATCACCAGAGGTGATTAAAGCCTGTCTAGTTCGTTAATCATGCATTCTGCCAATCTGGTGGTCGGAAATTCATTCGCACCTCGGCCTTGATTTGCACCTGTGCTCCAGGACTAAAGGCTAGCTGCAGAACGTGATACGCCAAGCCATGTCGCCAAATAGCTGTCTGATTTTGGGATGTCCCCACAGAGCCAGGCGTGACGAAGAGTCGAATGATGGCCAGGAAAGCATAGACGTTACGATTCTTCTGAGCTTGCGCCCATGATGCAATGTCAGGAACTTCGCTTTTGGGTTGCAAAACTTGGCCCAGCAAGTCCGCCATGCGACTAATACAGCCTGACTCCCGAAACAAGGACTGGTTGGAGGTGTTGCCACGCAGTAGGTTGGCGAGAAGTATCAGGCAGTCCTCCACTGTCCTTCCACCATCAGCAAGAGATCCGTCCGCTTCGATTATCGCAAAGAGCTTATCAAAAGCATTCTCAAAGGCGACTAGCTTCTGTATCTCGAGCGATGTTGGCGTTAAGTAGGTCAATAGAGTAATTGCTTCATTCCGAATAGCTTCGCGTTGGTCATCGAGAACAGAAACAAGACGCGATATGCCCAAAGGAGCGGTGAAAACGCACTCCTCGGTCCGCTCAGTGCGCGCGGATAGAATAGCAGCAAGAAGTTGAAGCGAGTAGAGGCGCGAGTAGAAGTCTGCAGTCTCGAGGAAATCGAGGAGCAAGGTAATGTTCTCCTGCCGCTGGGTGAACTCATCAGCCAACCATAGGGCAATCTCTTCCGAAGCTTCAGGACTATCTTCATTTGGGCTGAAGAGCATCAACAGCGTCTCAAGCACAACTTTGACCGTATCCACATCCTCGCCATCTTTACTTAGGCTCCCGATCAAGCTCCTCAAAGCACCAGACGCAACGGATGCTGGGAAGTCCTTGGCAAAGCTCCGGAGACCTAGTATTGCGGCTCGTCGATCCTCGAGCAGAGTCGCAGAGCTGAGACGGCCGCTGAGGACGGTGATGGTCTCGCTAACTGACTGTTTCGCCGGTGCGGTGGGGAGAGAAAACATGGTTGTGACGTCTCAGTGCCATTGGTCTCGGCAGAGGCTCGTAGGGGGCTCGAACAGCCGTCTCCGGCGCGCAGACTCGGAGATCACACTGCCGTGTCGTTTAGGAAGGATTGGCGTCGTGGGTTCGTGCAGAGGCCACGCAGACTCTCTACTTCACCAGCTCTGGACAGCTTGTCAGGATAGGGCCATCGAGGTGGGCTTTGCAACTCGATAACTGCATATTCGCAGAAGCTCTCCTTTCTTAACGCTTGTTAGTACCGAGGCCGCGACTTGAACACCAGCCCCACCACCACGCCACAGGAGAACCCCGAGGGCCCCCCCTGCAAGCGTTGCTTTGGCCCGGAAAAGCCAGGCTTTGACGCTGGCAGCCTTGGAAGAAACCTCTGCGATAGACAAACACCGTCTTCGCCGCAGCCAAACTCCCCTTTGTCATCCAACTTTCTGGAGGCCATTGCTGCATCACGCAGTGCTCGTCTACTCCTGCATCGCCGTCATCCCCGCAAGACCCATGCGACGAATTCTACCGTGGACATTACCTTCATCGCCTCCTACCAGGCTATTTTGCCTGCCTGAGATCCCCCCGAGCTGACGGCCCGGTTTGCGCAAACCCCCAAGACCCGCTCGACCAAGCAGCCCTTGCGACCTCATCGAAATGGGTATCCCAGCAGCGTTCCGATGGCTGTCCAACAAGTACCCCAAGATCATCTCACCCGTGATCGAGGATCAACCCATCACCATGGAAGATGGCTCGATTATCCCAGTCGACACCACCGGACCGAATCCCAATGGCGAAGAGCTTGACAACCTCTATCTCGATATGAATGGCATCGTTCATCCCTGCTCCCATCCCGAGGATAGGCCCGCTCCTACGGACGAAGAAGAGATGATGCTGGAGGTGTTCAGGTACACCGACCGCGTCGTCAATATGGTGCGGCCACGAAAGATCCTCATGATCGCCGTCGGTATGTGTCCGATCCTGCTTTTGCTTGTCTTGACTCCTCAGTGGTTTTGTGTATTCTGTCTTGTTCCACTGCTAACTATGTCGTCAGATGGCGTCGCCCCTCGAGCCAAAATGAATCAGCAGAGATCCAGACGTTTCCGGTCTGCCCATGAAGCCCAAGAGAAGGAAGCAGACAAACAGGAGCTCATCAAAATGATGAAACAGCAAAACGGGGGCTCATTATCTGCTGAGAGCATGGAAAGCGTCACAAAGAAGGCTTTCGATTCAAATTCGATCACGCCTGGAACGCCCTTCATGGACATCCTCGCCTCGAGCCTGCGATACTGGTGTCAATACAAATTGAACACTGATCCTGGCTGGGCCAAGCTCAAAGTCATCATATCTGATGCCACGGTTCCCGGAGAAGGAGAACACAAGATCATGGACTTCGTTCGATCCCAACGCGCTTCCCCAGACCACGATCCAAACACTCGCCACGTCATCTATGGTCTCGACGCCGATCTTATCATGCTGGGACTGGCTACTCATGAGCCTCATTTCCGGGTTCTACGTGAGGACGTGTTCTTTCAAGACAGCAAACCTCGCGTTTGCAAGTTGTGTGGACAAAAGGGACATGAGGCTCGGAACTGTCGTGGTGAGGCAAAACAAAAGGAGGGCGAGTTTGATGAGAAAGACAATGGCGTCACCCTCAAACCCTTCATTTGGCTTCATGTTGCTGTTCTACGGGAGTACCTGGCTGCCGAACTAGCAGTTCCTGGTTTACCCTTTCGATTTGACCTGGAGCGGGCAATCGATGACTGGATCTTCATGTGTTGTTTTGTTGGTAATGACTTCTTGCCTCATCTCCCGGCCCTGGAAATCCGTGATCATGGAATTGACACCCTTAACGCGATCTGGAAGGACAACCTGCCATCTATGGGTGGATATGTGACCAAGGATGGACACATTGACTTGGGAAGAGCCCAGTGTATTCTCGATGGCCTCGCAAAGCAAGAGGACGCGATTTTCAAGCGAAGAAAAGAGCACGAAGATCGCCGCGAAGCTAATTTCAAGAGGCGAAAGCTCTATGAGAATAACGGCAGAGGTGGGCGACAAGGTGGAGCGTCCACGCCGCGAAAGAATGGTCACGAGAACCCTGGGGCTGGGTTGCCGCTGTACCCCATTGCCTCGTATCCTACACAACCATCGAAGGTCCTAACACATGACATGGTTGTCAATCGCAGCACCGTCGTTGATGCGAACGTGGCGAACAAGAGTGCCGCAAGTGTCCTTAAGGCCCAACTTCAGAACCAGAAGTCTCTTTCAGACGCCGCTGTTGTCGAGGAAACTCAGACGCCTCCTTCAGCCCTGGGAAAGCGAAAGGCGCCTGGCACAGACGAAAATGGCAGTGTTTCTGCCACCGATTCACCCGGCACTGGCACCCCGACAGCACCGACCGAGGAAGAAGGCCCGGTTGACGAAGTCCGACTCTGGGAAGATGGCTACGCAGACCGTTACTATGAGAAGAAATTCCACAAGGATCCGAAGGACATTGCATTCCGCAACTCAGTAGCTCGGGACTACGTTGAAGGGCTGGCCTGGGTCCTTCTATACTACTTCCAGGGATGCCCTTCTTGGGAATGGTACTACCCTTATCACTATGCTCCATTTGCCGCTGACTTCAAAGATCTATCAAAGATGGAGATTAGTTTTGAGAGAGGTCGGACCTCAAAGCCTTTTGAGCAACTGATGAGCGTTCTGCCTGCCGCCTCTCGGCATGCGCTGCCGGAGGTCTTCCATCCCTTGATGTTGGAAGAGGACAGTGAAATCATCGATTTCTACCCCGAGGATTTTGAAGTCGACCTCAACGGAAAGAAGATGGCCTGGCAAGGAGTCGCGCTGCTCCCTTTCATTGACATGCCACGACTACTATCTGCCGTGCAAAGCAAATACCCCCTCTTGAGCCCCGAAGATTCTGCTCGCAACGAGATGGGCAAAGTCGTCCTTCTACTCTCTGACGGTCATGAGAGCTTGTACGACGACATCTCAACTAAGTTCTACTCCAAGCGACAGGGAGAGCCCAAGTTCAAATTAAACCCGAAGAACAGTGATGGCTTATCTGGCAAGGTCGAGAAACAGGACGGATACGTCCCGCATGGTGCTCTGAAGTACCCCCTAGAGCGAAGGTCCCTACCCGATCTGGAGTATGATCGATCTCTTGTGTAAGTTTCTTCATCCTGTCTTTGTCCTCCCCCCCTCCTTCTGCAGCATTTCAATTAACATGACCAAGCGTAAACTATGAGATCCCCCAGACCTCGCACACTCACAAATCGATGCTTCTGCGGGGTGTGCAATTGCCGCCGCCGGCCCTCACGCGCAGTGACATCGAGGTCCTCCGTGGGAAATCCAACCGAGGTGGGCGAAGCCATGGAGGTGCTCCCCTCGGCCGACCAGGTCAAGGCATCCACTACGGACCCGGTGGCGGACGAGGAAATCACCACGGACGCCCACAGAACGGTTATGGCAGACCGGACTCTTACCGCGCTCCTCATGCTCCTGGCACAGGCCCCCCGCCGCCTGGAGCTCCAGGCTTCGGGATGGGGCTGCCACCACCTCCTCCTACTGCACACTACTACAACAACGGCCCGCCTCAAAATGGCCACCATGGCCAGCCAGCCTTTAACAACTCGTGGGGTCAGGGCCAGCCTCTACCGATGCATGGTGCGCCTGGACAGTACCAGGGGCCTAGCGGGCATCAAAACAATAGGAATCACGGGAACCACTACCGAGGAGGAAGAGATCGCAGGTGAAAATGGTCAATGATGGGGTCCGGAAGGGTGACCGGGGAAGTAGAATATATATCTGAAGAGCTAAGATGAAGGACTCGAGGGGCAGATGGGGAGGGGGTCAAACTATATGCTGCTTAATCTTTAGGGATTTGTAAGATCTGTTTGGCACCTCTCCGCCCACTTAGGAGGCCGGGAGACATGTACTGGTAGTATCGGCCGGCAGCTTGGTGTCTCCATGAGGCGCCCGACTTTTAGGCGTAGTTTTTGTAACTTTTCTGCGCGTACCTCGAGCCCACTTTGCGTACTAGTGTACTTAACTTGTTCCTTTGCTGTTCTGTGGAGATATGAATGGCTTCAAAGCCCAACGTTGCAGTACGTGCGATCAAATCAATCCCATTAGGACTAGGACTGGAACTGTAGGTACTGTAGGTATCCGGTCACTCAAGTAGCGAGTAGGGGTACAAGCAGTCTCTCTGCGCACGGAGTGCATGGACTATTTCGTACTAAGGGGTCTCTAGTAAAGTGCAGGCCAGTGCCAATGGAAGCTACTAGGGTAATTAACTGAGGTGCTTTAAACCGGCTGCTGCAGGTGGGGAATGCTCGCGGGGTTTGGCCACGACAAGGACACCACCACGACGGGCCACCACCAAGCACTACCAAGCACTACCAAGCACCACCAGTACGGCCGCCACGACCGCCGCGACCCTAGCTCACCACCAGTGCACTCTTTGGATATCCGACCACTTCAATCCTTCCCGACGTCGCTCGATGCTGCCGCAGCTATGAACGGAGACGCAGGCCTGGTCGGGTGTCTGGTTGACAGGCTCGCCACCAGAGTAAGCTACCTTGGGCGCGAACCACGATGCTCAATCATGGACACGCAGGACTGACATTGTGCACCAGCTCCCCCACCGAGCGGGCACCAGCGGCCAGAGCCTGCAACAAGACGACATCGTTCACGTCACCAGGGCCACGCTGGTCGAGCTCGGCCATACGACTATATCTACCGTCCTCGACGCCCTCCTGTCCCTGCTGGAAGACCTCGCGCGCCCCTACACTGCAGTGGCCTCTCATCCTAGCCATGTCCTCCACTCCGAGCTCTACATTCTTGCCATCATTGCGGACTGCTGCTCTGCCCACTGGGCTTCACTTATCCACGATAGCGACTTCGACCCAGCCCCTGCCCCACCTCCCCTCGACGAGGTTCTCGTGAGCCGCTTGTTCGACGCGTTGAAGCATCTCCTGGAACCCATCCCCGACAGCTATATACTCCCCGCCCAAACCCTTCTCGATCAGGTCTGCACCCGCAATATCGACATCCCTCGCTCCGACGACTCCTCCATCCTAACTAGAGATGACGGCTCCTCCCCAGACGATGACCCTCTCGGCGCTCATCTGACTGAGATGGACGCACATGTCAAGACTGTGATTGAATACGTCACCGCTTCGAGCTGGTCCGTCTCCTTCGACTACTTCAGGAATGTCGTTTACAACATTCGCACAGCCGTTGTTGTCCAATCAGGCCCAGCAGCGTCGGGTTCTTTCCAAGACGCCGAGAAGGCAGCCCTTGTCGTCCTCAGGCTACTGTCGTTCTTCTGGGTTGACGGCACCAAGCTTGGCCACGTCATCCAAGAGATTTGCTCCAGCTTTCTCCATTTCCGAAAGCCCTACCAGAACACCATCGCTGTAGTTACTCCTTTGCTCATCACTAGGTGGCTTGATCGTTTCCCGCGCGAGTTTGTCCAGCTTCATCTTCTTCACAAGCGGCTCGACGGCGGCGCAGACACCTTGTTTGACATGACCCAGGCCGCCACGGACAATGGCAGGCGGAAGGCTCTCCTCTACCCACTGCAGACGACTCTATTGTTCCTGCTTCCAGACGTCTTTGAAGTCGCAAGCAACATGCGAGAGGCCAAGAGCAGTAGCATGGTCAAGAAGGTTTCATTTCTCGATGGGCTCAGGAAGGCGTTGAGGAATCGAAATGAGCAGGCTGGCTATTGTCTGGTGTCTCTGCTTCGTGCTGCACGCCATTTTGATGCTGACAGCGATTCAGCTCTTGTTAGCTATGCTCTAGATGTCCAGGACGAGGTCCGAGATGCAGTGTTCCGCCGTGCTTCTTCATCCGAACCTCCTCTCTTTGAGCAGGACATGATGACTGCTGCCTTCGTTAGCTTAGCTCACCTCAACCTAGACGGGTGTGTTAGTACTCTCGTCGAGACCTGCATTTCGCCCACTGCACCCAACACCTTCAAACTAGCCGTTGTCCAAGGTTGCTCCTACTTTGCGCAGCAGCCGTACGCCCTCAGATATCACGAGCTATTTGATACCGTGGTACCATTCATGCATTCGCAGTTGGAGGTGAGGCCCAATCTCCCTAACCAAGAATTATAATCGTGACCGTGGCTTCTAGATCGAAAACGCCAAATCCACCGGCATGCCCACTCGGGGTAGCCTTGAAGGCATGGAGATGGTTTGCAGCATCCTCCAATTTCTTGATGCCTCTCCGGCGCGGCTCCTGGACGATTTGTCAGGTGATGACCCCAGCAGCGGTTTCTTCAAGTCCTTTCTCCTTTGCGTCTTATCTGCCGAGCCCTCTGTCCGACGACTTGCCACCAGTGTTGCAGATAGGCTTTTTACGGGCCATCTGGAGGCATATCGAAAATTTGATACTGGCCATCAATTTGGGACGCAGCAACTCCGGGGAGAGCTGTGGAGCAGAAGGTGAGCCTGGAGACTGGATGCTGTTTCGAACACCGTTGACCCGTTACCAGCTCTAAAGTCTTGCTTGGATTGTGTGAGCGTATCGCTTTGCAAAAGGATGACCAGGGACTGGAGGCCCTTCAAGAATACCTCAAAGCAAGACTTCTGTTGCTGAAGCACATACCAGTATGTTGGACCAGTACTCGTTATAAGCGTGCCTGTTTCTGATTGTGTGCAGGAGCTCGCTGAGATACCGGCCGAAACGCCGGACGTCGTGAGCGCATCGTCCAAGCTTGAAACTACTCTTCTCATCTCACTATGTTCGGCCAACATTGACACTTGTCAGCTTGTCACATCATGCATTGGCCTCTTTTTCCAAGAATGCTCGATCGTAGACAAACATGCTGAGTCGGCCAAGTCTTCAGCCTCCGTCCTCCGAAATGGTGAAGTTTTTCAGGAGATTGCTTCCCGTGCTTTTCGGTTCACGGGGCTAGTGGCCTTTCAGAAACGGGTTCGAGGACTTCTGCGCCGGATGCAGTTCCCAACGACGGGTATTCTGAATGCTTGGGAAACTGCATTTGACAGGTGGATTCATCTTGCCAAAGATGTATCCACCTCCACCATTGATGCAGTGGACGAGAAAGTTCTCTCGGAATGGAGGAATTATTCCGGGTTCCTAGCATCCTTGGGTGGTATCTGCACTGCTGATCAGGCCATCATCTTAGAAGAGCCTGCTCTGGGTGGATTGAGATGGATTGACAGGCTTTCCTCTGAGCATTACGAAGAGCCACTCCTGACCCGATATCTGAGGCTGAGCATTCAACTCTTGGCTTGCGCTAACGTCAGGGTGCGTGAAGCAATGCGAGACGTTCTCTCGAGCGAGGTATCTCCTGCGCTGTATCACCCCTTATTCAAAGCTCTCGAGTCTGAGCTTGAGGTTCTCTTCACCGGCGCTCTTGCTCCAGTCGACAAAGGTCAAGATAGCGAAGTCGTTTTTGCGGAACAGGCTGCTTCTTTGTTGAAGGCCCTGGTGGAACGACTAGAAAGCCCATCGGAGCTCGGGGCAGCATCTTCAGTTCACCTCGGCGCCTTAACGCTGAACTTTGCGAAATTTCTCGATGGAGTATCTGACTCCCCGAATACCTTGCGAGTGAAGATCCGGGTCTGCCACTTATGCGAGGTCGTGACGAAGAGGAAGGAGCACCTGAACTTACGAGACGACGTACGCATCAGGAATCAATTACTCGAGTACATCTTCGGTTGGATAGCACGACCTCGCTCCCCACGACCTGATCAAAATGGAATTGGATCCAGGCAAGATGACATGAGCCGGGTCCAGAAGGACCTGGACAAGGCCTGCCTCAAGTCCCTTGCTGACCTCACTTTTCGGCTGCCATTGCAACCATCAGACAGTCACACCGATGCTGGTATGAGTGAAATGAAATCGCAAATGTTTCACACATACTTCAACAGGTTTCTATCACTCCTCAACCATGAGCCTTCCGATTCCAGTCGATCAGACCCTTCAGTCGGTGTAGCAGTTCGAGAGGAAATGATTTCCAATTCAGATTTGGCCATCACTATCCTCTCGAATCTACTCAGTGCCAACATCGACGTCGGTCTGAAGCATTCCTTGAACATCGGCTATCATGACAATGTCGAAATTCGCACTGCGTTTGTCAAAGTCTTGTATAACATTTTGATACAGGGCACCGAGTTCAGCAACCTAACAGATTCCGCCGTCAGCGAGAAGTACGAGGAACTGCTAGAGGTACGTACTCCAACACTCGATCACGCAGCCGAATATTGCTAACAGGGCAACAATGAAGCTACTCACAAGTGATCTCTCACTAGCCCTATCGATGAGCGTGGCCTGTCCAAGCACTGATGTGGACGAGCTTACCATCTGTCTCCTGACAGTCTTTGAGCAACGAGGGCTTATCTTCGAGCTTCTAGAGGCTCTGATCAAGCAAGAAATAGACGACACAGGTGAGGGTGCTCTTGGTTGAGAAATTGCTCGTCATTAATTGCGAGCGGTACTGATATCATATAGAAAATGAGTCAGAGCTGTTGCGTCGCAGCTGTGTTGCAACCAAGACGCTTTCTGTCTACGCCAAATGGAAAGGATCGTCCTATCTACGAGCAACACTCCAAAAGGTTCTGGAACGGCTCATGTTGACTTCCAAGGACTTGGACCTGGAGCTCGACCCAGCGAGGGTCAGCACGGCAGACGAACTCCAGAAAAACGCTTTGCAGCTGCGGATTGTTGCCAAAGTATTTATTGACGACATATGCGCGTCCTCGTCAAGCATACCCCCAGCATTTCGGAAAATTTGCAACATCGTAAGTCCTCACAAGTTCACTCACCAGTAACGGGTATTCACGGTCTCTTTAGATATCCGACGCCGTCGTGGCTAGGTTCCCCGACGCAAAATATACCGCAGTGGGAGCTTTCATATTTCTTCGCTTCTTCTGCCCAGCCATTGTTGCTCCTGAGGTCGAAGGCCTTGTATCAACTACGCCGTCGAAAGAAATGCGCCGTGGCCTTCTTCTCATTGCAAAGGTCATTCAAAATCTCGCCAACAATGTGCTTTTCGGCGCGAAGGAGCCGTACATGTTTCCGCTGAACGACTTTCTAACTCAAAACATCTACCACGTCACAACATTCCTCCGTGAGATCTCGGTGAGTGCTAAGCCCAGTGTCTTAAAGCCATTGCTCACAATTCTCAGGTGGCCCCTCACCAATTAGACACCCAAAAAAACATGGAGTCGTTTGACTTCGGGTCCTGTGTAGCTCTTCATCGATTCCTGTACGACCATTGGGACCATGTACGTCAAACCTTGGTTTCGAGAGAAAGGAGGGAGTATATGAGGTCATCTGGAGATGTTGCCCGAGTTCGCTCCCCCGTTCTAGAGCCACTAAGGAACCTCATCGCCAACCTAGGGCCCCCTCCCCTTGCGGTTTCATGGAACCGGCCTCAGGTTTCGGCCAACAGCCCGCCTCTGTATTCTCGCTTCCAGAATTTCATGCTTCGGAACGCATTCCGAAGTACCGAGTCCTTCTTGACCGCTCGGGCAGTATATGACGGAGGAGAAAGCAAGGTAAGAAGATGTGCTTGGCCATATCAATCCCAGCTGACGCGGTCCAGGATGGCCTATCAATAATCTGCATCATTCTTCGACACATTGAGTCAGAAAGCATTGACTACGATACTCTCCTCTATTGCTATCTCAAAGTTAGTGAAATCGCTTAGACCTTTCAGCCCCCCTGTTCTCCCATCCAAAGCCGACTTTCAACCTGCTGTTCCGGTGTACTTGCGGACGAACATGAAGCCCGAAACTACTTGAATATGACACTAACACTCCATCAGATTGCGAGTAGGCTATGGCATCGCCCATTTGGACTCCTCATAGACGCGACTTGCTATAATGGGAGGAATGAGCCTCAGGACGACCTCTTCAAGAAGTTGGAGCTTCTGACTCCAACTGAGCTTTCATGCAACTTGACCAGAATCTACGTCTATAACATGAACAGTGCCTTCAAGTTCGTCATGTCATTTTTCCTCCCTAGTATAATCCTGACGCAAATTCTAGGCGATGCTTTCGACGACTTTTGCGAGTATGCACGAAAAATGAGAATGGCGTCTTCAACCCGAAAAACGTGGAGTATCACTTGATAGGAAGCCTTCAAGACTTGCAGGCCCACTTCCATCTCAGCCAACTTCACCTGCCTAAGGAAACAATCAGCGTTGTCACAGACACGAGATACGTCTTTCAGCCAATCACACGACTCTCCAAATCAAAAGGCAAAATTGAAGTCATCATCAAGGTCGGAAGCCAGTTCGTTCAAGTGACGACAACCAAGAAACAGGAGATATTCGCCGGTTTTCGCTTAGGGACAACTGTCAATGACATCTTCCGCCTCGGCGAAGTCGACGAAGCACCAACATCAATTCAGACTGAGGATGACTCGGCATTCGGCCTCAGGGCAGACAACGGAAAAATTGTGATGTACTTCACCAGCCCCAAGAAAACGGATGTGCTTCAAACTATTAGGGGGGCCAAGGCGAAACATGGGAAGGACAACAGGACCCAAAAGTCCATTGAACGGCTCATTCGACCCCAAGATGTACCAGGGACGTTACTCAACCTGGCCCTGGCAAACCTGTCGAGCCCTGATCATATTCTGAGACTGTCCTCGTACAATTTGCTTGGAGCTCTTTGCAAAGCCTTTAAGTTCAGCTCTGCCTCAAGGCTCGTATGCACCAAAGGTAGGTGCACTCATAGTTCAGCGTCACACTTGAAAACTCACAAGCTCGTTAGATGTGTCCGTTCCCATGGACCCAATCCGGTTCATTGTCAATATAAGTAAGGAGTTGGCTCTCGCAGAACCCCAGCTAACATCCGACTTCCTAACCGAATTTTTCGTCGGTTGGGAAAGCTTTCCCGACGAGTCAAAACCACTGAGTCTGGCATACATGGCGCCCTGGCTCCCTGGTCTACGGACAAACATTCTGGCAAATGAAACAGACGGTGAGAAGGGAAGAGAGAAGGTGGCTGTTCTATTCCGAAAACTCATCGATGTTACGGTTCAAGATCATGCTCTTATCTACGCACTTGAGCAGTCCGTGTGGCCTAAGATTGTTCAGGACGAAATCCTGCTCGAAATCTTCTTGGACGAGCTTCTGAAGACAGCTATGAGCTACGGCACCCATGAGGAACCCCTCGAGGTCATCTCGTCGATTGTGGTTGGTATTGGAACTGTGACACTGCGAGGGAAGATCCTCTCAAGGCTCCGCAAGGCTCTGAATCGCTCGTCTCTGAGGCCGACCAAGTACTTGCCAGACAATGCAGTCTGGGCAGAGATTTGTATTCTGCTACAGTTCTGTTTGTCCCTGTCGTTCGATCACGGGGTACAGTCACAACTGTTCCTGCCCGAAATCTTCCACATCGTAACGATGTTGGCCAACACCGGTAGTCAGGATGTGCGGTTGCTCGTCTACAGGCTGCTGGTCAATTCCGTACATGCCATCTGCACTTCATTCGACTTAGACGACGCAAAATCGAGCAAACTCCGCGCAAGCCTCGATTTCTTATGCGACCCACGAAGCGACATCTTTTCCGCGCCGCCCGCCTTTGCTCGCGACGGTGCATCGGTGTCTACTTCGCAAGAAGCTGGTCCCGCGTTATCGGCCACCGAGAACCTGGCGACTGCTTTATTCGAGATTTGCTCAGTGGCGGCCCCAACCGTTGATCTGTCCAACGCTTGGCGGTCTCGGTGGATGAGCCTCGTGGCGAGCACGGCGTTCCAGAACAATCCTGCGATTCAACCACGAGCATTCGCCGTCATGGGCTGCCTTGCCCGGGAAGAAGTGGACGATGACCTGCTGTACCAGGTGCTTGTCGCCCTGCGGAACAGCGTGGGCCGCTTTGGCGAGGACCACAACAGTGAGATGCTTGTTTCGATTGTGACGTCGCTTTCCAAGATGATGGCCAAGCTGCCGTCCGCCTCGAGATACGGATTACAGCTGTTCTGGCTCGCCATGTCACTGGTAAGACTCGTGCCAGCAAACCTTTTCAACTGCGCCGCTCTATTCCTTGAGGCAGTGCTGGCCAATATTAGCACCGGGGGGGACTTCAGGGGCACGAAAATGGTACCTTTGCTTCTTCAAGGCCGAGTCCCACTCGATGAAGCGGCATTGCCATTGGAAGATGTGTATGGCATTCACTTCACTCACGACAATTTCGAGTTTGCCGTATGCGCGTGTCTTGCTCGTGGTCTCACGGATACTGTCACACGACAAACCGCCATGCGAGTTTTGTCATCATTCCTGGAAATGACATCGTGGAGCTCTGACTCTGCAGCAAACACGAGGGATGTCCCGCACGGCTCAGCTTACTTGGCTCTTCTACTTGCACGGGCCGTAGGCCACGAGGAGCTCAAGGATAGTCTCTGGTCCGCTGGTATTAACCCAGGCGAAGTCAACACTGGGTTCGGGTCCCGAGAGTTGCCGGACATCGGGGCAATCCAGGACAAGAACCTGCTACTGATGACAGCCATCGAGCTCGTGGACTTCCAGTACTTGGAAGACACGGTCCAGACACGCAGCTTGCAGTGGCTCAACGAACTAGCGACAAAGCGACCTGCTGTCGTAGTTCACCTGTAAGTCATGGCAGGCAATACACTGATCCAAGATGCCCAAACTGACAGCATCGATAGGTGCGGCGCCATACGATCCCTATTGGACGATATCCTATTGCACGGCCAAAACTCGACCACTCTAGGAGCTGCACATACCCTTTTGCGTACTTTGTCTTCGAACCCCCAGCTATCGCGGGCTGTGGCATCAATGGCGTTATTGACAGAAACCTTAGATGACATGGGTTTTGGAGGACTTTGGCGGTCTTGCTCGCTAGGTTCAATGGAAGATGTGAACCGTGACTGTCTAGAGTTGACAGAGAAGCTTATTGAGGTAAGTTAATAATACTTTACTACTTTCTTAATTATACTAACTATTATTCAGCTAATTATTATATAACGGATTTTTTTTTCATTTAATATAATTTTATATTCTATATAGATTAGCTTTATTTTATTTTAAGCCTTAATTATAAAATATTAAATAATATATTTAATAAGTATATACTGTATCTATTTATTATTATATTTTTATACTATAGACTTAAGAGATAAATAGTATTTCTACTCTATATAGATATAAGAAAAACTAGATTAAATAAAAACCTATATTATTTCTATAGTAAGCTTAAGTTAGGTCATTTATATTATTACTATATATAAGTAAGTAGTTATTTATGCTAGAATTAAAATTATATTAATTCTTAATAGATTAAAGAAGAAAAGAAATAAAGGAAAAAGAGAGAAAATAAGTTGCCTAAAGTAAGCTTATATTAGTTATATAATAGTAATATACTAATAGCTAAAGTATAAAACTTTTACATAATTATAATTAGAGACTTAAATTTTAAGTAGGTAGATTTAATTATTAATAAGTTAGCTATTTAATATTAAGCTATTAATAGTTAGTAGCTAGAAGTTAAAGTTTGAAGTAGGTAAATTTAGCTATTAATAAGTTAATTATTTAGTATGTAGCTATTAGTAATTAATAGTTAGTATAAGCTTAAGACTTTATAGCTATTAATAATTACTAGCTATTACTTTAGATTTTAATATTTAGTTTTTTTATTTAGCTTATAATATCTTTTTTTTTTTACTTTTTTTTAATAATTTCTATAAGTCTTTCTTTCTATCTTTAAATCTTAATTATACTTATAATAGCTTTAAGTCTTAATTATTATGTTAATATTCTTTTCTCTTTTAAGATTATTATTATTATTATTATATTCATACGCTATAGACCTAAAAGGTAGATAGTGCTTCTACTTTATATAGATATAGGAAAAACCAGATTATATATATTAATAATCTTAAAAGAGATATGGGTTTTCGTCCATTTACTTAGTTAAAAATAATATTATTATTATTATTATTATCAGTAAAGTTAATAAGTTTTTCTAATATAATCTTATTATATAATTAAGGTAATCTTAAGTAAGTAAAAAGTAAGGCTAAAGTAAAAAGTATAATTACTTTAGATAATAAATCTTTAAATAAAGCTCTTATTATTATTCTTATAATTATAGCTAACGTACATATATAGCGAGTGTCTCAGTCAACTAAGTGTCTTAAAAATCCCTCAACCTATATTATCTTAATTTGATTAATTGATTCCTCACTGCCCAGCATATCATAGACTAATTATAAGGCTAGAATGCTTCTTGCTCTTTAGGCCCTTTAAAATAACCTAAGTTTAAGTCTTCAATGCGCTGCTAGTATCTATACAGTCTTTTAGAAGACCTTAGGTCGCTAACAGCAAGGCATTTAATCTCAATGCGATACTGTCAATAAATTATGTTGCCTATGTGATCTAGAGGAATAGATCCTTAAGCACTTTATTCTCAACCTAGATTCGCAAGGATTTCCCTCTAGCTTCATAGTGTAAAAGAAATGGCTAATTAATTGCTTACTGACCGTAATGTACTACCTATTAGCATGCATTAAGCTTCAAACTTTATCAAGCAATACCTAGACCTTAAGATGCGCTTTTTTCAGAAATATAACTACTAGAGAGCTAAATGCAAAGATCTAACTATTATCTACAATTAGTTTTAGCCTGTGGCGAATACAGTTGCAAAGTATAGCATCCAATTAGATAATATCTATAACTTTAATAAGACTAGCTTTCTTATAGGCATAATTGCAAGCAGAATGGTTATTATAGGTTCAAAAAGGCAGTTAAAGCAAAAGTTAGTATAGCCTAAAAACTAAGAATGGATTATAGTTATTTAGGCAATTAATGCAGAAGGCTAGGCAATTTAGCTATTTATCATTAGTATGGGCTAATATTACCTTATTAATTAGTACTAAAATAGTAACCTTCTAGGCGATTAGGCTATTATAATAACTTAAAATGGCTAAACTAATAATAAGACTAGTCTTAAGTAGCTTAAGCACTTTAACTGATGTATAGCCAAGCGAACAAATAGTTGCTATTACCTCTTGATCCTCAATGGCTATAAAAGTTACCAGTCTATTAAATTTAAGAGATATTATGAGGAAAAGAAGATTATCTAGCTTTATATACTGCCTTATTTATCTTATCTACTCTAGCCTCTTAATATTAGGTGCTTTAGTATGCTAAAGAAGGCTTATAATTAAGAAATAAAGTATTTAATTAGATACTTTATTACCTATATTTTAAAGACTAAGTTCTTTCTAGCCTTTTATACAGTATATAAGGCTACTATAATATAAAGAAATATTAAGGGGGCTTTTAAAGGAGCTAGTCTTATTCCTCTTAATCTAAAAAGTATAGTCTTAAAGCTTAATGTGCAGCTATAGATGCTAGTTAAGGAGGCATCTAATTAATTAACCTCTTAGGCATTAAGGACCCTAAAGACTGTGCTTAAGGCCTAATCTTAGTCTAAATACTTTAAAAGACAAATTAGAAAGCATTAAAGTAGCTCCCTAAGTTAATTCTTGAAGCCTTAAGGTCTCTTAAGAAGGAGATAAAGGCAGTTATACATTACGTTATCTTACTAGCTGCTAAGAATAAAGACCTTTAGGAGGCAAATAAGATACTAAGCTAGCACTAGAGGGCAAAAAGGACCTAACTATAAAGAAGAGGGATAATAACTATAAAGGAAGGAAGGCAGGCAATTGATCAAATGGATATAAATGTGCAGGTAGTAGCAGAATTATTGCGGAGTGGTAGTTAAGGGAGGTTAGTATAATTGGGTATTTAGCATTATAGTGTCTGCAGTAAGACTCGCCATAATATAAGGACCTATTAGGTAATAATTAAGATATTGAGAGAAGAGTATAGTTAGTAATTTTAATTAATTAAATGGTTTATTGTATTTTTATTGAAATTTTAATAAAGAAGGTTAAGATTTTTAAGATACTTAGTTAACTAAGATACTTACTATATATATACATTATAAGAGTAATATAAAATATTCTTAATTTTATATATATTATATAAATAAGTAAAGATAATACTATAAGTCTTTATTAAAATTAAGCTAATATAATAATAAGTAATTATATAATATATATATAAGACTTATAAGCTTTTACTATTTACTATTATCATAGCTATTTAAGCCTTAATAATAACTCTCTTATCTAAGACAGATATTAATACTATAAGTACAAATTAGATTTATTATATAAGGTTTATTAAATAAAATATAAAAGAATCTTAAAAAGCTTAAAAATACTATTCTAAATAGCTAAAAGTAATTATTTAATTTATAACCTTAAAGTAAAAGAAATCTATACTTTATTAAAACTTATAGTAAAATAGTAAAGTATTTATAATAATTAACAAGTTTAAATAAGCTTATTACATAGCTTAATAAATTATTATTATTATTATATTTATATGCTATAGACCTAAGAGGTAAGTAGATAGTACTTTTACTTTATATAAATATAGAAAAAACTAGATTAAAGCTTAATAAATTAATTAAATTTTTCAATTAATAAGCTTTAATTAAACTAATATATATATATAGCTTGCATAACAAACAAGCATATATAATAAAAATCCTAACCTCTTAAGCTAGAGATTGCAATAAAAACACTATAAACTATTTGATCAATTGAAACTACTTACTTTACTCTTCCCCAAATATCTTAATTACTACCTAATAGGTCCTTACATTATGATTGGGCTTATTATAGCTACTATAATTAGGGTTGTGAAATTAGTTAGTACGTACTAAAAAAAATTAGTATTTAGTTAGTACAGGCTTGTACTAATACTAACTAATTTTTCTGTACTAAATACTAACTAAATACTAAAATAATTAGTTAGTACAGTCCTATACTAATACTAACTAATTAGTACGAAATTAGTACATTTTGTACTAATTTTATTAAAGTAAATTATAATCCTAATCCTAACGCTTGAATTAGTAATTAGCTATAGTAAATTATTCATCCTATTATATAAATTAGTAATTAGCTATAACAAATTTTTTTTTGCGAATTCTTAGTTTTTACTTGCTGCACTGCCAATCTACCTCTAAAATACATTTTGACACTAGAACTAGAATCCTCACGTACGCATTACTCTAGAATCGATGGCGCATTGGGGCCGCAGCGATAGCGCTAATGCGCTGCCGATGGCTATCGACTTAGGGGCGTATAGCCTCAACTAAAGCTAATATAACCCCTTAGCAGAAATAAGCCAATACATACTGAGCGAAAATAACGAACCCGACGTAAGAACGATAAGAATACTAGTTAATAACCTAGAGAGCGAAGCATATAATGCTATTGCTAGAATTATCCCTCCCAATCTCCTCGATTAGGTCTAGAGCATCATCTAGACCTACGCCGCCGCGTGAGAGACGCAGACGCGCACATCCCGCGAAGATGATAGCTCGCACAACCACGAAGCAAGCCTTGAGGAGCGAATCACTTTGAATGTCACTACCGCCCTCATCTCCATCATTAAAGATGCCCTAGGCGCGGCCCCAAACTGCGAAAAAGACTGACTATCCTACGCATTAATTATAGTGCAAAACCTTGCGCCCCTAAACCACAGAAGTCCCAAATGAATAACCTAAAGCTGCATCGAACGCAAAGTTACCATCCGAACTAGAAATGCCCTCCCTAATATTAGCAGCCAAACCCCGAAAGATACTATAGCGGTAGCAAACTGAGCTCGCAGTAACTCTAGTGTGGTCGCAGTAAGGAAGCTCCCTAACGGCAATATAGTCCTTACTTTCCTCACTGCAGATAAGGCATAAGCCCACTGCGCTAAGGATTGGGTCACTAAAGCCTTTAGTAATAATATAATATTATCTCCCCTAATCTTTATAGTGATTGCAAAGGGAATCTAACTTATATCTATCCTAAATGATACTAATAAGCTTATTGAAGAAATCGCTAAATCTAACCAACTTAGGATCATTTAAGCGAAGAAATAAAAGACTAGCTGCCCTAGCCTTAGGGCAAAAACGAACCTAATCCTACATATTGGCTCCATTAAGGAAGCAAACTGCCTCTATAATAATAGCCTTCTGCTTAATATATAGCTATATAATTATAAACCTTTTAATAAAGGACTTCATCCTACCCAATACTATAATTGCTTTAAATTTAGACACTTAGCCTAGCACTATAAGACAGCCTCAACCTGCAGAAGATGCAGAGGCGCTGCACACCCTAATGGGGCAGGATGCCCAACTGAGTGAGGCGAGATCCTGCTAAACTGCATCCTATATAAAGGCAAATATATAGCTTAGAGCTAAGACTGCCCCATTATGGCCTCACATTAGGCGCAGGCTAAGGAAGGCTACTCTAATAGACCGCTCTAATTCTAAGACTATACTATAACTAAAGCCCTTATAACCTAAAGTCTCCTGCCCCTCCCTCTATCAGCCTAACTCTTAAGAAGCCTCTCACTAAGGAGGCCTAAAAGGCCTCTAGGCTTAATGAATAGACTATAAAATATCCCTAATTAGTCTTTAACCTAAGCTTATACCTCCTTTATACTATCCCTACTCTCTATATTTACTTCTACCTCCTTACTATTATTATCTCCCCCCTAAGTGATTAATTAATATTAGTGCTCTTTTAGAATACTAACTATTAGCCTACTCTTATATAGATTGCCTTATAGGCCTATAGTGAATATAATGTGATTGCACTCCTTAAACCGAATAGGAACCCTAAGACTAGAGCTCTAGCCTGCCCAAATAGATATAACTACTATATAGTTTACTATAGTAAGTAAGTAGTAATATATATTAATAAGCAATATAGACCTAAGTTGTAGATAGAAGCAAGTGAGGACTAAGCAAGCATTACCTTTATAAAAACCTAGCACCAAATTATAGCTCTTTATAATCCCCTAAATAGTAAAGGTAACTTATCTATACTATAGACTCTAGCTAATATTATACTAAATGATTATATACTACTTATTAGCAATTTTAACCTTTACTACCTACTTTAGGATTATTATGGCTAGATAGACTGAGGTAGCAATATCCTCATCTAGAAAGTAGTGCAATATTATGCTAGCTTCCTTATGCCTTATAGTATTATTATTAGACTATTCTATAGCTACTAAAATAGTACTCTCAACCTAGCTTAAGCCTCTAAGACTATCTATATAATATATGAAGGAACTAATTATAACCTAGAAGGATCTAACTATCTTCTATAATAAATCTGCATTATTAATGCCCCTAATGAGCTAACTTTTAAATTAAACCTTAATTATAATTAGAAGAAAATGAACTCTTACTATACTATTAATAAAGTAATAGTCTACCTCTAATAGACCTATAGTATAATTACTACTGTAGAAGCCCTTAATGAAGCGGCCAACTGGCTCCTAGAGCAACTAGAAGCAATTGCCCAATTTGCAACCCTAAAGCAGAAGAGACCTATGCCCAACTAGAACCTATAGTAGAATAGTAAAATATCTATAATAACTTACAAGCTTAAATAAGCCTGCTATATAGCCCAACAAATTAATTATATTTTAGACTAGTAAGCTCTAGCTAAAGCGTAAATGCAGTAGGATTGCAGCATAAAAGATGCCTAATATGCCCTCTAGAGAGAACTCTTAGTAGAACTTCTAAGGGATAATAATGCTATATAGTTCTAGGCTATAGAAAGGTAGGCAAGACTGTATAGTAGAACTACTGCAGTCCTACTATAGCTACTGCCCCTTACCTAGCCAGACTATATAGAGCTAGCAATACTTTATGCAGATAAAGCCAAAATCCTTATATAAAGATTCTTCCTAAAACCTTAGGCTAAAAATATTAATCTCCTCCCCCTCCCTCCCCTTAGGACATCTAAACTTAAGTTAGGTCTAATGCACCCCTATATTAAACTTATAGAGATTTAAAAAGCCCTATAAAAGATTAAGTCATAAAAAGCCTTAGGCGAAGATAGTATACCCACTAGGTTCTTAAAAGCATATAATAAGCTGCTCATACTTATGATTATTAAGATAGCAAACTCTAGCATTATAATTAGCTACTTCTTAATTTGCTTCTATACTATAACCATTATAGTTATCTTAAAGGCAAATAAAATACTAGCTAAATAACAAACTGCATTAGAATGGTAATCTATATCCCTACTTAGTGTCATCAGCAAAATCATTAAGATAGTTATTAGCTAATATATTGCGAGCACAGCAGAATTAATAGGGCTACTACCTTCAGGATAGATGGGCAACTAACTAAAGAGATCTATAAAACTAGCTCTCACTATTATCATTAAAGCGGTGCGTATAGCCTAGGCCTGATATAGCCTTATCTCTCTCCTCTAACTTAACTTCACAAAAGCCTTTAACTTAGTTGACTACTAGCAACTCATTGCAGCCTTACAACTAAAAGGTTTCCCTAGATGGCTCCTTCTATAGCTTATTAGCTACCTCACATTGCAGATAGTATGCCTCCGCTTCAATGGCTAACTTTCTGACCCTATTGAGGTCTAAGCTAGCATCCCTTAAGGATCCCCCCTATTACCTATACTATTTATCCTCTTTATTATTAGCCTTTATGAAGCCCTTAGTAGCGCACTTAGAATAATAGTTATTAGATTTGCCAATAATACTAACTTACTGGCCTTTAGATGCAATACAGATAAGTAGGGTTGTGAAATTAGTTAGTTTAGTACTTTTCTTAGTATACCTTAAACTCTTAATTGTAAATCAGCGCTTAGTTTTAGAAAAATAAAAAGAATATTAATCAATAGTACTAAATGCTAGCTATTAGATATCATAGCTTTCTAACTTTTAAACCCTTATATAAGTGAGAAAGTATAGATTAGTCCACTTTTAGTATTTAGTACACTAAAAAAACATACTAATTTTGTACTAATTAGTATTCCTAGCTATATAAATTTGCTTATGTAATATAAGTCCACATTTAGAGTACTAGGATGGTATAGGTACTAAGAAATAAAAAGTTTATAATTTTATAGCTAAAGACTGATTTTTAATAAAGGTTTAAAACTGTACTAAAGTGTACTAATGGAAATTTCTAGTGTACTAATTTCACAACCCTGCAGATAAGACCTATGCCTGACTTAAAGCTGCTTAAGATATCTATAATAATTAGGCCTAAACGAATAGAATAACCTAAGAACTAGACAAAGTAAAGCTTCTATACTTTACTTAAAAACATATTGTAGACTAAATATAGGCCTAACTTAAAGACCTAATGATTATACCTATTGACTTATGTAGATTCTTTAGACTCTTCCTTCACTATAAACTCCTCTAGGGACTATACATAAATGCCCTCAAGGGGAAGTTAGAGTGCTAGCATTAGGCTCTTATTGTGATCACTATGAGCATATAGGGGGTTAACCTTAAGGCAGTAAGGCTACTCTATATATAAGTTATCCGCTTAATAATAGTCTATAGCGCTAGAGTGTACTATATACTAACTGCCCCTAGGGGCAAGCTATAAGGTATTATATAGGCGCTTGCACTAGAGTAGACCTAAAACCTACGTATAGTTACTAGGGCATATAAGGCCATACTAGCCTGCCTTCTTAAGATAGAGTTAGCTATCCCCCCCCTTAATATTTACCTTAACGAACTGGCCGCCCAATTCTACAGCTATATAGAAAGGCAAAATACAACTTGTCTCATTAGGACTACTACTATAGTAGCTATAAGTTAGATCTATTATAAATAATGCTAAGGACCTTAATAATAACTATAATAAGAACTTAAGGATTGGCTAAAAAGCTAGCTCCTATATGCAAGGTAGAGAGCTACCCTTATTGAAATTTAGGCCCATATTTAGTCTAAGTAGACTATATAGTAGACCTAACTCTAAAGTAAGGCGAGAGAGCACTATAGGACAAATCAAATCGAACTAATAGAAGCCTACCTTCCTTCTAATAATAAGAAAGTATTATATTTATATTAAGACCTTAATAAATACTAAAGCTTAATGCTTATATAGCTAAAGACCGAAAGAATTAGTCTAAGAAGCTTTCTTTTCTCCTAATATATACTTAATATGCTCTTGCCATATTGTCTATATAGAAATAATAAAGAAATACCTAAATATATTATTATTTTTTACTAAAGATTCACTAAATAATGTAGCCTTCTTATAAGGCTACTATAGAATTAGTATAAACTTAGGTAGTAATTATTAAACTGCAAAATAGCTTAATTAATTACCTACTAATTCCTCTACTTATGCCTTATCTTACACTATAAGCTTGCCCTCTAAATCTATAGTAACTATAATTATAGCGTAGAGATAGAGTGCAAGCTTGAAGAGCATATAGCTTAAGTCTGCAGATAGTAGCTAGACCTATTGACCTTATGCATTAGTCACTAGCGCGCTACTAATGCGCAATCAATATGAGCCCTCCCTAGGCGACCTCCCCTCTCTCTCCCCTCTCCCTTATTATTTTCCCCCTTAACCTATTGGGAATTAAGATAATTCTAGTCCTAACATAAAGGACTATTTACTTATATGTAGCGATAGCATAAGGGGCCCAACTTGGGCCCACTACAGAAAGGATATAGGTTTTCGTCCAATCTGGTTTTTCCTATATCTATATAAAGTAGAAGCACTATCTACCTCTTAGGTCTATAGCGTATGAATATAATAATAATAATAATAGTAATTAGCTATTATAGATTATTAATTTACTATATTAAAATATGCATTTTATTACCGAAATTCCTAATTAGTAATAGTAAATTCTTAGTATTAATACTTAACTAAATACCTAAATACCTAAATACCTAAATACCTAAATACCTAAATACCTAAATAACTAAAGATTATAGCCTTAAGTATTAAAACTATTAATATTTCTATACTGTACTAATTCTGTACTAATGTACTAAAAAATTAGTATTTAGCTAGTATAGGCCTGTACTAATACTAATACTGATTTTTGTACTAAATACTAACTAAATACTAATTTCAAATTAGTTAGTACAGGCCTATACTAATACTAATCTTTTGTACTAAATACTAACTAAATACTAACTAATTCCAATTAGTATTTAGTTAGTACATTCTGGACTAACTAATTTCATAACCCTGACTATAATGCTAAATCCCCAGTCATACTAACCTCCCTTAACAATCCCTCCTTAACAATTTAGCTACTACCTACGCATTAATATCCATTTGATCAATTGCCTACCTTCCTTCCTCTACTATTATAACCTCTCTTCTCTATAGCTAGGTCCTTTTTGCCCTCTAGTGCTAGCTTAGTATCTTATTTGCTGATTAAAGGTCTTAGACCTCTACCCTCATAAGAGCTATCTTATATATAACTGCCTTTATTCCCGTCGCAAGAGACTTTAATGCTTTAAGAATTAACTCTAGAGAGCTACTTTAGTGCCTCTTAATCTATCTCTTAAGGTATTTAGACTAAGATTAGGCCTTAAGTATAGTCCTTAGGGTCCTTAATGCCTAAGAGGTCAATTAATTAGATGCCTTCTTAACTAGCATTAGCATCTATAGCTACATATTAAGCTTTAAGACTATACTTTCTAGGTCAAGAGGAATAAGGCTAGCTCCTTTAAAAGCCCCCCTAATATTTCTTTTTATTATAGTGGCCTTATATATAGTGTAGAAGGCTAGAAAGAACTTAATCTTTAAAACGTAAGTAATAGAGTATCTAATTAAATGCTCTATTTCTTAACTATTAGCCTGATTTAGTATACTAAAGCACCTAATATTAAGAGGCTAGAGTAAATAAGATAAATAAGGCAGTATATAAAGCTAGATAATATTCTTTTCCTTATAATATCTCTTAAATTTAATAGACTAGTGACTTTTATAGCTATTGAGGATTAAGAGATAATAGGAACTAGCTGATCGATTGCTTATACACTAGTCAAAGTGCTTAAGCTACTTAAGACTAGTCTCATTATTAGTCTAGCCATTTTGGGTCGTTGCAATAAATAGCCTAATCGCCCAAGAGGTTGCTTTCTTAGTACTAATTTGTAAGGTAATATTGGCCCATACTGATAATAAATGGCTAGATTGCTTAGCCTTCTGCATTGATCGCTTAAATAATTATAATCCATTCTTAGTTTTTAGGCTGCACTGATTTTAGCTTTAAATGCCTTTCTGAACCTATAATAACCATTCTGCTTGCAATTATACCCATAAGGAAGCTAGTCTTATTAAAGTTATAGATATCATCTAATTAAATGCTATACTTCACAATTATATTTATTATAAGCTAAAACTAGTTGTAGATAATAGTTAGGTCTTTACATTTAGCTCTTTAATAGTTATATTTCCAGAAAAAACATATCTTAAGGTCTAAGTATTACTTTATAAAGTTTAAAGCCTAATGCATGCCAATAGGTAGTACATTGCAGTTAGCAAGCAATTGGTCAGCTATTTCTTTCATACTATAAGGCTAGGGGGGAAATCCTTATGAATCTAGGTTAAGAATGAACTAAATAAAGATCTACTCCTCTAGATCTAAGAGTTTATATGATTTTAGGATTATATTGCATTAAGATTGAATGCTATTGTGATGATAATATAAGGTATAGTAGCTAATCTAGTAGAGCCTTACAATTAGTTAGAGCTTTAAACTTAGGTTATTTTGAAGGGCATAAAGTGTAAGAAGCAATCTAGCCTTATTATTAGTAGATAATATACTAGGTGGTTAAGAATTAATTGATCAAATGGAGAAGATATAGGTTGAGGGATTTTTAGTGCACTTATTTGTTTAGTGCACTCACTATATATATATGTTAGTAACTATATTTATTTAAATAAGTTAAAACTTCAATCCTAAGGTTTCTATTTAATTTAAAAAGTATAATTATTTTATATTTATTGTAAGCTTATAAGGCAATTTATATAAAGGTAAGCTAGTGATTAATATTTTAAAAGAGTATTAATATTAATTAAATGCCTAAAAGGGTAATAATAATAATAAGAAAATGAACATAATTATTATAAGTAAGGATAATATAAAGAAAGTATAAGCTTAAGTTAAGGATTAATGAGGAATGTATTATTATTAATTTATGAAGCTTCTTTAATAAGAGATTTTTAAGTAGTTACCTGGGTTATAAAATTAGTTAGTCCAAAATGTACTGACTAAATACTAATTGGAATTAGTTAGTATTTAGTTAGAATTTAGTTAGTATTTAGTTAGTATTTAGTACAGAGAATTAGTATTAGTACAGGCCCTTACTAACTAATTTGAAATTAGTAGTTAGTTAGTATTTAGTACAAAAATTAGTATTAGTATTAGTACAGGCCTATACTAACTAAATACTAATTTTTTAGTACATTAGTACAGAATTAGTACAGTATAGAAATATTAATAGTTTGAATACTAAAGACTATAATCTTTAGTTATTTAGTTATTTAGTAACTATTAATACTAATTAGGAATTTAAGTAGTAAAATGAATATTTTAATAAAGTAAATTAATAATTCACTAAAGCTAATTACTAATTTAAGCAATACAATTAATAATAGCTTATTACTAATTCAAGCATTAGGACTAATAATTTATCCCTTTAGCTAGAAGCTATATAAGATACTCTTTATTCCCTTTTTAGCTTCTATTCTACTTATTATCTAATTTATCTAATTACCTATCTTTTCTTTCTTCCTTATGGATTCTAATGATAAATTTAACCCTTCCTAAGTCTACTAGTAAGACTATTCTTTTTTTTAGAAGAGACTAGCGACCTAGCCTCTTCTAAAATAGATAGTTTTAACCAATTAAGATTAGACTTAGAAATAGCTTTTTCTTCTTTATAAGCTATTTCTTCCTCTTAAGCTATTCCTAAAGATCTAGCTGCTAAGATTTATATCTTTAAATATAGTCCATTTTGAAAGACTATATTACCTTCTAAGGAAGGACAAGATCAGTAAATGCAGCTTAATTGTACTATATAAGTCCTTTTTTATAACCTTATCTTTAAGCTTAAATAAATAGCTAAATTTCATAGGTATAATCATAAGAAGGCTAAGCCTATTAGGGGATTCTAATCTTCAAACTTCTAAAAGCACTACTAACATAAACTTCCTTTAATTGCTTATAATAAACAATCTAAAGTTACTAGAAAAAGAAGTAAGCTATTTTTTATTTTTATTTTACTTTAAAAGCTAATTTAAATCAGAAGCAGACTTTCTAAAGCTTAATAGTCCTTTTAACCTTAGTTTAAGGACTAAAAGGCCTACGCAAGATCTATCTAGCTATTCTAATAGCTTTGAGGAAGAAAAAGCATTAAAGAAGATTCTTTATTTTTTTATTGAAAATAACCTATCATTTAATGTTTTAAATTCCTATATTTTCTAAGACCTTCTAACCTATTATAATAAGTAAGTTCTTTCCTAATTTTCTTGCCTATTTTGCTTTTAAAATAAAGACTAATTTAAATTAGGGCTAGTCCTTTAATTAATAGGTAGAAGATTAAAGGTACCTTAAATGACACCTTTAATACTAGCTTATTATAATAAAATAAGCAACTAGAGGAAAATATAGCAGACTTAGGGTTATTTTCCCTAACGTTTGATATATAGACTTCAAACACTCAAATAGCCTATTTGGGCATTATTCTTATCTTCCTAGATAAGGATTTCAAGCTTATTCATAAGCTTATTGTTAAGTAAAGATTTTATTATACTAATTAAGTATAATAGCTTCCTATTTAGAAGTTAGCTAATATGTTTAATTTAACTAACTTCTCAATAGGCTTTAATCAGCTTTCTGAAAGCCATACTGGCTTTTATATCTATAAGGAATTTATAGAAGCTTTAAAGCCTTATCCAGCTATTACAGTTAATTCTGTATTTAGGTAAGCTTTTCCTTCTAACTAATTTAACTTTTAACTTTTTAAGCTAATAAATACCTTAATAGCATTACAAGGGATAATGCGGCGAATAATAATACATTTATCTCTGCTTTTAAAGATAGCTATAAGCTATTGTTAAATCAGAGATTTCAAGGTGATATTCTCTGTATAGCGCATATAATTAACCTTATTGCGCAAGCCATCCTAAAGGAATTCCTTTTATCTAAGGAATTAGAAATAGCATTATCTGCTCAAGATAATACTATTTTAGAAGAGGTCTCTAGCCCCCTATCTAGTAAGTCCACTAATGCCCTTAATTATAAGCTTAATCTAATTTAATCTAGCCCTTATTACCCAAATTCGAAGAATAGCTGTTTTAACTAAGTATACAACTGAGGTTAAACAGCTATTAGAAGAGGGAATAAGAAAGCTAGCCTTGAATTAAAAGACCCTTTAATCTATGTCTTTAAGAATAGATCTAATACAGAGTTTAAAAAGGTAAATAGCTAATCTATTATCCCTTTTTTCCTTATAAAAATACTAATATTGAAATATAGGTCTTTTTAGGAGATATTGACTGGGATTTCCTAATTGAAGTTGAAAGACTATTTGAAGTCTTTATAAGACCTTCAATTAAGCTACAAGGTCAATTTTATACTACTATTCTAGAAGGCTTATTATTTATTTATCAAATTTATAATAAGCTAGAAGCTTTAAAAGAAGTTTTTTCTACTAGTAGTTCTGAACGGCCTGAATTTGTAAGTCTTTATTTTCCTATTTTCCTATTTTCCTATTAGTTAAATTAAACTAATCTCTTATTAGGCTAATGGCTATTTATCCCTTATCAATGCTATTAATAAGGGTATAAATAGGCTTGAAAAGTACTTTCCTAAAAGCTTAACTAAGAAGGATCTAGTCTACTATAAGCCCTATCTTTATAGCCTTATTTTAGACCCTAGGTTTAGATTAATGCATTTTGGAGATGGGGGCTTATTAGCTTTCTATCCTACTATTAGTCAAGATATAGTTAACTTATTCAAAGTTGACTATATAAGGTATGTTTAAAGTTACTATTTTAATTATAAGCTTATTTCTAATTTACTAACTAATTAATAGAGTTCACCAGGAAAGAGGGGACTTTCAGCAGCCTAATTTATCCTTTGATGAATTAGGCCCTGAGGCTAGCTTACAAGATAAGCTATCTTCATAATCTTCTGATTCAGGGTCTGAAGACGACTTTTATATAAGTGATATTCCTAAGGAAGAGGAATATCTTACTTATATAAATGAGGCAGTCTTACCTAAAAGGGTTAGTACTATCCTAATTTCCCTTAAGCTTAATTAAAATACTAACCTTAATTTAATAGACTAATATTCTGGAATATTGGAGAAATGCTGCAATTCGATTTCCCAATTTAGCTATATTAGCTAGACGCTATTTAGCTATTCCAGCTACTTCTGCAGCTATTGAAAGCACCTTTTCAATTAGTAATAATATTATTACTAAATCAAGGAATAGGCTATTACCTAATACAGTTAGGCAGCTTATTTTGCTTAAAAGCTAGAATAGGTCTTTTAATAACTTAAAGGAGGAAATTGAAGAGGAAGCTGAGGAGGAATTCGAAGAGGAATAAGGGTTTCTTAGTCTTTTACTATGTATTTTAATTAGCTATCTTTACTTTATTTAGTTAATTATTTATTTAATTAACCTAGTTATCTTACCTTATAGGTATAATTAAATTACTCTAAGTTATTTAATAGACTATTTATTCTACTTTTATAATTACTTTAATTAATAAGTATAAATCTATAATAGGTTTAATTATATAATTAGCTTATTAAATTAAGATTATAATTTACTTTAATAAATTTAGTACAAATGTACTAATTTTGTACTAATTAGTTAGTATTAGTATAGGACTATACTAACTAATTATTTTAGTATTTAGTTAGTATTTAGTATAGAAAAATTAGTTAGTATTAGTACAAGCCTGTACTAACTAAATACTAATTTTCTTAGTACGTACTAACTAATTTCACAACCCTGCTAACAAGCTTATTGAAGAAATCGACAAATCTAACCAACTTAGGATCATTTAAGCGAGGAAATAAAAGACCGGCCGCCCTAGCCCTAGGGGGAAAACAAACCTAATCCTACACATTGGCTCCATTAAGGAAGCAAACTGCCTCTATAATAATGGCCTTCTGCTTGATATATAGCTATACAATTGTGAACCTTTCAATGAGGGACTTTATCCTACCTAATGCTATAATTGCTTCAGATTCGGACACTTAGCCTAGAACTGCAAGACGGCCTTAACCTATAGATAATGTGGGGGCGCTATACACCCAGATAGGGCAGGATGCCCAACTGAGTGAGGCAAGATCCTACTAAACTATATCCTATATAAAGGCGAATATACAGCTTGGAGCTAAGACTGCCCTATTGCAGCCTTGCATTAAGTATAGGCTAAGGAAGGCTACTCTAATAGACCACTCTAATTCTAAGACTACACTATAACTAAAGCCCCTACAACCTAGAGTCTTCTGCCCCCCCCTCCGTCAGCCTGACTCCTAAGAAGCCTCTTACTAAGGAGGCCTAAAAGGCCTCTAGGCTTAATAAATAGACTACAAAACGTCCTTAGTCAGTCTTAACCTAAGCTTATACTTCCTTCACACTATCCCCACTCTCTATATCTACTTCTACCTCCTTACTATTATTATCTCCCCCTTAAGTAATTAATTAATATTAGTGCTCTTCTAGAATACTAACTATTAGCTTACCCTCATATAGATCGCCTTATAGGCCTATAGTAAATATAATGTGATTGTGCTCTTTAAATTAAATATGAACCCTAAGATTAGAGCTTTAGCCTGCCTAGGTAGATATAACTACTATATAGTTTGCTATAGTAGGCAAGTAATAATATATATTAATAAGCAATATAAACCTAAGTTATAGACATTAGAAGCAAGAGAGAACTAAATAAGCATTACCTTCATAAAAACCTAGCACCAAATTATAACTCTTTATAATCCCCTAAATAGTAGAGGCAACTTACCTACACTATAGACTCTAGCCAATACTATACTAAATGACTATATACTACTCATTAGCGACTTTAATCTCTATTACCTACTCTAGGATTATTACGGCCAAATAGACTAAGGTAGTAATATCCTCATTTAGGAAGTAGTGCAACATTATGCTAGCCTCCTTACGCCTTATAGCACTATTATTAGACTATTCTATGGCCACCGAAATAATACCTTCAACCTAGCTTGAGCCTCTAAGACTATCTACACAATATATAAAGGAACTAATTATAACCTAGAAGGATCTAACTATCTCTTATAATAAATCTGCATTATTAATGCCCCTAATGAGCTAACTCTTAAACTAAACCTTAATTATAATTAGAAGAAAATGAACTCTTACTATACTACTAATGAAGTAATAGTCTACCTTTAATAGACTTATAGTATGATTACTACTGTAGAAGCCCTTAATAAAGTGGCCAACTAGCTCCTAAAGCAGCTAGAAGTAATTGCCTAATTTACAACCCTAAAGTAGAAGAGACCTATACCCAACTAGAACCTATAGTAAAATAGTAAAATAACTATAATAACTTATAAGCTCAAATGAGCCTACTATATAGCCTAATGAATTAGTCATATTTCAGACTGATAAGCCCTAGCTAAAGCGCAAATGCAGCGGGATTATAGCATAAAAGATACCTAATATACCTTCTAGAGAGAACTCTTAGTAGAACTCCTAAGGGATAATAATACTATATAGTTCTAGGCTATAGAAAGGTAGGCAAGACTGCATAGTAGAACCACTGTAGTCCTACTATAGTTACTGCCCCTTACCTAGCTAGACTATATAGAGCTAGTAACACTCTATGCAGATAAGGCTGAAATCCTTATATAAAGATTCTTCTTAAAACCCTAGGCTAAAAACACTAATCTCCTCCCCCTCCCTCCCCCTAGGACCCCTAAACCTAAGTTAGGTCTAATGTGTCCCTATATTAAACCTATAGATATTTAAGAAGCCCTATAAAAGATTAGGTCATAGAAAGCCCTAAGTGAGGATAGCATACCTACTAGATTCTTAAAATTATATAGTAAGCTATTTATACTTATGATCACTAAGATAGCAAACTCTAGCATTATAATTGACTACTTCCCAATTTGCTTTTACACTATGACTATTATAGTTATCCTAAAGGTAAATAAAATCCTAGCTAAATAATAAATAGTATTAAGATGGCAATCTATATCCCTACTTAGTGTTATTAGTAAAATCATTAAGATAGTTATTAGCTAATATATCGCAAGCATAGTAGAATCAATGGGGCTATTACCTTTAGGGCAGATAGGCAACTAACTAAAGAGATCTATAGAACTAGCTCTCACTATTGTCATTAAAGCGGCGCATGCAGCCTAGGCCTAATGCGGCCTTATCTCTCTCCTCTAACTTAACTTCATAAGGGCCTTTAACTTAGTTGACTACTAGCAACTTATTATAGCCCTACAACTAAAAGGTTTCCCTAGATGGCTCCTTCTATAGCTTATTAGCTACCTTACATTGCAGATGGCGCACCTCCGCTTCGATGGCTAACTCTTTAACCCTATTGAAGTCTAAGCTAGCATCCCTTAAGGATCCCCCCTATTACCTATACTATTTATTCTCTTCATTGCTAGCCTTTATGAAGCCTTTAGTAGTATACTTAGGATAATAGTTATTAGATTTACTAATAATACTAACTTACTAGCCTTCAAATGCAATATAGATAAGACCTATACCTGACTTAAAGCTACCTAAAATATCTATAATAATTAGGCCTAAATGAATAGAATGACTTAAGAAGTAAATAAAGTAAAGCTTCTACACTTTACTTAAAAATACATTATAGACTAAATATAGGCCTAGCTTAAAGACTTAATAATTATATCTATTAACTTATATAGATTCCTTAGACTCTTTCTTTACTATAAACTCCTCTAAGAACTATATATAAATGCCCTTAAAGGGAAGCTAGAGCGCTAATATTAAGCCCTTATTGTAATTACTGCAAGCATATAGGGGGTTAACCTTAAGGCAGTAAGGCTACTCTATACATAAGTTATCTGCTTAATAATAGTCTATAGTATTAAAGCATATTATACTCTAACTATCACTAGGGGCAAGCTATAAGGCATTATATAAGCGCTCACACTAAAGTAGACCTAAAACCTACATATAGTTATTAGGGCATATAAGGCTATACTAGCCTGCCTTCTTAAGATAGAGTTAGCTATCCCCCCCCTCAATATCTACCATAATGAACTAGCCGCCCGATTCTATAGCCGTACAGAAAGGCAGAATACAATCTGTCTTAGTAGGACCGCTACTATAGCGGCCATAAGTTATATCTACTATAAATAACGCTAGGGACCTTAGCGATAACTATAGCAAGAAGTTAGGGATTGGCTAAAAAGCTAGCTCCTATATGTAAGGTAGGGAGCTACCCTTATAGAAATTTAGGCCTATACTTAGTCTAAGTAGACTATATAGTAGACCTAACTTTAGAGTAAGGTAAAAGAGCACTATAAGACAAATTAAATTGAAGTAGTAGAAGTTTACCCTCCTTCTAACAATAAGAAGGCATTATATTTATACTAAGATCTTAATAAACACTAAAGCTTAATGCTTATATAGCTAAGGACTAAAAGAATTAGTCTAAGAAGCTTTCCTTTCTTCTAATATATACTTAATATGCCCTTATTATATTGCCTATATAAGAATAGCAAAGAAATACCTAAATATATTATTATCTTTTACTAAAGATTTATTAAATAATATAGCTTCCTTATAAGGCTACTATAGAATCAGTACGAACTTAGGTAGCAATTATCAAACTGCAAAATAGCTCAATTAATTACCTACTAATACCTCTACTTACGCCTTATCCTACACTACAAGCTTGCCCTTTAAATCTATAGTAACTGCGATCGCAGCGTGGAGGCAGAGCGCGAGCTCGAAGAGCATATAGCTTAAGTCTGCAGACAGTAGCCAGACCTAGCGCGCTACCAATGCACAATCAACATAAGCCCTCCCTAGGTGACCTCCCCTCTCTCTTCCCTCTCTCTCCTCTCTCCCTTATTATTTTCCCCCTTAACCCACTAGGAATTAAGATAATTCTAGTCCTAGCATGAAGGACTATTTACTTATGTGTAGCGATAGCATAAGGGGCCCAACCTGGGCCCACTACGGAAAGGATATAGGTTTTCGTCCAATCTGGTATTTCCTATATCTATATAAAGTAGAAGTACTATCTACCTCTTAGGTTTATAGCGTATGAATATAATAATAATAATATAATTTTTAAATTTTAAATTAAAATAAATATATCAATTTTATTAGCTTTAATAATAATTAATTTAATGAATTGATTAAAAAGGTAATTACTTATAAAAGTAAGAAAAAGTATATTATTAAATAATAAAAAGAATAATGAAAAAATGAAAAAATAAAAATAATAAAAGTAATTTAAATTTACTTTAAAATTAAAAATATTTTATGATATTATTTAAATTAAGCTTTATAAGAAAAGTTTAAATATAGATATTTAATTAGCTTTTATAATTTATATTATTATGAATATTTATTAAACATAATTTATTTTCCTTTTAGGTAAAAATAATAAAGATTTTTTATTTTATAGCTTATTAAATAAATTTTATTTTTTACTTTAACTTAATCTAACTGAAGAAAAATTATATAGCTAGTTGCTAAAGGAATATATCATTAAATAAATAAATAAACATAATTAGTTATTTTTTAATTTACTTTTATATTATAATTATTATGATCATTTTAAAAGTAGATAAAACTTTAGCTAAATAATAACTTATATTAAAACAATAATTAATATTTTTATTTAATATTATTAATAAAATTATGAAGATAATTATTAAGTCTGGCCCCCCAAAAACCTCCCTCAATATTGCTCTTTATCATAGTGGCTTCATAGGCAGCATAAAATGGTGGGAAGAATTTAGTCTTTAAAACGTAAGTTATAGAGCATCTAATTAATTGTTTAATCGCTCGACCGTAGGCCTTTTTGAGCGGCCTAAAGCACCTAATATTAAGAGGCTAAAGCAGTTAAGACGAATGAGGCAGTATATAGAGCATAATTATGTAGTTCTCTTCACAATATTTCTTAAAGTCGACTAAGTGGTGACTTTTATGCCCATCAAGGATCAGAAGACAATAGTGACCGGTCGATCAATGCTTTATGTGCTAATTAAAGTGCTTAAGCCACTTAAGACCTATTTCATTGTCAGTCTAGCCATTTTGAGTCGTCGCAATAGCCCAATCGCCCGGGAGGTTGCTTTCCTAGTACTAGCTAGCGAGGTAATATTAGCCTGCAACCATGATGAACAGCTAGATCGCCTAGCCTTCCGCATTTATCGCCTAAATAACTGTAACCTATTCCTAGTTTCTAGGCTGGACTGATTTTAGGTTTCCATGCTTATCTGCACCTATGACAACCATTCCGCTTAAGATTATGCCCATCATAAAGCCAGTCTTATCAAAGTTGTAAATATCGGCTAGGTCGATACTATATTTTGCGATTGTGTTCTCTACAAGCTAGAACTAATTGCAGATAATGGTTAGATGTTCGCATTTAGCCCTCTAATAGTCACATTTACGAAAAAAACGCATCTTAAGCTCTAGTTATCGCCTAATGAAGTTAGAGCCTAGCGCTTGCCGATAGGTAATGCATTGCGGTTAGCAAGCAGTCAGTCGGCCATTTCTTCAATACTATACAATCCCGCGGGAAACCCTCATGAGTCTAGGTCGAGAATGAATTGAATAATGATCTATTCCTCTAGATCAGATAGCCTGCATGATTTGGGGATAGTATTGTATTGAGATGGTATGCCTTTCTGCCGGCGACGTAAGGTATTATGATGCACATTATAGATCTCTGCGGCGCTATAGATACTTAATTTTGGGTCATTTTGAAGGGCTTGAAGAGCAAAAAGGATATTTCCCCCTTTATTTGATCGAGACATCTTCAGTGGTTGAGAATCAATTGATCAATTGAAAAGATAAGAGATTGAGGGATTTTTGGCTCACTTACTTGTCTGGCTCACTCACTTATTATGTACGTTAATTATAAATAATAATTAGATCTTTATATTTAGCCTTCTAATAGTTATCTTTATAAAGGAAATGCATTTTAAGCTTTAATTGTTACCTAGTAAAGCTAGAAGCCTAATACTTACTAATAGGTAATATATTATAAGTGGTAAGCAGTTAATTAGCTATTTCTTTAATATCATATAGTTATAGGGAAAGCCCTAATGAATTTAGCTGAAGAATGAATTAAATAATAATCTATTCTTCTAGACTAAATAGCCTATATAATTTAGGGATAGTATTATATTGACATAGTATGCCTTTTTGCTAGTAGTATAAGGTATTATTATTTATATTATAGATCTTAGATAGCGCTCTAGACACTTAATTTTAGGTTATTTTAAAGGGCTTCAAGAACAAGAAGGATATTTCCCTCTTTATTTAATTAAGATATCTTTAGTGGCTAAGAATTAATTCATCAATTGAAAATAGGAGAGATTGAGGGATTTTTGGCCTACTTACTTACTTAGCCTACTTACTTATTAAGTACATTATAAGTAAGTTTACGTTACTATAAAAGCTAGTTATATACTTACATTTAAAATTTCCTTATAGGGCTTACCCTAAATAGTATTATAAGATATTTCCAATCTTAAGGTAGGTTTAAGTTATCTTTACTATTTTTAATCTTTATCTTCTTAATTATCCTCCTTACTTAATAGTATACTTTTTCTTACTTTTATAAATAATTACTCTTTTAGTTAGTCTATTAGACTAGTTACTATTAGAGCTAGTAAAGCTAGTATATTTATTCTAGCCTAAAGCTACTTTGAAGGCTACTTAAGTTCCCTATGGGTAAGGTAAATTAATATAGTTAATACTATTTATTTTAATATACTTATTATTATATTTTATAATAAGTATACTATATGGCCATATTACGTATCTAAAATATCAAACTACATAGACTTTTTTAAGTAAGTATTTCTTATTTATTATTATTCTTTCTATATAATATAATATAAATAGGGTTATATTAAGTATAACTTATTATAATTATAATATACTAAAGGGATTTTATTAATAAAGATAGAATAAATTATATTTCTTATACAATAAGCTTTCTTATAGTAATTCTATTTAGTTTATATTTAATATTATCATATAACATATTTAAAGTAAAAACACTTAAGATACTTTTTGAATTAAATACTTTTTAAATCAGGTTTATTTTATTAAATCGTTATAATTATAATTATATTTTAATTATAAATGTTATTTATATTAATGAATTTAATTGATAATATAATTAATAATTGATAAGGCCTAAATATATAATAGCTTTATAATAGTTTAATAATATATATTTTAATACTATTTATTTATTAAATATTTATAGTAATATTCTTAAGTAAGCCCCTTATAAAGCTAATTAAGACCTTCTTCGTAATCATTATTAACTACTTTAAGACTTAATATATATTTAAACTAAAGATAGTAAAGATTTAAGTATTATCCTTTAAGAGATCTATAATAGACTTATAGAAGAGAATTATAATGTTCTTATTAGGAAGGTAATATAAGGCTACTATAAGTAAGGAAAAGCCTTTTAAGAGGGCTTAATTAGTAATTAATATTATATTAAAAGAAATATAAGATCTAATATTAAAGGCTATACTTAATGATTTAATAATAATCTTCTTATTAAGGTAAAAAAATATTAACATTAATTATAATACTATAAAGGGCTAAAGTACTCCCTTATTATAAATAGCTTAAGCCTATATTAAGGTCTTATTAGGCAGATTCTTTAAAACAATTAATATTACTCTTTTAATAATAATTATAATAATTGTTTTAAGAAATATTAAGATCAAAGTCTTACTATTTATACTTTAAGTATAATGTATATATATAGTGAGCAGGGTTGTGAAATTAGTTAGTCCAGTACTTTTCTTAGTACACCTTAAACTCTTAATTGTAAATTAGCGCTTAGCTTTAGAAATATAAAAAGAACATTAATCAATAGTACTAAATGCTAGCTATTAGATATTATAGCTTACTAACTTTTAAACCCTTACATAAGTGAGAAAGTACAGATTAGTCTACTATTAGTATTTAGTACACTAAAAAAACGTACTAATTTTGTACTAATTAGTATTCCTAGCTATATAAATTTGTTTATGTAATATAAGTTCTTATTTAGAGTACTAGGATGGTATAGGTACTAGGAAATAGAAAGTTTATAATTTTATACCTAAAGACTGATTTTTAATAAAGGTTTAAAACTGTACTAAAGTGTACTAATGGAAATTTGTAGTGTACTAATTTCACAACCCTAATAGTAAGTATACTAGACAAATAAGTGCACTAAAAATTTTAACCTTCTAAATAATAATTACAATAAAAATACTATAAACTATTTAATTAATTAAAACCACTTATTATACTTTTCTCTAAATATCTTAATTATTACCTAATAGATTTTTATATTATAGCTAGGCTTATTATAGATACTATAATGCTAAATACCTAATTATATTGACCTTCTTTAATCATTACTTTATGATAATTCTACCACTACCTATACATCTATATCTATTTGATTAATTGCTTGCCTTCCTTCCTCTACTCTTATAATCTCTTTTTTCTAAAGTTTAGTCCTTTTTACCCTCTAATTCTAGCTTAATATCTTATTTGCTTATTAAAGGTCTTAGATCTCTACCCTTATGAGAGATATCTCATATATAACTGCCTTTATTCCTTTCATAAGAGACTTTAATGCTTTAAGAATTAACTTTAGAGAGCTACTTTAGTGCCTTTTGATCTATCTTTTAGGGTATTTAGACTGAGATTGGGCCTTAAGTATAGTCTTTAGGGTCTTTAAAACCTAAGGGGTTAATAGTTTAGTTGCCTTCTTAACTAGCATTTATATCTATAGCTGAACATTAAGCTTTAAGACTATACCTTTTAGATTAAGAGGAATAAAACTAGCCCCTTTAAAAGCCCCCTTAATATTTCTTCCTATTATAGTGGCCATATATGCTATATAGAAGGCTAAAAAGAACTTAGTCTTTAAAATGTAGGTAATAGAGTATCTAATTAAATGCTCTATTTCTTAACTATAAGCCTTCTTTAGCATACTAAAGTACCTAACATTAAGAGGCTAGAGTAGATAAAATAAATGAGGTAGCATATAAAGCTAGATGATCTTCTTTTCCTCATAATATTTTTTAAATTCGATTTACTAGTGACTTTTATAGCCATTGAGGATTAAGAGATAATAAGAACTAATTGATCGATTGATTATATATTGGTGAAAGTGCTAAAGCTACTTAAGACTAGTCTTATTATTAGTCTAGCCATTTTGGGTCATTATAATAGCTTAATCGCCTAGGAGATTGCTTTCTTAGTACTAATTGGCAAGGTAATATTGGCCCGCACTGATAATAAATGGCTAGATTGCCTAGCCTTTTGCATTAATTGCTTAAATGACTATAATCTATTCTTAATTTCTAGGCTGTACTGATTTCGGCTTTAAATGCCTTTTTAAGCCTATAATAACCATTCCGCTTGCAATTATACCCATAAGGAAACTAATCTTATTAATGTTATAGATATTATCTAACTGGATGCTATACTTCGCGATTGTATTTATCACAAGCTGAAACTAATTGCAGATAATACTTAGATCTTTGCATTTAGCTCTCTAATAGTTATATTTCTAAAAAAAACACATCTTAAGGTCTAGGTATTGCTTAATAAAGTTTAAAGCCTAATGCATATTGATATATAGTACATTACGGTTGGCAAGCAATTAATTAGTAATATCTTTTATACTATAAAGCTAGGGGGGAAGTCCTCATAAATTTAGGTTAAGAATTAACTAAATAAGGATCTACTCCTCTAGATCTAAGAGTTTATATAATTTTAGGATTATATCGCATTAAGACTAAATACTATTATAGCAATAATATAAGGTATTATAGCTAACCTAGTAGAGCCTTATAGTTAGTTAGAGCTTTAAACTTAGGTTATTTTAAAGGGCTTAAAGTGTAAGAAGTAATCTAGCTTTATTGTTAGTAGATAATATACTAGGTGGTTAAGAATTAATTAATTAAATAGAGAAGATATAGGTTGAGGGATTCTTAGTGTACTTACTTGCCTGGTGCACTTACTATATATGTATGTTAGCTTATACTAATATTAGTTAGGATTATTATTACTTTTTAAAATAAGAGGAAAGTAGCTTTTAGAATAATTACTTTAAGTTTAAGTTTGATCTCAATAATAAAGTCTTTAAATTAATTATAGGTTATTTCTATATTAGGCTTAGCTTAAACTAGGTATAGGTTTTATAGTAAAAGATTTTCCTTAAGGGGAGGAGGAAGATAGTCTATAATCTTAGTACCCTCTATTTTGCCTAGTATGCCTATTGCGTACAATGTAGTAATAATGTAAAAGTAGAAAGGGAGTAAAGAAGACTTATAGAGAAAGTTATTTATATTAGAATTAATTTTAAGTATATAACTAAGGTATAGTAGGGGTAATTATAGAATATTTATAAATAATAACGTGCATAATAAGCATGTTAGTCAAATAAGCTTGCCGGTCAAAAAGTTTTCAACCTTTTATCTTCCTCCTATATCAATCAATTCTTAACCATTTAAGATGCTACAATTAAATAATGAGGCAAATATCCTTCTTGCACTTCAAGCCTATCGAAATGACCCAAAATTAAGTCTCTAATGCGCTATAAAGATCTATTAAGTTAAGTATAGTACTCTCTTTGACTGAGAGAATGGCATCACTACTCATTGCGATTAGATCCCCAAAACACATAAACTATCTAATCTAGAGGAACAAATTATTATTCAGTTCATTCTCGACCTAAATTCGCGAGGATTTCCCCTGCAACTATGTGGTGTTGAAGAAATGGCCAACCAACTGCTTGCTGACCGCAATGCATCGCCTGTCAGCAAGCGCTAGGCTTCTAATATCATTAGGCGATAACTAGAGCTTAAGATGCGTTTCTTTCGTAAATATGACTACTAGAGGGCTAAATGCGAAGATCTAACTACTATTTGCGATCGGTTTAGGCTCATGGAGAACACAATTGCAAAATATAGTATCACCCTCGCTAATATCTACAACTTTGATGAGACTGGCTTTATGATGGGCCTGATCGCAAGCGGCATAGTTATCATAGGTGCTGAAAGGCATAGAAACCTAAAATCAGTCTAGTCTGGAAATCAGGAGTGGCCGTTTATCGTAGTTGCGGGCCAATATCACCTTGCCAATTGGTACTAAGAAAGCAACCTCCGGGGCGATTAGGGTATTATGATGACTCAAAATGGCTGGACAGACAATAAGATAGGTCTTAAGTGGCTTAAGCAAGTTAAGCACTTTGACTAGGACATAAAGGCCCGATTAACTGGTCGGTATTATCTTCTAATCCTCAATGGGCATAAAAGTCACCACTCAGTTGACTTTAAGAAATATTGCGAAGCGAACTACATTATTATGCTTTATATGCTGCCTCATTTATCTTATCTACTTGAGCCTCTTAATGTAGGGTGCTTTAGGCCGCTTAAAAACGCATACGGTAGAGAAATTAAGCAGTTGATTAGATGCTTGATTACCTACGTTTCAAAGACTGACTTCTTTCTGGCTTTTTATGCTGCCTACCAAGCCGCTATAATGGAAAGTAATATTAAGGGAGGTTTTTAAGAGGCCAGGCTTATTCCTTTGGACCCAAAAACTGGCAAAACGTATCATATTAAAGCTTGATGTGTAGCTATGGACTCTAACACCCGTTGAGGAGGAGGCTAGCCTCCCCGACCCTTAGGTGCCCAAGACGCTAAAGACCGTCCTCGAGGCTACTTCTCAATCTAAATATCTGTTGGATACGCAATTTGCTGTATGCAATAGCAGAGATGATTGATCAAATGATGTAAATTGATGTGATTGTCCTCCATTGATTGAGGGTCATAGGGGCCCTGATTTATACTCAAAAGGATCTAGATCAAGGTGTCAAAGGGAGACGGATCCGGCTTATTACCACATCCGGCGTTCCGCATCCGGCGTTCCGGATCAGGCTGTCCGGATCCGCCAGTCCGGATCAGGCATGTTATGCCGCCACACGAGGTCTCAATCCAACAATATCTTAAAAGATGAATCAGAAGGCACTAGAGTAGCTCTCTAGTATCCATTATTGACGCACTTAAGTCATTTTCTAAGGGAATGAAGGCAATAATGTATTAGATAGCATTATTGAAGTCTAAGAATTAGATTCTTCAACAGGCAAATAAGACTCTTAGTAAGCAACATAGAGCAAAAAAAACCGCCTACGGAATGGAGGGAAGATAACTATAGATAAAGGAAGGGATATAATTGATCAGAAGGATATTGATGTGCAGTTAGTAGCCAAATCGTTGAGACATTATGGTCAAGGAGGGTCGGCACGACCGAAGGAAAGGCATTGTAGAATATGCGGCAAGACTGGTCATAATGCAAGAACATATTAGGTAGTTATTGCAATGTCTGGAGAAGAGTATAGCGATTAGTTCTAATTGATTAGATGCTTTGTTGTGTATTTATTTTAATTTCTAGATTGAGGTTAATAATTTTTGACCGACAAGCTTGTTTGACTGGCACACTTATTATGCACATTAAGGAAATATTAATTAATTATAATAAAGAAATAAAATAAGGAGATAAAGTAATAAAGATAAGATAAAGGGCTAAAATCCTAATTTTATATACTACTTTATAGATAATACGACTAAATAATACTAATTAGTATATTTATATTACTTATTTCTTAATATTTTATTATTTATCTATTATTCTTTATCATATTACTAATAAATTACTTCTAAATATAATTTATTATAGTCTTTATTATAATTTCTTAAGCATTCTTATTATGAGTCTTTTAGAGCTAATAAGTCTAGCTTTCTAAAAATAATGATATAAATAGTAATAGATTATCTTTCTTTATACTTCATAATATATTAATTTATATATGTTATTTCTATAGAGCCAATATATAAATTGCATCTATTAACCTTAAGGTCCTTAATAACCTTCTAGAAGCATATACTTAATAGTTCTTTATCTATAAATATTAATATATTGACTATATCTTAAATAAAGTATTTAAATATTTCTAATATAATTGCTAAGATTATTCATAATATATATCTATTTTAATAATAAATCTTTAAGAAATTTAAATAAAAAGAGCTATTTATGATAAGGTTATTAGAAGATAAATATATTTCTATATAGCCTAATAGAAGTTAATAGAGTCTTAAAATATATTCTTAATTTATAAAGATTATATACTAATTAATAATTATTATTATAAAGAGTTAAATTATATCTTAATTAATTATTATAACATACATATATAGTAAGTACACTAGACAAGCAAGTGCACTAAAAGTGCCTTAACCTATATCTTCTCTATTTGATCAATTAATTCTTAACTACCTAGTATATTATCTACTAATAATAAGGCTAGATTACTTCTTACATTTTAGGCCCTTAAAAATAACCTAAGTTTAAAGCTCTAACTAACTATAAGGCTCTACTAGGTTAGCTACTATACCTTATGTTATTGCCTTAATAGCATTTAGTCTTAATGCAATATAATCTTAAAATTATATAAATGCTTAGATCTAGAGGAGTAGATCCTTATTTAGTTCATTCTTAATCTAGATTCTTGAGAATTTACTCCCTATCTTTATAGTATAAAAGAAATAGCTGATTAATTGCTTGCTAACTATAATATGCTACCTATTAGCATATATTAGGCTTTAAACTTTATTAAGCAATACCTAGACCTTAAGATATATTTCTTTTGGAAATATAACTATTTAAGAGCTAAATGTAAAGATCTAACTATTATTTGCAATTAGCTTTAGCTTATAGTAAATATAATTATAAAGTATAGCATTTAATTAGATAATATCTATAACTTTAATAAGACTAGCTTCCTTATGGGTATAATTATAAGCAGTATAGTTATTATAGGTTAAAAAAGGCATTTAAAGCTAAAATTAGTGCAGCCTAAAAATCAGGAATGGATTATAGTCATTTAAGCGATTAATGCTGAAGGCTAGGCGATTTAGCCATTTATCATCAGTGTGGGTTAATATTACCTCGCCAATTGGTACTAAGAAAGCAACCTCCTAGGCGATTAGGCTATTATAACGACCCAAAATGGCTAGACTAATTATAAGACTAGTTTTAAGTGGCTTAAGCACTTTAACTAATATATAATTATTCAATCAATTAGTTCTTATTATCTCTTGATCCTTAATGGCCACAAAAGTCACTAGTCTATCAAATTTAAGAGATATTATGAGGAAAAGATAATTATCTAGCTTTATATGCTGCCTCATTTATATTATATACTCTAGCCTCTTAATGTTAGGTGCTTTAGCATACTAAAGTGAGCTTATAGTTAAGAAATAAAGCATCTAATTAGATACTCTATAATCTATATTTTAAAGACTAACTTCTTTTTAGCCTTCTATGCTATACATAAGGCTATTATAATTGAAAGAAATATTAAGGGAGCTTTTAAAGGAGCTAGTTTTATTCCCCTTAACTTAAAAGATATAGTCTTAAAGCTTAATGTTTAGCTATAGACCTTAATGCTAGTTAAGAAGGCAGCTAAACTATTAACCCCTTAGGTTTTAAAGACCTTAAAGACTATACTTAAGGCCTAATATCAGTCTAAATACCTTAAAAGATAGATTAAAAGGCACTAAAGTATCTCTCTAAAGTTAATTCTTAAAGCATTAAAGTCTCTTATAAAGGGAATAAAAGTAGTTATATATGAGATAGCTCTTATAAGGGTAGAGATCTAAGACCTTTAATAAGTAAATAAGATATTAAGTTAGTGCTAGAGGGCAAAAAGAACTAAACTTTAGAAAAGAGGGGTTATAATAGTAGAGAAAGGAAGGCAAATAATTAATTAAATAGATATAGATATATAGGTAGTAGTAGAATTATCATAAAGTAGTAATTAAGAAAGATTAATATAATTAGGTATTTAGTATTATAGTATTTATAATAAGCCTAACTATAATATAAAGACTTATTAAGTAGTAATTAAATAGTTTATAGTGTTTTTATTATAATTCTTATTTAGAAAGTTAAGATTTTTAGTGCACTTATTTATCTAGTGCACTCACTATATATATACATTATTAAAGAAATAAAGTATAATCTTATATTTATAATATTAAATAATTATTAAAAATATTATTTATATTACTATAATATTAGATTTATAAGTAATGGAAAAAGTAGATTATTATAGTGAAGCTATTAGTATACTGCGTTAAAAGTTAGGTTATAACTGTATGCAATATGTACATATCCATTACACTAATTGAGTCTGTCCAGGCATCTCTGAGCCAGGCTGTGCCTCGTCTTTCTCTGCTTGATTCTTTTCGTACCCACACAACACTCAACACAAGTCGCATCTCCACTAATCACCTAGATTAAGATGGCTTCAGGACCTCCTATCTCTACGTGCGTGTCATTGCACATCCGACACGCCACGTGAAGATCATGGGCTGACATTGTCTCTAGTGTCTACGTTCAGAACCTGGAAGAACGCGTTAAGGTTGAGGCGATCACGGAAGCCTTGCGAACCATTTTCTCGCAGTTTGGCAATGTTGTCGACGTCGTTGCTAAGAAGAACCTCAAAGCTAAGGGCCAAGCTTTCGTTGTCTTCGAGGACCCAGTCAGCGCACAGACTGCCATCGAGGAAGTCCAGGGCTTCGAGCTCTTTGACAAACCCATGAAGCTGGCTATGGCTCGTACCAGGAGTGACAAGACCGTGGCGATGAATTTTAGTGAAGAAGAATTTGAGTCGCACAAACGACACCGCCAAGCAGAGAAAGGTGAGCGGTAATACCCCCGACGCCCACACCTGTTATTGACACGTTATTCTTTTAGACAAGCGGAAAGCCCTCGAAGCTGCCGAAGAACAGCGCCAACTCAGCCAGAGAGGCCCAGGTCCTGTCATAGATACCAGACCTGCCAAGGCAGCTAGACCTTCGGGCCTGAAGTCAACCAGTGCCACCACATCTACAGTTGTTCCCGACGAATACCTCCCGCCGAACAAGATTCTCTTCGTCCAGAATCTTCCGGACGATTACGATGTCGATGCTCTGTCAGGCGTATTCGGTCGCTTTGATGGGTTCAGAGAGATTAGATTGGTACCAGGGCGACGAGGCATCGCCTTTGTGGAGTACGAGGCAGAGCAAGGTGCTATCACGGCGAAGGAGAACACAGCTGGAATGAGCTTGGGTGATAAGCCCATCAAAGTCACCTACCAGCGACAATGATGGCATAATGGTAACCATCAACCGAATCCATGAAACTGTGTAATCATGCCTGCTTCTACCATCCTATGCACCTCGTTTCTCACCACCTCATTCGTCTCTCACTATGATGTACCCGGTGCATTCTGTAATGTTGTACACGCATGCGCCGGATGAGAAGAACCGTTCTTCACTTGCTGGTCGTCCTAGCCAGTGGCATCTTAAAAGATGACGTCTTCCTCGTCTTGTGCAGATAGAATATCTCCAGGACCAGAGCCTTCATTCTGAGGTTTGATCCCCTGAGTTGCTTGGGCCTCTCGTTTGGCCTTCATCTCCGCGTCAGCTGCCGCTGTATCTCGCTGCTTCTTGTTTGCAACCTAGGCCAGTCAGATAAAAGTAGCAATACGACAGAATGCTGAAGACTCACCTTCTTTAATCTGTAAAACTCTTCACGATCCAATTCATCTAGCTCGGAATTGATGTACTTGATGGTGTTTTCTGTGCGTGGGATGATGACGTGCTCGATGGCGTTGACTTTGTACCAATTTAGTTTCTCGGTCATTAGGTTGATCAGACCGCAAACCTACCTCGCCTATTGACGACCTTGATAACCTCGTCGAGGATCACAAATGCTGTCTGTAGACTTGCCAGCTCGACCAGAGCTTCCACAGCACGTGCATATGTCTCTCTGCATCGCTGAACTTGCTGGCCTCCCTTGCCCAGGCCGGTCAGCCCAAAATCATTGTTGCCTTCAGTGAGATAACTCTCAAATGCGGGGAGAAGAACGCCGGAGACGTTGTCCTGTTTCGTGCGGATGCGGAATCGAGCGGATTTGGCCGACTCCTGGACTTGGTATCCGATATCACCACCCACAGCGTACGTGACCTCAGCTAGCGAGAAAGCAGCAATCTGCATCACACGGCCCATCTTACGTTTGGCCTCGTCGATTCGCCTGGTAATCTCTGTCGCGGGTTACTGTTAGCATAGGTGGACGTTTGACGTTTATCGCATGGACGACCTGACCTCGGAATCGCCTGCGTAAAGAATACAGATTAGTGTTCAGGAGTCCAACGAAAGGTTGCAGACACGTACTTGGTCAAAGCCTCGCTCTTTCTCTTCAACAAACTGTGCCCAGTCTCTGCTCCCTTGAGCTTCGCCTTCATGAGGCCCAGCGACTGCCGGGTGGGGAATACGGCCTCGCGGTCCTGTGCTTATGGTTAGCTCCTCTCACGTGTCTACTCCAGGATGAGAAATAACGGTACTGCGGCGCCCGACATATTGACAGTTGAACTACGCGTCGATCGGAGTGTAGCTGGTCGGTCCCGGTATCAAGGGGATGAGAGTGGGAATTGGAACTGCTTCAGGCACTCCTCTGTCGTCACACGACCAAGACGCTAAGGCAGGTAGGTACCTCGTAGCTATGTAATCAATATCACTGTAACGGGGCGCTCTGTCAAGGCGCAGCCACGGCAGTCTAGTGGAGCTCTGGGCTACTGGGCCATCTCGGTTGCCGTCCAGCGTGAAACAAATTCTATGGAAAAATAAAACACCCGGAACTTCCAACTCACCTGCCAGCGTGCCCAACATTCCAACTACGGCAGAGATAGCGACGACAACTACAGAACCTGTAGCGGCGCGAGCGCGGATACGAAGAAAACGACGGCGAACGGCAACGGCAACGGCAACGCCAGTGAAACCGAGGGGCGCCTTCCCGCGTCTGAACTGGATCACGACCATGCGCAATTCGGTCTGACCTGGAACCTCTGTCGCCGCTTCCTCGTCAGAGGCGAATGCAGAACTCGTTGTTCTCCTCTAAATCACCACGACCACAATGGCGCCGATCGCCCTGGCCTTGAACGGGGCCCGAAGGCAGCCTCAACTTCATCTTGTTGTGAGTTCCCTATCAGCGCGTATTCCGCGCGCAACAGGCGGACGTTAACATCTTCTCTGTCTAGTCCAACGAAGACTCCGTTTACGAACAAGACATTCTCCGTGACTCTGGCAGCGTCAAGCCCTGGCTAGCGTACATCGACTTCAAGCTCCGGCATGGCACCGTGGTCGAGCAAGCATTCGTGATGGAGCGGGCTTGCGCCCAACTGCCTCGATCCTACAAACTATGGAAACTGGTTTGTTCAACCATGCTCTTTTGCCTTGATGCTAGAGCCGTCACTAATGACTGGGGTAGTATCTCGTGTTCCGAGTGAGGCATGTAGCCAAGCTGAATCCTGCCATCTTCGCGGCCGAGTATCGCAAAGTCAACGCCCTTTTCGAGCGGGCTTTGATTCTACTCAACAAAATGCCCCGAATCTGGGAAATGTATCTCAAATTTCTCTCTCAACAGCCACTGGTCACAGTCACCCGCCGAGCCTTCGATCGCGCCTTACGAGCCCTCCCCATCTCTCAACATAATCGCATCTGGGCCGTTTACCGCCCGTTCGCCAACTCTGCCGCTGGTGAAACTGCTGTGAAGATTTGGAGGCGATATACACAAGTCCATCCCGAGGATGCAGAAGACTTCATCGAACTTCTTGTCCAGACTGGTCTCTACACGGAAGCAGCAGTGAAGTTCATTGACATCTTGAACAACACCCGCTTTGTGAGCAAGCATGGGAAAGGCCACTTTGAACTCTGGAGTGAGATGGTTGACATGCTTGTTGAACATGCAGCCGAGATCGAAACAGGCTACGAGACGGGAATCGACGCAGAGCGCATTATCAGGAGCGGGATATCCCGATTCGCCGATCAAAGAGGAAAGCTTTGGGCTGGGCTGGCAACATACTGGATTCGGAGAGGCAGTTTTGAACGCGCCCGAGACGTTTTCGAAGAGGGCATTACTACCGTCATGACTGTCCGCGACTTTACCCTCATATTCGAGTCCTATACGGAGTTTGAAGAGTCAATCATTGGTGCCCTCATGGAGGTTGCTTCTGTTCGAGCTGAAAAGGGGTTGGAGGACGAGGAGGCCGATTTCGAGCTCGATATAAGGATGATGCGCTTCGAGCAGCTCATGGACCGACGGCCCTTCCTTCTCAACGACGTCCTGTTGCGACAGAACCCAAACAGCGTCCCGGAGTGGGAAAAGAGGGTGGCTCTGTGGGGCGAGAACAAGCGAGAGGTTGCTCAGACGTATACAGATGCGATTTCTGCCATTCAACCCAAACGTGCTGTTGGCGCATTCCACCAGCTCTGGGCCAGTTATGCCAAGTTTTACGAGCAAGGAGGTGATTTGCGCAATGCTCGAATCATCATGGAAAAGGCTGTTAAGGTTCCGTTTAAGTCTGTGGCGGAATTGGCAGATATGTGGATTGAGTGGGCAGAGATGGAACTGCGCAATGAGAATTTCGATGATGCTGTCCGGATCATGGCGAAGGCTGTTCAAGCCCCCAAGCGATCTACTGTGGACTACTTCGATGAATCGCTTTCGCCTCAGCAAAGAGTACACAAGAGTTGGAAGCTGTGGAGCTTCTACGTTGACCTTGTGGAGAGTGTCTCCACATTGGAAGAAACGAAGAAGGTCTACGAGCGCATATTTGAACTGCGAATCGCAACACCTCAGACGGTTGTCAATTACGCGACACTTCTGGAGGAACACAAGTACTACGAGGAGTCGTTCAAAATTTACGAACGTGGTCTAGATCTCTTCAGTTATCCAGTGGCCTTTGAGTTGTGGAATCTCTACCTAACCAAGGCTGTCGATCGGAAGATTGGGATCGAACGGTTACGCGATCTTTTTGAGCAGGCTGTGGAGGATTGCCCGCCCAAGTTTGCCAAGACCATATACCTTATGTATGGCAACCTGGAAGAGGAGCGCGGTCTGGCACGGCATGCAATGCGAATCTACGAGCGAGCAACGCGGGCGGTAGCGGATGAGGACCGAGCTGACATGTTCAACCTATACATCACCAAATCAGCGTCGAACTTTGGCCTACCCTCTACCCGGCCAATCTATGAGAGGGCCATTGCAGCCCTTCCAGACAGCGAGGCGAAGGACATGTGCCTGAAGTTTGCGGACATGGAGAAGAGGCTAGGCGAAATCGATCGGGCCCGTGCCATCTACGGACATGCGTCGCAATTTTGCGACCCTCGAACGAACCCTGAGTTTTGGACCAAGTGGGAGCAGTTTGAAGTTCAGCATGGCAACGAAGACACGTTCAAGGAGATGCTGCGGATCAAGCGAAGCGTCCAGGCGCAGTACAACACCGACGTTAACTTTATTGCCTCGCAAGCTCTTGCTCGCAGCCAACGACGACCTGGAACGGATGATGCCGAGGCTTCTGACGTAATGGCAGAGCTGGAGAGGCAGTCAAGGGCACCACATGGCTTTGTCGCGGCGAGCACTGGACCCAACGGAGGGGCCGCGGTGGCGACAGCTGTTGTTGCGTCGAATCCAGACGCAATTGATATTGACGGTCTTGATGATTAATGCTGTGCACAAGGGCGGCCGGGTGGGTAGGTTCTAAAGTTTCAATAGTACAGGCTATCTTTCATTTGTTTTTTTTAGGGAGTTCCCAAGTTTTTCTTCCAACACGGATTGGCCTTTCATAGTCGTGACGCTCCTGTCCTCATTTCCCCCCCTTCATCTCGGCGATCTTGGCGTGGTACTTTTCTTGGTAATTCTTGTCGACGTGCCCATCCCGGGAGCTCGGCGTGGCATAAATGGAGCCCTTGCGCTTCTGGAAACGACTCGGGGGAACCTTGGCAGCATCTGTGTTTCTGGTTAACAGTCTGATGTCTGGAACGGCATACACAAGATGAAAACTGACCCCATTCATCGCTCATCCTTCGATCTTGTTTAGTGGTCTCGGCAATCGGAGATTCGTTCATGGTGATGGGGTTCGGGTCTGTGGTACCCTGCTGGTTGATGGGTTGTTCCATGCTTCAAGGTGTGGACGTTGTATCAAGTGATGAGTGTGGTATGATGTAGAGGACGGAGAATATATAGTAGGTGTACGAGCAATGAATCCTTCTTGGATTGGGTTGGCAAGTATTGAGCATTTTATATGTAAGTTATTGCCTGCAGAAGCCGTTCAGAGCAGCGACGTTCAAGGTTTACCCCGCAAAGCTTGAATGTCGCCCCGTGGCTTAGATTGGTACTGATGTTTGGGCAGGCAAGTGACTCTGCTCATGAATGAGACATGCTCGTTGGTTCGGGCTGATAGGTGCGGTGGTATCACGCGTCGCGGGCGAGGAAGTGGCGCTGAGCCTCGATCGTCGGGGCCATTGACGTCATGGTGATGGTCACGATGATGTCGTAGCACACTGGAATTGAGGGAAGGCAACGAGCTAGTACTAATCTGACTCGGCCTAGAGGCAAGGTGCGATGTCTACCTACTTGATTGAGTAGCATTTAGTCAAGGTCATGTCTGTTCGCCCGGAGGATACTCTACATGCGTGTGAGGTGAGGCCGGCCATACCCCCAGGTAGTACTATAGATGCTAAACAGAATACACTCCCTTTCAATTTCCCCGTGGATCAATGTAGTTGTCAAAGCTGCGCCTCTCTCCTCGTCGCTTTCAGTTATATGGACGTATCTAAAGTAAGGAGGTATCCATGTCCTGCGTGCCTGTCATAACTCGGGAGAGATAAGATGGTTGGCTCGGCAGCATAGCCCCGATTTGAAGGATACACGATGACGGTGAATGGTGCGTTAAGTGGTGAGATGGATGGCAGCAACAAAGGCGAGCTGGCTGACTTTGGCCCGTGGACGATGAGGTACCTCCTGCGTAGATTACACGTACGTGCGGCACTCTTGGAAGCCACTCCCTCTTTGCCGGATGTTGTCCGCCAACCCGTGGCCAACACTCAGGCACGAGCGTGATGACTAGCTACTAAACCAACAAGCCTTACCTCGGTGTGTAGCCTTTGCACTGGGATTAGAGTGAATGATTGGACCGTGGGCGATGTCAAGCAGCGAACAAGGGAAGAGAACACAGCCACAGTGGCAATGGCTGAAGCATTGACGGGATAGTTAAACGGTAGAAGCTCGAAATGCGTGGCATTCAGCTAAACGTAAAGCCTGATGACAAAATATACAAGCCTGTTGGAAAAAAGTACCAGTAACAGGATGAATGGATGCTGAACGGTGAGATACTTAGTATTAGATGTTCCGTCCTCGCTTGGCAGATCGGATTCGTGAGAACGGAAGGATCATCACGCGTGACTGCACGTATCAGTGACTCCAACCTCCTGCATTTATCTTGTTTTCAAGCAGGAAAGTTGAATTATTGTCCTTATGCTATCATAAGTGTGTTGATCTTTACGAAATGTCTAGATATGTAATCAATTGGGGCACCTTTTATTATATTGCAGATTTTATATATAATGGTCGACTTCGAGCTTCCCTAAAGATCGCTCGTTATATTATGAACTCCCTAAGGTAAGTGAGGACTTTTTTTTGCACCCTCAAACCTGCCTTATTCAAGTACTTACTTACCCAAGTACGCATGCACATCTTTCTTGAGGCGAAAGTCGCACGGTGCACAGGCATTCGTCGAAGAATTGCCCCTCATGTTCTTGCAGTTCCCCCCACTTACTATTGGCTCAAATCTTCGATGTCGAATCTGCCTCTGACTCACACTGTGTGTTTCTGCCTCACTTCACTCGCTCCACCAACCAACTCGAACAATCCTACGGTACTAAGGCTAGCTACCTGCGAATCCTCACTCACCACCTCACCTCACAGACGAGTCCAACCTCACGCGAAGGGTTTGTACCTTTCGACACTTGGGCTCTTTACCTCGTGTGTGCCACAGCGTGTGTGTCACAGCGTGTGTGTTGAGGTATCATCTTTGCCCGACACCACCTGACTACCTACTGAGAGTCGAAGACCTGCAACAAACCCCCAGTTCATGCTCTCGCGCCTGGGTCGTTGCTCGGGTCTTGCCATGAAGAGGAAGCTCGACTCTTTCCTAAAAGACAAGCCCTTGCCTGCCTTGACTTCACCATCATCTAAGCGGTTAGCCACGTCACCAATCATGGCAACGGCATCGGTCCAGCTTAATCCTCGTGAGCAGAAGCTCCGACGGCTACTCCTCGACGTGGCCAGCTCCATTGACGAGGCCGGCAACGCTGGCGAGCCCATCGTGCTGCGCTGGGCTGGCGGCTGGGTCCGTGACAAGCTGCTCAACATCGAAAGCAACGACATCGACGTTGCTATCAACGCCATGACGGGTGTCCCGTTTGCCCAGCACATGTGTGACTACTGCGAGAAGTCTGACGCCATTACCAAGCATGGCATCGGTCCTGATGATATTGGCAGTCTGCATAACGTCGCCCGCAACCCAGACAAGTCCAAACATCTCGAGACTGCCATGGTCAAGATGTTTGGTCTTGACCTCGACTTTGTCAATCTTCGCAAGGAGACGTACACTGAGGATAGCCGCAACCCACAGATGGAATTTGGTACCGCGCAGGAAGACGCCCTACGCCGCGATGCCACTGTCAATGCCCTCTTCTACAATTTACATACCGACCAGGTTGAGGACCTTACAGGCGGCCTCCAAGACATGGCCGCCAAGAGGATCAGAACACCGCTGGAGCCTTTCCAGACCTTCATGGATGACCCACTGAGGGTTTTGCGCTTGGTTCGTTTCGCCAGCCGTCTCCAGTTCACCATCGATGCTTCCACCCGTCAATTCATGGCTGACCCGAGTGTGCTCGAGGCACTGCGCGTAAAGATTAGCCGGGAGCGAGTGGGTGTGGAGTTGGAGAAGATGCTTAAAGGTGCGGATGCAGGACTTGGGTGTCTGGCGGACCATGAGGTGGACTAACACATCAACAGGTGCCCACCCCTGCGAGTCACTTCAATTAATTGACGAGCTCGGGTTGTATTCGGCCGTCTTTGCCGACCCATCTCTGATTTCGATGGGCACGCCAGATACCTCCAAGTGGCCCATCGCCTACAAGTGTTTGGCCGAACTGATTCAGGACCGAATGCCAGGATCTATTGGCCATCTGCTGATCAACAATGAGGATGAAGCCTACTACGCCTGGAACTTAGCCGCTGTCTGTCCATGGATGGATGTGCATGAACAGCCAAACCCCAAGAGAAGGGCAAATGCTCCTCCGCCAGTGGCAGTGGCCGCCCGGGAAGGCTTCAAGGCACCTAACAAGCTGACCGATATAATTACGGCATCGTACCGGAATCGGAGCGAGATTATCTCACTAAAAAGGGCTGTGTGCAATCGGGAGGCGTTCATTAGCGAGCGGGATAAGTTTGGCATGGCTATTCGACGATGGGATGCACAAGTGGGTTCCTGGAGACTTCAGGTTCTGAACGCAATTCTGGTCGAATCCATGGAGATTCTTCAGCAATGGTCGGCGACTGACCTAAAGGGTGAGTGATCCCCACATTAGAGAGCCTCTTGTGCGGTTTGAGTGCTAACGGCTGCGTCAGAGAAGAAAGAGTTCCTTGCCGAGTGGCAGGCGTTCCTGGGCCATCTCATTAAGCTGGACGTTTGTGAAGCTCCTTCACTGAAGCGACTGCTGGACGGGCGACAGCTCGCCAAAGCGCTGGGGGTCAAGCCGGGCATATGGACTGGAAAAGCGCTTGAGATATGCGTCGCATGGCAACTACGGAACCCCGAGGCAACCGATCCGGTGGGTGCGATAGACGAAGTGAGGCAGAAACGGGAGGAGTTGGGGATCCCATTGCAGTGAACAACTCTAGGAATGTTGATACCCTTCTATCACACTCATAATTTCTGCATGTGGAATGAGAAATGCGCTCCTCTCTCTACGATCCGTTGCGTTTTGTCCATCGCTTCAATGGTTATCAGTATCTCCTTGACAGCGTTCTAAGCCAGGAAGCGACGAGAGAAAGCAACAAATAAAAGGAGGTGGCGCTAGATTATTGTCTTCTAAGTACCCAGGTAGGTAGTTATCTAGATAATGGAAAGCAATGAAGTTACAAAATTGGCCGAGTAACCTGTTCCGGGTAGAGTTGTGGCACAGTATTGGATACACTGTATTATGGGTACCCGCATTGGGGTCCAGGTGGCTTGTGCTCCAGCCGTTCCTAATGAGTAACTCCCTTCCTTGGCAAGGAACTCAAGGAACTACGTACTAAGAATTACTACTTACGACACTGCCTGCCAACAACAATGCTTGCTTCTTCCGGAAATACGCATACAAACGAAGCAAGCCTGTAAGAATTGCTGTGCTACCGCCGGTTTTCTTGTTTCCTTGCTGCTTTGGCTTCCCTCCTTACTACCGTCCATCTGCAACGCGAGGCAGCATGTGGGAATCACTGTTAAGCGCCGCCAATCTCAACAAGGCCCAGTCTCTCACGATCGGTGTGTTGCCGCCAACGCGAACTAACTCGTCGCGATCAACTACGAGCCATACATGAGAACCGGGCTAACCAGGTGACCTGACTTTCAGGTCTTCCGGAACACTGCACTCTTGATGACTTGGCCTCCAGGATACGCGGCTCTCACGGAGAAACAGTACGCACCACCCTCCTCCGGCAAACACATGTGGCCACTCTGGCCCTCTGGCCTCGTGCCTTGCTTCTGCCGTTCTGCAAGCTGACATGCTACCTTTTAGGGTATCCATGACGCTCTCCTCACTACTGTCGTGTACCTTTCGCGCTCAGAATTTACCGCTTGGGATGATGACCGAGTCTCCTCCAACCTGACCAAGGCCGTAAGCGAAAGCCTCCCGTCTCCAGATACCAATCCAGGTATAGTAACCAACCAACTTCGCTGTGTTTCGTCTTTTAATTGAGCTCGCTAGACGACGAAACGGCAGCGCTAGTTGCTGAGGTAGGTATCGCGTGTCTGCACCTCTTATCCTTGACACGGCCTTGCAACATAGACGATACGACATTACTCAAAGTTGTCGCCTTCACTAACTTCCGCGACTCGTGGACCACGGGAAAGGCTGCCAGCCTCGCGTCGGGCCTTCTTAGGGCACAGCTGTCAGGGAAAAAATTGGCTGGCTTTGTCATCGGCCCTACACTGCAGACATTCCTCAAGCCGCTCTTTGCCAAATCGTCGTCAAGGACCACTGCATCTGGAAGGCCGGCCCGCTATCAGACAGCAACCGATGTATCCTCGCAATCCCCTAAAACCTCGTCTTGGAAGGATCATGCTCCGTGGGCGGTGTCGACCCTGCGCTGGGCTGTTGATGCCTCTGAGGTTGGTTCGCCCGTCCTCTCTTACTTACAGTTGCTGATAACCATCACTCTAAATAGTCCTCCCTGATCGGGGATAACTGGCCTCTCTTCACGCCAGCCTTACTGGCTCTTGCGGAGGACGAGTCTATCGAGATTAAATCGAGTGGTTTGGAGATTCTGGCCCTCTTTGTGGGAAAATGCCCGGCTCAGGTTCTTCATACCACAGGTATCGGTCTTATTTTCGAGGACGTTACATTTCCGGCTCTTCTATATCTTCCCAGCCTCACTCCGCTGGACGAGTCGGTAAAACTCCTCGCGCCCGCCTACAGCGTGCTTCTCGCACTGGCCGAGACGCATCAACCGCCCCAAAGCCCGTACCGTCGAAGGCTCTTAGACAAGACCTTGAGAGAGGGGGTATTTGCAGCTTACGCACATGCTTCAGAATATGCCCGATTAGTCCAGCTCCTCATGGAGAGCACGGCATCAATAGTCAAGTGCATGGGTATCTATTCAATCAAGCACCTCAAGGTAACTTCTGTCTGTCTCCAATCACAATGCCCTCTACTGTCGCTAAATACGGATGTACCAGAGCCTTCTCTCCGTCATATCATCAGTCATGGAAGATCCTTTCGTGGCAGGGCATCCTCCTGCTATTCTCACCGCTTCAAAGGCTCTCTGTTCCACTATCGCTAATTGCTGGCCGAGGCTGCAAGGGGGCGAACACTTAGAGCAGATTATTCGCATGCTCTCTCTCTGCTGGCTGAATTTGTGCGAAGATGGCACTGCTCCGAGGCTAGGCCCGGACGACTTCGACGCACTATCACGAGAGCTGCTGCAAACATCCAGCATGTTGCAGTTGGTGTGGGCCCAAAACAGCACAAACCCGCCAGAGGGACTAGGCGAGGTCTTGGAAGAAGAGCCCCGACTGGCTCAACTCTTTCCAACACTCTCGAGCCGGGCTCAAACAAGGCCCTCTTAGTAGTATCAGTAACGGGGATTCCGGTGTCTGCTATCAATCCAGAGGTTGCTGCTTGAAAAACGACTTTCCACGTAGCCATTTCTGATAGGCTTTGTATCTCTTCTTTGGCCCATCTTCCTCAGTCACAGTCAGTGGGTTCTCTCCCACTTTAAGCAACTCAGCGTACACGTCGATTTCCTCCTCAGTGCCCTGGACAATGAGCCCTTCATCCTGCCATCCTCCATTGATGTATTCTTGATACTCTGACGAGTCAATGTCAACCGGGGTGTCACTGGATACCACAAGGGGGAGATTCTGAGGATGTTTGATGTATCGTTCGTAGTCGTCAGCCTCTTGGTCTTTCACAGACGGATTCAAAGAGTCGTGGACAGCTTTGGTAAATGTCCATTGGGCAGCCTTGGACTTTTCTAAGGCGGTGGGCTTCGTCCTGGATAGCGCCTCGCTCGCTTGCAATGCCTGTGCCGACTCCAGTATGGCCGCATCTTTCCCGGCCGCAGTCTTTGTCTGACCTGGCTGCAGCCAACGTAGCGACATGCCTTTTGCCGGAGTATCCCTGGAAGCTATCGCTGCTGCGCCGTCTGCAGCTAGAGTCGATCGAGAATCTTTTGGCTTCTTCCTATCGTTGGGGACTACGTCGCCTTCAGTGCGGACGCGGAACGGACTGAGGTCGTACCGGCCGTCCTGGGTTGATTTGAGGGGAATATACTTGATTGTAGAGTTCATCTTGTATGCAAACATTTTGGGAAATGACGACAAGGTCGCGGGTCGGTAGTACTCGAGCCAGTAGTCATCAAAGAACTCGATGGGGTGGAAGCGCGCAATGTCCCGGCTGGGGACGTATGGAGGAACCTTCCTCTCCTTCAAGTAAGCAGGCGTGTACCAGTTGATATAGTCGCGTTTCATGTCGGCAGACCAGTCCCTGGGGTTGGCGTGGTGGAGGTAATAGTCGGTGGCCAAGTCCCAGAGCATGGGCTGCCCTTGAGAGAAGATGTAATTCCCCAGGAACAGGTTGTAGGCTTCCTGCCGCTGGCTGTCAAGGAAAGAGTTATTGTAGTAGCGCTTGAAACTCTCGATCATGTCACGGGAGTGGCTGGTCCACTGGTTGATCTTGCGATAGGTCTCCATGGTGTTGACCAGCTGGGAGCCGCCGTACTGGACCGCAATAGTGTCGCCATGGTCGTGCCACATATGGGTAAAGAGATTGACGGCATCCGTGTCATACTCGACCGATGTGTCTTCGAGGATCCCCAGCGCGTGAAGCTGGTGGCCTAGAGCCCGCTTCCCGATGGCGAACTGGGCCGCGTTGGTGCGATCCAGGCAGTCAATACAGTTTGTCCGGGCCACTCCGTTCTGAGCTGTCATGGAGCTCGTGATACCGTCGCCATTCTGGAAGAAGCCGGTCGTGTCAAGCACCGACTGAGCTATCAGCTCAAGGTTGCCGATGACGTCGCCGCCACGGACCTTGGACGCCCGGCTCATGTCCCAGGCTTTGTGAATGATTTTCTTGTCTGGCGGAAGAAATTGGTTCAGGTATTCGATGGCGCGGGTGTACTCCACCAGAAGTTTTGACTCTCTGGGTTGACGCTCCTTGGCCTTGATCAGGTTGACTGCGTAGATTGGCGCGCCGTACCGCTCAAAGAGATTGTCAAAGTGAAGTGCAGCGGCCCCATAGAATGGGTCAAACAAGTTAAGCTCGATAGGAGGCTTTGGAGTGACGCCGGTGCTATCTTGAGTCCAGTATAGTGGGATGCTGCCTCGATGCTGGACATACGAGGTGTACTGGGGGCTACAAAAGAGCTGCGGGCCGGGAGCATGGAATGAGGTGGTGAGCGACTCGGCGACGATTTGTTCCGTTTCGACATCGTTGGCAACATAGCCCTAAGGAATGATTAGCCTACATTGGCTTGATTTTCAGCACTATGGACGCTTCCCGCCGAGCAAACCCATCCAGAAACACCAGGCAAGTGGACGTACCAGGTCGTTTGCTCCTCGCTTTAGGAAGCGAGCACCGGCAAAGTAACGAGAGCGTCTAGCAATGACAGTGATATGGGCGGTACGCCCGTAGATGGACAGAGCTGTATCCTGTCAGGAGTCTGGCCCAAGTCGTGGTTCTGCAACGAAACTCACCCGCCTGGTCGATGTATCCATGAATGATAGGGCGACACCAATCGTATGGGTCTCGGAGGGCCGTAACGGCGGGCTGTAGCAGGTAATTGTTCCACACAAACATGGAGTTGAAATCATCATTTGAGGGTGGGAGGATACCCTGGGCGAGGGCCTCTCGCTCGCGGATGACGTTGTGCTGCAGGGTGCGGGTGACGTCGTACGAGTAGCTGTAGTAGAAGGACTTGGTCAAGTCGAGGTTGTTCAAAATGCCCAGAAAGCGCTGCTCCTCGTTATTGCGCGAATCCAGCTTGGACTTTCCTGGAGTCAGCGGTACCAGCTCGGTGCCCTCGATCTGGTAAATGTAGTGGCCTCCAACCATGGCAACAGTGCTCTTTTTAGTGATGAGGAGCATGTAGTAGGGTCCTGTAAACTTGATGAAGCCGAGCAGGCCCCAGGTAGTACAGCGCAACTTGATGCCACCGGTGCCGCGATTGCCATCGTCTATAGTATCCAACAGCCGGTTCATTTCCTTGAGACTATACACAATCTTGTCGTCCGTCATGCTGAGCTCTGCGCCCTCAGTAGTTCGGTCGATCTTTAGGATGCGATACCGCTTCTCGCTGACGTCGACGCCAACGATGTAATAGCGGCTGGCCGTCTCGTAAAGACTGAACTTGTGCATCTTGTAGATGAGGCGATCAGGTACACGATCGTCGAAGGTATCTTCGGCAGTGCGGGCGGCCGGGTCTGGGCTGGTGGTGCGCACGAAGGGTTTGGCTACTGCTGGCTCGTCGTCATTGTCGTCTTCGCCGGCTCGGTTAGGGCCTCCCGCGGCATCAGACGAAAGCGGGCTTGCGGCTCCATTGTTTTGCAGCAGAGGGAAGACGGGCGCGTCGCCGTTCGGATCTGGGGTGGTCGGGACGCTCACGGAGGGCACTGAACTGAGCGAGTCTGGGACACCGAACTCAGACATGCTGGAAGATGACGAGGCATGTCCTACCGCCAAGAGCGGACTGCGGGACTGTTCGGGAAAGCTCCGGTTACATAAGGTTCGTGCAATACTGGCGCCAGATTTGCGTGGCGGGGGATGGAAGAGGAGAAAGTTAGCTGTGGGTTGGGAGGTTGGCGGTTGTCAATGGAAGACGGGATAGTGAGTATTTGTACATCTGTACTTGGGTACCTTACAGTAGGTACTGGCGGCACCTGAGCTTCTCTATTACGGGCGCCAACAGGCATCGGTACGTACCTTTACCTCAAATGACCCGCATTCAGATGACGTCGCGCTTAACTTAGTACCTGTTCCATTAGCAGAGAAGCTACCAAGCACGCTAATTGACTAGGTAAGTAACTGATCAGTCTTAATGACCCAACTCTTTCCAGTTGACACAACAGTTGCAGCTGTATTTGAAAGCCTTATTTGCTTCTCTGATGTAGTAAAAATGCAGCAGAGTCAGTCATTAGGGTTGGTGGCCAAGGGCATCTCAAGGTGTTTATTGTTCAGGTGAGGCATGTGATCAACCCGGGCACAGCTCCCTGCTCGTTCTGGTTGAGATCAGTATTGTAGGTGTGGGGCATGGAATTCGGGACGCCATGTTAGGATATGTCATATGCTTGCAACTATTTGATCACTATCAAATGGCCTAGTTGGCCATAAATACGCGTACCGATGCCCAATTAATTCGTGTTGGTCCTTCCTGCCATCTATTATTCATTTGTACAGTCGACTGTAGTCTCTCTAATCCTATTGTGCCCAAACCAAACACGGTACACCCTCCTAGTTCCCTTCTCGATACCATCTTGGTACATCGCGTGTCCCGGTATCCGCGACAGACCATCATCTAAGCCTCTTCTTCCCTTACGGCTCCTTCGCCTACTTCTTAACCTCTGTCTTCTCATCGCTTTCATCATAATTTTCTTCTACCTCTTCTTCGTCATCGTCGTCGGTTTCCTCCTCTGCCTTGTCGTCTTCCTGCTTTTGGTCTGATACCTCTGCTGTCTTCTCTTCGGTAGTTACTTTTGGCGGCTCTTGGATCTGCCCCTGCAGCTCTTCGTTCTTTCCCTCGTCTTCAGGTTCCTCCAGAGCAAGGTCGCTGCGTAGATCTGGCAGGAAACGGTCGATTCTCTTCCACGTTTCTGTCCAGAGCTTCTCTTTAGACGCGTCGTTCCTTGGCGACACAAGAAATCCGCTGCTGGCCATGAATAGAATGACATTCTTCAGGTTCTCGCGAACTGCCTCCTCCTAGAAGCATATATATTAGTCTCCAAAACCATACCGTATGCCGGTGTCTTCAGACTTACCAGACTGTCGCCTTGGCCGCTATTAATAAGACGATCCATAATTTCAATGATCTTGATCCAAAGATCCAACATCCCATCCCACTCGGAAAGAAGCACAAGATATTGCAGGAATACTTTGCATAGGAGCGAAGATGACTGAACCCTCATCTCGCTCATCCCATCTCGATCAGACGAGAACACCTCAGGCTTCAGTAGTCTCAGGATCAGAGGAAACAGAACTTTGCCAAAGATAGCAGTCCATTCCTTGGGGTCACTACAGATCAGCTCTGGCGAGAGGAGCGATCGTTGCAAAGCGGAGAAGGCAAGCTGTCGCACCTCCCGGCAAGGGTTCGCGCATTGATTTGTCAACGCCTGAAAGATGGGCAGCCAGTAGGCCGACCAGGCTGAAATCGAGGGCTTAGCAGAGGAAAAGATTATGACAAACATGGGTGTGACAAACCTTCACTGCTCTCAAGTTGTGACTGTTGCATAAGATGAGGGATGCGAGCTGTCAGATTGTACAGAATATCCACGGCCTTGGACCCTCTCGTAACGGCCTCAGGACTGCTACTATTAATTAGTTCACACGGTGCCGAACCGATGGCCAAAGGGATACTTACTGTTTTCCATCTTGCTTTTTCTGTGGTGGCCTCTGTTGCCGCGACCCTGTCCTCTGCAAGGCTGGCTGCTTGGAATTTGCTGCACTGGCAAAATCATTGAGCAGCGAAATAGCTGCCTCGTAGTTGTCAGCCAAAATAGCTTGGGGATCGCCGGTGATACCCCTCTCCAGGATTCCAAAGACCAGCGCAGCCGACTCCGGTCGTCCTGCCAAACTTCGCAAAATAGCCCAGAAGTCCGGAGACGTCATAATCTCCCGTCTCAATGGGCCGGCCTCATCGATGCAGGTTGCGAGGCCTGCTAAGGTAAGATCCGACGTCTTTCTTAGAACATCCTGTGGTAGGCTCGAAATTGTATGAAGAAGAAATGGCACATTGACGAAATCATGTTCCTTATCAGACACGTTAGTATAGTGGCCGTTATAACCTCCGAGTGCCCTTACATAGCTAGTCTTTAAGAGTTGAAGAGTGTAAAAGGTTACCCTTGAGATGGTAATGGCATGATACTGGCTGGAGTCACGGAGAACACCCTGCAAGGTATCAAACACTACCTTACCCATGCTCTCAATAGCTTCGGCGTCCCTAGTCGCAAGCAGGGTACAGAACTCTAGAATGTACGTGACGCTAGGATCGTACTTTGGGAGCCCGTCAGATGGGGTTTGACCGTTTGCGGGAGAAGCGGCCATGTTCTCCTGCTTCACGCTGATCACGGTGGTGCTGCTATCTTCGGGTAGTTGATTAATGAGCGCTTCAACAACAGCCGTGGCGGTCGCCGCATCAAGCTTGCTGCAACATCGTCAGAAGTAATTTTCCAAAATAGTTAAGGCAACTTACGCAATGTTTTCGAAAACATCTGTCATCTTGCAGGACTTTACGCAATCAATCGTGCATAGCGTGCTCTCAAGCTCTTCATCAGATGGCTCAGGAGGGTCGTCCGCAGCATAGCTCGAGATGTATGATGTGAAGGCAGAAAAGAACCCTGTTTCCGATGTTCGGGAAACACGATCGATAACTTGAGATGGAGTCTGAAGTGGGATAGCTGGAACGGGTAGAGAGGGGATGCTGCTCGGGGAGAAGGATGAGATCAGCGAGTTTGTGAAGAGATTGAGCCATATGCGAATGATCTTGAGGGAGAGGGTTAGAGGTATAAACGCATTGGGAAAAGAAGGACTTACGTATTTCCAGCTACCGTGGATCAGATCTTCACTGCCAGTAACAACGCGGAACAACACGAGCGTCGCAAGCTGGGCACGGAAGTCCCTACCCAGCTTTACAGCTAACTCGCTGACCATGACACTGCCCTCGCCAGCCTGGACTTCAGTGTTAAGGGAGGTGTTGAACGGAGATTCGGTTGCGAGCGTTGACATGTGGCTTAGACAAAACACGATATGGTCCAAGGCTTCCTTGTTCTGATATTTGGTGGCGATGCGTGCGCATTCATCAAAACCCGTAACAATTCTGGCAAAGACTGCATCATCCGTGGCTGACATGAAGACGTAAGATAAAGTGGAAATAATGGGCTTCCAGGTGGTGGCAAACATGTCAGCATCGTAGATGTTGGTGTCGCAGAGAATCAGACTTCCAGCTGACTCGGTCTTTAGGAGAAGCTCTCTCCAAGCGTAGTCAAAGGCATGCTTGTTGTCATGCTCGCTGGGTAAGATGATCTCGTTAGACTTAATCGAATCAAACATCGTTTGCAGGTATTCCGGGGTAAAGTTTTCGCCGTTGTTCTGGCCTCGCAGGTTTCTGGAGAAATCATCGACAGTCATCCGCTTCAGAGATGAGAGATTTGGGTTGTGCTGATCTGTATTCAACAGGATGATGGCGTATGTAAGGATGTACACAGCATCCGCGTTGACAACCTCGTCAACCCATTCCCCAGAGCAGTACTTGTCTGCAAAACACTCCACAATAGTGGAAATGAGAGGTGACTCGCCGGGTAGTCGGAAAGATTCAAGAAGAACCCTCAGAGCTTCATCAACCCGCTTTCCCGAAAATTCGAAAAGGTTCAGAAAAGCTTTTAGAATCTCCTCATTGCCCCTCTTGGAAATGAAATCGCCGAGGACCTTTTTCGACACACGTGAGGTTCCATGAAGGAACTTGGCAACCGCAACAGGATCACTGGCGTCTGCGATAATGCCCTGGGCCTCCAGATAGCCCAGGCCAGCCTTGGGTTTCTCATTGAACTTGTTTGCTCCCTTGATGATGATCTTTTTTCTGCGCCGTTGCTCCCTCAGGGCATCGGGTTCAGGGTAGCCTTCATGAACAGGTTCTTCATCAAGTCTTTCGGCGATGAATTGAATGTACCGTAATAAGGCATCGAGGCAGAGAGGGGGCACGCTAGTTGTACTCCAAGTTGCCGAATCAGGCAGCGCATTTCTCGACAAAAGTCCAATCATGTCCTCGCACAAGTCAGCTCGATCTGGATCGCAGTCGTAGTTCACAAAGAGCTCAGCCATGAAAGTCGGCATCCTTGACAGCACGCCGAGGCTTTCTACCATGGCCTGGCGGGCATCGGGCTTCCTAGCACCACCCTCCATGCCTAGCTTCTGACGGTCTTTGACCGGAACTGGCGTGGACCGTCCACTGCCCGGCTGTGACGATTGTGGAGGTTTAACCAGCTTAGGCGTTTGGGGGATGCCAGCATACAAGGCAGGCTCGATTCCAGGCTCGCGCGGGATCTCCACCTTCGGGTGTAGGCATGCCACCAAATAGGATAAAAACAGTTCCTGTTGCAACTTGAGGATACCCCGGCATGTTGCCAACAAAGTTCCGGCGACGACGAGCGATTCTTCAAGAATGGCCATGTTGTCGGACCTAACGAGTTGGAAGAGATAGCTGCATAATCGGTCCTCGGCAATGACAGCCAGGGCTGGGTGTCGAGCGATGAATGGCCCTGAGACCTCAAGTGCGACATGAATGATTCGTAAGGCCATGACTCTCATGGTATCGGTGTGGTGGCGATCCTGAGGATCCAAGAAGTTGACAAGAACTCGGAACAGTTCTCGTACAGATGGAAGGGAGTAAGGCCTCAGATCAAGAGACTCGATCTCCTCATTTGGATCGCTGACGGCAACTGTCCCTACCTCCGTGTCGGTAATTGTATCCCTGCTAGTCCGCTCTACATCCGGCGTTTCGGTCTTGAGCACCTCAAGTGGTTTGGGCTCGGCGGACAGAGCTTCAGTATCAGTCGCCGAGGCATCCATTTTGACGCTGTCAAGATCTTCGTCCACCTGTTGTTCCAGGGCTTCGGCATCATCGCCAGCTTCAAACTCGAGGTGCTTGACGTCTTCGAAAATGATTTGACACATTCGAACCATGGAGGCCTCAGCAGTTCTGCGTAGGACGGGAGAAAAGCGTGGTTGGGAGCAGATTGCGAGACCGCGACCCATCATGTCGCAAACGCTCTCATCGCTCAGAATGTCTCCTCCGGGACCCGACATCATATCTTCCATCAGGTTCAATATCATGAGAAGCACTACCTCGACCTGCCCTGAGTCGCTGATGTCGAATTGGCAATGTGTAACGGCAGCAGAGAGTGACTGCATGGCCAGGGCAAAACGCGGTGACTCGGGGCAGATGAAGCCGTAAGCAAGAAACTTCCCCAGGGCACCCAGAGCGAGGATCGTAATCGGGGCAGCGGTGCCTTTAGCTTGGATAACGTGAAGGAAAGGGGCGAGGATCGAAGGAGCATCAAAAGACCGGATATCTGAACACTTATTAGCTTCACCTCCCAGCATGTCGAAAGATACAGCCAGACATGCGCACCTTTAATGCCAGCTAGTTCATGCCTCAGCTTGCCAAAACCTGCAATCATGGGATTGTCCTGCATGCTCTTTCCCCTCTGGCCACGAAGCCCCCAGCGATTAGCAAGGCCGGTATCCTGGGTGCTATCGCCACTCATGCTCCCGGAGGGGCTTTTACTCCTCACACCAAGGGCCGGGCTGGGTGGCCCCAGGTGGACGGGATTCGGGCTCCCCCCAAGGATGGCCGAGACGGAAGAGTGCGGTGAACGCGCATTTTTCTGGATGGCAGAGGTGATGGAGATGCACTCAGAGATGACCAAGGAAACGGGGTCGACGGCGACGGAGACGGGGCGACTTCTGTACTGCATTCTCGGGGGAATGGTGCGGTTCTCGAAGGTCGCAAGTCCGGAAGACGGATGGTCCTCCATAGCTGTAAGAGGTTGCGCATCGGGATCCATGGTGTTCGGCATGCGGCGTGCGGCGCTTGTCGCTCGTTGACAGAGATCAAGGTCAAGCGGCTGGACGACTGCCTGAGCTCGAAATCGGGGTGTCGCGCGAGGAGAGGGAGGAGAGGGTCGGGGGCCGTGGTGGACCAGCCTGGCTATTAACGATGGACCTCAAATGGGGACAGATTCATCCAGACGTCCTTAATACTGTGTCCTCGGCCGGTGCCAAGTTCAGGTGCAGGGTGTGGTGTTGCCCGTAGGTGCGCAAGTGAGGTAGTCTAGCTACCTACCTATCTGGTGAAGCTTGGGTCTTTCTCCAAGGTGTCATCCCAACCACTTTCTGATTGGCTGCCTGTCATCAGATCGGCCTGCGAGGCTCGCTGGTCGCCCCTGCCTGGGGTGGTTATTCGCCCCTGGATTTGTTGCACAGTGGCACAGTGTACCTACAACGTACTTGGGTAGCGCCTACGGGTAGCCCGATACTCTATTCCGGCGCACTCGTCGCAAGTAAGCAATGTTAAATGGACTCATCAAGGGCAGTTCCGATAACATACAGCTCAGCGAACGCACGAGTTCACACTTCATCATCCACCCTTGATGTTCAACTCATCACTCAGGTAATTTATTCTGTTCATTTTCTGCAATCAGCTCCCTTGTACCAGACGCCTTCTACGCTGCGGGATAAGGTAGAAAATCACATCCCGCCAACCGCCAACCGCAAGCCAGCCTGCCATTCATCGATCGTGTGAGGCCCACTTCCCGGGCCTCCCTTGACCTTCCCATGCCTTGTATTGTACAAATAGACGCTGCAAAAGAGTACCTCGCCAGCCGTAGCAGAGATCATTGGTCCTTCAACGGGGTTCAAAAATTCCTCAGGCTGCTGCCACCTTATCATTTTTCTCTGCCATTACCTCCTGGTCGAGTGCCTTCGCGACTGCATCGGCCTTCACTGCTGCATCTTCGGGAGCTTTCGCCAACTCTTTACCCTCTTTAGGGGGATTCGCCAGGTCCCCTTCCTTGGGAGACTTGCCCAGCTCCTCTTGACCTTGCGGAGGCTGAACGGGGCTCTTCTCCCCCTCGGACGGAGGCTTGACCGAGTCTTTGCCTGCCACTTGCTGGGATTCGAGATCCTTCATCTCTTGCTTGTCCTTTTCCCACTCACCTCTCGTATCACTAAACTCCTCTTTGATCATTTGCTCCTTCTTCTTCTTTTCCTCCTCTTCCTTCTCGCGCGCGAGCCTCTCCCGCTCCATTTCCTGAGTCGACAGTTAACAACAGAGGAGGGCTTGTGAAAGGACAGGACATAACAGCCTTATCCAAGATGGGACTTACCTCCATATGTTTGACATCGTCCACACTTGGCTCATATAAATGCCAGATAGTGTAGTGAGGGAGGCCCACAACGGAGTAGCGCATTCTCTTTGCCATCTGTAATCTCCATGTTAGCAATGAAGCCCCGAAGAAGATTCGCGTATCATACCTTGCCGAAGCCCTCAGTCTCGGCATGCTTCTCGAAGCTGAAGGCTGGGAAGTGAACACCCGATCGGAACACCTTGGCCTTTGCCAGGATACTAACACCTCCGACTCCGTCAATCTCCATCTCCATGTCAGGGTCACCATAGGGATCACGAAGATAGGCAAGATGAGGTCGCCAAGTAGCATACTCGGCGTAACCTTCGACAATGACAGCATCCTCATCCAACGTATCAGCTAGGGCCAGGGCTGTCTCTGATTCTTGCCATGAGTTCAAGTCGTATGGCTGTTCTCCACCAAGCCAGTCAGGCAAAGGTCGCCAGACATCTGTACGCTGTTCAGCATCTTCGAATGTTGTGTTGCGACGGTTGTACTAACTGGGAACGATAACGTCTTTGTTATGTCGCATAAGGTCTTCAAGAATGGTGAAAGGAGCCGTCTCCACATCCACATCTCGCCAGTACACCCAGGAGTGGTAAGGTCGCAGAGCAGCGCTCAACAACCAGTTGCGGGCTTGCGCCATCAGCTTTCTTCGGCTTGCTTGCGCAGCAAAGCCGTGACGGCTCTCGACATCCTGGTTCACCTTCTGGCCAAAGTCCTTTTCAATGATGGAAATCTCGCCATAGGGCTGCTTCGGGTCGGGGTCTGCCTGGATTGCCTCCAGGTTCTCCGACAACACCTCCAGAGTTCGGTCTTTCGAATCAGATACTAGGAAGGCTAGATCGATCAAATGATGAGGATAGGTGAAGTTGTGAAGGTGGGAGAAGAACATGGACAAATGCGGTTCGGCATCGCGCAGGGGCACGCAGAGCAGAATCCGCTCCTCGCGCTCCCACCCACGAGCAGTGCCTTGAACATTAGTCAAGTCATAGTATCGGACCGTCTCGAGCTCGAGGCCGCCGCCGGTAGAGAGGAGACCGAAAGACACGAGGGAAGCGACCGGGCTGGACGGCCACAGCCAGAGACTGAAAACGAGAAGGATGGCGAGCACTACGGCGAGACGGACCAGAAGCTTCTTGCGCCGTCGCTGGGCGGGTGTCGACGCGCGAGGCTGGAACCTGTTTCGGATTCGAAATTCAGCGAATGAAGAGGAGGCGGGATAGAGTGCTGAGGATTGGGTTTACCTATGAGGAGAGATATCAAACGTGTTCCCGCGCGGATAGCCATTAGAGAAGGCGCCAGTGTGATGCCGGGGAATCATTTTGGAATTGGTGGGCAAGTCATAGGAAGGCATTGAGCAGCCTTTGCGCGGGCCAGCGCGTCTTTGGGTCGCACTCGAACTTGAAGCAGATGAGGAGATGGGTGTGCGGGCTGTGGGCTGCGAGATGCGAGCTGCGAGCCTGGGTCGTCAAGCCCACAGGTCAAAGGAGCGAGGATTGTCGGGAGTCTGTCGTGGCCACGATACAGGGGCTCCGCGGTCGGTCGGTGGTGAAGGGGAAGGATAGGTCGGTAGGGGCGACGGCGTTCTGTATCGTTTTCGTTATCTCTGTATCGCCGTTGTCGCAAGTCGCCGAAGTCGTCCGCCGTGGTGGTGTGCGATCGTTCAAGGGCTTGCAAGGCCGAGCAATGCAACGAGGGGGGTTGTGGAAGAAAGGTGGCTCTAAGGCGGCGTGTACCAGGACCAAGTAGCCTCAGGGAATTGACGAAGAGTATCTCAGTAATCCCTGAAACCGAAGTCCAAAGGTACCTACGTTCCAGGGCGCCATGGCCTCAAGCACGGACAGCTAGGCCCGCTTAGCGGATTAATTGGATCCCTGCCAAGCAACCGAATAAGTTACTCGTTCAAGCAGCCCGAACAAGACGAGAATTTGGTACCTTGCTTGAGCCACATCGCCAGCAATTTATTAGACTAACCAGTTATTAATACCCAGACGCCGACTCTTAGACTCCTACCTTGGTCATGACTGAGATCGCATCTCCATCGAGTCGTGATATGCGTCGCTATGCGAAATTACAAACGGCGCTCACAAATTGGTCATGAACATCCAATGACACTGTAATTACGGCAAAACAATTCATCGACGGAAAAGATGGCTCAGCGCCGTCTTGAGGTTCTGGTATTTACGAGTAATAGCCGTGCACAGCACAAGAAACTTGATTCACATGAAAGGGCACGGTCACAGTATGCAGTATAAATAAGTCAGAGTAGTTCAAAGGCTACATTTGTTTTTGTTTTTATGCGCAGCTGCTGGCTTGATGCACGCTCGTGCATGCGCACGACAGCATGTAAAAGCGAACGGATCAATCACTTTGCTCAAACACTTTCAGTGTAAACAGTGCAGACCACCTACGAATGACGCGGTATGGTAAATGATACGGACTTACATCGGAGGCTCCTTCAAGAATGATTAGCTCAAGCCTTCTTTAGTCAAAGAGTCAGAGGAGCCATATGGGAACGTGGAGGGTATCAGAAAAGCCGTTATACTCAGTCAGCCCGGCCGGCTGCGTCTATCCACAATCCAAAACGGACTGTGAACAGCCGCAACACTGGAGTCAGAATTGACGCGAATTAAGCAACTCCACAACTGTCATCATCCCTCTTGCGAGGGACTACAGTGCGGGAGGGTGACTTGGCCAAGTTGAAGTCGTTGAATGGATAGAACTTGTGTCATCATGTGCGACCACGCTCATTGACATCCTCGTCGTCAAAATGAGTACTTACGTTGCATCCATGAACTTGGAGGTTGCTCAAAGCCGTAAAACTAGATCGGGTGGTCTGGTTTCCAAGGTTAGCAAGTTGACCAACTGGAAATGTAAAACAAATAATGTGATTTGATGTGGTATCAGAGATCTTGGTATGGTATATGAAGGGTCATCACTTTGGTTCAGAAGCAGAACTGATTAAAATGTTTCTCATCATCGACAGGGGGGAAATAGGGAAAATAAACCCGTGTGGATAACTCACCTAGCTGAAATCCGTGGACATGAGATGTTATGAATCTGCCTGGTCAGGGTAAAACTATTGCGGGTTAGTCGCGTGTCGCAGCGGCAAATGATGCTACGAGAGCAAGGCGTGATGTGTTGAAGAGAGACCTCAGATGGTAGTGCATGTTGTTCAAGACGCTCAGGAGTCGCGGGAACAGTGGTGAAAAAGATCATCATTGGAGATAAGGGAAAGAACGGGAGCGTCACATACCTGAGGCACAGTGTCCGTAGCCTGCTAGATGGTGATCTAGGCCACCTGCAGTAATCATTCACTTGGAGATCCCGGGTGTTGGGCGGGTTGGCGATGAAAGAAGGAAAGGAAGGGAGAATTCTCTAGTCTTGCGCAGAAAATCCGAGCTTTTGAACTTTGGAGAGATGGAGCCAATTGCTGACTCATCCTTGCGATAAAAGGGTACTCTCCTTTTATTGCATATTTTGCGCGTTAATGCGTGGGCTAAGCTAGCGACAAACCTCCACTCCACTTGGGTAGTGAAAACCATTCTCGACGCTCGTGAGATCTGGGACAGCCAAGCAAGCATTATTCATTCAACAATGGCAGATCGTCGACGAGTCAATGGCCCTGGGGGTGTAACCGTTCCGCCTGTTTTTGAGGCAGATGGTCTGCCACTCCCAAGTCGTTTTCGCCCACCAAACGGCATCCGGGCTCAATGTAAGAGCTCTACCTCACCCAGCAACGCAGCTGTAGCAGACTAAAGAAATACATCAGATCTCAAGACTGGAGTCACGCCTTCAGCATCCGGGTCGGCGTACCTAGAAATCGAACCCCAGAATGGTTCCGCCAGCAAAGGCATGAAGCTCACCTGCACCGTCCATGGCCCGAGATCACTGCCACGATCAGCTCCATTCTCACCACACATGGTCCTCTCAACCCACGTCAAGTTCGCTCCGTTCGCGACTCGGCAACGAAGGGGTTATCTTCGGGATTCTAGCGAACGAGATCTCAGCACGCATCTTGAAACGGCCCTTCGAGGCGCTCTAATTGCGGATCGGTGGCCCAAGAGTGGCGTGGATGTTGTGGTAACCATCATCGAAGGGGATCAAGCGCGACAGACTGCTGTAGAGCAGGGCATTGAAGAATGGGACATGATGAATGTCCTTGGCGGTTGTATCACTGTAGCGGCCGCCGCTCTCGCTGACGCTGGCATCGACTGCGTGGATACCGTCTCCGGCGGAGTCGCCGCACTCGTGCCAGGAAGGAATGGCGAGGAGGCCGTCATGGTGCTTGATCCAGTTCCATCGGAGCACAAGGAGATCCTGGCAGCTTGTTGTGTGGCATACCTCCCGTCCCGAGACGAAATCACCAACCTATGGCTCAAGGGTAGCCTGTCACCATCCGACGCCAACCTCCAGCGGATGCTTGTCGCCCGAGCAGTGCACGCGAGTAAAGGAAGCAGCCAGGCAGTTGTAGCGTCTCTTAGTGAAGCAGCCCTAGCAGGCTGAGAGGGGACCTGGCTTTCTTTCCGGGTCGACAGATACAGCTGTCAGGTAGAAGGTTTCAGTCAAGTGCTGGGAGCATAGCGTGCCCGTGACCGTCTGAAGGGATACATATCTACCTCCCTAGTAGGCAAGACGTCCAGTAAGTAGATACTCAACGGCGGGACGACACGAAGTCAACTGTACCACTTGGGCAACTACGTGATGGGCTTCAGAGGCATATGAGACCAGTTAACTAGTGTGCCGAAGGTAGGACATTTTGGTTCCAGATACGGTTCAGGTGCAACCTGGTTCCAAGATGCTAGCATCGCATCGCATCTTGAACAGGAGTTAGGCGTCCAAGGGGGTTTTGTGGCGGCGGAATAGCAGACGTCAGGCTACACGAAGCAGGTTGAAGCAACAAAGGAAAGCATGGACATACAGGTGTCTGACCTCCTAGAGTGATCGAAGTATCTAGCCCAGTATCTAATTCTTGAAAGAGCCGACAGACTCCAGAGTATGCCATTTCGAACGATCCCAAACAACCAAAAGGTCCTGGCATGCCTCCGAAGTAGGTGACCGACGTGTTGTTTCCTGTACGGCGGACCACAATGGCATGCTAAGCAGGCAAGCTAGGTAGGGGTTGGTAATTGCACGACTCCGCTCAAAGCTCAACTCCGCTCGCTCCGCAGACCAGTCGCTAATTAGTTCGATGGTAACTGGAGCAAGGTACATACTGTATTCGGACTTCGGTCGCCGACGGCCGCTGGCGTACTAATTATCTGTTAAGGCATCGGTAGCTGGTCACTAACACGACACCTCCATCCCCCAAAGGACTCGGGCAACGGTTCCTGTTACTAGTAAGTCCGAAGTACCCCAGGGCCTAAACTTGGCGTCCAGCACGCCGCACGCTACCTACAACAACAAACCCACACCTCAACGACCCCGTCCCGTCCGGTCTCGTCTCCATCCGGCATCGTAGGCGGCACGACGCTTCACGATGCCTCCTCCCCAATCCATCGCCCACACATCCTGAATCATCCAACAATCACCGCAGGCTCTCCATCTATCCGCCTCAACCCTTAGACTGCAGCCACGAAGTCACGCAGTCACGCACTCGGGCCGTCAGGCAGCCAGACACACACCCCAACTCCCCACGTCTCCGCCAAAGATCCGAACCCCCGTCCGATAGGGCCATGGCCGTCGGGCTTGTGCCGTCAACGTCGCCCGCACCGAGCTTTGCCAACGCCCACGTCAACGCCAGCACCATCTCCATCTCTAGCTCGTGGTATAACCTCTCAGCCTGGACGGTCAACGTGACCCGCTATGCGCCGCTTCTCGAGGACCTCGTCTGGGCCGGCCCCCGAATCGTCAAGAAGCTAGGCTCCTACATCGCCCTCCCTGATACACTCGACTCCCCCGCCCACCACTACGTCCCTGAGCCCGCCGACGCCGGTGCCATCCTGCTCGATCCTGCCGCCCGATTCCAGAACATCATGGAGCCCCTCGTCGCCTCTGTGGGCATCGACAGCGGAGGCATTGACGACCTGGCCGCAGACACGGCCCACCGCATTGCTCCCACCTCGCGTTTGTCCGTGGATGGTGCCCGCGGTCTGGGCAGCGTCTTTGGGTATGCCACAAGCAAATGGGCTCTATGCTGCATTGCCATGGCCGTCATTCTCAACCGAACGCACATCTTTGCCGCCACTCGACGACGACTTCGTCTGCGATGGCCCACTCGCCTCCTTCTTCGATTTATCCCCCTCGTTCTACTCGTCATACAGGCTCGACAGCTCCTCCAGTCCATTCAATGTCAGACTTCGCCAGATTTTGCCGAATTGCGTTGGGGGAATGCCAGCAAGAGCTCGGATCTCATGTTCTCGCAGAGCAGCGTCTTCCTGAATACTCTCAGCTCCACTCTCCTGTTTTCTTCCTCCGATGAGCAGTCATGTCTCTCTGTTCATATGGTCCCTCCGGAAGAGTCCGGTTCGGCCCGTGACCTTTCAGGCTCCTTATCTCTACTCTGGCCGCTTTTTGGGACCTTCTGCCTCAGCCAGTTTTTCGAGACTGTCTCTTGTGCAGTTCAGGCCCGGCCTGTCGCCCCTGAGACCGGCATGACACTCTTTGAGCAGTCGCTCGCCTTTGCTGAGGCCGATGCTGCAATCAGCAACCAACTGGGCTGGGGCCTGTTCACAAAAGCCAGACCTGTCGAAGAAGGGACATCGGCGCTTGGGAGCGCCATCGCTTTAAGTCGATCCATGATCATGAAACGAGTCAACACCCCCCCAGAGGTTCTTCTGGTCGCCTTCCTTTCGGCCATGACACATATAACCAGCCACGTGTTAGGCATCCTTGACCTGCAAGCCAAATATCGGCTTGTCAGTACGGGCTTCTGGGGGCTTTGCTTCATGGGCAGCATAGTGTGGAGCGCTATTTCCTTTGACCTCGACGATCCCGCCTCTCAAGGGCTCCTAAGATTTCCAACTGTCTGTATCGTGGGCTTCGTGCCCCATGTCCTCGTTCTGATAGGCATCGCCATGTGTTTGTCCATTTACGGGCTAGCACTGCTGCTCTCTGCTCTGGCCCCTCCAGCCAACCAAGATATGGCATCCATGTCCTTCCGTCAACGAATTTCCATTGCCCATGAGAACATGCAGGCAAACGTGTCACTGTCGGAGATTCGCATCACTAGGGAAATGGATTTCTACACGGCACTCCTCCGAACTGGTTTCGGTGCCATCACCATGGCTAGCGAGGCCGTTTACCTCAACGAAGATCGCGGCGTTGGCCTGAAGCGGCACACTTGGCTAGAGGAAGAGCGATTCAGAGAGGTTGAGGAGCTGCAGAGAAAGTTCCTCGGCGGCGGCCTGCCAGACTCCCGGTATGACCAAGTTGGTGCCATTGGCTTGATCCCAGTAAAAGGGGGACCAGCGATTGCGTCCAACGGATACGCCAGAGAACGTGCAGCGCAAAAGGTTCCCAAAGGCCGTGGCGAGCGAAGCCTTCGCGTGGGCATCGGGGCTGCCGAAAGGAGTTCACGATGGCTCATGGCATTGGAGTTTTTGCTCAGCATCAACAAACTTCTTGCTAGACTAGGTGCGAAGAGCTTGCTCTGGTGTCTCGGCGCCCTGCGCATCCGATACCAGCCAGCCTGGCTTCTTTGGCTTGCCCGACAGCCCAAGAACATCAAGAGTCAGAAAAAGTCCCCGAGATGCAGAGAGGGTCGAGAACGAGCTAGTTTGCAGCTCGCTTATAATGACAACGGGCCAAATCAGATATCAGACGGCACGGATGTTGAGGCTGAGTTCAGACGGGTCAGTCGAAATCAAGATGAGGCAACACTAGAAACAGACTTGTACTCATACTGGTTGAAAGGTGGTTGGTGGGGTTCAACCGACTCCAGCGGCGACTTTGAACCTCATCCAGATGACGAGGATTTCGACAGCACAAGTGTCGTCTCCATGTCGACCACCAGTGGGGATACGGACGAAGAGTTTGGCTGGGAGTCGTCAGACGATGACGATGGGCAACGAACCCCGACACAGCGTTCGCCCCGGACGACTCGCGAAAACACCCCGTTCATTGACAGCCCGATGCAGATATCGGATCTTGCCCGACTTCTGCATCCTACCAGCCCAGAGGAACGTGAAGAAGCCAGGACGCTCTCGGCCCATCTACAAAACGACGGCATCATGACACGGTCCAGGTTCCGACGGATGGAGCAGCTACAGCGCACCCGCATTCTGACTACGCCCGGGTCTAGCCTCCTGCAGCCGGCGCGTCCGTCCGAGCCTTTGAGCCGCAACACCAAACTAAGCCCGGACGAGGAAGAGCGGTTATTGGAACAGTTGCTTCTCTCCAAGCGGCAGTCAACTCCTGCGCATGGCGCCAGTTCCACCTCGTGGGAGGAGGGTGGCTCTGGGTTTGGCAGTGACGGGCCTCAGTGCGTTGTGTGCCAGAGCTCGCCACGCACCATCATCGTTTGGCCCTGCCGGTGCCTAAGCCTCTGCGACGACTGCCGCGTGTCTCTGGCTATGAACAACTTCGACAAGTGCGTCTGTTGTCGCCGAGAGGTCATCAGCTTCAGCCGCATATTCGTCCCCTAGTCTAGTTACTAGCCATAGTCACCAGACAGTTGCTGTCTTGAATTCGGTGACTTGGGGGAAACATGACAACGCGCAGTGAGTTAAAGCCAGAGCGATACGATGGGGCCACCGGTATAATTTGTTTATTATTTGCAATTTCCTTTACTTTGGGAGTTGGTGGCAAGAGTCTTTCACAAGAGCCGAGGGACAAGTGTTGTTGGTTGGCCTGTCATGATTGCACATTGATGGAAATAGCATTTGAATCGGATTTTACATAGCAGCCCATTCAAGACTAAATGTCCGTACCAGGCCGTTCGGTGACGTTTCCGATCCTGGCTGTTGGCCTCCCATCAGAAACGCCTTCTTGACAGCCGTGGCCAGTCTGCCTCCCGCTACGATGTCCAGGATGGGTATCTCCTCGTCCCAGTCGTATTGGGTCGCCATGAAGTGTGCATGAAAGCGAAGAGGATCGCCAGGGTAAACACTGTACTTGGCTCCGAAACGGAGGCCAGGAGTCATGTAGTAGCCGGAACTTAGCAGGAATCGACACAGAGGGCCCTCCGAAGGTATATCGGTCCGAAACATCTGAGCTGTCTCGTGGGAAATGAGGGCCCCGCTGCATGTGGGTGTGACGCCGAGAGACTTGGCTGTACCATGCTGCTCACGACGAGAAGAATCTGACGGATTATTGGAGAACAGGGCATCGTCACCAGCATCGGCGGGGGGCGGCTTCTTCGGCCGGGAGGCAGATACGCCATGCCGCTCCGCGATTTCAGCAACCCTCCTGGCATTCTTTTCGGCCAAGACCCTTTGGGCCGTCTGCTTCCGTGTCTTCAGCGAGTCCAGGTAGGCCTTCCTCGTGTCGGGATTGGGGTTCCGCAGCACAGATTGGTGAGCGGCTACATCGTCTACGAGATAGGCCACCTTCCGCCTCACGAGTGCCTCGGCCTCTTCCGGGCGGAGCTCCACGGGCAAACCGAGGAAGATGTTCTGGGTGGGCTGCTGGGGAGCAGTCCCGGTAAGAGTGCCATTAACGTTTTCGTTGCGACGGAGCAAGGAGGCAGAGTCTGCGTCAAAAACAAGATACCGGCCGGCAATCTGGGAGATGCGGACGGGGGTGGGAGCTGCTGATGTAGCCATGGTTTCCTATGAGAAGCGACGCGAGTTAGCGGAAGCTCAAGTTGTGCTATTGCAGAGAAAAAAGTGCGTGATGGGGACAGAATCATAAGTCGTCTTCGTAATTGTACTTTGTGTCGTCACAGAATATCAGGGGATTGACAGATTAATAGTGTATAATCATTGTGTCTTTGTGCGTGTACCATTTAGGTACCTGCGAGGAAAGCGGGCAAGAGAAATTCAAGAACTTACCATTTGAGTGATTGCTGTTGATCGAAAGGAGAAGAAGAAAATAAGTTGGAATTGAAGCTGGTTTGAGGTAGCGATAAAAATTTTTGACCTGGTGGAGCTCGCCAACATGCTCAGGCACCAACTCAAGGCTCAAGTTCGGCAGAGGGGCTGATAAGATAAGGGCGGTGCTCCAGGGTAAGTCTATCGCAGCTTGTCCTCCTTGAAAACTCTTGCAGGATTTCCAACCAATTCCGAGACTCGCCTTCAGAATTCAAGGCTCTCCTTCTTCGGTTTGCTCGTCTGTGGCGCGTTTGTGGCCTCTTCCTCGTCTCCGACGGGTGGCAAACTGAATGGCTCGATAATTAAACCGCTCGAACTGCTGAGTCTGAATGAAAGATTCTCGCGCGCCCAAGTGCCTTCCAAGCCGCCTCCTTTCTCGTGGAATATGGGGAGACTATGTGCCCGCAGTAGGCCCTGACCTTTGTCCTCACTGCCGGGGTCTCGAGAAACAGGCGCCTGGTATTGGAGAGGAACTAGTTCAAGCACCCCATCGGAGAGTAGCTCCATCCATCTCGTCAAGCCCGTCGATCTTGGGAACAGGGTGATGGGGAGAGTCAGGAGTGCTGTGACCTGGCCAGAAAACTGGCGTAGAAGGGCTCTCAAAGCGTGCAAAAATTGCAGGATCTCGCGCGGCTGGCTGGCAGCGGAGGTGTAGAGCGTCGGGGACAGCAGACTTGGGACAATGATCCTATGAACAGTCGAGGGCGTAGAGTCCTTGATCCTCGATGTGATAACTGCGATAAACTTCTTAAACGGCGCATGAATTGGAGAGGCAAGTGGGCCGTCCATAGGTGAAGCGTAGAATTGTCCCTTGATGGCACTGCCCTCAAGGCGTTTGGAGAGGTCAAACACATGACAGAAGGTACTCGCACCGTGGCCCGGTCCCAATGAAGCTTGAGAATCTCCTAACGATATGACGTTAGGATGATGAGGATTTCAAAGGGACGGGCTATAGTTTGGTGTGAACTTGCCTCGGACTGGCACGTTGCGTTGTCCAAGAGTCTCATAACGCCAGGCAATTTTCATTTTGTCATCGGAAGACGTCGTAGACTTTCTGCTCTTGGAGTTGCTTGGTTTCCCGAGGCCAGGAAGCTCCCGTCGCCAAGAGTCGTTGAATCCCAAGAGATGGACATGATGCCCCTGAACAAGCCCCTCGGCGGCGTAGTATCGTAGAAGGACGCCTCCAAAATCCGTGGTTCCTGTCTCCTCAATGAGCAGCGAGGTACCCATGGGCATCCCAGCATGACCAGCCAGGAGCTGATCGAGATACTGTGTTCCAGTTGAGGTTGTAAGCCGTCCATCCAGCGGAGACGGTCTTGTGCCTGGTGCGAGAGACTTCTCCTGTCTGGCGACTGGTGTTGAAGGCCCAGAGGATCCAATCACGATGTTGCGCTTGCGGAAAGACATGTTTTTTTATATCTTTGTATTTTCCCAATCCGGCCGCAAGTGATGAGTCAGTTCGAATCCTGAAGAAGAATGAAACGACGTTCCTTGATGTGAAAGAAGTATTAATGATAAGAGGGCTGTTACAATTCCATCCTCCGTGACTGAGAAGTCGTGAGAGTGTGTGTGCCCCGCTTAGACAGGCAAGGTACGTCAAGGCCCCAGACCTGAACATTACTCATAACCCCGCTATCCACATTGGGTGATCACCCTGGCTAGGCTCTCGCAGCATTTTCTCTCGACCTGAAGACCGCTTTTCTTTCCGCAACTGTAAACCCACCTTCTCTCCTCGACGACAACCGCAACCAAACCGAAGCTCTCGACATTGACTCACCCAGCACGCGCATCATCCCAATTGCCAATCATGTCTGGAGGCGGCGACGCTACCCTCTTTGAGGAATCCTTCACGGTCACCGACTACGACCAGTCTAAGTACGACCGCGTCGCTCGCATCTCGTGCACGTCTAGCGACTCGCAGACAGTCATGACGCTTGACATCAACATGGAACTCTTCCCGTGCGCCGTCTCCGATACCCTGCACGTTGTCCTATCCACAACGCTCTCGCTCGACGGCACGAAGGACGACGACAAGGGCTGGCGCGACGTCGGCAAGGCTGGCGATGCGCCCGCCACCATTGCCGACCTGTACGACTATGTGTGCTACGGCAAGATCTATAAGTTTGAGGAGACCTATGACGGAAATACTATGTACGTTGCTTGGTGGCTACGGCCCCTGTTATGTTATCGCAATCTGTTCCCACCCAAACCTTCTACATACGCTAATATGCTTGTTCGAAATATAGCAACACCTATGTCTCGTTTGGTGGCCTTTTAATGTCGCTACAAGGCCCCATCAAGAAGCTAACACCCCTCCGCGTCGACAATGTCTATCTGCTCATCAAGAAATAAGACACACCGCAAACCATGCACCTTTCGGGGCTCTACGACGCCGGGAGTAGCGAAGTATAGTTTCTGCCAGGTCTAGGTCATGTCAATAATACCCCATCGAGCCAGAGCTGGAATTCAACAAGCCTCTGTTTGCAAAGAAACCCGCCTGTCCCCGCCCTCTGTCCCACTGTATCCTTCACGAAGCGCCACCACCGTGTCGAGATCTGTTCATCAAGCTGGGCGCCAGTTGTTCCGATGTGGACCGGGAAACGGGATATCGCGGCGCACCCTCGTCTTGATTTGGTCCATGTCGGGCTCATTGTCGCCGGTCAGAATGCCGTGGCGGATGAAGAAGTCGAGCGTGACGACAGCGCAGTTGGGCTTGTAGCGGCCCTGGGCGAGGTCGCGCTGGACCTGGTCAACGTCGCATAGCTCAAACTGGGCGACCTCGCCGTCCTTGGGCTGTGGGATGACGTCGGCCGGTAGTTCGAGATCATAGACCCACTGGCACTCGGGGTGAATAAAGCCGTCTTCGCCGACCTTGTCCGCGTCCGTGATGTAGACGTACGTGACGTTGCCCACGAACGTGGCGCGGCTGCGGACGACGGCGTCGGGCAGGCTGGCCTCCTCGTCGGCCTCACGGATGACGCACTCGAAGGGGTCCTCGGCCGTCATGAGGCCACCGGCGACGGTGTTGTCCAGCATGCCGGGGAAGGTCGACGTGTCGGCGGCGCGGGTGGGGATCCAGAGCCGGAGGCCGTGCGGCGCGGCCTCGTCCCGGACGTAGGCGATCATGTGGACGCCGTAACGCATGGTGCCGATGAGGCTCGTGGCGGCGCGCTCCATGCTGAAGAGCAACTCGCCCTTGCGGCCGTAGACGGGCCACAGCTCGTTGCGCCAACCGCGCAGCAGGAGCGGGAACCTGGCCTGGTCACGCCAGTAGGCGGCGAGGCCGGCGACGCGGATGGAGCGGTCTTCCTCGGTGAGCTCGCGAAAGAGCATCACGGTGCGGTGCTCGTCGTCGACGTGCATGTTGCCGCGGACACTGACGGGCACCTTGCGCAGCTCGTCGAGCACGCGGTCGAGCACGTATCCGATGGGATAGGCGCCTTCTTCGTCTTCCCACATGAGCGTGTAGAGCCCGTCGTGCATTCGTTTGAAGCCTTCCGGGTTGGTGGCGGCATATGGGAATCTAGAAAGTTCGTGTTAGTCGTGGCAAAGTGATGGAGGAGGAGATGGATGGAAGAGCCGAGACGTACATGTCGAGTTCATCGACGAGATCAATGTTGGCTTTTGCCATCCTTTTAGAGACTTCGGTGTTGAAGCCGTGTGATCTATGTTGCAAGTAAAGCTTATGGCAGCCTTAAACGCCTTGCTGTAGGGTAGCCGAAGGTGCTCGACAAAAACAGCCAAAAGTAAGAGTCAACAAGTGAAATGCGGCCTTTTTGTCGCAGCAGCTCGTGTGGTTTTTATAGATGACCAGCTGCAAAAGGCATCCGTGTGGTATAGCCAGGGGGATGTCGCGAAACGGAGACTTGAAGTAGGGCGATGGCGCCTCGGCAGGTCGGATGGGTTGTGCTTCTTGGTGAGGACGGATTAGGATGAAGATTGACGTGGGCTCTGGGATTGGAGCTAAATAAACTACCTAGTAACAGGAACCATCGTGTCGATTCCACGGTCGACTACCCCACGTCGGCGATTATGTCCGAAAAATAAGTACCAAGCATCGCCGGCCATCAACTCCAGCGAGCGCCATTGTCGACAACATCGCAGCACGTCGCTGCCTAGTTTTATTTCCCCGATATTACTTGGACTACCCTACAGTGAATGAGCTGCCCAATCGTCTCACACCAACACGCACAACCACCAAAACACCCAAACACAAGCCAGAAGCAGCAGCACCGCCAGCCATCATGTCCTCCTCTCCGCTCTTCGGCATCGTCCCTGCTGGCCAGCCGCTCATCACAGAACCGGCTTCCACGCCGTCCCCAACGTCGCTCCTCTACAGCCTCCCCACCACCAAACACTTCTCCCACATCGTCGTTTTTATGCTTCCAGGCATCGCGCTGCCGCCCGGAACTGCTGCCGCCATCTACCTCGCCGCGGCCTCCGATGTCGCCAACTCCGGGTCCGGGCCGGATTTCAAGTTCCTCGGCGCCATCGGCCCCGGAAAGGAAAGCGCCATGTTCAAGATCACTGCCGGAGAGAGCGGCCTCATGATTGGCGTCTCGGTCGAGTCCGAGGACGCCATCGCCAGCCAGCTGCAGATGCTGGCCGCCAACAAGGCCTCTAACCCCGGCTCTGGCTCCGTCGCCCAGCCTGGCACCGTGGTTCTCGCCCAGCGCATCATCCAGAACGCCTTCAACTTTCTCTCCAGTTTCAGCGGCGCTGCAGGCCCCGGCGGCGTCGAGGTTGTGCCTCTCAAGGCGTTTGAGGACTGGTGGCGCAAGTTTGAGTCTCGCATCCGGTCAGATCCCAGTTTCCTCGAGAAGCAGTCCGATTGACCAGCCCGAGCCATCAGTCCGCGAACTGTATTTGGTGGACTTGGACATTGTACAACGTCGCTGAGGGTGTCCTCGCAGTACCGCTCATTTGGGATACATATGCGACGTGGATATCATCAGGCCAGAGCGTGAGTCTTGTCTAGATTATGAACTGGACAAGACAAGCTATAACGATAGCGACGAGGCGTTTGTTTTCACGAGATTGCGTAGACATATAAGTGCTGCAAGTAATCTCACAACCTTTCTTAATATTAGAACTCCATTGTCATATGCCAACCCACGAGAGGCCCATGGAGGGCTGAATATCCACACGTCCTCAAGTTTTCGAATAGAGAGTGATACTGGAAAACAAACGCCTGCAAGACGGTCCTGGTACATGCGATTCCCATCAAACGCCAGTGTTTCTTCAGCCCCTGTCCGCACCAACGCCAAAATCACAGCAAGCACGCTGGCCCATTCCTTTTCATACACCCTCCGGCCTTCTGTCTGCCTCCTGGGGCTGACTTCTGATCGGATCCGAAAATCTCCAGTGATTCAATTAGTTCTCAGCCAACGGCGTCATATAAGGGCTTTTGGACCTGGTCGGGCTGGCATTCCGGCTGCGTCGTCCAGCGTTGAGAAGAGAGGGGGACAGTCTCTCTCGGCTCTCGGTGCGCACAACTAGGCCAGCGCGGTCCATGGCCGATGGTGGAGGTCGTAGCTCATCCACTCGGGCAGTGAACTTGGGAGTTGCCAGTCCTGATGCTCGCCCTTGTCGCGAACCCTCGCTGCTGTCGGAATGCTCATCCTCGTCCGAGTCCACGTCGCCCAGCTCAAAGTCGGACAAATCGCCCTCCTCCATTACCCTCTCGTATGTCGGAGTGTTTCGTCGGAAGAGTTTGTTGGTAAGCGAGAAGCCTCGTCCTGGTCTGCGACCGCTGCCGGAGCGACGACGACGGCGAGCTAAGCTCAGTAACCGTCTCCTTCGCTCCGGTTTGCGAAGGACAAAGGCTAGTACAAGCAAGACAAAGATGAAGGCAAACACGCCAGATGTCGACCCCGATGGCTTCTTCAAAATGTCATCCAAGTCGTCATCGTCGTCGTGGCCTGGGCTCGGAGGGATCGGGCTTGATCCCGCGAGCTCGAAATCCTCTGGCGTACCCGATTCCACGTTGCTTCCGAATCCAACAGGGAGGTCGTCGCCAGATGGAGGCACTTGACCCGCCGCGTAGAGAACCATTTTGCCCAGAGTCCAGCTCAGCTCGACACCTTCAATCTTGTCCATTGGTCTAAAGGGGTCAGCAAAACCCTTGTCATGATCTGAGTCGTCCTTGGTTGCATTGGACCCTGAAACGCCCTCCAGGCCGACTCGGGGAATGCCGATTCCGTCATAAAGCATATTGATGAGCCATGATGCCTTGAAGCATGCTCGTCTGGCCTCCTGGGCCTTCTCCTCGGGAGATTTCTTGCGCTTCTCCAAGTCCAAGTCGTCCTCGATATCATCCCAATCCTGACTGCAGAATTCCTTGACCTTGTTCTGGTATGTCGCAAGATCGTACGCTTTGTGCTTTCCGCCAAAGACGCCGTGGGTTGAGTGCCAATACTCAGAGACACCCACAAAATGATTGATGTCGAAGTCAATAGCCGGCACATGCTGGCCGTTGACAAGGCACGGTTGGTCTTCGCATGGAAGTTCCTTGCCTAGCAGAGGGTACGTCTTGAGCAAACACTCGTCAAACATGCCTGTTCCTACCAGAATGGAATCTTTGCTCTCGCCTTCGACAAATTCGCCGGTCAAAGTGGTGCGCAGGCCTTTGGGGAGACATGGATCGGGGAGCTCTCGTTCGTCGTTGTAAAGCTCCTTGAGGCTCTCGACGAAGCGCTCGCGGGCCTTGTTGGCGCCAAAGCCCAGCCATGTCGAGGTGAAGACCTTGTACTCAGCCGGGGATCCGTCGAGAGTGCGCATGCGGACCATCTTTAGGTCATTTGCGTGCTTTTCGGACTCGGTGGAGTTGGGGGCAAAGGCGATCTGAGCGGAAGCGCCGCCCATGTCGAGAAATCCGTATGTATGGTGGTCCTTGCCGTGGTCATGGTCCTGGGGAGCGTCGAAGCCACCCAGAAGGTAGTTGGCTGCAATCCAGCCGTAGAGACCCTCGGTTTCGCCCGAGATGACCTGGATATGGGCGTCGCAATCGGGCAGAACGAACTTCGAATTGGCGCGAAGGTATGTGCACATGCTCTGGAGCAGGGCGGATTGCCGGTACTCGGGGAGAAGTCGCATGCCGGCAGTGGCCATGAGATAGATGGGAGTCTCGGTGACCTTGTGGTGGGGAACCTCGTCGAGGGCGATTTTGATGAGTTCTTGGAGATGGTCGGGGCCGATGCTGCTAATGCTGTCGGCGAAGGATGAGACTCCAGGATGAATTTTCTTGCTCTTCTCGAGCTTGATTGCTGGCAGGCTCTTTAGCTCCGCGGCGGAGGCATCCTTGGTGGCAGCGGCATGGCTCTTCCACTTATAGACATACAGACGGGTTCCAGAGGAACCGGCGTCGAGTATGACACCATACTGGGCTGTGTGACGGAGTTGTCAGTCAGAGGGAGAGGATGAGGAAAGGATGACCAAGGATGAAGAGCAGAGGGAGGTTGTAAGATGGAGAAGGTGACTGACATGCTTTACCCATGGGGCTGAGCGCTTGGGGTATTCGATCGGGATGCTGGTAGGAAGAAGCTTGCGGAATCGATTATCGAGGAGGATGTCGCGACTGTAGAGGAGGACGTGTATCGGTGCCGCGAGGCGTTGCGAGAGTGAAGGGGTTGCGAGATTGAAGCAATGAACGAACGAACGAACGAACAGCTTCGGGCGGTTTGGGGGTCGAAGGAGCCGGCGAAGGGCGATCTGTTTCGTAACGCGACGAGGGGTGGGTCTCAAGTCTTAGGCAGGAGTCGACGATGCTAGGCGAGGCTTGGATATGCTAAGATTGGACGTGGGGGGGGGGGGAATTGGTTCGGGATGAATGGAGCGAGCGACGGGCGGCGGACGATAGGCGATAGACGAAAAGCGACGAGCGAGAGAGGAGGTCGAATGATAATTACTAGGCAAAGCGAGTGTGATGCATTGGAGGAGGAGGAGGAGGAGGAGGAGCGACCGGAATTTGAGTTTGTTGCCCCCAAAACGAAAGTGAGTGGTCGAGGGGAAGAAACAATAGAAGCCAAGCAGCCAAGCCAGGCCTGGAGGGGAGGGGAGGCGGCAAGGAAGGTCGGAAGGGAAGGCTTGTGGTGTGGCCGTGTTCCTATACGTGGTGTGTGTGTGAGTGGGGAAGCCAAACAAAAACGGGCACTTCAACTTTGCAGAAAGATAAGACAAACAAGAGTCAGACAGGGGTCCAAAGGTGAAGAAGGCAGGAAGCAAGGATTCAGGTCTGGTCTAGTTCTGTGTTGACTTGATTAATTGACCCTGAGATTTCCAGCGCGAAACCATTCGATCCTTGGAAGTGGTGGTTGATTCCCATCGACGATCTCATCATGGCGTGGCTTTGACGTTTGATGGCGTGGCCCCTGGCGACGGCTCTCCCTCTCTTCTCACTCAGCAACAGCCATTCATTCGGCACGTCCGCGTCGTCACGTGAACCAAACGAGCAAGCATTCTCAGGCTGTTTTCGGCGCAACCAGGTAGACTAGGTAACCCATGCGCTGCTAACAGCCAATCATTCTCCGCATGAGTTCTATTCTTGGCACTTGGCACTCCCACTGTTTACGAACTGTCCTGCTCCGCTTCCAGCTTGCTGCAGGACATCGTCATCGGCCCACCCGCGACAACCGCCAAAGGCTCAGATTGGTGCTGTGACAGTATCAAACCCCGGTGACGAGCTTAGTACTTATGTACAACGTAGGGCTGGGTTCGGCACGGCGCCGGTCCTTTTTATTTTTTATTTTTATTTTTTTTACTAGCAGCAGATTGCATCCATCTCTGCATCCGGACGACGGTTGTACTTGATGATAAGATACTATTGACTCCGAAAAACATGTAAAGACGTAAACCTCCCCAAAGAAAACGCCAAGGCTGTTGAAGCAAGAAAACGCCCAAAAGAAATAGAAAGGAAAGCATAAGCATAAGCACAAGATAAGGAAGTCCATGCATCAAAGATAAAGACGTGAAACCCATTGTGAGTGTCGACTTCCCCCCTCCTCCTTCTCAAGTTGCCTCATCCTCGGTCGCTGAGCACTCCTCTCCGCTCGCCGAATTCTCTTCCTCTCAGCATCAGCCTCTAGCGCGGCCTTTTCCTCTTTAACCAATAGGGCAAACTCCGCGCGCAGCTGCGGACACCGGAACTCGCTCCACCCAAGTCGCTTCAGCATATCCTCGACCAGGCGCATTGCCTCCGGCCCTGTGTGCTCTTCCGTCGTCCACTCCTCCACTGCCCAGCGCGCGCGATCCACCAGCCGCTTTAAGTCCGACTTCTCTCCTCGCAGCTTGTCACACTGAATCCGCCAGTGGGATATTTCGATTTGCTGCTTCTCGCACTGCCTCTGCAACATGGATGCTTCGCTTTGTATCTGATCTCGCTGCGCCTTTGTCCTCTCACACGGTTTGCAGGCCGCCTCGCGCTTGAGCCTCATCGCCGTTTCCAGCGGGATGTACTCAGGCATGCTCAAGTCCTGCTCTGAGCCAACGTTGCAAATCCGGCTGGCACTCGCGTTTACCAGCGTTGACCAGTTGTCGTCCACCTCATTCTCAGTGTCTCTGATCCCTTGTCCTGCAACCTCCCGGATCTTGTATCCCTCAGGCCAGGCTCCTGGCGATTTCCATGGATGAGATCCCAACGCTTCGTGTTGTTCTCCAAGCTTCGCCCTTTTCAGTCGGTCTTGAAAAGATGCCCCGGTGGCTTGGGAGTTGGCTGAGTTCTCCTTCGCCTGCTGTACAGGTGTTGCCGAGTGCAGAGGTGAGATGTTGCCCCCCCCGCCTTGACCCTCGAACCCCTTTCGTAGTTCCTCCCTGCCAATTTTGGGCGACTTGCTGAGCTTTGCTGACCCATGCGCTGCGTTCGCCTTCGTCCTCACTTTTTTACCTGTGATGTATCCCACCACTCTTCCCAAGCACCACCTCTTAACCTGCACAACAATGAGGTTTTCAGCCAGCATTGCGTCGTTGTTATCGCTCAGCGCAGTCACGACTCGTTTCGTTTTCGAAGGATTTGAACTGTTGGCACTCAATGCGAACAAAATCATTTAATAGTGAGTTTGGCTTTGTAGTAATTTGCAGAGAGAAGTGACCTATAGGTTACTTTAAGTACATGTGTGAATTTGCTTATTTTTGTTTGTGCTTTGAACACTGCCCGATTTCTTTGTTACTTGGCTCCTATGCACATCTATGAACGACAGCTGTCGTACCATTGTGTCAAAGGTTCTCCAATGTCACCGCCACTCAATCCCTTTCAGCTGATATCTGTAATATTGTTCCTAGATTGTTCATTTGACGCTTAAAATGAGTTATCGGTGTCCTCACGGAGCGATTCCCTGACCGTTCCGGGTGATGCAACAATGGGACTGAACTCATAGAGAAGTACTTTGTTTGCGACCAATGCCTCGTTGTGTGTTCAGTGAAATCGGGTGGAAACGTCCAATCCTGGTAGGTTGGCCGGCTGGCTGACCTTGAGCCCAGACGTCAGCCCGACCCCTGACAAGCCGACCCGATTGTTGGCAAAGCTTGGTGCGTTCGTCCACGAAGGCTGTCTCCCTATTCCAGATCCCGGGGCCGGTGTTCCAATATGATTTGGAAGACTAGACGACCCGGCGAGGAGCGACGAACTGGCGAACCGATGACGCGGGGGCGCCACACCCATTAGAGTACCGGAGAGATCAGCTTAGCTGGTTAGTCGAAGGACTCAGCATATCCAGGGAACACCTACAGCGAGAGGCTCCTCCTACCATTCTTGGCCAACTGCTGTCATCTCTGGACATGTTGTGAGACCGAGGCAGACTTGTATTCATACCGGCTAGGTCAAGTCTGTTGCTTTGTCCGAACGCAGACATGACATTGCTTTGGCCTGAATCATGCTCACCTATGCCGCTAAATCCATGGTTGATTTGTGGTGCCACTTGGAGACTCGAGTCAACAGCGTCGGATGCGGCTTGCTGTATGTGTCCCATCTCCGCCTTTCTCTTGACCTTGTCGTACAGTTCCTGTGTCTGAAGGAGCTTTCGACTCTTGTCCCTGTATGCTTGGGCGAGCTCCTCATTTTTTCGTCGCAAGGCATCTTGTCCCGCCGCCAGTCCTACTCGCGTTAGCTGAGTCGTAGAGCATCAAGGCACCAAAGAATCGGACCTGTTATCTTGTTCTGAAGTGCCTCTATTTCCGAATTTGCGTCATTGACAATCTTTTCGAGCCGGACACTGAGGCTCGAGTACTTGTCGGTCAGCGTCCTGTAGAGGTGCTGTTGGTAGCAAATGTCCTGACTCGTCTGATAGGCCCAGAAGCCGAGTGCTCGGCCGGCACATTCCATGATGACATTGGGACTGAGACCACCCAATATACTTGTCTTGTATTCTTCGCTAGGGTTGAGGTTCGCAATGACGGCGTCGTCGAGATTGATTTGGCAGTTGCAAGCAGGGCAGGTCATGCGTCGTTCATGATCTTGGCCAGTGATACCTGTTTGTTGCGAACAGTCGAGGCAGAAAATGTGACTGAGAGAATTGCGTTAATTAAGAAACGAGGTGCCTTCATTGTCGACGCGAACCTGCAAGTTGTAACAAGAGCACGGTCGGTAAGGTCTCTCCGACACTTTAGGTTGTTGCACGTCAGCGCGTGCTCCATGATGGCTGTTGATTGCCGTCGTATGTGATCAGGCAGACGAGGGGAGAGTGCGTTGGGGGATGAGCCATCAACTACACAATCGCTGAGATAAGGCAAAATGAGTAGTTGAGAGAGAGAGAGAGAGAGATTCTTTAGGGCGAGGAAATTGACGGAGGATTAGTTTACAACCCCAAGTGACTACTTACGAGGAAGGTGCGCTTTACCTGCGTGCCTTCCAAAATATGTTGAATCCTCGCTGCCTGAGCCCCTCTTAGTACTAGAAATGCACAAGGTTGCAATGGAGGCAGAATGATCTTGAACTAAGTACAAACCAAACCAAACCAATCCAATAGACATTTCTCTCATATCTCATATACTCATTTTTCATGCCATGAGGCTAGCGCCCCTTCTCCAGGAATCCTGTCCACGAGGTAGAGGCTAATGTACAACCAGAGCCGTCTTGTGCGGTATACGCAAAACCGCATCATCAAACCAGAAACGCGCTGTCCATGCTAGATCCATCCAAGGAAATCGAACCGTGTCCCACATGCATCATACCGTCGTTGTTCATATTGTACATCTCAGCATCCACTGGAAATGCGTCATGCGTCTCTCCCCAGTACATTCCGTCCAGATCCCATATGCCTTGCTGGTCAAGCATGCCTACCATCTCGTCCAAGTCCAGGTCTATGGGAGACATGTGTAGACCAGTGTCGCCGAGCATCATGCTTGGATCAGTCCCGGCAGAGGATAATGGGCTTTCATAGCAGCATTGGTGTCTGGCCTCGTAAAGTCGTCGGACAACCTCCCGGCTGCGACGTGCCGCTAATGACCAGTCCTCCATAGCTTCGAATAAGCTGAGGGTGGTTTCGATCTGCAACTGCCACTCCGACACGAATGGACTGTTCCATTGCCAGTAGAGGCTTACCAATGGTACCATCACGGCTTGGTAAAGGAACCAGACGGCGTTCCAGCCGGACATTTGGTTACGAGCCCATTCACGGGAGATTTCTTCGATGGTAGCCTTTGCCAGCTCCCGACACGTCTCGACTGCTGCGATCTCCTGCTCTCCTGCTTGGGTGTTTACGCCATTGGTGGCCATACTGAGCAAGATGGGGCGGTGTAAGAGCATGCGTAGATTCTGATATCGCCATTTCATGATGCATCGAGCGAGGTAAAGAGGCTCCGCGCAAGGATCTGTGCTGCGGAGGAGCCACGGGAGGTTTTTGTACCAGTTGATGAGCTGACTGTCCATGCTACGGCGGTCTTCTGGCTTGAGAAGAGGCGCGACGGCCAGCATGTCCTGAACCTGTGTTGCAATTTGGCAAAATTTGATGTTCTCGACAAGCGGCAAGATACCAACATGCTGTAACGAATCATGCCCCTGCGAAAAGGGAGTTAGATACGGCCAGGGATTTGTAATGTTCTGGAAGCTCACCTCATCTATTCCAACCTCGGGTGGTCGGATGTTGACCTCAGGACCCCACCGTCCTAAGGAAGGTCGACCCAACGTTGTGGTAGCCCAGGTATCCAGGCAGATCAAAGACCACCAAGTCCGTTGTCGAGCCTCCACAGCGGCACCATCGCCGGGGCCGGGAGCATGAGACTGACGGTGTAGACCCAAAGCGCTGGCCGTTCTGAGGGCAGCCCCGAGAACTGCATTCGCCATGTTGGGTCGGTTAATATAATGCAAGTAGTAGCCGCCGAGGAGGGCGAGTGCCTGCACGATCTCAATATTGCTGCTTCCCAAAGAGTCGATGGTGAGGTGCTCCATCGCTTTGTGATAGTACTCGATGTGGCTGAAGTCGTCTGACTTCATGGCCGCAATGCTTCCCATAGCAAAGACCATGTTGAGCAGGCCAATCCACGGGGAGTCACACCTCTGACCCTTGAGGCAGTCCGCTCGAAAAGTAGGTTCGTCGAGCATTGGTACAAATACATGAACCCGTTTGAAATAGGCATCGATGAGAGTCTGACCCTTCCATGACCATGGAATCCGAACATTCTCTTTGGGACGTATGAATCGTTGGTGCAAGGCTGGAAGGTTGTGCGTTGTGTCGAAACTAGTCAAGGGCGGAGAGAGGGAGTCTTTGAGCTGCGGCTGGACCTTGAGCATGACGAGAAGCGCTGCCTTGATGGAAGATGCGCCAAGGTACGATGATGTTTGTCGGTCTGCACTGAAGGATAGCGCATTGACATCGTCGGCCTCTATTGGAATGCGGTCTCTTCCACGTCGATCTTCATCTGATTCGGAGTTGTTGATAGGTATCTGCTCAAGAATAGCGAGTCCCTCTTCAGGGCGAGATGAAAACTCCTGTTTCAGAGAGGCCGAGTTCAGGGGCGGTGATGGCAAGGCCACTGTTGACTCCGTGATGGGGAGACCCAACAGACCAAGGAGTTCCTGGCGTGATAGATGTGTAAGGGCTGAAGCTTCGTGGTTGGGATATAGACGGTTCAGGATGGATCGACATTCTTCCCGAGATTGAGACAGAGCTTCGAGTGTTCTATGAGTTGTCAGAAGCGAGCGTTTCTCAATATAGGTGGGCTATCTCACTTTCTAGATGGGATTACTCGTTGACGATGTTTGTCATAGAAGCACCGCTTAGGAGCACGACTAGAGAGGCATTGGCCGCACGGCTGCTTGCCATCGCAACGAATTTTACGCCTTTTGCACTCGGCACAAGCATGTGGAGTAGTGACACGCTTGTTACCAGAACTGCATGTTTTAGGGCTGTCAGGCGATCCCACCGACGGCCTCCGGGGGGTGATGCCTTGGACTAGAGGAACGGTTAGTCTCCTTGGACCTCAAGGGGCACACAATAAGACACCACATACAGGTGTGAAACATGCCACTGCGGCTGGGGATGGAAATTGAGGGAGGCATTGGAAACCAGGTGGAGTGAGAACTTAATAGTCCTTCGGCAGGAGGAGAAGCATCTATGATGACAACGTCCTAAGACTCGAGTATTGGAGGACAAGAAAGGGCAGATGATACATGCTTGGACTGGGAGTTACCAAGAAAGGAGGGCCTGGGGTCCAAAGCTTAGGGCGGCACAAAGGGAAGGGGGAGAAGTAGGGGTCACGGAAACTATATAGACGCACGCTTGATGGTGTTGACGGGAAGCTGGATCGTTTAAGGGTCCGAGTGAAAGCCGGAATGCGGAGAAGCGAGAGTGGGCCAAGCCAGGGTCAACGGATGAATTGGAGACGGGCGCTTGTAGAGAATTCACAGTGCCATGTGCGTGCGAGGGCGGTGGGCAGGGTGTGTGTTGAGAGAACATGGGCGAGCGAGGGGACGGGGTGGGCGCAGTGCAGCTACCCGAGATGGACGGATGTGAGATGAAGTAGGTTGCGGGTAAAGAACCCGGATGGGATGTGCCTGGGTGGGAGTACGAAGTACGAACAGACAGAAGTTAACGACGGACGGCCAGTGGGGAGTCAGGAACTCAACATCGGTCGAGGACGGAAAGGTAAATCGTATCATCGACGTCCAAGAGTAGAGGCCCGCCGGATATTCCGTTCTGCGTTTGAGCGGAATCAAGAGAAGGGTGATGTGAGAGTGATGATGGAGGGCAAACGGATGACGGAGGAGCATTAAGGCACAGCTGGGTAGATGGTGGGATGAAGCATCGTGATGGAGGAGGCCCTGAAAGCACAGACGCAGGAGGGACGAGTGGCGTCGAGGTTGACCGATTTGAGCGTGTCAGCGGTGTTGACGGCCTGGGGTCTTGGCCCCCCTGAGCCCTGAGGAGACTCAACGATCGACTTCTGCGATGACGGCCCGGCGAACGGGTCGAATGTTGGTTGGCTTGCCGAGAAGAAAATGGGACGAAGCGAACAGCCATTGCCGCTCCTTGAGCCCGGGGTCACCGGGGACCACGATGAACCCCGGTCCTTGGAGGGGGCCCGCTTCAGGAACTGTCTGCCGAAAGGTTGCCATGCTCATTCGAGGAGGCGTGGGCATGGCCGTTTGCGTGTGTTTGTTTGTGGGTGTTCGTACGGCGGCACCGCGTAAGTTTGTGTGCCTGAAAGCATCGTAGGCGGCGTAATTAGAGCTTTGAACGATTCGAGGATGAACAGGCTGCCGAGGGAGCCGATGGGGTGTGGTGCCATGGCCTGGTGATGGTAGGGACAGGTGTGAGGAGGGGAGAAGGCGGGAATGGAGGGCACCACTGTCGACTTTAGCATGACACGGGTTGCCTTGCTAGGCACCAAGAGGTTGCAGCCTCGGCACCTTGGCGAGGGGCCAACCCAGGAACCGTAACCTCAGTTCCTTCCACGCAAGGCGCGCCTGCTTCGGTTCCTACATAGACTAACCTTGCATTGCCTTAGGTAGGCACGACGTAACCACCTGCCTACTTGCCTGCCACCTTAACTAAACCCCAGATTCAGCGCCATCCCCGGACTTTTATTCGCGCGGGGCGTGGCGTCTGATATCTGATGCATGCCCGGCGGCCCAGCCACACCTTGAAGCTTTGCCATTCTCAAGCTGTGATTTGTGAAGCTCTATTGCCGTGTGGCCAAAGCCCTCGCAATGGGACCCTGGCACCAGCTAGTCCCGGACGTTGCGCGCGAGTGATTCCGCCAGTGACGGCCCTGCGGCTTCTGCAGCTCGGCACATGGCTATCGGCCTTGGATCCCTGATCGGCCATCTTCGCCCCCGTCCCTGGCATCCTCGAGGCTTGCCCTGGATGGATGTCATGCTGCCATGGAACTCAAATCCGACCAAGCCCCCTTCACGCTTCGAAACTTCTGCGACGGCATCGTCTTCGACCCTTCCGGGAAATATTGGGCGTAAAGGACGCAACCTCGAGCGAGTCCCCATCATGCAACCACGTCACGACTCGCTCGCGCATCACTGTCTCGGCCCCTTTACCTATTCAACATCTCCCCCCCTCCCCCGGGTCGGCTCGGCATCTACATGTGATCAAGCAAAAGTCTTGGACGATCGGCCCATCGCCAGTCTCCGACCGACTCTTCACCCGCATCCAGGATCTTCGGTCCGTACAAGGCACACCAATACTGCACCCCAGCTTTCGCGTTGCCAATCAGCAGCCCTGCGTCCGGGCGCTTTCTCGGCCACCCACCCCCTAACCTCGCCAACCTCGTCAACCTCGTCCATCTGTACACCTTCTCCGCATTCCCACGTCTCTAATGGCCATTTGACCGACTGTCTTGGCCCGTCACCCATAGCCTCGCATCGGAACTTCTGCCCGGCACAAGTCTCTAGTCTAAGTGACATTCTAAGAGTGAGCGTCCTGATGGACGGCCGTGCCTGGATAGCCAAGGAGCCTGCTCGGAGATGCTTCGCCCCCTCGGGCCATCCTGCTGCACTCCCAACTCGACCTGGAACAATGCAGACAATTATTGCCTCCCACTAGTCCTCTTGGATAGTCTACGTACCTTGAATCACCAATACTGCCGGTTGGCGGTAATTAAACTCGCTTCGTAGGGTCCCCCCCCCCAAAAGGGATCGACATAATGCCGTCCAGGGTCTCTTATAAAATACTAGGCAGTCTAGTAGTCTGCTACTTACTGTAGACTATCGACGAAGCTACGTAGTAGCCATCCGGCAAACGCGAACCAAGTTCGCACCACTTCGGCTTCTTGGGACAATGCCGCTTCTTAACGCCGGCACTCGAAAGGCATTAATTCATAGCTCGACCCAAACAACGGCCGGGCCAGAACCAACCCAACCAGCGGTAAGAGCAGAACCAATGTGCGGAGGCTCGCAATCCATATGCAGCAGGCAGACCGTTGCCACCTGGACCTGTCGACCCATTTTACCATCCATGCCCTCCATGCGACTCGCGGAGATCCGGCCATGGCCCGCTCAACAACTCATCGCCAAATGCGTTTGAATGGTGACTGGTGAAGCCTTGCCGCCTACCGCCTACCGCCTATTACCTTCACCTCCACATGTGGACTGGTTCACATGGGTTGACGAATGCAGTAATTCTTCCGTCAACCTTCTATGGTTGTTGGCAGAAATTCCGTCACTGATCCTTGGCCATGACCCATCCATAAGAAAAGCCACAGGTCCATGTCCGGTGTCTTGGTCTCTGACAGTTTTGGGGTCCCTCGCAATGTTTTGGCGGTTGGTATTCGTTCACAGCTAGGCCGCAGTTCCTTCGCATCACACCCTTGACCCTGAAAACCGTCCTTGGTTGGACTTCAACCGCCCTCGCTGGGTCAACTCACGCGTTATTGCTTTCCGTAGTAACCTCAGCTCCATCTGCTGTCTCAAGACACCATGTTAAACGTCCTGGTTTTGCCTCCACCCGCACAATAAACTCCTGTCGGATGCTGTCTCCGTTGACTTGCTAAGCTGGGGGTTGCAGCAGCGGCAGCTAGACTCATTGGGATGCTTATTGCCCTCCCGTCACTACTAGATCTTGCCTTCTGGTAACAAGCCACGACATACTTTCTTGGACTTTGGATCCGCAGTGTGTCCCGCATGCCGCTATATCCCAAAGTGATAGACCTCCCGAGGAAACCCATGCATGTCATCCGTCTCCAAGCACGCCAACCCCTACGACCGGCACCCACACCCTGACAAGATCCCTGGTCTATAAGCGAAGCACCTGACATCGACTCTCAATACCATCGAAGACGCAAGTATTGTCGATGGGGACGTATTGTTTCGTGATAATCTTGATCATCTCCTGGGCTACCATTCCGCCAGTGACAGCCGAGATGTTGTGGAGCTCACCGCCAGCAGCCCGTGACACCTCCTGAGCGGTCTTGAGGAACCGCTCGTTGTTTGCTGCCTCGGGAGCATGCTGACTGACGAATTGAATTATGTCCTGCGGGGAAGCGGTCGTAACATGCGACGTGGCTGTGAGGGCGAGGTAGATGGGGACGAGAGACAGGGGCATTTCTGGACCAGCCATAGCCGCGATCTCATCGTTTGCTAGCTCCTGATCTGCCAATGACATGAGAGGTTAGTCGCAGGCGATCTTCGGGATTTCGGGAGACGCAAAATATCGACTCACCGACGACCTGATCCACTCGGACCGTGTTTCCCTCGTTGCTGTTTATGAGTTTGATGAAACGAGCGTTCTTGCAGAACAGCTCAACCTCGGAAGCGGTAATTATCTCACCACCAGGAACGCCACGCACCGCGTCCAGGACTTGGTTGACATCCCGGCGAGCCTTCTCCTTGTAAATATTCTGAAGCTTGATATAGACACCTGACTGAGCCTTCATGTCTGGTAAGCCGCCAGGGACAGGAAGGCGTCTGTGCTCATCGTAGAATTGCTTGACGGTATCGGCGAGGATCCAAAAGCTAGACTTAACCGCTGCCTAACGGAAAGGTCAGTGGGACCTAGCTAAACGATGGTTGGAGGAAGACACCCACAGGATCCTGATGTTGATAGTCAAAGACCTGCTGGAGTGAGCTGGGAATGGAAGCGAGTGTGATGTGCTTCATGACAGCGGCCACCGCCTCCTCGAAGTTCTCCTCCCCACCCTCAGGGTTGTCTCGTCTTGTTGCATCGGAGACGGTTTGACGGAACGCAGTCTTGTCGGCATAACTGGTGGGATAGGAACCGCCATGATTCTGTTGCCATTGGTCAAGGTAGTGAAGTAGGATGACAACGAGTGGCAAATGGCCATGCTCAAGGCTGTCCAAGCTGTCAATGTCCTTGGTCATATCTTTTGCGAAGTCAACAAGCTCGGGCCAGGGTGCAAGTAGCCTCAAGTCCGTAGTGGCAGTCTCATCTGGGTGAGTGTCGACAACTGGGAAGGTCCCAGGTAAAGTAGTCTTGAAGTAGGAGTAGAAGCCAACAGAATGAACTGCCAAGGTGGGAGTGTTGCGTTGGCGGGCGTAGCTGTGGATTAGCTGAACTTGGTCCTGGGGTAGAGGCAAGGCATAGAGGATCATGGTGTATGCCGGGGAAGTGGCGAGCAGCTCTTGAAGGTCGAAGGAGTCCTTGAAGAGGTTAGCCGTTGTGGCTCAGAGAGTTGTAACCGATGGAGAACGCAACAGCATACCTTGGACTTGGGATACCAGTCCCCCTGGACCTCGGGGTTGAGCTCAATGAGGAAGTTGGTGCAGGCCTTTGCCCTCGATTCGCCAAGAGAGGACTCGTCGAGGAAGAAGTTGACTCCAAGGTCCTCATTGCTGACGGTGGTTTGGTCCGCGATGGTAAATTTGCCGATGCCTGAGCGTGCCGGGTCAGTGAACATGCAATTGCAGCGACGTGAGGGTGCGAACCTGGGAGAACGAGATTCTTGAGCGTCTCAACACCAACGGTGCCTGAACCAGAGTTCACGAGAAGGATATTGGCAGACTCGAGGGCGGCTTGACCCTCGGCAGCCCAGAGTCTCAGCTGGCGATCGTATTTCCGTTCCTTCTCGGAGGGGCCTCGGAGGGCCGGGGGCGACTGGACCATGACATCGGTCATGGTAGCGTCCAGGTCAGGTCAGGTAAGGTAAGGCTGGCTACCTAGGTGAGTTGGGGATCCGGAGCGGCGGGGAGATGGAGCTCCGGTAATGCAAGGACCGTAAGGTAGGTGCCCAAGACTCACTCGTGTGGTAGGGCGGAGGCTCTGAGACGGCACCGACGGAGAGTCGCCAAAGCATGTAGTCAGGCACGATACAGTACGCACTGTAAGAGGAACGTGGGATGGCGTGGAGGTCCGGGATTGGAGAATGGGTGGTGATGGCTTGCTCTCCCTTACTCAACAGTGACGAAGGTCGGGTGGTTACAGTCAGTCGGCGAACGGCACCCGTGAGCTCTAGGCGGGTTAGTGGGCTAGTGGGTCGCGAGAGCGAACAGAAGCGGGGACGTGGCGGGCGCTCGGGAGGCTGATTGGGTAGAATGGACAGGACGGAAGGACCGCAGTGGATTAGTCAGTGAGCATGCCTCCAAATTCAACCAATCATTCGGTTAAGTGGTCCGTGCGAGCGAATGCGAAGGCAAGTTTGTCAGAGCCAAACAGCAGTCAACTCCGTACCAAAAAACGGGCTGACTCTGTGTTGATCCATCATCAATCATCTGCTCAACCATTTTCCACCGAACTTTTCCTCGCCAACATTCTGCCCGTCACTCATTCAGTCACCAGCGAGGGTCCCTTTGTCCCAATTCATAAACTGACCGACTTTTGATCCCGTTTAGAACCCGGGTTTCCCAGCTGTCGGATATGTGCCCGTGTTCAATTTGGCACCAAACACCAAACCACAGGTCACTTACACCATCGCCCCAAATTCCAGCCCACCCCGGACGAGACATGGTCAGATCTCCTAGATGAAAGGCCCACGCCATAGGCGAATGCGAGTGCGCTCCTCCACCATCCTCAACCGTCCCGATTGTTGCCCCGGCCCGCAGCCAAATCATAGCCAGAGTCGGGAATCAATTGACCGTCGGCCTGGCTCTTAACATGACCTCGTCAAATCGCATGTGAACACCCACGCGCCAAACGAAATTCATATCTCCGTCGATGTTTATCGTCTCTATTTCTTTTTCCCTTTCTCTTTTTCTCTCTCTTTCTCTACCCCTCACCGTCCACTACACACACACACACGCACACACACTGCTCGCATCCGTTGCCGCTAGTTTGCCGAGCTGGGTTGTTTGAATGACCAAAGACACAACTTGCAAGCAGAACCGGTTTTGGCTCTCCGTGATTCACCAACTTCGTTCTTGGCTTAAATTATTTCCTGTTTGACCCGCTCATGAACATTGTCTATAAATCCAAACCAAGACTTCCTTGTCTTTCCCAAACGACGAAGTCGACAACCACCATCACACCCTCTCCCTCCTAAACTACCGCCATGGCACCGAAACAAGACCAAGGCTCCCTAAGCAATGAGTCCCCCAAGGAGGGGGGTTCCCTTCCTACGATTACCACGAACAGCGAGGCTCATGAATCGACGATACCCCGTCTACGCTTCTGGATGTTGTGTGTCGGGTAACTATCCCCTATTTTTCAACACCTCCTTGACCAAGACTAATCTAGACTTGGCAGAGTCTTGCTCGGGCTATTCCTCTCCATGATCGACACATCTATCGTGGCCACGAGTCTCTACACTATCGGCATTGAGTTTGAGGCCTCCGAGACCGTCAACTGGGTTGCCCTCGCCTACACCTTGGCGTACCTCGGATGCGCAGTCGTCTTTGCCCGAATCTCCGACATTGTTGGCAGGCGACATGCATTTATCGCGGCATACATCATATTCGTTGCCTTCTCCCTTGCTTGTGGCTTTGCCCAAAGTCTAAACCAACTCATTGCCTTCCGCGTCCTCCAAGGAGTCGGCGGATCTGGTGCGTCTTCATCGCCTGCACCTTTTTGACACCGTAATACTGACAGTCCAGGTCTCTACTCTCTTACCATGATCATGTTGCCGGAAATGAGTCCGCCAAACATGCGACATCATATTGCCGCCCTTGTAGGCATGATAGTCGCCCTTGCAGGTGTCTTGGGCCCCGTTCTAGGCGGCATTCTCACGCACTACGCAAGTTGGAGATGGGTCTTCTGGGTCAAGTAAGCTCAACGGATGACGAAGTGTACAATTCCCCTAATTTCTTGTAGCGGACCCATTGGCTTTGTATCGCTGGTCATCTTCTTCCTCACCTGGCCGCGCGCGGAATATCTCCCTTTATTAGAGCGACGAACCTGGAAGGAGCTCGACTACGCCGGCTCCTTTCTCGTCATCTCTGCCGCCGTTTTGGTGGTATTTTCTTTTCAGAATGCCGGTGTATCCTCGGAAGACCAATGGAACAAGGCTATGTTTCTCGCGCCTCTGCTGTGCGGGTTATTTGCTTGGGCGCTGCTCGCGGCTTGGCAGTATCTCATCTATCGGCGATTCGAGGACCGTTTTGCGCCCGCCTTCCCATTAAGCATCTTCCGGAACCGAGTTTACACAGCAGGTGTATTGAACACAATGTTCATCGGGTACCCGTATCTTCTTCTCATCTACGCCATCCCAGTGCGGATTCAGGTTGTAGGTGGCAAGTCAGCGCTGGTGGCGGGCGTCATGCTACTACCAATGCTAGGAACCGCCGCACTGGGAAGCGCCCTCAGTGGCAAAATCAACTCGGTCAAAAACTACGTATTTGAGTCGCTTCTGTTGGGCTCCTGTTTGATGACATTGGGATGCGGCCTATTGACGACGCTCTCGCACGACCTAGACAGTGGGAAGATGCTCGGCTTTATAACATTCTGCGGACTTGGATTCGGGCTCACTATTTCGGCTTCAACCATGATGTCGACGATTGAGGTGCCGATCCGTGACTACGGTATAGCACCAACCAGGCAAAGTAGACCATTCGATCCTATGCTAACAAAAACGCCAGCGCCTGCACAAGGGCTCCTCTCCCAACTCCGCCTCCTTGGTGGTAGCTTGGGCATTGCTACTTCAACAGCCTTGCTTCATCAGAAAGTTAATGAATATCTTAACGGAGTTCTCACGCCCGCGGAGCTGGCTACCATAGGCGGACCAGATACGCATCTCTCAAGGTCGCAGTTGGACTCGGTCCACTACGCGTACGCCGAATCGTTTCGGGCAGACATGAAGGTGGCTGCAGGTATCTCGGCGATTGGAGTGATTTCGACCTTGGGTGCCTATCGCCGCCACCGTTTGGTGATCCGAGAGCAGCGAAAGACCTTGGTGATTGCGGAGATTGCTAGACGGCAAGGAAAATCCGACATGGTCAGCGGGGACGCGCTACCAGAAACGGAGAAAGTCTAGTTTGACAGAGAGAGTAGATATTTGAGATCGGGCTATAGCGGTTGAGCTTGGGAAAGTTTATGGCACTCCTGAGAACCTTGAGAGTACCTTGTGCCGCCTTTGCGAACGCGCCCTAGACAGTCTCACAACCCTTCGGGATTAAAAATGGGTACTTGACTTAGACTGTATTTTTGCCACCAACTTCACTTTTCAACTTGCCCAGTATATTCTGTTGGGCCTGTCATAGATCTAGGTTTTACAAAAGCCCGGAGCTTGCTGCGAAAGGCCGTCAAGGTCGTTGTCGAGTGGTATAAAGCAGCGGACATTCGACCGAGATTTCCAGACCCAACTTCGACAAAACCATACCGCGGAAACCATGCTCACGATCGTAACATTCGCGCTCCTGGAGCTCCTGACCGTCTCGACGGCCCTCGCTCAGCGGTCGACGGTGATGAGACACGATATACTCATTGGACAATTCACACCGCAGCTAGTAACCACCAGCACTTATCCGCCTCCAGTCACGACGGAAACTCTGACCAAAATCCAAGCCCTTCCAACCCAAGGTCGTCAAGCGGACGGGTATCTAGATGGCTACATGCAGCTGAAACAGGAAGAGTACTTCCAGGACGCGAAGGGCAGGGACTTGAACTACTACATGGAAGACCCTTTCATCAAGGAACTAAACGAAGACGTGCGAGGATATCTGAACATGAGGACCGTTGAAGAGTTGGAGGAGGTTAAGGAATACGAGGACGAGAAACGCAAGGCATACAGCATGGAAGACTACTTGGAAAACGATGAGATAGATGACATGGAAGGGTACTTGGACAGAATGACGACAAAGCACATGGACGACCGTAAGAAGACCGGGGCAATAGAGGCCGAATTGGCCTGGCGAAAGGGGTTCAAGAAGACCCTGGACAAGGAAATCGCCAAGCACAAGGCGAGGGAAAAGGCGAAGGCCGACGCGAAGAAAAAGGTAGAGGAACTGAAAAAGCAGAAGCAAAAGGAGTTGAAGGAGAATTGGGCAAAGGAAGTCAGTGAGGGGTTGAATAAGGAAATAGCAGGGTGGAAGGAGAGGAAGAAGGCACTAGAAGAGGCAAAGGACAAGGCGAAGAAGAAGGCGAAGGGATTGGCAAAGCGAAACTACACGCCCGATGAGAAGGCAAAGAGCAGTGCCAAGGCCGACACCCAGCAGACGAACGAGACCAAGCTGGAGAAGACGAACAAGGCCAGGACGAACGCGGCCGAGGCCGAGACCCAAAGAACAAACAAGGCCAACACCGAGAAGACGAACAAGACCAACACCCAGATGATCAACGAGGCTAAGGCCGAGGAGACGAACGAGACCGAGACCGAGAAGACAGACGAGGCCGAGATCGAGAAGATGGACGACGAAGTAACAGACGCCGACGAGGCAAAAACCGCAACTGCCGCAGCGCACAAAAAGATACTGTCAGCGGCAGAGGAATTCAGCGACAGAAAGATCAACATCACCCAAGAATGGTTCTCGCGCCCCCTCAACGCCTCCGAGTACCACACGCGCAACTGGATGTGGCTCCGATGCCGCACCACGGCCAGCCTGCAGTTCGACGCCGGCGGTAACTGGGTCAACGACTACGGCCGGCGGTTCCTCAAGGCGATGCGCAACGCGAGAGGCGCCGCCGGGCCCAAATGCGGCCCCATCAACTGGCAGTTCGACTACGTCAACGGCCAGGACTGGGGCGACGCCCACATCGGCTTCGACTGGTTCTTCATGTCGTGCGACCAAGTCACCGCCATCAAGGCCATCATGGAGGCAGCGCGCCTGGTCCGCTCCGAGACGCGCCGCCAGCTGTACCTGTACAACTGCCCGGGCTTCGATCAGTACCCGTGGTCGTTCGTCGAGTGGCGCAAGGGCGCCAACATGGCCGCGGACCAGGAGTCCATCGAACTGGATCCGGCCGCGATTGCGCAGGAGAAGTGGTTTGGCAGCCAGGGCAACGGGGCTGCTGCGGGGGTGAAGAAGGGAGTGTAAAACATGGCGGTGGAAAGGCCTATGTAGAAGAGGTGAGTCGGAGAGGATAGTTAGGTACGGATAGCTTATATTGACTTGCGAATAAAACATATAGACTGGTAACCCGGTGTATGCAATTACGCGCCGTGTGAGAACTCCATAAATCGGCCCCACTTCGTCGGTGCACGTCACTCCAGGCCCGGATAAGACAACATGCCCTAACTGTGATTGGACAATCCGCCGAGCTACCCGGTACCGTCTCCCCTCCTCCATGATAACAACCCCCGCGCCTGGAGTTGACCCGTAATTTAGTTGCCGACTTGAGCTCTCTCTCAGTCGGCCATGTCCATTCCCAACCACTACTCATCCATCCAATGCCTCTTTGCTGAATATACGCTCCTCTGGTGAAACTTTGGTCCAATCCCATTCGTCTCTAACTACTCCCCACCTACCTGCTTTGTCATTACCCCCCAACTCTCTACACGGATGCATCGCCGTCTTATTGCTGCTGCCCCCACCTTCACCACCTTCAAAGCCGCACTCAGTCATAACCTCCTCCGTCGTCGTCCACGTCCTCTTCTTTCCCCCTCCTCGTCATCTTCCTTGTCCTTCCTCAACCCTCTTGCCCTTGGCCCCTTCCCTGTTCCCTTCTCCTCCATCCGCGCCATGTCCTCCTCCGCCGCCGCCAAGCGCCTCGCCGGTAAGACTGTTGTCGTCACCGGCGCCTCTTCCGGCATCGGCCGCTCCACGGCTATCGAATTCGCTCGCACTGCCCCTAAGCACGACTTGCGCATCATCTTGACGGCCCGCCGCATCGATACCCTTAAGGAAATTGCCGCTGAGATCACTAAAGAGGTTGGCCAAGGCGTCAAGGTCTTGCCCTTCAAGCTCGACGTCAGCAGCTCTGCCGAGGTCAAGGCCTTTGTGAGCAACCTGCCCGAGGAATGGAGGAACATTGATGTCCTCGTCAACAATGCGTGTGTTTTTCCGTCTCTCTCTATTCACTGCCGGCAACATGCCTAACAAACATGTTAATCCCTGTCACTCACTTACAACTAACAACCACATAGCGGCCTCGTCAAAGGCGTGGCTCGTGCCCCCGAAATTGAGGAAGATGATATCAACGTCATGTTCCAGACCAACGTCACCGGCCTCGTCAACATGACTCAAGTTGTCCTGCCCATCTTCCTCGCCCGTCCCGATGGTGGCCACGGCGACATCATCAACGTCGGCTCCATTGCCGGCCGCGAGCCCTACCCCGGCGGCTCCATCTACTGTGCGACAAAGGCTGCTGTCCGCAGCTTCTCCGAGTCGCTGCGTAAAGAGCTCATCGCCAGCCGTGTCCGTGTCATTGAGGTTGACCCTGGCCAAGTCGAGACGGTAACTGAACATAGCTTTCTCTACTCACATCTCATCTGACCCTTGTCTCCAGGAATTCTCCGTCGTCCGCTTCTATGGCGACAAGTCAAAAGCCAATGCTGTCTATGCGTGAGTTCGCACCAACTTCAAGCTATCATTAACACAACTGTCGTACAATTTGCTTACGGTCCTACGTAGCGGAGTCGAGCCCCTTACGCCCGATGACATTGCCGAGGTCATTGTATTCAATGCCACCCGCCGAGAAAACGTAGTCGTCGCCGACACCCTCATCTACCCCAACCACCAGGTGAGACCGGAAACACATAACAAGTACCCAGAACAAGACCGCGTGGCTAACGAAACTCGTTTCATTCTAGGCTGGTGCTGGTATCCTCCACCGAAAGGGTTAGTAAATACCATAGATATAAATAAAGATCAGCACGCCACCTCCCGATACCTAGTCTACCGTGAACAATGTCCAACTGAAACTCATGTTCTTCATATTTCAAGGTGACTCTGAATCAATATTACATCCAGAAGGAGCCTCAGGCAAAAGACATTAACACACGTGAAATAAATGCGATAACTGACTGTATTCTTCTAAATTGGAGTATTGTATTAGACTGCGTAGCAGGCTCTATGAGCAGCTAGCTATCATTTGATCACCCCCTGGCCACTGTGCCCTACCTGGCGATGAACAAAGAAATGTTCGAAAATTTCTCTTACCCCCAATCCACGTGTCCAATAGAGGACGTAGACCAGAAGGTCCGGATCAGGAGTCTTCTAAGAACGAAATTTGATCTACCAACGTTCCGTTAAGGACCCATTCTGGGATGAATTAGGCCCTTGCCGTCAACAAGTGACAGCACCGCTGGGAAGTAGAATGACATAGCCAAGAAAGGCCTGCCAAAGTTCGTTACCACGAACTCTGTGGGAAGAGAAAAGGGAAGTAAATGGAGACATCATGACTTCACAGACCGGGACGAGACTGCAAAGACCAGAACCAACAATCGTAATTCGTCACCTACTTGACCATGTGTGGTTGTAAACCCCGAAGGAATGGATGGCCTGGGTCTGCCCCATGAGACCAAGCTTCCTCCACCAGACGCCTCGCTAAAAAAGAGAACCAAAGAGAGACAGGCATGAAAACCGTCATCGGGAAAGTTAGCACCGACGAGAACACAGAGTACAATATAGTAGATGGGCGCGGCCCGAACAAGGAACCTCAATCCTCGCCTAGTCGTAGTGCTGGAATAGCGGGGAGATGGACTCGCCATAGTGGTTCCGTCGAATTGCCTCCGCGAGCAGGAATGACAGGTCAAGGACAACGAGTTTGCTGTTGTTGCGGGCTCTTTCTTTGTCAATAGGGAAACTATTTGTGACGACAATGGTGTGGATGCACTCGCACGCTTGCAGCTGCTCAAGGCTGTCTCCACCAAAGATGCCATGGGTGGCCATGCAGTAGACCTTTTTGGCGCCGCCCCTTTTGACCACAGTCTCGGCAGCGGCAATCCATGATCCAGCCTTGTCAATCATGTCATCGACAATGAAGACGGTTCGGTTCTTGACATCTCCAACCAGAGTGATCATGTGCTCTGTCTGTGTGTTCTCAAAGGCATTGTCCTCTTCTTCAGAGCTGTCGGCTGCATCGCCCGATCCTCCCAAAGACTGGGGTTCCGGGGTAAAGAACGATGATGCGTGGGACATAACCATGGGGTCATCATCCGTCACACTGGCGTCGGCGGCTGATACGGTAGGGGAAGGGAAGTCGTCTTCGACGATTCGGCCATGGACAAGGCGGCCATGCGTCACCTCCTGGACTTTGTGATCGTCATAGTCGGCTTCGCCATTAACGGAGGGGTCTGGCGACTTTGCCGGAGGTGTGGTGTTTAGGTCCGCAGCAGACTCGACAAGACCGGGGTCCGACGTTCGAGCGGAGGCCCCCCCATTCGTGCGCCTTGGGGAGCCTTGGGAATCTGTGACGATCCGCGAGGGCCCTGTAGGCGTGACTGAAGAGTTGCCAGCAGCCTCCATCTCACCAAGCACCCTTCTAGGGATAGGACGATTGGATTCCATTGCCGGATGGCGCTCATTACCGTCGTAGTGACTCATAATCATGCTTGCCGTCATGTTACCGCCACGCTTCCGGTCCGTGGTGACAATGCCAAAGTTGAGTTTAAGAGCATCAGCCAGCGAGGTGACGCGCTTGGTTCCGCCGGCATTCTTGGATACAACCACGGCCTCTCTCCAGTTGGAGACATTGTGACGAATCCACTTGGCGAGGATGGGCTCGGCATGGAGGTTGTCGACGGGGCACTTGAAGAAACCCTGCATCTGGGAGGCATGGAGGTCGACGGTAATAACGTGCTTAACGCCAGCGACGCCCATGAGATTGGCCAGCATGCGAGCGGTGATGGCGCCGCGGTGTGACTTCTTCTTGGACTGGCGGCTGTAGGGGAAGTACGGGAGGACGGCTGTAGATAAGGGTAAGCCGATGGTTCTCGGCCAGAAAGCGGGCGAGGGGACACAAACCAGTGACCTTGTTGGCAGAGCCGCCCTTGCAGGCCGAGATCATGATAAGAAGCTCCATGATAGAGTCATTGATCCGGGAGCTCCCGGACTGGACGACGAAGACATCCTTTTCTCGCACGCTGGTCAAGATCCTGACGCTTGTCTCGCCCTTTGGAGGTGGTTAGTCTGTCTCTGGATTTGGGACACGAAGCTCAATCAAGGCCCGCAGCCAGTCGCACGACTCAGGCGGGAGGCAGCAGAGCAAAGCAAAGCGAAGCAAAGTCGGGACGGCGGCGGCAGGAAGCTCACATTGGAGAATTGGGTCAGCTCCGCGTTAGCAGGAGTCATGCCCAGGTTCTCGCATATCTGGCCGGTGAGAACTGGGCAAGAATTGCCGGCGAAGATCAGCGTGTTGCGCATATTGACCAACCCATGAATCGAGCGCGAGAGGAAAAGAGAAGGAAGAGCGGGAAGAGGAAGGGAAGGGAAGGGGAGGAGGAAGAGTTTGGAAGAAAAGCGCGAGTGCTCAGATGCAAGCTAGGTGATTTTTTTTCTACGGCTTCTGCAGGGGGCGGGTACATTGGACTGTGCGCGCCACTAATTGGAGACACGGTGCACACGGGGACGTTTTGCTTTTTCTCAGCGGTGGTATTGGGCTGGTGGCAGCCATGGATGACACTGATCTGCGCTGAGGTACACTGTGGCTGGGTCGCACTGGGGCTTATTAAAAGCGAGGTTCCGTTATCTGCCGTGTCGTGCATACTGTGAGGAGCTTTGGCACCTGGCCTGGGCGAGTCACAGCGGGGTTGTTCCAGCATGGAAGCGGGGCATGTCGGAAACTGCGCTGCAGCGGGCAGCCTCGCCGTCTTCCCAAGTTGTGAAGGGAGGAACTTTTCAGTCTGACGTGTGAACGCTTGCTCCAACGCAAGGCTGCCGGCATTACTGATCTGGCTCAGCTACGGATTATCAGCTGGAACGTAGAGGATATTTGTTCATCAGGCATCATGTTGTGACTCTGTACTATTCCCGACAATTCAAGACGCAAAAGTGCAAAGAACCCAGTCACAGAGTAGACGCCTTTAACCCCAGCTGCACACTCAATTTCTCGCGCCGAATGCGACTACAGCCCACAGGGATTTCAAACGTTAGTTCGGTACTTGACCCAGTATTCCACCTTTAAGTATCTCTCCCTTGGAATAGCAGCTTAAAGATACCCGATCGAGTGGCGAAGAATGATGTATTGAAGTATTGAAAGCTGCCAATCGGATTCGCCTCTACAATGAATAGACCTCTCATCTTTCACTCTATAGACCCACGAGATACTGTACACAAACTAAGGTTTGAAATCCCTGTGGGCTGTACATACCTGAACATCTACGTACGCCAATTTCATAAGTCCCTTCATTAATAACTGAGAATATATACTAAGGCATACCCTAGCTCTAGTCATAACCCTAACTGTCACTTTAATCAGTCATATCCCATAATTCTAACTGGTAACCCTATCCCCTAACCTTCTCCTTTTGGCGATATTATCTTATTGACAAATAAGGGATTGATATAGTGTTGCTGTTATTGAGAGACATTATGCGGGGCGGGATATCACGGATTAGTGGGGTATTTGCTAGATTCATCTATTTTCATGGTGGAGCCGAAGGTAGATGTTCTGGATAGGTACGTAGATGCTCAGGTGGTCCCCAAATGCACCGTCTTCAGCACTTCAGCCCGCAGAGGCTCAAATGAGACCAAGAGATCATGGGAATCCCTCACCTCATCTCCACCCTGGAGCCCTTCGCTGTTCACGGCCTCCTCGACGACAAATCGGTCGTTATTGACGGTCCTGCCCTCGCCTACCACATCCTCTACATCTGCAACAGGAATGGCGTAGTTCTCCCATCCTACCAGCTCCTTGGCGACACCGCTGTTGCGTGGCTGGATGAGCTTACTAGACGCCGTGTAAGTGTGTGAGTGTCACATCGTGACTCCACGAGTACCTCGGCAGCTGACTCGATCCCACAGTGAGGCCATCTTCTTTGATGGTCACCTCCCACTCGCAAAACGCCCAGTGCGCATGGGGCGAGTGGCCAAAAGCTTTCACCAACTGAAGCTTGCACACTCCGCAGATCCTAGGGGACGTTCCCGGAGCTATCTCTCGTCTCCTACCGATACATATGGAGAATCTGACCTCTTCTCGTCGAAACTGCCCCCAGGGAGGCCTTTCCTGCCACCCAGCTTTCATGTGCCTGCAGTAATTGAGGCCCTGAGGCTCTCTCCTCGTTATCAGTCAAGGGTCCGTCTGGTGCCCGGTGAGGCTGATGCCTACTGCGCACAGCATCTCTTGGAGTCGGGTGGTACAGTCATCACGTCGGATTCCGACCTGCTGGCGTATGATCTGGGACGTGGTAGTGTTATGTTCTTCCGAGATATCCATCTTGATGGAGACTTAAGGCTTACTTGTGCGACTTTCTCTCCCGGTTACATTTGCGAGAGGCTTGGACTTTCATCCTCGGACCAAATTTGTCGGTTGGCCTATGAGCGAAAACTCGACCCCCATCTATCACTTCCACAAATCTTGCAGCAATGCTCCAAGACAACCGAGGATACTACTAGCTATGATGAATTCTGCCAGGAGTATTTGCACCAAGAAATTGCCCCTTTACCAACCTCCAACGCCGGGGATACCATCCAAATATACTCCTTGGACCCTAGGATATCAGAACTGGTCCTACAACTTGGCAGCCCTTGCCATACGGAAGACGCCCAGGAAGCCAAGATATTCTTACCCATACTGATTGAGGACCCAACCCGTGGGAGTGCCTGGGAACAGAGCACATCAATTCGACAACTGGCCTACACAATACTCGGATGGATTATCCCCGGCCAAGCGTCCCCGGTGCAAGAGTACCGACGGGTGAATAATATGGTGCAAAAAGGGCGACAAGTGTCAATTCTGGCGAAGAAACCCGCTGAGGAATTCGGCAAAATTGTCGTCAACCTGATGACCGAGATAAGAAAGGAGACTAGACAAAACGCCGAATTATCGTGGCTCATGTTATGTCTTTCACTTGACATTCGCCATTGCTTCGAAGAAGAGAAGCAGTCACACGTTCTCCAAACCCTTCAAAACGCTTCTCAGGTCCTTAATTCGAGCAAAGTCACCTGGGGTACCATCCACTTCGTCGCACAGTTACAAGCGGCTTACTATTCTCTCCGCATTCTCCGCCAGGTTCTATCACTCGTACCTGCAAGAGAAACTATACCAGAACTTCACCAGCTGCTGGTTTCCTTACCGCCATTAACAGAGTTTCCGGATATTGACAGAGTCATCAACAATCTGCTAAAGACGGACGAGCTTCAAACCATAAAGCTAGTCAAAAAAGTCACGCCTTTTCCTACGAGTGACACACAGGAGGCGAAGCGGGCAGCACCGAGGAAGCGCAAAGCGTCTAGAGAGAGCGTGCCCAAAGCGAAGCCTTCTACTGGTGGCAGAGTTTCGGCAGCTAGGAATACATTTGCTGTCCTATCCCAGGATGGATAGATATCAAGGGTTTCGTTACCTCTGGCATAGCTCGAAAATAGTAGTAAAGTACGTAGTTGCCGTGGCCTATGATTATTACATACCTGACCAAGCATACCCGCATACATTCATTTTACCTAGTGAAGCCCGTACAAGAACTTGCGGGGAGTTCGAATAAAGACATAGCACATGGACATTCAAGTAATATATAATCCGACAGCAGAATATCCCACTCCGCGTCACCCCTTCCATCCTGAAGCCTTACATGCCCAGGTAGCCTTTATCACATAGCCTCAGTGCGCCGCCACCGACCTGTCCAACCTTTACCAAGACATCAATAGACCTACTCACCCCGAACCGACTCAATGCCATGAATGTTATCCAACAGTAGTGAAAAGGTATTTGCTTTCTCCTCGACATCACTTGCATCTTGAAGCAATTCCTCCCCTCCCGTACTACTTCCAGCGGTCCTGATGATTCTCCATGCCCGGCGAAATTCATCCCGTATTGATACAATCCCATTGTGGGTGACTGTTCGTGCGACATTATGGTTCAACTCGAATGGGTCCTCGATGGCGAAGAGATATCGGTGGCGAACTTCCTTGAGCTCAACGGGCTTCTTTGCTGGCGCCATCGGCCTGGCCTGCGTACCATTTTCCGCATCGGTCGGCGGCGCGATGCCCACAGTTGGCGCAATTTTCTGCTCTAATGAAACATTGGAGATCATGCCTTGAAGTTCGAGAACAGTCTTGGCGCCAGTCCAGCCCTTCTCTGGCTTCGATAACAGTCCACCCGGGGTCCGCAGGCTCAATACATCTCTGCCCCAGTCAAATCCTCTTCCAGATGAAGCGCTCATCATTCCGTTTTGAGCATAGTACTCAAAAAAGCCACGAAGAAGATGGCCAATTGAATCTGTGTTACCGTTAAGCTGATTCCCATGGGCGAGCCTCAGGATTTCGTCCTCGTTCCGCCAGAACTGGACATTAAACCCTCGACACATGACAGTACTTTCAATCTCAGTTAGAGATAGGTTGGGGGGGAGCTCGGGTGCTAGCTGTTGAAGATTGGGGCAAACAAACGGCTCGGCCACATTGACAAGATAGTGGAGAACCATCAATACGTAACCATAGCTGCTCAAGGTTCCACGGTATCCCGAGTTGATCCCCCGAACCTTTGCCCAGTTCTTAATGAATAAAACCATCGGCCGGACCCTTGGGTCAGTATGGGAGTAGCATCGCAGGAGAAGGGTATTCTGAAGAGCCAGGTGAGCCGAGAAGTTGATATCGCATTGCACACCTGTGCCCGTCTTGGGAAACTCGAGACGATCTCGGTACCGGTCTCGCGGTTGGTTCGGGGCCATCCTATGAGGGTCTGGGATCGTGCGGATTCTGGCAAGGAGAGCAGATGTCTTGGAGGTGAGCGGAATGATGGGACCGGTGTTTGAATCTGACGCATCCGCCGTTTGAAGCGGCGATCGAAGGAGCTTGATGTACTCCTTGATGTCCTGAATGTGGGATTCTTCGTATAAGTCTTTCTCAAGAGCTCTCTCGAGCTCCCACGCCAGATGAAGGCTCTCATGTCTCCGTGCGATGACATTGGGCGGATAGGGCTTGCTTGGAGAAGTGATGAACTCTTGTACCGCGCCCCGAATCTCCTCCTGCTGAATGCCGGCGACATATTGCGCCATGGTTGTTTCATGCCATTGGGAGAGAGAGTCATCGCTGCCCTGCTTTAGTTGCGCAAAGATCCTATTGGCGCGTGTAAAATACTGAGTGGGGGATTCATGCTGTCCTTGTTCTAGGATGATGAATTGGACAGATGGCGATTTCTTGATCCTGTCCAAGGCCAATTGAAGTTGCTTAGTGTAGTGAACAGGGTCATCGCCGAAAATCATGTTATTCAGCACCTCGTGCCATGCCTTTATAGCGTGCTCAATCTGAAGCTGTGCACCTGGATGGCTGTCACGGATGGCCCTCTTCTCCCAAAGCTGAAGGATATGTTCACCCTCGGCCACGGTACACACACCTTGGAGAGAACGACTTGTAGGTATGTCGATACATGTGGGAGGTGGGTATTTGGCCAAGCGCTGTCGAAGTTCTGGGTCAGATAGGCCAGTGAGAAATGCTTGACAGACACGATTCAGAACGACCCAATCTTGGGTTGTAAAGTCGCGGACGCTAGACATGGTGACATCACGCCCACCAGCCCTCCGAAGAATTCGCTTAGCCAGGCCGTAGTAGGACGAAATGGAACTCTGGGGTCCTTGTTTGAGATGGAAGCTCTGCGTCTTCCCAGTGACCTGACCAGGGACGGTAAACTCGGTGGCGCATGGTGAACCATCTCCAGTAGATGTCGCATGACCGTGGTCGTCGTTGCGGCCATTGGACACGACATTGTCATGCTCGTCGTCTTCGTGGGTGTCATGGCTTTCGTTATCGAGCCCGTTTTCCCACTTATAACGTTCGTCTAGAAGGTCTTGGCGAAGCTTTTCCGGAGGGCTCTCGCATAGCTTGATGATCGGGACCCTGGTACGGGTCAAAAGCCTCGCACCAAGTCCGGCATCGAGGAAGGCCTTTTCAAGCAGACGTGGGATGGGAGAACCCGGGGCATCGGGCGCAGTTGTGGACTGGGGAGATAGTAGGCCAAGGTCCATGTCTGACGCCTTGGTCGCAAAGCCGGAGGAGAGACTCCCAAAGCATTTGAGCTCCACAGAGGTAGGAGAGAACTCAAGAGAAGGATTAAGGTCTCTCTCAAACTGGGCAATGGCATCACGACTAATGGCCTCGATACGGCAACGGAATGTTTCCTTGTCGGCTATCTCTGACAGTTCAATTTCAGAGCTGGAAACAACGTAAAAACAAAGGCGATCGAGAAGAGAGGTTTGTAGAGCAACATCCTCTGGACTGACTTGTTGCGGGCGTCTATAATTGTAAAGCTGCCCGGAACCCCCCCCTCTTTGTTCGGAATATTGGCCTTGGGAATTGTACGGAGGTTGCCCGGAAGGATGGAGGCCACGAGGTTGTGGAGGACCATTCCATGATCCTTGGGCATATGGAGGGTTCGTGCGGCCTTCATGCGGTGGACCCCAAGGGTGCGAGTTGGTATACGTATGACGCTGGTAAGACTGAGATGGTCTTGAATGATGCGAAGTCGGGCTTTGATAGGGCTGAGCTGGGGTAGGCTGTTGAGGGCGAGGGCCAATGGGAATGGCAAATTGCGAATTCATTTGACGTCTCTGGGCTTGGTTGGGCCTTTTCCGTCCAGGCTTCGAGGTTTGCGACACAGATTTTCCTATGGAGCCATCGTTGGACGGACTATTCCCGAGTTGAGCAGGCTGGCTAGAGTTTGCAGATTCAGTCGAGAACTGGCCCTGGCTACTGGAATCGTGCGACAGAATGAGGTTTCGAAGGTGATTGTCGAGACCTGAAGCTGGGCTGCTAGGGGCAGCAGCCGAGCCACTCTCTTGAGCAGACGACATGGGAGGTAGAACCGACAATTTTCTAGACGAAGAGACGGCCGTGTGACTTATGAGCTCTGGTTGGTTTGGCCGTGATTGATGTCGTACTTGTTTGGGATTGGTGATTTGGGTGTAGGAACTTGACGAGCCAGCTCATGCCGTGTGGATTCTTTCGTTCAAGTGTGAGCTCAGCTCAAACGAAACAAAGAGGCTGCAGGGGAGACAATGCCCTGGTTCCTAAGGTGAAGAGAGGTTTGAGGTAGAAAGAAGAAACTTGGTGCGAGACAGGTCGAGATTGGTGTTTCTGCCGTTTGTCTGGGGCTCCATGCGAGGGACAGAACGAAAGTGGGAATGACTGAGACAACTCGATTTCTTTCAGGTAAGGTGGTTTATCACCCTACGTAGTAGGTAGGCACTTGGCGCTGGGTGCTGGGTGCTGTAGTGTCGGAAGAGTGAGAGCGAGTGCTGGATGGGAAATCGAGTCACAACCGAAAAGAAAACGAAGAGGAGGGAAGAGGGGAATTGGAGTGAGGGATAGGGTGTGCCCTGCTCAGAGCTGAGATGGGATGAATGTATGAGGCTGAACGATTGTTTGCAGGTGATCCCGTCATCCCCACAACGATGCTTTATTGCGAACAGTTGAGTGAGGTGGTGATACCGTGCGGATTGTGCTAGGAAAACGGTATGCAGCATGTTGGTTCTCGAGGCTGCTGGGCTGGATTTGGAGGGACGATACCCCGCAGTACCGGAATGACCTCACTGTGCGGTACGGAGCTGAGTGCGGAGACGGTTGTGGACACTGTGTGTGGTTATATTGCCCCGTTTTCTTGCAGCTTTCCATTTAAGTTACAGTACTCGCCGCCCCTTTGCATTGAGGCGATGGCAGGGAACTTGAACTTGTTCAGGGAGAAAAACAATAGAAAATACACGAATAGAGCGAGCTATCTGCGAATATGAAGGCGGGCTGTGAACAGTCTGATTGCGGATGTTCCCTGCTCTCGAGCTTTTCGGAACAAGGTTTCCTCCCATGCCTCCACCTTTTCGTGAATGAATGCAAGGCAAGCCAAAGTTGAAGGCCAAGGCAGTAAGGCCGAGGAGCTGCATGTACCGTTGACCTCGCGGAACTGTCTGGTCCCCGCTTTCCGCACCACTTTTAACCCCTGTAGCCAGAGTGGGCTTCGTACCTAGTACCTCCCGCTCACAGCGTCTTCACTCGCGCTGAGCACAGGCCACTCGGCCACGCTTCCAGTTGGCTTTGCTCTCCTTTGTCATCGTCATACCAGGGAGCATCTCGCCTTCATAACTTTACCTCTTCAACAAACATCCTCCCCGACAATAGCGATACACCCTCCCTCTCTGCGACCCCTGACGCGCCGCCTTAGTCACCGCTGTCTCGAGACAATTGCGACCAGATTGCCCTCGACCGAACCGCCGCGCTCCTGAGGATTCGCGTCTGCAATCCGCCTCCTTCGGCCTGTCTAGGCTTCGGGCGCACCGCTGCTGCCTCATCCTCTGTTTCGGAGGTCTCTTTTCAACGCGACCCCATTTCTCAGAGGAGTCGCCGTCGATATGAGCGGCGCGCCTTCCGGAAACCAGAATGGCGTCCCCAGTCGCCCAAAGGCGAATCCCCTGAGGCCGATGCGCAAGAAGCCTCGCGCCAACCCGATGGTTGCTTCGCGGAAGCCCGCCCCCAAGCCCGCCGCTCAGCAATCCAAGGCAGGCTCTCAGAATGGCCCTAAACCCAGCATGGAAGAGCTGCGCAAGATGCACGGCGGATGGTCCGAACCGCCGGCTCCAAACCATTCGGACATCCCCATCATGACCACCAAGAAGGCCCTGCTTGACGGGATCCGCTATCATTTGATGAAGTTTTCTCAGGCAAAGCTGGATGACAATCCCGTCGACCCGGCCGACCAGGATGAGTTCGCCCGGCCCGTAACACTACATCGACGTGATGCTCGACAGCCTCCACCCGGCAGAACTGTCAAGGCTGAGGTTCCCGAACAGGCCCCAATGGACGAGCTGGAGGCGGAGAGGAACGCCCAGGCCAAGGCTGATCGAGAAGCCCAGCGGGCAGTTGACCAGGCCAAGATCGCCCCTGTCTCCAAGGACCTCAACCCGAAACGACCTAAAAAGCAAAAGGAAGAGAAGACGAATTTCAACCGAGCCCCAAAGACTGTGGCAGCCAAGAAGGAGTCTGATTTACGATACGAGGAGGCACTCCCGTGGCACCTTGAGGATGTGGACGGCAAGAACGTTTGGGTTGGCAGTTACGTCGCCGCACTCTCTGAAGCCAACGTTGCCTTTATGATAGACAAGTCGGTCTTCCGAATGGTCCCTCTGGAGAAGTGGTATCGATTTACATCGAAGCCCCCATTCCAGCCGTTTACCATTGACGAGGCGGAAGCACTCATGAACAAGAAGGTGGTGGCCAGTCGCTGGGTGATGAAGGATGAAGAGAGAAAGGCAGGGCAACAAGACGTTGAGGCAACCCGCCAGGCCCTCTATGGACGTGTGTCGATGATCAAGACGGAAAGTGACACGTTTCGAGCCGCCTCCCGACTGGAAAAGATGGACCATGACGAAATTGACATGTCTGGTGACGAGTTCCAAGACGACGACGAGATGACCACCTTCGAGCGCAACAATGACGACGAGGACACCAAGGAATCGAAGGATCGCATTCGTCGCGAGCAACTCGGCGCCAACTTGTTCGGCGACGGTGATGAAGGAGAGGTTGACAGGGAGCTTAAGGCGCAGTTGAAAGAGGAGCTCGAGCGAGAGAAATATGGCAAGGCGACCAAGAAGGCTCTTATCAAGCGAGATCGCGAATTTGTCTACGAAAGCGACAAATCCCAGGACAACCCTTGGAGCAGTTCGGTAAGTCTGATGTTTGGTTATAGCTTGTCTTGTGCTAACATTGCCAAGTCTGAGGAAAACTCTTCCGACGATGAGGACGAGGAAAAGGACAAGGACAAGGAAGAGGACAAGAAAGATGACGACGAGAAGAAGGACGGCGAGAGCAAAGACAAGACAAAGGGCTCCGGCAAGGGTACTTCGACGCCATCGGGGAAGAACAAGTCCGACTCAGCCAAGAAGGGTAAGTCGCTCAAGCGGCAGGGTTCTCCGGCACTCTCGGAATCTAGCGGCAACGAGTCTTCCAGGAAGAAACTGAAGAAGAGTGCCACGCCTGCCACGGGGAGCCGGGCGGGTACACCTCTCCCACAGGGCGCTGCCATGCGACGATCCAAGATGGGTGCTGGCTCTGGTAGCGACGGCGAGGCTACGGGTGGCGAAATGTCGGACGGTGCCGTCAGAAAGAAGAAGTTGAAGCTTGTGAGCAATAGTGCTCGAGGAACGCCTTCGGCATCGAGGGCTGGCAGTCCCGTCCCGACCCAGGGAGGTAAGTACACAACCCACCGCCCCTTTGCAGACTTGAGACGTGGCGTCGCGAATCAAATAACTAACGCGGAACTTACTAGGTGCCTCGCCTGGTCCGTCTGGCTCTGGTGTTGAATCATGGGAGATTCTGGAGAAGATCCCTGCAGAGGGCATCGTCCTTGCTGATCTGATCAAGCATTTCCAGGGGCGTGTTGGAGAGAAGCCGGGACAGATGCCCAAGGGGGACTGGATCAAGCTCGTCAAGCAAATCTGTGAGTATGGCCCAGATAAGCGGTTGCGACGCAGACGATAAGTGGGCGGCGATGTTTGAAGCGGTTCAGTATAGAGGTTGCTTCAGTGCATTTCACTTCTTTCACGGCGCGACATAGGGCAAAGTCCTCGTTGCTTGAAGCGGAAATAGTAATTGAGCGATACGGAGAGCATTGGCCTCATCGAGGCTCTGAGTCCGTTGTTTTAATACACTTCATTAAGGCATCTTACACAAGAGACGGTGCGTCTCTGAAAACTTGTGCCCAACATGCCATGACTATTTTGCATGCTCCTTCTGTGTCCCAAGCAAAGCTCCGTGAAGGGGGTATAAACGTGTCCTACTGTAAGCATTCTTCTATTCGTCCATCTGCCACGAATAGTCCAGCCCCTTGTTCCTCTCCCGCCGGTTGATGGCTTTGAACCTCTCACCTTCAAAGCCATTGCCCCGATCGACTCCATCCCACCGGTATCCTGGCTTAATCCCATACCGGTTCGGCGGAGCGGCTCCCGCGTACATAGGCTTCCGTTTCGACTTCTTGCCCTTGGCCCCGATGCCCTTCTTTTCGGCCAGGAACTGCATCATGGGGTCGTTCCACCGGTCCTGTTCCTTGAGCTCATCGTTCATCTCCTCATCGTCTGCGGTCCGCGCGAATTTCATCAGTCGTGCGTCCTCGAGGTTCTCGCGCCGCTTCCGGGCCTCTTCAAGCTGTACGTCGCCCTTGAGTGCCTCGATAGCGGCCCGTTCTTGCTCCTCTGCCTCGGCGGCAACGCGACGCGCCTCTGCGCGCTTCATTGAGATATCGATGCGTCGGCCGGTGGCGTCTCGATATACTGTTTCTTCCTCCCTTGTCGATTTGCGGTGACGCTCAAAGTCTTCACGCTCCTCTCGTTGCCGTCGTTTGAGCTGGGCGGACACGGAGGCCGCGCTCTGCAGACCAGCGTGGGTTCCGTCGCTCATCTTTGTTACGTTTCCTGCTTCGTCCACCACGGGTAACTCATCATCGGCGTCCTTCAATGTGTCGTTTTCGGCCGCCACAGACGCGAGGATCGCATCGGCCGCCGCCGCGCTGTCGTCGTTTCCTGCACCATCTGCGCCGACACCCACGGTCTTCCAGTTGTTCTTCTTCGCTTTCCTGAATTCTGCAGACCTCCCCGATACGGTCATGGGGCCGTCCTCATCTCCGTCGTCTTTTTGGGCGTTGGAGGTGCCCCAGTTCGAGTCGTCGTCGTCGTTGATGACCAGGCCAGCTGGTTCGGCGCCACGCTTGCGCTTGCGCTTCTTGGAGGGTTTCGGGTCGGCGACGAGGTATCTCGTGGCGAGATAGTCTGCGAGATCCGAGGGCATGGCGGAAATGTATTTGACAACAGTGGAGCGTTGAGCTTGCCAGGTGATACCAGGGTCTTGGGATTCAAGCCGCTGAAGCTCCTTGCCTCACATGCAGCTTATGCAGGTACCCGAATGCGACGTTCAGAGCCCCGGTAGAGCAATGTGGGGGCACTGGAAGTGTAAGACGCAGCGCTGAAGCTCCTTGGCTCTCCGGTAGATGAGGTACGTACCGAATCATCAGCGACCGTCTTGAGTCCACATTGTCGCCCGACTCCTGGAAGAGATGATAATTGACCGCGCTGCCGTCTTTCCTTATTGCTACCGCTGCCGCTCAGACTCGCCCGGGCTACGACTCCAGTACTAATATCATGCACAACCGGCCCTTGGCATCGTCAGTCTGCTATTCTTCGCCCTCTCCCTCGTGCGCCTCGTGAACCCGCTCGCCCCCAGCGGCATCGCAACCAACGATCAACGACACGACGCTCGACGACACAAACCTCGACGACACGACTCTACCCGAAGTCGCCTTCATGCCACAACCTCTTCAAGATGAAGCCTTGCCGACGGAACCGCTCCAGGCATTGCCCGTCGCAGCCTCGGCCTTGAACTTCCCCAAGACACGGCACTCTACGTCCACGATTGATTCACTCCCCCTGTCGAGCTCCGAGACCACCCTCCCCTTCCGCCGCTCGAACCCATCGAGAGCATCACTCTATGCGTCAACGCTGTCGCCCCCGGGCTCGAGGTCCATTTCCCCGGCCGGCCGCGGGTCGCCGTCTCGTGTCCTTTCCAATACCGTTTTCAATCCCCGGCATCCCCGATCCCCCGCATCCAATGCCGGAGACAGTCCGACCGAGCCGCTGAACTTGATTCTCCGGGCATACGTCCCCCACGTGTCTATCTATGCCTCCGATGACACGGAGGCTTTGATGAGCGATAAGGGGTTCCGGAACGGTCTATGGGAGCTACTACGTCCATTTGGCGAGGATATCCAGGGCAAAATTACGATTAGGGACAGCAATGGAATGAGTCGGACGACTGAGGATTTCTCGATTCGTTTCACAAGATTTGGAGAGGGCGTTGTGCACCCAGATCCAAAGGTCTCAGGCTTCAAAAATGCTCCGCCGCCACAAAATCAGAAAGGGAACCAAGCAAGCACGGAGCGGGACAAGCAGCTCCTCGCCGACGTCGAAGCTGTGGTTGAGCAACATCTCTCCTACGCCGAAGAGTCATTTGCGGCCATGCCACCGGGAGCCTTTGTAGGGCAGGGTTCGGACACTGAGGAGACGTCACCATACTACGCACTTTACCTACGGAGAATGCTGTCGGGATTCCCAATATCGCCTCATGAGACCTTCTCACATCCGGTTGCCTGCGTCATCGCCATCAGCTCTCGGAATCCGAACCCCATTGAAGAGCTCAGAAGGCTCTATTCAGAAACTAGCCAGGGAGACAAGAAGCTGCCTGTGTGGGTGGATGGTGATTATCTTCGATACTACGTCCTGGTCCATGATGAAGAGAACGATGACATAACACGCTCGATGGGACTATTTGACCAGATGAAGCGACACCTTGGACTCCACTGCCATCTCCTGAGGCTGAGAAGCAGTCAGAGTCTCGAGACGGACGACGAGAGTTTACTTCTTCCCCGCAGCGACTGGATGTCGGCTAGTGAGGAGCTGGAGGACATTCGACGAAGCCAAGATGACGAAGATTTCGAGGACCCGATGAGGTACATCTTTGAATCTGACCTTACAGCCATCAGGGCGTTTGTAAAGGAGATGGTTACGCAGTCCATTCTTCCGACGATGGAGCGACACGTCTCTATCTGGAACGACCAGGTCGCTTCACGGCGTAGGGGCATCACGGGGCGATTTATGAACCTATCCAGGAAGTGGGCATTTGGTGGCAGCTCAAGGTCTTCATCAGGCGGCACGAGTAGTTCCAGGGAGACCTACAACGTGGCAGGATATTACCAGGCTGAAGCCCCGGAAGCCATCATGCGGAAACTAGCTGACTATGCTTTTATGCTGCGTGACTGGAAGTTAGCTCACTCGACGTACGACCTTTTGCGATCCGATTTTAGTGATGCGAAGGCGTGGAAGCATCATGCCGCGGCGAACGAGATGGCCGCGGCGAGTCTCCTCATTGCGCCGCAACAGATATCGTCCAAGAACCGTGCAGAGACGATCGATCAGATGCTGGAGGCTGCCTTTTACTCGTACAACACGCGCTGCTGTGCCCCCTACGGTGCGCTACGGAGCCTGACACTGGGCTTAGAATTGCTACGACTTCGAGGTGGCACAAGTATTGACGACGCTGGGCGATGGGGAACTCGACTGCTGGAATCGAAGATACCTGGGAGCGTCGGGGATGCGCTCATGAAGGAACGGCTCAGCATCTGCTACGCGTCAAAGCGCGGCGTAGGGAGCTGGCACTGGGGTTCCCGGCGTCGCAAGTCGGCGGCGTGGGGCGTACTGGCTGCGGATGCCTGGCTTCAACAATCCAAGCATATCCAAGCGCGGGAATGCCTTGATGAGGCAAACAGGAGGTACGCAACGCTGCCTCACAAAGAGGGGATCCTCAAGTTCTCGGCGGCGGGCGATTTTATGGCGTTCCTCCAAAACAGCCTCGCTGAATCCCCAGACACGTCAGACAACGAGGAGGGAACCGCAGATGAAAACGACTCCCATAACTACATGGACATGGAGAGCGAAGCGTTGACGGATTTACGCTCGCGGCGGGCCAGCACAGTGGGCGGAATGGTGGGCTTGGAGACGGCGCCTTTACGTAGGGATGTGTCAGCGGAGGATGAAGCAGTCGAAGGTAGCGCGCAGAGGGATTTTGATTAATGGCGGCCAGATGTGGATGGGCATGGCTTGGAGGTTTAACGAAAGCATCATGACAACTTTTTTGGGAGTGTTGAGCCATAGAGAAGGAGACAGCACTGTAAAGGAACAGGTTCGGGGTACCCCAAAAGAGCGTGTCTGGCGTGCAGATTATCTATATCACGACTCCGCGTGCCTGTATATTTGTGTAACATCCCCAACTTGTTCGGAACCGAGACAGGTGACACCGAGATATACACTTAGTGGAAGCAGCTATAGACAGGGTTCAGGGGGACGAGGCTACAGTCTAGGTAGCAACGGCTAGAGGACTTTGGGGATAAAAGGACTGGACCCTTAGCAATTTGGGGCCCCACTCCACCGATAACCAAGAGATGACGCGCTGATAAGGCATTGATTTCAGGTTACCTGTCCCTGGCGACAAGGAACTCACCCCACTACATGGAGGCTCTTTGACTTGGGTTCACACCATTCACGATCCTTCACGATCCTTCACGAGCCGTCTTCGGCCTCTTCTTTCACAGGTCCCAGAACCCTCAGATCCTCGACTTCCACACGGCGGCCAAACTAAACCCACTCTGTCGCGTTCTCTCGCGCAGTACCGTATCTATACAACCCGGGTCGCGCGACTGTGCTCCCTTACACCATGGGCGAGCTCGCCGACTACCTCGTCAACAACGACCCCAACTTCCGCAGGTAACCACACCTCCAAGGCGATCCCAACTCTAACCACAAGCCGCGTCTCGCTGACTTAACCAAGGACGCGATTACCGGCCCTCTACTCCGACTTCCGCCCTCAACGAATCCTCAACCCCGATGGCTACGCAGCCAACGTTTCCGCCTGGCGTCATGCCCTCTCCCACCTCGCCGCCCGCGGCCTCGTCTCCCACCGCGGCTCTAGTCCAGACCTCTTCGCCCTTTCGCTCGACGATTCGCTCCTCCGGTCGCTAGAGAGCAAGGACTTTGGCCAGCCGCTCGCGCTCGGTACGGTCGTGCGGGAAGCGGCTGCGGAGCGGGATCTCATCCCCCTCCCAGACTTCACCAAGTCGCAGCAGAGCATCTACACCCATAGCTGGGCAGGGCTACCGTGGACTTTCGTGGGCTGGACCCTGCGCCAACTGGGTGTTCTAGACCCATCAAGAGGAGACGACAAGTTGCCCGTGGGCCAGTTCGTGGTGGTCAAGAATCTCGAGGCCGCAGCTAAGGAGCTGGGCGATCTTATGGCCGACAAGAGCTCCCGATTTGATCGCATATTCACCAAGGCGCAGTTCCAAAAGGCGTTTTCGGCCACCCTTGTTCAAGGTCAACGCTTATCAGACAAAGACCTGGACTTATTCCTGAAGTTTCTCTCGAGAGACAAAGGCGTCATCGAGTATGATGGACAAACGATCCGGATCCAAGGCCCCGAGCATCAGGGAGGCATCACGGAGGAGGACACCGCCATAGCTTCCCTCAAGGAACTAGCTGAGAGTCTTAAACACCAGACCGACCTCTTAAACACTCGTATCGACGAGCTCGCCCAGACGGCCAAGGACGCCGTTGCCCGCAAGAATCGTATCGCCGCTCTTGCCGCCCTCAAGTCCAAAAAGACGGCCGAGGCATCCCTCGCGACCCGCTACGCCACACTTAACCAGCTTGAGCAAGTTGCTGCCAAGATAGAGCAGGCTGTTGACAATGTCCAGCTCGTCAAAGTTATGGAGGCGTCTGGCGGTGCGCTCAAGAGCCTCAACGCCCAAGTCGGCGGTGCAGACCGCGTCGACGCCGTCATGGATCACGTCCGCGAACAGATGAGCGCGGCGGACGAGGTCGGCGCGATCTTAGCCGAGGCAACCGGCGCCGTTGTGGACGAGGCCGAGGTCGATGACGAGCTCGAGGCCATGGAAGCGCAGGAGCGCCAGAAGGAGGTGGAGGTTTTGCGCCAGAAGCACGCCGTAGAGGAAAAGGCCCGGAGGGAGCAGGAAGCCAAGGAGACGGCCGAGTTACAAAAGAAGCTCGACGAGCTCCCCGAGATACCTGGCGAGCAACCGACCCGCGAAAAGGCAGCGACCCCGACATCGCAAACGGGCATTGCAAATCTGACCATCGAGAACGAGGACGATACGTCGACAGGGAAGGAAGCACACCTTCTACCAGCAGTATGATGAGGCATTCGTGGCTGTTTATTACGAGTTGGGATATACGTCGGCGTCTAGCGGTTTTGTTCATTGGCGGGTCATTAGAGTGTACATCTATTTCTATAATCCCGTCGACCTGGTATCTCATTTAATGATTACGTTTTTCCTAGTCTGTCGGCTCGGTCTAAGAACATCACGGCAAGCCGTTCGGTCTCCCTGATGGCCATATGGGAGTCCCTGAGCCTTGGTGTGAGAAGTCCCCGGGTGTTGCATAGGGAGGCGGATTTGCGTGAGAGACGCCATCGTCCCACGTCGAGGCCGGTTGCGACTGGGACGCAAAGTGAGCGTTAGGGTTCGCTCGGTAGGCGTAACTCTCTGGAGGGTACTGTGGTGGAGGGTAGGATGTCGGTATTGTAGGCTGCCACGCTGCCTGGGTTGAGGACTGTTGTATTTGATGATGCGTATTCCATTGTTCGTTTGGGACAGCCTGTGGATATGGATAGCTCTCCGAGACTTGCGGGGCGTGGACTGGTGGCTCGTAGAATTGGCCGACTGGTTCGTAATGCTGGTTGAGTTCATTCGGTTGCGTTGTCGTTGGCGTAGAAGCGACCTCAACGTGACTGGTCTCCAACACCCTTGGATTTGATTGCGTCGGTACCGGGGCCGCTGGTGATGGCCCTACACTCGATTCGTTCTTCGCTTCTTCTGCCTTTCTCTTGGCCTCCAATCTGCTCTTCCTCGCGCTTGCGATCAAATCTTTGAACGACGAGTCATGCTTTGACGCCCACGCCGCTCCATCAAAGTCCTTGTCCTTGATGACCGCTGCACTCTGTACCGCCCGCCCGGTCACCGGCGCGCGGCCACCCTGTGTGCGTTCCCAAACATCGAGGTCCTGGAGCAGCTCGCCGCGCTTCTTGGGCCGCGCAGCATCGCAGTTGGCGTTCCACAGAGTGATCCATTCCTTGTGACGACGCTCCAGCAGCACGCGAGGCCCCTGGTTGGAGATTCCGAGGTCTGACATTTTCTTGCGCAAGGCTTGCTCTTTGAGCATCGAGTAGTTGAGCGCGGGGAGTCGTTCGACGGGTTTCGTCTGTTGTCGTTGCAGTTGGCTGAGACCAAAGCCGCCAGAACTACTTTCGCCCGCTCTTTGTTGCTTCGGTGGCGGCGTCGGACCTGGACAGCCCTCGAGGTGTTTGAATACTTGCCAGTCTTTCATCCGGGTCTGGCAAACGGGACAGGGGACGAGGCCATCTTCTAGAGCCAGGGTTAGCACGCGATCCCTTCCCAATTGTACCGGTTATCATACCAGGCTCAGGCACATATTCATCATCATCTGGGACCTCAACGACTTCTTCGTCTTCGAACGCCTTCGGGTCCATGATAGGTGCATCAGAGCGAGTTTTCCTTAACCGCGCTGAGGTCCTTAACCGCTTGCCCTCCGGCGCATCGCTTGCCTCGTCTGGGTCGTCTTGAGCTTTCCTCTTGGACAGCGAGTTCGCCTCGCCGCTACTGTGCGCCAAGTTCAGAGTCGCAGCCCTCGCCTTGACAAAGGCCTCGACCGTCTCCTCCATTGACCAGTTGCTCCGAAGCCTTAGCTCCTGATCCGGTGCGCGACAGAGCGGGCACTTGCCATCATTGCCTAGTGCCCGACGAATGCACAACGAGCAAAATGTGTGAGAACATGACGTTATAACGGGAGTCTTGTAAAAGTCCTTGCAGACCTGGCATCGGAGGGCGCTCTCAACGGCGGCGAGGCCGGACAGTGGCGTCGAGAGCCAATCGGTCGAGTCTGGGACATCGGCGTCGGACATCGAGGAGGGACAAGAACCGAGGATTGGAAATAGAATGGACAAGAAACATCGACCGTATAAGATTTAAGGCGAGCCTCCTATGTATTTTCGATCGGCGGAGGCTGTCGAGCCGTTGGTGAAGATACTTCGTACCGGTACTCTGCTTCGTCCAGAATCAAACCCGGCCAGTAACTTGGCCCTTCAAGACGACGTCGCGCTTGGACGCGATCCGTAGATTGACTGGTCAGCTTGCGGTCAGCCTCTTTATAGCAGTATATCGTCTTTAAGAATGTCCGCCTGGGATCTCAGCCCTTAAGATGCATACTTATGCGTCTAAGCATATGATCTCTCAACCTGCTTGCAGCATACCACGTGAGAGCGCGACCACTCTACGCGCCGCCCTCGACCCTCCTATCAAATCGACGATTTCTCGAGTCTCGAACCGCGACCTGTCTTGATGCTGTTGTACTTGTGTTCCGTTTTAAACTCGACGCTGTAACAAACAAAACTTCAAGTTGTATCAATCTCATCATGGACGAACACAAGAAGTTCCTTTCTGATCGACTACTCAGTGAGGAGCGGCCGGTGCGCATACCCAAGAATCGTCTCCCTGACCCTGAACTCATTCGGTTGCAGATCACATATCGTCTTCTCAGCAGAGCATTGGATGTCCACGTCAACACCGCCAAGGAGTGAGTTTTCTAGATACACGCATTCGCCGTGTCCTTCCCGAGTTCTTTGCTAATTTCCGGTCCCTTCAGGATGCTATATGACTTCCACAAATACCAGAATGCTCTACGCGCTGACTCTGTACATGCCACTTATCTTGTCTATGGTACTAAGAGCTCGGACAATGCTTCAGCCGACGGCGATGTCGAGATGAGCAGCTCCATGCCCGACCATGAGCCCCTGTCAGAGGAGGTAACTACCACAACTCTATCCCTTGCCAGGGAGGAGGAGCTCAAAGGTATGTCACACACGTTGGCTTGTTCACCCCAACTTTCAGTGCTAATCAAGAAAACTCAAGATATCTTGGCGGGTTACAGTCAAGTCTCTGCAATTCATGTCTATAGTCTGGCGCCCCATCCCCAAAAGGACCTTTCCCTGCTCTCTGGTGTCTCAACCCAACTATCCGAGTACTCTAAGATCGAGGATGCATCCGCAGCGGCGAAAAAGTATGGAACTATTGCCAACCCTCAAGCGCGCCGGAGAGATCGAAAGGGACGTCAGGCCGCGGCCCTACAACCATCTAAGCCAGTCAAGCAAGAATCCGCGGCACCCAAGCCTGCTGCTCCTGCTGTTGCTGCCAAAACTAGGCCAGATCCTTTTGCTCCGAAGCCAGCCACGGAGACCAAGCCTGTCAAGCAGGAAAAGTCAGAACCACCACCGAAAGACGCAACGCCGTCGTCAAGTGCTGGAAAGAAGCCACCGGCTCCAAAGAAGGGCGCTTCGGGAGGTATCATGCAATCATTCGCAAGGGCAGCCGCATTACCGCCAAGGCCCAAGCCCGCCCCCAACAAGGAGGAGGACACAGCAATGGCACTTTCTGATGATGGCGAGGCCGATGACACTGATCTTCCCGCCAAAAAGCAGGTATCCGATCCGGAGGCTGTGAAGAAGGCCAGGAAGGAGCGCGAGGAAGCCCTAAGGCGCATGATGGATGATGATGATGATGAGGACGAGGATGCCGAGGCGTCTGAGAAGGACGATGAACCGGCAGATGAAGAGATGGAGGAGGCACCGGAACCAGAGCCCGAGATTGAGCCCAAGAAGGAGGATAAGGAGCCGGCCGAGGTAGTATTGAGTACCGGAGACGGACGACGAAGGGGAAAGCGGCGGGTGATGAAGAAGAAGCGTATCCTGGACGATCAAGGGTACATGGGTGAGTCAACGAAACACATATTCTTCCCAAGCCTATTTGAAGCCTTCATTCTGCTAACCCCTGACTTTCTAGTCACAATCCAAGAGGCCGGCTGGGAATCTTTTTCGGAGGACGAAGCGCCGCCACCCGCAAAGAAGCAGGCATTGACGCAGACGCAGACGCAATCATCAACACCGACGCCCGCGTCGTCTGCAGGAAAGGCGAAAAAGCCTGCAGCCAAGGGGCCAGGCGTCAAGGCACAGGGGAACATTATGTCCTTCTTCTCCAAGAAGTAGACAACGTTCGGTGTAGAGCAAACGATAGTCACTTATTAATACCCCATCTTTATTTGCTGGAGTCTATCATAGCTGCGTCCGATACTGTGTTGGCTAGCTTCTCGTACTTGGCCGGGTCCGCCTTGACTCTCTGCATCACGGCGCCTAGCCTATGGACACCCTCGATCAAGTCGTCCTCGGGGACATAGGCGAAGGTCAGACGGATAGCGCCGTCTAGGTCGACCGTCTCCTCATCCCCGTGCACCTGGAACATGTTGCCATTGCCCACAATAAGACTCTCCTCTACCAGCGCAACGTCGGCCATCAGCTTCGCCGACAGACTCTGGGGGAGTTGCAGCCAGACAAAGTACCCCCCGTAGACGCTGCCACCGACGAGACCGGCCTCGCGGATGCTAACGCCCTGAGGCGAGAGATGCTCGTGGATCGCATCCACCAGCAGACGGTGACGGCGCTGCAGCCCGGGGCGCACCGTGGCAGCCAGATAGTCCTGCAGAGCGCCCGACTGGACGAGGTCGGCCATCATGGCGGCGCAGAACTGACTGGGCGCGCCGCCGGACTTGGACGAGGCCGTCTGAGCGAGGCCAAAGGCGAAGGTGGGCGAACCCTCGAGCCATCCAGTGCGCACACCAGGGCCAGCCATCTTACTAAAAGAGCCATTGCTGACGGCGTAGCCAAAGCCCTTGGGGTCGTTGGCGTCGGGGCCCATGGCGAGGTCGATGTCGCAGAGGCGCGGGAGCGTCATCTCGGGGGATTCGTCGGAGCGCAGCGTGCGGACGGCCGAGTCGGCCTTGCCCAGGGGCCACTGCAGGAGGTCGTAGACGTCGTCGCAGATGACGAGGGCGTTGTACTTGCGGGCCAGTCGCACGAGGCCCTCGCGGCGGCGGACGGACATGGTCTTGCCGGAGGGGTTGGAGCAGGTGGGCACGACGTAGATGATGTGGCGGTAGAACTTGCGATGCTCACCGGGGTCTTTGAAGGGCTGTCGGCTCCTGGTCAGTATGGGCTTTACTACAGTAGGTAAAGAAAGCATGTTAGTTCTCACCTGGGCCGGAGGCTTCTTCTCTTCCTCGTCCTCGAGCTTGCAGATCTTGGCCTCCAGAACCTCCAGATCCACGCCCTCGTCGTCCTCGGGAAACGCCCTCAGGCGGCCCGCAAAGCCGGCATCGTCAAAGATGCCGCAGGCGAGGTGGTATGTGGGCGCGACCATCCAGACGGCCTTGGTGACGGCCGGGTCGGTGAAGCTCTGGAGGATGCAGGCGACGTTCTGGCTGGCGCCGCCGGTGATGCAGATGCGGTCTGGGTCCGGGGCGATACCGTAGTGGGCGGCGAGCCAGTTGGCCAGGGACTCGCGGAGCGGCTGATAGCCCGGGTCCGGGCCGTACTGCAGCGCGGGGACGTAGACGGCCGGGTCGGCGAGGATGCGCTGCGCCGCGGCGGAGAGGAGCGCGGCGGGGAGGAGGTCCGGGGCGGGCCAGCCGCGGATGAGGTTGATGGCGGGCTTGGCGGAGTCTGACATGATGGTGGCGGCGACGGCAATTGAAGAAGAAGGAGAGGCGGAGCGTGGTGGTGAAGAGGTTGACGCCGAGGTTGAGAAGGATGACGATGACGATGACGACGACGACGACGACGACGAGTACCACCCACTCACAGGCAGCAGGGGCTTGCAATGCTTAAAAGCCCCAGTTGAACCCGTTGCTCCTCGAAAAGATGGAGCGAAACAAGCCGGCGCAAGTCGCGAGAGCGTGCGAGAAGCGCAGCGATGTCGGACGTGGTGGAGGAAGCCTTCGAACATGGCCGCCGAGTTGAAGCCGCCGCCGGCGACCTGCGGGGGGGAAGCTAGAGGCGGAAAAATAGAGCAACCCCAGGCAAAGCCGCCGTCTGGCTTCCGGTTTACACAGAGTACAAGCCTTTCCCAGTCGAGCCAACGGCTGAGTTGCGCTTGAATTGCCCATGTGACGACAGGAGCCGTGGTTAATCACGGATAACTGTGGATCTCTCACGTCTTCTCCCGGCCTCCAACTCTGAAGTTCTGGCCGCCGGCGGAATTGTCCCAAAGCGAAGCTTTCAATCTCACTTCAATTTCAGGGACTTGCCCATTGGAGTAGACAAACCAGGAACGGTTCCTAACCCGATAACATAATGAAAGAAATCCTCCCCTAACCCATGTCGCTTGTTGTGTCTGTTGTACAATATGTTCCGTTGCGTTCATGTCCAGGGCAGCGTAGCCAATGCTTTGTTTGAGTCCGTTCAAGATGGCTCAGCCAATAACCATGGAACCTAAGCCCAAAACCTCACACTCTTTTAGGTCTTGCCATTCATCAGTTCTACAGTGCTCCCAGTTCCGTCCTTGTGTCATGTCATGCCGGGTCGTTTCGTGTCGTACTTGCTGTCCAATTTCAACTCAATCTCATCACACCTCGTACGGCTCGGCTCCTTCACCAAATATCAGGTACGGCTTCCTCTTCGCCAAGTCCAACATGGTCACAGCAAACACGCCGTTGGCCCACGCAAACCAACTTCTTGTGTACTGCGACATGTACTGCACATCAATGCTTTCATGAACCAGACCCAGCTTCGCCGAGTCAAGCACGAGCTCCAGGCACTCTTTGATCTCGGTGTCGTCATCGGAAGTCTGGGCCTGGATCAGTAGACTCATGGGCCAGGCGTTTCTTAACCCGATATGAGGTCCTACAATTGTAGGTTAGCTGTGGTGTATCACACGACGAGTTCATCATCACAAACGTACCTCCGATACCCTTAAACTCCTTTCCTGTCAGGTAATAGGGGTTGCCTGACTTCTCCAGCAGCATCTTCCTCGTGTTCTGATACACGGGATCGCTCGCCTCGCAGAATCCCATGAGGGGTAGCGCTAATAGCGACGGGTAGTTGGCATCGTCCATCAGTATTGACGATCCGTAGCCATCCACCTCATATGCGAACACGTCGCCGTACTTTTTGTGCTTGACCACGCCGTGCTCCAACACGCCGTCCCTCAACTTCTTGCTCCACTGCTCCAGCGTTTTGGCGAGCGATGCCTTGCCTGCAGCCTTGAGCATAGTCGCCGCACGCTGCAGCTCCACCGACATCATGGCGTTGGCAGGGATGAAGAAACCCAGAATCGTCGCATCGTCACTGGGTCGGAAAGCTGAGCGCACCAGCCCAGTCCCAAAGTTTAAGGGGTTGCCAATGCCTTGAAGGTTCAGCGTCTCGGTGCCGATGTTGGTGTGCCGCTGGAAGGTGTACTCATTGCGCTGATATCTGCCCGTTTCGGGGTCGAACGTCGGCTTGGACTGTTGCTCCAGGACCTGGAGCAGCGTGTCCACGGCAAGATACCACCTCTTATTGAGGAACTCGGTTGATTCGGCGTGTTCGTAAAAGTCGTTGGCGAGTGCCAAGAAATGCCCCAGGGAGTCTAGTTCGTACTTGCACTCGAAGACGGCGCGCGGTTCGTAAGCTGGGTGGACAGCGTCGTCCTGGCCGTTATTCGAGACGGGAAGGTCGCTGATCGGGGGCGGTTGAAAGGCATTGCAGTAGGGAGATTTAATGACATATTCGGCCTGAGTGTTGATGGCGCCGAGAAGCAGAGTGCGGATGGCTGGGTCTTTCTTGGCCAAGGGCTGGTATGGCCGCAGCTGGTTCGTCGAGTCTCGAAGCCACTCGGCAATGATGTCGCCGGTAATGATGAATGACTGTGGCCCTTCCCATGCTCCTTCGTCCCGGAATCCGAACCCAGCCATCTTGAAGAAGCCCGTCTCCTCCTTTCCCTTGGTATGGAACTTGACTGTCGTATCCGTTGTGGAGGGGAACGTGTTCTCGAACAGCCGCGCAAGGTCCGGATCCTGGATGCGCGCCGTCATTTCCTCGATAACTCGCTCAATCTCGTCAGATTTGAAAGTTCGGCATTGTGGCTTGGGTCGTTGGAAGGGTAGCGCTCTCGGGCCAGAGCTGAAGGGACGGCTGCAGAGGAACGATGGTTACGATGCGAAACGACCGTGGCGACGGGGGAGAAGACCTACTGAGGAAAGGTAGAATACAGGGTGTATTCAGGGCACGCGCCAGTCCAGTCGGACACTGGAGCCTGGGCGTTGAAGCTGGCGCTGACGAGATGGACGCCCAACCCAAGGACGCTCGACGCCAACAGCCGGAGCGTCATGGCGACGACAGTGGCAATGCCGCAGTAAGTGTAGAGAGCGTAGAGGAAGTCGAGGCGCGAAAGGTGCTGTAGGTGTATAGACAACGGGAGGAGCCAGCTCAATCACGCCGGGCTGTCGACTGGTTGTGTAAAGGAAACGGGGGCGTGGTGTTGTAGTGTTTGGAGTTGAAGCTGCAGTCGTTCCGCGAAGGGAAGCTTCCCATATTACGTAGGACCGGAGCTCTCTGTACCTGAGACAAGGATGTGACTTGGCCTGCGACGCCAGTACGCGGGCCCGTCAACAGGGGCCGCCAGCCAGTAACGGGCATTGAAGTTGGTGCCTGTCTAAGGCATGCTTTAGCGCTGTCGTTTATTCGTACAGTCTTTGGCCATCATGGATGTATGGCATTTATCTGACTATTTGTATCTGTACATCCTGGAGAGTTATATTTTGGTAGGCAATGCGTCCTGCCTGATTCGACAGCATCTGGACCCATGCTTTAAAAATGATTGGAATGGGGTATTACTTTATATAAATAACTTGCTCTATCTACGCCGCCAGAGTTGCATGCCTAAGCTGTGTCCTTCTTCACCAACCCCATGTTCGACTCGACGCCGTAAACACCGGCGGCTTCCACTGGATCTTGCTCGCATCCACCGTTCTCTTCGGCTTTAGTTTCGCCTTCTCTCGCTGCTTGATCAACTTGTCTGGTATCACAATCTTGTGGTCGCTCTTGTGATAGACCTGCATTCGCATCGCCTGCAGCGTGTGCTCCACGTCTTGCGTCGTCATGACCAACGCCGCTGAGATCGCCTCAATTGTTGTTTTTTCGTCCCGTTCGCTGAATCCCAATAGTAAATCCAAAATATTCTCCGTCCAGTACTGGCGATAACTCAGAAGTCCCAAGTCGGAAAGGGGCTTCTCCGGAGACCCTAGCTTCCCCTCAATCCTGGACAGCTCGTACGAAAACTGGATCAGCAATCGACCATAGCCCTGGCGCTGATACTGCGGCAGGGTGAGAATACACGCAACGTTATATCCGTCTGCACTTTCCTTTTCCTTGGAAAAATATCCAACCACATGGCATCCCTTTTCCGTTCGTGTAGTCATGACGTAGAATAGGAATGGATCGACGTCGTAGTACAACGTCTTGTGGTCCAGGAACATCTTCGACAACAAGCAGAGGTTGCGACACCATGTTCTTTGCCTTCGACCATCAATCTCAAAGAAGGAGATCAGGCCGTCTCGGTAAATCTCGTTTCCAGGTGGGTGCTGTAATGTGCACTTCCGTCGGTGCCTTGAGAAAGACTTCTCGTCTCCGTAGTAGCCCAGACAGAACTCGCATAAATAGATGACGTCCTCTTGGCTGAACGACTCAGGGTAAGGAGAAAAGTACCACGGGTATAAGTCGTTTTTCCCAAACTGGACCTTGGAAATGTTTCGGATTCGGGAGACTTCGGTCGGGTTTTGTGTCATTGAGCCAGACGTCCGCAGCTTCTCAATTTCCACTTCTCGGCTAAAGTCGTTCGGTTCTTTCTTCACGTCGTCCTCCTTGTCATCCGCGTCCACATCTTCTGCAGCCGCAGGCGTCGCGCCACCCTCCACGCTTGGTCTGGTCTGAGATTCCCCTTCTGGACCAACAGAGGTCGATTTTTGTCGGGTTTGCGATTCTACGAACTCTGAAATAAGCAATTGTTAGACTGGCTCTAGAGGAGTATTCGCACGAGCTCTCTCACCTGTCCAGGGGTGTGGTGTATTTGCCTCCGAGGCTACCGATTGCTCTCTCTTGCTTGGCCGCTTTTGCGCCTGCGTCTTTTTCGATACCTGATTCTTCTTGGACTGCGCGGCTGAAGGCGCTTTCTTCGTCTTGGATTCCTTGGGCTTGTCCTTCTCGGGGTTCGGCCACTCGACTTCACGGGCAAAGTCGATCCTCGCTGCGGGGACCCATTCATCCAGTCGCTTGTTGAAATTGTCGAAATTGCAGTAGAATTGCATACCGCTCTTCGTCGTCTTGATACTAAGAATCTCGGCGCGTCGCGGCTGCCCCTCCTTCTCTACCCAGGCGATGCATCCCGTTTGTAGCGTCTCTGGTGTCGCTATTCCTTTGAGTCGTGGTCCATCGGTCCCTACTGTGGGCTCGCCACCAGGCGTACCACCTGCCATGATGAAAAGGGCCTCTGTGTTGTCGCGATTGATGAAAATGAAGTTGTCACGTAGAGTTGTGAGATGATGAATGCGACGAATTTTGGAGGGTCCTGGCAGAATCTAGAAGCTACTGCCTTATCGTAAAAGCGGTGAGCTGTGGTGGGCTTATCAATACGCCGATAGTTGCATAAGACTGGTTAGCGCGCAAGCGTGTCGTGAGTAGCGGCTAGCGAAAGTATTTTGCTGCCGGTTGCTTGACGACTTACACATGATCCCAGCAACCGCGCTGAAGGCGAAATCCATACTCAGCTGCCTCATCATATAGAATGGCTGAATTATCCTCCAACTGGAAGAAGCTACAGGCAAAAATTAAGGCTGAACCCGCCTCCAAACCGTCTCTGAAGCGGAAGCCTGTAGCACCACCCGCCAACCCACCACCCAAGAAGACCAAGAAAGTTAGCCAGACTACGACGAAGCAAGCTGTATCCGACAAGCGACCACGACCGCCTCCCAAGCGCCAAATGGGCGGCGTTCAAAGTACCAAGATTGAACTGAGTAATGCCGCTCCAGCAAACCTCGCTTTGTGGGCAGAGGACAATGACATCTCCGCTGAAGCTCTAGCCGAGGCATACAACCTGGGCACAAAGAACAACTCAATGATGCTTGCGGCCGGAAAGGACAAGATCAACAGCGGACTCATAGAAGGCATCGAAGTCGGCAAGTACATCGCCATCGATTGTGAGATGGTCGGCGTTGGGCCTGGCGGTCATGAGTCTGCTCTTGCTCGCGTAAGCATAGTTGACTTCCACGGGCGACAAATCTACGACTCTTACGTGAAGCCCAAGGAGAAAGTCACCAATTGGAGGACCGCCGTGAGCGGAATCAGCCAGAAGAGCATGAGATTTGCCAGGGATTTTGAGGAGGTTCAACAAGACGTGGACAAGCTGTTTCGAGGCCGATTATTGATTGGGCACGACATAAAGCACGACCTCGACGCCCTGATCCTAAGCCACCCGGCGCGGGACATCCGGGATACTGCAAAATTCCCTCCTTTCAGAAAATACGGCAACGGAAGAAAACCAGCGCTCAGATTGCTTGCACAGCAAATTCTGGCAGTCGAGATTCAAGACGGGGCACACTCGAGCATCGAAGACGCTCGAGTAACAATGCTGCTGTTCCGGAAACACAAGTCTGGGTTCGACGTGGACCACGCGAATCGGTACAAGCCCACTGCCACATCGGGAGGAGGAGCGCAGAACGGAGGCAAGTCCAAAAAGACACGCAAGGCGTAAGGCACAAAGACCGGAAACGACCTTCATTCAACACCGCGCTATAAATTTGATCTAGATACCCTTTTAGACTCTGGACATGGATTGTCCAAATTTGAGGCTGTAGTATATATATTGAGCTGAAATTCATTCTGCCGTTTCATAGTGGGATCCCGTCCATCAACTCCAGGGTACCTTCCCGCCCAATTGTGATGATAACATCGCCCAGTGTTTTCGTGACAAAGCCAGCCTCACAGTATGTGAAGTAGTACTGCAAAATAATCAGCTTCAAGCAACTCTCGGGGTAGTTTTATCATGGATGTGCTTACCTCCCACTTCTTTTGGAAAACCTGGATCTCTTCCTGTGACATATCCGGGTGCTCCCTGATCAGGGCTGGCCTAATCTTTTCTTCGAACGCCTCTAAGAACTTCTCCTTCCACAATCTCAGTGTTTTCGCGTAATGACCACCGATGTTCTCAACATTCTCTACAATCAATGTTCCCTGAGACTGTTGAGTGATGTGGTTTAAGAGCTGGGTGATGGACGGCAAGTATCCACCGGGGAAGATGTAGTGGTTGATGAAGCTGTAGGTGTGTCCTTCGTCAGTGTCGCCCATGATGTTCGTAGATGGAGTAACTCACTCTTCTGAGTTAGAGTAAGCCTCATGGCGGCCTTCTGGCATGGTGATGCATTGGAAGACGGCAATACCACCATCCCGCTTCAGAAGCCGATCGATACATTCAAAGTATGTGGCGAGATATTCCTGACCCACTGCTTCCAGCATCTCGATAGAGACAATCTTGTCGTACAATTTCTCGGGGACCGGCAAGGCCCGATAATCCATGAGTTTTACCTCGATGTGGGCACTGTAACCTGCAGCCTCGATGCGCTCCTCGGCCAGAACCTTTTGCTCCTTGGACAACGTGAGGCTGGTAATTCGGCAGCCAGTGGTTCTCACGGCCTCGATCGCAAACGAGCCCCAGCCTGTTCCGAGCTCCAGAACATGATCGGTGGACTGGATTCTGGCCCCGTCAATAAAACGGCGCAGCTTGGTGATCTGAGCATCCTCAAGAGACTCCTCTTCACCGTTGTGGCGGCTCCAGATCGGACACGAATAGGTCATGTCTGGGGACAGGAAAGCAGCAAACATGTCATTGCTAATATCGTAATGCGCTGAGATGTTGAGCAGTGCATTGGACAGAGTGTTCGTTGATCGGGCTAGGCTGGAGATTGCTGAAGACATGCTGGAGACCCAAGTAGTACCATTATTCATCTGATCGCGGTTTACGATGAACAACTGAGATTTGTGTGAGACTTATTGTGGATGACCCATGGTAGGACGGCTCTTAAACTGACCTGGAAGAAGGATGTGAGGTCTTTGCACTCAAAGTCACCCAGCATGTAAGCCTCGGCAAAGCCCATGTCGGCAAACAAGAACAACCGCATCCAGAATGCATCGTTCTTGACTACAACTTCAACTCTCGGAATGGTACTAGCGCGACGAGGTAGTCCACTGCTTTCAGAGGTGTTCCCAAGCTTCCCTGATAGTTTCTGGCCGTACAAATATCTCGTCTCGGCGGGTTCGTCTACGATCAAGAGGGTTCCCGTTTCGATGCGTGATAGAGCGGACAATATCGCAGGCTTTGCGATGGCCAAGGCCGGGCCCCAGGTTAAACTGCCGATAGAGCTGCGGATGACTTCTGCACCCCGGGAAACGGGCTTGCTGAGGACAGGAGGCAAAGCCGGCAATGAGACGCCCATTCGAGCCATGCTTACTGGATTTGAGCTGGGGTTGGACTTTAACGTATGAGAATTGAGGTGAGGAAACTGGACGGAGGGACCAAAATAACGGAATCTACGGGAGGGAAGGCCCAGCTGCACCAGGGAGTGAGTGGCAACGCTAAAGCAATTGTATTACAAGTACATTCGGCCGGTGAGCCTCGACACTCCCGAGAGAGGGGGGAAGGGCGGGGGTTAGACTGCCTAGATTACTTCTCACACGAACAGCGAGCCGATCTGGGATGATGGAGGGAACAAGGGTCTTCCGTCCGTGGGCTGTGCCTCGATAACCGGGCGTTAGCGGATATAGGGCGATCGCGAGACGGTGGAACGTGGTACGCTAGATCCCGAGCCCGAATCGCGTGGCATTTCTCCGCTGAACAGTTTTCGTTGCAGCGAAAGGTGTCGCATGTTCTTGAAACAGGGACGATTTATTGAACATCGAGAGGCTCAAGTCTGTTATCGCAAGGACTCAACGACGGGCGAGATAGAAAGAACCTTGCCGAAAGAAATAGTTAACTGATGCTTCGACTTCGGTTGGTGGGTGATTCTCCTGCGATGCCGAGAAGATCTGGTGTGCTCGAGATCGAAACTAGTCATGATGTCATCGAGTCTGTGGCACAGACTCTTTCGCATCCGAAGGCCCGGGTGCGGGAACGCCAGGCGGTGTGATTGCAGTGACTTCAAATCCGGTGCACAGGGACCCCTGATCTAACCATCAATCTAGCAAAGGTCAATTGATCAATGCGAGTGCGAACGCCTTTGGTTGTCGTTGCAAGGTTGGTGGATGGTGATGGTGGTGGTGGTGGTGGTGGTGGTGGTGGCACGTCGATTGGCCCGATTTTGTGCTTATCGTTAACATACTCGTATCGCGATTGATAAGATAGCTTATTTAGTGCTAAACTAATCCGCGAGACCCTCAACTGAACGCGTGCCGACGCGTCTCCCTCATCGACCTTGAAGTCTTGCATCACCGTTGAAACAACCCAACATCATGTCGCAACCAATTCTCTCCCTAAAGGCCAGCAGCGAGACGCCCAAAGCTGTGGCAAATATACTGCCCTGTCGTGTTCACCACAACGGGCCCGTTGACCCGGTTTCAGCCTACTGGAAACCCACCACAGCCGACGGTATGTCCTGACGCTCGGCGCCGGCCTACTTGAGACGCAGACTGACACATCCGCAGACGGCACCAAGGTCGCATACTTCCGCGGACGGAAACTCCAAGGAAAGGCGATCAAACTACCCGCCCAGTGTCGAGGCGTTGTCGTAGAGAGGAAGAAGGATGAAGCACCTCCCGCCGACCTGGCCCAGCAGCTCGACGACGGAGACGACCCGCCCGAGGTGGTTGGATCAATGCAGGTGACGGCAGAATTCGACGAGATGATTGTTTGGGAACATGAGGCGCTGGCCGATGCCGCTGGTGACCCATACATTCGGGGCATGGAGGAGTGGCTGCAAGTGGCCGACCAGGTAAGCGTGGTCTTTGAGACTACCTATGCCCACATTTTAACATCGACAGATTCACTCTTATCCACAAGGGGACGAAGCAGCCAAATGAGCCAGCCGACCCTATAAACTGAGTAATTGTTTTTTGTTCGTATATCATTCTTTTCACAGGCGACTGACCAGGTCTCAGCTGCCTGGGGAAGAAAGAGAAGTAAGGGTTTGGGCGTACGGGAATTTGGTATCTGGGATATATGGCTTGATAATAGACGTGTCCTTCAACGGTGAGCGAATGCTCCCACAAGTATAATTGACACCCTGCGAGACTCTTTGGGCTTATTACTAGATATATCGTACTGTTGTATGATGAACCATTCATGCACTCAGAATATCCTTGAGCACTTCACAAATGACATCACCTACTCGTGTAGTCCCTGCGTCGCCTCCCACATCCTTCGACCTTACTTCCAAACCTCCGTTCTCCTTTGAATCGAATACACGAGCGACAGCCTGCTCGATGGCCGAAGCCTCCTCCGATAGCAGACAGGAGTATCTGAGCAGCATGGCCAGGCTCAGGATCTGCGCAACGGGATTGACCACCCCCTTTCCAGCAATATCAGGGGCGCTGCCATGGACCGGCTCGTAAATGCCGTTGCATCGCCCCTCGCCCGGGATCCCGGAGATCGAAGCACTTGGAAGGGTGCCCAAGCTACCGACGATGCCGCCTGAGATGTCTGAGAGGATGTCGCCAAAGGTGTTGTCAGTGTGGATGACGCCGTTGAACCCGCGGGGGTTCTTGACCATCAGCATGGCCATGCTGTCGGCGAGCTGATGTCGCAGCTCAACATCAGGGAACTCATCATCGAACAGCTGCTGTGTAACTCGCCGCCAAAGCCTCCCGCTGGCGAGAACATTGGCCTTGTCAGCGCTCCACACAATAGCTGGCCCGCGGCCGCCCTTGTTATCGCCGTCTCTCCCCAGCATTCGTGCGACGCTGGCGCTGACTCTCCCCAATCGCTGTACCTCGGACGGGGTGTACACCCAGAGATCAGATGCCACGTCGTCGGCCTCGACCTTTTCGCCAAAGTAGGCACCGCCGCAATTTTCTCGCACCACGATGAACTTGGTCCCTCTGACGATGTCTGCCTTTATGGGAGATGCGTCAGTGAGCGACGGGACGAGGATCTCGCAGGGACGCAGGTTGGCAAAGGCATTGAGTCGTTTCCGAAGGAGGAGGAGTCCCGTCTCGGGCCCTGGCGAGGCGTTGGCCCATTCGGGGCCGGCGACGCTCCCGAAAAGGACGGCATCGCTGTGGACAGCCTTTTCCAAAACCTCCTCGGTTATGGGGACTCCGTGCTTGGCGATACTGCTCCCACCAGCGAGATCAAATGTTCTCTCAAACTTGAGCGTGGGACGAAGCTCCTCGATAACATCCAGCACCTTCAATGCTTCGTTCATGATCTCGGAGCCCACATGGTCGCCGGGGAGGACGAGAATGCGAAAGGTGGTGGTGGTCATCGTGAGCTCTCTGTTGCGTACGACTCAAGTAGTTGAATTAGGTGTGCCTCGGACAGCGTCGAGATAGCTTCGAGGACGATGAATTATGACCTCTCCAGAGACGCCACCGCATCGGACTCCCCACAGCCATCTTTGCCCTTTGGGTTAGCTGTGTCATGCCTCGACTCAAACCACGGCATCTCGCTGCCCCCCACCGGAGCGTGCCACTAGGTCGTCAGCCATGATAATTGCCCCGCAGCTTGGCGTCCAGTTCAACAACAAGAGCTCGGGAGTCGGGACCTTGAGAATGAGATACGCACGAGCACTTCGGGCACCTCATTGTGAACACACGGATATACTCGCTTCTCGGTATAGTGGCATTGCTTGAATCTCCCGACTCTCAGCTCCTCAGTTGTTCGCAGCGTCTCCTTCATTTTACCATCAAACACCATGACTTCAGGACGCCTCGACGGCAAAGTGGCCATCATCACCGGCGCTGCCTCGGGGTTCGGCAAAGGCATCGCGACCAAGTTCGTTCATGAAGGATGCAAGGTCCTCATCGCAGACCTGTCAGAAGAAGCTGGCACGGCAGCTGCAAAAGAACTCGGCTGTAGCTTCAAAAAGGCCGACGTCACAAAAAAGGCAGACTGGGAGGCGCTACTGAGCGAGACGTTGAGTGTCTTTGGACAGCTGGACATCGTGGTCAACAATGCCGGCGCGACATATGCCAATAAGCCAACCGAGGACGTGACGGAGAGCGAGTTTGATCTAGTCATGAACGTCAACGTGAAGTCCATCTTCATGTCGACGGCGGTTCTTCTGCAATATTTCCTCAGGGAAAGCCGTGCTGGAAGTTTCATCCAAGTGGCATCGACAGCTGCGATCCGACCGCGGCCGCGACTCACTTGGTACAACGCCTCCAAAGGCGCCGTGGTGAACGCGACAAAGACTCTAGCCGTCGAGTATGGCCCGAAGCAGATCCGGTTCAATGCAGTGTCGCCCGTGGTTGGCAGCACCGGCATGTCAGTATTCCCTGTCCTGCGACTTGTTTCTTAAGCTGACGCGTTTGATGCTAGGACACACTTGTTCTTGGGAAAGGCAGACACGCCCGAGAACCGCGAGGCATTTGTAGCCACGGTTCCTCTTGGACGTCCATCCACGCCGGCAGATGTTGCAAATGCCTGCTGCTACCTCGCGAGCGACGAGGCCGGCTTTATCACGGGAACCAACATCGAGGTTGATGGTGGACGGTGCGTCTAAGAGCCAGAGCGCTGATGAGCGACCAGTGTGTGCATTTAAGCGAAAAGCATTAGAAGCTAACAAATACACTCTGTCATATACGCCACTTGGAATATTTGCCATCATCACATTAATTGTCTCGCCTCTTTCATCCCGTCTCATGGATGATGGATGGTAGACTCTGGTGCATGCTCGGGACTTGAGTGACCGAACTACGAATCGGCAAATACGAGTGCTCCCCACTACAACGCGCTAATGTACCCCGGGTTGAACCCCCCCGCGCGCGTTTGGCCGGTCTGCTTGTTCTTATCCCATCCGACGCCGATCTAGGAGCCAGAACACCTTTCATCATCTCTCAACACACTTCCTTGCGACGAGATACTGTCCCAGCACAGTCAACCGGAGCCAGGGCCTCTGCGAAACAACCCGAAGGCCTCTTCGCAATGCTGAGCCCGCCTCACAACCCAGATTCGGTACCTACTTGGCCACGAACAATCGCCTGGAGATAGCATCACTGACACCCTAATCTAGCACGCTCGCGCGGCGTTATCATGCAACCAGTGCGATCGAACCTTTTCCCGTCCCAGTCACCTCAATCGCCATCGCTTGACCCACCTGCCTCCATCTCGACGCAACACGATTCCCTGTCTCTGCTGCGACCAGACCTTTTCGAGAAAAGACGTCCTCCTGCGCCACCTGCGCGCTGCCCACCACGTCGACCTCCCATCTAACAGCTCCCAGCAAAAATCATGCTACCGATGCGTGCGCAGGAAGCTGAGATGTGACCGCGCGCTGCCCTGTCGCTCCTGCGCCATCGCCACCTCGGCCGAATCCTGCTCATACCCGCCAATTGACCCGGCCTTTGGTGCTGCGTCTCAGCTGCTCGAGCAGAGCTACGATGCCTCGCATACTATCCAGGCGACCAGCGACGCGGGATCTAGAGGAACAGACCACTCCGACTATACCACGGCTTCTCCAGAAACATATGCAGGCCTCGCTCAGGCGCTGGACCCTCTTCTTCTCAATGCCGATGAGTTTAGTCCCGTCTTTTCTGGGGGGCCAGCAGTTCCCGCAGAGTCCACGTTGTTTGGTACATCGCTGGGCAACAGGGCCCAGTTCGACTTCAGATGCAGCGGGTTTGACTGGCTGGAATTCGACGCGCCCGACGTCGAGCTTGCCATTGACTGTGTCGGCGATGTCCTAATCCCCGCTTCCGCATCCACCATGCATGGCTCACTGTTTAGCCACTCGATGACTCTTATCCCGACTCTTCAACCGAAAGCCTCGGTTCTGCCCTGGCCATTCGAGCAAGGCCAAGAAACCGTTTCAGCTAGATGTCCATTACCGCCGTTGCGTGAGGTGTTGCAAAAGTCCTTGCAAACGAGCTCTGGGACCAAGACGGCTGCATTGGAAGGTCTTGTCCAGATCCTCTCCGAGCAAAAGCTCCCGAGACCTGAAGATGTGACCGAACCCAGTATGTTTCTGGGAATCGACTTACTCAAGCGACTCCTCGACGTCTACTTTTCTAGCTTTCAAACGATTCAACCAATTTTCCACACTCCGACATGGAACATGGCAGATTGCCCAACCATGTTGTTAGCTACCATGGCCTGCATCGGTGCCGTCCTTTCAAGCGAGCCCAATGCCGCCGAGCTCTCCTCCTCTATCAGTGACTTTTGCGCTCCTATCATCACTTGGCTTGTGCGCTATGTTCCTGATCCATACTTCTGCCTCATAAGTACTGACCATTTTATAGGGTGTATCTGATAGCGCGAACTATTCCAATATTTCGTATCTCGCATCTCTCTGCCTTCATCAGATCTACTCTCTGGGATCTGGGAATCGACAGCTTTATCAAAATGCTGATCGAACCCGTGGCGTATTGATAGGAAGCTTACGAGGAGTTGGATTGTTGAAGTCGCGCCCGAGCGTACACGAAGACGGGGATCTAAACGGCCCTGTCCCTACCAGCTTGTCTGCTTTAGAAATGGAATGGGCTGCGTGGGCAACCCGAGAAAAAGAAACCCGCATCGTCTGGGCATCCTTTGAGTACGATTGTAGCTTATGCACCCTCACGAGCCGCCGGGGTGCCGTTGATCTGAGCGAACTGCCTTCGAAACTGCCGTGTATGGACTCTCTGTGGGAAGCCCCGTCAGCCAGTGCCTGGGCTGCTCTCAAGTCAAGACTGCCATCAAATGCCCTTGGGGCATCGGTATCAGGAGTGATCGGGGCTGCGATAGCTGGGACACCAGTTCCTGAGCACCTATCTGCATGGGGAAAGCGATTGTGCAGTCAAGTCATTGGGCGCCTTCTTTGGGACTTGAAGCAGCTCGAGCTTGTCTCAACAACCGAGTTTTTTGGGCTTTCTTCGCTGTCCACCGGCCAGAAGCAATCAAAAGTGTCACTATTACGAGCTCTTGACCGCCTACTGGAGACGATGAACCATCCAACTTCGACTGGGGATTTAGTGAGCTACAAGTAGGTTTGTTGAGCCGGAGTATGTCGCAATCGCTAATCGACAATAGCATCTCAAGTCTACTGTGCCATTACTCCCACTTATACACGGCAGATGGTATCATGGACATGATTCTCTACATCGTGCATAGCGTGGTATCACGAGGCTTTAGTCACGACAATGGTGTGCACTTGGCCCGCCGTCGTCTCACATCAGCACTTGGAAACGACCCTCGCAGAGCGCGGATGCTGGCATGGCACGCTGGGCAGATTGTGGCTGTGGCCAACGAGTATCTTGTGTCGGCGCCTTGTGAAATTATGCGATTATTCATGAGCTACATCTTCATCATCGCCTTCGCGCAATACTACCCGCGCCCACAACAGCCCGGCCGAGGAACCCGCGTGCGCCTGGACCTTCCAAACCACCAAGCAGAACAGAAGCGAGCCATTGAGGAATGGATTGAAACCGGAGGGCCAGCTAGGATCGGCTCCGCTGAGGATATACTCGCCGAAGGGTCAACCAAGACAATTGTTCTTGACGCGCAGGCCTTGCTCCAGCGTTTACGATCTTGGGGACTTGCCGAGAAGTTTGCAAAAATCCTGCAAAGCTTCGAGAATAGTGGTGATTAGTCTAGAACCTGTGGAAATTTACAGTTATTGACTATACTCGGAATAACTAAGTCTTTATTGGAGACTCAGAAAATTGCCACACAATTTGGCGGACTACTTACACCCCCTGGCATATTCAGAGGCGAGCTGGCTATGAAGAACTCCCATCTACCCAGTTCCTGGCATTTGCGACTCAAGGCCTCCAGATCAAACAGTTCACCGATTGGCAGACCCCACCCGGCAATCAGATACTCGTGCATGAACAAGCCCTTCACTTCGTTTCCATCGACATTAGGATACGACTTCTGGGGAGGGTAAACCTCGAATGAGACAGCGTCGCCAGCTACAGCAGCGAACCCTTCATCCCAAATCCACCGCAGCATCTCCTCTGTCCCTTGGACCCCAGCATGCTGGGGATCTGGACTCTGCGCATATGCCAGCCGGTCGACGGAACTCATGTGGTTATCCCACTCCTTGGTCAAGCCAATCCGTATGAAGAGTACATCTCCCCGCCGGAATTGGACCCCTTGCTCCCGGGCGATCTGCTTTAGAACCCAAAGTGGGATAGCGTGATCTGATAGGGCACTGTAGATGATGGAGTTCCTCTCAGCGTATGTCACATAATCCAACAGCACGCCTCGTCCACAGATGCCTTCCTGGGCCCAGTGTTGAATGCCAATCCTGACGCTGGAGCGATCTGATATTTCCATCGCCGTTGTTCCGCCATAGAACAGCCGTTGAGAAGGGTTTTCGGCCGTAGGGAATGGCGCAGAGAAGTGACGGAGTCCATCCCACTGGGATGACTGTTGAGGGTTGAAGATGTAAACATCGTCAAAGCCAGCGCCCCCGAGGAGAGATGTGATGTGATGTTGTGTTGGCGCGCGGTTGAAGTTGGCAATGTCAAGTTTCGTCAGGTCCCAGTTAAGAGCAACGCGTTGGCCGGTCCTGATACATGATGCTGCAGCGTTGGCAACAACGTCTGGAGTGAGAAGCACGAGCCGGCCAAGGCCTTCTTCTCTCGACCCTGGCTTAGCCTGCCATACTCGGCGTTTATCTGGAAGACGGTCGTATTCCACATTGTGAATTGAGCTAGGAGCTGTGCCCGCGGGAGTTGCTTGAATCGATCCCATGTTCCTTGGATCAATTGTCGGGTTCAGTGTGACTGTTACGAAGGAGGGACAACGGAATGAGTGGGAGAGAGAAGAACACGGGCGAGACGAAAGACGAACCTACCTCCTTAGACGGATGAACACCAAAACAGCCTGAGCTATCTACTCCACAAAGCTAAGAAAGTAAGCTAGCATAACACCCTGGGAATACTACGGGGGCCCTCTGGGATGAGGCTGTTCCCCACACGGAGAGTGCCATCGCAGCCGAGTCACTTGACGATGGATGCATGCGGCAGGCTTGGGTCGCTTAGGGAAGACAGTGGAGAGCCATCGTAAGCGCAATATAACAATTTTGACCCTGGCCTACTCCGTAGGTGGTGTGCGGAATCTGGTTTCTCTTCACTAAGGTAGGTAGGCACAGAACGCGTCGTTACTTGTGAGTGGAGGCTTTGGACTACCTGAATATACACCAATTTCATGAGTCCCTAAGGATAAATACTAAGGCCAACCCTAACTCTAGCTATAACCCTAACTATTACTTTAACCAACCATAACTACTCACCCTATCCTCTGACCATCTTCTTTTTGCGATATTATCTTATTAATAAATAAGGAATTGAATGTAGTGTTGCTATCATTGAGAGACATTGTGTGGGGCAGAATATCCAAACTGGTAGCAAGGGGCTTTGAATCGAGGAAATAATACCCCACTAATCCCATTCATTTTAATTGGTAGAGCTGAACGTGAATGTTCTGGATAAGTACGTAGATGTTCAGGTGGTCGAGGTTTTGTTCGAGCTCGCTATTACTGAAGCATACGAATTACAAATGAGCCAACCTTTACGCTAGTAACATAGTTGTAGACAACAAATAGTGATTAATTTAGGGAACGGGATGTCCAGTGTGAAAGCTAGGGCTAAGAAAATTGCCGATATGGCCCGCCTTTCTCTTTGTTCCAAGCTTCAACTAATTCGCTTTTGCTCAGCCCTTCTCTTTCTCAGTCCTCTTCTCCACCGTCTCAGAGAATGGCCTATAATCCTTGGCAATCATGGCTACATCCTGGTTCTTCAAGAAATCGTCCAGCTCCTTGCGTTGCTCGTCCGTCACGTCGTTGACATGAACCGCAACATCGTCGCCGAATTGAGCAGATATTTCTTCGAGCGAGAGCTGGGCCGTCTCAGGGAAGAAGAAGTAGACAATCGGGATAAAGAAGATACACCACACGATAATGACGAGGTAGTACTTCCAACCGACTTGTTCAAGTCCAATCGGCGCGGTTTGAAGCAGGACGATGGTTGAAGCGAACTGGCCGAACAGCGAGAAGCCCATGCCAATGGGTCTGATTTCCGTAGGGAAGATTTCTGACACGTAAGTGTACATGGTCGTATCACAGAGGGTCCTAGCGATACTATCAGCGTACGGTCTCAGATACGAAGACACGCGTGTCTGGCTTACCCTTGAAATGCAAGATAAAGGAAGACGAAGAACACGCCGGCTGCGTTTCTAGCTCGGTTCGTAGTGCCGCCGTATGCAGCGATGCAGCCCACGAGGTCGGAGGTTGTGAACAGACACCCGAAGAGCCCAACCATGAAGATCCACCGCCGCGAGTTGTTCTTGTCGTGGAGCCAAGCGCCGAGTGGGTTGTAGATGACACCGGCGGTAGTCAGCCACAAGGCGGAGAGGAGTAGAGGCATGGAACCGGTCTGACCGAGGTTGGTGTAGAGAAGCACGGAGTAGTTGTTCTAGATCAGGCGGTTAGCAATCGTTTCGAGGAGGTTATCCAGCTTGGCGTACAATAACAAGCGGTCCGGCGAACTCGGTACCCCACTGGGTGAGGAATCCGATCATCATCCGCTTGCGGTAACTCTTCTTCTTCAGCACGGCCGTCCATGGTGTACAGCCAATCTTCTTGAGCTTCTCCGTGTCAAGGGCAATCTGCATCTTGACCTGATATAGTTCTTCCTTGGCGACGAGGTCATCGGGATCTTCAGAAGACCTCCGCAGAGCCTGTAGCACTTTCCACGCCTGTTCGACTTGGCCCTGTTGCAGAAGCCAGCGTGGAGACCGCGGGATCCAGATGCTCGTGACGAGGAGGACAAGGGGCGACAGGCACTGCACGCACAGCGGGAAGCGCCAGGCGAACGGGGGATTCTTCTCGGTCGCGAAGTAGCACGCGTATCCGAGCCATCCAGAGAGCATGTATCCGAACACGAGGAAGATTGCGTGGTGGCCGACGAGCCATCCTCGTTTGTTAGGAGGCGCCAGTTCGGAGAGATACATGGGGCATGCCGTGACGAGGATTCCAATGCCCACACCGGAGACGACTCTTCCAGCTTGGAACATACTGTTTGCGTGTCAGAGATGTTAGGTTATGGTGAGATGGGAAGACTCACGCCAGGTTTGCTGAACCGCCTTGGAGAGCACCACCGACGATCGCACAAGCAGCGCCAATCTGGATAGACACCTTACGACCAAGAGCAGTAGCAGCCCACATGACGAAGAGACTTCCCACTGCTCCGCCAGAGCTGTAAAGTCCGTTGGCGGTTGCAATGGCTTGGGCTGTTTTGCTCCCGTAGCCCTCCTCGCCTTGTTGTGGGAGGTCGAAGAAGGCGTACCATCCTGGCTGGCCTATAGTACTGCCGATGATTACAGAACAGTATCCATATGTCTGTATAATGTTAACACAATTGTTCGAGTAGAAAGCCCTGCAGTACGACGTGGAAATAGGTGGCTGTAACTTACAAAGGAACCGAAAGCAACCGCGATAGTGACAAGCCTATTATACGGGCTTGTCCGCGCTCGATGGACTTGACTCTTTTTGTTTGGAGACATTTTGCAGTCTACGTCGACATATCAAGTGGCAAAAGGAGACAGAGCAGCGATGAGCCGGCCGCAATGGCAGATAATAAAACTACATCGCCTACGAGACTAACACCTGTGGTCTCAGCCACCACCACACACTCCCCATGGGGCCCCGCAGTCTTGACTCAGCTGCACGACGCTTCGAGGATAGTCGAGGGTCAGTTTCAAGGGTTCCACATCGTCCAAGTTGAGGATTCATGGCTTGGCAGATAGTTCCGGAGCGTGCCACGTCCCCCTCACCTTTACGGTGGCACGACCGAGACGGAGATTGATTGCTGAGCTAAACGAGCCGAAGCTAACGTTGCTGGTGATGGTCTCCTTCATGCTAGTTTTGTTCTGTGGAAAGACCGCTTAATAGCAGCTCGTGAGCTGTGTTCGCGAAAGGTCACTGGATGTCGTCAACGCACAAGCTTGAACCGCCACTACCACACCATGTCGAGTAGCCACACCGGGACGCTTCCCTTCGGCCTGGCCGACGAGAGCCTCATCCAGTTCGATTGCCAGGTTGCTGGGGAATCCGTCCTCGCTAAGTCGGGCAAGCGGTTTGATGTCATCGACCCGGGCTCGGCCAAAGTATGGGCCTCCTGTCCTGACTGTGCTGATGCCGATGTCGACGCCGCGGTACAGTCCTGCCACGAAGCGTTCGAGGAGTATTCCAAATGGACGCCACGACAGCGTGCGCAGTGTTTGATGAGATGGCATCAGCTGATTATCGATAACCGCGACGATCTCGCAAAGATGCTCGTCTTCGAGACGGGAAAGCCGCTGGCCGAAGCATACGGGGAAATCGACTACGCGACCACTTTCACATGGTGGTTCATCGGGGAGGCGGAAAGAGTCCAGGGCACGACTATCACGTCCGCTATGCCAGGTCGACGATCATTCACTATCAAGCAGCCTGTTGGAGCCGTTGCCGCCTTGGTTCCCTGGAACTTCCCAATCGCCCTCACTTTGAGAAAGGCCAGCGCGGCCCTGGCTGCCGGGTGTACCATGGTTGTGAAACCATCACCAGAAACCCCCGTTTCCGCTTTGTCACTTGCTCATCTAGCCATCCGCGCTGGGTTCCCTCCTGGATCACTTAATGTCCTGACAACGAGTCTGGAGAACACGCCAGCTGTTGCGGAGGCGCTCTGCGTACACCCGTTGATCAAGAAAGTGACGTTCACAGGAAGCACCCGCGTGGGAAAGTTGATTTCAGGCCTGTGCGCAAAGAATCTGAAGAAGGCTACTCTTGAATTGGGAGGAAACTGCCCCTTCATTGTCTTTGATGATGCCAACCTCGACCAGGCCATGGGCCAGCTGATAAACCTGAAATGGAGACATGCTGGACAAGCTTGCGTTTCATCAAACAGGCTGTACGTTCACCAGGCAGTTTACGACCAGTTTGTCGGGGATTTGATCCAGAAAACTGCGTCTTTGAAACTTGGGCATGGAATGGACGAAGGCACCACGTTGGGTCCGGTCACTACACCCCGGGGGCTGGACAAGGCAGAAGAGCTGGTCCAAGATGCCGTGTCCAAGGGTGCAAAGATCGTTCTTGGAACAGGCCAACGACTTGATTCCTCTGCGGATGCCAAAGACGGAGCAAAGGGATATTTCATGGCTCCAACTGTCCTGTCGCATGTTACGGACGACATGCTTATGAGCCGAGAAGAGATATTTGCACCTGTTCTAGGCGTATCTGTCTTTGGCACGGAAGAGGAGGTGGTTACGAGGGCTAATAACACGAGCATGGGTTTGACGAGTTATGTGTTCACCAAGAACGTAGACCGATTGTGGAGGCTGTTCGAGAGACTCGAGGCCGGTATGATTGGACTGGTAAGCACGTTCCTATAGGATCATTGGAAGTATACTAATTCAATATTCAGAACACCGGAAACAACTCATCCGCAGAGGCTCCGTTCGGCGGTATCAAAGAGAGTGGGTGTGGGAAGGAGAGCGGCAAGGACGTAGCCATTGAGGAGTTTATGATCACCAAGAGTGGAACATTGACCGTGGAGGATCTTACCTAAAATGGCCTTGAAGATAGATTGATTTGAGACGTTACCAGGCCACTTCACTTCATGTAAAAGCGGTTTCAATTACTAGGTGCCCCTTTTCTCGGTTCACCATGGCTGATCACTATTTGATGAACTTGCATGTGAACATCTTTTAACGCTTAAAGGAAAGATAACTGACTAGAAGTTTAAGTAACGGGCATAGCACCTTTTTTCTTGAATGTCAATAGCTTCTTATGGGGCGACCGGAAACGCGGTAACTTTCTAGATAGTAGTGCTTACACGAAGCAAAAAGGAAGCGAGTCGGCGACTTGGCAACCTGATGTGCATAACTTATAAGTAAACGATAGGTTGCAACTTGCGCCTGGGAGAATTATGTCCACTCTGAATACTGAATGCATTTAGGGACAACTGTCAGTATGGCGTCTTTTCAGCCTGAAGCTTCCTTCCTCGGTCTTCGCAACGAGTTTCGTATGTTCATCTATGCTCAAATGCAATTTAGGCGGCAATCAGCTTCGACTGCACCCATGCATAGTTCTACGCTTTCATTCCCAATGATATGCGAGCCTGAAATGGGCGCATGGCGGTACGTCTCGCCAAGATGCGCCAGTGGGCAGTCGAGAACGTGAAGGTTATAGTGCGTGTTATCTGAAGCTTGATAAACATCTTAAGAACACCTTGTACGGATTGGTTCCTGTCAACACTCAATTAGATGAGAACGGGTGTTCTGCACCCGAACGTTACCGTTGGCTGTTTGGTTGAGCTAGTCGAGGCTGTTCTCGGGCCTCGCCACGACGACAATGAGTGACTGTAGAGCATCTCAAGCACGAAGACTGTATGTGTTGTCGAGGAATTCAAATGTAACTTCAATCAGTTTGGCCCTTGTTTCATAGCAACTCCGTACTGAGTTAATGGTTTCCTTAATAATAGTATAGACTTTAACTCAGGACTCTCCTGGAAATAATCAACTATAGATCCCTAATAGCTATATACACTTTATAAACACTAAAGACTTTAGGATACTTAGGATACTTAAAAATAAAATTACGCTAGAACGGCTTCGTAGGGGTTTGGCTCGTGGTGACAAAGATGAGGCCAAATATCTCACAATACATTATTCCATTTTCTTATGTTTAAGGTCAGCGAACTGAGAGACGCGTTGAGCAATACACATATGTAGCCTATTCTTGTAACCTTGACGCTTCTTGTTGGGTGGTGCACTCTCCCGCGTAGCACGCTCATGAAACGGGAGAAACGTTGTATTCGCTCTGCGTTCGAACATCATCAATACGATGATGCCTAAGATAAGGATTTGGATCCGAAGAACATCAAGAATGAACATATCAAGGAGCAGGACTATAAAGCCTGGATTATTCCCCAGTTTTATTAACGATTTCTTCATCCAACTAACTGAACTCGACTTCATTCTAAACCCCTTCTTCAGCAAAGACCACAACCAACACCACAGCACTACGGCACTGCGGTGCCGTAGATCTTGAAAGCCATGCGTCTCAACATCACGCTTCTGAGTAGGGTTTCCCTATACTTCTGTCTTCCGCCCAGTCTCCTCATTACCACCCTCGGAATTGCACTAGCATGCAACTGGCTCTTCATCGATGACACTTGGAACCATGTTTTTTGGACCGTTTTCACTGTCCGCTATACTCGTCTGGTAGGTCACGTCATTGACTCTTGGTACTACCGACCGTCCGAAATCCGGCCTGACCCATCTTTCTCTCGCCGCGATGTCACGGTGATTCTTCCGACTATTGACCCCAACGGCCCAGACTTTGAGGGGTGCATTCGCAGCATCCTGGCCAATCGGCCTGCCGTCATTCTCGTGGTGACAGTTGGTGTACAGCTCAGAGATGAGTGCCAAGCAATGCTGGAGAACCTGGGCCATGATCGTGAACAGACTCGTATTGCTGTGACGGCTCTTCCGGAACCCAGCAAGCGCCGCCAAATCGCCCACGCCATGCCGGTTGTTGAAACTGACATGACAATACTGGCCGACGATCATGTCTTTTGGCCAAGCGAGAACTTCATTCCTTCGGTGTTAGCCCCCTTTAAGAATTCGAGGGTCGGTGCCGTTGCGACTAAGAAGCATGTCCTTCGCAACACCCCTGGACAATGGGCCTGGCCCTCGATCGTCAACTTCATCGCCTGCACCTATCTCGAGCGCCACAACTGGGAGCTTCGTGCCTCCAACACCATCGATGGCGGGGTTTTCGTCGTCTCGGGTCGAACAGCTGTGTACCGAACCGCACTTCTGAAAGACCCCGACGTCCTACAGCGTCTCTGCAACGAGAAGTTCTTCTTTGGGCTTTTCGGAGGTGGCAAAGGACTTGGTCCCGACGACGACAACTTCTTGACGCGCGATCTGATGAAGAAATTTTGGCTTATTCGATTCCAGGATACAGAAGACGCAACCGTTGAGACGACGCTTGGTACGTGGCCCAAGTTCCGCGACCAGCTCTTGCGATGGGCCAGAACCACATTCCGCAGCAACCCAGTGATGCTCAGAGATCTCAGATTCGTTGGCCGGTACCCCTGGACCACCTTTATGGTCTACTGGGCAGGCATCGTCAACTTCGCCCTTGCATGGGACACCGTTCTGATCTTCTCGCTCGTGAAGTCCGACGGCACTCAATGGGCTGAGGTCATACTCCTTCTCGGCTGGCTGTTCTGGACGAAGGTGGTGAAGCTCGTCCCGTATCTTTGCTCCCACCCTGCCGACTTTCCGCTGGTAGTCTGCCAGATTGCCTTTGCTTACGTCCACAGTTTCATCAAGCTGTGGGCTTTGGTGACCTTTTGGGACTGCGATTGGTCTGGGAGAAACCTGAACGAGGTGACTGCTAACAATGAACAGGCTGAACTGGATACTTCTTTCCATTGGATTTAGAAACGGCTAAGTTTTGGCAGTATGAGCAAGTACACGGCGCTCAGAGAAACGTTGTGAAAGGGTCATCTACAAAAGGAAATAGTATGTGCACGATAGAGCTTAGTGTAGCAGAAATAAAAGTAACTGTCAAGATATGTCCTTATTCTCTAAACAATTCTTCGTGACGTAATTGCACACTATCAGATGAGTGCTAGAGCATTTTGGCGTCCTTGCGCCTCTAGTGATTGATCTTCAACGGTATACGTCCCACCATTGTAACGAGCTGGCTCATCTGATATGAGTGCCATGGCATTTTCCTGTCCTTGCATTTCCATTGATTTTTGAACGGGATACGTTGTTCCACCCTGTTGTGCAGGGAAGCTGGACACGGGCGGCTCATCTGATATGAGGGCTAAAGAATTATCCTCCCCTTGCATTGCCAGGGATTGATTTCCAACGGGATATGTCACTCCGTATTGAGTTAGGGGGTCGCTGACAGGCGGCTGCTCGGAGAATACGGGGTCGAATAACAAAGGCGGAACTGGACCATTCGATGTTGCAAGAAACTGTGATTCCGGAGGGGCCATCGGTATTCTTTGCAGGCTTTGACCATACTGCAACGGCGGGGGCGACTGTTGTGTGATACAGTCTTCCCCAATTTCAGTTTGATTGAACTGCCTAGTATCGCTGGCAGTGTTGTTGACCGGTGAGGATTCATCGAACAAGCTAGTCTGCTGACAGGTCTGATCCGCGTTGGTAGTGAATTGAGTGTTGTCAACGAGCACGTTTGAGTTGTCCACGACGGTATTACTGTTTTCGGCGACAGTGAGGCTCATCGTCACCGACTGATCCTGAACGGTGAATTCTTGCACGGTGGGCTGTTGGCTTGTGGGAGAAAGTACTGGGTCGTTGAATGGGGGTTGTTGACTTGGAAGGGTCGTATACTGCTCTTGTTGCTCGCCCTGCTGAAGGTAATTTTGCTGGTCCAGCGGCGGCGTGGGGTCAAACGCCAGCGGTTCCTGGTTGGGGATCGGTTCGTAGATCGGCTGTTGAAAAGTTGGCTGTTGTTCGAAAGCAGGCTGCTGTTCAAACGTAGGCTGTTGGCTGTAAGCTGGTTGTTCCTGGGCCCCGTAAGTTCCAAGCTGCTGTTCGAAAGCAGGTTGCTGTTCGGCAACGGGCTGCTGCTGGTGGAAAGATGGCTCTTGTTGGAAAGCTGGCTGCTGTTGTTCGGGGACAGGCTGTTCCTCGGGAGCGGGCTGCTGCTCAAACGCTGGCTGTTGCTGGTAAATTGGCTGCTGTTCGTAAGCCTGCTGTTGATAAGGTGGCTGCTGGTCATAGGATGGTTGTTGCTCATAGGCCGGCTGCTGTTGGGCCGGCTGTTGTTCGTAGACCGGCTGTTGTTGAACCGGCTGTTGTTCATAAGCTGGTTGCTGTTCATACGCTGGCTGTTGGTCGTATGCAGGTTGTTGGCTATACATGGGCTGTTGCTGTTCTTGGCTGCCCTGAGACATCGGTGGCGTTTCCTCAGCCTGATCCTCGTCGTCGTTACCATCGTCACCGTCGCTTCCTCCGAAGTCAGATCCGCCGCCGCCGTCACCGACCAGGGCGTTCGCTTGGTTCATCATCCTACCCATCTTCTTCAGATTCTGCTTCTTCCCAAACTTCCCCATTGTCTTGCTCGCCATCCTGACGCCTTGGCCAGTAAGCCTAGCCGCGGCCTTTGTCGCAGATACAAGCCCGGCGGCCGACATATCGGCGGCACCGGATAGCGTGCCACCCTGCCCTCTAGACTTTGGCTGTTCGCCGGGCCGATCCCATGTAGACAATCCTAGGCTCTCCTGAACATAGTAAGATACTGAGTCCGGAGTTCTAAACTCTTTCCATCCGTCCGGCAATGAGTTCGACGGCTTCGTCCATGTGCTAGTGCCGGTTCTGGTGTTGAAGTAGAACATGTGTCCCTCCGGAGATTTGCGCTGCGTCCAACCAGGCGCCAAGCCAGAATCACTAGGTATAGCCACGGCTTTGGGTTTGATGTGTGTTTTGAGCCCCGTGATCTTGTGGACGTAATACATCCTCCCAGAAACGTTCTTGCGGATGGTCCAGAACTGTGTCGGGACGGATGTGCTGGGAGGCTGAACCTGTCGATCAGAGTTTGTTACGAAGTAAGTCTTGTTGTGCTGGTGGAATGGTCCTTCTGCGTAGGCTGTGACACACCAAACGCAGAATGTGGTGGCGACCTGGGCAGTGCTGCAGACGAGACAGGCATATCGGGTGTCATTGTCTGGGATAGCTACGATGTTCTGTTAGAATGGTAGTTGTGTGAAGCTTTCTGTTTACTTACTATTCTTGCAATGGCTGCAAAGTTGAGCATGCGGGTTGGTCGGCGCACTGATGCTGCGTCTTGCATCACCACCAAGCTGCTGCCAGGTTGGGCTTGCTACAGTCCCAGGTGTGGTGGCTGTAGTGCCGGGCGTCTGAATGCCGACACTACTACTGATGCTTGCAGGTCTACTAAGCCCTGTCGGTGGAACTGGCTGCGGGCTGTTGCTGTATGTCATTACACGCTGCAGTTGTGGCGTAGGACTAGGAGAGTGAGCTTGTTGTGAGGGAGGCGTCTGGCGAGGGGGGCCAGGGTGGATTGGCACGGTTGATGTTCTTGGTAGAGCAGGCTGTTGCTGGTGTTGCTGGCTTTGTTGTTGCTGATGATGATGTTGCTGTTGCTGATGTCGTTGGTTTGGTTGATGCTGGTGATGCTGTTGCTGGGCATGTTGCTGGGCATGTTGCTGGGCATGTTGCTGGGCATGTGGTTGTTGGTGCTGGTGCTGTTGTTGATACTGCTGCTGGTATTGCTGATTCTTCTGGTGCTGTTGTTGCTGGTTTTGTTGCTGTTGCTGAGGTTGTGAGTGCTGTTGTTGATGTTGTTGGGTCTGCGGCTGGTGTTGCTGTTGAATGTGTCGCTGCTGCTGCTGTTGCTGAATATGTTGGTTCTGCTGAGCTTGTGGAGCCTGCTGGACTGGCTGGTTGTGGGTGTATTGGGAATGCTGCTGAACATGTTGGTGAACCAGCGTTGGATGAACTGATGCCGCTGGTTGCTGGTGTTGCTGGTGTTGCTGATGCTGTTGCAGTTGCTGTTGGTATTGCTGGTATTGCTGCTGCTGCTGCTGCTGCTGTTGTTGCTGGCTCTGGCCCTGCTGGCCCTGCTGGCCCTGCTGGCCCTGTTGGAACTGCTGGAGATGTTGTTGGACAGGCTGGATTTGCTGGTTCTGGGCGTATTGGGCATGCTGATAAATTGGTGCCTGCTGATGCAAAGGTGATACGGCAACTAGACCAGGCTGCGGATGAGGCGATAGGGCCCCAGACTGATGACCAACTGCCTTTCTAGCGACAGACTTACGAGCGACAAGCGGCGAGGGTGTCGCGATGCCGGGATACGGCTGCTGCATCTGGGCCTGGTGGTGTTGCGGCTGTGGGGAAGCCATTTTGCTACAGCCAAGATTTCCAAGCCGGGAGCCAAGCCACAGACGTGCGTAAGGTGAGTGAGATCCAGGGACGGGTCCTGGAGGCGTTTCCAGTGGATTGGCGCGAGAGTCTTGTAGATTAACTAGGCGGCTTGGTAGATTCTTCACGTTCACGCGTGCATAGATGCTGGGCGCCTCTATCTTCACTTCGCTATTGTGGAGGAGAGGAGAAAGAGAGCAGTGAGGAGGACGAGCTTCAGCTGAACAACTACGGTAGTCCAGACTGTCCTCGGCGTCTTCGTGTGTATGCATAGACGCCACTAAAACACATTCAGACACCTGCCTGCGGAACCAAATCAATAGCGCGCTGCCAGGCCAATTGCGTGCGGCCAAGTTGGAATGCAAGGTTGCATCCTCGCCTTCAGCCAAGGCAGACTTGGGGTCTAGGCCGTTCTCTAAATCGCTTCAGGGGTTAAACCGGCGAATAGCGGCCTGGGAGCATGAGGGAAGACCCTGAGACAGACCCCCGCACCTATCCGGTGGCTCCAGTTGAAGCCTAACTGTAAAAAGCCCAGGCTGTCGGTTCTCTCTAGGGGTTTGGACCCAATACTGCCTATTACATGTATCTATAACATCTAGTAGAATATCTAATCTATTAGTCTCTGTCTTGATTTCCTCAACACGAGTGTCACTAACAATATCTTAGTTGACCGGACCGGTTCTGGCAGACATGTACCATGCCAAAGACAGAGGCAAGTCGCTTGCAATTGCTGGTCTCCTCCCGTATGTAGGACTGGCATTAGGCCCTATTATTAGCGGCCTCGCAGCTCAGCACTTGTGGTGGCCCTGGCTCTTCTGGATTCTTTCCATCTTTAATGCTGCGTTCCTTGTTCTGGGCTTCTTCGTCATCCGCGAATCATACACGCCGGTTCTTCTCCGTCGCAAAACCAAGAAAATCACAGCACACAATAACCCAGCTGGATCGTCACGAATATCCCTGAAAGACCGAGGCACCCTCTTCGTTCAGGAATTTTTCTCCCAGCTTGGACCGGCGATTTGGAGACCTATCAACCTATTAATACGTCGCCCAATTATCCAGCTTCTTTCCATCGCCATGGTCATCGAGTTTGGTATTTATACCCTGGTACTCTCAACCTTTGCGTCTCTATGGATTATGGATTACCAATCACGGGCAATCGGAAACCTCGGCCAGTCTTCACTACATCGCAGTAGCCCTCAGCGCCTTTCTCTGCGCTCAAGATGGCAGACGTCTGATAGATTTCATGTGGCACCGGACAACCGCCGCCTGCCCAGACCGAGAGCCAACCCCGGAATACCGCATATCATATATTGTCACGGGACTGATCCCGACCGGCATAGGGCTGCTTTGGTATGCCTGGACGGCGGAAAACGGCGTCCACTGGGCAGTAGTTGATCTTGGAGTCTTCATTTTCACCTGCGGCGCCTTTATGTTCGCGCAAGGCATGATGGCATACTTAGTAGACGAGTTCAGTAGCACGCGCGCCGCAAGTGCTAGCGCAGCTACCCGTCTTTGGACATATATACTTTGATTCGCCTTTCCCATTTTTACACCAGATCTCTATGAGAAGCTTGGGTATGGCTATGGAAATAGTATTTTGGCTCTTTTATTCATTGCCCTTGAAGCCCCAATTACCTTGTTTATTTGGCTGTGGGGGGATAGGATAAGGGCCATCGGGAGAACGACAGAGGACGAGAAGGAGAGAATTTCGTGACCTATTTTACCGAGGATATTGTTCGTTCTTGAGTGTTTGGAAGTTGGAACGCGAACACGTCTCTACCGACACGAGTGAGCATAAAGTCAGCATCATTAATAACCAACCTTTTCCTAAACTTCTAAACCTACTCTCCAGTCTATGCCTAGAAGTATGCGAATTGATTTGATTCACAGCTAAATAGTAATAACGCCGAAAGAGAAAGCCCAAGAATACCCATATCCTAGACATAGGTCTGGGTGCTGTAGACAGCTTCCTTAGGTTTGAGAGTTTTTATAACGATAGGTATCAACGTGATATGTTTAACAGGCTTGGAGTGAGAGAGTATGTCCAGCACTTATTACTCTTGTCTCGCTCCCAGTTTCACAAAGAACATCCAATGAAACATCCAACAAAGCACAACGGTTTATAGAAATGAAACATGAATAACTCATAAGACATGAAGGTGAGTCCCAAATGATACCAGAATTATGCAGAAGAAGGGTATATCTTGAATGCAACGAATCACACCTTTCCAACTCCGACCCCGGAGCGCAGTAAACAAATTCATCGCCTATAACCAAGGTATGGAATGAAGTGAACGGAATCAAGTATTCAAGATCTGTTTCCAGATGTGCTCACCAAACCACAGAGACAGGGCGCAAGGAGGTCAAGAAACCAAGAAACGAAGTAGCCGAATGTGAAGACCTTGAGGGGCTCATCTCTTTTTGCTGTCGTTATTTCCTCCCCTTCACGCGGTGCCCCTTTCTGAGCTGAAGTATTGATCTCCATTTGCTCATGTTCGGGTTCATCTGGCTCGTGATGGGGAGTTGAAATCCCGACATCAATGGAGCTTGGCACCACGCTTGAGTTCGAGGTGTGTTCGGTATCCTGCATTGTGACGGGGGTATCGCGTGTCTTAAACTTGGTGGAGTCGGTAACTTGATTCACCAGCGCAGGCGTTGCCTTGTTCTCCTCTGGTTCAGACTGAGCCTGTTGTCGGGTTTTGAAGATGCAGTACTCCGGACTGCCTCTGCATCTCTGATAAATTTCCTGAAACTTGGCGGAGATTACCACACAACTGGTTCGCTCTTTTGGTTTCACTTGGAGTAGGCCAGTTTGAACCAAGTTGAGAACATCACAGAGAAAATCACTGCATTGCTCCATTTCGCGCAACTTCTGGATCTCCTAATCAGATAGTTAGATGGGCTCAAGATGAGAAGCAAGGGATAGAACTTACTTGAGTAACGGAGTCTTTCACAGTTGCTTCCGATACGCCTCCTGGAGTCTGCGCTTCAGGTCCGGGCTTCGTGAAGAACTTATCTTCAACAAAGTTCCCCATGCCAGCGTCCTCTACCCTTCTCTTTGAGAACTCATCCACCTCCTTCCAACCCAGGAGATACCAAGCTATAAACTCAAGAAGAATGCAACCGAATGACCACATATCCGATGGAGGCAGAGACACTGCCGCAGCATCGAACTCCGGTGCGCGGTAGGTTGGTGATCCGCCAGCTTGGCTGGCTCGCACTTGAACAGAACTGAGCCTATGAAAGTCGGCAAGGCCGAAGTCCGTAATTTGAAGCATCCAATTATCTTTGAACCAGAGGATGTTCTCGGGTTTCAAATCACCATGTCTTCCATATATCTTCTCATCGTCGGGGCTTAGGCTCTTCTGGTTTCCATGATCATTACTGCACTTATGAATCAGCTGTATACCATCGGCCAAGCCCTTAAATTGTTCCGACATCCATGGAGCCATAGCGGCGTCGCAAGGGCGGTCTTTGACATTCGGATATGCCTTTTTCCAGAAGTTCAATAGATTCTCATCAGCCCATGGAAATACCAAATGGTAGTGGCGCCCATGCTTGAATGTAACAAGTAGGCGTATGAGATGAGGGTGATTCTTGGATACAAAGCGTTTGAGATTCTTGACTTCCCTGTCGAATTTTGTGGTCGAACTGCTTCGCAAAATCTTCACGGCAAAGAACTGATTATCTTCCCCGGAGTGCTGTACAGTAAGCGGTCAGTGACTGCAGAGAATGATATACTGATGAGCTACTCACTTGAGATGCCTGGTGGTTGTGATGTGCTGAATGAATTTTAACCTTTCGGACCTCTGAGAAAGCACCCTCGTGTTCGACTCCCGCGTCATCGGACTTTGAATGTGGGAAGGGTATAAAAGGGAGTATTGTTCTCTCTTCTAGCAGATAGTGGCGAACCAAGTCGGGTGGCTCTCGGTTAAGATCCCAAAAAGGAGCAAGCATCTGCCACTGATAGTTGTCGAATGTGTCCCGTTCATGTGGTTTCCAAGTTTCGAAAGCTTTTATCGTTTCGTATCCGACGTTCTCCACCTTCCGTTGGAGCTGTCCTGGTACGGAGTCGAGGAGAAAGGGAAGATCGCTGTCGTGAATGTCCTCCTCTATCAAGTCCAGGATGGTCCTCACTTTATCTAGTAGTAGAAGAATAGTGAATAGCTTTCGTCTTGTTGTTCTGCCGATCCGCTTTGTATGGGGTAAGCTGAAGGTGAATGTACCCCAGATCTTTTTCGTAACGTCGTTGAGGTTATGGTTAGGTCCAAGATGTAGAGACCTCAGTTCCTTCTTGACAGTCTGTTTGTTGATGATGCGGTCCAGTTCGTTTATTGGGAGAAATCTGTTGCCCTGTTCCGACCAAGCGGACTTATGCATAGCATCTCTAATCGTGTCCTCAAGCGTTGAAAGCTCCTGATGCTGAAGCGTTGATGGTTCCTCATGGAAAGGTGATAAAGGTTCCTCCCGCTCAAGAGGTGAAGGTTCCTCGTGATCAAGCGATGATGGTTCCTCATCTGAGAACCGGTCTCCAACATGAGAAACCAGAACATCTTGAGGCGGATCTGCTGGCTGCGTCACAGAGCTCTCTCGATCGGCGGTTTGTTCAAGCTGCTTGGTGTCCCCGCCGTCGATCACGACGCTAGCTTCGGTATTGGAAACATGGATATGCGGAGTGGTAGTGAGATAGGGACGGTTCAGTGGCAAAGTGTGCGAGCCGACCAGCACAGGCAGTTCATTGCTGGGTTCGCGGTCCAGACACTTTCAAGGACAGTCAGTCGTGAAGGCCATTTTCTTTCTGGCAGCACGTCGACTGGAAAATTTGACCTACGTTGTCGAATTGGTCGGAAGCAGGCCCAGAACCATCTGCCTCTTGGGGGTTACCTCTCGGATAGTCCATGATTGGACCGCTCTGAACTCGATGGAAACTGATGAGAATATACCCAGAAAGTACGCCCTAACAATAGGACAAGCTACTTCATAAGGAGACAGTTGCGAGATATAAGAGCTTTTATGGGCCATCATAGTAAACAGTCTCCCACCTTGTCTTCCTGGGTTCTTATGAAATCTACAGTGCGAGGCTCTGCCATGGGTTTGAAGCGGGTGGTGGAGCCCGGTATGAACCACACCCTTCCAGGATCCAGCCCTGCGCTGCCACCGCCAACGGCCACTGCCACAGTTGGGTAGCGGGAACTCGGGACAAGCCTAGAACGTCGAGTCTCTTGGGTTCTCGGAGCCTGCTTTGTGTCTCTTCGTACTGCTTGGTTGCCCGCAGGTGGGGGGGCTATGTTCCACCGCAATGCACCCACAAGTACAGACGATGGCGAGGACACGAGGCATATTCAAGCCGTCGCTGGGGCTGGTTACGGCGGCTAGGAATGCACTTTACAGGCTAGTGGGTAGCGTGGATACCAATATGAATCAAAAGCGGGAGAGGGTTGTTGGCCCTGGTCATACTCACTCCCACATCCGTCGGAGCGGCCGCTTGTGCTGAAACCGGGCGACAGATCTCGGGAACGTGGACAAACATAGCCCACGTGGGATCTTAACTGTGATTCGAAGAGGATCGGAATTTCGTGAATATACTTACTCTTCACATGTCGTACGGTCGGAACAGCTGACCTTGGGGGCGATGGTTGGAAGTTCCATTTATACGTGGGAGGAGCATGTCTTGTAGCTACTGGTAAGTTATTGTGCCTTTGATTGGTGGCCTGATTTATGTGTGCTCTTCTTTTTATCGAGACATGCATATGGTAGTCTTTATCTGCCAACCACGCGGCCCAGTTGCCTCCCAGGCTCGGCATTCTGCATAATAGGCTGGCCTTAGGCTCTTAGGGTGCGACCACACACCCATGCCAAGTGATAGCCTTTAACCGCCGGCCCCCAACTCTAGGACTTGGTTCATCCTGACATCTTTCAGCTGTGAACGTCATCCCGACCCCCTTGAATCAAGCCTCTCCCTCTCCCGTCGGATCGTTGATCCACCGCAAAGGAGGCGGAACTGGACGATCTGGAGTTGGTTCTCGATCGCTCAAGCCGGTTGCCTCATGACGACATCTGTGCTCGAGTGACTTCCGTTTCGCCGCCGCTGAGCGAATAAGTGATACAAAAAGTAATATTGGCTGCCTCAGCCAGGTTTTGGATGGTGTAGAAGAAAAGCCTGTGATAGGATCAGACACACTCATTCCCGGTCAGCTGTCCCCACCCAGTCGCAAAAGTAGAAAAAGAAAGAGGCCGTCTCATGTTGGACAACTGGCGACTCTTGTCCGTAATCGGCCGTCGTTCCAGGGCAGACTCACCGGTCTAGGGCGTACTCCGCCCCTGGTGTTATGCGAACACACAGGCCCTAGACAACCCATATTTACCAGGGCCCTGCAGCTGGTTTGCCCCGGGAAGGTCTTTCTTCTCCTCCGATCTTCGTGCCTCCGCCATCATCCAACTTATACGAATTTGAGGCGCATCTTCAACCATGTCTGCAACTATGAGTGCCTCGTCGAGTCAACTCCGCTGGGGTTGTGTTCAAGACGAACACACCGAGCGGCTTCACACTAAATACGTTCCAAATGCCGAGTTACTCGTGAAGGTGGTGGATGATCTGGTCGGACCGAACCACAAGTTTAGAATAGAGGTTTGCATTCATTCCTATCTTTCTAGCGAAAATTAGACTTATTAGTGGCTCTAGATGCGTCACAACGTGTACAACATCCGGTCGGAGACCGAGATCAATCTCGTACATCCCCTCTTCCTACGTCCCAAACCATCCACGATACAATTCTAACGGCTTCTTCGTTTTGCTAGAGGGAGATACTTGCGCGGTGTAATCCTACCCGCCGGATAGGAAACGAAGAGTTCTTGGTCACAGCCTGACAGAACCAGTCCCAGGGCCTCAGGTTGAGCCCAACGTGGAGACACTCAATGATGCAGGCGTGCACCTATGACTGTTGTCGGGATACATAGAATTGGTAGAATTTGGGTTTGATTTCCAAGGGAATGTTGCGAATTCTGTTGAGTCCCTTTCTTTATTCTCCGATGTTCTTTGATATTTCGTCCGTCCTTTGATACCCTGTGCCCAGTTTTGAAGGAGTTGCTCTCTGAGCCTCCAGCAGGGTCCGACTGCTTTTGCGACGTCTTTACGTATTCCAAGTCTTCCAGTAAGTTCTGGGCTCCTAGGGGATGGACAAGTTTTATTGACAAAGGCATTTGTTCTAGTCATTCTTTCTCCTGTTTTATTCACAACTACATAGGTGTCTTTGCGGTCAACGGAATTGACTCGGGTTGGGGATTGGGTTAGGGTTCCAATACTCTTGAAGTCTAGGAGCTCATTCCGTTCTGATATTCTTGCAGTTTCCTATCCCCCGATCAAGAACATAGGTTTATAAGAACCTCGAGCTGAAGTGAAATATACTTATGGAATCGATAAACTGGCAAGAGCTTTGTCAAGCCGTTGAACATAAAAGTTTTGCCAAGGTTGAAATGCCTCAACCACTACTACTACCTTCCCACAAAGTGGTCGTAGACGAAAACAGTAGAGACAACACTTCTCAGGCTTTGATGTAGACTGGCACACCTTGAACTTTCGGAACTAAACATGCCATGACGCTGACCCTCCTGAAGGCTTAATTGCTGCACTCATGTAGATGGTTGAGCTTGTGCAGTGTGTACTATGATGCCTTGTAACTACGTCCTTTGCAACTATACCCTTTGACGTGAGCTGTCCCCTGAAACTCATCGCGTTATTTGTCGTCTCTCTTTCGTCCTCTCATCTGCCACCACCATAACGAGCCGAGGGTGCACCTTCTGTCACGACTGCCTACCAAGACTTAGTACAATTTAGAGAATACAATCCTTCATCTTCTGTCTTTTATCTCTGTATAATGTTAATTACGTGAAAACACCGAATAGATTAATTGCAAACACTGGTCATACTTCTCATTTGATGCCAAAGTCGCTCTCTCCCAGGGTCGATCCAACCGAGCCATCAAAGTTGTCATTTGAGCCTGAGGAACTGAAAAGCCCAGCAACCTAAGTGATCAATAAGGGCGTAATCAACCATCACTCCAATAAACAGCTTCATCAAGCATCATCTGGCATCCGGCGTGATGAACGTAATGGTCATTGTATTGCACCTGCGTTGGAGAAGGAGCTTTTATCCCCACACTGACTAAGGTTTCACTTGTACTCTATCTTCAGATACCAAAGAATTAGTCTTTGTAGACTGTGGCCGGCGGTGGACCCGTTGTTTTTGGTTTGCCATCCGATACATATTTGCAGAGTTATGGGCACATAGCAATTTTAGACATGGATTTAATAACTCAAATCAAGGCTGCTGGTCATGAGCTCGAGAAAGTGTCTTAAAACCTAGTGATATAAAGGCTACACCTTGACAGACCATAATCCAGCTATGATCTCACTGCATATTTTGTCTATTTAATATGTCCTTGGAAGTTCCATACGGGGAATTTAATGGTATAATCAGATAGAACATCAAACGCACGAGTCGCTACCAGGGATGAACGTGCCATCGGAGTTCTCGCAACCGCAGACACCGTCGGTGGGGTCCTTGATGCAAGTGGTGCCGACACCAGAAGACTCGCCGTTGTCACTGCAAGTTGTTAGCTCTGTCTACTTAGTTCCAAACTGCTTTGGGTTTATTTGATTGCACTCTGTTACAAGTCTAGGAGGAAGTGAGAGTACTTACTTCCAGAAGAAAGTCCAGTAATCGGCATCAGCGGTCAGCTCTGCATCAGTAGGCGCGGTGCAGGTGTACGCCGAGCAGGTACCGTAAGGTGCACCGTTGTTCCCATCGTACTGGTGGTCGGTCTTGAAGACGGCGAAGGTCTGGGTGCCAGAGACGCGAGTGTTGTAGGCGCACTCAGCAGCCTGGATGGCGTTCGACACCTTGGTGGCTGTCGAAGAGCAGTCAGCAAGCAAGTTGCATGACATGGTAACGACACTGCTGTGAAAGTTACAACATACCAGAGCAGTTGGGGCTCCCAGGGTATTTGCCCTTGGTGTTGCTGGTAGCCGGGTCGAGCGTCGCGCTGACAGAGGCGGCAATGGCCAGGATGGAGACGATGTTGGAAAGACGGAGCATATTGAATTGATGCTTGCAAAGAAAGGGAATGGCGGTGAACTCTAGTAGTGAGCTAGTAAGATTCAAGAGAGCTTATTTATCTAGCCCAAAGTAGCTTCTATCCATTGTCTTTATACCTACCGCGTAGTAAGAGTCTACGGTGGTGCCGCCTCACCCGAAAATGTGGTTTTAGGTAGAGCTTAGTACGAATGAAACATATTGTTGTGGATAGTCCAGGCGTGCTGGACACCGTAGTTCGGCGCGACTGTGGAGTGTAGGCCCCTATCCCTCTTCCCCATATTACAGAATAATCTAGCTGGAAGAATGGAATAAATTTTCCCTTGAGAGAGTGGATCGTGTAAGGATAGCTTCGTTTCCAGTAGACCGACATGCCTCCTCAAAGCTCGGATGGACGCACGGGTTTATGACGCGGCACGGAATATTCGAAACAGGCCCATGGTCGTATTATTCCCCGTCAGGACAGACACGCGATAAAGCAATACCGTTGAGGCAAACATTTATAGCATCCAACAAGCGCCTTTGTTTCTGGTGGTAGTGGGGACCAAGCCAGGTTCCCCGGTGATGACATGGAAGAGGTGTTAATCAATGATGAGACTCGAGCAACGCGTCAGAATTAGCATGTTGCCCCAACGAAAATGAAGATTAAGAGTTGGCCTATGCTTTGAAAATACTTGGTGACGTCTGTATGATAGAGATACAGCATTGTGACCACAACCTGGTATGTCCACTCTCGGTAAGCAACGGAGATAAAGCGACGGTCTCCCGACACTCTCACCGCCAAACTTGGACATGTAGCAAAGGACATCGCTGATCATGACTGGCCAGGCCCTAGTGGTCGTTTGTGATATACACTTACATAGTGCTGGCCTGAACACTGTTGTTGGGCAAATGCAGAACGCATAACTTTGATCAACAATAAGGATGGGTATCAGCAGAAAAATGCAGAATGACACAAAAGGTTTCCCCTCTCCCCATTTACTCGTCTTCGTTCCAGGCTGCTGCCAGTCGTCGTGGACGAAACACCGCGAAGAAATACCAACAGCCGACAGTTACCAAGGTGAGAACCGCAGCAATAAGTACGTAAATCCATAGATACGCTGATACTGTCACTCCGCCTCCTCCCGCGTTCCAGTCAAAAAATGTCATACTGAAGACTCCCTACCCTCCAAGTTAGTGACTACAGACGCACAGCAAATGCTCAGTGAGTGACTTACGGCAAGGAATGTGCCTGGTAGGAAAATCATGGTCAAAACCGCAATAGATCGCATGTACCTTGAGTCTTGCTTCGTTGCTAGAGCAATCTCGACGTTTGTCTCCCCTTGAGCCTGTAACGAGTTAGCTTTTGGATCCTGGGGGACCATTCGTGTCATACCCATTGTGTTGCCATTGCCATTCCGTCCACCCGCATTGTGCAGTCCCGAATCCAGTCCTGATATTCGTCTCTAATCATTAGCAGACGACCCTTAATTTTCTTCCCGGCCCCGATTGTGCCCTGATTGTACTGATAGTCGAATTCCCCGACGTCTGAAAAACGCGGCATCGGTATCATCTCTGTTCCCTTTTCGCCTGCAAGTCTTCCACGTACGCTATTGGCTTCTCCGAACGGAGAATAGTCACTATCTGGGATTGAGGTTTTGTTCCAGTGTAGATGAGTGAGATCATCATCAGAGCCACTGTCTCTGTGCACACCCTCCGACATACCTCTAGCTAAATCATACTTGCCCGGCAAAGCAAGCCTCTGAGTTTGAGCTGGCTTGTACACAGACTTCTCGAACTCCTTCAAGTCTTGTATCATTCTGCCGAGTTGAGTATTCCAACTCAATAATCCGTTTCTTAGGTAGGTAGTATCCAGCCAGGCCGTTCGCTTTGCCATGTTCCTCTCGTCCGAATCGACACGCTTGGGCATGTCTATATCGCCGGAATGGACGTCTAGTTCCAGTATTCTTGTTTCCAGCATAGCAATTTTGGACTGAACAAGCTTCATGTGCCTTGATCTCTCGAGCTCGGCGAAGATACCGGGCATGAGGACTGGATGTGTGGCCTCTTCTTGGACAAGAGCCAGTCGCTTGATGATTTCCTTCTCAATGGGTGCTGTACATCCGTAGATAATTGCGAAAGTCAACTCGCGCTCGGGAAAGTAAGTTTCCGATAGAGCAAGATCCATGTCCCAAGCATTTGAGGATCGACAGTTGTAGACTGCGTAACATTAGCCTTTACGTGAGCATCAGGAACAGCGCGGTGTATCGTACCATGCGCCTGTTGCCGAATTTGTACGCGTTCAGAAGAGAAAAATGGCACATCAGATCGACTGATGACACGGGCTATGGAGCTGTGTGTGAAGAAGGCATCTGTGATCTGTTCGAATGTCTCGCGCGAGAAAGGGAGTGTTCGGACACCACGGCGGCCACTCCCCGCTGCAATACCAGTGCTGCCCTGGTTCCCTGATAGCTTCTCTGAAAAGGTAGAGAACGTAGTTGCCCTGCTTTTCTGAAAAGATATCGAAGGTTGGATATCTGCTTGCTGAAGCCAGGCGCTAGATGACATCTTGGTACCAGATGGGCCAGGAGGCTCTCCAAGTCGCTTGGCCAATCTATCAACGATATTAAATTAGCCAATGCAATTAAAATGAAGCAATGGGAGTAGTACATCAGCACCAGTCCTGACTCGGGCCGATCCGCGGTGGGCAGCTCCTGGAATGGCATGGTTAGCTAATGTAGATAGTGGTGGTTATTCAGGTGCGCACTTGTTGAAGCCAGCTGCTCCATTCATTGTCGGATTGTAATGATGAGATCTGCGCTCGGTACTGATGGAATAAAAGTAAGCATGCGCTATTATTGAGTCAAGCAATGACCGACCTTATTGTCCGACAACAGGTGAACGACGGTGCTTTCTCGAGGCACATATTTGAAGACATTGGTGAGGTCACTCTCGCTCAGGCCGACATTATCGCGCGCCCAGTCCATTTCTCACAGACTGACTTATGTCTAGTCTAGACCAGAATCTCGCTCCTCCGGGGAGCGGGAAAGCAATCGACGGCCGCGGTTAAGGACGGCGACGACTGTAGAGTGGCGACTGGGCAGTTGTAGTTGAAATCAGGCTGAGGGGAAGAGAGAGAAAATACGGAACACGAAACTGAGGCGGCGGGTAGTTGCAGGCAACTAGCGAAATGCGGAACGGCCTGTGTAGTAACTTAGTAGGTTGGTGGGTAGGTGTGCTGCTGCGCCCTCAAGAGTGTCAGATGGGCAATGCCACCCGACAAAGTGCGAAAAGGCCGCGGCCAAGCTCCAAGCATGTAGACTACATACAGCCTGGCGAGGCATTCTACTCATACCCAAACAACAACAAAACGTGGCACTCATTCTCTTGCCTCGACTTCAGATGGGACGTGCCACGACATCGGGCCAGGCCGGGCCGCCTGTGATCCTCCTTTCTTCAAGCCTCGCTAAAATCCAGCCGCAGATGTTTTCCGGGCTGTTTCCCCCGTCAACACGGCGGTCTGCTGGACCCAGATAACCAACCCCTGCATCTTTGTCTACTTGATATCGCCCTGCATGCTTCGAGTGGCCGGCGGTTGGCTGGTGAAGCTGGCTACGTGCTGCGGGCTACTGCAAGTCGTTGCACAGCTTCGCACTGCCCTCCTCATTGCCACTAGAAATATATTTGCCAATCGCATTTGCTGAGTAGACACGTCGGTACCGTCATATAAACTGGTGACTCCGTCGCTGTGTTGGTTGCTCACCCCCCCCCCCGGGCTCCCACTCTGTTAAATAAAACGTTTCCAGCACAGCACCAACGTGTTTCCGAAAACCACCAACATGGGGCGCGAAAAGAGACATCGGAAGATGGTCATCATCCAGGCCCGGTATATCGACCAGATGGCCCTAGAGGTTTTTTTCTCCGTTCTTTTCGGACCTGACCGTGCCGAAGTAATCGTATGAGAACTCAATTCTACCACCCACAACTGGACGAATTTATTGACATGACAACCTAGTGGACACGCGGTCACTACCAATGCAAGCTTCCTCGCGGGCTCAAGGAGGTACAGATATTTTTCCTCTTGATAGCACGTATTGTATCTGACTTGTATGTCTAGCATGAGCTCCAGATACTCAATCAGGGAGTGGAGATGGAGCACTACGAAGAGATGTAGCTTGTTGTTGCAGGCTGCATGTTCTGGCCAGGGGCCCGGTGCTCGAGAACCCCCACAGATCAGCTTCATCATCATGTTCAAACAGAAAAAGAGGGATACGGCTCAGGATACAAATAAGAGATTCTCAAGCAACAGCATCAGATGAAAAAAACTAAACAAGAATGAAATATCGTTCAAATCGCAAATTGACACTGATCCAGACCAAATTATAGAAAGAGAAGCCATCATTATTCACCAGTCTTACTTGCCCTGCGCCTTCACAAGCTGCTCCTTAGACATATTCTCCGCGTTGCCTTTGTGCGGCGCTAGCAGACTGGCAAATCGCGTCGCGAGCTCCTTCGCTCTGCTGTTGAGGTCTACCACGACAGCTTGAGGGACCTGTCGGGGATCAGGTTCCGGCCACTTCCGTGGACAACACTTCGCAATGTAATCAATGTCCGTCTCGTCCTTTGCCCTCTTGTCCATGTAACTGAGCTTCCTGACGAGATATTCAGACGTTGCTCTTTTTTTCGAGGGCGACAGAACGATGACCATTTCCTTGTGAATCAAATCCAGAAAGTCGTGCACAAACTCCGTGCACCTTTCTTTTTCATGCAATGATCGCATGCACTGATTCCAGGCGGCATCAAGTCAGCTGCGGCACTGCAGATAAGTTAAGCGGTGGTCACATACCTCCGTCACGCTGTCCTTCACTTTGACGACGTGCCTGTTGCTGTCTTGGTGGGCCTGAATGTCGAAAAATATGTTGGATATGGAGTGTGTCATGATATATAGCGTCTTGCGCTTGTCGGCAAATGCAGTCCTCTCTTGGTTATCTCCTAACAACCAGCATGCCTTCTCGAGGAAGAGGCAGCCCATAGTCCAGATGTCGAAGGCTCGAGATATGGCCCCCCCTTCGATGTCGCATTCGGGTGGACGGTATCCGGGCGTCTGGGGCACGTTTGCGTTAGGGATGTTGGACTTGCTCTCGTCCCTATGCACCTCGGTGAGGCCAAGGTCCGTGATCACGAGGATTCCCCTCTTTTCGGTCGGAGACTCGAACCAAAGTACGTTCTGGGGCTTCAGGTCTCCATGCTTTCCGTACACATCCGACGTATCTAACTCGTTCCTGTGCGGGTCGTGGATGAATTTAAGCGCCTCCATGAGCCCTTGGATCTGTTTAGATATCCATCGCATGTACGCAGGATCAATGGCTCCTGAAGGGCTGAGCGGAACTGTGGTTTCTGCCCAGAATTCATCGAGATCGTACTTGGCGCGTGGGAACAGGAGTTGGAATTGTCCCTTCCAAGTAAAAGCGGACAGGAGAGTGATCAGACAAGGGTGATCCTTGCCACTGAACCGAGTGAGCATGTCGACTTCCTTCTGCCAATCTGCCTCTTTCCTCGTGTGTTTCTTTTTCTCTGGCGGTTTGAGAGTTTTCACAGCGACGCAGCTGTCGAAAAGCGAGACCTGTTACGATAGCGAGTTAGTAGAAACCCCCCGGGACACGATGAGGGGAAACTTACCGATTTCAGCAATTCATGAAAGCCATGAGATTTCGAGTCAATCTTGTACTTTTTTACGTTCGAAAACCCGCCTTCTCTCTCGTCATTGTGACCGTCGTGGTTTTCTCCGAGACTCAACCACGGAAGCAGCGTATCAGCAGAGATGTCATAGAGGTTGATCTTATTGTCCTTGCCGAGACCGAAGAAGTGGACCGAGACTTGTCGTTGATAACCCTGAAAGCTGTCGAAATCCCGCCCTGTCCACTCACACGTTTTGAAGCATGGGTGGATTTCCCCATCGTTCCTGGAGAGGGCCAATCCACGCTTGGGTGTCAACTTCTCTTTAATTTGTATAAGAGGGAGGCATTTGTCGTGAATATCGTGTTCAATGAAGGCTCCGATATCTTTGCCTTTGTTTTGTAGGATTAGGATCGTAAAAACCTTCATGTACGATTTGGACTTTTCTCTGGTCGGCACAATGTGGTCGCAGTAGCGCTCGATGTTGCTTTCATCAATTCCGCACTCCTTAGACTTTAGGGCTCTGAGTACTCTTTCCCGCGTCATTATCTCTTTCAAGATGGTCAAGGGCCAGAACGAATTTTCATTCCTGTCATGGTGCTCTCGAGCATGGCGCCTCAACAATTCGTCGAGGGTGTCGTAGGGGTCGTCAAGGCTTGGCGACACTGGCGCACAGAGAAACTCTCCATGACTGCTTGCGATGCTCCCTGGCGGACTGGAGGCGCCTCCGTCATCTGGGACACTCTCTGGGGGCGATGGAAAGGCCGCTTCGGCAGGTGTGACTTTGATGGTCGGCGTGTTATTCGTCGGTGGCACTTCAGCTGGAGATGGGGACCACTGGAGGTGCGTCGTTAACCTCAAAGTAGGCGGTGAAGGATGTGGCATCATGTGGCGGTCAGAATGAGACAACGGAAGGTAGCCTGGAGTCTGGAATCTGTTGTTTGTTACAGCCTTAGGTATTTGGGCGAGAAAGTCGCTAATTTAAATAGATATTCAGCCCGGGATGCCGCTTTCAAGTTAGATGCATCCCCACGAATTTCGCCTCACTTTCAGCAAATCCCACGCGTTCACCCAGCCCGACTTCTCTCCGCCCTTGTCTAAATTTCGTATTTGCCCACCATGCGAACTTGCATGAGCTGGTCTCTGGCTGCAGGTTTGCCTAACGACATGGTGTGCTGGGGGTGAGTCTGAGTGGAGCTGGGATAGGCTGCAAGTCATGGAAATCCAGAAGGCAACAGGCAGCGAATGATAAGGCATCGAAAGCGGCTAAATGGGAGTTGGTGTTTCATGCACCTCTGCCTTCTTACAGTAGGGTGGGATTTGCTTTTTCTGGGGGAATCGGCAAGCCGAGGGTGACCCAGCATTACCAACCGAACCAGCTTGGAACTAAAACCTCGTGAGGCAATTACTTGCCGCAATTGCTGGGGTGTGAATTGAAATGGCCATATGACCGTGGTGATGAAAGGCTGCACTTTTACCTTGGGTCCGACTTCAACCCCTCTCTTGTAACTCAGGGCGAGTAAGATAGATAAGTGGTCAGTTGCCGCATTTCTCTTGATCAACGGGCCTCTACTTCCATGTCAACGGATCCAGTGTGTGCGAAGACGCATCCTCTATCTGGTGGCTTCGCAAATATAGTAACTGCTTCGCAAATATAGTAACTGCTTCGCATTGTGCTGTCTTCGTCCGCAGCATTGTCGAAGTAAGCGAGGCCGCCAGGACCAGCGGGGTTTGGCACAGATGATATGAACTAGGGCTGGCCGATGACGTGGATGAAGAGGGTAAGAATCACTCTTACACAGTGCGCGGCACACTGGCGATAGTGTAGATGTGCTCCGGGCGGTGCTGTTTATCTGTATACAGCATCAAGGGGAATCGCGATGCGTCTGGTCTGTTGACCTGCGTGCAAAATAAGTGGAAATAAAGCCGTCCGTCCACTGCTGCCACTAAACTCACTAACCCCTGCTCCCGGGCCTGCGGCGGAACAGCCGACATCACGCCAGCGGCTTTGTACTCCACACTCTCTCCTCATGCAACCATTCCGGACCTCCGCAACAATGAACCCGAAGCCGGAGTAGCTTCCGGGGCATGCGCCGTCCTCTGCCCGAAGTCCTCGAGGCCACCATCATGGCTGCCAACGATTACCAATGGCCGACCCTGTCCATTCGCGATGAGATGAGCGACTTCTGGGAGGGTTGGCCTGAGGTCATCGCCCGCAGCAGGACCAACGGCTTCATCAGGTCTTCCCCTGATCTCATGCTGGCCGTCCTAGTCACCGTCGCTGCCTTTCTGTTCCTTGTGCTTGCAAAGCTCTTCGGCATCGCCAGTTTCATCTGGTCGCGTCTCGTGCCCTGGGGCTCGTACCACCGCGCGCGACGAGAACGCAGCAAGCGGGATGCCTCGTTTCGATTGATGTTTCTCAAGCCTGCGTCCAAGAATGTAGTTCGCCATCCTCTCACGCGGCCCTCTTCCCCGGCCGCGGTCCCGGGCTCCTCCGACTACAGGAAAGACCTCTTCTTCGGTCGTCTCCCAGCCGAGATTCACCAATCCATCCAGCTTTATGCCTTCGGCGAGCGTACAGTCCATATGGACTTGCAGTTTGAACGGCCTTTGAATCTAGTCGAGGAGAAGCCGTACCCCTCGTGGGATATCCATGCCAAAATCTACCAGACAACCACCACACCTGATGCTCATCTGGCTACCTCCGAGGAGATGAGATGGAGATGGTTTAGCTGTGTTTGTCACCGGTTTCCGCCCAAGGGGACCCAACTGTCATTTGGGAGGAGACGCAACTATCCTTGGGGACACTTCCGCGAGCCAGATGTCGACTTATGCCTTACAGGGTCTGGCTTGTGTAATGAATGGCCCGGCGAGTGGCCAGAAAAGTGTCAGATTGGCATCATGGGGTGGCTGTTAACATGCCGAAATGCGTGAGTCCTCCATCTCCGAGTAGCTCCCACACAGGCGGAAGCTAATCAGATCCATCACTAGATACATGGAGGGCACTCGAATATTGTACAGTACTAACACCATCCACATCGCCTCGCCTGTTCTTCTCCGTAGCCTCCAGGAAGTCATTCCCAGCCAGAGAATTTCAGAACTGACTTCTCTCGAACTTGTCTGGAAACCAAAACTATTACCCTTCAGTCTGGCTTTCACCAGCTATCGCCAGACTGAGTCAGAGCTGTCTCGGCCCAAGCCCCTCATCTTCCCTGCCCTCAAATTCCTCCGCATCACATTCAAACGACTAATCTATGGCGAGATTGACGAGGCAACGGGACTCGTCTGGCCTTATGAAAGCAAAGCGCTGCTTGCCGACAAATTACACAACCATCTACTCCCCACAATAGATCGACTTCTAGATAGGATCGTGCCACCCAGCACCGATGTCACAATATCGTGCTCAAAATGGGACTGGTATGAGATGATAGACATGGCACTTGTTGAGAAACAAGGAGAGGAGAATACGAAGACACAAAGAGCAGATATCGAAGGATTGAAGTGTTGGAGGGAGATACCCAGAGAAATGAATGGCCCAGATGAAACAACGTCCCCAGGAGCGGCACCCGATGAAGCCCGGATAGGGGACTATGAAAGAAAGAGTTTGCGAGAAGGGTACTGGATCCACATGCCCATCGAGGATGTGCATCTTAATCAAGGCAGTAAGTTGTTGTTCCTCGCGCATGGCATCAGTAAGTTCCTAGCTAATTATCAAGTTGACTATGACTGGACAAGACATAACTTATACAATCTTGGAGAGAAGGAGTATCGCTACTGTTAGTAGATTGCAGCGGGGAAACGGATTCCCGATATAGCCCAGGCTCCATGCGGAGATGGAGATGCGATTTCTGCATTGTTTTGATTTTAGACCAGGTCTACAGGATATGGTTATTCGAGAGAATGGTATCTGATAACAATGCGGGATTGGTGTGATTGCGAAAGAGACTGCAACTGCTTTCGCAAGCTTCCAAGTATGCCCAAAATCTATACTAACTACTATGCATCTTCAACCAAAGTCGGACAAGAACCAGCTTCATGATGTATGTACAATCATCCCTCAACTACCATCTAGCTCAAGCCTTGCCGAAGAAATCCTCGACGGCCTTGGTGAACTGGTCGGGATCTTGCAGGGGCGCGAAGTGGCTCACACCAGGCAAGATTTGCAACTTGCTTCCCTTGATGGCGGTGTGCAGCTTCGCGGGCACGTCCAAGTTGATCGCTTCCTCGTGCTCAGCTCCGACGACGATGACCTTGCTTCCATCAATCTCTCCCAGCTGCGCATCCGTGAACTGCGGCAGCGTCGCCTCCATGAGGCCAACCTTGTTCGCGAAGGTGGTGAAGTTGGCGCTGGGCTGCAGGCTGGCGTACTCGGTGCGGCAGCGGCCGACAAACTCGGCGAAGATGGCCGTGTCGGAGAAGGTGGTGTTGGACTGCGCGACGGTCGCGGCGCCGCCGAAGATGAAGGCCTTGTTGATGGGCGCGGCGGTGGTGGGGTTGATCAGCGCGGCGAGCGTGGTCATGGCGCCGTCCGACCAGCCGACGACGTTGTAGGCGGTGACGCCGGCAGTGGCGAGCTGCACGTGGACGTCGTCGGCCATCTGGTCGTACGTGAAGGTGTCTTGGGCGTTGAAGGTCGAGCGGCCGTGGCCCCGACGGTCGACTGCGATCACATAGTGGCCCTTTGCGACGAGGCGGGAGATGACGGATCCAAAGTAGGCCGAGTAGCCGAGGCCGCCGTGGTCCATGACGATGGGAGTGGCATTGGCCTTTTGGTTGTACTTCTGCAGCCAGAGATGGACGCCGTTGATGAGCGTGGTCTCGGTGGTGATGGGAGACGGCAGGTCGGGAGTCGGCGGCAGCGTGAGCCACACGGGGGTGGACTGGCGGATGGCCACGCCATTGGCGCCGAGGACGAGCGCGGTCCAAGCGACTAACGAAGTGAAGATCATTGTGTTATTTATGAATGAGGACCAGAGGAGAGAGGTGGATGGGTCATGATCTCAACGGTGGCGACTAAAGGGTTCTATATATATGTATGAAATCTCAGTTCTCACGATCTTATTAGCGACCATGTAACCCCCGAGTGGGAATTCAGGGATCACGAATCTCGTGGCCCCGGCAAAGTCGGAAAGTGTCGACAAACTTTAAATATTCCAAACCCGTCTAGAGCTCGACAAGAGCTGGGGTACCTGGCATGGCAATTTCAAACTGGGTCTCTAGCCAGGCTGTGCAATTATAACGCAAAGCCTATTGAGTACGAACGCATTAAAGCTGGTTTTCGCCGGGCGATGCTAGCAGTAATGGCTTCGTGGCCGGCCATGGGACCGAACGACCCTTGGAAAGTGCCGCCTAGTATCCGTAACCCGTCTCAGAGTCATGTCCCTTCGCCTGCAATGTCTTGTGTACACCAGTTGCATAAATTCGCCCAGAGCGCATTCAAGCAACCCTCCGGTCGTGCCTTTCGCCCTGCTTCAACTCGGGACATCCGGAGGCCCGGCTCCCCGCCCCGGGCAAAAAGTGGAACATCAACGGGCTCCGTAATCGCCCTCGCCTACATAGTACGGGGCTTATTTACGAGCAAACGCGTCAAGGCCCTAGCAAAGTCATTGTCGGGGCTCCGAGAGGGAGAGTCGATGGAAATCGCAGTGCTAGCATATTCTGCGTTTGATTTATCATCTATCTGGGAATTCACATCGTCAGACTACCGGTAAAGGCCCCTTATCCTACCTACCCAAGCCATTCTAGATTCAAAGCCCTCGCACAATAGAGATCTCCTCGAACGTTGTTTCCACCGCATCTTTTACCTTCAAGGCAATCTCCTTGATTTCCTCGCTAGTGACTGTGTAGGCAGGTGCAAGAAGCACGTGGTCGCCTGCGATTCCGTCCTTTGTGCCGGTGCCTGGGTACAAACTGATGCCAATGTCGTTTAATGCCTTGAGATGGACGGCGTTGGCAATGTTAGCCAACGGTGGGAACGGCTCTTTGGTTGCCTTGTCGACCACAAACTCAATCTTGGAATGTCTTAATTAGCAAAAGCTCCGCAAACGACGCAGTGATATTTACCCCCCAAAAGAGCCCTCTGCCTCTGACGTTGCCCACGTGGGGATGGTCGTCGAGATACTTGTGCAAAAGCTGCTCCAGATAAGCTCCACTCTTGCGAACATTTGCAACGAGATTCTCTTCGCGGATAATTCGTTGCACTTCCAGTGCTGCGGCGCATGCAACAGGATGTCCTTGGTAAGTGTGACCGTGCGAAAAGGTCCTTCAAGTTTCGTTAGCGAGCCGATATTGAATGCCGGAGATGACGTCGGCATAGACAACAATGGCATACCCAGTTCCTCTCTCCAAAGCATCAGCGACGCGGTGGTTGATCAACATTCCCGAAATTGATGCGTAGCCTCCGCCCAATCCCTTCGCCATGGTTTGGATGTCTGGTACAACATCTTCCTGCTCCCAAGCGTGCAGCGTCCCACATCGTCCCATTCCAGACATGACCTCTACCCCGACGTTAGCAAAAGGCCTTTTGGCAAGGATATTAGAGCGGGTTTCAGACCGTCGAGGATGAGTAGGGCTCCGTGTTTGTCGCAGACTTTCTTCATGGCCTTGAAATAGCCGGGCACTGGAGGCACGCAACCCAGAGCCTATCGATGCCATGTTAGTCGAGCAATAAAACACATCAAAGGCAGTATTGGGATCTGGGGAACATACAGCTCCGACCACCGGCTCGGCAACAAAAGCACAAACAGTCTCAGGGCCAAGTTCGAGGAACTTGCGATCCAGTTCATCGGCCAGTTGCTCAACGTACTGTTCAACGGTCTGGCCTGCGTTCATCCCTCGATAAGCATTGCAAGGAGACACTCGGGCAATGTTGGGGAGCAGCATGTCCAAGAAAAGACTCCGTCGTGAAACATGGCCACCCATTGATAGTGCGCCCAGTGTTGTTCCGTGGTAGGAGCCCTCTCTAGCAATAAAATTGATTCGTTTGGGTTGTTTGGGGCTGACTTCCATGTAATATTGGCGCGCCATCTTCATCGCCGCCTCCATTGCCTCTGAGCCTAGAGGAGAGAAGCATCCATTAGAGCTCAAGTTCCAAGTTGATTTCTGCGAGGACTCACCAGAGCACATGATATAGGCCTTGGACATGGCTCCTCCCGTACCCTATACAAGTTCTGTTGCCAATTGCTCTCCAATTGGGTGGCTGAAGAACATGGAATTGCAGTACGAAAACTTGTCAATCTGATCAACCATGGCTTGCTTCACTCGCCTGTTGTTGTATCCAATGCATGCTACAGCCGCTCCGCAGGTTGTATCCAGCATCGTATGGCCGTTGGAGAAGGTTATCTGATTCCCACTCGTTGATACCACTTGTAGCGGTACGGTCTTGAGAGTGCGATGGAGCACGGCACTCGGGGGGTGAGAATCCTCCATGCAATTCCCGAATATGCTCCCTTTCTCGGATTCCGGGGTCGGAGGAGCCATGTCGGCTGTGGCAGAGGCGGCCATCATTGTGCAAGTTGGATCTTATCTTGCTACGTCACACGTGTACGTATTGTTGCGGCGCACAAAGGACGATAGTTGAAAGCCAATACAGAATGCTTTTGGATTATAAGAAAGAAATGTAATGGTCCAAAGCTCAGGTATATGAATGGATCTTGTGAGTCACGGGGATTATCGTTACAACGGGCTTGTGTTGGGAACGGCAGGGTTGATAAGGCTAAATACTTCGTATCAGTGGCGTCACAATATGCATGCGACGCCTCGATACGATGTCGGAGGTTGTCCACGAAGGACGAGTCAATCAGAAGATCGTAGCCTGCATACCGTGCTACCTTATCTTTATCAGGAAAAGTTACTCTAGGCTTGATCCCTTGTCACTCACCAACTTGATAACGGCGTGTTGGCGGTGTGCTGTCTGATCCAGGCTGTGATAACGCGTCATTTCGTATCTGTCTCTTATGATTGTGCAGTAGATCAAGATATTCCCATCTCTATAATCACTTATCATGTCTTATTCATCGACTTTCAACATCGTCGAAGCATACGCTGCTCAACCACTTTCAGTTCCCATCTACGTATAGCATGAATGCCAATAAACTTGGAGACGAAACTCAAGCACGCCGAAATCCATTTCTGTTTCTAGAACTAAGCTCCTGCCGCTCTAAGCTGAGTTGGTGTTGAGGTCGGGATGAGCTTGGGTTGAGGTCTGAGCAGGCCCATTTCAGGGATCATATATTCCTGTCAGGGTCCCTTGCACGGAGCACATCTAGGACCACATCAATAACGTCCTGGGTCTGTTCAGTAGTTTGACCGTCACTTACTCAGGATCTCCCTTGCCGCTGCACCGGCGATGATTAGGCAAGAGAGGAGTAGTAACAGGTAAAGCAATGTATGCTGAAAGACAAGGTAATTTTCGAGATACAACATGGCCCAAGATAGACCAGATCATTGACCAAAGTACCAAGATTCAAGTGTGCTGCCCTTCTAATCATGAAGTCTAGTTGCATCAAGATACCTGCAGACGGACCTAGGCATGAGTTGTTCGCAAAGATCCTGATCATGCATTAGATGATACAGCTGTTGTCTTGCTTATTCCTCGCCGTAATCAGATCTCAAGGCTTGCTAAATACGATAGCCTTAACAAAACCCTCTCCTCGAAGTCAATCTCATACAGCTTCAACGCTTCATCACTGTCCTGAGTCTGCGATGGGAACTTCAAACAGACTGAAACCACCGTCTCGTAAACCTTCCCCATAGAGCAGGCCAGTAAAAGAACTCGATAATTGAGCAGCTTCTGCTTGCACTGCTCCGCGCTGGGTCCTGGGAAGGATGCAAGTTTCTTTATTCGTCTCCATAGGTCGATCTGAAGGACGATGATACCAAGGCTATAGTAGTCGTACAGCAAGCAGTATCGCTTATTTTCACTGCTGTACCCGGGATGCTGGTAGTATTTTGAGTACTCATCTAGAGCCGGCCCTTCGGTGAAAACGTTCTGGTCGTTTTGTCGACCCTGACCGAAGCCTGTAAGATAAGGACGGAAAGCCCATGCCTCTTGGCCAGTGACATCTGGGAAGAAGGTTACAGCAGCTGCTGAGAGATTCTTGTGAGCCCAGCCAAGCTTATGCACCTCGCCGACTGATTTGGCCAGACTCCAGGCCAGGACGAAGCGTCGCCTTGACGGTGGTGGCGTCAATCGAACGCCTGAGCCTGGAACAGATCTTTGGCCTTCCGAAGAAGACTCAACCTACACTTGGGCACAAAGGTGATGATACTATCTTGGCTTCGCGCCTTGACAATTTGTAGTCATAGCTGAGAAGGCGTGGTTATAGCATTGACGGTAGGAGTACGGAGCGTTCGAGCCGTGATCTGGGTTACCTGCCCCGGCCCAGGACTCTCACCGTGGCCGACTGCATAATCATCCTTAACCCATCCTTACGCACGCTTCGTGGGCAAGGATACCAATTCACCTGACTGACATGAATCATCAAACCGTGGATCCTGTAAGGCAGCGCCGCTTTTACGCATTTCGCAACGATGGCCTTCAGACAATATATTATTGTTAGGAGATATGAGACGGGTCATACCGGTAGATAGGCGGCGAAAAGAACCCGGTATGGTTTCTTGCTACTTACACAACGGCTTCTTTTATTTCTGGATAAGTTTCAGTCCTTCTCCCCACTCCAATCAACCCTCAGTCCGACTTAACTCATTTGATATCAACACAAGCCCGTAAAATCTGTGAGAACTTCGAGGGCTCGCATTACTTGGTTTTGAAAACGTCACCTCTCTAATATCTTCCACAGAAGCGAAAGGCAATCGATATCAAGGCTACCTACGTGCTCGTTGAGCTAGATTTTCCTGGTCAGGGTAGAACTGATCAATACTCTTGCAATACCTTAATAGTTCTCCATAGTGTGTCTACCACCAAGGCTAACTATAGGCGTTCGATGTTGCACCGTTCATGAGTTGGAGGAATAGCGGATCACGTCTCGAACCTAGACCATTTGAGCATGTATTGGAGGCAACACAGTCTACAGATTTATTTCACGCACATGCTCCCACGTGCAGACCAGGAAGGCGAGTGGTAGCACTGTGAACAACAAAGCAAGAGCTGTGAGACACGACCTATGTCCGCTTAGTATCGGCACGTCGAATCATTCATACACAACACCTACTCCAGTGTTGCCTGGAACATGTTGCAAGTATTAAATATGGAAAGAATCGCAGTCCGACTTTGGAACACCCAAACTACGATATCAGCCAGCAAACGAAGAGGGAAAGAGGGAAAGCGACAACGGTGTTTCGGCTTGTCGGACGCATGCCGCTGCGGGGGAGAAGATAAGAACCAGCCAGCAAACAACGAGATGGGTCTGATAAGGGCCCAAGGATTCGCGCAATTGATGGTGAGTGGTTGAGTCGCACGACCGGTCCTGCTTACCGAGTTAGGCAAGGTTGATATTCGCTATCACCGGTCAGGAGGCCAGACAGACAGATCGGTTGTCGTTATTGGACGGGCGTCTGGGGAATTAGTTACAACTACGACGTACCACTTGGAAGATGGAGTCGGGAAACCCCGCTTGTAAGCTTGCGGAGAGCGGAGACTGGAGAGGGCTCGGCTTTGTGATAATGGGACCGATGATATCCATGCTGCATACCGTCGGCCGTCGGCCGATGTCTTCCTTTGCCTGTATCTAGCGCTGTTAGCTCGCAAAAGAGTACTGTGTTTGGTAGAAGGCCTCGCTGACAGTTGCCAAAGTCATGTTCAAAACGCTCCTTCTCGGCCCGAGACTTGATCCCTTATTAATGCTTGCATGCTCCACCTGCGACCTGCGCCCGTGACTTCTTACATATTCTACTCTTGTTATTAGACTTCTTACTTACCTTATACTTCATTCTTCCACCTTCACTTCTCTTTGCTTTGTCCTCTTACACCACGTCTACAAAGCTGACTAGCTACAGCCCCCCCAAAATGACTCTTGTTTCAAACGCCAAGTCTTGGCAGGATAAGGCATCATGGGCCAGAGCACAGCGTGATGCCTCCCTTGCCAAGGTTGAGCCCAAGCTCCAGGGTCTACCAGATGAGCTACCCCTCAGCTCACAAGAGCTGCCGAAGTCGGTATTGACTCAAAGGGAGATTGAGATCACTGAGAAATACACTGTCAGTGAGCTACTAGCCGTTCTACGCGAGAGAAAGATTTCGGTGGAAGAGGTGGCGAGGGCTTTCTTGCGCCGAGCGGCTCTTGCACAAGCGGCCGTATGCAACCCACCTCGGTTATCGACATCACAAAGCTAACAACACCTTTAGACCAATTGCTTGGTAGGTCTCATGTGGGATGAGGCCATTGCTCGCGCAAAATACCTTGATTCTCTCCCCGAGCCGAAAGGCGCCCTCTTCGGCTTGCCCATCTCAACCAAGGAACACCACGGCATGGTCGGTCCGGACGTCGTCACTACTGCGTCGTTCGTCGCCTGGGTTGGCAAGAAGCATGGATCTAATTTGCTGTATGACACCTTCTGGGATGAGGGCTGCGTCTTCTATGCTAGGACAACTCAGCCTCAGACTATCATGCACTTGGAGACCAACAGCAACATCTTTGGGCGCACAGTCAACCCTTACAACCGTGACTTGACCCCAGGAGGTAGCAGCGGAGGAGAAGGAGCATTGCTAGGCATGCGCGGAAGTATTTTCGTGAGTTTGTGTCTTGCTCGACCATTGAGTTTGACCTAATAGAATCCAGGGCGTCGGCGGCGATATTGGTGGCAGCATCCGTTGTCCAGCAGCCCATGTTGGGGTATATGGTTTCAAGTATGTCAGTCTCTGGCATCTTTATTCAAATTAAAAAAAGACGTGCGATGCTAATGTCCTTTTTTTCTAGGCCGACTCTGAAGCGTATCTCGGTATCAGGTCAGAGGAGTATCATGGCTGGAAAGGAGACAATCGCGTCAACCGGCGGGCCCATGACCGTTGACCGTGAAGGATTGGAACTTTTTATGAAAGTCGCACTTGGGGCAAAGCCATGGCGTGTGGACCCGTCTCTCACCGTCAAAGAATGGACGCCTTACATCTTCACTAAGCCTATCAGAGTAGCTGTACAGTGGTGGGACGGTGTCGTGCAGCCCCATCCGCCCATGACCCGCGCTTTGAAGGAGGTTGCAGAGGCGTGTCGAAAAGCAGGTATGGAGGTTGTAGACTGGGACTCGGAGTCCCTGGATCACGCCAAGGCGTGGGATATCATCTCTGCCCTGTACTGGCCTGACGGTGGTGAGGAGGCTCTTCAGGTGCTCAGGGAAAGCGGAGAGCCTATCCTACCCTTGACCAAGTTCATTATTGAAGAACAGCCGACCGTCAAGAACCTTACCCAACACGAGCTGTGGGAGGTGAGTGTTCCTTGCTGCCTTTGCTTGACAGCCCACTGATGTTCTCATTTTACAGCTCTGTGGCAAGCGAGACCAGTACCGCGTAGATTACGCTCTCGCCTGGACAAACACCGCTAACGCAGATGGACGAGAGGTCGATGTCATCTTGTGCCCTCCGTCGTTTGGCGCCGCAACACCACATGACCAGTCCCGGTACTGGGGATACACGGCACAGTGGAATCTCTTGGATTACCCAGGAGCCGTCTTCCCCGTCACCACGGTCGATCCAACCAAGGATCCCAAGGATCTCAACTACGTTCCCAAGAATGACGAGGACAAGTTTGTCTATGACATGTACAGTCCAGAGAAGTACGCGAATGCTCCCGTCAGTCTGCAGCTCATCGGACGGAGACAATACGACGAAAAGGTGCTGGCTGCCCTGGCAGAAATTGAGCATGCGATGGGCAGGAAATAGACGAGGCATAGGCACTTAGACTGTTAGACAAGTGGCAGACTCACAGCCCAGCATATTGACATGTTGACGGCATGCTCTCTAAGTCTTTTACCTTCAGTCGATGCTCTTTGTAATTTCGTTGCGTTCTGTGCCTCTTCACCGCGGCTAGGCGAAAACTTGCCTCAATACAGGAAAGCAGGGTAAGAGAGCATCCATGTGAAGCAGATTCATGCATGTAACTTATAAGATGGACAGTCGGACACACCGGGGGTATTCGCAGACAGTTCCCAAGTAAGGAATAATGGACCAATGATAGACGATAGACAGAGTCATGCAATCAATTAAAGTCGCGTCGCGCCAAGTCAGCCCCTCGACGCGTTCCCGACGCGTCCTCCCTCTCCAATCAACACAGCCCGCCCACACAAACGTGTCCCACCCGATCCCATGGCAACTCAACTCCAGCAAAACTTCCCCCGCAACCCACACTGCCAGCCATCACCACCCACGGAGACGCCCACACAGCGAATGACACGACGACAAAGAGGGCACAAGCAGTTGAACCAGGAATCCCTCGACAAAGACCCTCTCCTCCACTGCGCTGCAACAACACGTCCGTCGCCCGCCATGGCTACTCCAAGCGATGCCGGATTCATGATGTCCGACGCCCCCTCACGGCCCGGCGTCGCAACACCCCGGAACTTTGGCTTCCCGTCGTCGTCGTCCGCCCGGCCGAGGGGCCCGCCGTCCGAGAACATGGGCACCCCGCGTGGCGATGATGAGGGCGATGGCTTCGCCGACGACCAGGTGCCCCGCAGCTCGAGGATCCCCGACGCCGCCAACATCTCCCGTGTGGAGGATCGCATTGGCGTGCTGGTCCAGGAGCACTTCGAGTCCTTCATCGACAAGTGAGTCTTGATCGCCTGGTGGCACAATGGAAAGGAGAAGCGATCCCTTGCTAATCATTGGTTTGCCCCAGCTTCATCGAAGACCCCCTCTCATCAGGCGCTCCCACGTCCAGCGCCGTCACCACCGACAAGTACTACGTCGCCCAGATCAACGGCATGCGAAACCTCCAGCTCTCGACCTTTTACGTCGACTACAAGCATCTCGCCTCGTGGGAGAACGGCAGTCTAGCCGACGGTGTCATGCGCCAGTACTACCGCTTCCTCCCCTTCCTCACCGCCGCCCTCCACAACATGATCGCCAAGCACGAGCCGCAATACTTCCGCGAGCATCGACAGCCCACTGCCTCGAGCAACCTGGCCACGTCGGCCGCCAGCCACCAGGGCTCTGCCAGCCAGTCCGAGTCGTCGCACCGCAAGAACGAGAACCAGCAGACGGACAAGCTTTTCTCCATCGCCTTCTACAACCTGCCCCTGGTCTCCCGCGTCCGCGCTCTCCGCGCCGCCAACATCGGCCAGCTCCTGTCCATCTCTGGCACTGTCACGCGAACCTCCGAAGTCCGTCCCGAGCTGTCGCTGGCCACCTTCGTCTGCGAAGCATGTCGAACCGTCGTTCCCAACGTCGAGCAGACGTTCCGATACACTGAACCCACGCAATGTCCCAACAACACCTGCCAGAACCGCTTGGCTTGGCAACTCGACATCCGTCATAGCACCTTTGTCGATTGGCAAAAAGTCCGCATCCAGGAGAACAGCTCCGAGATCCCCACCGGCAGCATGCCTCGCACCATGGACGTCATCCTCCGTGGCGAGATTGTCGACCGCGCCAAGGCCGGCGAGAAGTGCATCTTCACCGGTGCTTTGATCGTCGTTCCTGATGTCAGCCAACTGGGCCTCCCCGGCTTGCGACCGACCGCTATCCGCGATGACCGCAATGCGCCGAGGGGAGCCGATGCCGGTGGCACTGGAGTCAGTGGTCTCAAGGCCCTCGGTGTCCGCGACCTCACATACCGTCTGGCCTTCCTTGCCTGCATGGTCGCCCCTGACACAACCAGCTCTGGCCAGTCTGCTGGTGCCGGTGCTGCCGATATTGTCAACGCCCTGGCCCAGAACAACGCCAACGAGGGAGATCGGTCCATCGAGGACGCCCAGGCTACGGTTCTCTCGTCAATGAACCCTTCCGAGATCGAAGACCTCCGAGCCATGGTCCACGGCGACCACATCTACTCTCGCCTCGTCCAGTCCATTGCCCCCATGGTCTACGGCCACGAAGTTGTCAAGAAGGGCCTTTTGCTCCAACTCATGTCCGGTGTCCACAAGAGCACCCCAGAGGGTATGCAGCTCCGAGGAGACATCAACATCTGCATTGTCGGCGACCCTTCCACCTCCAAATCCCAGTTTCTCAAGTACATCTGCTCATTCGCGCCCCGCGCCGTCTACACCAGTGGCAAAGCCTCGTCCGCTGCTGGTCTCACGGCCGCCGTCATCAAGGACGAGGAGACGGGAGAGTTTACTATCGAGGCCGGTGCTCTCATGTTGGCGGATAACGGCATCTGCGCCATCGACGAGTTCGACAAGATGGACATCGTGGACCAGGTCGCCATCCACGAAGCCATGGAACAGCAGACTATTTCCATTGCCAAGGCCGGTATCCAGGCCACCCTCAACGCCAGGACGAGTATCTTAGCCGCGGCCAACCCCGTCGCTGGCCGCTACAACCGCAAGACCACCCTACGAGCCAACATCAACATGTCCGCACCTATCATGTCTCGATTCGATCTCTTCTTCGTCGTCCTCGACGAGTGCAACGAGCAGGTCGATCGTCACCTCGCGGAGCACATCGTCAGCATCCACCAGCTCCGCGATGAGGCCGTCGAGCCCGAATTCAGCACCGAGCAACTTCAGCGGTACATCCGCTTCGCCAAGACGTTCCGCCCTGAGTTCAGCGAAGAGGCCAAGGAGGTCCTGGTCGAGAAGTACAAAGAGCTCCGTGCCGACGACTCCCAGGGCGGCGTGGGGAAGAACTCCTACCGCATCACTGTGCGTCAGCTGGAGAGTATGATTCGTCTGTCCGAAGCCATAGCCAAGGTCAACTGCACCGAGGACATCAGCCCCGAAATGGTCATCGAGGCCTCCAACCTCCTCCGACAGAGCATCATCTCCGTCGAGCACGATGACGTCGAAATGGACGACGGCGAGACCCAGGAGGACAGCGAGACGCTCCTCCGCGCCGCCGACGCTGCGGCCGGCCACGACCGGGAGGGCGATGCCGAGATGGCAGAGGATGAGCCACCCACCGAAGGCTCAGCCGGCCCCGAGAAGCGCAAACACACCATCACGTACGACAACTACATCAAGATGGTCAACATGATCGTCCAGCGCGTCAACGACGGCGAGAGCGGCAGCGGCGAGGGCGTCGACGGCGAAGAGCTCGTCAACTGGTATCTCGAGCAGAAGGAGGACGAGCTCGACGGCGAGGACGACTACCACCGCGAAAAGGGACTGGCCAACATGGTGCTCAAAAAGATGGTCAAGGTACGCTACAACTCACCACATCCGATCCCCAGTTAAGAAAAGCACATCACTAACCCGTCTTCTAGGAAAACATCCTCATGGCGCTCCGAGGCGATGGTTCCACCGATGACGCCGGCGAGGGGAGTTCCGCCGCTGCTGCCCAGGTTGTTTACGTCCTACATCCCAACTGCGCAGTGGAAGAATACTAGGCCCGTGTTTCGATGAGCCGACAAGGGCAATGATCCCAAACAACGTCTAATGCCAATGTTGAAACGAGAGTAATGAACATGTAACGGGCACGAGCTGTCTTAGGCCAAGCGATGGGGAGGCCGGGTGGCGTTCTGGAGTATGTGGGAAATATCATGGGGGCATTTTGAGGCTGTTTCTGTCCTTCGGTAGAGATGCTTAAAGTCATTAAAAGAGGCTGGAAATGTTGAGATGATGTATAGATAAACCCGTAGAGCCGCTGGAGGTTCACTGGCCGATGATGAATATGATCAACGGATAAAGAATGAAATGGCTCGCTGTCTCGTGTTAATAAGTCTTGGCTGCGGATACCATGGGATAAGATGAACTGTCTCGAGGTCGAAAAGGGAGGCCTATGTTATTCGGAGTCGGCACGATTCTTCTTTGCTAACCCTGGCAAGGCCGAACTACTATTGGCAACTTCACTGACGAAGGCAGAGATAACATAAATGTGGGCAGTCACCTGGACTCGGCTGAGTGTAATGGAGACTACATCCTCGTCACCGTGAGCTTTCGGTTTGAGAGAGGTTCCACGACGGAAGAAAAGCTTAGGTGCTCTGAGACTAAATCCATGTAGATTCAAGTAGCCATCAAATCAAGCAGCAGCTTTCTCGGCAGTCTTCTTCTGAACAATCGCCATGATGGGTGCCGGGTCACAGTACAACCTATGCTCGAGAACCCGGCCCTGGTCATCAAACTTGACCACTTCCATCTCCGCGAATTCAAGTTCCTCGCCGCAAATCGACAGCCGGTTGTTCATATTGGCGAAAGCCGTCGTTCCGGCCGCGTCAACGCCTTGGGACAAGACCCGGCGCTCAACCATTCCCCAGAAGCTCAGCAGATTCTTGAACCCCGCCACGACCTCTTCCCTTCCATGAGAGGGCGGCTCGTTCATTCCCTTCTGATACATGATGACGTCGGGGCTTAGGTGGGAGACAAACTTGTCCCACTCTTCTTGAGGTGAGTCGGCTTTGAGAGTGCGGATGAGGGCCCATAATTCATCGAGCTTGGCATGGACGTTGATGGCTGCCATATTGGATAGGGTTGCAACAGAGTAGTTATGGTTTGATTGAGATGAGTTTGAGGAGAAGAAATTCTTAGTCCATCCTGCGCTCTAGGGATAATTGCTGGCTATTTAAAGCTCCTGGCGCTGACGTGAGCCTTTGACGGCACTGACGTAGACAGAAACGCCCCGACGTAGTATTGGCACTTTGAGAATGCCAATGCACCCGAGCTGAGCCGGATCGGAACGTTCCGTGCTCGAAGCTTGCGATGAAGTACGGTTGTATCAAGGTGACTACTATTATCGCTTCAGGCAGCTCTTGGATTAATTTTATGGGTTTAAGGACCAATAAGTCCCGCAACGACGACGTAGATAGATGCAAGCCAAGTGTCAAAAGGGATTCAGTTCATTTAAGAGTGCTAAAACGATTACTCACCCTGTAAACGTCGTAAGGCTGGCCGTCAGAGAGAGACAAGGCACCCTTCTCTAATAGCCCAAGCCCCCTCCTCGAAGAGGCTTGTGCTGTACCCCGGCCCCAAGCACTGCCTGCAGGAGCCTTGAGGAGGAATACATACCCATTATGATAGATGTGTCGAAAAGGATTAGTTGGGGGTTTCCAAACCCGAAGAAGAAAAGAAAATACACAAAAGTACCGCACGCGCGGCTTAGGCTCTGCCGTGTAAGTTAGTTGGCAAAGTTTTTGAAGTGTACGCCCCAGTGGCTATCAGTTGTGCATGTTTTCAACCCTCCCGCGAATGGTTGTCAATGGTCTGGAATAAATGAGATGTGGTATTCTTCGTGGCTGTGAAGCCATTCGGTTTCGTTGGGCTGGTGAGGTCGATGTTTCAGTGGGCGGTGAAGCCGGATTGTTCGTCGACGGCGTGGAGTGCGCCGGTGAGTCGCGGTGGGAGTGTGGGATCGAACGAACGATCTAGACATTGAGCAGGTCAAAATTGAAGTGTACACTCTGACGACTTCTCGCTTAGTAGCGTACTTGACTAGGCAGTCTGTCCCTGAGTCTACGAGCATACAATCGTCATTTCAACGAATGAGAAACCTTTATTAACTTCAAGGGGAGGAATTTGTCGAGCTATGAGTTACTTCATTCCTTAACGAACCCAGTTGTTCAAATAAGAGTTCCCCCATACTACCTTACTCCCCTATTAACACAACCTAGAATAGCTTAGTAGACGCCCGGCATATACGGCAAGTTGAACGATATGAAACTCGAGGCATCTGGCCTCGCACCATTCCGTTGTTCAGGTACGGTGAATTGGCCAATGTCTACAGATAAAAGCTCTAACAACAAATAACATAACCTCACAACGCGAAAAGAAGGTACTGGGTGGTAAGGAGGGGGGAGGTAGTCAACGCCAGGTGTAGCTACGTCAACATGAGCCAGTCTCGAGCAACAACGTCACTAGGAATTGCTCTCCTGTTCCGCCTGTGTCATGGGAAGTGATCATCAGGAAAAATACGAAATACAACGTCGAGTCATATACTAAGATAACCCAACGTGGATCAAGTTAGATTTCCTCGAATAGTATTAAGCTACTCGGATAAGACTGTAAATAATGCGTTTTCGTTTACCAACTATCAAGGGGAGCATCGTTGAACAGAAACACATTGACGAGAAGGTCTGGGCTCTGTGTGGGGAAGGGCTGCTCGGGGAGGGAGGGGTTGTCGAAGGAGTGTTGCTTGAGGAGGGAGTCGCACTCGAGGGGACAACGGTGCTCGAGGAGACAATGGTGGTCGAGGGGACAGTGGTGATCGAGGGGATAATGGTGCTTGCGGGGATAGTGTTGCTTGAGGGGATACTGGTGCTCGAGGGAACAATGGTTCTCGAGCGGAACGAGAATACCGTAGTCGAACTTCCGTTACGGCTTTCCTGGAGCACTTGATCGGTATTGGTGTCTTCCGTCGGTTGATCAGCTGGGCCCTCCGAGGTCGAGGTGAACTCGCCAGTATCCAACACGGATGCCCACGAGGGGCCATTTTGGAGATAGTAGTTGGGTTTCTGGCGCTCTCTCTGCGCAGCCTTGCTGTTACACCGGCTGTTCCAGACTTCGCGTTGCCCGCCGCAGTTGCGGCACTTGAGCTCAGTACCCGGCGGACATATCTTTGTGTGATTGTGATGATCTCCTGAACATTGTAAGACTGCCGCGAAGCTAGCCATTTATACACTACGTATGAATTAATTCCGAAGTGCGAGGCGCGATACGTAGCATGGTGTTTGGGCCTAATCCCCACAAAGTAGGACAAAGCTGAATATGACGCCGGAAAGGTTTTAGTAATACGATGATGATCATAGTGCGGGATGGATAACAGGGTGCAATTCGGACCGTCGGTGCGGGCCAGTGAGACACGAATATCAACACGCATTGGGGAGATGAGGACGGTGCCCAAAGTTAGTGAGATTGCAAGTGACGTTTGTGGAGCGAGGGGCGATACCTCCTCCCGTGCTGCAATCCTGATGGGACGAGGACGGTCCTTGAGCAAGAGCAAACCTATCTACTATCAACGTAGTACCAATCCACCTGAACAGATGTTTTGTGGCCTGGGAGCTGGATCCGGGGCTGTTAGACTGGTAGGGTGGATAGACTAGTTTCCGGTTAAGATCTGGGATGGAGTACGAGCCGATCACGGATGTGCACGAGAGTGACATGGATCGCCTAGCATGACACCCAGACGGATCCCTAGTTCACAGTTGCCTTTCTTTACTTCGGTGTGTCGTCTTCAATTCACAACGACCTCCCTTCAGATCGATAGCTTCCTGCCATATCCGGACGATACTTGACCATGGCCAAGTTCTATGCTGTGCAGAGTGGCAAGCAGACTGGCGTTTTTACCACATGGAAGGAATGCGAAGACGCTATCAAGGGTCAGAAGGGTTCCAAGTGTAAGTGGTCTTCATGAATGAGGCACCCCAATCTTGAGAATGGAGCAATCTGGTGACTTGAGTTTGGCCCACAGGCAAAAGTTTCTCCAAAGAGAAGGAGGCTTTGGGAATTCGTTGAGCAAGGGGTTTCTCCCCTTGAGTCTGAAGACTTTAAGTCTGACGACCTCGGAACGCAATGCCCCCGATAAAGCACCCATATGTGTATACTAAAGTTGTGTCTTGTCCAAGTTGAGCAAAGAGGGGATTGAATTGCCGCTACCACCGTAACTACACACAGAGGAAATACTTGGCCTGCATTTCTTTCAGCCACCTAAGTCCTATATGTTTTGGCCGAGTCCTTGACTTCCTACAGAGCCTTGCTGCAACGTAGTGTGTGCTCATCTCCATGACTGTTCTACTGGCTGTGGAGAATTTAGGGGGTATTGCCAGGTTGGCTGCATTAAGCTATTGCTAGACAGGTTTGCTTTTTCTGAAGGATTAGACGGGCTCCACCACCTAGAAACAGTAAAGGAGATAGGTGGCGTGCCTGGTGAGAGCCCAGCAGGAGTCTAAGCAAGTTTGGGAACCCGGAAACACCAGCCATTTGCTGGCCAAAAGCCAACAATGTCAGGCTGGCCAACTTATTGAAAACACCCACTTCTCACCTGCTTCTCACCTGCAGTATCCAGGGGAGGGGGTGTTGCAAGGGGGGCAGATGCCCACCAGGTACCCCATGTGCCCTGGCTTCACAATGGGGGGAAAGTTGGGGCCAATTTAGCCATAGGTCTCGATGGCGAGGACGTGATTGTGCAAGGCCCATGTGTGGAAGGGTACGGTACGAATCTGCTCATGCAAAAATCAGTGATCAGCCACGATGGGGAGGCTCAAGGGCCACGACCGGACGGAGCAAGAGAGGAGGTCGAAGGACCATGTCACCGTTATGTCGGACTCTCGGTTGAGGCTGTGGCAAGTCAACGTCAAGGGTTCCAACAAGAGAATGAGTCTCGTTCTCAGAGAAGCTCACTACCGCCGACGGCAAGCCTATTGACCTCGCCCTTATGTCTACCTGCCGCTCGATTGCCCAACACACCAAGAGTATGCCGCTATCTCTCAATACCGTCCACTTCTCTACGGCTTATCGTCAAGACTGGATGGCCTTAGCTGGCTGCTTCAATTATGTCACCATCCTCTATCCCTTGCTAGCGGCGGACATGGTGGTGCGTCTCGAGCCCTTCATAACTCCCGGAATGCACTCTCAACTTGCTCTCGAGTTTCCTGCATTCATGTCGAAGTTACGACATTGGTCTACGAAACCGTCCCGCACTGGGTAGACACCCATCCAACCCACGAGTTCCTCGATCTTGGCTTCAACCTCTGGGACATACCCTCGAGGTCAAAATTAGTGTGGGTAAGCCTATGAATCAAACCGAGCTGTAATTCCCTGCACTGAACTTGACTTCTGGCCCGAGCTGCTTCGTAGATACAAGATCAAGATGGTGTAGCTTTTTCGAGCCAGCCGAAGAGTTTCTGCATTGTGCTTTTCCACATCCTTCTCACATTCCTTTTCCCTCGGTTTTGTCCAAGACTATCATGTCAGTTCAAGGAAGTCTTGACTAGAAACGAGGCTGTTACATGACCACAACATGTCGTTGTCGCCAGGGCGCAGCATGCAGTGTGACGAGGCAGGCAAAAGTACAGGCAATGATGCGATGGTCCGCAGAATACGAGAGCAGTGTCTCAAATCCATCACCAATAGTCTGCGGTCTAGACTACGCCCAACAGCACACTACTGCGATTCCACCGGCATCTAGCCCTAATCCGTCCAAAGCCCTCTTGCGTGGGTATGTGCTTTTACGAAATGGAAGTGTTTCTCGCACGCCATGTGGCGGTGGCACCAGGACTGTTTCGACCGTTCTCGCATGCCGTGTCTCGTCCCGTCCCGCACTGCCATGGCCAATGGGTTTGCCGCTGTCGAGTTCGTCCCCACGTTCCCATGGTAGAGACGAACTCGACACGTTCCCGTGGCTGACTGAAGGGGTCCATTTGGCGATGAGACGAGCTGACGTGCCGCTTGCAGTCATGCCGGCTGACAGAGTTCCCACCCAGGAGACGAGACCGGACTGGCTGGCGGACAAGCCACTTGACTTACATGATACAACTTGGCTGACGGTCCCCGGGCCCTTTGCTTCGACGCCCAGCTGACTTGCTTCCCGAGTTCTACAAGAAGTCCTGGCTTGCGCGGCCGTGTGGGCTCATGGCACAGTCAGCTCGCCCGGTGTACTCACTCACTACTCAGCTGAGGTCAGAACCGGAAGCAAAGTGCAGGCTTGGCAATCGTATCCCGTTTCTATCACGTCCTACTCGGCTGTTGCCTATCACGCCTCCGACAGCCCTTATTTTGTAGGGCCTTCCCTTCTCTCTTGTCGTATCTTCTCTTGTCTCTTGGCAACAGCTCTAGAGGGGAAGTAAGTCAGAGTAAACCAACAGCACCATGACGCTCATCGCTCGTTTCTGGCATGCCGTCGTCGGCCTCCTCACATGGCTGACCATGTCGCCCACGGGCGATGTCGGTCTTCAAAAACCACTGGGACCGCCGGCCACGTTCCCTCATGGGACAGACCAGATCGACGCCCTCAAGGGCAACCGTCCGGTCTTTCGGCCGCCGGCAGGAAACCCAAACGACCACGAATTCGTGTGCGACTACAGTGCCATGGGGAATAACTGGACCTTCTGCTCGACCCCCGAGAACAGGGAGTGCTGGCTCCGGAACCGGGACGGTCGCGAGTTCAACATCCACACAAACTATGAGAATTTCGCCCCCGTCGGCGTCACTCGAAGCTACACCTTGAACGTCACCGAGAGCGAGTTCAATGCGGACGGGCAGCCCTTTGACGAGGCGAAGCTGTTCAACGAGACGTATCCCGGGCCCTGGCTCGAGGCGTGCTGGGGAGACGTGCGTGCTACGCGAGGCAAATCCCGGAATCAAAGCTGACGTGATGTAATAGACTGTCGAAGTCACCATCGTCAACAAGATGGTGACGAATGGCACCAGCATCCATTGGCACGGGATTCGGCAGAACCAGACCATGGACATGGACGGCGTCAACGGCATTACTCAGTGTCCCATCCCGCCCAACTCCTCGTTTACGTACAGGTTCAAGGCTACGCAGTATGGAACCTCTTGGTATCACAGCCACTACTCTGTGCAATACGCAGATGGACTGCAGGGCCCACTGGTGAGTAGAAATGTTCCGCGTTGGGTCACACATGAATGTTGAATCAAGTGCCACGCAGACAATCCACGGTCCATCCTCTGGGGCGTTTGACGCATCCAAGCGCCCGTTGCTCATGACGGATTGGTGTAAGTGGCTATTACAATTCCGAACATGAAAACCTCCCGAGCGCTGAAACCCCCAACAGCTCACAACAGTTCCTACCAACTTCTGTACAACAACGCCTGGGGAAACAAGACCATCCTCCTCAACGGCAGAGGGAACGTGTCTCACTACGGCTACACTCCCACTCTTGAGATACCAGACAACTACGTGCTGCACTTCAACAAGACGCCGACCGACAAGCCCACACGCCCCAAGAGATACCTCCTCCGCCTGATCAACACCTCGTTCGACAGCACCTTCGTCTTCTCCATCGACAACCACTGGCTCCAGGTCGTGTCGGCGGACTTCGTGCCCATCGAGCCCTACTACAACACCTCGGTCCTGATCGGCATCGGCCAGCGGTACAACGTCATCGTCGAGGCCAACCCGCTCCCGGGCGACAACAACGAGATCCCCGCCGACGGCAACTTCTGGATGCGGACATGGGTCGCCGAGAGTTGCGGAATAGCGCCCGGAGGCGAAAACTACGAACGGACGGGCATCCTTCGCTACGACGAGACCAGCACGGCCGACCCGTCGTCGTTGCCCTGGACCAAGATCAGCAAGGCCTGTTCCGACGAGACGTACTCGTCCCTCCGGCCCAAGATCCCGTGGTACGTAGGCCCGGCTGCGAATGCCAAGTACGACGACAACGACGAGTTTGGTGAGCAGTTCAACGTCACCCTCAACACGGAGGCGAAGGACACGCCCGAGTTTGCCCACTACCCCATGGCGGCCTTTTCTCTGCAGCCAGCCGACGACGTACCGGACGGCTTCACGCCGCTCCAGATCAACTACTCCGACCCGACCCTGATGCACCTGGACGAGCTTCCGACGTCCTTCCCGGCGAAGTGGGTTGTCATCCCGGAAGACTACATGAAAGACGAATGGGTCTACCTCGTCCTGACCATGGAGGAGGAAAGCAGCGTAACCAGGGCTCATCCGATCCACCTCCACGGCCACGACTTTGCCCTCCTCCAGCAGGTCGAAGGCCAGCTCTACGACCCTTCCAAGCTCCAACTCACCCTCGACAACCCCCCGCGACGGGACGTGGTGCTGCTGCCCAACGGCGGCTTCGTCGTCATCGCCTTCAAGGCCGACAACCCCGGAAGCTGGTTGATGCACTGCCACATCGCCCGGCACGCCTCGGAGGGTCTGGCGCTGCAGGTCCTGGAGCGCCAGAGTGACGCGAAGAGCCTCTTCCCCAAGAAGTCGCCCGGCATGGTTGAGGCGGCTCGCGTGTGCAGGGAGTGGAAGACGTGGCAGGACGAGCAGAGGGATTTCTGGGAGGGTGACTCTGGCATCTGAGACGGGATGGTCAAGCACAGGCAGGATAGCTCGCAAGGCTTGATGGGTTGATCGATAGCTGCATTTTCCTAGTTACATCAGCCAAACTTTGCAATATTAAGAAGATCGCTAGGGAGAAGATTGATACCTACGTCCAGACATATACCTTTAGAGACGAGATGTCCAGCTGGATTCCTAAGCATGCCATGCAATGTCACGACATGAAATTCACAACAGGCACGGTTCAAAATTCGTTTCGCGTACTTTGTTTGTGGTTGTCAGCTCGTTAACTATCTTCAACAACGTAAGGCCAACACTCTCCCATCGTCATCATCATCCATCCTCCCGAAAGTGTGTCCAGTTTCGGTTTTCGAAAGTTCAAAAAGTGTTTCTCCATGGCTCCCTCCCCGGTCGTTCCCGAAACATGGCCCAGTGGTAGTAGGCCATTGTCTCAAAAAGAAACCCAAACCAAGCAAAAATCCAAGGCACCTTTCCTTAAAGAATCGCCATCGTCGGTTGCAAAGCCCCTCTTCCTGTTCCCGCAAGTTGGAAGGGTCCGTGACCGTGCGATTTCGTTTCGTTATTGTTTATTCGTTCCAAGAATCGATTAGATCTTCAAAAGAGTCTCCTTCCGCTGGTAAAAGGGGCCAAGAGCCCCCGAGTGTTGTTGTCGGTTCCGTTGCCACAGGCCCATCGAGCTACGGCAGAGCATTCTGTCGATCTGGAGCCCGGGAAGGGTTTTTTTTGCGAAGGGATAAGAAGTCAAGAGGTCCGCGAAGAAGAGCGAAAATTAAAAACAAGAAACAATGGTAGAGAAATACTCTCAAAGCTGTGTAAGCCCAAGCCTATTGCAGAACCCAAAAACGGGCCGTCGCAAACCCGCCATGCCAAATACGTCATGGAATACACGCACGCTCCAAAGTTGTACACGCCCGCCGCAAAACTATGCCGAGGCGAGCAGCTTCCCAAGCACTAAGATCGGTGCAAAGGGTTGTGACAGTGAGGTTTCTTCCCACATGTTGTATGTGGGACAGGGAACTGAGCATCAAGAGGATGCATCAGACGGTTAGAGAGAATAGACAGAGTGCTCTGCTAATATTATGTAGAAACGTCGAAGTTGATACTGCATCCGACGTCGTCATCTCGACGGTTCGCTTAGGTGGACAGCGAGGGGGGCGTCGCTGAGGCGCGGGTCCAGTTCTCGGATCCTCGGCTGCGATAGCTCCCACGGCTACCACGGCTGGTAGATGGACTGCTGTGTTCGGCGCGAGAGGTCGAGGCATCTCTTTTGCCTCCTCGGCGGTCGTTTCCAGATCCACGGTGGCGTGGTCCTGCTCGGGTATGTGAGCCTCCTCGCCCACCGCGGGTTGCGGAGAATGGCACCGTGACGATCTTCGGCTCGGTCATGCCAGGGAACTGGATCCTCATAGCATTACCACCGCCGACTACCTCGGCCGGAAAGTAATAGGGTTCCATGATGGCCGACTGGATCAGGAACCTCTTAGGCATAGGCTTCGCTGGTGCTAACGCTGGCTGCCATGCCGCCTCGGGCGCTTTGTGTGGGAGCCTAATCTGAGGAAGGGATCCCATCTCCTGCTCCTCGAAGCACTCCTCAGCCATGGGCTTCGTGATGGAGGACCGCTGGGTGCTCACCGGTAGTGCAGTCAAGGGGGCTCTAGGAAGAGAGACCGTGGCAGAGTCCGGCTGAGTGGCATGGTCCAGCGCGCTCTTACTGGCGGGATCCACGCCAATCGACTTCAGAGGCGGAGACTTCGCGCCGTTCAGGAGGCTGTTGATGCGGCTCTGCCACTTCTCCTGGGTGGCCTCGCCGGCACTGAGGGGGACGCGATTAGGGCTAAGAGGGGCTCTGGGGTCCTTGAACGGAGGCGGGTTAGCCCAGCCAAACTGTGGCCTGGGCTGTGATGACTGAGAAGCCGTCATGGCAGGGGGCAACTTCACGATTGGCTGAGGCTTAGGCAGAGAAACGTGAGGGCGCATCACATCACCCTCATACACCGGATGCCCCTCCATGGTAGGAGGAGGGGGAGTCGGAGACTTGGATCGCGCGTCGACGGGGGCAGCATTCTCAAGACGGATGTCCTTCATCGGGAAGAATCGCGAGGAGCGGCCTGGAGGACCTGCACCCTTACCGCCGGGCAAAACAGAGGCGTTGGTACTACCGAGTCCAGAGATTCCAGCGTTAGACCCCGACGGAGTCTCATCTTGAGGAACAGAAGCGTTTGTGCTACCAACTCCAATAATGCCGTCATGCGCTCCAGGAGGGAGGCCACCTCTATTAGGCGGGTTATTCGCGGCATCCTCTCCGGAAGCCCTCCAAGGACCAGGTCGATGGGTTTGTGCTTCAGGGGCAACAGGTCGTCGCGTGCCGTCGCCGGGAGCGTGAACTGGGCGCCAGGTATCCTTAATGGCAGGTTGAGCATCCTCAATCGACAAGCCTCGTTCGGCAAGCTGGCGTTCTCGCTCAGCCCGCTCAGCCAGTCTCGTGGCGCTCAACTTTTTGTCATTGTCGGAGACCGATGCTACCCATTTACTCGCAAGATCCGAGCCAGCAGCACCATACCGTGGGGCTCGAGATCCAATGGGAGCGGGTGGCTGTGGTCGGCCCTGGGAAGAAGGTTGTCGTGCAACACTTGGGGGGGCAATCGGCGACGGGCCCTTGCTACCCTGTGCGGGGGCATTGCCGTCGACAGGTAGGCGTCCGAGGTCTGTATAGAAAGTTCCGTTACCAAGACCTCGGTCATTGTTAGGGGATCCCCAGACATTCCGGGAGGATGGCTGGGATCCTGCAGTCCATGAGGAGAATCGCTCCTGTCGTGGAGCCGAGCCTGACGCTGAGGTCGACCCGGCGGCCCACAAGCCAGTTGGCTTAGGCTCTTGGCTGTGAGAAACACGCCTGGGGCCTGGTGTTGTGTTGTTGAGAGAGATGGCCTTGGTTTCTGGTGAGGACACCTCATCCCGGGTTGGTGCGTCTCCCTTGCTGCCATCTTGGGCCGACTGGGTAGAACTTTGAGCAGAGGACGGAATTGTCTCGCGCTGTTGGATATGTGTTGGTTGGGAGGCGTCTTCTTGTCTCGGTGCGGTCTCCTTCTTATCAGTCTTCTTCTCGGGTGGTGGTCCCAACGCTTCCAGCTTCTTTTGAATGCGCTCCCGGCGTTCGGCCTCCTCACGAGCCTCCTCCTCTTGTCGTCTCTTCCTAGCAAGTTCATTCCTTTCTCGCATCAGCTTCTTCTGATACTCAAGCTCATCCACCACTGGCAGAACAGGTGGAGGGGGGCCTGAAATTGCCTCTGGTGGGGGACCAGCTTGGTGAGGGGTTGCAAAGACGGCGCGGGGCGATGCACGAGGCATCCATCCCGCCTGTCTTGGAGGCCCGTGAGCTGAAGCAGACAGGTTACCTGGAGATACTGGGCTCTCGACAGAGCCTGCAAAGGATGGTCGGCGCGGGCCCAAATGCTCAGGGGGGTGCATTGGTCCTTCGTTGCCCTTACCCATTCGCATAAATGATCCGCTTCCACCGCTTACGTTGGATGAACCTCGTCGTCGACCGAAAGGTACCTCTTGGGAGACCCTGTTGGTTTGGAACGCGCCAGATGGTTCAGCTGGGTGATCGGACGGTGGTGGGCGCTGCAATAATGCTGGATGCCTAGGATGCTGCTCCATTCGCATAGAGCCGCGCCGATCAGGCACAGGCTCATAACGTCCAGAATGAGAGTTGTACAGTTCCCGGTTTCCGTGAGAGCCCTCCCTCCAACCAGAGCGGTTAAAATCGTCGGCAGCAATCTCCTTGGGAGGAGGAGTCATGCCCTTCATAGGTGGTCGTGCAAGTTGTGCTAACTCCGTAGCTGGAGATGCCTTCTCCACAGGAGGTAGAGGTGCCCAAGGAGATTTGACCGGAGCTGGTGGTGCGGGAGGTTTGGCAACAAGCGTGGGCTTATCCTGGGAACCACTCTTAAGGATCAACCCCTTACCAGAGGCAAGACCGCTGGATTTCGCGAGGGGAGACCCAACTCGGGCTGACGGTGCTTGTGGGGCTGGAGACCTTGGCTTTTCTAGACCCTTTCCCCTAGAACCGACAGAACCATTGTCAGAACCAGGAGCGGGGACGTGAGCGTGAGCTTGAGCCTGGGCAACATGAGCTTGAGCTTGGGCTTGGGCGTGAGCGTGAGCGGCGTGCAGGTGAGCGTGGCCGATGCCATGAGCGTGGACGTAAACAGGAACTGCGCCAGGAACTGCGCCTGGATGAGCCCCGGGATGCTCATCGGGATGTTCATCGGGATGCGGTAAAGTAGTCTTGGTACCATCACCCCATGTGATGGCATCAGGAGCCCAGTCGTCGTCGTCGTCATCGATGTCGGCCCATTTGTTCTGCCCCTGAGCGTCTTCCTCTTCTAGGCGACTAGCCATGTGGATTCCATACTTTTTGAGCTCTTCGTCGGTCAACTTCTTGGGTTCCTGGACAGGAGGTGCTACACCCGGGTTAGCAAGTCTAGCATTCGGCGAGCTCAAATGCGCAACATACGACGGTTTTTATTCCATACAACGGACGGGTCTGGTGCCGAGCCGGGTTTGCCTCCATTCGCGGCTGAAGAGAACCGTGGAGAAGAATCGCGAGCGCTTCCAGTCTTTGCTACCAGTCGGGGCCGGGACACAGTCAGCGTTGCCGAACCTGTGGGAGGTGTGCTAGATCCGGCGGGTGGTTTGTCGGTAGCCGTAGCAGAGGCGCTGCCAGCATTTGCTGCCTTGGCGGCGAGAAAGGTCCTATTGACGGAGACAGACTTGAAGGTAGCCGGTTTCTTGACTGACGATGCGGTGCGGCCGTGCCCTTTGTCGTCATCTTTGCTCTTTGACCCATCCACCCTCGAAGCTTCCGTGTCGGAACCTCCACTGGTACTAACATCGGTGGAATGAACCTGGTCGTCGACGCTAGTGATGTGTTTATTCTCGATATCTTCGATGCCAGGAGTACCATTTACAGATGAACGGTACTGGTCGACATTCTGGGCGTCGGGTGGCTGTATGGCCTCGGAAGAGTCGCAGGTCAGCAAACATCCGAGTCGCGAAGGAAGTTAAGCTTTTCAGAGAGCAGCCCGATAGTCCGAGGGAGAAACTCGAATAAAGCACACAGGAAGGGAAGAAGAAAACCGGATGCATCGAAGAGGACATGACAGTGAAGGGAGGACGCGAGGGGCGATGGGCGGGGAGACGAGGTCCAGTGAATCAGAGGCAGACTTACGAGCTGGGATTCGGAGGCAGGGGCATCGACGGCTCTGTCAACGGCAGCCTCTGTTGCCATCATACGTTGTGAATATGCGCCGTTCGGTGGGGGGATAGCGAAAACAGCCCTCGTAGACTATTCACCTGCTTGGTCGCGTGCGAGTCTTCGTTGGCCCTGCGCTAAGAAGCTTGAAGGCGATCCGGGATGTGGATGGAATCGTTTTGCGCCGCGGGGCGGGGAGAGTTCGCTGGTCCAAGGGAAGGGCGGGAGAAAGTAGCAGAGGCAGTGGGAGAGATGATCGCGTGGTCGAAGTCCGTTCGGAGCGGGAAGGAGGCAGGAGGATGATCTGGATGGGAGGGCCGATCGATCGTCGGGGGAGGCGGGAGCCGTAGGTTTGTTTGCGAGGGCAAAGGAACGACGTTGAAAGTGAAGGTAAGGTGGTTTCGAGGTACCGGAGTAACTGCGGCTGACGGGCTTTTGGTGGTGATGGGGAAGGCCCAGGCCGACCCAGCTTGCCAGCAAAGCCCAAAGCCGAGCGACTCGACAGAGGCAGCCGCCTCACTTGGGCCTAGCGCGAAGAATGGGGCAGGACGGGCTGCGTCGCTGCGTGGTTGGGCAAGGGTGCTAAGGTACTTCGTACAGCAGGTACCTCCCCAATTTCGCACCTGCAGCTGGCCGAATGACTGTGTCGGTACAGGGGCCCAGGTACCTGACGTCGCGAGTTATGAGGCGGGACGTGGCTAATTGCGCACTAAAAAAACCCACCTGCCACCCACCACCCAGCTTGACCCCAGCGCTCTCAAGCACCCGCCTGGACAGGGCGGCCTAGCGCCTCTTTGTGGTGGTAACCTCCCTGAAGGCGCTGCACGTTTTGGCGGGCAGCTGAGTGTCCGTCTGGTCGGGTCTTGCTTGCTCAGTGAAGGTAGCTTACATACCGCCAGCTTCGACTCGAATCAAGCATTACAAACTCCCAGCTCACGACAAAAGAAGTCAACTGCCCCAAACATATGAATATTAGACTAGTATGACCTAGTAGCAAACAACCCAGCCCTATGTTTGCTCATCGGTGCCAAGTTTGATCCCCCAACATCATTCATTGTGTCAGGCATTTACCGACGAATCAGCTATCCGCGCCCAGATGGAATCGAGCAAACAAAGTATCCTCCCTTCCTATCCCCGAGCTCAGGCATGTAGATTGTCGAGCTCGAATCCTTGAAAGAAAGCACAGCTTGTAATTTGATAATCCATGAGACCGGGACCATCAGTCATAGTTCGTACGTCCACCTGAACGTCATGAATCCTCGCATATCCATCAACCTACTTAATAAGCCAACATACTATTTCACACGTCAAGCACAACATGACGTCAATTTGTACAGAGCCGGTTACAGTCAAGAAGGCCATTCGCAATGCTAAGTGCAAAGATGTGCCCAGAGGCAGATGGAAGATATGCCGCATCACTTGCGTGTTAGAGATACATAGGTAAGTCAAGGCGTGCTCTACCGCGCGTTTCGGAAGAATATGTACACGACCATTCGCTCCCTCTCAGACCATCATCTGATTGTCTAGTCCTCACTGCATTTAGTGGGCGTTGTTCTTGTGGTGGCCTGTGATCCCGATTAGCCATGTCCAATTCGCCGGTTTTCGCAAGTTCCCCGTCGCTGGTCGCCGACAGGTTCGGAGATACGTACGGAGGTGGAAGTAGTAGTTCTGGGCGTAACCGATGGCAACGAGGAAGACGATGGCGTGAATGATGGCTGCGCAGAGTCAGTACCGAGATGGTCCGGGATCGGAGGGTGTGAAGGGAGTCCGTACGTCTGCCGGAGGGGTTCTTTCCAAAGTGCTTCTCCTGGTACTTGCCGAGGATGCCCTTGGCCTTGACCTCGGGGGCAGCTCCTCGGGGGAGTTTCTCGTAGAAGCTGACAACGCGCTGCATGCGGATGGCATCAGGGGCGCCGCCAATGGCCTGAGTTCATGGATCTAGTCAGCGTCCAAATTCATCACAGCAACAGCACAGCTCGGCGCCAATTCATCGTCGGTAAGGCACCAGGTCGTCCCAAACTTTCGCATTGAGGGTGTTCTCGTTCGCGGGGCTCGAGGAGAGAATCGTGATTCATCGTGGAGTGCATACCTTGGGAGAGGCGACCTATTTCGATGTCCGACGTTAGCTACGGAAGCAATCGGAGGACCGGGGCCGCTGCGGCCATAGCCGAGGACTCCTTCATACCTTGGGGGGGATGAGCGTCGAGAGCGCTCGGCGGGTAACGAAGCTCATGATGGCGGGTGGTCGGTGACTGGAAATTCGAAGAATTGCTCAATTGCCGCGTTGGTCCGTCGAGGGTCTTCGTGACGCTCAATTGCAGGGCTGATGGGGTGGGTTTTCTGTCGAGATGTTTAGTAGTGAGGATCTTGCCTTGCCGAAAAGCACTCGTCCGCGTCTCCGGCGACACGTTGCTCCGTGCCAGCCAATCACGACCGCCCCGTTCCAGCTTGCCCGAACTTCGACAATCGCCGCAACCCACCGTCGTCCAGCACAGAATCGATCACGCCCACGCCCACGACCACCAGCCAACTCAATTGAGCGCCCATCGTTGCACCATGGCCTCTCTCCGATCCCAGAGCGCGGCTCGCCTGCTGCGAAGCGCTTCCTCCCCCCGCGTCGCCGTCTCCGTCACCCCTCGCCGCTTCGAGAGCTCCGTCACCACCACCCGCGGCACCGTCCCGGTTGCTCCCAGCACCACCAACCAGCCCGACTACGCTATCTCGGCCGACAAGGCGACCTCGTACACGACCCCAACGCCCTGTTGATACCGAACAACGATGTGCTAACCGCTGTTCAGCACCTTCACTCCGGTTCCCAAGAAGGTTCAGACCGGTAGTGAGGAGATCCTCCCTGCCGCGGTCATCTCGGGTGCTCCCATCGAACTCCAGGCTCGAACAGTTCGGTTAGTCTGAGCCCGTCCCTTATCGCTACAACTCTCGCCCTCGTTGTTCAGGCGTTGACAGGAACACACAGAATTTACCAGGAGTCCAAGCCTGCTACCCAATCCGGCGAGTGGCGCGGCGAGCGCTGGCGCATGGACTGGGACATTCTTCCCAAGGGCCACCGATGGGAGAACCAGCTGATGGGCTGGCAGTCGTCCGCTGATTTCATGCAAGGCACACACATCAACTTCAAGAGCAGAGATGATGCGATTCACTTCGCTGAGAAGCAAGGCTACGAGTACTTCGTTCAGGAGCCCAAGTCGAGGAAGATTAGCCCCAAGGCCTACGCCAACAACTTCCTTTACTCGCCCAAGAAGCTCAAGCACATCAGGACGAAATAGACAGGTGTGTCTGGGGACAGCGCAATCCTGTTGTAAATAAACTCTTTCAATACACAGTTGTATCAGTTTCAATGGCTCAAAACTTCACACAACATCGCACTTAGACAAAGCATAATCGCAATGGGGATTCATATTCATACATGCACTTCACTCGGAGTCTGAAAAGTGTTGCTGCAATTCAATTGTAGTTGCAAATCAAAACATGAATCTTCCAGCGAAGCAAGGCCATAGCCTGTTGATGATATAATGTGCCCGAGTCGTTTCCCAAACGCCACGGAGACGTCCCATCTCCATTCCCTGTCCGCGGGTACGAGCCCCAAACGCCCAATTTGTGGTGAAAACAAAGACCTGATCGCTAACTAAACATTTCATAGAACGCCCTTGTCTCGCATCAATGTGTGCAGCAAGAAATCATGTCGTAATCATAGCTTCATGACCGTTCTCCCCATGGACCGAACGCCTGCTTGAGCTATCCGACTCTTCGCCATGAAGACCAATATCCAGACGATCAGGGAGGCCCTTACCCTGATCCCGAGCGGTGTTTTCGGCCCAGACTCGCATTTTGACAAGCTGTCGAATGGCAGCCTCTCGTCTCGTGGATCGGCGTTCCAATATAGCCCGATTGACCTTGTCCGCCACTTCACGGCGGAGGTCCGGATGTAGCAGCGCGGCAAGACGAGGCTCAAGCGAGTCTGGGGGGAACAAAAGCAAGGCCATCGTTCTCTCCAAATCTTCCAAAAACAGAGGGTTCATGGGTGCCCTTGGACCGAGTTGTTCTGTGGCAAACTTCAAGGCCGGAGCGATGTCGCCGGTGGTGGCATTGCAAGAGCGAATGAGTTCCACCAGTTGAAGCCTCAGCAAGGCAAAGTGTAATGCTTTGTCCTCATCCAGAATCTATGCAACTTGTTAGATCTCAAATTGGATATGAAAGTGCATTCAAGTAAGGTTGAAGATGGTAAAGCAATCATAAAAAAAGTGGTTGTTTCTCATCAAAGGCCCGAAGGCACTAAGAGTGGTGCATGTAAAACTCATGTTCTAATCACGTAGGGATGTGGTGTGTTGGTATTGGGGGAGGGCAGCTTACTTCAGGGTCTAGATCATTTAAGGTCTCGATCGCCTTCTGAATGTTTCCACTGTGAATGGAGTTCTGGATCTCCTGCCTAGCCTGAATGGAGCTGGAGTCCTGGTGTGATGGCAGGTTGGCTTCCTTTGAGAAATTGGCAGCGGCGTTTGGATAACCCTCCATGGTCAGATAATCCAAGATCAGGGCGTTGATGTCACTGTGGGGCTCGTTAGCATCTGCAATGGGATAACTTCAGTGCAGCAGTGAACAGAGCAAGTTGGAGGTGAATCAGGAAAAAGAAGATAATATCGTGTTTTCCGCATTATATGCTAGGAGAGATTCCCATTGATATAGCGTTCATCAGGTCACAAGTGGCGGGGTATGGGAGCCAGAAAGTCTAGCAAGTGGAGACAGGTTGTAGCTTACCTCTTGGGCGACTTGACGTCCTCAACACGCCTGTCGAAGGCATGTTTGGCTGGGGTTGCAGTGGACGCGGAGGATGTCTGGGGTGACAGCTGTCAGCGTCTGAGGAAGGGAACTAGCAGAAGCGGAGTGTCGAGGCAGACATACCATGATTCCAGGTCTCTCAACAGCTGGCTCCCAGGAGCAGGAATGGGAGTGGACGTGGGAAGGAACGAGCCGTAGCCGGAAAAGCAGGCTGGAAGAAGATGATTCAGCGCATTTGAGAGATAGAAAAGAGAGCTGGTCTCTGAGCAAGAGAGAGCTCAAGCTCGGGGGGAAGCTTGTTGGTGGAGGAGGGAAAGCTTTGCAGAGGAGAGGAATGCAGAAGAAAGAAGGGAAAGAGCCGCCGGGTTTTCGTGGGCCCAGGCCGACGGGGACCATGCGGAGCCTATCATGTGATTGAAATGGTGGGCCGCCTCTGGGCGCTGGGAGCTGCGACTTGCATGGTGCCTGAGGATCCAAGGTCCAGCCCGAGGTCCAGTGCTAGGCAGACTCGAGTCTGAATCAACAAAGACACGCATGAAGAGTATTGCTAGGGGGACCAACAACTTTTGCTACGTGCACTAACAAATACATTAATGAAGATACTAAATTAATTAATTGTAACCCTAATAAAATCTTTTAAAATACATTCCGTATGCTAATCCTGGCCTTAACCTCAACACTGTCCTTAACCCTACCCCTAACCAACCCTAACCAACCCTAACCCCTATCCCTAACCTGTATATAGAGATCGATCTATATACGCATGAATACTGCTATCAACGAACAGAGTGGCTGGTTTCATGTCCCGTCATGGGCGCGCACGGATGTTGTGCTTTCTCTTGCCACCTATGATGCCAAATGATCTAGCAGACCAGATTAATGGAGACTCACTAAGGTAGGATGGAAAGATGCGAAGGAGCGACAGTAGATGTAAAAAACGATATAGGTTAAATGGCAATGGGAAATTCGCTTGGCCTACCAGACTTTGAAAACTTGGAGAAGACATATTTTGCACCCATTGACATCGTCTAGACTAGGTACATTCGACATCTCACTACGGTACAGGGTGGTGGTCTTGGTCGGCATGTCAGCACCTGGGAATATTGGATCGGAAGTTTATCCTACCTAAGTACTCGAAGGTGTTTATATGGCCAAGGCAGACCACACATGATGAAGCTCAAAAGAAAGACTACAATGTAACATTCGTAGCACTCACATCTTGGCTTCCCATCTTGCCTGGGTGGAGTTGAGCGTGGACGCAAAATCCTGTTCGTATGGCCATTGTTGGTATTGTTAGTCGTGGACAACTGCATTGTTAAAAGTACCAGTAAACTTCGATGGCCATTTGACCCTGGTAGATGGCCTGTTCAAGTTCGGTGGCTGAAATACAAGGTCGAAGACAGGAACCCCATCCTGATAGTTCATCGGCCACCCAAGGCCAGGGCCTTAGTTGGTAGGTATGGATCTTTGCGTAGTAGTTCGTGGCGCTCATGCTATTGTACCTTGGCGGTCGGCCAGTCGCAGATGCGACGGACAACACGTCCAAACCCACGGATTGGATTGCTCCAATTATTTACCGAGTCTCACACCGGAAAATTATCGTCCATATCGACAATTCATCTGGCCGGCGGAGACGGTCATGGGTGAACCTACCCCAGGTCCAGCGGCGGTTATCGTTCGACCCCCTGACGCATTCATTGGTTTCGTCGCTGACCATACAATGTCCTCCTGCAGGCATCGCAATGGGTCATCATCACCCTCGCCGGTGGCGTTATTGCCGCGCGTCTGTACTTGCGACTAAATCTCCAAAGGAAAAGGCTCTTGGTCAGCGACTACCTAATATATTTGGCGTGGTTCTCGGCCGGAGCCACCACTACCTCTGACATCAAGTATGCGCAACTGGGCGCGCTAGATCTGGGCGTGACGATAACTTTGGAGGGCTCCAAGGCAGCGCTCAAGATACCGTGATAGCGCTGAAGGTGAATACATCTGCGAAAAGCAGTTGAGAAAGAAGTGACAGTTGTGGCATGGAGGCTGACATGGTTGCTTCGCAAGTTATTGTGGTCGAGCAGCATCCCCTTCACCACGACCTCGTACCTTTGCAAAGCTGCGCTTCTATCTCTGTATTTACAGGTCTTCCCGGCCTTCATGGTGAAGCGCAGAGCATTTCTCTGGTTGGCGGTCGGCTTCGTGGCCATTTCATAACTGACCAGTATGCTCCTCATATTTTGTGTTTGCCTTCCTATCCAGTCAAATTGGTGAGCTCTCTCTCAAACCACGAAAGCCATGATTCTAGCTTTGACAATTCTGACTTAGGCCTCTCGATCCCGAAACCACATGCCGATACACCTCATTCTGATTGGTCATTCGGATTACCTGGGTGCTTCACTTTGTGGGAGATCTTTTTAGTAAGTCTTTTGTTGCAGTAAATCCCTATGGTAAAGGAGCAATGGCATTGATGAACCCACAGCCTTCGCCGTACCGTGCTTAATCACCGCGGGACTACATATGAGGGGAACTCTCAGGACTGGCCTGTATTGCACATTCCTCCTCGGCATTATCAACATTGTGTTTGTCATCGTCCGCTTACTTCCCTTGAGACGGCGAGAAAGGGCCAGCCTCCTCGTCTCAGTTTGTTCGGTAGGTACTGCAGCTTCTCTCACTGTACTAGGTGCCATGGAACTGACCCACGACGTCGCCCCTTTAGATCTTTGGTGCAGCCTCGACTGTAACATTGCTCTTTTGGTAGCCTGTTTGCCATCTTTGGAGGGCTACTTGCGAGGCAAGGAAGGGACTAGCTAGATATGCTTCCCAGTCAACGGCTTGCATAAGGAGCACACGCAGAAGACCGTCAGAATATAAGTGTGAGGCGAGAGCGGAGGTGAGAGCGGAGGTGACGACCGAGCCATTGGCGGCGGCATCAAAAGATAAACGCCGCATGTCCCGTGTTTCATTCAGCGCGAACAGCTTCGGCGATGACTTATGTGAGGACAGAAAGAATAGGGAAGTCAGCCCAGCCGGGCTGGTTTAGATGGAGACATCGGGATGCTGAGAGGCTTGTGGTGGGGATGCAGAGATGCATGTGCAATGACATATACCTACGGCTTTTTATGTGATTAATAGATAATCCAGTATCAATCTAATAAGACCTTAGCGGCCTCGTGAACAAGACAATGCAGCGTGGGCGAGGACTACTGGAACCATAGAGGTAAGACGCAGGGAATTCAACAGCTCGTCGCTTCCAAAACATCATCAGTCCTGTCCCATCTCACTTCTCAATATTGTACTACCGGGAGAAATACACACTGGGTAGGTGCCTAAACATATTATCTAGACCCTTCTCAAGTCTAGAATAGGTATCTAAGCATGCGCGCGCAATCGACGTGCCTGGACAAGGATGCATGGCTTTCGGAGCAACCGATCCCAATTTAGAAGGAGCCTAATGGCGGCCCGCTGTACGAATAAGGCACACTGCACTACAGGGCATCGACCCTCCCCTCATCAGGACTCCCGTCGGTCGGTGCCGCTCACTCATCCTATATCGAGGCGGGATGCAGCAGGGCATAGAAGGAAGGGTGGAAGAGCAACAGGCCTCAAATAGGAAAACGTGACACTGATAGATACTCCGTTCCAGGGTGACTTATTTAACTGTCCAACAACGACGGATATTTCTTGGCCGTGAATCATGAGATCACAAACCCGCCAGTCTCGAGACCGATGCTGCCAAGAGCGTCCCGTCCATCAGATCAGCCGGAGCTGCCCAGCTCGGTCATGGGCTGTTTTGCTTCCACCCTGGCCCTGATTAACCCAGGTAGTAGGCAATGCTTATCTCCCAAGGCGACGTGGAGAGAGAGAGCTGGTGAGCGGCGTCTACCTTAGCTTAGGTGCCGCACTACGGGGTAAGCCGGTACCTTTTCGTCCATACTTTGCCTGCTGGCCCTCGAGGTACCTTACCTCCAGCGCTAGCCCTTGTGGTGGCCGCCGGGCGCCGCCATCCTGCGATCAAGGCCCCCTCCACAGCGGGACAGCCAGGATCACCAGGCGTCCTCTCCTCCTCTCTTCTCCATCCCTTCTCCATATTCAACTCGCACAACCGTATTTTGGTCTGGCCGCCCAGTTCATCACTTTGCTGTTCTTTTGGGGGCTTTCTTTCTTTGGCTATCACACACATATTCTCTCTCTCTCACTCTCTCCTCCGGTCAGTCTCGTCTTTGAAGGTCCATCTCGGTCCGACCAAGAGGCTCGTGCTCACTCACTGTTTAACCTCGGTGATAGGGACAGGGTTGCCCTGAACACGATGCAAACGGTTTACTAGGTGCTGAGCAACTACCAAATTGCACATTCCGCGCCCTAGCCAGTCACCGCGTCCTCCACCTTCTCCGGGGCTTCTTTTCCGGCATTCATAATCGCTCTCACGAAATCATCACCATTTGAGCAGCTACCTACAGTCAGCAGCAGCAAATCGAGAGCAACCACTACTCATCATGGCCAGCCTCCAGAGTCATGTCACGGTTCAGAAGCGGGCCTACTACTCGCCTCCGTGGGCCGACGTCAGCATCATTGGCGTCGCCGGTAGCTCTGGCTCGGGCAAGTCTACGCTGGCTCAGGCCATTGTCAAGAAGCTCAATTTGCCCTGGGTCGTCATTCTGTCAATGGCATGCCCCCTTCGCCTAGTTGTTCCTTCTCATCAGTTGCTCATTGTCTCTGCAGGATTCTTTCTACAAGACGCTGACGTCCGACCAATCTAAACTCGCATTTGCCAACGAGTATGACTTTGACTCGCCAGATGTATGAACCTGCTCTCCATTGTCATAAACATAATCCCCGTTTCAACCAGGGAAGTTGACCTGATGTGTATTGTAGGCCATTGACTTTGACATCTTGGTCGAGCGGCTGCGAGATCTCAAGGCCGGGTACGTCCGTCTCTAAGGTGGACATAGACATTGGCTGACGGTGACGTTGCTCGGGACAGTAAGCGGGCAGATATCCCCGTCTACTCGTTCGCCAAGCATCAACGCCTTGACCACACGACTTCCATTTACTCCCCCCACGTACTTGTCTTGGAGGGAATCTTTGCTCTATATGATCCCCGGGTCCTGGAGTTGCTAGACATGGGCGTAAGTTGGCAGTGCCCAAATGATTTGGTCGGTGAAGCTGACATGAATGCCACCGACGTCAGATTTACTGCGAAGCTGATGGAGACACGTGCTTGTCACGGAGAAGTAAGCAACCGGCGATCAGCCAATCACATTTGTCCCTGGAACCATAACTAATAAGTGGTTGATATCAGTCGTTCGTGATGTACGAGAACGCGGTCGTGATATTGAAGGCGTAATCAAGCAATGGTTCGGGTTTGTCAAGCCCAATTTCGAACAGGTTAGCAAAGCATCCTGTGGCAGCTTGGGTTGAGCGCCAGAAACTGATACAGGCACACAGTTCGTTGAGCCTCAACGAAAAGTGGCCGATCTTATTGTGCCCCGAGGTATCGAGAATCGTGTGGCCCTCGGTAAGCTTTTCTTCACGGCCACGATGAGGTGAGGGTTCTCTTGCTGACAACGGCCCAGATATGATGGTCCAGTTCATTGAGAAAAAACTCTTTGAAAAGTCGCGACACCATCGAGAGGCCCTATCCCAACTAGAAATGGCATATAAGGAATCACCACTTTCTAATCGGGTTATGATCATGGACCCCACACCGCAGCTGAGGTTCATGAACACCATTCTCCAGGACGTTGACACTGGTCCGGAAGATTTCATCTTTTACTTTGACAGGCTGGCCGGCCTCATCATAGAACAGTGAGACGCCCAGGAATCCAGTACTTCCAACTATCAACCCAGACCGCTGACATATGGATAATCAGGGCCCTTAACAATGTCCAGTTTGAGGAAGCGACCATTGAGACACCCGCGGGGAACAAGTACAGCGGACTGGCGCCAAAGGGCGAGGTCTGCGCCGTGCTCGTGCTTCGGGGTGGCTCGGCGTTTGAGCCGGCGTTGCGGAAGACGATCCCCGACTGCCGGACGGGCCGGGTGCTAATTCAGTCCGACTATTCCACGGGGGAGCCGGAGCTGCACTACCTGCGGTTGCCAGACAACATCCAGAGCCAGGAGAGTGTGCTGTTGCTGGACACGCAGATGGCGAGCGGCGGTGCAGCCCTAATGGCGGTGCAGGTGCTTGTTGATCACGGGGTCGCACAGGAGCGCATTGTGCTGGCGACGTACTCGGCGGGCAAGGTTGGGCTACACCGGCTGACTTCAGTGTTTCCGGAGATCACGGTGGTGGTTTGCAACATGTTGAGCACACAGGATGAGCGCTGGGTGGAGCGAAGATATTTCCGGTGCTGATGAGCTTTTTGAAGGAACGGGTCTGGATATGAATCTGAATCTGAGCTGAAATCCGAACCTGGATAATAATTGTACTTCATACGTATGGGCAGTTATGTTTGGTTCGATCTCGGTCATGTATAGATGTTGTCTAGAGCATACTTGGATGATACGATAGACATCGCAATCAAGACGATAGAAACAACCGACCGCTTGGAGCGGCATCGGCCAGAAAAATGCGTGGCCACTCGTGAGCGGAAGACACCTTCGAGGTCCACATCATCACATCACTCGACTGCGACTGTAAGCAGCACTCGACTGGCCGACGAGGGAACTGCAAAAGCCAACCTTACCCTTCACAGCAGACGGCCCGTTAAGCAGCCGACTGTTCCGGTAGTCATCGATCAATCATCATCACAGGGGCAAGCAGGCGCATTACTCGACACTTACATACACGCAACGAGTGTGGGAGAGTAATAGATTGCAAGGGTTCGGTGGAGCCCGCCGATGTTCGGTCGCCGAGCCAAGAGATCGCTGCATTTTTGGGTGGTGAACGCCAGCTCCCCGGCGATGACGTAGAGTACTGTCACTGCTGCAGTCTGGAGCTGGTGACGGAAGGTACCTCGTAACTCGCCTTATCCATCCCGCCCACGACACCACCACCTTTTCCACCCTCAAACCTCCTATTCTCGCACGCTACTAAGGTACCGAAGGTCACCATCGCCCTCCGCTCTCTTCTCGCTCTGCCTCTTGTCGTCTTGCTCCCTCAATTGCAGCTGGTTGACCCGTGTCCTTCCCTCCCTTGCACGACATGTTGAGCTGGTGGTAGCTTTGAGCTCCCCTCCCCCTTGTACTCTCCCTTGCCCGCACTTCATCGCTCGTTCTACACATCAACCGATCTCGATCCTACGCGATCCCAGCTGGAACCATGTCGGGCTCCTCGCTCACGGCCATGCGCCTCGCCCGCGCCCGCAACTCCACGGCGCTCACCGGCACTCGAAATGCTCTGTCCTCCGTCGCCACCCGTCCACGATCCCCTTTGCAGCTGAGGACCTTCGTCAAGCTCTCAGGTGCCTCCACGACCAAGCGCACGCAAACCACGAACGGCGTTGTTCGACTCCCCTCCCACTTCTTCGTGCGCGCCCTCTCTGGAAAACCGTTGCCCCAGCGGAAATCATGGGTCCTCAACTTCTGCTATCGCGCCGCTGCTTGGGTCGGCACGTCAATGACCGTCTTCGGCATCGGAGTCTTCGCCTTTTTCGCCTTCGACGCCAGCACCTATAAACAGCATCTCGCCCAAGGCGATATTGACGTCTCCAAAATTGCCCTCCAGCCCCGTCTCGGCGGCGCCAAGAACTTACCTGTCGCCGAAGTCTACATCGATGACGATGACTGCGAAGAGAAGCGGCGCCTCAAGCAGAAGCCCCATCTTGTCATCCTCGGTGGTGGATGGGGCGGAGTGGCTCTCCTGAAGGAGCTCAACCCAGACGACTACCATGTCACCGTCATCTCGCCCACCAATTACTTCCTCTTCACCCCCATGCTTCCCTCCGCAACTGTCGGAACTCTCGAGTTGCGATCTCTCGTCGAGCCCATCCGCCGAATTCTGGACCGTGTCAAGGGCCACTTTATCCGGGCGAAAGCCGAGGACGTTGACTTCTCTCACAAGATGGTTGAGGTTTCCCAGGTGGACACGAAAGGCAACGAGACCCGATTCTACGTTCCCTATGACAAGCTCGTTATCGCTGTTGGATCTGTTACGAACCCCCACGGTGTCAAGGGCTTGGAGAATGCCTTCTTCCTCAAGGATATCAACGACGCGCGCATGATCCGCAACAAAATCATACAAAACCTAGAGATTGCTTGCTTGCCCACTACCTCTGACGAAGAACGCAAGCGCCTTCTCTCTTTCGTGGTCAGTGGTGGAGGTCCTACGGGTGTCGAATTTGCTGCCGAACTCGTCGACCTCCTCAATGAGGATCTGACAAGACATTACCCTCGCCTTCTACGAAACGAGATATCTGTTCACCTCATTCAAAGCCGGAGCCATATTCTCAACACCTACGACGAGACGGTTTCCAAGTATACCGAAGAACGCTTCGCTCGTGACCAGGTCGACGTATTGACAAATTCCCGAGTCAAGGAGGTCCAGCCAGACAAGATCATCTTCAGCCAGAAGATGGATGACGGCACCCTCGTCACAAAAGAGCTTCCCATTGGGTTCTGTCTATGGTCTACCGGCGTGTCGCAAACCGCCTTCTGTAAGACGCTCTCCGACCGGCTAGGCAAAGCTCAGACGAACCGACACGCTCTCGAGACCGATACGCACCTCCGCCTAAACGGTACGCCCTTGGGTGACGTCTACGCCATCGGCGACTGCTCAACTGTTCAGAATAACGTGGCTGATCACATCGTCACTTTCCTCCGCTCTCTGGCCTGGAAGAGGGGTAAGGACGCCGAGACCCTGCAACTTCACTTTAGTGACTGGCGCGCCGTTGCCGACGATGTCAAGAGGCGCTTTCCCCAGGCTGTAAGCCATCTCAAGCGTCTCGACAAGCTCTTTATGGAATTCGACAAAGACGAGTCAGGCACTCTCGACTTCAGCGAATTGCGTGAACTCCTCCGCCAGATCGACAGCAAGCTTACATCGCTGCCTGCCACCGCTCAGCGCGCCCACCAGCAGGGCCAGTACCTCGCTCGCAAGTTCAACCGCATGACCCGAATCTCCGAAGGCCTGCGCGTCAACGACATCCACGAGGGAGACGTAGATGCTGCCGTCCACAAGGCCTTTGAATACCGTCATCTCGGTAGCCTGGCTTATGTCGGCAACTCGGCAGTATTCGACCTCGGTGATGGCTGGAATTTTGCTGGAGGGCTGTGGGCTGTGTATGCTTGGCGATCCGTCTATTTTGCGCAGAGCGTAAGCTTCCGTACTCGGATTCTTATGGCCATGGACTGGGCCAAGCGAGGACTCTTTGGACGAGGTATGTCATTATCCCAATCTGCAAGCGAAGATTCATGCAACTAACCTATTTATTCAATGTAGATTTGATGAGCTTCTAAAGCCAAAAATGACCTCACAGGTTAAGTAATAAGTTCCGAAGGCGTTGATGCAGGACGGTCAGGAGTACGACATTACGACAGAAGGTTCCAGGTTCTATGAGGGTTCGTTTGTTTGAGTTTGCACTGGGTATAAAGTTTTGTGAGGTCCTGTTACATCGATTTATTCCCTTGATTTTATTCGTGTATATAACCATAGAACTGGGGGGTGAGCCAGATGGGCAACGAGATCCATGACGGGTATAAACAAACAAAAATGACAGTTGTATAAAGTTATTCGCTAAACTCCGTTTTTTATGTACCTGTTCTAAATCTTGAAATCCTTGTATGTCCACTTCTCGGTGTACTTTTGGTTGGCCAGCCTGTGGAAAGGGATGTGGCGGCGGCTCTCGACCTTACCGCGGACAAGCATGCTGCGGTACCTGTCCTTGAGCAGGTTACCCTCGGGCTTGAGTAGACGGAGCGACTCTTGCAGCTCGTCGGGCAGGACGAGCTCGAGGTCGTTTTCGGGAAGCTTGAACTTGCCAAGTTGCCTGCGGCGCATCTTGTGGTCCTTGAGATCGGATGCGAGTTCGCCGTCCGAGTCGACGGCCAGGATGAGCTGGCGGTTGCGGTCCTCCTCCTCGATCTCTTCGGCGATCTCCTTGATGCGGTGCTCCTGGCGGCGCTGGGCCTTGATGGCGGCCTTGTGCTTGGCCAGACGCTCCTCCTCCTTCCTGCGCTGGATGCGGTTGCGCTGGGTCTGCGTCTTTCGCTCCGCTCGCTTGGCCGTCACCTTTTCTTCCTCCGCGCCGCTCTGAAAGCCCTCCCACTCCGAGTCCTCCTCCCATTCCGACAGGTTGGCTCGGGCCTCGGCCGCCTCCGCCTCCGCAGCAGATCGGGCCGCGGCCTCCGCCTTCAGACGGTCGGCCTCTTCGGCGGCAACACGTTTCCGCTCGGCCTCGAGGGCCTTCTCGCTCTCCTCCGCCAAACGCACCTCGTAGTCGGTGAAGACGGGGTTGTAACTGTACCCGCCTGACGGTGTCTGGACGGCGGGCACGACCTTACCGTTCTCGAGCAGCGAGATGGGGTCGCGCTTCATGGACTTGGGGGCCTTGGTCTTGGGCTTCTCAAGGACGAAGCCGTCGACCTCCTCCTGCAGCGGGGTGGGGGTCATGTCCCAGACGTCGTAGGTGGCATCCTTGACTTCGACGGTGTTGTCGTGCTGGCCGTCGGCGACTCTTCTTAGGCGCGCGAGCTCCTTGTGGGGGACCCAGCCGGTTCGCTGGCGCTTTGCGGGTGTGATGCCCATGGAGATCTTGTCATCGCCGGGGCGCTTGCGCATGGAAACGGCGGGGACGGCGGACCGCTGGGCGAGGATCTCGTCGACCTTCAGGCCCTTCTTGACATGCTTGGATTTTCTGGTGTTGCGCGAGTCGCCGGCGACGTCGAGGGTGAACAATTCCGCAGAGGTCTTCTCCTTGATGACACCACTGTTGGTCTCTGTCAGCACATGGAAGAGCCAAGAGAATGGGGGAGGGAGCGCCTTACCCCCGAATGATTTCTTCATTCAACTCGGCGAGGCCATGCTGGACCTCGCTCACATTGACATTTTTCCTCCACGCCTTCTTGCCCTTTCGGGAGGGCTGGTTGGGCTGGTTGGGGGCCTCGCCGGACCCGATGGTTTTGGATTGTATGACGGGCATTGTAAAGACCGAGTTCGACTTCCAACGAGAGAGTCTGGTATCTTGTTGCTGGTTGAACTGATGCAGGTTCGGTTGGTGGTGGGGGACTTGAACATTCTCTCATTTTTTTAGTGGGGCATCCAAACGTGGCCCCGTTATCTGGCTAAAACTCTTAGCAGTGGCACAAACGGTGGTCCAGCTAGCTCCAGTTTGGGTCTTCCGTAACAGATGGTGCACCTGTTTTCTTATCTGCACGTGCCCGGACCCGAAGGGTGCTGTCATGGGCGGACTCCATCACCGACAGAGAGGTCCCTCCTGCCAATTCTAGGTTCCGTTAGACGACGACATTGACCTCCTTTCCTGCGCCTTACACCTTCGACACTCGATCCGACGCCTGAACCATCACGACCAAGTCGCATCCTCCAGGATTGTTAATTGTCGAGCATAGTCTACGTCACCTTCTCATTCTGCTCGCATCCCGTAGCTTGCTTGCCTCTGCTAGACGTCTCCGGCCTTGACAGCTGTCCCATCCCGTCCCGCGCAGCGGAGTAATTTCGATTCAGCCGCAACAATGGCGCAGGCCGGCGGATCCTACAACAACCCCTTGAAGAAGTTCAAGTATGTGTTTCTCTTTATGCGAGGTGTCTTCGTTTGGATTTCGATGGACTAACATCACAACCCGTGCAGGCTGGTGTTCCTTGGAGAACAAAGTGGTACGTCGACAGCCGACCGAGTTCGGCCCGCCTCGGGCAATTTGACTGACAACGATATCCGACAGTGGGCAAGACCTCTTTGATCACTCGATTCATGTACGATTCCTTCGACAACATGTACCAGGCAACGATTGGTATCGATTTTCTGTCCAAGGTGAGGACGTCCGGACGATGCGATGCGGCACACGACCCCGACTGACCCCTGCGGATCTAGACCATGTACCTGGAGGACCGGACGGTGCGGCTTCAGCTGTGGGATACTGCTGGCCAAGAGCGTTTCCGAAGCTTGATTCCCTCATACATCCGCGACTCGAGCGTGGCTGTTGTCGTCTACGACATCTCCAGTATGACAGCCCCTGACAAAGACCCCACCACACAGGCCCCTCCCCCTTCCCCAGGCTCCATTATAGCTTGTAGGCATCCACCAATGTGCTAATCTCGTCCGTTCTCTCAGACGCCAAATCATTCCAAAATACCAGGAAGTGGATCGACGATGTCCGAGCCGAGCGAGGTAACGATGTGATTATTGTGCTGGTCGGCAACAAGACCGATTTGAACGACAAGCGGGAGGTCACCACGCAGCAGGGCGAGGAGGAGGCCAAGAAGAACAACTTGATGTTTGTCGAGACCAGCGCGAAGTTGGGACACAATGTCAAGAACCTGTTCAAGAGAATAGCGCAGGCTTTGCCAGGCATGGAGGGCACCGATGCCGCAGCACAGGCTTCGAGCCAAAGTAAGTCTTTTCTCTACAACATTCACATACCCCCAAAAGCTCGGAACTGACCCATGTGTGTTTACAGTGATCGATGTCAAGACGAACACGGCCCAACAATCACAAGAAGGCTGCGCATGTTAAACACCCCCATAACCAAGTTCGGGATTGGAGTATAGGAATATCCGGGGGGGTTCAAGCCATGCTAGCGTCGTGGACGAGGTTTGTGCCTCGCTTCGCGGGATAGGATATCAAGCATAGCGTGTGGATCTGAGCGCGGGAGCTTGTATATTACAGCCAGGACTACGAGCCTACGATCGTTATATAAGACACATTAATGCCTGGAGTCTTTTTCTCAGTGGGCGGTCCAGGCCGTCCAACTTCTGCCATGGATCCCTTGGCGCATGTAACGTACATGGCGACAGGGAACAGGGGTCGCTCTCTTACACCTTAACACAATCCTCGAGAAGTTTAGCATGGGGTCTTTGGGCAATTATAGGTCGTTGATACGGAATGTCCCAGCACTCTCTCTTATGTAACGTTCACTGCGATTACTATAGCACATAGTACATAAAACCTAGGAACTGTGTCCACTTTTCCGACTTACCCAGACACTCTTATACGCCTTCCCAAAGCGTCGGAAATCCTGTCCTTGCAGCCGGAATTCGGCGCCCTTAGATTCGTACGTCCGTATTTATCTATTTACTCTCTATGGCACTGTCTTGCATAACGCTGTCTTGCTGTATCTATTTAGGTATCCTAAATAAATGTTCCATCGCATTCAATTGCTCTGTTCACAACGGCTTTTGTCAAGCTTTCAGTTCAGTTCGGCCCTTCTCGACCAACTCGCAGCATCTACATGAAGTGACTTTCATTATTCTAGAGGCATCTTGCTCGATTTTAAACGTGGCATAACATAGTCGGAATTTGGCATCGCATGTTTCGTCCCTGGGACATGTACTTCTTTTCGTCTCTTCTAAGCCGCGTTCTGCACTTGCACCTCTCCGTTGGCCAGGCCAAAGTAGGCGGCAACGGGCTTCTGCGCCTGTAATTGCTTTCCAAGCTTAATAGCCTCGTCGCCATTGAAGCCATGGAACAGGCCAATCTCGACAATGCCGGGTAGCTTAAGGAGCTCGTCGGCGAGAGTCTTGACCTGCCAAACTCCGTCCTTGCCGCGACCTTCAGCCTCAACTGTGATGTCCTTGGGCAACAGCAGGGGCAGGAAAGGAGCATCGATGATCCACATGCCGTTGTCGGTGACACACTCGCCGGCCTTGCTGGGGAGGCCGGAGCGGACTACCGGGGCTGGCGAGCCCATCTCGCGAAGGCGGAGGAGGACGTCAGGGGCTGCGAGAGGGAGGACCTCGATGGGGATGGTCTTCCAGGTTGTGCAAAGACGGGGAGACTGCTTGCGGTAATCTTTTCACCGGGGGGATATCATGTCAGTGTCTCTTCTCGAGCAGTAGAGTGTGCGATGAGTCCGTGGATAGAAGTGAGAGACAGCGACGTACCGGCAACGGCGATGAACTTCTTAGCGGCAATGGCCACAAGCTTCTCCTGGAACAGACATGCACCTCCACCCTTGATAAGGTTTAGATCCTCGTCGACCTCGTCAGCGCCGTCGAAAGCGACATCGAGAGCCACGGGCTTGCCGTCGACAACAGGACGCTCATCGAGGTTAACGAGCGTGAGGCCGCCGTTGCGGATGAGGCCCTTGGACTGGCTTCCGGTAGGGATAAATGTCATGCCACCGTAGAACTCGGGGCCTTTGCTGATAATTGCCTCGACAACATAGACGACGGTGCTGCCGGAACCAATTCCGACGTACTTGTACTCGGGGCGGAGGTGATCGTTGACAGCCTGGTAGGCGGCCGACTTCTTGGCCGACTCGACCAGAGTCACAGCAGACGCCATTTTTCTGATTTGAGGCAGTGGGTTTATTTTGAAAAGACGGATGAGTCTAGGGGAGAGAGGGTGCAGCACCCCACGTCGGTGGTGGTGATAAGTCTGGTGATGAGGGGTGGTGGGGAGAAGGAGGCCAATTGAGTAGGTGCAGGGTAGGCGACGCTGGACGGGCTGGGCAGTGTGGAACGCAGCGCCGCACACGGAGGCCGGTTGGAGACGACGTCGGAGTTTCGCCGGGTAATGGAGAGCTCTGCTACAGTTCATCTGTGGGAATAGGAGCAAAAAAAAAGCAGTAGCTGGGCTGAAATGCCGGGACGAAACACTGTTTGGTGTTGGGTACATCATGAGACTCGAAGAAATCTAACATGACCGCTAACCTTGAACATAGGTCTCCACATTAACAGAGCTCATGTTCTGCGCCTTTTTCATCCCTACCAATCAAGAATCCAATGGCAATGCAAATCTTAATTAACTAAGAACAATATTGTCAAGACAATCTGCAATTTTATCTGATATTTACACTCGCTTTCTAATACCAAAGTTGCATCACAAAGGAAAGTTGATGTTATTGCGTGCGTTGCGAGACTTAGACGAAGCGCGTGTGCTAGCCACTGAAGAAAAGGGTCTCTTTCGCTGGACGTCGCCGAATTACGTTCATGTCGAGTGACGTAATAGGCTGAGTTTCTTCCATGGTTCCTGAGCTTAGTCATTGAAACGGTGAATGGAATTGCAGTTTTCTAGTTTGATGAGTGCTCATCTCATGTCTCACTTCTGGGCACGTGACGCTCCGTCAGATTGCGCTCCGCCGCCTCGTCTTCGCACTCGGGAGCTACGGAGTCGACGGATGTCCGACACTTGGACAGTGGGGCGCAAGGCAAGGCTTTGAATGAACTGACCCTGGCCGCATCATTTCCGTCATCACCGCGCGTTTCGTTGTTTCTTTGGTTTCCTTTTCCTTTACTCTGCTGCTCGAATCTCGTCCTTCCTGGAGTTATCTGCTGCTGCCCGTTTCTGACAGCCAGTATATCGTCGACGCGTGCAGGATCGACGACCATACACCGACTTTGTTACCGCCACCATGTCGCGATTCACCAGACTGTACCTCCGGGTGCCCCGGCCAAAGGTAAGGACAACAGGGGAGGCTGAGGGAGACGCGGAAGGCTAACGAACATCGTCTCTTAGACCCTCTTTGGCATGATCAGCCTCCAGACCGGCACCGAAGTCATCTCTCTCGCCCTCGTCTTCAACAAGGTTACCGGCGTCTATGGGCTGCTGGCCATCCTCACCGGCTACCAGCTCTCGTTTCTGCAGCTGTCGACCTACGTTTACTCCATCTGCGTCCTCGTGCTGCTCGCGACCCTGATCCCCCACGTCCGAAAACAAAGCCCCTTCGAATGCCTCGCGCTGGCCTGGGTTTACATTCTCGACACCGGCATCAACGCGGCATACACGGCGGCGTTCGGACTGGACTGGTACTTTAGAAACCAGAGCACGGAATCTAGTGATGCGCCATCGTCTGGTCTGCCCAACTTTGTAATCGAGGGTGTGGAGGGCCTGCGTCGAGAGACGGCCATCCACGGCAAGGTGGTTCCTCAGGAGACTGCGTTTAGCCTGCTTCTCATCGTCGCGTCAACGCTTATCCGGGTGTACTTCAGCTTCGTGATGATGGCGTACGCGAAGCAGGTGCTGCAGAAGTACATGCAGCTCATGATCCTCGAGGGCCCCGGAGTGGATGACCACGAGGGCCCATTCGCGGAGGACCTGCCAGACGGTGAGGGCCGCAAGGGACGACTGGGCCGTCTGATGGTGTCGTTCGGCCGGACCTACTGGCTGGATCAACGGGATGAGGACGAGTGGGTTCGAAGCATGGATCCTCACAAGCGCGGTGCGGTTCCCACGCTGGCGGGCGAGGTGGTGTAGATGAGATGATGCGATGCTGCAGGCCTTTGACGGCAGTCAAGGGGGGTGAAATCTGGCGGAGTTCCGAAGACGTGATGGGGCCAAGACTTGATACCTCTCCAAGGTGCTTGTGCATGATGACCACATCCTTTCTATGACGGGACGACCCGGAAGCCATGGCGACGAGGAGCTAGGGGTGGATAATATGAGCGTATTGATTGCCTGTGAATGGCCCGGACACTTCACGACGACCAACGAGACAGCACACCAACACAGGACATGACAGAGACGGCGGCAGCACGGAAGTGAAGCAGATCGGGCGGGACCCCTTTGGTTGTATTGGAAGCTAGGACGGGTGATACCCACGGAAACAAGTCCGGGTGGAACGAACAAACAGGGACTCGGCCGGCGCCGGGGCAAATGCGGCGAGTGCGGCGAAAGCGCGGCAAGTGAGCGGCTGGTGTTGCTGCGGGCTTGCGGGCTTGCGGGCACTCGGGCGGGCGGTGAAAGTGGGAAAGCGGCATTGCGTGATGCGGCGTGCGGCAGGAGAACGAGGAGGGAGAGGAGGAAGAAAGGGCCGGCACATAATGATGGAGAGGCATGGGGCGTGAAACGATCATTGGGGGGGCGTATGCCTTGTTGATGTTATTTTCTGCTACTATTGGCATATGAATGGGAGGACGGGAACCCTAAAGAGAGGGAGGAGATAATACGGAGCTGGTATGCATTTTACTACCCTTACTCTTATTGTACTTATTACTCGGTTAATAGTACGTATTTACTATCCATTAGAGGTTATCCAATTACCATGATGACTGGAGGTTTTTATGACCTTGGCTGGGCAGTGAACGATGTTTGTTAATGCTCTGGGCAATCTCCTGGTCTGTTGGGATTGAAGGAAGCGGTGGCTTGAGGTGGAGGTGTCCGGGGTGACTTGCGTCGTTCAGAATTAGTCGATGGGAAATAGGTTGAGGGATGTAACCAATAATGGGCAGCCATTTAATCAATCAGTCATCCGTTGTGGACGGGATGGAGAGCTACTGTCAAATACTCCATGTTGTTAACCTCCGTACTCGGACTTGTCGCCGTAAAGTAAGGTCTACGATGGATTTTCTGTACCGTCGTGGCCACGGCCGGTGCGATTGTAGCGCAGCCAGCAGCTTCTATAGACCTGGTGAGGTACATTTGAGCGGATTGCAAAGCCCATGCGAGCACCATGTTCCATCACGGTTGTGTGACTCGTTCGTGTCTGCATCCCTCGATGGTGTCATCGTCAACCAGCCCAGCATGCCGGGGGGGGGCGGACGGCCGGTAGTCGGAGCCTGGCGCACCACCATCCCCCCCCAAGAGGCATTTCCCAGCGGGCCGTCGGTGGCCCAGCAGTGAGGAAGTCGGGGTGGGGAACGCCTATTTCCCCCCCAAAGCGTCTCCCGGCACATTGCTTCAGGGCGGCAATGGGCTGGCGAGCGTGCCAGGCAAATACCCGCGATGCCATTTGTCATCGGCGGTCGCGGAGACGAGCGCGCCTGGCTGCACGGGTCGTCGTGCGTGTGGTGTGGGGCCGTGAGCTTGTCCGGGGCATGGCCATGTCCCGCTAACCGATCACGCAATCCGAGATTCATCAAGCGTCAGACACACTCTGTTTTTTCTCTCTCTCTCTCTCTCTCTCTGTGTGTGTGTGTGTGTGTGTGTCCCTCTCTGTTTTATGGCGGCTTTTCGACGAGGGAGGGGGATGATGGTGCCAGAATGTCCCCATCTTTTTAACACCCCCCGTGGCCAAAGGGAAAAAGGCGTGCCCGAGACGGGGACCAGGCCAGCCCGGGCAAAGCAAGAACTTGCAAAGGCATGGAATACTTGCCGTAATTTAGACGGCACAGCACTGGCGGCGTTGCTTCCATTTGCTGGCCGGATTCGAAGCGATCCATAGAGACGAATCGTTTTAGAAACCAGAGCCAGAAAAATTGTTCCAACCCACCCCCCGGGAGTCTCTTGTACTCTCTCGGGCTTCTTTCTTCTACTCTTCTTCTCCTCCCTCCCCCTCCCCCTCCCTTCCTTCTCCCCTTCCTCCCCTCTTCCTGTCCTGTAATCCATTCCTTTCTCCCCCTCTCCACAAAGCCTCAGAAAGGTTCCTGTGCGGGAGACCACGACCACGGGACACCATGGACGCCGCTTCGCAGCACCAGATTCGCACGCCTGAGGAGGCCGGTAAGTGGCTTCCCTTTCTCTTCTTCACACCGGCTCTGGCTTCGCGGGCATACAATATGGCTGGTTTGGTGGTGTATGGTTTTGAGCCCATGGGGATGCGATGGGGCATGCGCTGGGACACCTCTTGGGCTCTCGTCCTCGTCCTCTCCCGCTCGGAATGACTTCTCCGCGAGCTCTTGAGACCGGAGACGGCCACGACAAGACTCAATTCCAAGACCAGCCCACCAAGCCGAAATCCCTTGCCATTGCTGGTGAAACATCCTTTCCGAACACCCCCAGCTGACCGTGTCTTCCTCCCCCGCAGTCGCCAGAATCGCCTACCTCTCCAGCGATGTCATCGTTTCCGTCCAGCCCACCATCGGCTCCGATTCCGAGTTCTCCTCCCACCTGAGGCGATACGCCGGTCGCAAAGACCATGGCCTCGTTGCCCAGAGCGCCGATTCCGTACCTGAAGTAAGCCAGCTGCTCCAGAGCCCTCATCCTTACTCAATGGCTCGGGTTAAAAAAAAAACCACCCCCCACTTTGGCTGGTTGCGCCGGCTCGTCGGCCCCTCCACCATCCCTGCCGTGCGAGAGGCCGATATGTGAGGCATGGCTCATAACATGAGGATGAAAGCCAAACCGAGCAAGCACAACCAATTGTGATGTCAATTGGACATGGACTTGAGAAAAAGGGCACTGAAAAGTGAACAACACAACTAACCGCGACTTCTTAGATCCTCCCAGTCCGACACAATGCCGATCCTCTGCTATCAGCCTTTACACCAATCCGCGCCGGCAAGCTCGTCTCCGTCACCACCACATCCACCATCCTCCTCCCTTCCGTCTCTCACCTCTACAAGCTGGCGAACTACCCCTTAGTTCTCCACGTCTCTCTCCAGCCCCGCACATTCGCCGACTACTCCGTCATCACCGCGATTCGCAACTCAGGATGGACCTTCGTTCAGTCCGAGACCCTCCAGGAGGCCCAGGACATGGCCTTGACCGCCCATGCCCTCGCCGTCCGCACCGGCAAGGGTGTCATTCACTTCTTTGCGCCCTCTACTTCCGCCAATGACAAGCCCATTGCTACCGAGGACGCAGTTGTCATTCGCGACGTTCTTGACATCGAGAGTGTCCGCCGATTCCAGGCCGGAGCCGGCACTAACTCGGCCTCGGGCATCTACGCCGATGACGGGCACATGGCCGTCTCTTCGGACCACGACATTCCTGTGAACGCCACTTCCGGAAAGGTCGACCCCCTCACTGTCCCTGCGAGTACCAGCGCCTCCAAGGCTCCCTCCACTGGAACCTCCGTCAAGTCTAGCCAAGACAGCGTCTCCAGCACTCCCGCGGCACCCTCATCTGCCGCCACCACCGTCGAGACGGCCCCTCCCCAGGTCAGCTCCGAGGATGTGTACAAGTGCGCCGCGCGCATTTGGGGCCAGATCAAGACTGCCCTCGGCAGATCATACAGCGCCTTTGAGTACTCCGGCCCTCCCGATGCCGAGAACTGCCTTTTCATCTTCGGTTCCGATGCTGGCACCTTTGCCGAGGCCATTGACAATGCTCGCCCGGATGAGATTTTCGCAAACACCGCCATCCTGACACCGCGACTTTACCGACCCTGGATCGGCTCCAGGCTCGTTGATGCCATCCCCAAGTCGATTAAGAGAATCGCCGTTCTGGAGCAGATCCACCGCAAGACCACCAAATGGGGACCTCTCCTCATCGATGTGTTGACCTCCGTCCGGAGCGGACCCGGCGGTGTCGAGACCATTGTCGGCCACCAACTCGGCTACATTGCATCGGATGTCGTAACCCAGGCTCTACGTGGTGTTCTCCAGAACCTCACGGCTGAGAAGCCCATCCAGAACCTCGAGGTCGGCAAGAAGAGCGCTTACAAGGAGCCTACTGGCTACGATCTGGAATCTTCAAAGTTGGAGACTGCTTACACCAAGATCCTGGATCAGCTTTTCGGTGAGCGCACATATGTCGCCAATGCCATCAAGTCTGCGACGACGGGTCTCTCGGCCACCGTCGCTGCCAGCCCGGAGTTCGGTTTCGGTTCGCTGCTCGCTCGCAAGGAGCGCCGCAACCAGTTTGTCGCTGAGGTCAAGGAAGCTGCTACCAACGGCAACTTCACCACCGATGCCCCCAAGAGCTGGTTGGCTCGATGGGCCGTGAACGCCGACAATGCCACCAAGTCGACCGAGATCGCCGACGACGTCATCGCCCGCCTTAAGACTGATGGTTCCACCGCTGCGGCGAAGTTATTAACTGCCAAGGGCCTGTTCCGCAAGGAGTCGCTATGGCTCACTGGCTCTGATGCTTGGGCCTACGACCTGGGCAACTCTGGTGTCCACCACGTTCTGGCCTCTGGCGAGAACATCAACATGCTCATCATCGACTCGACCCCCTACTCGGAGAGGGCGAGTGCCGATGCCAACCGGAGGAAGAAGGATATCGGTCTGTACGCCATGAACTTCGGCAACGTCTATGTCGCCTCTACTGCTGTCTATAGCTCCTACACTCAGGTGCTGCAAGCCATGCTCGAGGCCGACAAGTTCGAAGGTCCCTCAGTTGTCTTGGCCTATCTGCCCTACTTTGGCGAGACTGACTCTGCCCTGACCGTTCTTCAGGAGACCAAGAAGGCGGTTGACACTGGCTACTGGCCCCTGTACCGATGGAACCCAGAGAACGAGAAGAAGGGAGAGTCCAACTTCTCGCTCGACTCTGAGCTGATCAAGCAGGAGCTCAAGAAGTTCCTGGCCCGAGACAACCAGCTTACCCAGCTCATGAACAAGGAGCCCAAGTTTGCTGCCGCCGTGGCCCAGGACTTTGGTACTGAGGTGCGAGCTCAGCAGAAGCGCAAGGCTAAGGATGCCTACAACCAACTCCTTGAGGGTCTCCTAGGTGCTCCCCTCACCATTCTCTATGCCTCTGACAATGGCAACGCCGGTACCCTGGCGAAGCGACTCGCCAACCGCGGCCGTGCTCGTGGCCTCAAGACGTCCGTCCTGGCCATGGAGGACTACCCTCTTGAGGATCTTCCTACTGAGGAGAACATCGTCTTCCTTTCCTCCACTGCTGGTCAGGGTGAGTTCCCCCAGAATGGTCTGCCCTTCTGGGACGCCATCAAGGACAACACCGACCTCGATCTGGCCACCGTCAACTACTCCATCTTCGGTCTTGGTGACAGTCACTACTGGCCGCGTAAGGAGGACAGGATATACTACAACAAGCCCGCCAAGGATCTCGATCGTGTGCTGACCAACCTCGGTGCTAAGCACCTGGCTGATGTTGGCCTCGGTGATGACCAAGATCCTGATGGTTTCCAGACCGGATACGCGGACTGGGAGCCCAAGATTTGGCAGGCTCTCGGTGTCGACAAGGTCGACGGCCTCCCTGATGAGCCACCACCAATTACCAACGAGGACATCAAGTCGGCATCCAACTTCCTCCGTGGCACTATTTTGGAGGGTCTGAGGAATACCTCTACCGGCGCCATCTCTGCGTCTGACCAGCAGCTCACCAAGTTCCATGGTACCTACATGCAAGATGATCGTGACGTTCGAGATGAGCGCAAGGCCCAGGGCCTTGAGCCCGCCTACTCTTTCATGATTCGATGCCGACTACCCGGTGGTGTCTCTACCCCGAAGCAGTGGATCCAAATGGATGACATCGCAAACAAGCTTGGCAACGAGACGATGAAGCTCACCACCCGACAGACCTTCCAGTTCCACGGTGTTATTAAGAGCAAGCTTAAGCCTGCCATGCAGGCCATCAACCGATCCCTAATGGACACACTCGCTGCCTGCGGTGACGTGAACCGAAACGTCATGTGCAGCTCTCTCCCGACCGAGTCCAAGTACCAACAACAGGTCCACTCTTACTCGAAGATCATCAGCGAGCACCTGCTTCCCTCCACGAACGCCTATCACGAGATCTGGCTGACCGATGAGAACGAGGAGAAGGTTCAGGTTGCTGGCGATGCCATCCAGGACTTTGAGCCTCTCTACGGCCCTACCTACTTGCCTCGAAAGTTTAAGATCACCATTGCCATCCCCCCTCACAACGATACCGATGTGTACGCTCATGATGTTGGTTTGATCGCCATCAAGGGAGAAGACGGCACCCTGGCTGGTTTCAACGTCCTTGCTGGTGGTGGTATGGGTACCACTCACAACAACAAGAAGACTTACCCTCAGACTGGCCGAATGCTCGGTTACTCCAAGGCCGAGGATATCCACCTTGTCTGTGAGAAGATCATGCTTGTCCAGCGTGATAACGGTGACCGAAAGAACCGCAAGCACGCCCGTCTCAAGTACACCATCGATGACATGACGGTCGAGGTCTTCAAGAGCAAGGTCGAGGAGTTGTGGGGCAAGAAGTTCGAGCAGGAGCGGCGTTTCGAGTTCAAGAGCAACGTCGACACCTTTGGCTGGGTGAAGGACGAGACTAATCTCAACCACTTCACCTTCTTTATCGAGAACGGTCGTATTGAGGACACCGCCGACTTCCAGATGAAGACTGGTCTGCGTGAGATCGCCAAGGTCCACAAGGGCGAGTTCCGTCTCACCGGAAACCAGCATCTCATTCTGAGCAACGTTGCCGACGAGGACCTCCCCACTATGAAGGAGCTGATGAAGAAGTACAAGCTCGATAACTACCAGTTCTCGGGTCTCCGCCTCAGCTCGTCGGCCTGTGTCGCCTTCCCTACTTGTGGTCTCGCCATGGCCGAGTCAGAGCGATACCTCCCCGTGCTCATCACCAAGCTCGAGGGATGCATTGAGGAGAGCGGTTTGCGCCAGGATTCGATCGTTATGCGTATGACTGGTTGCCCCAACGGCTGCGCTCGTCCCTGGCTCGCCGAGGTGGCCTTCGTCGGTAAGGCGTTTGGCGCATACAACATGTACCTGGGTGGTGGCTACCACGGCCAACGCCTGAACAAGCTGTACCGCCAGAGCATCAAGGAGGACGAGATCATCGCCACGATGAAGCCTCTGCTGAAGCGGTACGCCCTGGAGCGCGAGGAGGGCGAGCGCTTCGGAGACTTCTGCATCCGGGCTGGCATCATCACTGCCACCACGGACGGCCGCAACTTCCACGACAACGTAAGTTCATGATCCAACTGATACCCTTTTTTGTTGACTCGTTCAAATGCTAACTCTCACTTCAGATCCCCGAGGACGACGAGGATGAGGAATAAATCATGACGATGATTGGACGAGTTGGATAACCAAAACCAAAATGTGGAAGGGAAAAATGGGCGTCTTGTTATGAGATTGGCATCTTTGTGCATACTTTTGTGATTTACTTGGCTAGGCGCACTGGTTGGAATGCATCCATTCCCATGTAGGGATATCTATCATAAGAACTCTTTTTACATACAATACATTTTGATCACATCACGGTGCTATGTCTGCGTCTCACGGTAGAATTACACTGAACTTCAAGCTTGCAAGCACACAAATGAAGATCGGAAATAGTACATTAGGTAGGGTATAAACATCCATTTATCTTTGTCACCTAGCTCCAAAACCCCGTCCTTTCAAACAAAGACATGCAAAACCTAGATGCCAATACCCTCATGGCGATCACCAAACATTTCCGACATCGAATTCCGTACATCATCACACACCAAACAAGTAAGCCCCGTTTGATTCCCGCAAACACAAGTGCGATTCCTGACCCTTGGACCCAATGTCAAGGATGAACCAATAGACCCCAACGCCCGCAAAACCCGCAAGCAAAGACAACACGAAGCATCAAGTGACAGTTTCAACTCTTCAGGGTGGTACCCACGCTGCTCATCTTCTCGCTGACTCTGTCACTAACACTGCCCCACCATCTGGGGGCCTTGAGGGTCATGCGGACGCGGCCCTCTACAATCATGTTGACAACGTTGAGGATGGCGAAGGTCGTTGATCCAATGGCGCGGAAGACGGCGAGGGAGGCGACACTCCAGAGGATGAATCGCAGGTAGAAGTTGTCACCGATACCCTTACTGCTGTAAATCTCAGAGACGGCCATGCCAAGGATGCCATTGCTGATCATCCACAGCAGTACCATGTAGGTACGGACGCTCTTGTAGTAGTCTTCTTGCAACTGAGCCTCGCTGATAGGGGGCTCAGGTACCTCAAGACGGTCTCGCAGGTTCCGCAGCGCTTCATCGTAGCCACTATCAATGTCAAGCTGCTCACTGGGCATGTCCAGCTCCACGGTCTGACCCTTGCCCACGGCTCCGCCCAGGTCAGTTTTCATCACGTTGTCACCCTTGGTTCCCCAGGTAACATCGTGGGTGTTGCAGAACGCGTAGACCTGTAGGGTACAGATATAACTAGGCAGGAGGAGGAAGTACTGCGCCGATGATGTGATCATGTGCCATGGGTCCAGGTAAAGGATCGACATGATGAAGTACATCCCCACGGTCGACAGGATAGATACGATGAGATTTGTAAAGACGTTGTTGCCCATGTTTATACCCTCACCATCCTTTGCTGTGAGTTGTCGGACGATGATGTAGATGGTTGCAAAGGTCGTGTAAACCATGATGATACCGTATATGATCATGCTTATCAGATAAAGCTTCTTGGCGCCTTGTGGTCGATTTCCAAGTGACAGGATGAACTGCGTGGCTATCAGAAGCACACAAGAGTAGCGTAGGATGTGAAAGATGACAGTCGCAATATTGTGCCCGAATGGATCGATCTTTTTGTCGGTCAACCCACCAGCAACAAAGTAAAAGGTAAGATAGAAGTTGGCCAGAGAGAAGAAGGTGAACATGAGCTGGATGAACTGGTAGACGAATTCGATGTGCAATAGGACCTTCCGCGCGATTGTGTGATCCGTCTGCCAGATCTGCTTGAAGTGGACAAGAGAGTAGACGGCGGCGAAGAAGGCACCGTTGAGCCATCTTCGTCTTTGGGAGATGAACTCGGGGACGGTGTCTGAAACTAGTTAGTACCAAATGATTGTGAAGTAAACAGGTTGGGTTTCAACTTACCAGGCACATCGGTCTCACCAGTACATCCTTTGACGTACTTCAAAACCCATCTCTCGCTTCGTTTGGCAACCAACTCCCAGCAGAGAATACGATCCTCGGCGAGATACATGTTCGCGGTAAAGACATCGGCGTGTTGTCCGTGGAGCGTCTCACCCTTGAAATACTGACTCAGAGGTCCATGCCCCGTCTCGTCGTTCTGCAACGCGTGGAATCGATAGGCACTTAAAGCGCCGGGAAGCACAGTAATGTAGCCGAAGACGGACTCGAGAGGCTTGTCGAGAATGTTGGACATTTTGTACTCAAAGTTTTGAGACGCGACCAGGGGGTTGAGGAGGTTGATACCAAATTTGCCCTTCATGGCTTTGATCTCTCCACAGGCTCCCGCAACGTTGGAGTCGGTATCAAAGGCCTTCCACAAGTGATACAGAGAGTTTCCGCCAGGTCGGGTGCCAACATCCAGCAAGATGCACACGTTGGGGTTGAGGGCCTGACCAAAGGCGTTGAAGAACCATCGGTGTGAGTTGAGCTTTCGCTGGTTCTTCTCCTTCAAGCAGAAAATCATCTGACAGGGGACTATGCCCTTCTCGGCTCCCTTGAACTTGAGATCGGCATCAAGAGAGACCTGGGTCGTGTACTCGTAGACGTGGGCCTGGACAGCACGGTTGTTGACGTAGTTTTTGGCGATGCCGTCTTGATAGACACCCATTGCTGCGAGGGCATCGAGGGTACGAGGATGGATCTTTTCACGTCCATCGGAGACGATACAGACGACAATCTTCTGCCATCCAGTCTCACCCCATGTTCGTGACCGGGTGCGAGAGCAGAAGTGAGAAATGTTCTTCATGACGGCATACATGGTGCGTGTAAAGCCAATTTCATCTTCGTTGTACATGGTAATGCAGATGAACAGCTCCGTCTCGCGAGTGGTGCGACCAATAGACTGACGTAGTTTATACCCTTTCTCAACGAAGTCATCGGGATCGCAAGTCACAGCTGTGTATCTCATGTGGGTGAACTCGACTTCGTTGCGTCGGGGCAAGAAACTGTATAGAATGGTAGGAATCTTGCACTCCAACACAAGCTCGCCATTGATGAGTTGCACCTCCTTCTTCGACATCTGCGGCGCACGAACACCTCGTCGCTCCTGGGCTCCATCGGGGGCTGGCCCGTAGAGGTCCCCCTTGTCATAGTAGTCGGGGTCTTGACTTAGCGTCTCCTGAGAGTCGGTCGACATATACGAACCACGAGGCATTGGTTGAGGTCGTGCTTCGCTCAGGTCGGATTCAGGACCGAAGACGTCGTCATCCAAGTCACTTAAGGGGATAGACACTGTCGCATCGTCTGCGAAAGCCTGTGAGTTGCGGGGTGGTCCTGAGAATAGTGGTGCAGGGGGTAGTGGCCGTCGAGGGCTTCCGCCATATCTGGAAGATGGTGTTCCCGGTCTGGGGCTACCATCGAGGTCGACGGGCTCGTACGATATATTTGTTGGAGGTGGCCTGGAGAGATCGGACCTGGAGAGATCGGATCTCGTGAAGTCGGATCTTGTGAAGTCGGACAATCGCGATGAGGGTGTCCATGGTCGTTGTGGTGAGCCGCCGTCCCGGCCGGCGAAGGGGACGTATGTTGAGTCGGGAGGTCCCATTCGAGGAATATCGTCAAGGATGGAGCTGGATCTCGAATGCGAGGAGATGACGCTGGGTTGATATTGCAAGTTTCGTCTCGGGGTGCGGATTCTAGCGGAGGGTAGATGTGAGTCGTTTGTCTTCCCATATGACAGTGGAAGCGTTGGTGGCACGGGAGGGGAGTAGTTCAAGCCATGCTGCCCATCGTGCTGCGTGCGCCTGTCGCTGGCACCCTCCGGAATCGGTGGCAGATCACGACCCATACTTGGAGAGGCGACGTTGCTGACAGGCTTCTGGTCTTGGCCTTGCAACTTTGCAGGAAGAGGACTGGATAGGCGCTTGCTGGGTAGTATGGATGGGGAATTGGCGACTGAGAGGGTGACACCCGGTGGCAGAGGAGACAGAACTGCTGCTTCCTCGCCTTGCTTCTTCTTTAAGCTATCGGTGTGGTCTGGTGGTGAGATATTCGCCGTTTTTGCAGCACCTGTATTTTGAGGCGCTTTGCAAGACGGAAGAGACACAGAGAAAGTGGGTGGAGCAATCAAGATTGGCGGTTTGAAAGGGGAGAAGGATGTCTGGAGAGGAATCGAAGGAAATGGAGTAGAGAACAGAGATGGCGATGGGAATGAGGGTGCTACATACGTATGAGCATCGTAGGAGTCTTCGACCGACGTCAACAGTCTCACGGCGGCGGGATTCTGGCCGGTGGGCGTGTGATGGAGATCGTCTTCGTCGTACGGCGGTAGGCTGTATTCCGGCGGCCGTAAGGGCGTGTGCTGCCCGTCCATGGCGGTTGACTCGGACGCTGGAATGTGTGTTCGGGTAGGCGCAAGCGACGGGAGGTTGCGAAGCGGCCAAGTGGTGTTTGCGACGACTTGTGCCGCTGTCGCGGGGGAGGAGAGAAGGGCCGACGAGTCGCTTACGGATGCGACAATGCACGCGAGAGGACGTTGGTTGCCTGTGAGAGGTATCCGGGGAGAGGAATCCGGGTCGAAGAGGGCAGCTCTTCAAGATTGATGCTTTGGGTTATTGGTTGGTGATGGTGTGAGGAGCCGAATCTGGAGTCGTTGGGCTGTAGTTATCCTGAACAAGGTGAGGCAAGTACGTGGAGTGGTAGGCACTGTCCCCAACGGCGGCGGTGGGGGGGAGGTAGCTTCTTTCCAGGAAGGAGCTTGGAGCTAAACAAAGAGATTACGTATGACGGTTGACCGGGCAACAACCGCTTCGGGGTGCATTACAAGTCTCACAACCTCGCATCGGGCGTCGGAGTGCAGAAATTTACAGGGGTCAAAGGTACCGTCGTGTCTGCTGGATGACTGTGACTGGCTGGTGTCTTCGCGGTGAGGGAATGCTGCATCCATTGTGTTGGCATCTTCAGCGTTGTCTTGCCCATCTGGGTAAGTGGCGGTTCTTGGCGGGGATGTCCTGTCTCAGTTGGCATTCAGCGTCAGGTACGAATACGTGGTACCTTGACTACCCTAGACTCCGTCCGGACGGGCGGGACGGGGAAATCTTCCTGTGTGAAATACAAGGAACAAAGTCTTTGTGTTGCCTAGAGGGAAACTGTGTTTTTCTGTTGTGGTTGCTTCGCTGGAGACCGCGCATGTTTGGACAGATGTGTAGGTCGAGTACGGAGTAGATTATATGTGAAGGGTAACTGGTTATGACGCTATGACACCATACATCCTTTCTGAACTGAGCCAGAGGAAGCAATTATGAAGTCAATAAATGTCTAATTATTGCTTGAACCTACGCTACTGTACCCAGGGAGAAGCTCTGATACCTCGCCATTGAACACCTAGGTAACGAGCGGATTGCTCGGGACATCAAATAAGCCCTTGAAACGGACAGAGTCCGTTAATTACCCTTTACAACACATAGACTAGTTAACAGGTATCCATAGCTACCAAGGCACCGAGTTAGAGATAATTCCCCGACCAGGGGTCAGGCTGGGCTGAGTGACAAACGACAGGGGGCTAGTTGGAAGATGCCCCAGCTGGGCGCTACGCGGAAGAGGCGACGTCCAGAGAGCGCTCAGCCACGGTGCGACCGCAGTTAGGCGGAATGGAAGCCCTCAGCTGCGCCGATCAGTCCTACTGTCCTATTCCGACGATGAAGCTGTTGGGACGATTCAAAAAGACGACTGGTCTCAGGCATCATGACAGAACCCAGCTCACCTTGACACCTTCACGACTACTCAGCAGACCACGGCACAGCATCACGCGCGAGAAGCCATGGATAAGGCTACAGTTGTCTGCAGAGCTTGTGCTGAGGGCCCGGCTCTCAACTTCAACGGCGGGCGCTTCATAGCAGGCTCGGCCATCACCAGCGCCAAAGACGGACACTCATACTGCGCTCGGCATCGATGTTCCTCTCTCGGCTGCCTGGAGCCCCGGGTCAACTTGGCGTGGCATTGCGACGAACACAACCTCATAATAGCCTCCAAGCAAGGTGCTCAGTCCAAGGCTGCGCCTAGTAGCCCGATAGCTAACGGCCCTCCCAAGCCAAGGCAGTGGGCATGCCAAATCTGCACCGGCCTTTTTACAGACCTGGACAACATTATCCCTTCGGGCGGCCCGGCGTATTGCTCGCGGCACCGATGCAACCACTTCGGCTGCCTCAAGGCCAGGGAGAAGGACCCCGACATTCCCCACGCCAAATGGCTCAGGTGGTGGGCGAGTGATATGAAAACGTACAACTGGACCTGCCATGAGCACAGGACGTCCAACGCAACAGCGTCCAATGCAGTGCCGTCTGACTCCCGGCACTGCGGAACTTGTGGATCTACATTTATTGATGCGGAAAGCCCGGAACCTATTCTCGGATTGTCCCATTGCTCCCGACACCGATGCACTTGGCCTGGCTGCGTCAGGCATCGGGAGGTAGATAGTCGCGGAGTTGGCTGGGTCTGTATAAACCACAAGATCTTGAACGAGTTGCCATCGCAGCCTCAGGCCTCCCAGAAAACATCCCCGCGAGAGACAAAGCAACCGCCGTCAACGATGCAGGATCCTCTGAATAAAAAAACACCTTGCCAAGCGTGTTTCAGCCGCAAAATTGACAACGGAACGTATACAGCATGCAGTCGACATCGTTGCATCCGGCCTGGATGCAGAGAACCAAGAGTCGATCTCTGGGTTTGCGAGACTCATCGACAGTCGAAACCCATTGGAGAATCGATTGGTATTCCTACCAAGGGCACTGCTTCTTTAGACACGCCTCCTCCTCCAACGAAGAAGAGGCATGCTCGTGTGCAATCTTTGCTCAACTGGAAGTCCCGTTTACAGAGCCGCAAGGATGACCATGCGGCCATAGTACTGGAGACACCTCCAGTGCTTACTGAAACCAGGACGAAGCAACCTTCCGAAAAGCTCAGAAGAACATCATCAATCTCCACGCAGGAACCTCTCACCCCCCCTAGAATGGACCAGCTCGAAATCGGTTGGCATCAGTGCCATGCTCCAGCTTGCCAGAATCGCGTTCTCAATGAAGAGGTCTGGGTATGCCAGAAGCATCTAGATCAGGGGCATTATCACCCCGACGACCCGCCCGGATTCGTGGACTGCCCTATTCGATAAGGTGGTTTGGAATGACCAGACTTTGTGCTGGGAGTGGAAGGGAGGGAGCGCAAACTCAACAAAATGCTTTTGCAGGAAAGTGTCTTTTCTGTCTAAGAGTGCCCACCTGGGGTAGATCGAGTTCTGCAATAAGTTGATTGGCTTCTCTGAGTGTTAACCGAAAAACTGCTCTCTTTGTACTTGGGCAGTTCAGAATCCTTTTTCCAGACAACAGGCTCCAAAGTGGACGAAGCCGAGAACTTGGATTGACGAGCACGTCGTTTTTGTTGCGGTTTTGGACAGTTGAATTGTAGGTTTCAGCGCGACGACGGACACGATCCCCGGCGAGATCGTTTGTGAGGCCTCGAAGTTGGCCCTCAAGCCGTTGGTCAATACTGTCAAATCCCCTTTCCTCGTATTATGCTGACTTGAGATTCTCGGAGAGTGCGTTGAAATCAGGCTGCTCGTTGTCCATAATCTGAAGTAAGAAGTTCAGAGCGAGAACTGGCGTGAACGGGATAGAAAACCTGAGCGTGATGTTGCTTGAAGTATGGAGTTCAGAGCGAGAACTGACGTGAGTTGGGTAGAAAAACTGTTTGTTGTGATGACGTGGAAAGAATTTGAGTCTGCACCTGATTGCTGAAGAAGAATGGTGGGTGGGAAGGGACGAGCTGTAGCTGGAAATGTAGGCTGGAAGAAGACTATTCAGCGCATTTGAGAGGGAAAGAGAGCTGGTCTCTGAGCAAGAGAAAGCTCAAGCTCGAGGGGGGCTCCGAGGTGGAGGTCAAGGGTTCGTTTTGGCACAGAGATGGAGTGAAGAATGTGGTCAATGTATCTTCATGCACCGGTACCGGCCAGTGATGGCCGACTCCTTCCTCGACCAAGACACTGAAGGACATCGTGGCATCGTAGCATCGTGGCATCGACGAAATGCTCTATTTTAAAATCCGAATCGAAGGCTTGTCCTGTGGATCTTGTGTTATTATATTTGCCAGACTGGTGCCTGGCAGAGAAGGAGCAGCAAGGTTACAAACCGTCGTCTCTTTCTGCCTCCCAGAACCCTAAAGTGTCACCTTCTTCACTACGACGCGTCAAGCCATCTCGCGTGGAGAGGCCGACGGCGGCGAGACAGATCAGCCCACTGAGGTCATCGTGAAAACCTTTCTGGGCAGCCACCATCAGACTTTGTGGGATCTCGCCACAGCTCCTGCACGACATATCGAGGGAAATGGACCCAATGGATCTTCAACGCGGTATAAAGTTTGCCAGCTTCCAGGTTCCTGCAGACATCCAGGTGTGCTCATCGATGGTATATATATCACCGTTCATCCCCACAACCCCAGACCCCAGATCTTTACCCCGGCCAGAAACTTCTCAACAGTCTTTCCACTTTTTCAGATCAAGTTGAGACATCATGGCGGCCGTTCCGAAAAACGATATGGAGGCAATGGGTATCGTCTCGCATCCCGAAGGCTCCCAGATTAGGCATCCTGGCACCACGGCGACGACGGCCTTGCTACAGAACCCACTCAGACACATGTCCCACGACGAAATCGTCGCCGATGTTGACGCTTTCGTTATTGAGAAGGGGCTATCCGACTATTGCGACGTCTTTCGCAAGGGAGCACTCCTCGCCAAGGTTCACAACTCTCCCGCGGGATTTGAGGCCATCGATGAGCTGTCAAATGCCGACAAAGAGCTCCTTCGGTACGAGAATGCTCACCGCTGGTCGTCTCAACCCAAGATGCTCTATTTCCTCTGCGCTCTCTGCGCTGGCTGCGCTATCGTGCAAGGCATGGACCAGACTGTCATCAACGGTGCCCAGGTAGACAACTATTCCGATCCAAGCCTCCCAACGATACCATACTAACTTTATACAGCACTTTTACTTCGAAGAATTCGAAATCAAGGACAGTCTGATGAAAGGCCTCATCAACGGAGCACCGTATGCCTCTGCCGCACTGATCGGATGTTGGCTCAACGCACCGCTGAACCATTTCTTTGGCCGTCGCGGCACTATTGCCTTCTCCTGCTTCTTCGCTTTCGCAACTGCCATCTGGCAGGCGGTTTCCCTCAGCTGGATTTGTTTCATCATCGCTCGCCTCGTCCTCGGCTTGGCCGTTGGTGCCAAATCAAGCACCACCCCCGTCTACGCAGCCGAGTGCGCCCCCAAGAACATCCGCGGCGCACTCACCATGATGTGGCAGATGTGGACGGCCTTTGGAATCATGATTGGATTTGTCTCCTCTCTTGCCTTCCAGCGTTGCGATTTCCTTGGAGAACACTCCCAGTGGCGCTGGATGATAGGATCAACGGCACTTCCACCTATGATTGTCGGTGCCTTGGTTTACTTCCTGCCGGAGAGCCCTCGATGGTATATGGATAAGGGAAACTTCCCAAGAGCGTTTACGTCACTGCAGAAACTCCGTAGCAGCGAGTTGCAGTCTGCCCGAGACATGTACCTGGCGTGGAAGTTCCTTCAGGTCGAAGAGCAGACCAAGGCTGGCCACAGCGTCTTCAAGGAGTTCTTCACCGTCCGAAGGAACTGGAGAGCTGCCCAGTCTTCTTGGTTCTGCATGTTCATGCAGCAATTCTGTGGCGGTAAGTGTGCCAATGAATTACTCGTGACGATGGACCGAGACTAACCACTTTGTGCCCGCAGTGAACGTTATTGCGTACTACAGCACCCAAATCTTTACAAGTGCCGGATACTCGCGCCCGCAAGCATTGTTGGCCTCTTTCGGCGGAGGTGCCATCAACTGGCTATTTGCTCTTCCAGCAATCTGGACGATTGACACATTCGGCCGACGAAACCTGTTGCTAGTCACGTTCCCCATGATGGCCATGTGTCTGTTCTGGACTGGGCTAAATCTCGGCGTTGTTGACTCCGACCAAACTCGCCTGGGCATGGTGGCAACCAGTATCTACATCTTCATGGCTGTTTACTCGCCAGGAATGGGCCCAGTGCCCTTTACATACAGCGCAGAGGCATTCCCACTCCATATCCGAGCCTTGGGTATGGCTTCGGCTACATCTATTACATGGGCCTTCAACTTTCTGCTCAGCTTCACGTGGCCGCGGATGATGGAGGCGTTCGGAGGACCAGGAGCCTTCTTCTGGTACGCAACATGGAACTTGGTGGGATGGGTCTTTGCCTACTTCCTGTTGCCAGAGACCAAGGCCCTGACGCTCGAGGAACTGGATCTTGTCTTCAGCATGCGCAACCGCGACCACGCCCAGTACTACGCGCAGCGGTTGCCCTGGTATTTCAAGCGGATGATGAACCGAGACGTGGATCCGATGCCCCCGCTATACCGAATAGAAGGCGAGTCTACTGGGGCTGTGGCGGAGGTGAAGAATGACTGAGTTCTATGGTCATCGGGCGCGGTTCGCGGGGACCGTGACAGTAATGGACATACAGTTTAGATGGAGGGATGTTTTTGTGGACATGGTGGGTGAGTTTTGGAATGCCATGGTTTTTGCCAACGCTGAGGGGCAACTTATTAGACTCAGAGTCGTTGTTTGGTTTTGCTGTTAGTGCTAGTTCTTTAGAATTCGATTGTATGATTACAAGTAGAAGTCTCTCCTCCGCATCCGAGTGACGTAACTTGGCCCTTTTGGTTGCCTAATGCGCCCAAGCTTCGATGAGGCGTAAAGTTCGAGGCAGTGAAGCCATTATTGAATAGGGGGAGGCCGAGTAATTTGTGCTCGGGGGCCGAGGTTTCATGAGATACTCTACTGTGGTTGTGATTTTGACTGTGCCAGTGCAGAGGCGCAAATTGTCCTCAACGCCTACCATTCAGAGTGCCGGCCCAATTGAGAAGGTTGTGCATGCACTGCGTGGTCTTGACGTGCTTCCTTTACGAAGGTTGTGCCCATCACTTACATGATGAGGGAGCAAAGTTGTCGAAGTTTTTGTGGTTGTGGGGATGAGCCGAGGCAACTTTCTGGCATCTGAAGACGTTGTTGACTGGGGTAAAGTTGAAGGCTGTCTGGCCTGCAGGAGTGAGATTTGCTTTCTGCTCCGGGTGGATGGCTGGTTGAAGTGGCTTTGGCTAGGCACATGAGTAAGTTCGACGGTAACCAGGATGTGATGTGGAGTTTATTCCGCGTTGCAGAATTTACCTCCATGATCGCCGCTGTCACCAGATCACAACCACTCTTACGGGACGAATTTCACTTGTGATAAACGCCACCCGACACCAGGCTGAAATGGATGGTTACAGAGAAAGCGTCCCGTCCAGCTCGTCCAGCGAATCTTCCGTGAAGCAAGGGTTTGGCCCCGCGCACGTTCTGGATCCGCAGCCAGACCATGGCCACACGCACACGGCAGTGATGCTGCACGGCCGGGGAAGCGACGCGGAGGAGTTTGCGGGGGAGCTGATGGCGTCGCTGCTTTCAGACGGGCGGAGCTTGAGAGAGGCGCTACCAGGATGGCGATGGGTGTTCCCGTCGTCGCGTGAGCTCTGGAGCGAGACGTTCCAGGAACACATGTCAGCGTGGTTCGAGGCGCACTCACTGACGAACACGACGGCGAGGCAGGATCTGCAAACCGCCGGCATCGAAGAGTCGGTCGGCTATGTGCGGAGAGTGCTGGAGGATGAGAGAGAGAAGGTGGGCTGCCGGCCGGAAAGATTGGTATTGGGAGGGATCAGCCAAGGAGGAGCTATCGGCATCTGGACGTTGCTATGCGAGGGCGATCTGGGGAGAGGACCGGGCGGATTTGTGGGTTGCAGCACCTGGGTCCCGTTTGGGGATAACTTGGAGCGAATTTTGACGTCTTCTGGGTCTGGGTCTGGGTCTGAGTCTGCGATATCGCCGGGAGTAGTTGTTGAAGGGCATCTGGGGCTGGACAATGACCACGACTCCCACACCCACTCCCAAACCCAAATCCAGACAGCGACGACGAGTACCTACGACCCATTTGTCCGTGGACTGCTGGCCTCGGGCCATGGGAAACAGACCGGTTACCCTGCTAGGATTCCTATACTCCTCGGTCATGGAGTAGACGATGCATATGTGGACGTGGAGCGAGGACGGCAAGCGGCGTGGATTCTGTCCAAGGCGGGACACATCATGGACAGGAGAGAGTACTCAGGCGCGGAACAGGAGGGACACTTTGTAGTGTAAGCCACCATAATCACCAGCTTTGGGACTGGGATGTAACTTGTCCGGTTGTGCCCAGTGCGCATGGCTTGCCAAGATGCAAAAATGGCGTGAAGACGGCTGTGAGGGCGTTGCAGCTAGGTAAGGTCAGGTGCTGAGAATCCGGAAAGTGACAGTATCGAGTCCGATACGTACAACGATCTGGTGGGCAGCAAGGGGAAAATCGACTGGCTTAAGATGAATGGCGAAAATTGACGTAGGAGAGATTGGCCCTTGCTCTCCTGTAACTCGGGGGTTCGTTGACAGGGAGCCCAGGTGCGCTCTGGTCCAATGGTTCAATGCACAACGCCTGCTCGGTCAAAGGAGTCGTCATGCCATCGGGATCAAGGAGTTTGCTGTGAAGGGGCTAGTCAGGCCCTGGAGAAGACGTGCCATGTTGCTTGATAGAGGAGCCAGCCTTAGAAGGGTCAAAGGTCAAAGACAAAAGCAAAAACCTGGGGGATTTACGCCCAGAACCAAGATATCCATCCATGTTGACAAGGTGTTTCCCCTGTTGAGAGACGGAGGCGTGAAGTGGATGTTGTGGATTCGCTGTGGAGGTTGAGGAACAGGGGTTTTCTTTTTTTGTTTCACTGTGCTTCCGATATCAATCCAACCCATTCAGGAATGAGCTCGTGTTCAACCATCGGGCTTATTGTCATAAAATATCTAAATTCTTAGCTTAGGCAGGCACTGATCCCTAAGGAACTAACTATTAGGTAACCACTTTGCTGTGGCATTTTGCTCCTTCCATTTACAAAAAAAAAAATCCTTGAAAAAGCAGAACAAAACACCTCAGGCTGCACATCTTAGTGCATTAACCATCCCAGCACGATTTTCACTCAGTCATGGAACACCAACCTCTCAATCGACATCATCCCCTTGCAAAGCAACACCATACTCTGTCGGGATTTCTTCTAGTGACACCGCCGTTGCCGTCGTCCCTGTCGTCGTCATCGCCACAGTCCCAGGTGTGACTTGACCACAGCGTAGTAACGGCTCGAACCCGCTCCGCTGGGTCCTTTCCAACCCGCCAGCAAATCCCTGGACAGCGGCGCTGTCTGATTTAGTTTCGGCATGTCTAAAAGACCTTGACCCCGACTTGACTCTGGCGATCACGGACAAAACACCCTGCAACCAGGCCATGCCCAGAACAAAGCCACGAGCCCGGTACAGATCCGGACGAATGATTGCCTGCTCCAGGGAATACCCCTGAGCCCAGGAGCGTTCCTGACGGTGATGCAGGTCGTATGGTGGCGTACGCAAGCATCTTTACCCAGTCTGCATCGGCCTTATGATGCGGGTAAGTCGTGTGCGGAAGCGGTGGTGCGCGCTTCTGGAGGCTGACAACCCCCTGTAGAACCTGACAAGGGACTATCACCGGCTGTGCTTGGCTCTTTTCTTACCGTCGGAACTATTTACCAAATGATAAATTACATGCAGTAGCTGGCAACTGCTCTACCGCATTTCGGCATCACACGAACCCTCTGAAGAACAACCGGAGCCAAGTGGCTCATCACCTGCTAGATGATAGACCGTTCATCTGCGTTTGGCGTTTGGCGTTTGGCGGACGGTGGCTCTAACGTGGCACAGCTTAGGCTAGCCATACAGTCATAGCTCCTTCGGGCCTTTTGCTGCTCGCCGTTGAAGCTCCCGGGTCCTGACACCAACGAAGTCTCGTCGTCTCGCCTCGATCCATTCCGCCCCTCAACTCGCTTGGGCTCGGGCTCGCGGCGCCCCCTGCTTGTCCTTCCGTTTGGATCGCCCTCGAAAATCGCCATCTCGAAAGACTGGAGTCACTGGGTCCCCGCCCTCGCTCGTCGTCCATTCGTTCTCCGGACTAAACCCTCTTCGGCCACGCTCCGACTTTCTGACCGGCCCCATCGCCTCGAGTCGGCAATCCAAATCATCTATCAGTCTATTCCTCCGATGCACCGCGACGCATCCCGGCGCTAACTATCCAACCATCCCCCAACCCAACCGCTGCATAGTCTTGTTGTAGCGTTGGTCCTCGAGGCCGTCGTTGCCGCCTAGAAAGTCCCACCATCATGCGACATCGACCTCGAAATACTGTTCCTACCAACGTCCACAGCTGTGGCGCACACAGACGCACCTGGCACCCAAGTACCCCATCGACTGAGGCCTTTACGATTTAACTCGCTCCTTGGACTGTACTAATGAAGTGTGCGTGGGGACATGGAGCAGGTCCCGAGAGCCGGACATTCGGACCTCATGGGTTCATTCGTAGTTATAATGATGCTCCCGCGTGCGTCGCCGCTCCCGTTCTTGTTGGTGGTTGCCGTCTTTTGCCATGCCACCCTAAAGATCCGAAGGCCACACTGACACTCGCGCCAACATGCGCAATCCACCCGCCGATGTGGTCGCTTCATGGCCAAAGCCCAACTATGACAACCCTGTGAGCCGAGGGCCAGCCCTCCTCATTGTTGAGTTGACCATTGCGTCAATCGCCATCGTTACCTTGATGGCTCGCCTCTACGTTCGTATCTTCAAGGTCAACAAAAGTGGCCTTGATGACTGGTTAATGCTTGGTGCCATGGTAAGCACCCCTTTGCCGAGCCTCGATTCCAACATCACGATTTCGAAGCCAGCGCACCAGCCTATCCTTTGCCACTAACACAGATGCTTGTCCGACTGTAGATATTCGGCATTGGTGTCACAGTCTGTGTAATTCTCTCAGCCCAACTCTACGGCTGGAACGTTCATGTGTGGGATCTTACCGCCATGGAGGCCGTGAAGGGCAGGCAGGTCTCCCTTGCTGCCCAAACACTGTTCCTCTTTTCCTCAGGACTCGCAAAAGACTCAATCCTGGTTTCATACCTACGAATTGCCCCAAAAGGCTCGTGGCTTCGCCGTATGACTTACGCTTCCATTGTGCTTGTCACCTCCCTAATCTTCATCTTCCTCATTGTCCTATGGACACAATGCAAGTAGGTTCACCTGTTATTCGTCTTCATTACTCATGGACCTTCATACTAACGGACGTCCAGTCCCATGAAGGCATATTGGACCTTGACTGGCCACGAGGATTGTTCTGCGGAAGGACCACCAGTCTTGTAAGTCCATACGCATTTTGTCTAGATCCCCTCGTGCTGACTTGCTATCAGGAGTCAAGCCATCACTACCGTCGCCACCGATTTGCTCGTCTGCGCCCTCCCACTACCAACCCTCCTTAAACTGAAGCTTCCGCTTTCCCAACGCATTGCGCTTATTGTGCTCTTCTCGCTCGGCATCGTTGTCGTATTTGCGGCCTCTATGCGAGCCTACTGGTCACACTATGTCACCGAAGAAACCTACGACGTGACCTGGCAGGGATTCTACCTGTGGATCTGGACAGCGGTTGAAGCCAATTTGGGCGTTATCTGCGGCAGCATACCAGCACTGCGTCCGCTCTTTAAGACTATGTTCCGCTCAAAGTCCAGCAGTTACTACAATACCTCAGCCGCTTACCGCAGCGGGACAGCTCCCAAGGTAGCCACCAACCTGCACATGAACGGCCGAAGCTGGGCAGACACGCTGCAACGAGGCAGCAAGGGGATCAAGATACAGGACGATCACATCGATATCGAGGGTGGAAACTACGAATTAAGACGACACAAGGACGGCAATAGCCCGGAGTCAACACTGGATATTGATACTTGGCCACCTAGGGAGCATCGGCTGCCCGATAATATGCCTGGGCCGTTGAGCCAATGAGTTACACGACCTTTTGGCGTTTGAGGTTGAATTTGGGCATGACGAACAGCACGACGGACAGGGCGAAATGGGACTGAAAAACAAACCATTTACTATTAGGTCCCTGGCGGTCATCTACATGTACACCTGCCAGCCAAATGAACTATTATTCCTTTTGATCCGATGTGGGCGCCTTGTCCTTCCATGGGCTCGAGAACTCAGGAAAGAGGGCGTGTTTTAACTGTCCTGATGGCAAACGCGGACTTGACCTCGTGTGATGATAGGAAGAGGGTCTCCTTGGCTTAAAGCCCATGGCGCCTTGTTGGTGGAGGATGGATTGGAAGCATGTCGCTTGCTTAATCCGGGTAGGTAGTATGGGAGGATGTTGGCAGTCAGTCGGGCTCAACTACCGGATCCTTTGAAGGATCCCTGTTACCCTAAGCAACCCCTTATGCCAGTGTGCCGTGACGAAAGACGAAATCACCAGATGCCGACCCTCCGGTACGAGGTTTGATTAGACGGCGCCACGGCCCGCAGCCGGGCAGTTCCAGCACAGCCTATTGTTGCTTAGGCCGCAGGAGGTAGCACCAATTGAAGACGTCCGGATCCATGGGCTGGAGCTTGGGTGTCGCGGACTTGTCGAAGACCTCGACGTCGAAAGGCAGGCCGTCGAGCTGGAAGCGCGTGTCCGAGTAGCTGAGACACAGCCAGAGGGCGCCGGGGGCCATGCAGTTGCGGATGCCGACCATCATGCGGCGCAGCGGATCCTTGCCGCCGCAGGACACGGCGTCGACGGTGCTCTTGTCGATGACGAGGTCAAACTGCTCCGTGTTGCCAATGTCGAGCTGTGTTAGGTCGTGGACGGCGTAGCGCATCTGGACGTCGCCGAACTGCTGGGACTCCAGATCGCGGCCGCGGGCGACGGCGAGGGGCTCGTAGTCGACGTTGAGCACGTTGCGGAAGCCGCGGGCGCGGAAGTGGTTCTGCAGGTCGCTGGTGCCGCAGCCGACGTGGAGGATGCGGGCGTCCGGGCGCAAGTTGCGGAGGACGGGGTCGACGAGGCGGATGAAGTCAGCCGAGGGGAGCAGCCACTCGAACGACTTCTCCGAGGCGAACCGGTGGTGCCAGTAGCTCTGCTTGTCGAACTCGGCGGGGACGAACTCGGCGAAGACGGAGTCGAGCAGCGGCGAGGAGAGGCCCTCGAGAGGCGGGAGCTGGGGCGGCGCCGAGTCTGTCATGGCTTCTGGGATCTGGGACCACGAATTTGGAATCTCGCTGGCTTGCGAGGCTTTGAGGGTGCTGAACTGGCGATGTACGGATGGCGACGGCACGGGAGGAGAGATGTCAGTCGTCACATGCGTAATCTGGCCGCAACTGCGAAGGAACAGTGCGGGCTTGACGTACGGAAATCCTTTTTTCCTTGTTCCGAGGCGGGAAGGGGGGTCCACAGGAACCGGGATGTGATGACGGGCCAACAAGAGGAGAGGGAGACCAGCTTTGAAGCGGGATGTGGCATGTAGGATTATGTGCGTATTGGTCATGATGACCGCAACCGGCTTCAGTTGTTTGCTATTCTTTGTTTGGTGGTTAAGTGACGGCGGGTGATTGGTTGTTTTGCTGACCCCGATTTTCACAGCTTGATTGAATGTCTCGTCTCGTCTCGTCTTCCATCCAGTCTGACATGTCGGGATGAGGAGTCGTGGCCGTTGGGGTAGGGCTGAAACATGACCGGTCGTCAAAGTAGAGCTTCACTGGCCGACGAATTCTGCTTGGACACTACCGTGCCGTTGGGAGGCGTTTCCAGTGCCGCGCGGGTACGCTAAGGGCCATGATTAGATGCACAGTCGATCTGGGGGGGGGAGCAAACTCGGTTAGTTGGTTTTGATTCGGTGGTCATGAACAAGCAGACAGCCGGTTTATCTTCTGGGCAGAGGGGGTGAAATGGCCCGTTGCAGGGACACATTCAAGGCCTGCGTTGGTGGCGGAAACAGGCGAAGACGACCTCGCAACTCGTGAACAAGAATTCGGAGGGTTTCGACTGGAAGATGGCTCTTTTCTTTGAATCAGCAAGTTTGTTCCCGTTCTGGCACGCAGAGGATGACGTCGCCCGCGGGCGGATGGGGACATGATTGGCAGGGGCTGGGTGGATTCCAAGGACCCTATAAATATTGACCAACCACGGGGCCCCTCCAGCCACACACGCACGAGGCGCGGTTTCAACTCCGCCTCACGAGTGCCGCGTCAACCAGCCCACGGCCAAGACCGAGCGCAAGGAATTTAATCGCAGGGAATGGGGGATGACGAGGCGCATCACATCTTCCTCGATACATTATCATCTTGACCTGCCTACCTACGACTGCGCATCATCCTACGATCGCTCTTTACGCTGTGATTTGGATTTTGTGACGATTTCTTTGGGCATATCTCTGTCTCTCTCTCTTTGATCGCCACACATCAACACCAACAGACAGGCCGGCTGGCTTCCACCCCCACCAATGGCTCCAACCGTCTCACAAGCGCTCTCCGCGCCCTTCCGCATCGGCGTCGTCCAGCTCGCGGCCGCCGACTCGGAATCAAGTACTCACGGCCTGCTGCGCCGCGATCTCGCCAACCCGAACCACACGCAGCAGGTGACGCTGGGCGTCATCGGCGCCTACGTCGTCATCATCGCCATTCTCTGGAACGTGCCCTACGTCCGCATGGTTCTCTGGCCCTTCAAGGTCTGTACCACTCTTTTTCCGTGCGACACGCCCGGTGAGGGATCAACTCGCTAACGACGAAGTAGATGCTGGTCATTGCCTTTCACGAGTTCGGCCACGCCATCACCGCTGTCCTCACAGGCGGCCGCGTCAAGTCCATCAGCCTGGATCCCAACGAGGGCGGCGTCACGCACATGGTTGGCGGGAAGAGTGCACTCACTCTGCCGGCTGGATACCTGGGCTCGTCCATCATCGGCGCTCTTCTGACCTTCTGTGGCTTTAACATCGTCGCTAGCAAGGTCGCCAGTATCGTCCTCGGCGTCTGCTTCCTCCTGACTTTGTGGTGGGGGAAGCGTGACTGGCTCACCATCGTCACCGTTCTCCTGGCCGTCGGGCTGTTGATAGCTTGCTGGTTCATCTCCCACGCCCAAGCCCTGCGATTCGTGGTGCTGTTCATCGGCGTCATGTCCTCTCTATACAGCGTCTGGGATATCTGCGACGACCTCATCCTGCGTAAAGTAAACTCCTCCGACGCCAGCGTCTTCGCCAAACGCTACGGGGGTTCCTCGCAATGCTGGGGCGTCATCTGGTCCATCATCTCCGTCCTGTTCATGGCCGCCGGGATCGTCGCGGGCCTGGCTGCCTTTTCCCAGTCCTTTTCCGAGCAGGAGAAGGATTCTCAGAAGTTCATCCCCACCTGAGGAGCGGTACGACTTTACGGATGGCTGTGTTTGGGCGATTTGACCCTGCTTTTTGTGAACGGGACTGTTCGGGGCGTACTCGGGAAATACCAAATTCGGCTCCTTCATTCGAAGACTGCCAGAAACGGCCGATTGGATTGCAAATGACCACGATAATGAATCAGATGGGTGCCTTTGAGATGGCCGGATAATCACGAGGTGGGAGACATAGGCGATGGGATGCCGTGGCTTTGCTAGACTGAGAGAATGATGATACCCTCTGTAACTACGTCTCACTCTTGAAGGAGACGCTACAAGAAACTGTTGTGTCCTTTACCTTTGCTCATCTTAGTCTCTCCAGTTATCCGTACCCTCATTGTGTAATATCGAGTTCTGTGAACGGGACTTCGAAGCGAAGTCGAGGCTTTGTAACGCAAACACGGATAGTCCCCCTCGTCCTTGACGGAGGACTTTCTGGACTTGGACTCTCCCGAACCCGTCACACAACGACCTCGTCAGGTTCAAGGGACAAACATCTTAGCGAACCACTCGGAGTTCCGTGATACGTTTCTTGCTCCTTTTACTACTCAACAGCCTGATTGTCCAACATGGTGAGACGTGAATGACACCGTTGTAGCGAGACGACCTTGCATGTGTGTCTCTGCCCAACTATAAATACGGCAATTCATTCTTGAGGCAGAGTTCTGTATCTTTCAAGACTATCTACAGAAACCAAACAAGCAACCTGCAAAGAAACGACCATCCTTGAACACTCAGACACAATGTCGTTGGCTACTCGAGATGAGTTTTCCCACGAGAAACCCACTTTGAGTCTCGTTGGGGATACGTTCTTCTACAGCGGACCCGACATGAGCTGCGGGTAGGGTTTCCAAGAAAGCCTCAAGGCTGTGTGTCGTTGTGACAACGGTAATACTGACTTACATCTCAGTCAGGTCAAGGACACCATCGGACTCACGCGTGACCACGAGTTCAACCACCACACAGACCCTGAGGGCACCGTCTACGTCGTCCTCGGGGTCCGAAACCACTACTTTCGATGCACTCGTTTCACCGAGGGTGATATTGCTGCTGTCAGTAAGTTACACACCAGCGGCCTTCTACACTGCATCGTGCTTGAACCTGGGAGCTGACATGTTACTCCAGACGCCAGCGACATCGAAGACTTCGACGACATGGCCATCTTCCTCGACGAGCACGACGTCGAGCGCCCGGAGTTCTTTTCCATGGGCCCGGACGGCAGCTTCTACATCCGAGCCGAGACCGGGGCGGAGAAGTGGGACCTCCGGCAGGACGTCCGGGAGGCGCTCTTCGGCCGGGCGGCGACGGGGTCGCAGGTACAGAGCATTTGGCTGGGCAACAACGACGCCTTCGTGGCCCAGCGCGCCGACGGCACCAAGGTCTATGAGCTGCGCGGCCAGTACCCGGACCTGCAGCGCGCGCTGGACCGCGGCGGGAACGGCAAGGTCGTCGCGCTGGCCATGAACCTGTGCGACGGCGTGCGCTTCGCCGTCCTGTGGGAGGACGGGAGTGCCATGTGCGAGGCCGGGATGATGAACATGGCCAGTGGCAAGGCCTTTGAGCGGTGGTGCTCTGCGAATTGGTTTACCCTGAAGAAGTGATGGTTGGTGGTGCTGGTGTTTCTGACGCTATCACCTCTACTTAGCTTGACGGGTAGTCTACTCCGTACTTGGTGGTGAATAAAACCTGCTCTTTTACATGTACACTTGATACGTGATCGACAACGTGAATTAAGTGATACGTGATTGACCATTTGCACCGTTTGCACACCTTGTCTAACGTGTACCTATAGCGGCACATTAGATGAGGTGTGCAATGAGTGCAAATGAGAACCCCAAAGTTCAAAAACGCTTATCTTTAGACCATGACTTTTCATTTAACAAACCAAGGATTAGTTAAGTAGACCTGCTAAGCCTGGATGATTGGGTTTATGAGGATCTGTCAAATGTCTCGTTGTTACGCGTGCAAATTTCACGAATTTAGAATCGGACACTCTACTATCATGCTGATCGCTTCACAAACGCCGCTGGACTCGCTTGTCGGCTGTGTTTTTAGAAGTGTTAGATTATTGCAGGCTCAAAAAGCGAAGAATTGGCTCGGGACTCGTGCATTGAATAAGTAAGGCTTTGAGGAATGAATTATCCAACTAACTGACTAACACTGCTTGAGTGATTAACAGACTGACTTACTGATACATTTCGTCTCCTGCTGGTCTCTTACTTGTCTCTTCGGCAATGTATACGACCGGCGACCTGTGGACCTTGAGAATTCGGGATTTAGTCATTGCACCTTTGGCACACACGTTAGCCAAGATGCGATCGTACGAACGAGATACGAGCGGACAGTACACCTAGGGCTGCAAATCGACTGGACGCAGGTCTTCAATTCAGGTCAAGACGTCTTTGGTTTAGTCTCGCCTCTAACATTGCTCCTTCTATAGCACAATTCTCCTCGACATCACGCCACAGATGGAGAACATCTATGTTCAATCCGGGGACGATGCCGGACCGAATCGCAAGCCCTGCTTCGATATTCCGTTTGGGCAGAACCCTCATTTCGTTGATCGACCCGATAGCATGAAATGGATCAAGGAACAATAAGCAGGTCTCAATACCCGTATTGCCCTCGTGGGGATGGGCGGATTTGGGTAAGTCCTGTGCCTAAGAGGCACTCCCATGTCTCTCACCTCATGACCATGCTGACAGAACAAAGCAAATCCCAGGTTGCTATCCAATTTGCCCATCAAATCCACTTTGAAACACCAGGAACCAGTTTCTTCTGGGTGCATGCAAGCTCTGCGTCTAGGTTCAAAGAATCATATCGGTCCATCGCGAACAGGCTGCAACTTCCATCTGGAAAGGACCCCAAAGTTGATGACTTAGCTTTGGTCCGTGACTGGCTACAGAGAGATGAATCCGGACCATGGCTGATGATCCTCGATAATGCCGACGATATCAACTTATTCTACCCAAGTTCCAGTGTTCGGGCAACCGGTACATCCAGAATAAGTGAGCGGCAACTACTCGCGTCTTTTCTACCACAAGGGGGCAACGGCACCATTCTCATCACATCGCGCAGCCTCGACCTGGCAAAGAAAATAACGGATAGCCATGAGGCCATCTGCAATATTTTCACCATGGACAAGGGTCAATCTCTACAGCTATTCCGGAACAAGGTCGAAGATGATTTCAATGAGGGCGCTGCGGTCAATCTCCTTCTCACTCTCAACCACATTCCAACTACCATTATCCAAGCGGCCGCACACATCAACCGGCGTGGGCCTCGAGTGACAGTCGAATCATATGTCACCGATTTGCGGAACAGGGAGAAGAAGGAAAGTCTCCTAAACAGCAACGCAGAAACCCCCCGAAAGGATGAGAGCGTCTCAAGTTCTATTAACCTAACTTGGCAAGCAGCCTTCGAACAGATACACCGCGGAAATCCAACCGCTGCTGATCTTCTCTACTTCATGAGCTTCTTTCAACCGCAAGGCATCCCGAAATTCATGGCCCACAGATATCCCCGCCGCCGGAAGCGAAATCTGAATCCGGCAGACGGGGATGAACAGTTCGACGCCGATTTGGACGTCCTCAAGGGCTACTATCTGATATCCGTGACAACAGCGAGCGATACTATTGAGATGCATCCCTTGGTGCGTTCATATACCCAATCATGGATATCTTCAGTCAATAAGACCAAATTATGGGAAAGCGCATATCTGCACGTTATTGCTGATTCCTTTCCATATGGAACCCATCAAGACCGGGGCACTTGCCAACTACTACTTCCTCACATTAAGTCGATAGTGGCTGTCAAACCATTATAAGAGGACATCATGCTATGGTCGGACTTGGTAACCAAGTATTCCCATTACTTGGTTGTGCTCGAATCTTATAAAACCTCAGAGAACCTGTGCAAAAGGGCTTTAGAGGTAGGAGCCAGCAATATAAGATCTAAGGATTTGCAGATCTTAAGGACCGAGGATTGGCAAGCTTTGAGAACTATGTCTGTACTCGCTTCGGCGGCAGCGAGTCAAGGACGAATGGAAGAGGCACTGAAACTGGATTCTTCAGTCGTGAAAACATACCAAAGGGTACTGGGTAGTGATCATTCTACCACGCTGACTAGCATGGAGGATGCAGCAGCGACATTTGTGCGTGCACGGAAGTGGAAAGAAGCAGAAGTGCTCTACTTACGGATATTAAAGGGAAGATCCAAGTCTTTGCAGAAGACGATCCTCATACGCTGAGAATCAAGTGGCAAATTAACGAAAATTTGAGAGAATCAATCGAGATGGATAGAGTCAGAAGATCTTGGCCAGCTGATTCTTGAGATGTGGACCTGATCATGTTGATACGCTGACCAGTCATGGCCACCTAGCGTTCCTGTGTTTCTCGCAGGGGAGATGGAAGATAGCTGAGACTTTAGAAGCCCAGCTTCTTGAAATGTCTAAGGATACTCGGACCTGAAGACTTACACACGCTGGATGCCATGTATAACCTGACAGCGGCAACGAGGATGCAAGGACGGCATACCGAAGCCGAAAGGCTCCTGGTGCAGGCCGTTGAGAAACGAAAACGGACACTCGGAGCTGACCATCTTGATACCATCAGGGCTATGCATGACCTGGCAGACAATTGGGGGCTCGTGGAGCGATGTGAAGAAACCGAGAAGCTACTATTGCACGTCGTTGAGAAACTGGAGAGGATACTCGGACCCGGGAATCCTGATACGCTGAATGTTATCTATAGTCTAGTCTCGAAGCTCTTCAGTCAAGGGAAACATGAAGAAGCTGAAAAGCTGCTTACGCCAGTCGTTGAGAAATGGGAAAGGAGGTTTGGAGCTGAGCATCCCATGATGCTGAATGCTACTCACATTCTAGCGGTGACATTAGGACCGCAAGGGAAACACGACGAAGCCTCGAAGCTGTTATTTCAGGTAATTAGGAAGCGGGAAAGAATATCCGGAGCTGGGGTTCCCATTATGCTGGCTGCTATTAACAGTCTAGCGGTGACATTTTGGAAGCAAGGGAGGGAAGTCGAAGCCGGGAGGCTACTGGTGCAGCTTCTGAAAGAAATGAAGAAGACGCCAGGAGACGATCATCCCGACATCATGTCTATAATGTATAACCTGGCGTACTTTTGGAGTCTAGGAGGCAAAACTGAAGGTGCTCTAGGTATGCTAGGGAGGTGCGTTTAGGCACGGAAGCGCGTTTTAGGTCCTACCCATCCGGATACCGAATGTGTGATAGCACTACTAGATCAAGTTAAGGGAACTGGGACGTAACTACGACCTGAAATGAGTTATTAGTCAGAAGAACCCTGCTAATGCTAATGAGGAATTCGAATGATGGTGGTATTCACGAACATGAGAGGACGCGGGCCGTCAAGGCCGTCCAGTATCCTTCAGCTTCTTGTGACGTCGTTCAGACCTCATCTCACTGATAATTACCAAGCTTCCACAGCCATCAAGTGGGTTCGCTATGGATTAATCAGTGAGGCTCATGTAGGTAGCAAGCACAGGACGGAGGTAGTCACGGAGTCACGGAGATAATTATGGGGAAGATTCAAGTCCGTGTAAGTGCCCGGAGTTTAGAGGAAACCAGGAGGAAGCTATAGGACGATGAATACGTACAAATACCATGGGAATTAGATGAATTTGAAGAGCAATTGTTTTTAATATCATTGTTATTTATACAATCACTCGCAACAGCTTCTCCGATATTTCAGAATGGCTAGAATGTGGTTCGTGACGGGTTCCTCGCGGGGTCTTGGCCTAGCTGTTGTTGAAGCCATCCTCGCATCCGGAGACTCGGTTGTCGCAACGGCTCGAAAGACAGATTCACTTAACCATCTTGTCGAAATGTACTCTTCTGACCGCATCTTGGCCGTCCCTCTGGATGTCACAAACAACGATCAAGTCCTCGCCGCGGTGGATGCCGCCGTCAAAGCATTTGGCCGTATCGACGTTGTGGTCAACAACGCAGGATACGCGGACATTGCTTCAATTGAGGACACCAGCTTAGAATCGTTCCGTGCTCAGATCGAGACACTATTCTTTGGAGTCGTATACGCCAGCAAAGCCGTCTTGCCGGTGATGCGCAAACAGGGCTCCGGGCATATCATCCAAGTATCCTCAATCGGCGGCCGAGTTGCAACGCCAGGACTGGCAGCATACCAGAGCGCCAAATGGGCCATTGGCGGCTTCTCGACGTCTCTATCACAGGAGGTTGCGCCATTCGGCATCAAAGTAACGGTTCTTGAGCCGGGCGGCATGCACACGGAGCTGGGATCGTCCCTGATGCAGCCCATCCCCGTGAGCGAGGGCTACGAGCAGACAGTGGGCGAGTTCTTCAAGGCGGTGGAACATTCGGTGAAGTCCTGGTCCCCTACTTCCGGGATTGCGAGGATTATTTTGGACGTCTCGAAGGTTGCTGAGCCACCACTGCGTCTTCTTGCTGGCGCGGATACGGTCGAAGTCGCAAAGATGGCGAGTGAGCTACTTGCGGCGTCGGATGAGAAATGGCGAGATGTGACCATGTCGGCTGGTATTTGAGCTGGGCAAAGGGCAGGTTTATCACTGGGTTATTTTCAGCAGAATGGATGTAAATAACACGGGCACAAACATTTGAACATATCTCTTCATCGTCGTTTCCGCGAAATACCCCTGGTCTGTTTCCACGGTACAAGGTAGAACCAGTCATCAATCAGAAATAATAACCGAAACGCGTTCCCTGATGAGGTACCCAATCCAAATGGGTAGTCGCAGCTCTCTCGGTTCAGCGATTCAGTTGAACTAGACTGCATCACAGACTCGCTCGGGCAGACCATGGTTCCGGAGCGACATCCACGCCTAGGAGTATCAGAACGGAGCAGAAAGAAACGATATCCAGATGAAGCCCAAGAAACCAAAAGAAAGAAGACCCATTACAAATTGAAAGGTACGTCCAGTCTCGTCGCCCGTGATCTCCCATCAGTCTCACCTCTTGGGACGCACCGAGATACGTTCATCTATCACCTACCAATGAGAGACTGCATAATAGAAGGTCACCCATTCGACCGATCTTCTCCTTTCCCAATCGATGCTCTCTTGGTAAGACTGATCTTGTCCCAATCGAGTTTCTCCCCAAGTCGCTGCCCCCAATCGCAGGGAGGGTTGATGTCATTGTTGCAACGCCGTGAGGGGTCAGCACCGTCACGAGACAGCCGTTGGAAATCCGCGAAGAATAAATACTAGGCGCGTCCCATGACCAAAGGAGGGGAAACCTAAACAAAGCCGCCTAAAGCTTCATTCTACGAACCAAGAAATCTATCAATCTGTGAAAGACCGCAAAAAAGACGATACAGTAGTAACGATGCCGTCCGCTGCCGAGAAAGCAAAGGCGAAGTACGACGCTGTTATCAACAACCCTGGGCGAAACGATTGCTCTGGTAAGGCTCATTGACGGAACCCATTCGAGGGAGTTCTCTGACGGTTAATCGAAAGCTCAAAAAAACCGTGTGCTCTCTACAAGATATCCCTCGGGAGGCAGCGAGTTCACAAACTGCGTCCGCCGTCGGTCGAGTCAAGCGAGCGCCAGCTCCAATGGATCCAATGGCGGCCGCTTTAAAACCATGATGAAGGACCTCCTAAAACTTCCCGCTTATTGATGGGGAAATATTATTCGGGATTATTTACTATTATTGAGCAAAACAAATTGGTGGCTCGAGGTCAATAATGGTTGTATTCTTTCTGGGACTGTTAGGTACCTAGGAGTTGGCAACTCAGACTGGTTGACTGCATGAATGATTTATTTTATGGAAAAGAAATATGTACCACATCAAACTCAAGATTAATCGTAAATGATAATGTACGAAACTTGGACAAGCGTATTACTACCAAAAGTGTTCCTGATGGGTCCCCTTCCGGCCTCGCCGCCACGGAGGTCCACGGCGCTGGCCTTTACCAATCGGGGGCCCACTCCGCAAAATGCTCCACACCTCCGCCGGACTTTTGAAGGTGGACGGAAGCCTGACAATATCGGCCAGGAAACACCAGCACCGGCATAATAAGATTGCCATTAGTAGACCAATCAACTGGCCATAGGATCAGATTCAATCCTGGATCAGATTTCTACCAATATTCCAACTATGTGGCTTTGATGGCGTCCACGACTCCGCATCAATGTCCGCACCGAAGCGTAAATACCGACAGAGGGTTGAGACCTCAAGTTTATATGTTGATAGATTCGCCGTCACTCTCCTAGATATCAGCAATAATCATTCAATCTCATCTCATATTCCTCATTCTTCCCAACGCCAGCATACTTCCCATCTCACACCTGTGACCTCCCCAACCATGGCACCCGTCAAAACCCTCCTCCAGCTCTCCTCTCAGCCAACCTGGTTCGAGAACATCTCCATACGGTCCAACGGTATACTCCTAGCTACACGTCTCAACGTCCCCGAGGTCTAGGCCATTGATCCAGTCTCGTCTACCGGCTCTTCGCTCCTCCGGCTGCCCCTGACTGCTGATGACCCAACCAATACCTTGACGGGTATCTGCGAAGTCTGTCCGGACATCTTTGTCATCGGTGCGGGCATCTACGACATGACCGGAGGTACTGGGCCAAAGCCTGGCAGCTCCAGCGTCTGGCTCGCCGACTTAACGGGCGCTGAGCCGCGTGTGTCCAAGATCACGGACACGCCTGATATTGCCATGATAAACGGAATGGCAACATGGGACGAGCAAACTGCACTTATAACGGACTGCCTCAACGGAAAGATCTACAGCCCCCTATTCCCCATCTGCATCAACGGCCTCAAGGTTCACCGCACGCCCACACAGGCCTACGTCTACTACACAACCACAACGCGCCAGTCCGTGTACCGCCTGCCCGTCACACCGGCGTTGGAAGCCGCCGGTCCCGTGGAGACACTCGCGACAGGGCTCTTGCCCGATGATATCGCCGTTGCGCAGGACGGGACCGTGTATGTATGTACCAACACCATGAACACCGTGGTGCGCATACCGTGCGATGGGGGCGAGGCTGTGGCGGTCGCTGGAGACGTAAAGGGGATGGATGTTGCGGGCTCGACGGCTTGCGTGCTGGGTGAAGGGGAAAATGTGCTGTATGTCGCGACGTCGGGAGGCATCATGGCACCGGTGGATGGGAAATCTGAGCCAGCCAAGGTCGTCGAAGTCAGACTGGCTGGGGCGAGAAGACAAGTCGCGAGAGTAGACAATCTACAGATATCAATATCGTTCATTGTCCACTCGAGTTAGTTAGCCATAATTGTAGGCCGGTCTATCGTTTGATGCCCTTTCAGCAGATACCCTAACGCCAAATTTTCCCAATCCATAAGTCGATAAAGCCCATGATGCCTACGAAGCCATGGAAGCTTCGCTGTTCGCTCACCATCGCCCTCGTCGTCCTCGACCTCCACCAAAGCCTCCACGTCCACCACCTCCCCCAGACATATTCTGGTCGTAGCCGAATCCGCCCTGGTTTCCACCAAAACCACCGCCAAAGTTGCCGCCTTGGTGACCACCTTGGCCTCCACCGCCACCGCCGCCGCCGTTCTGCATACCAGCGAACATGGCGTTCATCTGGCTGGGGTCCATCTGACTGGGATCCATGCCCGAGGCCATCATCTGCTGCATCATGGCCTGCATCTCTGGAGTCATTCCCTCCATGCCTCCCATGCCACCTGCCGCGCCCCCTGCGCTACCACCGCCCGGCATGCCGCCCATGCCGCCCATCATCATCATGCTGTTGAAGTCCTCCATCATCTTCTTGTTGTTATTGGCGAAGACGTCCGCCCCGAACTCGCCGCGAACAGTCTCTTGCTTGGAGGCATAGAGCGCCCATGTGAACTCGTCGAAGCCGTAGTTGAAGTAGTCGCTAATGTCGGTACCGGGTTTCCGCCACGGCTTGTCGTTTTCGGGCAGGTCTACATCGGTCACAATCAGTTAAGCCCCGGCGCATCTAGCAGAGAGGTGTACTAACCCTCGTCGATGTTGACTTGGGTAATAGGCTTGCCTGAGCCGGCATGTATCGGGTTGGCGTTGATGTCAATGGTTGATTTGGACGCCGCAGCCGAGGTCTTGTCGGCGCTGGGCGCAGCAACGTTCAGGGAGCTCGATTGCCTTGACTCATCCTCCTTCTTGGCGGGAGCTGGCTTTACTGTGACATCGGTTGAGGCGGAGCGTTGTGGGATATTGCGGATATCGCTGTACTTGGTTTGACTGTTGCAAAGACAAAGGTCAGTGGACTGAACGGTTCTGTCGCAAAGCGGCTGGACGTACGGTGGTGGTGCAGGTTTGCTACCATCTTTGCGCTCAGTGATGATGTCAATATCCTAATTATGTTAGCTGTCCAGATTATTCTCTCGATGGCGATGCGTAACGCACTGAGTCGTCATCATCCTCGTCCATGGCCGCGCCCTCATCTTCCTCTTCGCCTTCTTCCAGATCGTCGAACTTGGGCTTCTTTTCCTCAGTGGGCTCGACCTTGGGCTCCTCGGGCACGTAGAGATCGTCGTCCTCGTCGATATCCATGTTGCGATGCTGAAAACTTCCGAACTGTGATGTGATCGAGTAAATGCGCACAATGCTTGTATTGAACTAAAGAATCCAGACCGATGTCGAGCTCCCAGAAAGCTCCCAGGATCCAGGTGCTTGCAACAGTAGCTCATCGGCGCCGAGGTTTCTCCGCGTAACCACACCTCCGTTTCAGCGACGCTTACCGAACTTCACCTGGCGTTCACCGTGGTCTTGCAGCTGGTCCAAGCGCAAATCTGGTACTCTCTTTGAGTCTCTCTGCCTTTAGCTTCGAGGGCACCTTCGCGAAAAGTCGACCTCAAAGACAAGTCGCACTCGTTCAAACTTTACCTAGCCCGGGCTTTGTCATGTCCTTGATTCGATCAGCAAGCGGCCCAGCAGGCGGTCTTTCCATCAACACCGGCGCAGCGAACGCCTTGTAAGCTCCCACTCTCTCACCGTCACCGCGCAACTCCCCGTCAACAAACAAATCGCCAGGCTCCACGCGATAGCTTCGACGACGACCACAACGCGGACTCTGTAGCCATTGCTGACTCTCGCCATCTCTACAGCGGTGCTACTCCAAACCCGACCACTTCTTCGGGCGGACTGTTCGGCTCCGGCTCGACGACGACATCGACAACCGCGCCCGCGACAGGCACCAACACCATGGCGACCACTGGGGGGCTATTCGGCACCGGCGCGGCGAAGACGGGCGGTGGTCTCTTTGGACAGTCAACGACTGGAGCGGCGACTACAGGGACGACAGGTGGTGGTTTGTTTGGCAACACTGCTGCTGCTTCCAACCCTCCGGCAACGAGCTCTCTCTTTGGCAGTGCCGCCACCAACACCGCCACCACCCAGCAACAACAACCCGCAACCGGAGGAGGCCTGTTTGGAAATACGGCTCCTGCGCAGCAGGCAGCTCCGACTGGTACTAGTCTGTTTGGCCAGTCTACGCAGAACCAGCAACAGCAACAACAGCAGCAGACGGGACCCAAAACAGACGGCGCTATCTGGGGTCAACCACCACAATCCAATCAATCACAGGCGAAGCCGTCTATCGGATTATTGTAAGTGACGCACCTGGACTCTTTCGATGATCTGGCTGGATATCAATTGCTAACGATCCAGCAGTGGTCAGCAACCCCAGCAAAACCAGACGCTGGGCCAGTCGACGAACCAGGTATCGGCAGTTCAGATCAACTATGAAAACATTCGCCCACGCACCCGCTTCGACGACCTCGCCAAACCCGTGCAAGACGAAATCGCACTGCTCGACAAGGGCATCATGCGAGTCATTAAGATGAAGGACGAGATCAGCGAGTTCATGCCACAGCACGAACGCGACATTGATCAGCTTGGCCGCGACGTGAAATTCGTCGAGTCAAAGTTCCGCACCGTCCAAGTCGCCCTCAACAACGATATTCAGACTGTCAAGGCGCTGCAGGACCTCACCAAGAAGAACGCCGCCGACGCCCGTCTGTGCTTCCGCGGCGCCGACAACCTCAAGCTTCCCACCCACTATCACCAGACAGGGCTATTTGCCAGCACCTCTCCTGCTGCGAATTCCACCAGTGGCGACGCAGCTTCGACTCATGCCGATGCGCAGGATCTGATTACTTACTTCAACCGCATCTGCGACGATACAGAGAAGTACAAGAAGCGCCTGGACGAATACCGGGGCGAGATCGAGCGCGACATGCCAGGGGTTGAAAACGGCTTGTACGAGCAAATCCGCTCGGTGCGCGACCGTAGTGCAGGCAACGCCATCGTCCAGGACCAGCTTGGCGAGGTTTTGCTGGCACTGCGGGAGACGGGCAACGCTATCGTCGGTCAAGCAGGGCAGATTGCCGATACGCGCGAGCGGCTGTCACGCCTACAGGCAGGCATTCTTGACAGCGGGGTCTACGCCATGGGCATGGCGGCCTGAGCTCCGGTTGGTAAACGGGACGGTGTTCGTTGAATCGGAGCTTGTGGTGGATATGAACTATATGGGTGCAGCGAGCGCCCTTGTCATTGTATAGTGCGAATGCGAAGCTTAGAATTAGGGGTCCGGACAGGAAATAAAGAGCCAGGGAGCGAGAAGATAGGCAGGAGAAGATCAATTGAGGACGACAAACCCTTACGACATGTACGAATACAACAACAAACAACCTTAGTCCGTGGCTCCATGTGAAAGTTCCGGAACAGGGAGAATAATAGAGAGAGGAGATAGAAAGGAAAGATTCATGGGGGTGAAGGGTCGAGTATCGGCTTGATTGGAACACTCCGTTAGAAAGATACCCTCGATATCTCAAAAAAAAAAAACATGGAGAGTTTGGAAAACCAGGGACAGTAAGAGGCAAAGAATGTTGTATTTAATTCAGTTTTCATTAATCCGTGTCGCGCCCAGTGCTGTGGGCGTGGGTATCAAGCTGGGTACATACTGCATCTGCATATGTACAAATTTTGTGGTTAAACGCCGTGAGAGCAGGCCGTTGCCCGTCTCGTGTGTGTCCTCATCCCGGATCCATGGTTTCCATTCCTTCAGTCCAATTGATGTCGTACCAGATTCAAAAGCCTACACTCAGAAGGTTCCCTCGCCGTCGCCATCGTCTCCGCCGTCTTCGCCAAACTCATCACCGTTGTCAAAGTAGTTCTCGGCGTCGTAGTCGCCCGCATCCTCGTCGTCGTATGCCTCGTCCTGCTCATCCTCTTCCATACCCTCCTCATCCTCCAGCTCCGCACCCTCCTCGCCCTCCTCACCCTTCATGGCTTCCAGCCGCTCGAGCAAGTTCCGGCCCAGACCCGCGTCGTCGCCCTCGATGCCAAACGCCTCCTCGGCGCTGGGCAGCGCATTGATGCTGCTGAGCTCCAGACGGCGGCGCTTGTACATGCCGGGGGTCGTGGAGGCGGCGGCGGCAGCGGCGTCGACAGTGTCGAGCAGCTCGGCGGGGAAGAGCTCGCGGCACACGGGGCGGTGCGACCAGTCGGGCAAGGCGCGCTCCTCGCGGACGAACTTGGACGAGTAGGTGGGCACGGCGGTGAATGGGTCGAGCGACGCCTTGTTCTTGACGTCAAAGCGCGCGTTCATCTGGGCCTGGCCGTAGAGCTTGCGCGGCGCCGTGGGGTCGTGGAGCGACGTGCGCTTGGAGGTGTAGAGCGGCGAGCCGTGGACTTGGTGGCGCAGGAGTAGGAGGTGTTGGATGCCGCGGGTTTCGACGGGAGAGAGCGGTTTTGGCTGGTTGACGACATAGGGCTAGAATTGCAGTCAGCATACAGCCTCATGTGTACTCGCAGAAAGACCAAGAATCTCACGGGAAACAGCTCCGAGGGCCGAGCATCAGGCTCTTCGCCAGTATCCCACGACACATTAGGACGGCCTCCTCGGCCGCCGCCTCTGCCACCGCGGCCACCTCCTCGACCGCCTCGCGCAGACATTGAGAAGCAGCAGACTCAAGCAACGAAGCAGAACCGGGTCTCGCGCGCTCTGACGTGGGTTGCGTGGCCGTGTTAGAAAGCGCGAACCGAACAGTCGACTTTTGGTGGTGACTGGATGGTGATTTTTTTGCGGGGTGGGATGCTGAGCGTCCCCTGGCGGAGCGGAATGGCTCCGCTGTGATGACGCTGCCCCGCAGTCTGCCTGAGGTGGGAGGTGATCGCTCCAACCTTTGTCTTTAAACCACCAGGAACTGGCATCGTCAACTTGTCTCAGTCACTCTTCACGCAGTTTTTGAAGTGATAGTGAAATCATGTCTCAGAGAGTCGTCCCAGACTTCAGTATGGACGCAATCAGCAACAGCAACGTGCCCATCTCTGGCCTCCCGGAGCTTCAGTCCCACCTGCAGCATATCGTCGACGATCCATCCGTCGCCTTCGACGCCAAGCTGTTCGACGATGTCGAGCTGCAACTGAACGGTCAGACTGCTTTCAACCTCCTCCCCTGTGTCATATTCTAAATTGTTACATACAGAAACCAACATCCCCCCGGTCCTCCCGACGCTCCTCGCACCGTTAACGACCATCCTCCACCAAACAAAGCAAGATCCCACACCACTCCTCTCCCTCGCCACGAAGCTCCTCTCGCCGCTGCCCTTCACCCGCTGCCTCACCATCGCCGACAACAATGCCCTCGTCCTCGCCCTCACCTCGCCTGTGCCCGGCGCAAACCTTCTCGCTCTCGTCATCCTGCACAAGGCCGCCCGCACCCCCGCCGACGCCGCGCTCTTGAGCACCATGCCCGAAGTCGTCGAGGAGCTGGTGCGCCGCTGGCTCGATTATCCGAATGTCGGCGTCGGTGAGCGCGCTGGGAGGGTGCTGGGCGATCTGCTCGAGACGGACTGCGACGTCGTTACTAACGGCCAGGGAGTCAACGGCCACTCCAATGGCAGCAGCACCGATGTTGTCAAGCGTCAAGTCCCCGGCCACGCCCGCCTTTGGCGCCTCATTTTCCTCGAGCGGTCGTTCGCCTCCATCATCACCTCTCTATGCGCCTCCGATACACCCGATCGCCAGACCACCCTCGCCCAGGGCCGTCTCTTGCGCCTCGTCCCACGCCTCGTCACCCTCAACCCGCGAGCCCTCTCTCAAACGCCCTTCCCGGACCTCTTCCCCGTGCCAGCGCCGCTTGCCGAGAAAGTTGGCCAGGGTATGTTGCAGTGGGCGGCGCTGAGCATGGTGGACACCTCGGATATCCTCATGCACCTCAGTCTCATTGACTTCTACGAGACTCTCGTCAGTGTGGCGCGCGTGGCTGGACAGTCGGCGGACAAGGACAGGGTTGTGCGAGACTTGGTGAGGACAGCGGTTCAGCAGGACGAGCAGCTCGAGGCTGCCCTCAAGGGTTTGCCAAATCGGACGGTGGAAGAAGAGGCAGAGCCCTTAGCAAGATACATCGGCCAGATTCTCGACTGAGTCTTGACTTGCACCATAAACGTGATGAATACCCAGACAAAATAGAGCCCAAGGAATGACTTAGCCAGGGCATTTTTAATGAATACAAAAGGACAAGAAAGCGGACGGAACGGAGCCTTGGAAGGCAACTTGAGATCAACCAATAAAACCAATATATTGTCACATCCGTTTAAACAACATGCTACACACTGCCAGGCCGGCACACCGCCATACAAGAACCTGGAGCAATCTAGAAGTACCATAAACCCAACATTCTACCCAGTCCAACGCCCCGTTCGTCGCCGGCAGTCAGCAGTCAGCAGGCCGCCGCCGATATCTGGATCCATCTCGCTGGCCTCCTCCTCTTACAACATCCTCCGCGCGTCTGCTTCGCGGTCACCCAGGTTCTCCTCGGGAACTCGACTCACTATGACCGAGGGCCGTCGGTCGACAACCCGGCCCATACCCTCGATGCCAAGCCCGACCTCGCCGACTCGTCGAAGCACCACAAAGAGCGCGCTTCGCAGGTCCGGCGTCAGGTCCTTGGTAAGGAGGTCAACTGCCAACGGGTAGAAGTCCGGAATGTGAGAGGTGAAGGCATCGGCAGGGAACGTTGCAAAGCCCTCAAGCACGTCAACCACAACTGGTCGCCAGGCCACGATGTTTCGGTGCTGACTCTCTTCCTCGAGAGATGAGTAGCCTGCAATAATATCCTTACACAAGGGCACCAACGCTGCCTCCACATCAGGACGGCTCTGCAGTCTCTCCGGTGCGTTATCCGCGAACATGCGGAAAAGGATGGAAATGTAAGTCGCCGCCGAGCCGCTCTCCTGCTTCAACAGGTTGGGAGGCTGCTTCATGAAGCCCTCTCGCCACAGCCTCATGCGCAGTTCCTTATCCTCGTTGAATCTGCGAGCGAATTGAAACGACCGCTTCAGAAGAGCCATCAGACGCAAAAGCTCCGTGGAGGGGATGTGCGCATAGACGGTGTCGTTACCAAACAGTTCGTTCACCGTCTCAATCATCAACAGTTGTAGAACGCAACGAGAGATGATGCGGTTGAAGAACCGACGGCGGGCTGCTGTCACTACAACAGGCTGCTGTTGAAGGTTGGACGATGGCCTGAATTCCTCCAGTTGTGGGGGAGCGTTAGGCATTTGCAAGTCTTCATCCGCCGGACGAGGAGACAAGGGTGGAATGATTGAGTCGTCGTCGGAAGTGAGATGAGTCTCCTCAACTCCGTTGATCTTCAAAGACTTCTCGTCCACAGGCGTTTCTCCTTCACCTCGAGGGCTCGTTGGACCCGAGAAATCAAGACCGTTCGGCGGTGGCTCCAAGGAGGCAGTTGAGTTAATCGTGGTCGCGGTGAACAGCTGGTACGCCGTAGTCCTCTCAAAGAGCTCGCAGAAAGCGCCAACCAGCTTGGTCCAGTGTTGTGACTTGAACTTGGTGACGTTCTTCAAAATCAGCTGTTGCAGACAATTACTTCCAATCCTCGAGATCGTGTCGTTTTCTTGGCAGATACAGAGGGCCAGGAGCTCCAGGAATCTGTCCAGCATGTATTCGAGTGCATCAAAGTAGTGGGTGAACAGTGTAATCATGTTGCGCAGTGCCTGGATCATGGTTGTCGACAGCCACACAGACAGCTCCTCGTGGTTCAGGACGTTGGACATCTCTGGCCGAGACCTCAGCACCAAGAAAATGGGGTAAAGCTGCTGGCGCCATAAGATATCCCAGAACTCCGGTGGGAAGTCGCCGCCATACTTGAGAAGCGCCTCAAAGAAGTACTCCAACGCGTTTGAGCGTACTTCCAGATCTTCACCAGTCATGAGAACATCGTGGAAAGCAAAGAGCACCGGGAACCAATACCCCTCTTCAACGGAGGTATTCATGTTCGATAGAGTCAGAGCGTCGGATGGCGCAACCTTTTCTTCTCTAGTGCGGTTGTCACCATACTTTAGCGACAGCGGGCATTCAGGCGTCTTGAGCATCTTGGGGATCAAGGACTTCAAGAGCTCAAGAGCTTGCAGGCTCTTCTTCTGGAATTTGAGGTTCTTCGAAAATTCGGTGAGACAAACGATTAGATCCGTAAACGCGCCTTGAGAGATAACGACACCGAACTTGGTCTTGTACACTTGGTTGACGTTCTCATAGGCCAAGTTGACGATGCTTTCGTATGGCTCTCGCGCTGCCACGGTGAAGACACCAAACATAGTTCTCCAACCAGAGCGGATGTTGTCTCCGCGGGCCTGGATCATCTGGATGAGGCATCGCAGAACCAGGTCCTTGACAGTAACGTTGTGCGAATTGGCCAGGACATGCTCAAATGGCTTAAGGAAGTTCTTTTGGAACTTGAAACCGGCCAACTCTTCGATCTCCATGAACCGCATTGATAGCTGGCGCAGTGAATCAAGGGCGAAGAAGACAATGTTCATGTTGTTGTGGCACCCGACTCGGTTAAAGTGCTCGCCAAAGACATCCCAGATGTTGCTCCACTCAAACCTGACACGGTCCATGTTGTAATAGCTGATCTCGACAATCTTTTGCAAGCTATATGTTCGGGGCGAGTCATTAGAGCCAGAGACTTTAATCTCATCCCAGCTGACCTCCGTCAGCGCCTTGGCAAAGTGAACCATGGCGTCACCACTCAGATTCGCGGTGTTGGTAAAGATACGGTCAACACTGCGAATCACCTCATCGGATCGACTCTCAAGAGCAATCTCGGTTGAGAATCCTCGGTGAGAGGTTGGCCTTTGTCGGGGTCTCCGAGACTGGGTCGATGATCGAGACTCCGAGGTTTCTGATCGTGGGGGAGGCACGAACCGGGCTTTAGACACATCAGGGATGGCGCTCTCATCCACTCCGCCAGAGATGAGCTGTAGTCGATCCAGTTGACTGATGCACATGAGAATATCCTTCCAGGATTCACGAAGAATGTTGCCCTCCGTTTGTCCAAGTTCAAGAATGACCTTCAAGGCCTCGATATTCTTGGCCAGAATCTCCTGAGGGTTGTTCAGGTTGGTCGTGTTTTTCAGGGCGGACATGAACGCCTCTCTGGCAGTCGAAAGGTCAAACAGGCAAGCAATCCTCGTCGCCAGCTTCATACCCTCAAGACATAGCTTGTTAACCTCCAAGTTATGGGACTTCTGGATCTGACTCGAGAGTGTAGAGAAGAGCGACATCCAAGTCACGTCGAACATGGGACCGACATGCTTGAAGGAGGTTGCCGGAATGTATTTGGGCCCAGACTTGGTGTTATTGCGACGCTGGTTCTTGAAGAGATTCTTGAACAGCTGCTCCGATCGCAAGGCAATCTCCTCGGATTGCTGCACGTACGCCTCTCTTTGTAGGTCACGACCGACGTTGGAAAGAGCCTGGCCGAGGCCTGCGGCGATGCCAGTTGGTTGAGTCGTAACGCCGTTCGCTGCAGCGGCGTCACGCTCACTCTTGAGGACGATTTCGTTGGCTTCAATTTCATCGTAGATTGTGAGCAGATACTCGTCCGGCAAATCGGCGTTGTCGTTGATGCCCCGATTGTTCTTGATAAATTCCTCCTTGCTCATTCGCTTGGCAATCTTGGTGCTGTGCAGATCGGTATTGAGCAAGATAACGGAGTATGCCAGGACATACGCAGTATCAGCGTTGGCGAAAGCATTTGGGTTACCCATGACATATCGTTCAGCAAACTTCAGCATGAATCGATCAATCTTCTGGGCCTCGCCGGGGAGTCGGAAGGACTGTAAGAACTGGCGAAGAGCGTCGACGAAGCGCTTCTTAGTGAATTCCATGCAGTCCACGAAGGCATGCATGATATCGATGTGCTGCTGGTCACCCTCGCCAAGATACTCGCCAATTTGGGCTTTGTCAAGCTTATCCTCCTTCAAAAGGAACATTGCAATGTCTCTGGGACTGTCACTCGGAATGAAGCCATCGCGCAAGAGTAGCTTCATGCCCTTCTTAGGCTTAAAGTTGAACTGGGCGATCGCATTTGTAAGTGCCGTCTTCCTAGCCTTGTCCTTTTCCAACTGGTCTGGGTCGTCATCCAGTGGTGTAGTAGGTGGCAGGGGCGTCTCAACACGGGAAGCACTATCGCTCATGATTGTTGGATCAATGGACGGTCGGTTGACATCCAGAGATGCGTTGTGGTCGATGTTGTCTGCTCGCGCACCATCACTATCGCTTCTGACTGGAGCGGACCAGTTCACCAAAGACCTCAAGGTTTCAACTAGGGCCTCAAGTGAAAGCCGCTTGATCGCGTACTCCTTGGGATAATCTGGCTCAGGATCTTGGTGAGGTGCAATGTGGGCCACAGTGAGAGGCGGTGGTAGAGTCGCCTTGAGCTGCCACTCACTGGCAGGGGATGATTTCAGTCGCATCTCCTCATAAACTTGTTCGTGGATGGTTGTGATTACGACAGGCGTAGTGGAAAACTTCGACAGATCCTCAATGATGGTCTGATAGATGTTGTCAACTGTTTGTTCACAGTCATAGTTAAGGTAGATCTCCACGAGAGCTCTTGGATCAGCGCAAAGTCTGTTGAGGATGGTGACGAATTGGAGCTTTTGGGACAGGGGTGCCGTCCTCCGGGCAAGGAGGGCGAGGTAGACCTCGTTCAGAAAGACCTCGATTTCTTTCTATTAGAAGTCAGCATCTTTTCGCATTCAGATAATATCGAGGAACCATACCTTGAAGGACGCTCGCATGAACTTGAGCATCAACCAAAAGATCTCAGAGGAGACATTAAATATTCTGTCGACCGAGCTCGCGCCATTGCGAGTGATGCTGAGACAGAGGTAAAACTTGACGGCCTGAAGGAAACTCGTGGGCTCATTGCTTTTTGAATTCTTAATAGTACAGAGGGGAGAAGTGAAGACGCCAATGTTGTTGTTGAGGAGGGTGTGGATGAGGTGGAGGGAAATGAGTTTGGAGCGCATGGGCTGGCCGCGAACGTCGTAGAGCTGATCCGGTGGAAGGACCTTGGTCGACAGGTTGCAGAAGGACCGGAAAACGAGGTAGGCATCCCGGATGTAGACCTCGTCCTCGTCATCCAGCGCATCGTGGTCTTCTGAAAGAGAGGACTCGTGCCCCGATTGATCGGTCGTGGACGTGGTGTCGGTATCCTTTTTTGCGGGTTTCAGCTGAGTGACCATGGTAGGTCCGTCTCCAAGGTTCGAGTCGTCAAAGCTCTTCCGGTGCTCGAGGTCTTTGAGGGTGAGCTTGACGCCGCTCTCTGACGGCTCTGTCGCGGTAGAATCGGCTTGCGGCGCCGGAGACTCATCGCGGTCATGCAGGCCGCCGTTGGATGAGTCAACCTGCTCAAAGGTGGCATTGCTGGAGCCGTTCTTGAGGTGGTCGAGGTTGATGCGGGCCTCCTTCATGTGTAACCTCGTCTTGACACGTTCAAAGACGGTACCGACCATCTGGGTCAAGGTGCCCTGGGCAACCTGTTGGTTTGCGGTGCTCCGCGACAGCAGGAATACATTGTAGACCTGGCGCACAGCCTTGAGAAGGCCAGCGCCATGGACAACAATCTTGTCATTGAGAACAGCAGCGAGCAGTGATTTTACAATCTGCAGCTGGATCTCAACAGCGGTAGTCTCTCCTTGGAAGCAGTTGCAGATGGTATCGATGGCCCGTTCGATCAGGGGCGGGGCGGGCTCGGGGGGCTCGGCGCCATCTTCGGGGGCGTCGGGGAGGCTGCTAGGGACGGAGAAGTAGGAGTAGGAAATGAGCTTTCCGATGCAGTCGAGGGCGGTGTTGGTCAGCTGGACGTTGTTGGACCTTGAGGCCAGCTGCAGGGGCGCGAAGACGATTTCGGGGTTGGGGAGCTGGTCCTGCTCCTTGATGGCTTCAAGGGCCTTTGTAGCCGACTCGGCAAGCTGCTTGTTGCGCTGGGCATCCTTGGACGAGGCAATGGCCTCGAGCGAGGACACGACAAACTTGAGGGAGCTCATGGGGGAGCGCAGCGAGGATCAGCGGCCATTCGGCAAGGGAGGTTGTGTTGTTCGAAGGTCAAGGTCGAGGCGCGGCTGGAGGTTTCCACGTAATTAATAAAGGGGACGGACGGCGATGGTGGCGGCGCGGCGGATCGGGATGGAGCTCAGCTCACTCAGCTCACGGGCGGAGCAACGCGCTGTCCGTTTATCCGATCGAAAGCTGAAGACGAGGTCGTTTGGGGAGAGTTTGGCTTCTCTGCTTCCGGACGGGCTGAATTATAAAAAAGAGAAGAGGGAGCGATTGCTGGTGCCTTGTCCGGAAGTTACTCTTGGTCAGCTCTCGAATGGCAGAAGTGGACAGCGTTCCCAAAAACGAGCTGGAGACCTGGCTGGTGCGGACCCGGCAGCCCGCGCCTTGACTTTTTTTTGGCTTAATTACTTTGGTTGGACCAACGTTAGCTCTCTGGCCGCGTTCGCATCTGCCATGGGGGGCCAGGGACGCGAAAGGGATGATGACCGTTTCAGACGGTGATGAGACGTCGAGAAGTGGGGAACTTGCTTACGGTCCGAGAATGGCTGAGCTTCGGAAGCTGCCAGGCACCCGGCGCCCGAGACAATATGGCTTACATAATGCGGCATCGGAGACAGGAAGATGTAATTATCCACAGACGGCCCGATCGAACCAAAAGGGCCAATGCCATCCAGCCAAGACATGAGGTACTTTGTCTTTCGGAAACGCAACAATTACACCATGCCGCAGAGCACAAACACCCGGAAAATACGATAGCTGGAGACAAAGCGCCCAGGAGGACAAGTACGCTGCTTAGGGAAAACCCAACGGCCATGCATCCAATGCTACTGTATGGATACAGTGCAATTACTCACTGCGCATCCCACTCAACAGTCCCGTCAACCTGCAACGTCAACGAGCAGACACATGCTTCATCGCATTGCCCCGGGCTTCGGCTCATGTCGCGCAAATGATGTCCCGAGCGACTTTTTTTGATCCCTACCTTGCTCACGTACGTAGTGCGGACTCGGGCCTCCTACAGCGGGGCTGGTCCCATTGCCGCGGGCTTTCTCGCAGCGGGACGAACCCCCCCCCAAATGCCCTCTGTAAACCGCCCCAGTGCCCCCCGATGTCCCCTAAAGGCGCTGTAAGAATCGCCCGCACCCACTGATAGTGGCTTGCTCTGGCAGGGGCTTTGCGCCGTGCTCGCCCCACTCTACGGCCCAAAACGTCTTAGTACCCCCAAAGCTTCCCAGAAGCCCAGAAGGCGCCGGAGCTCAACGCAACGCGAAAAACTCCACGTCCATCCCCAAGAATTTCCCATCCCCGAACCTCTTCCGTCTCTCTCCTTTGCAAGAGCCTCTTCCCCATTCTCTCTTCATCTTTCCCCTTCCCTCCGACGATCCCGGCGGCACCCGTCCCCTCCTCAATCGACGTCAATTGCCCCGTTCTCCGTAAGTTCATCATCTTTTTCCGCCTCTGTGGCCTCGCACACTCACCCCATTGTTATCCCTCACCGCTGACGACTCCCTGCTTCGTGTTACAGAGAGTCATTTATCCCTCCCCCCCCCCGACGCCCAAGATGCTCAGCGCCGCTCTCCGAAGGCGCGCTCTCGCCCCGACCCAAAGTGCTCTGCGAACCGGCTTCGCCGCGCATGTCGTGCGCTGTTATGCCTCGTTTCCTAGTCATCAGGTCGTCAAGATGCCTGCCCTGTCGCCCACCATGACTGCTGGCAACATCGGCGCTTGGCAGAAGAAGCCCGGCGACACCATCGCCCCCGGTGACGTCCTAGTCGAAATCGAGACCGACAAGGCCCAGATGGACTTTGAGTTCCAGGAGGACGGTGTTCTTGCTAAGCTCCTCAAGGAGTCAGGCTCCAAGGACGTCGCTGTCGGCACTGTAAGTCACCCATGCCACCACCCCGGCAACGCTCTTCAGGGTATTTCAATATGCACTTTGCCACTCGGTTCTTCAATCATTCCGCTGTCGCTCTTCTTTACTGATTGGTGCATTCTCGCAGCCCATTGCCGTGCTCGTCGAGGAGGGCGCCGACATCTCCGCCTTCGAGAAGTTCACCATCGCCGACGCTGGAGGCGACGCCGCCCCTCCCCCTCCCAAGAAGGAGGAGAAGTCCTCCGAGCCCGCCGAAACCTCCGCGCCGACTCCTGAGCCCGAGCAGTACACCTCCACCGAAGGCCGCCTCGAGACCGCTCTCGACCGTGAGCCCAATGTGTCCGTTGCCGCCAAGCGCCTGGCCCGTGAGAAGGGCGTCAGCCTCGATGGCCTCAAGGGCACCGGCAAGGGTGGCAAGATCACCGAGGAGGACGTCAAGAAGGCTGTCAGCGCCCCTGCTGCTGCCGCTCCCGGCGCTACCTACCAGGACACCCCCATCTCCGGAATGCGCAAGGTCATTGCCAGCCGCCTGATCGAATCTACGCAGACCAACCCCCACTTCTACGTCACCAGCTCTATCTCCGTCAGCAAGCTGCTCAAGCTCCGCCAGGCCCTCAACAGCTCTGCCGATGGAAAGTACAAGCTGTCGGTCAACGATTTCCTCATCAAGGCCATGGCTGTCGCCAGCCGCAAGGTTCCCCAGGTCAACTCCAGCTGGCGCGAGGACAGCATCCGCCAATTCAACTCGGTCGACGTCTCGGTGGCCGTTTCCACGCCCAGCGGTCTCATCACCCCCATCGTCACCGGCGTTGAGGGCCGTGGTCTCGAGTCCATCTCCACCAAGGTCAAGGAGCTGGCCAAGAAGGCCCGTGACAACAAGCTCAAGCCCGAGGAGTACCAGGGCGGCACCATCTCCATCTCCAACATGGGCATGAACAACGCCGTCGACCACTTCACCGCCGTCATCAACCCCCCTCAGGCAGCCATCCTTGCCATTGGCACAACCCGCAAGGTGGCCATTCCCGCCGAGAACGAGGAGGGTATTGAGTGGGATGAGCAGATCACCGTCACCGGCAGCTTCGACCACAAGGTCATTGACGGTGCCGTTGGTGCCGAGTGGATCCGCGAGCTCAAGAAGGTCCTTGAGAACCCTCTGGAGCTCCTCCTCTAAGTTGGATAGATTCTCACGGCCACGGTCGGTCCCTCAAGTTTCCCACAAACCCGAGGGTACAAATCCTAAGAATAATACTCGTACGATATCGAAGTGCGTCTCCTTTGGGGTTTTCGTATCCTCTTTACGTAAATAGTTAGGGGTCTTAATGGTTATCAGGAAGGTTGAATTGGTACAATCTCTCAATTGCGCGGCGAAGTTGTTGGGAGTCATAACGAATAGTCTCCGCCGCGAGCCGGTTCTAACCTTCACGAAGCCCAAGAACCCCCGCAGTCGGCCTTCTCCACACTGGTGGGAAACGGGCGTATATGAAGCAAGTAATAGCGCTTGCAAGATGCAGGAGGAATCACTAGCCAACTTTCTTCCATGTACTATTATATCAGGAGTCGTCAATTGAAAAGAGGCATCGTTGCGAGCCTGTGCGCCGGAGTAAAGACTCTCCCTTCAAGTCTACATCTGCCTCTGCCTCTGTCTCTGCCTCAACAACCGAAATACCAACACACAATCGCTAGAATGAGCTTCTACAACGACAAGACCTTCCGCTCAGCGTCCAACACGGCCAACGGCGAAGTCGGCGCCGAGACGCTCTTTCACTACCACCAAGACGGCAGCATCGTGTGGGCCGAGTACGGAGGCGGCTCCATCGTCCGCGGCACGCTGATTGCGGTGGCAGCCGCGGACAACAGCCTAGACATGCCGTACCAGCACGTCAACCGCGAGGGCGACCTGATGACGGGGCAGCGCCGGTCTACGCCGGAGGTGCTAGAGGACGGGCGGTTGAGGATGCATGAGAAGTGGGCGTGGACTAGTGGGGATCGATCAGAGGGGGGGAGTGTTATTGAGGAGGTTAAGAAGGAGTAAGGGTTGTGAAGAAGAGGGGGGGTGGAAGATAAGGCTTTGTTGGCAAGAGGCAATGGAGGTCCTCGCATGGCGTACTGGAGAAATATCATGAGTAGAGATTCTTTAATTAGATCACTTACACGGACACTGCTACAACTTCCCAAAACCAACCCAGCTAACCCTTCAAGTCTTGCCAAACAGTCCCTTGGGAGACTTCCACTTGGCCGCCATAGCAATAATGGCTCCAAACATGGTCATGGCACCACCAAAGTACGTCACCTCGTCGAAGCGTCCATACTTGTCAATCATGGCACCGCTCACCGGCGGTCCAACCAGGGCGGAAAACGAAGCCAGCGCCATGCCGACGCCCATGTACGTGCCGATGTTCTTCGCATCGTCGGCGCAGATGGTAATGGCCACCGACCCGCCAGAGATGATGGCGCCGGACGCAAAGCCGAACAGCGTCGCGATGACGATGATGGCCGCGTTCGTCTCCGCCTGCGGCCAGCAGAATATGACGACCAACGTGGCCACGGCCGCCGCGATCAGCGTGTTGATGCGCCCGAACTTGTCGCCCAGCACCCCCGGGATCACCCGTCCGAAGATGGACGCGCCGTTGATCATGGCCACCAGGTAACTCGCTAGGCTCTCGCTCATGTCCTTGGTGATGGCGTACGCGGGCAGTAGGAACAGCGGCACGAACATGCCGATCATGGCGAAGAATATGGACACGATCAGCAGCACGTAAGTCGGCTGGCGGAACGACGACCACAGGAAGAAGCGCGTGCGGCGCGGCGGCAGACGCGAGGGGATGGACGCGGCGGCAAAGGCCAGGAATGGCAGCATGATGAAGCCCGTGATGCGGACGGACCAGCCGAAGCCCACGTCCGTCTTAGTGAGCAGGTTGGACAGCACGATGGGGAAGATGACGGCGCTGAGGGACGACCCGGCGATGGCCAGCCCCATGGCCGCGCCGCGCTTCTTGTCGAACCACTGCGGCACCGCCGACAGCGCGGGGAACATGAGCAGCCCGTTGGCGAGGCCGGTGAGGATGCCCTGCGCGAGCATGAACTGCCAGTACGCCTCGCAGATGCTGGTCATCATGATGGCGAAGATGTACAAGACGGCGGCCGGCCGGACGAGCTACAGGGGTCAGTTCTTCGTCGGGAAACCAGGAGAAACATACCCAGGCGCCGAAGCGATCAAACAGCGGCCCGCCCACGGCGCCCGTGGCAAAGATGAGGAACGCCTGCACGGAGCCGATCCAGGCGATGTCGTCGGCGCTGCGTTCCGGCATCTGGTTGAACATGTAGTAGGCCTGGAAGATGCCGAAGACGTTGGTGTAGCCCAGGGTGCAGAAGAAGGTGCCCGCAGCGCCGATGGCAACGAGCCATGCCCTGAGGCCGCCGTCGGGGAAGTTGTCGTCTTGTTCCTCGGGCTCGGGCTTGTCGTTGATGTCGTTGCAGGTGTCGGATGTGTCGACGCTCGGGGCCAGGGACTTCTCAGTCTTGCGGATGGACATGGCGATGGGCAGAGAGTTGAGTCGAAATAAAGAGTGAAGACTGTCGTATTGGTGAGCTGTTCTGTTTACTCTGAATGAGAGGGTGATTCTGCTTCTCATCATGAATCTGTACTCATGATGGCAGCGACAGCCTCTTTATGACTCCAGAAAGGTCATCGTCTCAACTCTCCAAGCAGGACTACATGCTCCCGGTCTTTTCCAGCTCAGACAGATAATCTCGGCATACTTGTGCATGATTCTCTCTGGCCTTTCCAAGGCGATCACTCAACCGCCATTTGGACTTCATCTTGGAACGCCACGCGATGTCTTTGATGCGCGAAGGATGTCCTTCCCTGGAGTCTCGGACGCATCCGTGTAAGTCAGTCTCGGCAATTTCACCACGGGCCTCGGTCTTTTGTAACCTAGCAGCCAATCAGCGCCCCCAGAAGCCGCGGCGCTTTCAATTTGCCGGTCCGAGCGAGCGGCCGAAACATCGTCGTCACTAAACCAACGGCTCGCGCTTTTCCCCCAACCGCGACGGCATCTCGCAAGTAAAAAACCCTTGTTGTCGGCTGTTTTTCTACGTCGTGCAAAATTCCCCGTCGGCTGATTTTGCCATTCTCCCCCGCGTTGTGTCCCGGGCTTTGCAACGTTTCGCTGTTTTTTTCTGGTCCTTTTCTGTGAAGCCTGAGATCCCGAAGTATGGCTCCGTCTCCACCCTTGTCGCTGAACCACCCGGGCTTCTACCTCCCCGATCGGGAGCTAGCCCTGGCCGGCCAAGACGGGCCCGGCCCCGAGACTGCGGAGGTCGCTCCGGCTTCGTCGGCTCCGTTGGCTTCAGACTTGACGTCTGCCGCGCCGTCAACACATCAAGCGACGGTCACAGCGGAGAAGAAACGACGGCGGCCGGCCCTCTCATGCGAGCAATGCCGGCGCCGCAAGATCCGCTGCGATCGCGGCCTGCCCTGCGTCAACTGCATCAAGTCCAGCATCTCGCCTTGCACCTATGCTCCCACCCACGTCCCCGCATCGCGGTCCAAGAAGGCTGTCGGGCATGGGCAAGACTTCAGCGGCCCCGCGGTCTTGTCCCACGTTCCCGCCAGGTCGGCTCCGGTGTTCGAGTCCCAGAAGCCATCGCCTCCCAAGCCAGTCTCGCCCAGCGGACCCAGCTCGACGGGAGGGTCCACCTCGGACACTTCGACGGTGGACGCCTTGGCTGCTAGAGTGCGCGAGCTGGAGGAGAAGCTCTCTGAGAGATTTCACATTTCCTCTCGGAAGGCGGACGATAGACTGGTCGGTCCCGCGCACCAGGAGGAGGATGAGGCTCCTATAAAGGGCACCATCTCCAAGACTCGCTTCTTCGGACAGAGCCACTGGATGAACGGGGCAGACATGGTAAGGGCTCTTCACTCGTCTAGTCTAGCACTTATACACAAGCCATATATACTAAGCCTACTCAGTTCCCATCCATCCTCAGCGTGCTAAGAAACGCCGAGGCGCAAAAGATCGGCCCGCACCGCATCTTCATCAAGTGCAAGACGCTGGCCCGCACCATCAAGGAGAACCGCCACAAACCCATCTCGTCGGCCAGCCTCGGCAAGACGATCCCGATGCGACGCCTCGCGGACCAGCTGGTGGACGCCTACTTCCGCACGTTCGAGGGCGCCCTCCGCATCCTCCACGTGCCGTGTTTCCGCGCCGAGTACGAGCGCTACTGGCAGAACCCGGACGCGGCCAACGACGTCTTCGTCATGCAACTCCAGCTGTGCATGGCCCTCGGCGCCACCGTCCACGACGACCTCTTCACGCTGCGCGCCGCGGCCATGCAGTGGGTGCACGAGGCCCAGCTGTGGCTGCTGCTGCCGCCCGAGAAGAGCCGCATGACCATCGCCGGCATCCAGATCATGTGCATGCTGGCCACGGCCAAGGCCACCTGCGGCGTCGGCCAGGACCTGACCTGGGTCACCACCGGCGGCCTGATCCGCCAGGCCATGTATATGGGCCTTCACCGGGACCCGAAGCACCTCGCCGACATGTCCGTGTACCGCGCCGAGATGCGCCGCCGGCTGTGGGCGACTGTCCTGGAGCTGAACCTGCAGTCATCCTACGACGCCGGCGGGCCTCCGTTGGTCTCGCCCCGGGACTACGACACCCGGCTGCCTGCGAACCTCAACGACGACCAGCTCAGCGACCTGTCCGACGAGTCCAAGCCGCCGCGCAGCAACCCGGATGCTCTCACCGACATGTCCGTCCAGCTGGCGCTCCTCAAGTCGCAGCCGTTGCGGCTTGCCATCATCAAGCACGTCAACGAGTTCCGGTCCAAGGACTCGTATCCCGAGACTCTGCGCCTCAACTCGGAACTGACCAAGGCCTGCCGGAGCTTGACCGAGGCCCTCGCTTCCCTGACCTACGCCCAGAAGCAGCTCCCGCGGTCCGTCATCACGCAGTTCCATTGCTGTTTTGTACAGCTCCTCGTCTACCGCTGCTTCATCTCGCTGCACCAACCCATGCTTGCGCGCGCAGCCGAGGATCCCACCGTTTACTACTCCCGCAAGGTATCCCTCGACTCGTCCCTCAAGCTGGCCCAGATCTGCAACCTCTCTCATCCGCGATACCCCTCGGCGCCTCCGGGCGCACTGGATCCCATGACATCGTTTGACCGCCTCATCACTAACGGTGCGGGTCTCTTCCGCGTCATCCCCGTGCAGACGCTCTTCTCCATTGCCATGGAGCTCATCAAGAAGAAGGAAGAGGAGCGGGACACGCTGAGCAGCTTGCCCTCGATGGGCAGCCGCGAGCTCCGCCTCGTGCTCGATGCAGCATTGGCGTGGGCAGAGCGGCGTATCCGATCCGGCGAGACCAACATCAAGGGCTACTGCTTCATCGCAGCGTGCATATCGCTCGCGGACGGTATCGAGCAGGGCCATTCCCAAGAGAAGATTAATCAAGACGTCATCGACACGGGCGAGAGAGTCAGCATCAGGAGCTGGGAGGTTCTGAAAGAGGTCGCCGAGCGGGAAGGCGCTAATGCCAACAACGACGGGTCGCCGTTGGGAATGGAGGAGCCCGTAGAGATCATGGAGGGCATCGTGGAGATGCCGTTTGACTGGATCGACGACTTCAACTGGGATCCGATGAACGACTTTTCCTGGACGCGGCAGGTTCCTCGGCCATTTGGGGATATCGAGTCAGTCGATCCATCGGTGGTATCCCAGTTTTGATGACAGAGGGATTGATGATGTTATGTACAAAAGTATTGCGTTGAGTTTTGGAGAACTAGAGATGCTTGGAGTCGTCGTGGCTTACGACTGGTGTTCGCAATTCGAAAAACAATACTCCACTTCGCGGAATAGTCATTTCCGCAAACTAGATACCACTCAACTTATTAATTAATACATTAAATACGAATCACTATCGAATCACACCCCTGTTTAACATAGCGTCACTGCCACTGAACCTGGACCTCACTAGCGAAATGACGGGATAGCGCGTGGGGCTAACCGAACCACTCTGTCACGAGTCAGTGCTACATAGTACTACCATCTACACTCAGGACCCAACAGTTTCTCTATCATTAACAAAATAAAGCATACCGTCCCTTCTAGAGAGAGCACTTCCTAATACTATTAATCACCCCGACAGAAATGAAACCCAAGTCCAGTTGCTGGACTTGTAAGAGTGAGATCGCCAAGGCTCTCGCCCCCCTTTGCCGAGCAATTTCTAATGTCCTTTACCTACCTACCTAGGACGCAAGGTTGGTTGTGATAAGGGCATTCCGCATTGCAACAACTGCGTTCGAGCAGGAAGAGAATGCCTAGGGTATGGAATCCGGCTCGTATGGCCGGATAAATCGGATGGACAACGGCCAAAGGCTGAAGTCTTCAGCCCCGAGCGATCGAGAGTGTGTAGTCCTGAGCAACACAAACTTCGGAGCTACATGGTTCAGTTCTTAAACGTCACCTTTGAGGATATTCAGGCGGCAAAGCGCGGGTTATTATATCGTCCTCTAATCAGAAGATCGCATCCCAGCCCGGCAGCCAGCCTCAGCCTGCATCCCATTGTGGGTCAAGATGCCATGTTCCTAAGTTACTGTAAGTTCATCAAATACAAGCAATGCGAATCGATAGACGCTGATTGTAAGGCAGACGAACAACGCATCGCGACCATGATCTCAACCACATCCACCCGCAACGGCTTCCACCAAGACCTCCTCCCCATGGCGCTGACCAGCCCAGACCCAGCTTCGTCAGCCCTCTACAACGCCATGCTGGCCATTTCCGCATACCACTCCCACGGCTCCCTCGCGGCGCTGCCGTACAAGACCAAGGCGGTTGGCTACCTGTCTCGGGCTATAGTCTCCAGCTCTACGGCATCGGAAACCGTCATGGCTGCGTCGATGATGCTCTGCGTTTACAGCGTGCGTCACCACACACTACAGAATAACGCCCAGGCAACTCACCCTGAAGATAGGTTTTCGACGAAGGCGAGGGCAATTGGCATGTCCACCTCGACGGAGCCAGGAAGATGCTGCAGAGTCTCTGCGCCAGGCGAAAGCGAAGCCTGGACTCTGAGTTTACACTGACCTGGTTTCTCTACCATGAGGTTCTGGGGTGTTTTACACAGCCGTCGAGGGTAAATGAGAATGGAGTAGACTTGCTGACTCTAGCGCAAGCGTCCGTACAAGATCCGACCTTCGTGAGTCTCCTGTATTTCCTTGTTGCGTATTTGTCAGTGTTCTGACGTAAATAGATCACCGGGTCTTTAGGTTGCTCCCTAGAAACCATCTCCGTTATCCACGGCATCAACAAACTACGTCTAATAAACCCCACACCAAGCCCCTTAAAAACTTCACCGGCTGCTGCAAAGTACCGTCTAGACCTAGACACACAACTAAACAACCTCGTCCAAACCCTACCATCGCTAGAAGCCCACGAGCAAAAAGCCCGCATCCTCGCCATCGCAGAGCTCTACCGCCTCGCCGCCATCCTCTACCTGCAGCGCGTGTGTCCCATGCCGGCAGACAGCGACAGACGTGCGCTTTGTCTAAAGCAAGCTTTCTCAATACTCGACAGCCTTGAGGTCGCCACCAGTCCGTGGCCGGTCTTCGTCGTGGCGTGCGAGAGCGCCCCGTCGGACGAGCATCGGGGTGCGATGCTCGCGGTGATGGATCGTATGGATGAGATGCGCGGCATTGGCAATTTGCGCGTCATGAGGAGTCTTGTCGAGGCGTTTTGGAAGCAGTATGATCTCGGGGGGCTTGGGGAAGGGGCGTGGGCGAGCTGGTGGGATGTGAGCGATGGCGCGGTAGCTGAGCCGTGGTTTATCTGAGAACGGCATGATTGTAGAGACATGCAGATGGCTTTAAAAAGCACATACAGGACTCCTACTAGAGTCACTAATCCCATCTATAGTTCCAGTCTATCTTTATGCACCTCATGACTCGTCATCACCGTCGTCGTCGATTCCATCACCGTTCTCTGCCGTCTTATCATGCCACCCCGGCCTCGGACTCGCATTCTTGGCCAGCAAGTTCCGCGTTACATGGACTGGCCATATCAAAGGTCCAGCATCGGACTCCGAGTGTGCGTGCTCCTTAACCAGAGTCCCTACCTGTCGCCGAACCTCCTTGTTGCTCGTCACCGTCGCCACGCCGGCCGCCCACCCGTACATGAAGATGGACAGTTTGGAGCTCTTAAAGGCGCTGTGCTCGGCGACGTCTAGAGCTACCTCGGGGAGGGTGCCGCTGGACACGGCTTGGGCGATGGCGGGCGCGTCCCAAGGCTCAAGCAAGATGTCGATGGGCACTTTCACGTTGTCGGGGAGTGGGTGGATCGAGAGCTCCTGGAAACGAGCTCGGATATCTGGAGTCGACATGCTCCGTGTTTCGTCGTCCCATGGCACCAGCAGTCTCCCTCTCTCACGCTCCGTCTCCGTCCCCACCGTTTCCAGGACATTGTGGAAATGCTCTGCCGCTTCCAAGGTGCACACTAGCCTTCGGTCAGCCAGAATGGGGTAGATAGTTGGTGCCATGAGGCCGCCCTCGTGGCGGTGGCGCTTCTCCTGTTCGATTTGCGTCCGCGTGTCTTGGGCTTGCCAGGGCTGAGGCTCAAGAAGTGCGTGCGTCAGGTCTGAGATCAGATCGATGAGAATAGTGTGGTCCAGGTTGAGCGTAGGAGTGAGGTCCTCGAGCTCGTCGCCGACAAGGTTGGCGATGGCGGCATCGAGAGGAGGCGGCGGCGTGGACATGAACGGACCGTCATGGTACTCGATGACGACTTGGACGAAGGGATCCATGTGCACTAGCTGGTCGATAAAGACATCTATCTCGTCATTTGCACGGCTTAGACTGGACAAGACTAGCCGGATGGTTGGGATGTGGTACTCGTGGCGATTCGCCCTGGCCGCAGCAACCAACCTCCTGGCATACTTGGCCAGCGGCACATCATCCCACTCGTCCTCGTCGACACGATCACCCAGCGTGTGCTCGCCCCATGCCCATCCACAGTCACTCAACTGCCGGGCGAGGCGATCGCGCTGAACCGTCTTCACCGCAAGCCACTCCCGGCCCCCCTCGACAACGTCAACCTCCACACGGCCCTGTTCCTTGAGAATGCGATGCATCTTCTGCTTCTCGCGACCCACGACGTCAAGCTTAGCCAGCTCGCTGCGACGGTCCATCCGCGACGAGCCCTGAAAGGCCTGGTTGACGGCGATGAACCGGCGGCAGCGCTTCAGCCGGTGCCACTGGGCGACGGCGCGGCAGGCGATGTTGACGCTGGCCTCGAGGCGGCGGTCGTGAAGCTTCAGGGCTTCGGCGGCGATGTCCGGGCTTGTAAGTGCCGTGACGAGGCCTTGTAGTAGGTCTTGGTCGCGCTGCAGTGCGCGGACAAAGGATGGCAGGCCGGTTGACACGGCGAGGACGGGCTTGAACTTGGGCTGCAGACGGGCCATGAAGGCCTCGACTTCTTGGACACAGACGTGGACGAGCTGGGCATGGCTCCTTGCTGAGTCCAGCATGCGGGTTTGCCGCGTAGAGGAGTCGGCCATGATGAATGTGGTGTAACAGGCCGTTAGACGTTCATCGGGTTATGTGGGAGGAAAAGGCAAGTTGACGGCTGTCGCAGATCTCAGGCTTCTTCGTTTAACGTTAGGTAGTCTACAGCGGGTGGGTGCTACCCACTGTAAGTCAGGATGACCACGACACTCTTCTCTCACATTAAGAGCTTCACCAGCTTAGGTAAGAGTCAATACTTCTCAAAAGCTGCAATCATAAAAAGTGCCAGATGAATCCAAAACCTACGGTGGCAGCCTAGACGTGATGGTTGAATGGCTGAAAGGGCGTAGGGCTGACTTGTAGTCTCCTACTGAACGACCAAAGCTAAGAGCATCCTCTCATTGTCCATTTACATGGCCGAAACCTGTGTATTCTACATAATTGCATGTGATATAATATATACATAGAAAATCGTCAAGTGCCCCTCGGGCAGCAGAGTCTGTTGTTGTAGTGGTTTTTGCTGACTGGTCCCATCACCAGCTTCTTTGCTCGCAAACTCCAAACCCATGATAACTCCACCTGGTATCATATATATATGTCCCCGGTAGGAAAGAAAAATCTATGTACGCAGATAGATAGATACGCAAAACGTTTCTTCTAGCTTCCGTCTTTCGTCTGTTCATTACCACCCATTAAAATCCTTCCATTAAGACGCCCACCACACCTGGACGAGCTCCCTGCGTCCGCCCGTCGTCATGGTCGACACCCGCTGGGAGTCGCCCACCGCGACAGATCTTCGCTGGACCTCGTCGGCTCTCAGCGTCGCCGTGCCTCTGCGCACCATACCCAGGCGTTCCAGCGGTCCGCTGTCCGTGGATCTTTGTTCGCTGGGTCGCCGTTCTCGAGACATGCTCTCTGTAGATGTCTGTACAGACGGCCTCCTCTCGCGCGACATGCTCCCCATAGATGTTTGTTCCGACGGCCTCCTTTCTCGTGAGAAACTGCCCATCGGCGTGGGTTCCGACGGTCTCCTTTCTCGAGGCATCCTCCTCGTAGAAGCGGGCTCGGACGGTCGCCTGTCCAGGTACGTCCTCGGAACGGACGAGCTTCTCTCCGAAGGAACCTCAGGCATAGGAGGACTCTCGTGAACAACAGGTAGCGGTTTGTTAAGAGGCCGCATATCCGTCGACCTTCCCACACGCCTCTTGTCAGATCTCCCCGGCGGTCCCTTTGCATCCGGCCTTCTCTCAACGGGCCTCATCTCAAACTCCTCTCTCGGTCCCCACTCACCCGCCGCAAGAGCCCGGATGCCGAACGAGCCGCCCTCAATCTTCACCTTGCGCCCGTCCCTTCCCGTGCGCACGCGCGTTGTCGTCCATCCCATCTCAAACCGCTCCGCCAGCCCGCTCTCGCGAAGTGCCTGCTCGGCTTCCTGCCGGCGCTGCCACTGCGCCGCACGAGGCAGAATTCTGAGCAGGTTGCCGTCGACCAGAAGGGCCGTCACCGAGGCGATGTTTGTGGGCGATCGGGGCAGATGGTTCTTGGGCATCAACATCCACGACAACAGGTGCAGGACTAGCACCGCGCCGACAAGACACTGCAGAACCCTCGTGGCGACTACACCTTGTCGGAGCCTGACCTCTCGAGACATGGAGTCGCCGTTGAGCAACGGCACCGCTTCTGAGACGGTCGCTTCTGGGTCGACACCGCTTATGATATTCTGTCCGTTCACGGCCGGAAACGTTCCGGACGAGGACAAATGTCGCCGGCTCTTGAAGTTCAACGACTGTGCTCGAATAATGCCGTGCTGGCGCAGGATCGCGGAGCGAACCTCGCCGGCATTGGCAGCCGTGGAACCCCCGAGTGCGTCCTCCAACGCAGCATAGTCCGATGCATTTAGCATGGCGAAGAAGGCGTCAAAGAGGCCGTCGTGGGGTACATTGACCAAGGACGAGTAGTCGAGATTCGGAATCGCCACTGATGTGTCCTGAACTGTCACTTCTTCTGGGACAGGGGGGTCTGCGGAATCGATGTCCAGACCGACACCGTAGAGATTCACATCTGTCTCGACTGCCTGAATCGTCTCGTTACAAGCCAATGCATTGATGCTACTCACCGAGATCTCGTCGTTGTCGGTGTTGGCCAGCCGCCCCCAGATGTAGACCCAGTCGGAGCATTGTGTCGTTGAGTTCGATTTGCCCAGCCCCACGCCAAAGAAAGCGCCAGCGTCGGTGTTCGAGCCGTCTCGCTGTGCGGCAGCATTTCCCGTTCCGATGATTGCGTTGCTGTCGCTGCCACTGCTCCCCCGGCAAGTCTCGCCATTGAGGTCGACCTGGAGTGGGTTCACAATGTTGTCGTCGGTGGTATACTCGAGTGTGAGGTTGGTCGAAATCTCGCGGGAGAGGTACAGCCGGCAGGTCATGTTAGGGCGAATGGCTGTCAGCTTGACCGATATCTTCAAGTCGTCGGCGGCGGAATCATCGTTGTCCAAGCTGACGGAGGGTAAGTTGAGGTTTTCAAAGGTGAAGTTCGGATACGGAACATCCCCAACAAGAATCATGGAGGCAGTTGAGGTATCGTTGTTGCATCGAGTGCAGATTGGGTCATCTGAAGACGACGCCAGGCTATTCGCAAAGAAGTCCTCGGTCCGGAGAACCACACTACTTGCGGTGTCGACAGAAACCGGCTCGAACAGAGCAGCAGATGCAACGGTAAACAAGGCTGCAAGCGACATGCCAAAGATCGTCAACAGGGCTGAAAGGTTGTTCATCTTGAAGGCCCTCCACATGGCCAAGGGCCCCGACACATCAACCAAGTTCAGTCCAATCGTCTCGTGAAACTCGCCCTGACGGGAGAGACGAGCAAAGGGCGCGAGCACTCTTGTCCACCAGTCCACCTCGCTCATATACAGGGCGATGGAGAGCAACACCAGAGCTGGCACCACAGTCCAAGCCATATAAGCATCGTCGTTCCCAATCGTCCTCAGCCCATCGTACCGCTCTGATGCCCGCAACGACACCTCAAACCCGATAATGACGCTAGCGAGAATTATAGCGTACAAAAGTCTGATGAGGCCGTGGAAGAAGACGGGCTGGCGCCACTTTACCGTGGCCGCACGCCTCAGCATAGCGTTCCGCGCTGGTTCCTTGCCACCGAAGATGTGGAAGTATCCCAAACTATCGTCTCCCAGCTTCTCGTGGCCTTCGGCGCCCGTCGTGTAAGCTGAGCCTCCCAACCTCGTCCGGATGGCTTCCTCGCTCGCGGCGCCCATGCCTCGGAGGCATTCGACCAGGGGGTGGCTGTGGGCTACAATGGCTGCCACATCGACGAGCGAGCTCGGATCGCGCGGGAGGAATCCCTTGGTAGGGGTTATGAATATGGCTGCGACGGTGGCCAAGATGCAGAGTGCGAGCAATCCCACCATGAGATGCGTGGGAGGAGATCTCACGACGAGCCGGCGCTGGGTAGAGCCTGACATGCCCGTGGACGAACTCGTCGTTGGCTCCATCATCGAGTATCGCGCAATCAACGCCGAGTACTGTGCGTAATAATCCTCAGCAAGCTGTTTCAACGCCGTTCCATCCTCCAAAGTTGCCAGTTCCGGGGGGGATCCAGACTCCTGGGCTCTCATGGCCAGGGCTGCGTACATCGGCTGATTAGCGAAGAAGACCGTTTCGTTCTGGTAGAACCGTGCTGCTCCTGAGAAAGACTGATCTTCGGTTGTCTCATCGGTGGCGTATGAATCGAAGTGAGCGGCTGCAATATCCCAAGGCCCGACTCCATCAAGTGTTGTGTTTTCGGCGCCGCGGGCTCGTTGGATCGATACGAGGTTCTCGGGGTCCTTGGAAACTCGCATCTTCGTGATTGCATAGTTTGGGGTGCATAAGAGGGCTTTGGAGCTTGAGATTTCGCCGCTGAGGGTAGTGGTTGACGATTTCGACTTGGCGTTGTTGAGGGCGGCAAAATCCAAATACACTGTGCCGGCGATGACGATGATACGCTGGTCGTCCGTCTCGGTAGATCCATCACAGCTTCCCGCTTGGAAGACTAGAAATTTTCGGGGAAGATCCTCGTCCGTGGTGGTGCTGAATTGAGTGTTGGAGATGATCTGCCTTGTTATACAGGTCTTCGTTGACGCCGTCACATTCAACCGAACCGAGCCCCCATTAAACCGTATCCTGTTCAACGTCAACGTCGCCGTCTCGCAGTCCAAGCCGCCAATGAATCCATCCACAGTCGCATTCAAAGTCGACAGGTCGTCTCTGTTGCTGGAAAAGGGTAAGTACGTGGCACGAGACGAAACCCCGTTCGGGAAGCTCATATTGCTTGTTTGTAGACTAGCCATAGCAAAATATGGCAGAGATCCCACGGTCTGCAACGAGGTGTTGCTCTGGGAGAAGCTCGCTCCCATGGTGATGGCGGCGCTTTCATCGGAAACTGAAATCAGTCTGGGCGTTATCATGGCTGTAGCAAAGATGATGACGACTTTGAGAAGCAGGCCGACTGCAAAAGTCGCTGCTACCAGCCAGTCCCGGTCTTGCGCAGCCTTTACCATTGTCCAAGGCGGAAATTTGGAGACATAGTCGAGGAGCAAGGACTTGTTGATGTCGGCAGGGCCTTGCAGCATGCGAATCCATGGTGCTGATGTCGCAGCTTGATACTCGACCCTCGCCCAGACGACGGCAACAACAACGAAGACAAGGACTACACCATACTGCCAGAGGAGTCTCGAGGCTTCATTCGATTTCCGCAGCCCGTCGTTTTGGTTTGATATCACTAGCACCGCCTCGAGGCCCGCGATCAGCGCGGCGAACAAGACTGCGAAGAAGGCCAGGACCCGGCGCCGGAGAAACAAAGGACGCCACGGGAGCTCGATGGCACGGGCGTCGCCGGCGTCGGAGCCGGGCGGGGGCATCGCAGACGCGGGTGACGTCGGCGAGGAGCGCTGCGACCGGATGCTCCCCAGGAAGGGCCATCGCATGCGGTCGGGGCCCTGGGCGGGGATGCTGCCCTCGGACTGCACGGCGGAGCGGGCCAGGCGCTCCGAGTCGAAGAAGGAGGTTACGTGGGCAAGCGACGAGGTCCCGCCGCCGCCGTTGGAAGAAGAAGAAGCGAGGCGGGCCCGCCACGAGTCCGGTCGCGGCCGGGCGCCGGAGGATCGCATGCCGGAGCCCGACGGAGTGTTGTCCGTCGGCGCCTGTTCGATCTGGACGCCGTGGGTCTCGTGGAGCTGCCGGTGGTAGGAATCGACGGGCCTCTTGATCCCGGGAGGCGGGATGTGCGTATTTCGCCCCGTAGCCGGGTCCATGGCCACGAGGGAAGGTGTGGTGTAGTATGTGAGTTATGTGTGTCGTGTATATGTGTATCTTATATTATGAGGTATCGTCGGTACCGACTCGTCGCCCGATGTGGCTGCGGGACCATGGTGATGATGGGACGTCGCTGGCAGTCATGGATGGGTGTTCCCACGACGTTACGGCGCCATGGCGGAATATTTCGAAATGCTGGCTTGGAACACTGAGTATGTAGGAATGGTTTGGGGCTGAGACGCAGCAAACAGGCCCTCTCTGTCTGTCTCTCTTTGGTTGACTGTTTCTCACCCCCTCCAAAAGCAGGTTTTCTGGTCGCTGACGAAAAGGGAGAGTGGAGGGGGGGAAACGAGCGATGATCAAGACGTGTTCGTGTCAAACGAGTGGAATCAGCCAAGGCCAGGGCTGGGGAGGAAGAGTCACGGACAAGTCACGAAGGAATGCGGTGGGAAAAGAACGAATGACGACCCGAAGGGAGAGCAACAAGCAGAAGAAGAAGAAGCAAAAGGCCAAGATGAAATAAAAGTCGAGGAGGAAGACTGCCCCGACGAAGGCTTCTGCTATCCGTCGCAATCCCAGGACTTCCCGGGGCGCTCGCGCACAGCCCTGGACGAGAGCCCACCCTTTGTTTTCCCTTGTCACAGGGCACATTGATATTATGAATTCATCATCTGCTTGAAACGTACCAACAGCCCGAACTTCAGCAGGCTCGCTCGCTGAGAGAACAGAAGAGAGAGAGTGCTGGAAACTGTGGTTCATTTTGGGGCTTGTTCCGGGCTCCCTTGGGGTGAAACTCTGGCGGACGGTGGCGGCCGTTGGGCGACACGTCGCATATCCCGGTCGATATCCCAGGCCTTTTATCCCACTGGGCTGTCCTGGAGGCGCTGTCCCGGGCCTATCCCAGGTGTCCGTTTGTCTCAAAGCCAGGGGTGGCCATTTGGTTAATTAGAGGAGCAGAGGGAGGTCCGAGTTCTTGTCCTCACAAAGCATGGTTTCTGAATGGCGAGTCCGTCCTCGTTACGGGCTTTTTTTGTAATTCGTCACACAGAGCCTCTTGTTCCGTTTTCTTTTCTTTTCTTTCCGGTTGTTTTGTTTGGTTTTCGACGAGGCTCGTCCAACACTGCGTCCTCCCTTTTGGCTGAAATGGGCCCCGCCCCGCCCGTTCAAGGTCGTATTGGTGTAAATGATGACAACACGAGGGAACAAACAAAAACAAAAACAAAAAACAAAGCAAGTAAATATGGAGAGGGAGAAAAGGATACCCGTTAATCTACTATGCTTCATGCCTAATAAACCTAGACCCTTCCTTTCATGCGCGTTTACTTACGAAGCATGCTTAATTATCCCAAGTGCCAGGCGTTCCTGCCTGCCTGTGCGCCGGCCTCCGTCCACCGACCGACCGACCCACTGACCGACCCGGCGCCGGACCCCGGGCCTTGTCCGAAGATACGGACGGACATGGAAAGTAGAAACTTTTCTCATGAACAAGGAAGACTACTGTGTATCCGACTGACGGCGAGGCCCCATCAGGTCGCTGGAATCCAAAACGGCGGTTCCCTTTTTCTTTACGAGCCTAGCTGGCATGGATCGACAACAACGACCAGCTAGGATCTCACCTTTTTCACGTCCGTCATCCGTGCTCTCCCGGAGGAATTGCTTTCGTGCAACAAGGCACCCCGGTCGGATAATCCTCCCTGATCTCTCTCAAGTCCAAAGCTCTCTCTCTCTGCGTCCGCCCGTTCCACCGCGTCGGGATAATCGTGATTGGCCCCTGGCACAAGTGATGCACACGCGCGATGCAAATCCTCCAGATTTACCGCCCGATCTGGCTCTTCTATGTCGATTCACTTGGAGGAGTAAAAGTCTTCGGAGATGGCTCTTCGTACTTCGTAGACGCCGTTGGGGAGAATGATGGGTGCGCGATGCAGTTCTCGTCACTATCTCGTCCTCTCCTCATGTCATATTGCATTCGCGTCCCCTGTCTATAGCTCCGGTGGTTAAATGGTGCTACCGTCGCACTCGATACCTGGCCCTTGTCTGTCCAGCTGCGTCGCTGGGCCGAGTCGTTCCGTCGTCCAGCAGTCGACGGAAGAGCTTGCATGAATCCAACTCACCATACATAGAACACCTCACCTGAAGAGTGTCGATCAACCTGAACCTGCTCAATCAGCCACGATACGGTGCGGCACCTGAATCCAAGTCACGATAATGCTGGCTTTTGGGGCTCTCGTGCATCTCATCCGGCAGGACTTGAAACGAGCTCTACTGACAGTCGATGTCCCTCATCCCATGCAAAGCAACACCAAAGCCCGGTTCTGTATATTCCAGCCAGACGAAGATGTAGGAGCGAAGTTCTACACCAGCTTGAAAATCACCTTTCCCCTCGCACTCGCCCCAACCCTAACCCGAATCACGGTACCCCCAACTGTCCTTCACCCCGTTACAACTTCACTGACCGAGTCGGCTGCCGAGAGAACATGTGCCAACTCCACCATCCTCACCATCCTCACCATCCTCACCTCCTCACCTCCTCACCTCCTCCACACCACCATGAAGAAATCATGCAAATCACACCAACTGCCGAACAAGAAGATCCAGAATTTCCCTCACCTTTCTTTCTTCCTCCCCTCGGTGGCCCTAAACCGTAGGGTAGGGCTGTGCCTGCCAATCCCGTCGTGACAGTGACAGCGGGCTGCAATCCACGTGGTGCATGTCAGGCGCAAGTGGACCCGAGCCAGGCACGAGTCAGGGGAGGACCCACGGCCATTGGACAGACAGAACGCGCAAGTTATGAAGAGCGCTGCTTTAAAGAGCATGCATTAGACCATCGGGCTATGTAAGCTACACAAAATTCTTCGGCAGTTTTGACCTCTTTGTCGAATGGAGTGATGGATGAATGACATCGGCATGATAGTACCCTCTTTCCGTTAGCCTTCTGTTACTTCCGTTGAGACTGGTGATGATGCCCTGACCGTTTGTAACTAAGATTGTCACTGGGCGTTTGTGCTTGGACGTTTTTGTTTTCAGCTGCAAAGCCATTGACCATGATCAACGAACCACAGACACAGAACAAAGCAAATTCTGACGGGCGAGGGTTGCATTCAACAAATGCTGAATTTTCACTCTCGAAGTCCTGTGACAAGGATCACTCACAGTAAACTCCAAAGCCGCAATGTCCATCCGCTGACGATTCAACCCACGAACCATCTCCACCATCCTCCACACAAATGCCAGCTTTCACATGGACCTCCCACAATTCCCGCACAACCTTACTGCTAAAGCAGCCGTCCTTGAAATACCCTACACGCCGATCCTGAAACAAGCCAACGCTGCATTATTAGCCCCTTCTCCGCCCGGACCAGTCGTGGACGCTCAAGGGCCTATCACACGCAACGCCGACGACGGTTTTTCCTCGTTTTCGTCCCGCCCCGAACCACGTTTGCAAAGGCAAAAAAAGACGCAAAGGCCCTTTGTGACCTAAATGGACGAGGTTGGGGATGTGAAGAGAGGCAAGAAAGAAAGAAATCTCTGATGGAGGGGGCGTGTGTGTTGGATGCTGTCGTGTGACTCAAGGTCGTCGGTGAGTGATTGTTCTCGGGAGGCGGAGTGGAAGATTCTGGGTGGAAGACTTGGCGATGATGGCCAATATGGGCAAGGCTACGCATAGACAGTCTCATAGGCAATAGGACATTTGGTTTCACAGAGACAATGGTTCATACATCAAGTTGCACAGCAGACGGTAGTCTCATGACATCGGGTCATACGAATATGGGTGGATGATCTAGAGTGTGCACATAGGTTCGATTAGGGAAAAAGGTATTCAAAAAAAAAAGATTCCATCAGATTGAAAGCAATATATCACATAATACCATGTTTATGTATATAATTTTAAAACAAGAGATCCCGATCCAGCATCCAAGGTGGCCTTTTGAGCTTCTCATCTGGAGAAAGCCATCACCCCAGCTGTGTGTTGTGTATCCACGCACCAAAGAACACCAGGTATAGAAAACAACCGCCAAATCTATCGCGCACGAGAGCCTTTTCGACACGGAACCGGGGCTTAGTTGCCGACAGTGAGGGTGAGGCGGACCTTGCCGGCGGGGAGGTTGAGGCCGACACCGTCCTCAGCCTCCATGCCACCGAGGTAAGCGTTCTCGCCGGTGCCACCGGTCTCGATGGTGGAGCAGGTGCCAGAGCCACAGACCTCGAGGGCGGGGATGTCCAGGCCATTGGCGGCAGCGACCAGGCAAGAGGCGTCAGCGCCGGACCACTTGTCGTTGGACTCGTTGCCGAAGTCGAACTCGAGCCAGGTACCAGCGAACTGGCCGATGGAGGTGAGGGGGACCTCACCGACACCGCAGACGCAGCCACCCTGGGAGTTGTCCTCGAAGGCGACGATCTTGGAGCCGTCGGCGGGGAGGGTGAAGGAGATGGCCTGGTTGCCCTTCCAGAAGCCGTTGATGCCACCATCGGGGCCGATCTTGTTGAAGCAGACGCAGGACTGGTCCTCGCTGACGGCGTTGTTGAAGGTGGCCGTGTACTTGTACTGGGAAGCAATGCTCTTGCTGACGGTCATCATGTTGCAGCCGTAGCTGTCGGAGGTACCGGTGTTGCCCTTGTAGGCGATCTCCTCGGCGGTGGCACGCTTCTCGGTGCTGCCGGAGCAGAAGTCGACGTAGGTGCCGGTGGAGTCATCCTCATCGTCGCTGGAGGGGGTAGCGGTGGCAGCGGCGGCGGTGGACTCGGTAGCGACAGCGGCCTGGGTCACGTACTGGGTGACGGTGGTGGTGGGCTTGTTGGCAACGACGAAGTCACCACGGGCCTTGTGAGCGTTCATGTGGGCGTGGCCGCTGGGGTGAGCCGAGACGCCGAGGGCGGCGCCGAGGATGATGACGGAAGCAGAGACCTTCATGTTGACGGTATTGTTTTTGTTGTTGTTGTTGTTGTTGTGCTGGAGGGTTTCGAGTTGATGCAAGTATTCGCAGAATACTCCGGTTTGCCTTGGAAAGGAAGGTAAGGTTGCGAGTCTTGGAGTTAAGAGAGCGAGATAAACACTTCGAGAGCGTTTGGTTAAAGAGTGACTGGAAGGCAAATGGGCCGTGATTCAGAGAATGATGCTGAGGAGGAGAAGAGCAAGATGAGAAAGGAGGGAGATGAGAGTGTTATTAAGGCGGGCGAGTCGGGGGTGTGGCAGCAGCTGGTGTGGGTGGTGTTGGAGGTGTGGGCGGACACAAGCATTCATACGTAGTCCACCACCATGTCTCTCTGGCCGGTGGCCCACGACGCGATCCATGTCGACACACCCACCGCCCTGTTCTCATCTCTCTCGCTCTGGGATGACCTCCCCAGCCTCCCTGACCTCCCGGACGCAGCGCCAACCGACTCACCCAGAACCCAGCGCCGGCGCCAACCAGACAGCCCGTGGGCTGGGTCCAGCGCTACCCTAGCCTAGGGTTGACCTTTTGGCCTTCCCCAAGGCGGCAAGCCAAACCCACAGGAATGCGACATTCGCCCAGGATCATCTCCCAGGGTCTGCCAGGTACCATGGGCGCCTGATTGGCCGGCCGTCCAGACGACGACTGCGTCGACCTGCCCCACCTCGTAGAAGCACCCAGCCCAGTCCGATCGCCGCGTCAGCGAGAAATAGGACAACAGATCCCAGCCAGAACAGAAGCCGGAAGTGGGCAGCAGGCGGAGTTCTGGTGGAAGCATCCGGCAGCCTCCCGAGTCCCGCTTGGGAGGGACATGGCGACGAAAAAAAGAGTGAAGACAAGACGAAACACCGGAAAATATGAAAAAAAAAAAAAAAAAAAAAACCCAGCGCATCGCACACGTATCAAATCACTCTGGAGCATGCAGCGAACCATCGCCTGGTGATGATCATCCCGTAGCCCATCGGATCTGCCTGCCTGACCACCACACCCCCCGCCATCTTGGCTTTGATGCCTCTCGGGCGGTCGCCTTGGCCCATTAGCTGGCGTGGCACTGCGCGGCCCTGCGTCGTGGCCCTCGTCGTCTGGAGCCTGCGCTGTGGACCCGGGGCCCTCGTTCGTTTGTTCGTCCGATAGCTGCTAGCAGACACAAAAAAGCGGATTTGTGCGTGGTGCTCGTACCCGTCTCTGGAAATCTCCCTCCCCCAGACGACGCAGGCCCGTCCACGAAACAATAAACAGCAAGCCGTCCGCCCTCCGGAATGACCAGCTGGAGGCCCGCGCCTCAGGCGACGCCAGCGGCTAGGGGGAGACGAGTGGCCCTGAAGCCCCCGGGAGTGGAAATGAAGACAGCCCAGCGCTCATCTGCCATTCATCAGCCGCCGCCGTTACCAGCCCAGTGAAAGGGGGGATTGTGTCTGGTGCCTGAGGCAACAAGACCGATGCTGAAAATATCCGACCGAGTTTCCACTTAGCTCCTTAATATAGAAGGCGGTGATGATAGGCGGAAGCTAGCCTAATTCGACCGTGCCAAGCATTGTTCTGGTCCCATCTGACTTTCTGACTGGCGAAGGTGGCGTGTATGTGTATTCCATGGCCCGACCCGACGACAATTCCGACGGGAGGGAGGCTTGGAGGAAAAGTTACGATCAAGTCCGGACAGCTCTACGAGCACCGAGTGATTTGTTCTTCTTCCTTTTCGTCGTGAATGATAGGGTTTGCCTTTCTCCAACATTCCCTCCCTTTCACAGCCTTCCATGCCCCTTCATCGAATTTCCTATTTCGGTAAACACAAAGAACCAGCGAGACAAACCATTGAATCCCTTGCCTAAAGGGAGTCACGAACCATTGTCCAAGACCTCTTACTTGAGCTTATTTGATCCTATCATCTACGCCCTTGTTCACCTATTTTCCCTTTCATGCATCCTCATTGTCATCACACCGCCCCATCTACATACCAACACCACCACCTTTGCCTCTCCCCACGACCTCCACCCCCCATCGTGATAAAAAGCCTAGCCTCTCTCTGCATTCTTCCAAGCGGCTGTTTTCCCTCACCTCGCAAGATGTAAGCAAGCTCCCAGCCGGTCAGCTGGTTTCATCGTCAGTGGAACCAACCACCCAACCCCCAGCCATCCAAGAACTATTGACCTTTGTCCTTCCGTACCCCACTCGAGACCGCTCATCCGTTCCGACCGCTGCTATTTCCAGCCGTCTCGGGGACAGGCGGATCGGAATCCCTTCCAACCACTCCCGGGAACGTGCTGATGCCGGTCTCCGCCTGGCTTCAAGAACTGGAAGGGAAATCCCTACCGTGGCTCGTGCGGAAAAGGAGAGGCCTGACTGGCGTCTTGGCTGCTCTGTCGATCAGCCAGACCTTGTAAGTTGGACCATGGCCAGTCCTCACCGAGATTGACCGTCTCCATCCGCTGGGGCAGAAAGGGGCCGTCGCATGGTGGTAATTCATGGTGATTCATGCTCTCTCCAACAACTGCGGATCGAGCATGGTTAACCTAATTCTCGGCTCCCTGCTTTTGCTTACTTTCGAGGCATATCATCATGTCCCCATTCATTATTCGTAACATACAATACATCGTTGCATCCACAAATTCATTCTCCCCACGCGAAACTCGGGCCTCATCGCGATCCACCGTCGTGCCCAAATTCCAATGGATGCTCACTGCGCTTAACCCGCTTCGTCTGAACCTTTCCACGACCACATTGATTGCCACCTAGATCCCCATCTCGACTCTCACTGATCGCCCCCAAATCTCTCCAAAGTTCGTCCCGGCGATCATAGAGGAGGGAGGTGCCACCTTGAGCTTAGAAATAACTCCTCATGGCATCCTCATATCCACTCCCGCCTTTGAGATCGCGTCCGAATTTGGCGTGCACGTTGAGAACCTGCTTGATGTGTCTCATGCTCAATGCCTCGCCCTTGTTAACGGCCAGGTCCTGAGCAGAACCCACCACGTTCTTGATCTCTCGCCCGTTGAGATCCTGCTTCGACAGCACCACCAGATCGCCCTCCGTCAAGGGCGTCACCTCGATCTTGCCAAGGGCCTGGACGCGCTCCAGGAACATCTTGAAGATCGTCCGCTTCGCCTTGGCATCTAGATTGTCGTATCGGAGTGCAATGTGGATCCGTGACTGGAACGCCTCGTCGAAAGTCTGTGAGATATTTGGTTAGCAACAACACGCAGCATCGACAGAGCTATGGAGAGACATACCTCGACTCGGTTTGTCGTGAGGAAAAGAATACCCTGGAAGTACTCTAGCTGTCGGAGGAAGATGCTCACGAGGGCGTTGCGATGTATGTTGTGCATGTCTCGCTTCTCCAAGAAAACATCGGCCTCGTCCAGCAGCAGGATGGCACCCCAGGCGTGGCAGATATCCAAGATCTTCTGAAGCTCCGCCTCTAGGAATCGCGAGTCCGTCCCTAGCTCGCCAGCTGAAGCCATATACAGCGGGCACTTGAGAAGCTCGCTGATGCCCTCGGCCGTAAGCGTCTTGCCAGTACCCGGAGGTCCATGGAGAACAGCTGAATGAGCTGTTAGCATTTCCTCGACGTAATACACGGGATATAGTTCGAAAGACGGTAAACTTACTGACGAGGCCCTTGCCCTTGCCTTGGATCACATCATCAATGGTGTTTGCCGCGTGGTACTTGCGAGACTCGACCAAGGCCTTGATCAAGTCCTTCGTTCCATCCTCGAGAACAAGCGAGTCCCAAGCCTTCTCGTTCCACTTGATCTCATTGATTCCCGACACGGTAAACTCAAGCCATTGCTTCTCGGAAAATGCAAACCCGAGGACAACGGAAGACGCGATCAAGTACTCCTCATCAGTAAACTCATGTGGCGTCTCGGCGTCCCCCTCAGCCTCGGTCTTGCCGCCCCGCTCGCCTTCAGTGACTGAGCCCTTCCGGTCTGGAAGCAAATCGAGGTTATCCTGGTTGTCTTCCTCGTCCTCTTCTCCCTTGGGCATCCGCGCCATGTGAATGCCACCTTCGAGATCTTTGAAGACCCTGGTGACGAACTTAACCTTCTCGCCACCTTCGGAGTCTGAAGAGTCACAGACACAGGAGCAGGCTTCCGAATCAGAGTCTTCGTCGTCAGAAAGAATATCATGATCCTTGGGCTTGACCAGAGAGACGCTGTAGTTGGGGTTAATCCTCCGGAAGATGGCTGGGTCCACCATGACCCGGCTTTGCGCCACGTTGAACTTGACGATCATCTTCTTGCGCTTTAGGAAGGCCATTCCCTGGTAGCTCTTGTAGTGAACACCACTCAGCGCCACAAACTTCTTGCCTCGCTCGATCAAGTCTTTGCGGAGTTGCTCCTCGTTCTGGTGGTACTTGATCGGGTAGCAAGGGAGACTGGTGATCTTTTTCGCACCGTAGAACTCGGGGATATCCTCCGACAAGTTGCCGTAGCCAAACTTCTTCCCGTCATACTCGAAGTACTTCCCATCGATGTAGTAAAAGTTGCCCTTCATGATGCTTGCGTGGAGCTGAGCCATCTCGACCTTGAAGGCGCGGGGCTCGCTCGTGGTCCCATAGGTCGACATGCAAGCAATTGTGTTTGGTTTCCAGAGCGCCCACAATAGGTCGAAGGTAATCAAGCCGCTCTCCAGCATGGGGTAAAGGCTTTCCTTGACTGCGGCGTAGTCCTCGTCAAGGTACCTGAGGAGAACCTTGAGGTGCTTTCGCTTTTCATCGAGTCGCTTTTGGTTCTTCTTCCGCTCCTGCTTGTTGTCTCCGGCAGGCTTGGTTTTCTTGAGCGACTTTCCATGGGCGCGCAAATCCTCCAGATACCTGATATCGACGTTAGCTTGAGACCATAATGATAATTTTGTGAGGAAGGAGAAACGCTGTGGGATGACACTTACAGGAACAGCAGGTTAGGGTCAAGCTTCGGGGTCTCGTCCACCAAGCTAACACCAGTCACGTTTCCCATAACGTCCTGGAGACACTCACGCAAGAGCTTGCTCTTGATGTCCACCAGAGTTACCCTGTACTTCCCCTCCCAGTCAAAAGTTCTGCGGACATGAAAGATGAAGCTATCGTAGAGTGAGTCTGCGGTTGCTTCGGTTGTGTCCTGCAACGTATAGTTATGGATTTTGTTGTCCCACACCCAATCCACTCGTTTGAAGTTGACACCTCCGTTCTTCTTGCCCTTCTTCGGCTCCTCATGAGATTCCTTATCCTCGTCGAGCGGATCCGTGGGGCTACTTCCACCCCGCGGCAGAGCATTCATGCCTCTAGGTCCTGGACGCATACGGCGACGGTTAGATCCAGTGGCGGGAGGATTGGGAATCGCAGGAGGAGGAGGAGCTGAGGATGGGATTGCGGCTGCGATGGGAGGTGGCTGCTGAGCCATTGGGAAAGAGAATTGGTAGCCGAAACCCCCGGGGACGTACGGCGCGGGGGTGTTTTTCTGAGCCAGTTGTTGCTGCAGCAGGGTGACTTGGAGCTTCAAGGCCTGAAACTCATCCTTGAGTTCGTCTTTCTGAGACACGGCCTCGTTGGTGTCATCCAGCTCCGAACCAGAGGAATCAGAGTCATCGTCGGAAGAAGAGTCTGGGTCAAAGTCGGTACCCAAATCCTTGCTCTTCTTCTTGCTCTTCTTTTGACTCTTCTTGGCTTGCTTCTTGGCGGTTTTCTTGTTAGAGCCGGATTTCTGCTTCGCTTTGAGCTTCTTGGCGGACTTGGGCTTGGACTTGGGCACATTGACGTGCTTCTTGGAGACAGACTTTGCCTCAACCTCGTCATCGTTTGAATCAAAATCCGACTCGGAGGTGTCCGAAGCATCAGAGCTTTCGGTGTCGCTCTCGTTATCGGTAAGGGTAGCGTCGGCAGTCTTGGAGGTTGACTTGCCAATCTTGGATTTCCCATGGCGATGCTTCTTGGCAGTCTTCTTGCCGGTGCGCTTGGCGGGATCGGATCGTCCGGACCCGGCAGTCTTAGGGTCGGGGTCGGCGGAGTTGTGGTTCGTCTCCGCCGGCGTCCGGGCGGAGTCGTCCGTGGCCGTTGTGGAACCAATGGGGTTGGAGTCGTCGCGGCGATCTGCCGGGACGATGGTGGCTTCAGTCGGCTCCATCTTTGACGACGGCGGCGGCTGTGAGCAGCGGCACCTTCACTTTTCGTAACAGAAGACGAAATGCAAAGAGAGATACAGCAATGGAGCAGATGCCGGGGAAAACGAGCAAAGGATTCTTCTGAGGCGAGGGGGCAATTTTATTTGCGTGTGTCCGCGTGTGTGTTGTTGGTGTTGTTTAGTGGCAGCTTGTGGCTGGCAGTGCCAGTTGTACAAGGGCGGGACGGTTGCATCCACCAGCGCATCAGCCTCTTGAAAGCTGAGTTGGCTGTTTGCAGGCTCTAAGCCTCAAAGTCGACTGTAGACCGTTAGCCTCAGGTTACCCAGGCAGCGATGAGTCTCTTAGGCTGAGAGAAGCCTGGGTCAGTTATCTGGGTACTCTCTAGGTCGGTAGCAAGGGTGTGTTGGGTTTGTGGGAGGAAGCTGTGCATACGCCGTCTTTGGGCAACACTTGGCGCTTACCGATGATGGAACGGATGGTGGGAGAGAGGAGAATGAGAGTGAGAGAGGCAGAGGGAGAGAGGGAGAGAGGGAGAGAGTCGCCGTCGGAGATATGTAAACGAGGCTGCACAAACACACAAAAGTGAAGCGGCTGAGATGCGATTTGATAGGCAGGGATGATGGTTGCGCAAACGCACCTACCACAGCGCGGACAGCAAAGCAATGTAGACCTCGTGGTGTGGGATGAAGTAGGACGAGGAGACTTATGGAAATCGAGAGAAGACGAGAGGGAGGGTGCTGAGGATGCGTGACACCGCGGCGATGATGATGGCGGGTGAAAGCAGGCGAGCGAGGATGGAGGGAGAGGAAGAGCGGAGGACGGGAATGGCAGTGGTGAGAAGTGCAAAAGCGAGATGGATGGGTCACGTTATATACAAAGGCTGAACGAGTGAATCAGTGCTTGTCGACGGATCCAGGCGGCTCTCCCGTCCGACAAACAGACCGGCCAGCCAGCTCCAGCTCGCCGGATCGACAACAAACAAGTGGAGGCAAAGACGGCCACGAAAAGGTCACGGGTAGGCCACAGACACGGCTGTGCGGACGGCCACTGCATAAGGCAACGCAGCTTTCCGCCTCAGGATTGCATCCAGACAGGCAGCGGCGGGCCACAAATGATGGAGTCAACGGCCGGAATGCCTGCGCGGAATTGGCTCGTCTATCCGAGGCCAACGAGGCAGCACCAGGCAGAGAGCCGGGGGCCGTCATCATCTCACTCGCAGAGTAATACTTCGTGCGGATGGAACAGGATAGGCGGGTGGCTGTACTGCATTCGCGCGGTGACAGTGGCCAACAACAGCGACTCACGCACCTGGGCCGCTCATCGGGCGACCTATCAATAACCAAACCAATCGAGCAATCATCGATCGACGGACGCATGCGGCTCGCCGTTAGGCGACCTGCCAGGCTGCCTGCATCCCGTCCCGCAGCGCATGTGCAAACACTGAAGTTCCAACGGGAACTGGAAAAAAAGACTTACATCCGTTGGCCCTAAGTTGGTGGTGGTGGTGGGTGGTCGTTGTTGTTGTTGTTGTTGTTGTTGTTGTTGTTGTTGTTGTTGTTGTTGTTGTTGTTGTTGTTGTTGTTGTTGTTGTTGTTGTTGTTGTTGTTGCCTGCTTGCCTGGAGGGCTAAAGTGACTTTAGCCTGAGGCTTTGTTTTAGACGCCATTTACTGCAGCCCGTAAATTAGACCGTATAGAATTCATTATAGAGCACTAGTAGGTTATCCATGAACAAATTCTATACATTAACTTTATTCTTACTGTTATTACTTGTTTCATAATACATATCGTACGTAGACACCGTCTTCACGGAACTTCTATCACTCATCGCCCGCCCCGGATCAACTCCGCATTGCTACTCCAGGTGCTCGTCCTTCTGTCACTCCAGACTTCGTCATCGACGTCGACGTCGAGCTGGCTCACCAAGTGTATATTTCCCGAACTTATCGACCCGATTGTTCTTTGGACGTCCACTTGACCCGACGCCGAAGATTTGTTGTGGCTGCCTGAGTTAGATTCGGCGCTGGACGTCCTTGACGCGCTAAAGTACGGCCGTAATGCTGGCAAACATGCAACAAAGATGCCTAGGTTGCAGTTGATGATACACCAGAGCACTGATCCACAAGTTAGTTCGCGAGTAATTGGGCAGGATCTGATGCACATACAAACTAGGCTGATGGAGTACTGGCCATGAATCCGTGATGTCTGGATTATGATAAACCGGTTGAGGTCAATCCCGATGTTGATGATCCCGAGAAGAAATGTGCAGTACACTCCGATTTTGAGCGATCTCCTCATAATCAGTGCGGGTACAATGAACCACGGCAAAGCAAACACTGTCCATGTTAGTCCTTGCCATCTTGCATCTCCCAACGACCAGTCTTGTCAACTCACCTAAGAGGTCCCCGAAGAAGTGGAGGGCCCAAGTCACCCGGTCCAGCGTGCTGGTGACACTGCTCGGACACGTTCTATTAGGATCGAGGTCCCTAATCCCGTAATGTCAGCGGAGTACTCAACTTGATGTCAAATAGCGTGGCCGTCACTTACCAGACAGTCGATATCGGAAAGCAGATGAAGAAAAGTAGCACGATGCTGGCCACGTAGGCGCAAGCGACATATATAATCGTCGCCCACAAGAATATCCTCCGTTTCCTCATAAAATCTGGAAATATTTGCAAGTACATAGAAAGCAGCGTGGCTTTAGAGAGGTAAAAAGTCGACCAGAAGGGGATGTTGCCCAACCAGAACAGCTAGATTGACACCTTTGTCAGCCGCCATCCTACCTTTCCTCGTTGCTGTTCCTCTGCTGGACCTAATTACCTTGAATATCGTGGGAATATCTTCCGGATTGCCGTTAAAACCCTGCATGGTCGTCTTCACATCCGGCTCAAGTGCGCCCAGTCGCTTCAAGGGCACGTTAAAGGATGTGGTGACGATGCCCGAAACCAATGCGGCGCACATGAGCAGGTCGCTCATCAATATCCTCCGCCGTTGGATTTTGAGCCGGAGGTAGATGCGGGCGGCGATGAATACAGCCGAGAGGGCGATTAAAATCCATCCTGCGAGCTACACCGAGTGATTGCCTTATTAGCGAGGACACTAGGGTCGAGTTAAATGCGTTGAGGCTGTCGCACCTGGACCTCTGTCCCTCCTGGGGGCCGTAATGCCATCGCTGTGGATGACCCTTGGTGAAGAACGACGAGGGTTTTCAACTGGTGACGGGATATCGAGAGGGAGGGACTCGATGCCCATGCGAAAGGTCTTGTCTAAAGCACAGCACAGGTTTTGTCGGACTCTCTGGTGAGCTGGGGCGGCCGTGGAGGTCACCGGAAGGGATCTCCTGGGCTTGAGTTCCTGTTCCCCGAAAGAGGGCTTAGACATGTATATACTTTTTGCCAAACAGTCGCGACCTAGTGTGGCGTGAGTAGGTTCGCATCCAGTTAACTGGGCTTGACATTTTCTAACCCGTCTTAGATGAAGATGCCCGATGAGATGAGGCAAGACAACCTTAATCAAGACCAAAACGGGCATACTCTAGATTCCACGGGACCCTCCCCAGAATTCCAAGCCTGTGTGACCCAATACTTCCCGCTGTTGGAACCCGAGGCATCGTATCCTCTGAGCTCCGTCGTCCGCCTAGAGCGCTTAGTTCCTCCACTTGGATCAGGCCACGGCCGAGTAAGGACTGACAACTCCGCGTCGTATCCCCCGCCTGCTCTCATCGAGACGGATGAGTGACAAGTGCATTTCCGAAAACGGCGGTTCCGCTTTCCATTTGCCTGAGCTCCATCCCTCCCCCAACGAGTGGAGGCCGAGGTTGTTGCTATTTGATAACCAGATGAGACATCGCCGCTGCAGCAGCATTCCAACATACCACAGTATCGACGCTGGTTCGTTGACGCTCGTTTATCGTGAGTTTAAGATGATCGCGTCAGTCCGAACCTGCAGCCTAGTCTCTCGGGTACAGATCTATCACGCCATCCCACGTTCCTTGGCTGAAACTTATCTGGCGCCGAGAATGCTTACGACGGTCATCGGACGAGTCCCCGTATAGACATAAAGCACAAGGTTTTCCTTGAGTGCTTGCCGAGAACAACGACCCATAAATACACGATAGCTTCACAAGAAGCTTGAAACCCGATCGAAAGGTATTGCTGCGGATCTAGCTTTCTCCAAAGAGCTTGGTCCTCGGAGCAGCGATGGGCGTCTAGGAGAAATTGAGGAAGAGCTTTGAATCTGCCGCTTTCAAGCGCCAAGTGACAGTAAGCTAACGAGCTTCCCAATGCTCTCCAGGATTATTAATCTTTGGATTGGATAAATCTTTCGGGAACGCCACATGCTGTCTCGTTCGCTTCACTTTCCGCTTTCAGACACGACACAATGGGAAGTCGTTCATAGGCAATGGGTCGGTGAATCTGTAACTGACGAGACTTGGGTTCGCCTGTCCCCGTCAAAGCTGTCTCTACTTAGGCTCTAGAACTACTTCCAAGGTAATCGAGTGGAAGGGGATGAATTGCAGTGCGGATCACTAGCTCTTTTAACGGCCGACTCTCCTCGGTTTTGGCTGGCCAACTTCATCCATCTGTCTCCCATCCCAGGGCCAGTAAGGTAATGAGAAGTCGACTCAGAGCGGCATTGCATATGCCTGGTGCCGGGCTGAAGTTCATCTATGACGAATTAGGAAGTAAGAATCGACAACGGACTCATGGACAGATCGGGCCGCAGACCCTGAAATTCCTTAGGCAGCCCCCATTACCTCATGTCAGCTTCCTTTCTTCTTCTTCACAAACATAATTGCGCATTTACCTCTTCAAAACTAACTCCTCATTTCTTGCTTTCCCAACATCCCCTTGCAGCTGCTAGGCCATATAAACTCACCGCAATTGGGCTGACCCTGATCTAATGCTGCTGCGAACCGGGTTTGCGCTCGCAACATGCGACTACATACAAGATCGCAGTCCAAGTCTGGAGTCTGATCCCCGGTGATCGGCTTCGATTCCAATTAAAGTACTTAATCAAGAGGTATACGTATTCCTGGACATTTTTCTCGCGCTCAAAACACTATCGGTGCTTGACAGAGCAGGCCCATTTGGCAGAGACACCATGGTGAGCAACATGTTGCACGTCTAGTCTCAGTTGGTGATTCATTGACTCTCGTGCGCCATTCCCCAAGACAGACCCAGGAACTTCGCCCCGGAACGAGAGCTTGATGTTTTACATTGTTTCTCAAGTGGTACAGATACCGGAGGAAGCACCTTTCCTAGAAGGATGGTGCGTGCCACCATGTCTCGCCGCCGAGTCACAGCTTTCGCACACCAACCCTGGGGCGTCACCTCTATTACCAATATCATTGCCGATTTAATCCAAACCGAACCGATCTTATTATGATCTCCGAAGAAAGTGGAATATCCATTAGCTGATATCAAGTCTGGGCTTGACTCGGAAGGCCGATCTGTTCTTCGACTCGCCAGCTTGCGAATATTTTACGGCTGTATTGGCGCTGGGTCAGCTTTGACCAAAAGCTCACGACACACATGTACGGGACAGAGGACGACGATCAGGTCAAGCCGTTGGTTTGCTTGGCATTCACGAAGGACTCATCACGGCCCTTTGGTATGGCATCTCCATGGATTGGTGCAAGAACGGAAGACGCCGGGTATTCCCAGCTACCAGCGACCGGTTTCCCGACCGCGTTACGGCTCAATGAGCACTGCTGTCCGCTTGCGCGAGGTTCAGCAAGGAAGACAGCGGCCGCAGCGGATGCGATTCCAAGCTGTGCATTATCATTGCCAGCACTTTTGGTCGATGAAGACAAGCTGGTAGACCATAGAAGGATGCTGCCCGGTTGCCGCGTGTCCCGCAGCACACAAACGGGAGCACTACCAAATTGGGGTCAGCAAACAAAATCAGCCTGGCGATACAGTCTGATGAAGAAACTAGGGAAACTCGAAAGCTGCGACGACGGCCGGGTGGACGCTGATTCGGAGCAGAGGTACACTGTCGCGATGGCGGGCAAAACAGGACTCGGAAGCACCGGTGCGAATAGCTGCATCGGTGTCGACGAATAACACACAACAAGTCAGATTTGGGCATTGATAGTGGCTGCGTTGCGTTGGCGATGCATGTCGACAAAAACGGCGGAAGAGAAACAAGACTGAAAAGACCGTGGAGCTATCAGAGTGCGACTTTGCAGATGGACGAAACATGGGTCTTGGTTCAATCAATCCCAGGCATCGACTGCGCCCAGGGAATCAAGTTGAAGCAATTCGATCGACCGAGGCGCAAACAGGGCAGAGGTCTGATTGTTGAAGGTGACGATTCCGCCCTCGATGCTCTCTTATTTGCTTTCCAGGGATATCCGCCCCACCGATGCCTTGCAACAGTGCGTCGTGTCGCATCGCATCGTAAGTCATGATGCTGATGTTGTCGGGGTTATGAAGGAGCGCCGACGACGACGTCATTGAAGCAGAGGTGCCGGCCATGCTTAAAGTTTTGCTGAGCACGGGCAGCCAAACACGACGAGTAGAAGCGGGATATTTTTATTCACGATGAAGCCTTTGTGGTTCGATTCGTCTATTTTCCATTCCATTTTGGGGATGGAATGGCCTGGGTTTGAACTGGACCACGCCCTGGACCGCAGTCATGGATAAGACACAGAACAGCGAGGAAGCTGCAGGTATTCATTCTCCATTCTCTATTCTCCATTCTGCAATGCAAATGCCTGTTTGACAACTATGCACTGCTGCGTAACGCTGACCGCAGCGCACTGCTGGCACATACCTCTGGTATCACAGGAACTTCATTCGAAACGAGCAGGGAGAGGGAGACACGCAGACAGACTTTGCTTTTGCTCTGTCTGTTCCGGTTTGCTGAAGAAATCCATCTCCAGAGTCCAATGAATGACACCACTTGACCACCACAAGTCGGCTATCTTCATGTTAGTGGGTTTGCTGCACTGCCCAGGCCACTGGGCCCACCGCAGCCCCCCTGCAACCCCCCAAACTTACAGGCCTGTCCTCGCGCAAGGACCGCCAGAAACCGGTTTGGACCAATGAGCGCCCATGGTCAACGTCATCGGTGTGTGGACTAGTCGTCCGAGGTAGCTCCTTTGGGGGGAGCTTTCAGCTTTCTTGGTCCGCCGTTCTCCAAGTTCTCGAGCTACCCGAACTCCTCCTTGAGCAGTTCACTTTTCGTCCCGGAGAAGAGACGAGGCAGACCTCAATCCCTTCCTGTCTTTCTCCTCCTCGCTACTCCCCCGTCCTACTAGCTGCAGAGGTTTGTGCTACTGTCTGCTTTGCCTCCCTTTGCTCTCCGTCCATCTTTGGACCACCTGTGGTGCTTCTCGTTCAGCATCTCTGGTAACGCAAGGGCGACAGACTAGAACGCGCCGAGATTCTTCATCATGCCTAGCAATTGGAACCGTCTGAAGGGCATCGTTGGCCTCGGCAGCGCCAATGGTGTCAATGGCTCTGGCGCCGTTGATCGCCATGCGTGGCTCCAGGAGGAAGAGCGTGCTCGTACGTTGTCTTTTCCCATTCCAAACAACATCATGGACCAGGCATAGTTACTGACCCTCCGACTCGTCAATCCAGTCCTTCCCCAGCATCGCAATCAGAACATCGAATCAGCCATCCCTGCCGAAGACGTGACCAAGATATGTTTGCGCCTGCGACATCTCATTCGCGAGTGCATTCCCTGCGAGCTCGAGGAGGCCCAAATCACCCGCTCACACAGCACCATCATCACCAAGAAGGTTATCAAGGCGGCGAAGGAGGCCGGCGGTCACCAGTACCAAGGATGCGTGGTACGTTTGCCCCTCTCAACCGACTCACCAACTGGTTCTAATTTCCTCTAGGTCTACGCCTTGCTGGTCAACCTCCACTGGTTCAAGTGCGAGGCCATGCTTGAGCTGTGGGATGCGGACCTGCACCAGCTTCGTGCCGTTGCCTGTACCGTCATTGCCAAAGAGATGTACGTGTAACTCCCTGGAACAATCATGGGCCATTGTGACTGACATCTGCAATCCCAAATAGTATCGAGACCGAAGAAGACATGGAATACCTGTTGCACAACATCCTTCTCCGGCGCTACTCGTTCATTAGGGGTAGTCTCCCTACCGCTCCCGTAAACGTCGTCGAAATGGCTGTTGATCTGCACGCCGTCCGTGTCATCGGCTCCTCGGGGTACCAAAAGTGCATTGCCTATCTTTGGCGCGGCTGGCTTGTCCAGGACGAGGACGACCCCTCCGTCTTCGTCGACTATAAGGACAAGGATAACCGCAGCTTCCTCGTCCATATGGACCCCGACCGCATGCGCGCACCTCGCTATCAGAACGCAGCCCAGATGCTCTTTTCCCTCATCTATTTGGGTCTGTACACCGCTGCCATCAACTCGGTCAACCCAACCGGTGTCCTGGACGGCGCCGAAGTTGCCCTTTACATCTTTACTTTTGGTTATGTCGCCGACGAGCTCGTCAAGTTCTACAAGGCCGGATATCATATCCTTGGCTTCTGGAATGCCGTGAATGGCACCCTCTACTTGTTCCTGACCTTGTCGCTCGCCTTCCGTATCGTCGGCCTATCATACACGGACAACAAGCAGCAGCATGATCACTACAACCGCCTCAGTTATAACATGCTTGCCTTTATTGCGCCCCTGTTCTGGTCGCGTCTGCTGCTCTATCTGGATAGCTTCCGGTTCTTTGGAGCTATGCTCGTTGTTCTCAAGGTGATGATGAAGGAGTCCGTCATCTTCTTTGCCCTGTTGGTCATCTTGATCGTTGGCTTCCTGCAAGCCTTCATTGGTCTTGATCTCGCTGACGACAATGTTGCTGGCGATGTGTGGTTTATCATCGAGTCGATGCTAAAGGCCATCATGCAGAGCCCAGAATTTGACGGCTTTGACGGATTTGGGCATCCCTGGGGACTGATTCTCTACTACTGCTTTACCTTTGTGGTCATGGTAAGTTGACCAACGCTATGTGTAGTGTTTGACTGAAGCTTACGCTAACCATGACAGATCATTCTTCTCAACGTCCTCATTGCACTCTACAACTCGGCATACGAAGACATTTACGAGAATGCCGACGACGAGTATCTTGCACTGTTCGCCCAGAAGACGATGCAGTTCGTGCGAGCCCCCGACGAGAACGTGTTCATTGCACCGTTCAACATTATCGAGATCATTGTTTCTGCGCTGTGTGAGTGGTGGATGCCCAAGAAGACATATGAGTTCATCAACGATTGTATTATGGCCACCCTCTATTCTCCCCTGCTCTTCGTGGCGGCGTTCTTGGAGACGCGTACGGCGCACTCCATTCGCTCCAACCGTTCACGAGGCGAGGAGGACGACGACCAGGTCCACGAGTGGGAGGAAATGTCCCATGCGATGGATTTTGAGGGTGAGGGCTGGGCTAAGACATGCGAGATGGCTAAGCCCAATGTCGAAGACGAGCCAGCTGTCATTGAGGTTCGCCAACTCCGTGCTGAGGTGGAAGATTTGAAAGGGTTGTTGGCCGAAATTAGCAAGGCCGTCCGCGCCCAAGGGGACCAGACTCCAAAGGAGATTCAAGACGCCCCAAAGTCAACCACGGAAGCGAAGAAATCGAACGTTCCAGAGACACCAGCGACACTGGAGGAAATCGACTCAGAGGCACCGGAGATGTCAGAAGCCACCGAGACTGCGGAAGCCTCAGGGAGCAGCAAGTCTGAAGGCAAGAAGAAGAAGAACAAGAAGAACAAGAAGGGTGGTGCGGGAGGATCGGGTCCCGGACCGTCTACCGAGTAGAAGACAGGCTGTGGCCTTGAAAGTACGAAGCACGAAGAAGAAAAGTCCACGTTTGTTAGGCTTGACAACGAGGGATGGATGCGACGGGTGCTTTGTTTTTGGTTCCCTGGATCGGCAGTTTCGGTATTGATATCATGACCACGCGTGTATATGTTCGTGTGGTCAGTTCGTTGGTTAGGTAGGTACGCTGTTGGTTTTAATGAGTTGAGAGTAAAAGTTGAGAGTAAAAGTTGAATTACCAATGCTCTGCCATTAACATGAGTGCCCTTACCACATGAAGCTCTCCTCGACGAGTCTGACTACGGACCCGAGTCGGCCTAGTCCGGCTACGATACGTCTCACCTCATCGGCTATAGACGCCGGGCCAACGGTCGTCATCATGTCGTGGGCGGGACAGTCGAGGCTTCGGATCGAGGCTCTGATGGATGGACCCGATGTGTCGGATCGATGCACTTTCCTGCTTACCGCACATATCATCGGACATGAACACCTGTGTCACACTATGCAGGAGGATAGAGGGTAGAGGAATGAATAACTCCTAAGGTGTGTTTTATTATTATTACTGTGCGTGTTTAACATGATTATCGTAAACTCTCGAGCAAAGACTGCTAGCGTCCTTCATCATCCTCTCTCCATGTCCGACCAAGGAAAGCGGCTTCTCTTTTCCTCCATCTAGTTTGGAGGAAAGTATTTTCTGTAACTCGTTGGTTAGCATCCGTCAACTCAACAGCAACAGTGAAAGCGCAAAGAGAAAATCAACTCACGGAATCACAGCGTCGTACGAGTCCACGTCCTTTTGCTCAAACGCCACAAACACCACCCGCATCAACTTGTGCCCATCACTCCCATCCAGAAACTGGCGCACCGTGTCGCAGGCCACCTTCGCCGCAGCCAGCGACGGAAACCCGTAGACGCCGGTGCTGATGGCGCTGAAGGCCACTGACCGCACGCCCTCGCGCACCGCCAGCTCCAGGCTGTTCTGGTAGCAGCTGCGCAGCAGGGCCGTGGGGTCCTCGTCGTGGTAGTACTGGGGCCCGACGGTGTGGATGACGCGCTTGGCGGGCAGGTCGTAGCCCTGGGTGATGCGGGCCTCGCCGGTCGGACACCCGCCGAGCGTCGCGCACTCGGCCTTCAGCTGGCGTCCCGCGGCTCGGTGGATGGCGCCGTCGACGCCGCCGCCGCCGAGGAGCGACGAGTTGGCCGCGTTGACGATGGCGTCGAGGCGGAGGCGCGTGATGTCGCCGCGGATGAGGCCGACGTGGTCGTTGATGGAGGAATTGGCTGGGTAGACAGCCGCAGAGGACGGAGCCGAGAGAACTCCCTGTTGGTAGAGCTCCGTGAGCGTTGGGATCTGGGAAAGACCTCTGGCAGCCATCTTGGTGAGTGTGTGTTGGAGTCGCACCGAGTCTTCGGGCGAGTGTTTTGACGTGTTGCAGGAGGGGAAAACAAGACTGGAGAGCCTCGCTGTCCTTTGTATTCGAACGTTGTGCTGGAGACGGCGGAGAGAACCACGGTTGCGTTGGAGGTTAACTATAGCTGCCAAACATCAACCAAACAGGCTTTCAATCAACGGCGCATCGGTGATTGAACAATAGTGGGTGCGGTGGGTGACGTCGTTTTCGTTGGCGAACGGAGACGATTCAAGGTTAAGGGTCCCTATTCAGCAAACGGTTTCTTATTGTTGTTTCTTTGGTGTTGAAGGGATGAATGAATCAAATCGAGAAGGCGGCCAGTCATCCGAAGTTGTCTGACATCAACCATGGCCGGCACCTGCCCCGCGTTTTCAAGTTCCCACGCGGGTTCTTATCTTATCAGGAATGCCGGCAGCCCGCCAACAAGGAATCCACTCAGACTACATCTGCCATATACTTGAGAAACGGAACAAATAGAGTCACTCGTTATTGGACAAAGATAATACACAGGTAATAGCAATTTCAACCCCTAAACCAGGGTTCAGAAGCTCCAAACACAACGTTCTGTCTAGTTGGTTTAACCCAGTATTTACTGCAAACAATTCTAGAGATGCCTTCATCTGAAGCCCATCATCGTTTTACTCGTTTTGCCCTTTTGGCAACACCTTTACCTTCCCAACACTCCTTCCTCTTCAATACCGCCGTCTGAGGCCCGACGACATCATCATCCTCGTAATCCAAGTCCCTCTCCGCATCAGACCCGCTCAAGCTATCCGACTCAAAGGCTGTAGAATCGCTACTCTCCCGATTTCCCAGACTCAAGGTCGCGGTACTATCCGACCTTCTGTCGGTTGCGGAACCCCGAAGCCTTACCATGAACGCTGATCCGGAGAAGTTGCCGTCTCCGTGCTCCTCCGTTTCAGGTTGGTTCTGCAGCCACGTTCCAAGTACATTCTACACACCTAAACCTTCTTCATCAAGTTCCTGATCCATGGGCTACATAGTATCTTGGTCCACGGGCTCCGGCTACGTCTCTTCAGCTATGCCTTCATTGTAGGCTTGCTGCTCCCACGTCTCATCCAGGTTGCCGAGCCCGCCTGTTCCCTGCCTTCCAGGATTCCCTGGAATAGGTGCATTCTCCCGAGGGCCATGGTGAGCGAACGTATCTATCGGCACCATATTCGGCTTGTCTGCTGGTACGTTAAAAAGGTCCCTGGTGACGGTTTCGCGGACGGCGTATGGGTGGGGCATGATGCCGCCGAAGGCCCTTGGCGGTGCGGATGGCCTCTTGGGCTGGACTGCCGAAACATTTACGCCCGTAGGTGACCATGGCGGTGTGCTACCCTCTCTTCGCCGCGGGAACTTGGTAAGACCGGAGCTATACGGCGTGAAAACTCTAGAGTCAGGGTTGAAGCCCGGGAACCTTGGGCTTGGAGTGCTCGGTTACCCCCATTGAGCACTTTCCAGCGGCGTGGCATGACCTGGAATTGCCACAGGTGTTTTCCGGGGCGGTGTCCGGGGCGGTTGAAGAGCCCCGGAGGCGGCCATGTGCTGAAGTGTCGGTCCTTGCTGTGTCTGTGCCATCTTTAGCGGTTTGCGATTAGCTGCGTGATCCAGTTTGAAGGCCTCTGCTTTCCGCCCTTCTTACTCCAACGCTCGAACGAGATTCTGCACAGAGTCCGTATTGAAGATGCTGGCCACTTTCGAGCCGCTTACTTGCTTCTCCAACACGTCGTCCAGGAGTCCAGCCCATCGTTGCGAAAGCCCCTGTGTGTCCACCTCCGTCTCCGGAAGGACAATCTTGTAAGACTCCATCCAGGCTTATCAGTCTCTGGATACGTGTCTTGCATTCTCCGAGGTCCTTGAGCTCCTGACCCGTTAGATTCAGCATCTCCTTCTTGGCAAGGAAGAACATCCGCTCGTGGGACTTGTGGCGAGATTTGCGAAGCATGGGTACCGTCTTGAGCAAGTCGCGCCAATCGGAGTCACGCATATGGTCGGTGTCCAGCTTGAGGAGTCTCTGGATGTTGTTGAATGCCTTCATGAGACTCTGTACCCTCCCCTTCCATTCATTGTTCCATTCGGGCATGGCATTGGAAATTTCATTGGCTGTGTCCATAATTGTTAACAACATCTTCAAGATGAAACCCGCGTGGTCATCCCAGAACTTGCAGTGAGATCGAAGTCGATTCTTATAATGCGTCCAGTATTCCGAAGGAGGTTGGTAGAGCTCGCACATCATGCTCTCCTGGTACTCGCGCTCTTCCTCGAAGCCTTGAACCAAGTCCATCAGGCTTCGGATTATGCGCTCACAGTGTTGGGCTTTTACGAGCTTGAATATGGCACTCCGAAACTTCTCATGACCGCCAATGCACCGTTTGGAATATTTATCCGGGGAGGTCTGAGTTGAAAGAGCAAGTCTCTCCCATGTTTCGTACTCGGCCTTGATGCCTGCGTCCGTTTCCCTCTCACCTTTTCCGGAAAGCAGAAGCATGTGGCCTCGAAACTCCGAAAGAACCATGAGAGTTAGTACCCCGTTTTGCTTCAGCACAAGCTGTCTTTCATCCCAGTTCTTCCGGTTCTTAACGAAGCGCCGGGCCATCAAATCAAATTGAAAGGCTTCACTGATGAGAATCATTAGATATGTGTGAAGCGTTTGCTTGCCGTTGTTATATAGGTGAATGATGTAGTCATTGACCCATCTCTGGTCCTCGACCGACCCCGTGTGTAGATCGGGCAAGGCTACTTGGTTGTAGCGGGCTTCGTCGGGAGAAAAGAAGACTTTGTGCGGCTTGTTTGACGATTCTCTCAGCGCTGCCATGCCGTATTTCTCGACAGAAACTTGCCAAAACGCTTCAGTAAAGTACTTCTGAGCGTCACCGACACGTATGAAGTGGCTGTACTGCTCAGTCCGTAACATGGGCTCGGTGAGCATCTGCTGGGACTCGCTCATGCCATCCGGCCACCTCACACGGACCGCCAAACCCGCGTACTCTCCAACGAATGGCGGACCACCTCGCTGGCACATTTGACCAAGTAATGGCCACGTGCTACCGCCGAGAACCTGTATACATTTGTGGTTAGTTGTTGTCTTGGTTGCGGTCATCTGTAGGAGAATTAAAGGGGGGACTTACATGTTGTTCGTATGCATGGCCAACCTCTGAGACGGGATCATTCTCAAAACTCGGCTCGGGGGTCCAGTTGCGGTAACCACCTGAACAGAGGTCATTGTATAGTCGTTGGCAGGCGGCTTGCTGGACGGGATCGGATATCCCAAACTCGGCGGGATTTGCTAGCCACCTGTACTGTGCTGCGATGAAAGCATGCTAGAGAACGGTATGTCAGTATTTGATTTGGAGGGGTGCATCCTTGCCAAGGATTTAGAAGGATTAAAGGAGCAATAAAGTATTGTTAACTCACCATCCTTTCATGAACAAGTGTTGTAGCAATAGTGAAGCTGGCCATCATCTTCTCGCTGGTGCTGTACGTTTCAACCAGCAGAGGCCAGACCAGCTCTGCAGCAAGACTGATCTTGATGGGGTGATCCGCCCATCCCAGGCCGTAGTTCATGGTGACACCTGAGGGTCCGTTGAGTGCAAAGTCGCTACCGAAATGATAGTGGCCGCCGCGGATGTTCAGCTCGAGAACTCGGTCTAGAACCTTGTAAGTGAATGTCTTCGGATCGAAATTACGGATTTGCCTCATCTCTCTGGCACTAGGCAGCAGGTCCGGGTCATTCATGTCGACGGTACGCCGAAATTTGAACTTCGGGCCGGTGTTCTTCTCATCACTCGGCCTAGGATCGAGCCCTTTGTCGACGTAGAATCTGTTGGACGGATCTTGCACGGCGGCGATGAACGGTTCCTTTGCGCGAAGAAGCCGTGAGGTGAGTTGGAGGGCAGGCTGCAGCGCATTCCAGACCCTGTCGTTTTTCTAATTCACACGTTAGTAGAACAAATGATAATTGAGGCTAGGAACTTACCCGGGGGTCGTATTCTCCTCGTTCGCCATCATGTTGTATACGACACGAGGCTCATTGTCCTTAGAACCATGGTAGCGTGTGTCAGCCCACTTCGACCGATCCAATAACCTTTTTTTTGTTAGCTTGCGTTGTAGGAATAAGAAGGGAAACTTACGGATATAGCGGTCCTTGAAGATCGCAGACCGTATCACCCATGATGAAGTAGTCTTCAGCATGCATCTAGAACAGTGTTAGTTAGCTACCGAGGTAGGACACAGCACATTGTACAGAACATCGTGGACATACCTCATCCATTGTCAAGTCTCCAAAGAGAAGTCCTTGCCAGTACTCGTCAACGAGCAGATCTTCGTGCCTTTGCATGCATTCTTGGTCGACCTGGTCCATCTCAGTCATATCGATTCTTTCTTCAGCCATAAAGTCGTCCAGGCGTTTTCCCTTGTTGGCGGCTAACGTCTCTAGTCGACCGAAGAGGTCCTTCCCGGTGCGAACGCCGCCATGGCGGAATAGCTGTCGACTTTCAGGTCTGGTCGGAGAGGCCCGGGAACGGTCATCCGACCGATCATGGAAGATGCCGAATCTCTTGGGGTACTCTGTCGGGTAGCGGATTTGGTCTCTGGCAAGCAATGCTGGCCTCATCCGGCTCATTATAGAATCTGTAATAGGCCAATCAGTGTTCCGGCGCTGAGGGCCATCGTCTTCCCATGTTGGATCTGTCCAGGCGGGCGCGTAATGAGTATACTTCCAGCTACCCTCTGCGGCGTCTTTTGGGGGGACTCGGCTCTCCATCGACTCAGCTTGTCGCAAATCCGATTGGTATAGGCCAGGAGTACATGTCATTAAGCTAGGGGTATACCCTTCAGGGCTGTCGGCATAATCGGGAACGTAATTTAGTTTGGCAGCGTCACTTTCAAAGCCGTCGTCAGAATCGACACCATAACTTGGTCTGGCAGCGTCATAATCCAAAATATAATCTCTTGGATTGCTCGAAGGCTCGTTAGGACCAGTTTGGTGTTGGTGAGACATCGGGTTCGGGTGATTGTGGAAAGGCTGTTGGGATTCGTGTTGTTGAATACAAGAAAATATCCTAAATGATGGAGGCAGCAGTTGTCTAGGTATGTATTTATTACATACCGATCAGAACTTTCGAGTTCTTGAGAACATGGCTGCTTAGAGAAAGAGAACATAGCTACATGTCAACGAATAGCAGTGATTGAGAACCTACCAAATGTGGCATTTCTTGTTGTTCAGGTATGGAACAGGTCATGGGCGCAGTGAATGAGTCGAACAGCACTGGCACCACACACCTGCCGAGTAACAGTGTAGGTCTTCCATTTGGAGGGTATTTAGAGCTGATTCGTTCCACTTGAGACAGGGATAGCAAAGGGTTGCGATCATGGGCCGAGGCTCTTTGATACACTCAACCGAACACTGAGGTCAATTTTCGTATGCAATATGTTCAGGTCTCCCGAGGAACACATCTGAAACCCTTAGGCAGAGCTGCCTACCGATAAGCCGATTTTGCAGCAGCCGAGTTGCGCATGATTTATCGACTTCGAGAAACTACTTTTTTGCAATTCAGACTGAAAGCCTTGCACCACAACGTAGCTCCGAGGCATGGCGTAGGCTGCTGGGTATGGTAAGATGGGCCAGCAAGTAATATGATGTGCATGAGATGCCTGTACATCGTAGGGGAGGTAGGGAGGGTACTTTGAAGGGAAGAAAAAAGATCTATTAATCGCAGATAGGTGAACGTGAATACTCTTCGCAATCTTAGGGATACAAACGGGAAATGCAACTGTCGGTGGTGTCTTGGACCATGCCCTTGGAGACTCCGGGGCCCCACGATATGGCAACGACGGTCTAGGCCGCTGTGGGTGGGTTGTCCGCGAGCTGACCTGATGCGTACTAAGGACTGGGATGGTGATACTCACGCTCAACCTCGTGAAGGCTTACGAGAGCTCAGCATAGTGACACGTGAAGATTTCAACTCGTAACCAATTAGAGACGTAGAAGCACTCAGGTCAGCGTATCTGCATGTGGTGCGTGTTAGCACTTTGTACAAGACGGGGTACTGACAGCTAGGACAAAGAACCTACCTTACATTTCGTCCTGACCGAGCATTGGGCAGAGAACGTCCACTAAAATAGATCAAAAGGAAGTGCCGTGGCAACGTGGCGTGGCGGAGGCACTGCTTGGGAATTGCTGAGCGTAGTGGATAAGCCAGGGTCCACCAACCCTTAAGCAAGGCCTGTCGGCTCCGGTGGCTTTGAGGGTTTGAGATTTGAGCGCTGTACCTTTTGGCGTCCGCCGGAGTGGCCATTTTTTGGTTGTTTGTTAGGGCTTGAGGGCGGTCATGTTAGCGTCTGGTATCCGAGTTCAAGAGAGAGACGGATCTTGTTGCCTTAACCAGACTGATGCCTCAAACCCAGAGAGGCGTCAACTTACAGCCTGGCGACCAGGTCAGGCACCTCGAATTCATGCAAACTGAAGCAACCCACCTGCATGGTTATCTCAAGGCTGGCATGCCAGATGGCCAATAAACGCAGTTTCAAGCAGCAATGATTAACAGACGACATGAGCACAAGTTTTCAGAAATCTACATACGAACACCTGCATGTGCCTTTAGTCTTGCACTTACTCGGGCAAGGTGACGGTCGCTTGACGACGATTCATTCAATTTACCACCACCTCTTTGGCCAGCGAAAAATTGAGTTGGCCCGAGTACGAATACCGCAAGAGCCACTGTGTAACGTCGTTATTCACGAATACCAAATGTTCTACCCATGGATCTTTGATTCCATGCCACTCCACTACGAGATTCATCAATCTGCCATGCTGGGCACAATTGGACGTCCAGGTCGTCATGGGGACGGCGGAGAGTGGATAAGTACCTAGATAACTCGGCATGTTGAAGCAGAAGTAGCGCTTGCGACAGAGCAACCTCTCATCAATGCTCATCCGACAACATCCGCAAACCCTTGCCTATTGGAGTATGACATCGTTGTGCCCACGGATCATCGGGGAACGCTGTTACGGTGACAAGAAGAACAAAATACTGTGCTGAAATTGACTAAAGCAAAAAAGTCATCATGTCCGTCGTGTGCGGGAGAGACAACAAGGGACCAGACCACAGGCATATCAAACCCTGTCGACAGAGTTCGCCTCCAACTCCCGGCTCTTTTGTCTCTGCCAGACCCAGTAACCCAGCAGTCAAGCATTTCACTACCAATCCAGCGGAAGATGCACCATCTTGCCGCCAGCTCCAGCGTTCATTGCAGTATTTGTGCATGGATCTAGGCTCGAAGGGTGGCATCTAGAGGCTTCACCGCCTTCGCCGTGACGAACCGTGAGGCCCGTGGGGAAGAAGCTGGCCCACACCGCCTCGTTTAGGTCTAGTGCAGGCGCTGATAAACGCGATAAGCCTGAGTCGTAGTTTGCCGTCATAGTCACTGCGGCGGAGGTGTGGCGTACGTACAGTGCAGTACAGTGCACGCATTGTTTTGGGCTGCTAAGGACATGGGCAGGGAAAGAAGGAGGGGTGGAGGGGCTGGCCGGAGGGGGTGGGGCGAGGGGCCTGGAGGGGTAAAGGGAAGGAGCGAAAATTTTGGCGCTCACGTCGAGCGCCGCGGCCCTGTGGGCAGTGTGAAGGCGGCACTGTGGCTCGCTGACGGCGCCACCGCCCAGTAAAAAAAAAAAAAGTTGTGGACTCGGAGAGGCGAGGCACATAAAACTTGTCCCAGGCCTCCCCTACGTTTTTTCTCTCCTCTCCCTCCCTTCTTCTTCTCGATCTCATCCTCCTCCATCCATCTCTCTTCCCTACGGTCGTCCTCCTCCAGACGAACCTTCTCTTCAACGCTCGCGCGTTTGTTCTTTGGGCTCCCTCCACCGAACGAACATCGCAACCCTCACCAGAGTCGACCCCTCCATCGATATCTGTGGGTTTTTACGACGACCCGACTTTCTCTCCTCCTTAATACCCCTCGAAAAACAAAAAAATCCAAACATCCGCCAAGATGCCTACCGAGAATCAGCAGAGCATTAAGGTCCTGGACGAGCTCTTCCAGAAGCTCACTGTGTCCAAGGACGCTGCCGACATCCGGGAGTCTTCCAACGAGCTGGCCTCTTTCATCAACGGCCGCATCGACGACCAGGCTGTCCCCACCAAGTGAGTCTCTCATGTGCCTCTATTCAACACTTTCAACACTTTTCTTTGTCCTGCTCGGCTTGACTGGCCACCTCCTCATCCTACACGCCCTGGCATTTGTCAGATGCTGGAGTGAGGGAGTCCGATCTGGACGCGCAGGGTTCTCATTTCACATGCTTCAATCTCACTCTCGCTTCCACCGTCGAATTTTTCTTCGCCGGCTTTCCGGCTTTCACCCGAAACTTGCAGCCCAACCCGGCAGCAGGTACGCCTATCCTGGTGCTGGAGTGTGAATAGCCTACTGCTGGAGTGGGCGAGTGGGTGGCCGGCTTTCTGCCACGCACTAATCCCTTTTACCCCTCCCCCTCACTTCCTGCGAGAGAGAAAATTGCCCCGCTGCGTTTGGCCCGCTGGGCGACCTCGGGCGCTAATTTTCGTCCCCTGCTGCGTCTGCTCAGGCGCTGAACCCAGCGCCCACAAAAGTTTTTAGGTGGCAACTGAAGCTAACAATTCAATTCACAGGGTTATCGAGGGTCTGCAGAAGCAGCTCGCCAGCAAGAAGGATGCCGTTGCCCGTGAGCGTGCTGCCATCGCCATTCAGGCCATCGCTTCTCACGCCGAGGTCTCCGCCTCCGTCGAGCCCTACCTCGTTGTCCTCCTCCCCAGCGTCCTCGCCGCCGTTGGTGACAAGATCTCCGCTGTGAAGAATGCCGCCTCCGGTGCCGTTCTCGCCATTGCGAGCGCTCTGAACGCCAACGCCGTCAAGGCTGCCCTCCCTGCCGTCATGGAGTCTATCCGCATCGCCCAGAAGTGGCCCGAGAAGATTGCTGCCCTCGACTTCATCGACACCCTCATCAAGACCTGCCCTGCCCAGCTCGCTTACCGCGTCCCCGAGTTGATTCCCGTCATTTCCGAGTCTATGTGGGATACCAAAAAGGAGGTCAAGGAGCGTGCCTACAAGGCCATGGAGCAGCTCTGCCAGTTGATTGTCAACCGAGATATCGAGCGTTTCATTCCCGAGCTTATCAAGTGTATCGCCAAGCCTGAGAACGTCCCCGAGACTGTTCACTTGCTCGGTGCCACCACTTTCGTCACTGAGGTGCAGGAGCCTACCCTCGCCCTCCTGGTCCCTCTTCTCGACCGTGGTCTCAACGAGCGTGACACTGGTATCAAGCGAAAGGCTGCCGTCATTGTCGACAACATGTGCAAGCTCGTCGACGATCCCAACATTGTTGCTCCTTTCTTGCCCAAGATGATGCCCGCCCTCACCAAGAACTACGACAACCTGGCTGACCCCGAAGCTCGTGAGAAGACCAAGCAAGCTCTTGACACCCTCAACCGTGTCGGTAACGTCAAGGACGGCGTCATTCCTGAGCCCCGCGTTGACGGTGCCATGAACGTCATCGTCCCCAAGGTCCAGTCTGTTATCAAGCCCAAGTTCGCCAACTACCTTGACAAGATGGGCCCCGTCGCTGAGTACATCGCTGCCATCGCCGGCCAGCTCGTCGATGAGAAGGAGGCTGAGCTCGCCATCTGGATCGAGAACCTCAAGCCTTACGTTGCTGTCATCACTGGCATTGACAACGCCGAGTCCCTCATCGAAGCTCTCCGCAAGGTTGCTCTGCCCAGCGCTGCCGCTGAGGCCGACAAGGAGGAGGATGACGAGGAGGGTGAGGATCTTTGCAACTGTACCTTCTCCCTTGCGTACGGTGCCAAGATTCTTCTCAACCAGACCCACCTCCGCCTCAAGCGTGGCCAGCGTTACGGTCTTTGCGGCCCCAACGGTTCTGGCAAGTCTACCCTTATGCGTGCCATCAACAACGAACAGGTCGAGGGTTTCCCTAAGCAGAGCGAGGTCAAGACTGTCTTCGTCGAGCACGACCTGGACTCTGCCGATACTGAGATGACCACCATCGAGTGGACCATGAAAAAGCTCCAGGAGGCTGGTGTCACCACCACCAAGTCCGACGTCGAGAAGCAGCTCGACGATTTCGGCTTCAACGAGCAGATGGTTCAGGGTGAGATCAGCGCCCTTTCTGGTGGTTGGAAGATGAAGCTGGCCCTGTGCCGTGCCGTCTTCGAGGCCCCCGATATCCTGCTTCTTGACGAGCCTACCAACCATTTGGATGTGAAGAACGTCAAGTGGCTCGAGGAGTACCTCCAGAACTCTCCCTGCACTTCCATCATCGTCTCTCACGACTCCACCTTCCTCGACAACGTCTGCCAGCACATCGTTCACTACGAGCGCTTCAAGCTCAAGCGCTACAGGGGTAACCTGAAGGCCTTTGTCCAGCGTGTGCCTTCTGCCCGATCCTACTACGAGCTCGGTGCCTCCGAGATGGAGTTTAGCTTCCCTGAGCCCGGTTTCCTCGAGGGTGTCAAGACCAAGGCCAAGGCTATTCTGCGTGCCACCCGCATGTCCTTCCAATACCCTGGCACCTCCAAGCCCCAGATCGCCGACATCTCCTTCCAGTGCTCGCTCGGTTCCCGTATTGCCGTCATTGGCCCCAACGGTGCTGGAAAGTCCACCCTGATCAACGTCCTCACCGGTGAGCTCATCCCTACCCAGGGTGAGATCTACCAGCACGAGAACATCCGTATCGCATACATCAAGCAGCACGCTTTCGCCCATATCGATAACCACCTGGACAGCACTCCCTCCGAGTACATCCAGTGGCGATTCCAGACTGGTGAGGATCGTGAGACCATGGATCGTGCCAACAAGATCATCACCGAGGAGGATGAGAAGGCCATGGACAAGGTCTTCCGTGTCGAGGGTACCATGCGTCGCGTTATTGGCATCAACAGCCGAAGAAAGTTCAAGAACAGCTACGAGTACGAGTGTTCGTTCGCCCTGGGCGAGAACATTGGCATGAAGAACGAGCGCTGGGTTCCCATGATGACTGCCGACAACGCCTGGTTGCCTCGTAACGAGCTTCTGGCTTCTCACCAGAAGATGGTTGCTGATGTCGACATGAAGGAGGCCCTCGCCTCTGGTCAGTTCCGACCTCTGGTCCGAAAGGAGATCGAGTCTCACTGCGCCAACTTCGGCCTCGATGCCGAGCTGGTCTCTCACTCTCGCATGCGTGGTCTGTCTGGTGGCCAGCGTGTCAAGACTGTCCTTGCCGCTTGCTCGTGGCAGCGACCCCATCTTATCGTCCTTGACGAGCCCACCAACTATCTCGATCGTGACTCTCTCGGTGCCCTGTCCAAGGCCTTGAAGAAGTTCGAGGGTGGAGTCATCATCATTACCCACTCCGCCGAGTTCACCAAGGACTTGACTGAGGAGGTCTGGGCCGTCATGGATGGTCAGATGACTCCCTCCGGCCACAACTGGGTCCAGGGCCAGGGTGCTGGTCCTCGTCTCAAGGCGGACGGTGATGATGAGGAGGAGAAGTTCGACGCCATGGGCAACAAGATTGTCAGCACAAAGAAGAAGGCTAAGCTGAGCTCTTCCGAGGCGCGAAAGAAGAAGAAGGGTAAGTCACAGTTCACTCCAACCAATCAAACAAGACAGACGCTAACAGCTTCACAGACCGCATGGCTCGCCGCAAGCGTGGTGAGGAGGTGTTCAGCGACGAGGATGATTTGTAAACAAATCTCATGTCGACACCAATACTCGACCATGTTCTGACGACAAACTTCTTTTGATGACATACCACGTTTCCTTTGTTTTGCGTTGATCAAAAGTTAAGGGTGCGTCTTTGGTAATGGATGGACTGCACACTTGGGCTCCCGATAGAGATGGGTCGCTCTGTTAGACTACCACCTGAGGGAAAATGAGGATGGAGGCTTTTTCTGGGATTGGAGGACCCCAGATATGTTGAATCCTTGGCCTTAGGTGGACTTGGAGCTTGGCGATAGATAGAGCCAAAATAGACTTGACAAGATCACATGTGTGCATCGTGATGGTACAATGATTGTTAATGACAAACGCATTCTGCCCTCGTGTGGCGAGAACAGGATTACTTGAGCCCTCAAGTTGTATTGATCTGTCATGCTGTGATGTGCAAATTGAGGCCTGTTTACGGTTCATGAATTGTACGATGCTCCAGGGTAGCGTCAAAGCCGCGGAATTGACTTGTGTCAGAAGATCTTTGACGGTGGCACGAGTCTTGACACAAGAATCCTGACAGATTGAGTCGATCCATTCAAGTTTTTCAGTCTGTATGCACTCATTCTTTTCGTTTATCGTCTCACTAAACTGGCTCCGCACGATGTGGTCCTCCATAAGCACGGAACCTCGCACCGTTTTGGTAACTTCACGGGATGGGATACATAGCACTTACCAACAACTTTCCAACAAGACAAAAAAGACAATGTTGTGTGGCATAAGCTGATCGCCGACGAAGAATAGCCAAAAAATGCAACAAAAAAAAACTTGATAAGACTGGGACTTGAACCCAGGAGGATTGCTCCACCAGGAAATTGATTGTTAAGGTTAACCTTAACCTGGCGCCATAACCAACTCGGCCATCTTACCAGATGTGTTTGATGGAGTGGAAGTCACGTATTTTAGCTTATAGACCTACACCAAATTGTCGAGGGCAGTGCAACCTCTTTTCCATACCATGAACACTTTATCTCGTTCATATTATTTTTCATATTGAGCTGTATGAGGAGAAGAACCTGCTTCATTTTTAGTTGGAGGGTCATATCCCATCCTATCTTCCATTCAGCCACTGAGTTGCCATACTCACCCTTTCGAGTGATGGATTGCAAACGTAAAACTACGAACCAGTTAATGACTGCTATTTTACACGGCTGGCGGCTGTGGCCGAAGCCGACCTTCCATTATGTCAATTGCGGGCTGGGACTGAAGTTGGGTGCATTGACTCTGGGTCAAGGACTGGAGGCCGTGTACGATATGGCAGTGATTAACCTGGCCTGAGCGCACTTGATCTTCCCATTCGCGTCATTGCTCTCGAAATACGTCATTGTGAGTCTCTGTATTTGAGAAGACTCAGCTTTCTTTGTCTGCCTGTGTGTTATGTGTGGATGAGTAGTACTACACCACCAAGGGATGCTCCGGCGAGTGAACAAAGTCCATGAACATCAGCCTAACTTCGAATGAGTTGATTGAAACTTCCTGAGAGCATATTACGAGTAGATACGATCTATTGGGAGCAGTCCATGTGAGGCACATATTTGCCATCCTAAGTAGAACATTCTTGTTAAGAGAGAGACATAGAGAGACGGCATGCAAGAAAACGGTCGCTGAGAAGTAGCAAAACTAGACAGACTCATACACAAAGCCGGTCACAGTGTCTCTCCTGCAGGGCAATATTATTAGATAAATTAAGTAATGCAACAGATCATCATGTTGATCTCTCTTCGGTAGAACCACATCTATACGGGTCTACGTGAAGGATAGAAAGACTCATCTACGCGCGGTTCCTGGGCTACGACGCCGCTGGCATACTCGATAGAACACGGCAGTTGAACTTGCGCCTACAACCATGACTTCAGAAGAGCCAACATAGACCTAGGCAACCTCTTTCAATCGCCCCAAATACTTATGAACCGCGTTTCATGTCCCTCCAACTTCCGGCCCTCCGCCCGGCCCCACCTCCGACCTCACGCCCGACGCCCCACCCCGTCAGCCCTTGCGCCCGGGTCTCATCCCTCCCTCACCACCCTCACCTCAGCATCTATTCCTTCTGGAAACAACTCAAGTACAGCTACATATGCACGGCTTGTAGGTACAACACCATATCCAGATGCAAGGACGCAGCCCACTCACCCCCGTCCACCCCCCATCTTCAACGCCCGTACTTCGCACGTGATCGGGGCAAACGGGGGACGGAACCGATCCCAGTTATCCTTGCCGGACCTCGCAGGCAGAAGCGAAGGACCAGCCCGCGTCGGCGATCATCCCCAGCCCCTGTGCGGGATGCCGGCTGAAAGTAAGGTTAAACCCATGATAAAGGTGCTCGGGCGATTGGGCTAGTCTGTATGGAGTATTTAGATGAGGGCCGCCAGAACGGATGTGGGCACAGTTACCCCGGGTGGTGTGCTCTCAGCTTCTTATCAGTTCCGGGGTAGACAATCACCTGCAGCACCTTCGGCGACGCCGTAGTGCCAAGCCGATGGATGGCATGGGTCCATCGCCAATAGTTAGACTTGTTGATGACACAATCGGGTACATATCACTGATTTACCATTGGCCAATGATAGAATGATGGTTCTCGTAACCACGGAGAGGAACTTGTTCGATGGCAATATGCTGACGGGTGGACTACGTTTCATGGCACAAGCTTCACAAGGGCACTGGAGCTCTGCAATGACTGATCGTGTCTTGCGCAAATCGAGAAACATCGTCTTCGTATCTTGGGTATAATCTCATCAACATCCTATCTCCCTCGACGTTTCCAACAATAAAATGTGTCTTGATGTCATGCACATGTCGGCCGCCTTCAAGCCAAACAAGAACTAGTTTAAACGAGCCTGCCAACACATCCTTTACGCGTCCACGTGGGCCGTCTTCCTGCGCTTGATGCCGACCAACTCGCCCATCTCGGTCCAGAAGCCCACGGCAGGCTCGGTGAAGGTGGCCTCGTAGGCATCAATGATGGGACGCTCCCAGACCAGATCGACCTCATGGGGCTTGCGCCACTTCGTGCGCTTGAGAAGCTTCCAGCCTATGAAGAGGCAGGGGGCAACCAGCTGCATGGTGTAGTTGGAGAAGAAGTTCTCAACGTTCCAGGGAGTAAAGGAGGCGTAGCCATAGAAGAGGACCATGATGCTCTGGAAGAAAATCGCAACGTAGGCGCCGTAGGGCTGGAACCAGCCAAAGTAAGACAGGGCCCTGCGGTTGAAACCCTGAACCTGGGTGGCCTTGTAGTACTGCAGGAAGGTGATGGACATGATGAGGTAGTTGATCAGACCTCCTGCCGTCATGATATTGATGAGCCAGGTGAGAACCTTGGCTGAGCTATTGCTGAGCTGTAGGAAGGACAGGAAGGGGAACAGCATGACCACGCAGAAGCAGTAGATGGGCACACCCTTGGAAGTACACTTTCGCAGGAATCTAGGTGCACGGCCCTCGAGAGCTAGCGAGTACAGCGAGCGAGTGGCACAGTATGTGTAGGTGTTACCAGCCGAAAAGATGGAGGTAAGCATCAGAGCGTTGACAATGTGAGGGAGAACGTCAATACCCATGTTCTCCATGGCGATAACATAGGGCGAAGCGGCTGCGGTGCCACCGCTGACCGTGAACTCGCGGTAGATGCTGACGAGAGTGGGGTCGTCCCAGGGAACGACGATGCCCACAGCAAGAGAGCCGACGATGAAGAAGAAGCAGAAACGGTAGTAGACCGTCTTGAACGCAGCCCTGATGTAGATGCTAGGGCGCTGAGCCTCAGCAGCCACCATCGAGATATATTCGGGACCGACCACAGTGAAACCGGCGCTCCAGAGGGCAGCGAGGAAGCCCTCGAAGCGGCCGAGATCGCCAGTGTGATTCCATTCGGCAAAAGAACCAGGCGTCTTCCAGTAGCGGAAACCGTAGGCGTCCTTTTGGGGGTTGCCTCCAACCATGGTGATGAAGGTGAAGCAGAAGAGAATCAGGATCAGAATGACCTTGCCGCCAGAGAGCCAGAATTCGGCCTCACCGTAGCCGCGGACAGCCAAAATGTTAAGAGCACTACAATCACACGAACAACGTTTAGCATGCGATCTTATTTTTCACACGGGGAGGAGAGGAGCAAATCCCAAGGAAACGGCGGCCGGGGGAGAGTCGCAAAGAGTATAGCAACGGCACGTCGAGACAAAAAAGAAGCGGGATCTGCCCGGAGAGTCGGTTCTTACGCATAGCAAATGATGACGGCGGCACAAATACCAGCCGTCGGGCCTGGATCGGTGATGCTTTCATTCCAGAAAGAGAGCACCAGGTTCAGAGCCGTGATCTCAAAGGGGATCAGGATGGCCTCGTAGAAGAAGAAGTTCCAGCCAGCAGTGAAGCCGAGGGCATCGTCACACCAGTGGCCAGCGAGACGGATGAAACCACCAGAGACGGGCATAAATGTGCTCATCTCGGCGATGCTGTTGTTGACGAGGGCGAGGACCAGGGAGTACATGGTGTAAGCAATGAACAAGCTGCCGGGGCCGCCCTTTGCGAGGCCACCACCGATACTGACGAAGAGCGCAGTACCGATGGAGCCTCCGACGGCAATAAGCTGGATCTGTCGGTTGTTGAGAAGACGATGGAGGCCATCAGCATTGTCGGCGACGTGTCCAGGGACCAGATCAGGGCTCGAGGCCCCGTCGTACGTCGTCTTCTTCTCGTCGGACGCCATGTTGTCGGAAGGCGAACGGCAATGGGGCCGTGGTTGGCTGGTGTTGTCGCAAAGAGGACCAATGGGTCGGTGTTGCGGTCGACGTCAATCGAGACCGGTCACGGGGTCAATCCAATCAAGCCGAGAACTGCAAGCAATGAAGCAAGCAGGACGAGGCTGAGTTGGAAGGAGGGAGAGAGAGAGAGAGAGAGAGAGAGAGAGAGAGAGAGAGAGAGAGAAGGGAGAGACAAAGGACTGGGAGGAGGAGAGGATGGAAGAGGTAGAGGGAGAGGAAACCAAAGCCTCGGGATGGGCGAGGTCGAGGATAATAAGTAAAAGGTATGGAGCGCAGCCAAGTTCCTTCCAACCTTACCTTACCCTGCTTTGGCTTGCCTGATCTGCCCGGGGCCCTGTATTTTTGTGCCACACCTTTTTCCCTCGAGTACTTGAGTCGCTGGATGGGAAGGCACGTTGGACAGGAAGGAACAAGCATGAGCAGTTCGGCCAGTCCGCGCTAACGAATAGCGAGCTACGTGCCCGGCGGGGAGGATGGAGGGAAGGAAGCAGCAAGTGGGGCGGCACGCACAGCAGCTGCCCTGCACCTTCTTTTTCATTCCTGCGTTTCGGGGCTACGTGTGGTGGAGGTACCCGCAGCGGCGACGACGCTAGGCGGGCTACCGGGCTGGGAAGTACCACCAGCCTGCCGGCGCCCTGTACGAGGGCGACGTAAGTATTCAGACGAGACCAGGCCGCCCGTCTCTTCTCTCGCTTCAGCTTTTTCGGTGAGTTTTAAGTTGCGGGCTGCGTCAAAGTTGGGGCTCTTGGGACGCTCCCGGGGGGAAGGGTCTGGTTGATTTGATTTGATTTGCGCGATAATGGGGGTCCTGGCTCTGGGACCGTCTCGTCGGGATCACTTATCTCGTGCTGACACTCCGAGGCGTGGCACGGCGTCGCATGGTACGAATGGGGTTTGCGGTTGCGGTGAAAGCACAATTGCAGGGGAGCGAATCTGGTGCGGCTTCGAAGTTAAGTCTTCCAGATCGAGAATGAACGCTCTCGAAAGAGAAACGTGCAGTGTGGTTTGTTTGATGTAATTGAAAAGTAACTTGAAGGTAAGTAAGTGTCCTGCTTAATTACTTTCCGCCAACATGTTCTCTCTTCTCCACCACGAAACAACAAACTGCACCTATATTAGCAATAACAACAATAACAAGTCATACCAGGCTCTCATCAACTCTAGCAACGCCGTCAGAGGTGGGCAATACTTAATTCTTCCTCTCGCCCCAACTAATAAACTCAAGGATTCGGCTCGGCTCAGCCCAGTTCAGCTCAGCTTCCCGCCAGTCCTTCATTGCATGACAAACAGATACTGTAATGCTGTGGCTTCCCGTCCAGTCCTGTCACGACGCTTGGCTCGGCGTGGGCTATTAATTAACTAAAGGTGACGGATAGGTTTTGGTCAAGACCATTTTTCGTGTTGGAGCAGCGCCGCCTACCCGGTCCATGTCGGAGTATCCGTTAGACGCGACGCAAGAGACAAAGAGACGACACCATGATCCATGATGGGATGGAGACCCCCATGGAGAGAGACATGGAGACAGACCCCGGCGCCATAGAGGAGGGGTGGATCCTGGCTCGCGAGCTGGCTGGTGCAGTCTGGCCCCTCATGTTGTCTCCCATTCTTGCCTTTTCGTTCATCTCACTTGGCCGCTGCCATTGCTCACTGGCTGGTTGGCTGATGATAACCCCCCCTGCCTCATGTGGCTGGGCCCTGCCATGGCTGATACTTCTGCATGCTAATCCCTGGTGCAGTGCTGGAGACAAGGGATTTGAAGCAAGTTGAGACGAGGCTCTGCCTGGGTCAGTTAGCTGGTAGTAGAATAGCTTTGTAGCAAGTTGCGGCTCCGATGGTAGCAGTCTTCATAGAAGCCACCACAAGGTACTTGGACATGAGGGGAATGCTAGCGGAGGAGGGGAAACACACTCCCACAGCTCACTCAGACCTGCGCCGGCTGAAAACGCCCTGTGGAGTCCCCTGGAGAAAGCCCAGCCAAGGTCCCCAGGGTGCCCTGTGAACGGATGTCTCACCCAAAGCTCCAGCGGCCCCATACTGCCTGCTCGGTGTCGAATGCCCTGTAATACGGACCCTAGCGCGCGCTGGAGGCCCCCAAAATTTACCTCTCTCCACTACCCTTCCCCTCACCCCTCACTGAAGGAGCCGCTGTAGCCTCTGGGGACGGACGAACCTGGTACCAGGTACAAAATAACCTCCTCTGTGCGTCGGGGCTATCTGGCAGCCTAGCGCCCTGGGAAGCTTGCTCCCACTCGCTTGGGCCAACCAGATCCCGCACGCCATGGATCGTGGTCCCACGCGCACATGTTCGTTCTGTGCGCAAGGGTTCGAGGCGAAAGAGCGCCAAGGCCAAGGGAGGGAGGGTCCGGGCGGCGGGTTTTGTTCCATTGGTTCGTTTTTGGAGTACGCCGCAGAAAGAACAAACTCGGCGACGAAAGGGAAAAAGAACGAGAAGCAAATTGACTTGCGTGACGGACCACCCTTGACGTCATGGTCGTCAGGGCGTTCCCACCACCTGCCCGATTAGTTGGAGGATTTGCACAAGCGGGGACCGAAGAGAGCCAGGGCCGTCGTCCAATTATGAGGAGCAGCGACGCGATTCCCTCTCGAGTTTAGGCTTTGTACGGATACATTGCAAACGTAAGAGATTCCGATGCGAGTTGGGTACCTTGTACTCGTGGAAGAGATCACGTCCAGTCCCAGCGATGCGGTTTGAGCACAGCACCGACAGGATCTAGCAACAGTAGTCGCGTGCTCCCGAGCCTGAGGTGATGGTCACCGTCAAAATTAGGTACCTGGGACCAAATTTTGGCAGGATTATGGATGGGCAAGGGAAAGGGGCGAAGGAACTCACATTGGAACAACGCCGAGCCTTTCCCGCCTTCTGTTTGACCTTCGTTCGACCCTTCTAAACGTGGAAATCTTATGCTATCTTTCCTCCCTCCCTCTCTCGTATCATCTTCACCGTCACCTATCTTCGGCAATCCTAGCCAATCATCGATCTCGCTACCGCCAGATAGTACTACCAAATCTTGGACTTTCCATCTCGTGTTGTCTTAACCTGACTCTGGTTTCCTTCAAGTTTCTTTTCAATGCCTTGGAAACACACGATTGCTCCGTCTCTAATACTTACCGACTACCGTAGGTACAAGGTACACCTGGCCTGCTAAGCCAGAGTCCCCACCAACCCAACCTTCACAACGACGCTCCGTAAAAACCATCCAATTCCCGCCGCGCCACAGGGCTTGGCGGCCACTTCATCGACGTCACTTTGTTCTCGGCTCTGACGTTCGATTGACTTTGATGTTTGACTCGACCATGGATGCATTCTCGCCCCAGCGGCAAGATGCAACGACTCAGCGATGCAGCCCTGTAACTGCAATAACTGATAGGGCCCATCAGACTCTCAACCCATGAATGTACTTCGCTCAACCGAGACCATCCATCAACCGTCCATGGGTCAGTCATGATGGATGACGGACAGGGCTTGTGCTCTCATTTCAGTGTCAAGTCATGCCTGAGGCCACGAAAAGCCACAGTCAGCCTGTGTGTCTCTCTTTTTCCTCTCCCGTTTCGCCTTCTCCGTGGTATCCACATCATTCCACTAGCACGCACCTGGGACACGGCCGACTCGTCCAACAGCCGCAAACGTCTCCAGTTACCTTAGCACTTAGGCATCAGCCTTGAGGGTACTGCTCCGTCCTCCGTTCTCCGTACCAGCCAGGATCTAAGACGGGGTCCGCTTTACGGATTTTTTCATCGTTTCCCCACAGGGCCCCAACCCTTCAAGGTCCAGCGTGGTAGGCTGTGACTATGACCCCCGTCTCACTGCAACCCTCCCTTCCGTCCCAGGTCCCCGTCCTTTACGGCTTCATCGTTGCCCATTTTTTACGAATACTTCGTCCCTCGGTAACTGAAGCGACAAGGAGGACTACCGCACAAGCATGTATACCTCACCATTACATATGAATACTGCGCATAGTCCTCACGTGCCCAGCCGTGGCAGAACCAGGGAGCAAACCCGATCTTCTCCAACTCGAATTTCACAGCACAACTCCGTATTCGTACGAACCAGTAAAGTGCCATGGTCCTGACCCGTCCCTTCGGTACACACGATTTGGGCAATCCGATCCCAGCTGCATGGCAGACGCCATCTCAAGGTCTAGATTGACGAAGGATCCCGCAGGCTGGCGGTCCGTCGATCCACGCTGTAAGATGGGTTTGCTTGCTTGTTGGTCCTAGAAGCCTTCAGATCTATTGACGCCTGGGGAATAAACTACGCAGTGAGATACGAAGTACAGTAGCCTACGCAGCGTGTGGACCCTTTCACCAGGATGGCCATGGAGAAACAACCAGGCTGAGCTGAGCTGATGAGCGTACGGAACGAGCGAGCTTGTCGCTTGTGGTAAATTATGTACTCGAAGAGACATGGCGTCGAAGTAGCGGGCTGTGATACGATCAAGTCCTGCAAACGACGGCAACAGAGCCCTCAAGTGCCACTTGTCCGTTGGTGGCAAGGCTACGGCTCCATATCGATGCATGGCGTTGTACAAGAGGCAATGAAATGTAATGAAAATAACTGACCGACTGTCACGGACGAATGTTAGACACGGTCTAGGACGTTGGCATTTGTCACTGAACTGCGTCCCCGAAACCGTCCCCGTTGACCCCCATTGGTACGTTTGAGATGGTTTGCTGAACCCGTTCCCTTGCAGACTAGCTAACGTCGCGACTAATTACCGACACATGGGCTGGACCGTGTACTACGGAGTACGAAGAACAGACAATGGATACTTCCTCCACTTTGTCGTTTGTGTCCTATCAAATTGAGGGCCGCTCAAGTCATCAAGCCTGCTCCTTGTCCGTTGGCAATTTACTGAAATCGACGGTGGTCTCGGCTCTGCGAAGAGTCTGACCCGGGATAATAAGCGTGATAGTCGAGCCTCGTCAAGCCTTGGCCAGTTTAGCTCTCGTACGAAAGAAGTAAAACATACAGGCGACGTTTCTGAACGGATGGCCCCAGAAGCCAGAGCCCCATCACACCGGATATTGGCCCGCGCGCAAGCGTAGGCGAAGACGGGCGCATCAGGCGATTGTCACCCGCGGGATCCACAGGGGGAGCAAGTTGGAACGTAGCATTTGCTGAACATGGATGGCCAGGTTTGTTCCCCCAACAAGTGGTGGCGGGATGTTTGGGATGGACTGATGAGCGAACAAGGAGCCAAGACAGAGAAAAAGAAAAGTCTCGCCTCCGCAGACAGATTCGAGAGGCGACCCCGCAACTCATACGTCAAGTAACCAACCAGGGGGCAAATGTGCTTCTCTCAGTTGTAACCTGGTGACGATGGAGGCGAATATGAGGCTTTCGTGGGACCTGATGCCTTGGTTGCTTGGGTCTGAGGATTGCTCCGTGAGTGTTTTGTACTACACTTTCCATGTGAACGTCGGCGTAAGAAGCGCTGACAGAACTGTGGTTGATGGCTGGCCGGGGTGTAAGGCAGCAGGCAAGGTCAATCTCTGCACCACTTCAAAGAAGCAAAACCCGAAATATTATCCGATCATCTCTCACCCCCATTCGTCCCCCTCGAGGAGGATTCCCCTGGGGCGCTTGAAGTACTCTAGGCCCAAGCCACGCAACGAACAGCTCCCCCGTCACATATTCCGTCCCGAAACGCAGCATCGTGAACGCCGCATACACAGTGTTAGACGAACGTCGCCGCAGGGGACGGGATGGTGAACGGACCAAGCCAGATCTACCAAACAGCATCTATCACCAATAATTACGTGATTCACGGCTCCATCGTCAGCCATCTTTTTCCCCGCCGCTGAGCATAGATCTTGGAGCCCGGGGCCTGCACCGGGGGATCCGCTGGAGAACACAACCGCAGGTGGTTTAATTTTTGGCGGGAGCCGGGCGCCGGAGCGGAGACGGCCGTCGGAGAGGGTAAGCAAAAAAAAAAAATCTAGGTTGAGCCCAGCGCACAAGCGCACAAAACGAACGCACAACATCACATCGCACATCACATTCTATTGCGCGAAGCCACTCGCAAGACCTCGGGATCCACGCGGGAACAGGACACGCAAGCAACGTCTTGCGCTCGCCCCCTGCCAAATATGTCCACGCCCGCCCACCGGTGTGGCACCGCCCTGCGCAACGGGCACTACGCCTCGGTCCTCCTCTCCGCCCCGGCCGCCGCCTCCACCCCGGCGGCAGAAGACGCTCCGGCTCCGGCCCCGGCCCCGGTTTCCGCCCGCTTGATCCAGGCCTTTGCTGCACGCCTTGCGGCCGGGTCTGATGCTGCGGCTGTTGCTGCCGCCGATGTGCCACAGGCTCTCGCTGTTGCCGTCGCTGCTCTCAATGCCTTCCTCCAGGCTAACGTCACCGGCCCTGTGCTTGCCGACGCCGCTGCCGTCAACGCTCGGTTGACCAAGGCATGGACCGATGCCCAGCCGGGAGTTGCCAATGCCACCCTTGGACAACTGTACAAGGCCTGTCTCCGAGACTTGGAAATCGACGGAGTCTCACCCTACGCCTATATTCCACACCTTGAGCTCTTCTCCCTCGCCAGATACATCCTCACCCATGCTCTAAGCAACGCTGCCAGCGACGTGGTCCAGATCCCCTCCGATGAGGGAGCTCTCAAGTATAGCCTCTCGTGGACGAAACTCCGTGTCCGCGTGTGGCACTACAAGCTCCTAACACAGCCGAGTCTCAGCCCCGGCTCCAACTTCACGCGCAGCTCCCAGTGGAGCGATGTGCCTACGCTGGCCACGGAGATCCTCGACAGTATCGATGCTGTCCAGTCACAAGTCCTCGGCGAGGAAGTCTGGGCGACGGACGACTCCTGGAGCCACACTGACAAGGTCCAGTTCCTTGTCGAGGCTGCCAACAATTATATCCTCCTCGGCCGGGACGACAAGGCAAGGGAAGCCCTGAAGGAAGCCGCCCAGATCAATGGCCTCGTGTACGCCCTGTCCGGTGCTCTCGGCAAGAGAACTAGGTTCCAGGAGAAGAGCATCAGTCAACTCGTCGTTCTAGCAAAGAGCGGTGCCGGGTCCTCCGTCGAGGGCGTGGACAACGAGCAGGATGCCAAACCAGACGCCCTGCAGCTCAACAATGACACTCTGCTCGAAGACATCCATTTCACCAAGGACCAAACCGAGAGCGAAGACCCCAAAACGAGCCTTCCTACTGCCCTGGCGGACCTGGCGCCCGACAACCAGCCACAGCTTTCACCCATCGACCAGATCATCCTCTTAACCGAGGCCACCCTGAAGGACGCGTTCTCACCAGCCGACACACTGACGTCCGAGGAGATCCTTCCTTTCGCCGTGCGCGTCATTGCCGACAGATCGACGAACTGGCAGATCTATACCCAAGCCCTGCTGGTCCGCTCCCGCATAGAAATCCACCGCAGCAGAACCATCGAGCGCGGCGTGCTCCAGCTACAGGCTGTGGCAGACCAGGTCTTGACTGACACGACGGCCGAAGCCCAGCAGGAGACGAGCACTGAAGATACAAATGCAGAGGCTGGTCCCCCTGCTATCGAAATCAGTGCTCCCGGCGAGGTTGCATCTCCCCCGCCATCCAAGCCGACGACCTTCCTCCCGGCCGCCAAGGCCTCCGAGTCTGCGCCGGCGCACATCCGTCTTCAGTACATCCACGCCCTCTCGTCGCCTCCGCGATGGCACCTCGAGTCTGAGCTCGCCTACGCCTGGGCAGGCATCGGCTCGCTGGTCTCGGCCCTCGAGATTTTCAAGCGCCTTCACCTGTGGGCCGAAGTCGCACTTTGTCTCGCTAGCAGCGCGGCCACCGACGACGAGGACGGCCGAGGCAGCGGCGGTGAGGAGAAGGCCCGGGGTATTGTCCGATGGCGTCTGTTCCAGCGCACTGGAGAGACTGCAGACGTTGACGAAGAGGACGTCGGCGAGGCTGTGATGCACCTCAAGGCCGCCGACTTCTCCGGCCCTGAGCGCAACCCACCACCTCCCAACGCGCCCCGACTGTTCTGCATCCTGGGCGACCTCGAAAACGAGCCCGCTCACTACGAGCGCGCGTGGGACATTTCAAAGCACCGCTACGCCCGCGCCCAGCGTTCACTGGCCGAGCACTACCTCAAGACCAAGGAGCTGGAGAAGGCCCACGACGCCTACAAGAAGGCCACGGCCGTCAACCGACTCGACCCGGATATGTGGAGCCGGCTCGGCGACATCAGTCTGCGGCTTGCACGGTTCGCCGACGCCGCCGAGGCGTTCAACCGCTCCATCGGCTGCGCGAGCGACACGGCGGGTGGAGAAGATGCCCGGACATGGAGCAACCTGGGCAGTGCGCTCTGGAGCCTGTACGCCGAGGTGGTCTCCCAGAAGAACGACGAACCGGAGAAGACGACTCGCGTTGTTCCCGCGGACGACGAGGACGGAGACGACGCACTGCTACCCGCGGAGAAAGACCTGCGCCGCGATCCCGCCACGCTCCTCGCCCAGGCCCTCACGGCGTACAAGAAGGGCGCGTCCATCTCGCACGACAACTGGCGTATCTGGGACAACGTCATCACGCTCGCGGCACGCATGCACCCGCCGGCCATCACCGACATGATGGTCGCCCTCAGACACACGATCCGCATCCGCAAGTCCGAGGACGCCCTGGACATCGACGTGCTGACGGCCCTGGTGCAGGATGTCGTGCTCTCCAAGGAGAAGCCACCCGGCGACGGCGTGTACGAGCTGCCGCGCGGCTCGCAGGAGCGCCTGATTGTGCGTATCTTCGAGGACAACATCGTGCCGCTCATCACCCGGCGCTCCGAACTGTGGGCGTTGATGTCGCGGCTGCGCGGCTGGCTGCGCGACTACGCGGGCGCCATCGACACCGCGGAACGGGCTTGGCGCGCGGCCATCGGGTCGTCGTCGTCGGCCGGCGGACTCCTCCCCGGCGCGGCGGCCTCGGAGACGCAGAAATGGACCGAGGACGCCGGCGCGTGGGCCGTCGTCGTGGAGCGCACCGACACGCTGGTCTCGGTGCTGGAGAACTGGGGGCCGGCCGTGGAGGCCATCGGGCCCAGGTGGAAGGGCAAGGCGCGCAGTGCGGTGCGGAGCGTCATGGGCAAGGGCAGGGAGAACTGGGAGGGGAGCGACGGCTGGATGGTTCTCGAGGGGTTGTTGGAGAACCTGAAGAGTTCGTGATGAGAGACGGGGGATAGATGTTATGACGGGAATGGGTTGTGGGACATGTTGAACGATGACGGATGGGTGGCATGGCATGGTTGGGTTGGTATAGATATAAAAAAAGGAGACTGAACGAGCATGAATGGACGAGGTCCTGAATCAAGATACCCACCCCCCTGTACAAATCCTCGAATGTGACGAGGAGGCAATGTCTCATTCATGCGGGACCATCACTCAATTCTCGGTAAAACCGACGTTGTACACACTCGCTCTGTCATATTGCTCCTACAGCTACCAGAACTTATACATCGCTTCCTATCCGTACCTTGTCCTCGTCAACTCTTTGCAGCATTATCATCACGCGTCCATCGCATCCGATCATGATACAAAAACAACCCAATCATCCAAAGTCCGCCCATGTTTCAGTGTGGCTTTGCGCAAGGAGACCAACAGAGCGCAGGCGAGAACCGAACACATACACAAAAACACGTACGCAAGGCCGGCCACACATCCACCCAGTCCCATCTCACGCGCGCCGCTCCTTCAATATGTCAAAAGGCAGCGGGTTCTATTTCTTGCCCTTCTTGCGTCCCGGGACAACCTTGAAGCCGGCGGCCTGCATGCCGTCATCGCCATCCCGGGGAAGAGCGCTGGCGCTGCCGCCCTTCTTGGCAACCTCGCTCCAGCCGCTGCTGGCACTGCTAGCCTTGGCTTCAGCGGCAGAAGGCTGCTTCTCCACGACACCACGTTCGGCGAGTCTCTTGCGGCGGACAAACTCCTCGGCGAAGTGGCGGCCATCCATAGTAGTCGAGTTGGCGTAGACAGCATCGGCAATAAGTCCAGTGTCCAAGGGGAGCACGTCGAGGGTAGCTTGGAATGTGGCGACTATCGATTGGTTAGTACACATTTCCTTCCTATTGCAAGTAGAGTCATAAGGTTGAACTTACTGTCATTGACACCGGTAATGCCACGGGACAGCTCCCGGTGAACCCACTTGTTAAACTCCTCCATGGCAGTGTTACCGCCATCGGCCCTGATGCTAATGCCTACAGGCAGAGTCTTCGACAAGATCTTGACAGGCGAAGTCACGGGCTTGATGCTCGTAGCGCTGACGGAACGGCCCGGCGTCGATGGACCGGTAGGGACCTTGACCTTGCCTCCAGCGCCGACGGTAGCCCAGCCACTGCCAGGGGGAGGTGCAGTGGCGGCGGCTGCGGCAGCAGCAGCCGAGGCCGCATTGGTGAGAGTCTGACCAGGCTTTCCAGCCAGGTTGGCATAGCTCTTAGAGACGTTCGCGGGAGTACCGGACTGGGCGACAACCTCCTTTGCCTTCTGCTTGCGCAGTTCTTCCTCACGTTGGATCTCGGCCAGTGTCTTCTTGCTCGCAGTCGGCGCAGCAGTGACTGGGCCAGCGACAGGACCCTTGGAAGGCCCAGGCTTGATCCAGGGGCTGCCAGAGGGAGCTGGGGAGCCATGCCCCCACGTACTAGTGGCAGGGAGACCAGCATTGCTGGCAGCGGCGGCAGTGGACTTCTCCCGCTCCCTAATGACGGCAGCTTCTTGCTCTAGGACGGCCTTTCGGAGCGTGGAAGCGGCCTCTTCAGCCTTAGCAGCCTTACGAGCCTCGGCCTCCTGGATCTGCTTCAGGCTCGGACCCTTGTGGCCCTCGGCACCGGGATCCTTGGCCCAAGGGGCAAGGGGTGGTGGCTGGGTCGTAGTGTCGGGCGTTCCCGTCTGGGATCGGTTGTACTGGTCGGGGAGGTTGGATCGAACACGCTGAGCCGTGGGAGCAGGCAGAGGAGTGCCCGACGAGGTGGGAGGAGGGGGGAATGGCATGGGCATGCCGGGTTCGGCGGGCTGTTGGAATGTGGCTGCAACGGCAGCCGCCTGGGCCTGCTGCACCTGCTGGGTGAGCGAGAGGGCATCCTCGGCAGCCTTCTTCCTCGCAGCCCTCGCGGCCTTGCTGGTGAGAACTGGTGGCTCAGCGGAGTCTTCGCTGTATTGAGTAGAATCGGACGCAGCCTCATCGGGGGCTCCGGTCTCGGTGGCCTCCTCCGCTTTGGCGGCCATGGCAGCCTCGTGCTGAGCTCGGAGATCCTCAAATTCCTTCAGGCGGTCCTTGAAGCCCTCGGGGTCCTCCTGGAGCTCTTCGGTCTCGGGAAGGCCGCTGCGAAGAGCAGCATCAATGGCTTGGGCTCCAATGGGCTGCGGAGCACCGGAACCACCGGCGTTCTGGAAAGCTGCAAGCACCTGGCGCTCAGCAGCAGAGAAGTTGGCCAACTCATCGTCTCGGAATGGATCGCCGTTTCCCGAGGCGCCGGGTGGTCCTGAAGATCCATCAAAGAACCCCGCGGAAGGGGGGATAGCACCAATAGGCTGTTGATGAGACATTCCAATAGGGTTGGGCGAGGTCATGCTACCGAAACTGGGCTGGCTTTGCAGGCTGTGGGCACTGGAGTGGTGCTGAAGAGCTGGACCGCCCTGCATCTGAAACTTGGTCATGGCTTGTTGGCGCATAACAAACTCTCGCTGCTGAACCATCAGGTACTGCTCCTCTTGCTTGCGTCGCTCGAGGTTGTTCTGTTCCTCGGCCGTGAGGGTGCGTCCAAAGCTAGGGAACACACCACTCAGGGGAGGGACTACGCCGCTGGCGCTGGTCGGGGAAAAGGGCCCGCTGGGCACGGGTGGTCCATGGGCAATGCCAATCTGAGGAACGAGGAACGGCTCACGCGAGTTTCCTATGCGTCGAATGAGCTGGCCCAGTGGTTCAAACTCAGGGTCCTCAACCTTCTTGACTCGTAAGTCGGGCGTGAAGAAGTTGGCTTTGTACCAGTCGTTCATCTCGAGTCCGGTAAAGGGCCCCTGGACCTGTCCCTGAGGGTCGAGGTAAACCCATCGCATTCGGTCCGGCATAACCATCTGACGGATCTGGGAAGAAGGAGGCTCTGCACCACCTGGGGTGCCACCGAAAGGGAGACTTCCACCAACAGGTGTGAATGATCCAGGTGCCGTGGCCGTTGCACTGGGGTGGCCCGGCTCGGCGGTGCTGAAGACACCGTGGGACTGGCCAGCGCTGCTGGAGGGGAAAAGCTCCTCGAACACGCCGCGGTTGGATCGCATCGGGCTCTCGGTGTCACGAGAAGGCATTCCAAAGTTGTTGCGGCCAATAGCACCAAGTGGGTTGCTCTGGCGCAGATCAGGCAGGGAATCCGATAGGTTGTTGTCATGCTCGCTGTTTGACTGCATCTGCGCTTGCATAGCAGGAGGGAACAGCGAGCCCAGTTTGCTTCCACGGCTGATGCTGCCGGTGCCGATTCCTCCAGCGCCGGGACCAAAAACGTTGCTGAGATTGGACAGACCAGGAGATTGAAGCTCCCCAATGGGACTGAAGAGAGAACTACCAAAGGCATTTCCGAGATTGGGTCGTTCGCGGTCAGGGGTGCCGATGGGGGCACCAGCAGGAGCAGGCCATCCTGAAAGGGTGTTCAAGGACGGATATCCTTTGGCTCCAACACTGGAGGTCTGGCTACGGTCGCTTCCATCAAAGGGGACGCCGCCAAAGCCACGGGAAATCGATCCAAAGTTGGAAGGCGGGTCATGAGAATTCGTGCCGTGGGGCTTCGCGCCGCCACCGGCGTCGTTATCGTCATGCTCGTGACGTTCAGCAGGGGGGCTGCGATACGGGTTCGTCTCGGATGGACTGACCGGGTCATTGTCGTCACCTAAGTTGAGACCTGACATGCCAAAGTCGCCGGTGGAGCCCTTGACCGGAGTGCCCATAGTTCCAGCTCGGTTACCTTGCTGAGGCGAACCGCTGGGGTCAGTGTCCTGGGCTCCTCCAAGAACCGCGCTTCCAGAGAGGTTATCATCGCCAAAAGGGTCGGTGTCGGTCCGAGGTCGAGATCTCCAAGACGACTGGTTGAGTGGGTTAGGGCTGTCAGGGCCCTTGTTTCCAATATTCTCCGAACTATCCTTGGGCATCAAATGGGCTAAGCGGCTCACACCAGCGGCTCCTCCCACACGCTTGTCGGCAACGGCGGACGAGGAGGGCATAGCAAAGTTACCAAAGCCGCCGGCGCTGGGCGTTGGGGGGTTCTGGCTGGAGGGTGGCCACATGGAGCCCATAGTGCCTATCCCTCCAGTGTTAGACCGGATCAGGTTGCCGAATGGGGGCAGCTTTCCAGCCGCATCACGAGAAGCCTGGTCGGTATCGGAGTCGTCTGGTTCGTTTTCCTTAAGGTCGGTGTTCTTGCGCGGAAACCAGTACGAAGGGTCGTCGCGAGAGAATCGACCGGCGGCGGTAGGCGACGCCATGGCGCTACCACTGAAGGGGTTCGAATCGAGCGTCTCGCGTCGACGGGTACCAGGCCGAGTGGCGGATGAGGGTGAGCTCACACCGTACGCACTAGGAGTCCCTTGAGACAACGAGGCCTTTCGACCGTTAGCACCAGCCTGGTGGGTTTCTTTATTCTGGGTTGGGGGTTTGAGGGGAGAGTTGATTTCTGTAGAAAAGGCCTGCCAGCTGTCAGCAAGCGGACCTCACCTTGAGCGGGGAGAGCGCACCTCTTTTTCTTCCATAGACAGATCCTGCAGCCCCATAGGAGTAGATTCCCCAATCTGGTCCCAGCAGGCGCCAGGCTCCTGCGGGATATGGTTGTCGTTGCTTTTGCCCCAGCCTCTTGGCGGGTGGCCATTGACTTGGCCCGGATTCCAGCCCGGGATAAACAGTCGAGACGCATTGTCATTGCCTTTTTGCGGGCGGAACATATCGAGGAGGTCGTCCTTTGTGTATCGTGCAGGGCCTAGCTCGTGCGTCGATGGAGCAGCGCTCTCGACACCGGCAAGAGGTTGAACGGCATGGTCGCTCAAAGCGCCCGGCTGTGAGGGCTGGCCCAAAGGAGTCGTAGATGATCGTCGGAACGTCAGGGTACCATTAGTCGAACGTCCATCTCGTCTGGCCCTGGAAGCGGATACGAGTCAGTTTGGAGTCTTTGAGATCGAGCAGAACGAGAAAGAGAAGCACGAAATCACAGCCCGTGTGACGGATGGAGTAACAGGCAAGTGCTGCCGAGGTTGAGGTCATATCTGTGAACAAAGACAGGCCATGCACATGGGGTTGGCGGTAAACGAGCGTCGAGGTTGTCTGAGGACAGTATCACGAAAACCCAACCCAGCGCTCACTGCACCCAACACACCCCGCGCACCGCAAACCGCCCAAAGAAAGGACGGAATACAAGAGCAGCACGGCAGCGGTGGACGAAACGATTCACAAGACAAGGAAAAAGAGGGAGTTGTCCACTCACCAGTCTCCGCTATTAGCTCCCCTCCCCTCAGATCTGGCACCTCTAGAGTCGCGGTTGGTATTCTGGCCTGCGGCAGCCGAGGCAAAGCTCGAGGGTAGATTGGACGGCATGGTGGGCGGGCACTCTTGAAAACAGTGGCAGCGCGAATGTTGGTGTTGTGGTGATGTCGCGAAAGTCGGCGAAGTTGGGATACGCGGGGCGGCGGGTTTCACGTATCGTTCCTTGGCGAAGAGTCGAGTCACAAGAAACGAGATCTTGTGAAGTCAATCGATGATGCACAATTCCTCCGAGTTGCCTTGGCTATCGAACTATCGGGTCTTCTGTTGGCTTGGGGATCGCTATGGCGGGCGGGGGGGAGGAAGCTGGGACTTGACTCGAACGTACGGGAAGCGGGAAACACAAAGGCACGGCACAAAACGGGGCGGATCGTGCGTATGCGTAGGGTTACTTTTTCGGATATGCGAAAACAAAGCGACGTGTAAGCGTATTGGTCGAGGCTGAGATGAGATGTTGAGCTCGCGGCGCGACGGTGGTCGTTGGGGAGAAGGGTGTTGTCTTGTTCGGGAGTCCGGGCGTGGAGTCGTGGAAAAAGGCTGTTTTTAGGGCGTGGTGATGTTTAAAAACGTTGTTCGGTTGTGGTGGTGACTTTGACGTGGAAAAAAATCAAAGCGATTTGGGAAAAGGGAAAATTGGAGTCTTCCATGGTCGACCTCTTTAGTTCTCAGGCGGTAAGGTACCTACGCCCAGGTACCCACCCACCCACGGGGATGTACCTGCCCACTCCCCACCGCGCAAACTGCCTTCCCGGTGGCGGCTGTGGTGATGCTTGGGTGGTTGGTTCAGTGGCCATCGCCACCCCCGGTGCCAGCGGGCTTGTGCACTGAATGTCTTTGGAGGGCCACTAAAGGCGGCCATTCCGCGGGACCCCCCAGGGCTGCCAAACCGCCACGATTGCCCCCGGAGCTCGATGACGGATCTGTATTCTTACTGGACGGCATCTAGTCAGTGGCTTCTCAGTGGCCAGTTGTCCGTCAGGTGTCGGACCGCTAGGCCATAACGGATGGACACCGGGCTTTAGCCGGTGTTTGCACCTCCATAATTCTCCTTTGGTAGGACAAAGTTTTGTCCTCCGGACGAGGGCTGAATCCCAAAGCAAAATGGAGACCTTTGCCTGTTGATGTTGCTTGCTTGTGTGTGCGTGTCAGTCGCACTCTGTCATGTCTGCATACATATGTAACTCTGATATATGCAACTACCGGTGACTTTTTGCACAAATAGAGGTGGCTAGATGAACTTTTACCGAATCCTTGGGTGTGGCCGGGATTTACGATGTGGTGAAGAGTGTTCCTCAGTGACACCTGTCCATGTATTGAGCTACACAGATGCATGTACTGTACCTCTTCGAGACCGTCAATTAGGTCACGTGGCTAAGGAGCAGTCTAGACCGCGACGCGACGTGACACCCAACAGCACCGCTTCAGACTCTAGAATGTCCAGGTCAACTACCCCAGCCACGAGATGCAATGCAATGCAATCCTTCCATGGCATGTACAAGTCAATGAGCAAGCAAACAATCCATCAGGGCGGGCGGGCACGCACATGTAAACGCGTTAACTTCGATTCTTTGCAATTGGATGGCTTTCGCACGGAGTACGAAGTACAGCTAGGTAAAGCCCTGTCCGTCCTTGTATTGTTGCTCCATTGATCCTATTGTTGCTCCCCTGACTAGAAAGCCATCGCATCAAATTGCCCCTTGCTTGCCACCAATAAGATCTGGCAAACTCGGAGAACACAGGCAGGGTGCCACCAAAACGAGCGCCACAAATTGCTTGTGCGTGTCGGCAGAGGTGACCAGCTTCAGCCGTCCAACAATGTCACCCAAGCAACGCGCAAACCACACAGACACCTTCTCCTCAAGCAAGTGCCTAAACGTGAGAGTTTCTTCGGCGAGCTTCCTCCAACATGAGGGTGATGCGTTCTCGGATTTTCGCATGCTGTCTCGTCCAGTCCCAACTATACACAGTCAGCATCCCAGTTAGATAGCTTGTTCTTGGAACACTCACCCAAGTACACATGTAGCCCACATCATTAAAATCAGTGTCATCCATGAGAATGCGGTCCATCGACCGCTGGATACCTTCATTGCGAATGGTGAGTTGACATCAAAGCTGCCAACACCGAATAAAGCGCAATAATCCAAGTCATTGCCCTGATTACCAGTCGTGTAGCATCGGCAGATGGCAACAGTCATATAGCCGAGGTTGATCACCGCAAGGGACCACCAGCCAGCCAGCATTGTCAAAGCAAACAGGCGTAGCGATGGATCGTATTCCCCGCTTACGAGGCGCAATCGTCCCAGCAAGCCGATTAGAATAGCAACTGTCACTATCTTCATCCAGGCTGTTAGTATACATGTCAAGGCACTGCCATCAAACCTCAGACCGGGAACTTGTACATACCCAGATCAAGTTGATCGAGCTAATGACCCAAGACGCCGCAACACCACCGATCTCGTAGATCGGAAATACGACGTTCCCTGTGGATAGAACGATCATCAAGAGGAGGGTTCTGACGACGGCACCCATGAGGTGTTTTGGGATCTTCCATTCTCCCCGAAAGGTGTAGAAGCGCATTTCGCTCAACCTCCTAAGATGCCAATCCATCTCGTAACGGTCCGACTGTGGATGATTTGGTACGGAGTATGTTGAAGAAGTGTACAGCCCAGTCAAAGTCGCAGATATATATGCAGAGTGCCAACATACCCGGACGGCAGGCAAACCTTGTGTTGGCGACCGACCGGAGATGGCATCTAGACATCCAGGTAGGTCGCAGTTCGAACACTGCAACGAAAGTTTCGTTTTCCTACGGTTCAAATGAACCTAACAGGGACCCAAGCCACAACTCATTGTAGATGATCAGATCTGGCAGACCTGATGAGACCAGTGTCGGTGTATGAACATTACGACGTTTTGCATTGACATGGATATGTCGTGTTGGATTGTGAAGAAATGCGTCCGTCTGTCCGCTGTCCGTTCATATTGTGGTGAGGAAGTGCGGCTTGAACTTCCTGTTGGCGCGATCTGCAGATCGTAGCATCATCTGGTCGCCCAGCACCTCAAACCCGAACTTTTCATCGCCTTTGCCCTCACCCTCGCCGTCTCCCTTGGCCAGCTTTTTCTCAACCGGCACCTCGATCCGGAAAACGGTGCCCTCCTTTGGAACTACCTTGAGTCCCCTTTTCTTGGTAATGACCTCCACCACGTACTTCCGATCGCGCACCACGATGCCTTGAATGCCCACTCTGTCAGGACAGCGGCTCCTCACAACCTCAACTGCAGCGCCGTGAAACTCTGCACTAGCCAATTTCGCAGCAGCGCCGGGGCCGCCCACATAGACATCGTTGCCCAACAGCTCACGAGCATAGCCCAACCACAGCTGGTTCAAGGGCTCGTAAATGCTGTACTTTTGCTCTTCCTTGCGGATGAGATAGAGACCCAAGTCGCGGCGCTCGCGCGACGAGAGGGGCTTAGGCCTTTTCTTCTGCTTGGTTTTCCTCTCCTGGCGGGCTTTTCTGCGGGCAGCGCGAGCATTGATGGTTGCTGGTGGGGGTGACGTCGGGCGGAGGATGAGCGGGCGGTGCTGAATCTTGTCAGAGTAGATGCGGTTGACGCTGTCGGGAGAATGGGCCCTGGCCAGCAGGTCTTGTGTGGTCTTTTGCGCCGAGGTCGACATGTTGCGAGCCGGTGCAGGCGATGGGAAGTTGTCTTTGGGAGAACGTGCTGAAGCTATTTCTTCCAGTCAGTCAATTTTACCCCAGGAAGTTGGACGTGGTCCAAGCTTCGCGGTTGTGCTTCACATGCCACTGCCGTAATTAAGTGCGGAAGGTGGCCCGCTCGCTCGGCATAACATGGCAACCACGGCCAAGTGCACCAATCGCAGCCCCACCTGGCCGATCGCAACTCCATGTCTTGTCCATGTCGCGGTCTCTCAGAGGTTCAACCACGCAAACCCTGGACCGTGACTTGTGACTCTGACTTGCGACATCTCCCGACGCCATCTGTTGTGTCATGCGATTCTTGCTATGGTGTCGCTGAGAAGCAGCGAAGAAGCCGCTTGATTGTCGAACCACCCGACCACTTTCCATCGACTACCGAGACCCCCGATACGACACGACGAACGACACGACGGACGACACGCCATCACCAGTCATGTCGCGCACCAATAAAGACGATGTCGTCGATGCGTCATCGATTACCTCCGCCCCCGATCTCCAGATTCTCGGCGACGAGGTTACCCTCCAACCCAGTGGCTATGTTGAACCGCCAGCTAGAGAGGCCCCCGAGGGCAAGGAGGAGGCATTGATGGACAAGTTTGCCTCGTTCCGCGCCGAACCTTTCCAGTACGGCCCTCCTCTTTCTGGCTCTTCGGCCTTTAATTCTTGGCGCCCGTATACTAACAAGACAATTGATCACAGGTTCCTCCGAGAAGTCTCCCTCTACGTCTCCGGCCAGGGATGGCGGGCCTACAACCGCGTTATTGGCCAGCCTGTCTTCTACCCAGGATTCTCGGAGAACATGACATCCATGGTGCTGTCTGCGCCTCTCCTTCAACAGCGCATAACTCAACTCGCTGAGCACCGCGTCGCCGTCGAGGAGAGAGAAGGCACGCTGCGCAAGGACAGCAAGGATTACACCATCAAGCGAGCACAACGTCTCAATGCCATCGAAACTGGCCTGCAAGAGCTAGCGGAGAAGATGACGAACGACATGATCTGCAAGCTAGAGAGCAAAACGTTTATCCGAGGCGCCTACTATCTTGTCACGCAGTTGTTGACCAGGGCCTATCACCAGGGTATCCACGTATCCAGCGAGGAGGTCTTAAGGCTACGAAAGGTGGCCGAGGTCGCGGCCAAGAAGAAGCAAAGTATTGTCTTTCTGCCGAGCCATCGATCACACGTCGACTACGTCTCATTACAGCTCATCTGCTATCGCCTAGGCCTTACCCTTCCCGTTGTTGTGGCAGGAGATAACCTAAACATTCCAGTCCTGGGACAGTTTCTTCAGCATGCAGGAGCCATGTGGATCCGAAGGGCCTTCGGAGACGACGTCTTGTACACGACACTCGTACAATCGTACATCGATACGCTCCTGCAGGAGGGATACAACTTCGAGTGTTTCATCGAAGGCGGTCGCTCTCGTACAGGAAAGCTGCTACCGCCCAAGTTCGGCATTCTCAGTTTCGTTCTGGATAGTATCTTATCGGGTCGAGTTGAGGACGCTATCATCTGCCCTGTAAGCACACAGTACGACAAGGTCATTGAAACCGAGGGCTATGTCACTGAGCTCCTGGGAATGCCGAAGAAGAAGGAAAACCTGGCTGATTTCCTGTCTGGAGGCTCTTCCGTGTTGTCATTACGATTAGGACGCGTCGATGTCCGTTTTCATGAGCCCTGGAGTCTGAGACAGTTCATTGATGAACAGCTCTCTAAGCTGCCCAGCGTCCCTGCGGGTCTTGACACTGAACATCATCGACCCGAAGTGCGGGCTCTACGCGAGAAGATTCTGCGTACCATGGGCTACAAGGTTCTGAGCGACATCAACGAGGTGTCCGTTGTCATGCCCACAGCGCTTATCGGCACTGTCCTCCTGACGTTGCGTGGACGCGGAGTGGGCAAGCAGGAGCTGAGTCGCCGTGTCTCCTGGCTCACCGAACGTGTTCGGGCCAAGGGTGGCCGAGTCGCACATTTTGGAAACGCACCGCTTTCCGAGATTATTGAACGCGGTCTTGAGGTTCTTGGAAAAGAACTAGTTGGCGTCGTTGAAGGGCTGGCAGAACCTACTTACTATGCTGTCGACCGGTTCCAGCTATCCTTCTATCGCAACATGACGATCCACCTGTTCATCTACGAAGCCCTTGTCAGTGTAGCCATGTACACGAAAGTGAAACAAGGCGGGGCGCCGCACATGCAGGACATCGAGTTTGAAACACTCAAGGCACAGGTTCTTTTCCTGTCGTCTTTGTTCCGTGGCGAGTTTATTTTCTCCAGCGACGGCCTCGATGTCAATCTTGACAAGACATTGCGCGGTCTCGAGACGGACCACGTTGTCCGTCTGGACCGCGATGCCGAGGGCAGAATCACCACAATAGGGCTGTCGGACGAGGAGAGGAAGGCAGGGCGAGAAAACTACGACTTCTACTGCTTCCTCATTTGGCCATTCATCGAGTCCAGCTGGTTGGCCGCCGTCTCATTAATGGGCCTGACTCCGCCGCTGGGCAAAAATGGAGAGATCTGGGTTGAGCAGGGCAAGGCGCACAAGAGCGCACAACTGGTAAATGGTTGTGTTCCAGTAGTACCACCGTTTCATAAAGCTAACGTGCGACTCGCGATGTAGCTCGGCAAAACACTCTATCACCAGGGTGACCTCTCATACTTTGAGGCTGTCAACAAAGAAACTCTCAAGAACTCTTATTTCCGCTTCGAGCAAGATCAACTTCTCCACGTGGTGAGGTCTAAGGACCCCAAGGTTCCTCCTCGCATCCAACTCGGCTCATCATGGCGGCCTTCGCGCGACTCGCAGACGGGCGCACTCCTGGCCGAAGGGAAATTGTGGGACTTTACCGAGAAGATCGCCAAATCCCGCCGCGAGGGCAAGAATCGTCGTGACGGCGCCACAGTTAGCAGCCGGGTACTGCGGCTTACCGACGAGCTGGGCCAACGGTTATTCGAGGAGGCGGCTGAGGCGGAACGCAGCGGTAAGGCCAAGGTGCCGAGCCGGTTAAGTCGCGAAGAGAAGGAAGCTCTGGGCAAGAGTGTCAAAGAAGCAAAGAGAAAGAGGGAGGAAATGGGAGGGCGAGCACGTCTGTGAACCCAATGAGAGAGTGCAAGAAGCTGTACAGTCTATACATTTGCCAGCCAGTCCTTTTTATTGTACAATCCGTGCCGTGGTCCGCTAGCTCTCGATGGACCCGGGAGGACTGAGTATCGGCGTTATCCAACGCCCTGCCATATATCGCACATACACACATGCTATATAGTTCTCAGATATAATCGACCATCTTCTTATGACCAACTCGTCGTCTTGTTTAAGCTCTCTCATCTTGAACACGTCTATTGCTCGGGGTATTTGTTTTTCAAAACTTCTCCGCCTCTTACTCTCCCTTGGCTTCTATAGGCTTGAGGATGATGTTGTCAATCAACCGCACGGCCGGTCCTCCGCTGTGTCCCAGATCCTCGCCCTCACGCGGTGTCTCCACGGGCAACATCTTGACGGCGCCGCTTAGCACGGCGCCACGCGCCGGGTCAACCTCATCCACCTCCAGCATCGTCTCCGGATCCGAGAGCGACAGGTAGTCGAGCTCAAACGCCACACGCTCCGACGGGGGGAGGTCGGCCTGCACCTGCGCCACAGCCGCGACGAAGTTGTGCGCAGCGCCGAGGATGCTCGCCCGGTCACGCAACCCTGTGGACGTGTACACGGCCTCGGCGGTTCGCAGCGCGCCGGGGAGGACGATGGCGACGCCACGACGCCGCGGGCCCAGGTACACGTTTCGGGAGCTCAGAGCCAGGCCGTCCGGGCCGCGGGCCGTGGGGCCGATGACGACGGAGGTCGGGAGGAGGAAGTCGCGCACCATACGCCGGATGACGACGGTCTGCTGGACGTCCTTCTGGCCGAAGTAGACGCGCTCCGGCTGCACGACGTTGAACAGCTTCATGCACACGGTCGCGACGCCGCGGAAGAAGGTCGGCCGGCTAGCGCCCTCGAGCACGTCGCCGACGGGCGTGATGGTGACAAAGCTACCCTTGCTGTCGACGTCCTGGCCGGGGAAGCCCGAGGGGTACATCTCGTCAGTGGAGGGCGCGAAGACGGCCGAGATGCGGCCCAGGTTGGCGCCGTCGTCGGCGAGCTCGCGGTCCAGGGCGGCCAGCGCCGCGGCGTCCTGCTCCCAGGTGACCGGGTAGGACGCGAGGTCCTCGCGGACACCGAACTGCGCGGGGTTGACGTAGACGCTGACGACGACGTGGTGGTTCTCGGCGGCGGCGGCGCGGATGAGCGACAGGTGGCCCTCGTGCAGGGCGCCCATGGTGGGCACGAGGCCGACGGAGCGGTGGTTGAGCACGTGGGGCGCGCGCCAGCGGCGGACGGCGTCGACGGAGCGGAGGACGCGGATGGCCGACTTGGGGAGCGTGGCTCCGGCCGCCGCCGCCGAGGAGGAGCACGCCGAGGCCCTGGAGCGGAGCACGGAGCCGGAGGCGGTAGACACGGAGGTCGGCCGGCGGCGGAGAAGGGCGGGGAGCATCGTGAGCGGGTTGAGAAAAAGGGAAGGAAAAAAAATTGGGAGGGAAGAAAGCGGGAAAGGGGACACGTAATTAATGGGACGGGAGCAGAACTATTGAGGCCATGGCGCGGGAAGGGCGTGACTCTCGTGATGGTTTCTGCCGCGGAGTTTTGGGGACGGGTTTGATTGAGGCTTTGAAGCTGGAGGCCGAGATACGGAGTTTTGGGGTGGGTTCATGTGCTTATCGATAAGAGATACCCTGGACCGCCGATGGAATAAATAAATGCACAATGAAGGGATAGGGGGAAACGGATTGATTATTTCTAGTAAGCAGCTTATTGATACGTTCATGGTTCATTTAAAAATGTCAATTTGAATTAATCTCATTGTTTGTGGCGTGTCCTAGGGCTGTTGCTGAGATCGTTGACATATCGACTCCGCCTGTGTCTGACACACCTAGGACTCGGTTGTTGTTTGACGTGCCAAATTCCACAGAACGCGCAACAATGCTCAGGGAGATTCCATCTTCGCGATACCGATAAAATGAGCGAAGTTTCCTAGGCGATTAATGCTCATTTAGTCCCTACGGCTTTCTGATACGCGACCTTGGCTTACCGCGCAACAGTTGAAGTATTCCTTGTGTAGTCGAGTGCTGCGTTTGAGAGAGCGATTGGCTGTTTTTGGTCTGTATAAGTCAAGTACTTTTTCTACGGTATACTATTTCTGTGGTAGGATACTCTCGCGATCTGGGTCCTTGAAATGCTCTTAATCGAAATCGTTCCTTGGTGAATCTTCTTCTGAACGGTCTAGGATAGCTTCGCTTGATGAAGCAGTCAATCAGTTTAGGAAGTAACCAGCTTCTATTCGAATATGTTTTTTGTATATAGTAGGGAATTATTTGGTGCCCAATTATACCCTTCCAACGCCTTCGCACGTAATCAGTCTACATGGACAGCTTTTGTGCCCACCGTCGCTTATCCCCATCGGAACAAAATCCCACAACCCGGTACCCGTTCTATTATGAGTTTATACTAAGGGAAAATAAATGATGATGCATTGTGAGCCTCAAACAAGCCCGAGACGACGAGGCTTCTACGCTTAGGCCATGCCGCCGCTGAGGTTCTCCTGCTTGAGCTTCTTCCACGGGGAGAGCAGGCCAATCAGCGTGGTGATGCCGGTGGCGGCAATGGCCATGGCGAAGGTCACCTTGAGGCCCTGCATGTAGCCGGCAATGACCAGAGGCTGCTCGGCCTCAGAGAAGGCCTTGCGGATTTCCGTGGCGCCGGTCAGGATAAGAGTCGCCTTGTCGATGCCGGGGGCGTTCTTCATGACGTCCAGGATCATCTGGTTGATGAAGGCAGCCTGGGCGCCGGAGACAAGGTAGGCACCGCCAAGACCCTGGAAGACTGCATGATTGTTAGTGCATGTGCCATAGAGCTGAGATGAGAGGAGAACTTACAGAGCAAGACACCGGTGGCGGCGGCAAGATCCTTGGGCGCGACGGAGCCCTGCACAGCAATCATGGGGATCTGGAAGGCAGCTCCCCAACCGGCACCAGCAACAATCTGGTAGCCGATCCACTTGCCGGTAGAAGTGTTGACGTCGAGGAGGTAGAGCAGTCCAGCGCCGATACAGGCGATGGCCGATCCGCCCAGCAGGAGGTGCTGGTAGTAGCCGGTCGCAGACACGAGACCGCCGCTGACAATGGTAGCGAAGGTGACGGCGATGATCATGGGCAGGTTTCGTACACCACTGGACGTGGGGCTAGTGCCATGGACGGACTGGAAGTAGACGGGGAGGTAGTAGATGGCTAGGAAGAAGGAGCCGGCGAAGATGAAGGCAAACGCGCTCATGACCGCCACGGTTCGCATCCTGATGATGTGGGTGGGCACCATGCCGCGGTCACCTTGGTACCACTGCAGAGCAGCCCAGGCGGCAGAGATAAGGACGAAGCCGACGAGGAGACCGACGACTTTGGACGAGCCCCAGGAGTAGGCCTGGCCTCCGTACTGGACACCCAGGATGAAGGAAACGGTAGCGCCCATGACGAGCGCGATGCCCAGGGGGTCCATCTGCAGCAGCTTCTCCTTGATTGGAGCCTCCTCAGGGATAGCGCTGGCCGGGGTCTGGAAGAAGAAGAGGATGATGAGAGCAGAGACACCTCCGATGGGGAGGTTGATGTAGAAGCACCATCGCCACGAGACGTGGTCAGTGAAGGCACCACCGAGGAGAGGGCCGATGACACTGGCGACTCCGTACGACGCGCCGATGATGCCAGTGAAGGCCGGGCGTCTCTTGGGCGGCGCCGAGAAGGCGATGATGGTGTAGGCGCCGGCCGCGATGCCGGCAGCGCCGACACCAGCGATGGCTCGTCCGGTGATGAGAGCCTCGGCGTTGGGAGCCGCACCGCAGATGACGGAGCCGACTTCGAAGATGACGATGGCGATGAGGAATGAAATCTTGAGCGGGAAGTACTTGTAGATTTTACCCCCTGTGATGATAGTTAGTGTCGCGGCCGGGTCAAATGGGGCTATTCAGGTTGGAAACGTACAACTCGATTGGAAGGCTCCGACGGTCATGAAGAAGGCTGCACCGTACCAGCCGACCTTGTCGAGACCCTTGAACTCATCGGTGATTTTGGGAATGGCAGTAGCCACGATTGTCTAGGAGCAAGAAGAGTTAGCACGCGTTGTCGGGCCAGGGACTGGGTCGCATACCATGTCAAGAGCCACGAGGAAGATGCTGAGGACCAGGGCCAGAACGATGAAGAACATCTTGAATCCCGTGGGGTACTCGGTGGTGTCGATCTCCTCATCGAGGCCGTCGAGGGTGCCATCGCCGTCGGTGGTGGCGCCATCGTCCTGCTTCTTCTCGTTGACAAGGTCTTCACCGCGCAGGGTTGAAGCGGTAGAGACGGGGCGTTCCTGTTCCTCGGGAACCTCGAGGTTTGCTGGTGGCGAGCCCATGGTGATGGAAGTTGATGGGTTGTTCGAGTCCACGATTGGGGTATCCTTTGTTGTGATTTAAGCTATGAAATAAGCTCGTCTGGGGCTGAGAGACAGATGTTTGACTGGGCGAGCAAGGCAGTTTGTGATCGGTGGCTGTCTGTTATCTGATGTGGGATCTGAGTCTCAACACCAAAGGAGGGTGCGAGGCGGCGCCAACTTTATAATCAGAGATGATATTGGTGTCTTGGTGCAAGTTGGCAGCTGTCTGACTGTACTCGGGGACTTAAGCGGGCCCCATAACGCAAAATCCGATGTTCAGACCCGTCAACGTGTACATCGATAGGCGAGTTGAAGGGGCATAACGCTTTGCGGAGCGGAGCTTTGGTGTGCACATCTCAGACTCCACACACCAAGGTCCGCTCTATCTTGCCTATACAATCTCATATCTCGTAAGCATAGTCCGCACATGGTCGGCAGGCGTTGGCCTTGTTGGGATAAGCTTCCAGCCATATGCGTATATTGGATGAGCCATAATGATGGGAGTGATGAGCAGCATGGGGCCCTTGTCTTAGCGCCGACAGAACAGCTCCAAGACGTGGTGGCTTGACGCCATTCGACGAATCCCGGCCACTCAGTCCGCCGCAACGGACAAATGACGGGAATGCCAGACTGGCCAAGAGGGCGTGTTGGCATGGGATGTGGAATTCATTGTTAGAGTAACCGGTGAGCATGACGAGGAGGTGGTAGCATTGTTGTTGTTGAGGGGGTCCTTTTGCCCACGGCCACGGATACAGATGCAACGTGCGGTTGAGGCTTATCACGACTTGCAGTGAGATGACATCGTTCTGCCCGCGGCGTCGTCCTCCCTCTCCTCTCGGCCGGGAGCGTGACGGTGTAGCATAACGACTTGGCGGAACCTTGTCACCTGGTTCGTTCTGCCCTTGTTAGGCAACCCTTTAGGATTTTTACTCTTTGTCCGCCACCCTCACGGGGCCGAGTGTACTGCGTCCCGCATACAACATGGCGATGAACCATGATGATGATGAGTGACGGTGACTCATTCATCCGGAGGTCGCTTGCAATGGAATTCTCTTTCAAGCTGCAGAGGTGCGGGAAATGACCGACAGTTGCTGGAGTTTAGATGGAGTTATGGCGGAGTCTGACTTGAGTGAGGCCAGATGAAGGCGGCGTGAAGACCCGACCACGCCCGGAGGATACGGACTTAAGGCGGCTGCCTCTGCGTGTCTTGACACAAGCTAAAGATTTTCTTGCGCGAGTGAGACTCCTCACCGCGTTGCTACCCAGCACAGCACATGCCCGACGGTTGTGTACGAAGGTCCTCCAAGACACAGCCCTCCCAGGCTGATGAAAAGAGTCCAGGCCTCGGTGGATCGCGGATCCCCCAGTAAAAACATGGTTTTGGTTGACAGGGTCTACAAGTGGAAGATCTTGGTGGATTTTCTTGCAGATCCCAGGGTGCGTTGTCGGTAAGTACCGTGAGAAAATAGTAAAGGCTACGGGCGGAAACAGACGAGAGCGGGCAACGGAGTTGTTCGACGTCGAGAAAAGGCAGCATCCAAACTCCGCAACACACGGGAACGGAACGCGGACAGCGGAGGAATGGAATGGCGAGCGAAGTTTAGGGCGCCAAATGGCGAGCGCTGACCAAGTGGCACACACGTTTGCAGGCCGTCGTCCCGATGTGAACCACCAAACCACGTCTAATGCCCCGAACTCTGACTGTGTGTGTGTCTCTGGGCAGAGCGTGGTTGGCTGCTGGGCGCTCCGTGGCTTGGTAGCTAGGCAAGGGAGGACGCCGAGTGCGTCATGGACCAGGTTTCGTGCTCGCAGGATGCGGAAGAAGTGCGTGAGAAATGCACTTTGTGTGGGAGCGCTGTCGGATATCTTTGCAAACAACTGTCCGACAGCCAAGACCTTGTTTTGGTGGTCCGTGACAATCACGCGCTACGGGACGGGGGCCTGAGGTTGTCCTTTTGTGTCTGCCTGGGGCACCAAGGAAGCAAGGCATCGAAGGAAGCCATCGCCGCATGAGCCAGGGTGGGCGGCCACATGGAAATGCAGCCACATCGGAGCGGCACGCACACAGCCACATCTCACCTCACCATCTCTCACCCAAGCCTCAACGAGATCCAAGCCAAGTCAATACAAAGATCGGCGAACCCGACCGAATCTTTAACTATTTCCCCCTTTGCTCCCTTCACCTTTTTCTCAAGCAGTCACCGTCCTCATCTCCCCGCCTTCATGACTAATCCCGGATCTGGCCCGGTTGCCATGACCGGCTCCGGCTCCGGCTCCTCCATTCTCATTCTCCCACTTTACGTCACAAGAATTGGCCCAAACAGGGCTTAGTTGGGCCGCCGGCCGTGAAGACGCCGTGAATGCTCGGCGCCGGCGTTGGCGCATAGAATTGGTGAGCCGACTTTGAACGTGAACAAAAAAATCGTTAAGCTATTGGGGTTGAGGCGTTGCTACGTTCTATACTAAAAACGCTTGACATTAAAGGCAAAGCCAGGTTGCCGCCCAAGTCAGACTGCGGCTACTTTACAATCCTTTTTCATTCCAGATTATTATCCTTCAAGGCTTTTCATCCCAACTCCCAAGGTGAAGAAGCCATCGACATCAGCTCCCATAAACGGCACGACGTCAACGCTCCGCAGAGCCTCATGCGCATCACCCCCCACGCCGACTATCTCTCCTCCCCCGGTCACGCAACGGCCCAGCGAACTCCATATTCATGAAACAAAAACAAGGGGAAGCCGTCGTGGGAGAACCGCAACAATGGGCGGGCCGCTCCCCAAACCTTTCCCAGAACAGGTAATGTCGTGCAAATGCTCCCATCCACTCCAATGAATCGAGCGTACATGGCCGGCTTCCCCTCCTCCTCCGCACTTTGCGATGCCGGGGGACCGTTATTGTGGAGGAGGCGCGCCGGCGGCGGCTCGGATGTTGTGGGTTCGCCCCGGAGCGTTCGTCGACACATCCGTTCACTAATGGATTTGCCCCATAGAGGAGCTTCATCCATCTCCGCTTGATTTCTATTTATTTTCTTGTCGCCTTCTTCAATCCCCCGACCTTCTGATGTTTGCCGTCTTCCGTCCCACCGTAGCTCTTTGCCGAAACCTCGCCTCCAAACATCCGAGCTTCAAAATGGCTGGTCTTTTCGTGAACCTTGAGGCGCCCAACGGTGTCAAATACTCCCAACCCACCGGCCTGTTTATCAACAACGAATTCGTCGCAGCCTCGTCGGGCCAGACCATCGTGTCCATTGACCCAGCGTCAGTCGCTCCGACCCGCTTCCCATGCTGTTTTTCGCATCTCTGGCTAACGTATGTAACTCCTCTGCAGTACCGAGAAAGAAATTGCCGCTGTCCAAGCAGCAAGCGCCGATGATGTAGACAAGGCCGTCCGCGCAGCGCATGCCGCGCTCGTCAGCCCCGAATGGAAGCAAATGCCGGCTGCGCAAAGGGGACTATTGATGCACAAGCTCGCCGAGCGCATTGAGCAGCAGCAGGAGATTCTCGCCACATCTGAGGCCTGGGACAATGGTACGTCTCTTGACTACGTGCCCACAGCCATGGAGCATTTCTAATTATTTACCAACAGGCAAGACTTATGCCGACGCCCTCTCCCTCGACATCGTCGAAGTCGTCAACGTTATTCGCTATTATGCTGGATGGGCCGACAAGACCCACGGACAGACCGTCACCGCAAACCCCCAGAAGCTCGCATATACCATCCGCCAGCCCATTGGCGTCGTCGGACAGATCATTCCATGGAACTTCCCCCTCTCAATGGCAAGCTGGAAGATTGGCCCGGCTTTGGCTTGCGGAAACACAATCGTTCTTAAGGCTGCTGAGCAAACACCTCTAAGCATCCTGCTCCTCGCCGCTGCCGTCAAGGAAGTTGGATTCCCTCCCGGTGTCTTCAACGTCATCAATGGCTATGGTCGAGAAGCGGGCGCAGCCTTGGTAGAGCACCCTCTCGTCGACAAGATAGCATTTACTGGGTCTACGGCGACTGGCACTCAGATCATGAAGATGGCTGCGCCAACTCTCAAGAACATCACCTTGGAGACAGGAGGCAAGTCTCCTCTTCTAGTCTTCGCCGACAGCGACCTCGAGCAGGCTGCGCGGTGGTCGCACATGGGAATCATGTCCAACCAGGGCCAGATCTGCACGGCCACGTCGCGAATCCTCGTGGAAGATAGCGTCTACGATGACTTCGTTACCCGCTTCCTCGAGACGACCAGGACGGTTAGCAAGGTTGGCGACCAGTGGGACCCCGAGACCTACCAAGGGCCTCAGGTTTCCAAGTTGCAGTACGACCAGATCCTGAAGTATATTGAGATTGGAAAAGCAGAGGGCGCGCAGCTCCTCGCCGGCGGCAAGCCCAAGGATGTCAGCGGCAAGGGCTTCTTCATCGAGCCCACCGTCTTCGGCGAGGTCAAGGACACGATGCGCGTGTTCCAGGAGGAGATCTTCGGCCCCGTCGTAGTCATCAGCCGCTTCAGCTCCGAAGAACAAGCCCTCCGCTTCGCCAACGACTCAGCATACGGCCTGGGCGCGGCCATCTTCACCAAGGACATTGAGCGGGCGCATCGCTTGGCGGCCGAGGTGCAAGCCGGCATGGTCTGGATTAACAGCAGCCAGGACTGCGAGCCGGGCGTTCCGTTTGGCGGCGTTAAGCAGAGCGGCATTGGACGCGAGCTGGGCGAGGCAGGACTGGAGGCCTACAGCAACATCAAGGCGGTGCATGTTAACCTGGGCGCTCGCATTTGAACGGGCGGGAGCTGGTGAGGCTTTTTTTCCTCGACCACCTTGGACTCGGCGCTTGGCGTAGGCAGTGTTGGAGGGTTTATTTGAAATAAATATTGCAAAGACATTGAGAAATCCTCTTGGCACTTGTTTTATGATTTTATTCAGCCAATACCACGAAGGTTTGAGGTTCGCTGTGACAGTTGCGTGTTAGTTGGCTGTTGGTGTTGTGTGGCTCAGCAATACGCACTCGGACCGGCTTACGCCCGAATTATGCGACGTCATCTCTCTTCATACCGAGCAAAACGACGGAGCACACGACACTCATCCATATATGACAGCTTTTACCTCATTTCGTAGCTACTAACCAACAAGAAACAATTCAATATGGATGGAAACAAGCCAGGAGAAGCGGACTTACCATCCTACAATGACTCTGCCAACAATACAGTCACCGTCGATAACCAGATCCTCGGCCCAAGCACCCTATATATCGCCGGTCGTTTCGTCCACTCAAACGACCCGCAAGCACCGCCCTTGTACGAGTTCTCGCACTCGGTCGGCTTCCTGAGGGACACGGACCGCAGCGTCAAGCTCGAGCGGGTAGACCACACGGTGAGAGACCACGACGGCACGCCGCAAGTGCAGTCGCGCAACCGCCACCTCTTCGACCTTAAGCACCCGACGGCGGGCGAGTGGCCGACGTTCGAGTACCACGCCGAGTCGACGTCGCGGCGCGCCCTGTGCTCCCTGGGCATCAGCACGTTCCGCCCCAAGAGCCGGCTGCTGGGCGGCATCGGCAAGGCCAAGGGATTCCAGGTGCACCGAGCGGTGCGGGGTGCGGACCGGCGGCACGAGGCGCGTGAGGTCATGTTCACGGCCGCGCCGGCGCGGGACTCGGCCGTGGGGTTCGAATGGAGCGACGGCGGGGGCCGGTTGCTGGCGCGCGAGGTCGAGACGGACGATCTGATGAGTCTGGTGGTGACGGCCGAGATGGGTGCCGCGCTGCGGGATGCGCTTGTGGCTGCGTGGGTGATGCGCGTGTGGTGGGAGCTGGCTAAGGGGAACTATAGGACGAACCGCTGGGACGATGGTGAGTGCTTGGATTCCGCCTGAATCTTGTCCTCTCTTGTCAGCAGCGAGTGGGTGGGAGTAAGATGGCACATGCTGTGCTGATGGCTGATGACTTGACTAGCGAAGCGAATCCTTGGGTCGAGGCATGCAGAGTTGAACGGGTTACGAGGGTAAGTTTGCGACTGGACTAAAAGTTTATGGATACTGGGTGCTAATAGAGCATATGATAGCGGCCCGATGGCAATGTGACCCGTATCGGTCTTCCTTTGCGCTGTCTTGACAAGACTGGTCAAGCTCGACATCCAGGAGTGTGTGAAGGCTTCAAACAACGCCCGCACAACTCAGTTATCCGAACCCTAGATTCCGCCTCCCGATGTGACATGACCGGAGCAGTTCAAAAAAGCCACCCTGCTTCCTTGTCTGCGGAGTTGTGACACACCAGATCCCCGACGAGTTCTAGGACGACAACCCTCTCATCTCCATGCTAGGGGATCCCGTCTGACGAGGCCCGCATTCCCTGTATTATGCCACGACACAACAGGAAGCCTTGGGAGTAGCCACTAGCAAAAATTCCTTTTAGGCTCAATATATGTCCCATAAGCTGACCTTCCCGTCCTTGGCCCCGGCCGCGACCCAGTGCGTTGTCTTTGCTTGCGCTATGCGTCGATCCTTGACACTGACGGTACCCCTCGCCAAGACTCCCGTATCTCGATGTGTGAGTGCATTTTCCGGCGGATCCGGGTCCTCGGATTTCTGGGTGGTTTCCGAATGGGAAGCGTCCTGGTTTGAAGATGGTACGGTGCCAGAGAGATCGCTTGGCGCCGTCAGATCCGAGAATGCAACCGCGTAACACCCTACCTGGTGCCACTTGAGGACTGCAAGCTCTTTCATAGTCTTGGCCGAGTATATTCTCACCTTGGAGTCCCAACCAGCAGTAGCAAAGATCCGGCCGTCGGATCGCAGCTTGAGGCTTTGCTGGCCTGAGTGCTTCGTGTTGACAATCTTGAGAGGGTCCTCCCACTCTTTCAACACTCGACCAGATTGGCCGCTGTGCGAGGGCGAATGTTTCAACCCAGCGGATATAAGCGACTGCGGTTGGGTTGGCTCGTCTTCAGTTATTTCAACCACTCTAGCGTTGTTTTGCGGGACGGGGATGGTTTCTTGGCGGGTAGTTGGAATGGGATGCTTCGCGATGAGAGAATCTGCCGAGGACGAGAGGAAAAACCGGTGTTCTGAATCAACATCGAGTGATAAAATTGGTTGTGAGTGGGCTTGGGAGCGATATGTGGTGATCCACTCCCCGTCAGGGCCGAGACGATGGACGGATGCGTAGCCGTTTTCGAATGCGGCGACGAGTGTGACGGCGTCTTCATGATGGAAGAGGGAGAGACACATGGCCATGCCATTCTTCTCCCCGGGCCTAATAGTATGGATTCGAGTCTGCGTGGGCAGGCTGTATATGTCGATCTATATGTCAAGATTAGCGATGAAGCCAGGGGGCATGGTTGGCATCACCCACGGCTTCAGACGCCAGGGTATTTGGCACTGCGATGAGGATTTCGGATGATTCATTCATGTGACGTGAGGTACCCGAATTGGCGGCAAATGAACAAAAGTTCATCGTGTTGACTTCGAGGAGATGAAGGATCCAGGGCTGAGGACGTGGTGTTGGAACGCTCTCAACGGGTAGGGTCTTGCTGAGATGGTCCTCATCGCCCACGCCGAGTTTCCAGACGATGAGCTTATGGTCACGGCCATGACTACCAATAGTCAGTATCAAGCGCCGTATAAAAAACAAGCAATTAGCCATTACGTGATGATCTTGTCTCTGCCCCAGCCTTGCACGCCGAGGATGGCGCTCTCATGCGCCTGCCAGACGGCCTTGGGCCTCATGATGGTGAGGTCCCACACGACGACGTAGCCCTCCGCGTCGCCGGTGACCAGGCGGGTGTTGCCCCTGACGAAGGTTGCCGAGTGGACCTGGGCCTTGTGGCCGCGGAGGATGGCCTTTGGCGAGGGCGCTGCGTCGGCCATTTTTGGCGATGTTGGCTGGTGGTGTTGCTGGTCAAAGGGATTTAGGAACGGACGGATACGGTCAAGGCATTGTGAAGTACCTCCGGAGCCCGTGACACTTGAATTTCAACTGATGGCAATTTCAACTCATCCTTAGCTGGCGTGATTGAATTCTTTTTGTCGGCACTTTGCTGACAGTGCTCCAAGAGACTGATGGTGATGAGTTTGTTCGAAGCATTCAACGAAAGTGGCCGCTGATTGAATGCACTTCTAGTTTAGGTTTAGCGTCCGTCCCGTCACTAAACCCACTTGAGTCAGGTGACTGACAACTGGCTGAAAGAAGGCATCGGCGACAATCAGCTAGTCTATGTTGGACATGTTTCTAAATGATTGAATCAAACGCAAGATCTTGCGAAGTGCTGTTTCGTTGTTGTATTCTCCAATAGCTGTGGGACGTGTCTTAGTGCCAGCTTTGTTCTTCCTACCCCGTACCCGGTAGCCTGTGCCGAATAATTTTCCACCATTCCCATTCACGCCTGAGACGGGAAAGGCTTAACTAACGTTGGTATTCTAAGCCTGGTCACTAGAAATAACTGCGTAGATGAATTGATAGACTGATTCAGTTTGTTTCTCCTCGATTCCCCTCAACACAACTCTGGAGCCTCAGGGCTTAGGAATTGGAGATGTCGCTAAAAGTGACAGGTCGTTAAACTACAGGAGGTGGCACGAAGCCATGTTTCTTGAAGTTTGTCATGCTCATTAAACAGCTACAGACCCGTCTTACAGTAGGCGTCATCGATGATCAAAGCCGCCAATTGTTTCGTGAACGTGACTGAGACAAGCACGCATACACTTCTGAACCCGAGGAATGGCCAACAGCATGTTCTTTTCCCTCGATCTCCAACCCTTACTCACAGGATCCGCCTTGTTCTCGCAGCCCACCTTGGCGTTTCATGATGACCTCCTTATCCGTAAGCAATGAGACTTACAATAAGCCCACGAACTGTAGTACAGTCGCAAAGCCGAACCTCTTCGTGCAGATACGGGACGCCGACCCGACGAACATCGATCAGTGGAACGGCAAGTACCTCGCCTAGACGGACAGCCCGAAGGGGACGCCATTTCCAGAGCCAATGACGTTAAATATTCGTTGGCTTTGTAGTGATGAGGTCTTGTATGAGCGGTTGTTAAGAACGGGATGGGCGTACGAATCAACGACTGAAGCAACTCCAAGTCGATGCTCGGGATACCAAACGAATGGGAAGCTCGTGGGATCCCGCAAGTTACGCCGAGACGGAGTCGCATGTCATCAACATGTGTGCTTAAGAGTACGGTGCAGCGGCATTTATAAAAAGCAACTGTAAGCCGTGCCGCCGTCCTCCGCCGCGCTCGTTAGCAAGACTTGGACTTGGTTGAGAGCCATGACTCTTTTGATATCGCGAAGCTTGCCATCCCCCCCTTGTATTAGTAGTGTGGTTCAACAACATGGGCATGCGTCTTAAATCTCAACGCATCGGGAGGCGCTGAAGAGGATAATTCCGAAAAGAAAAATGCAGCACAACCAGAGCAAGGCAACGACTTTTCACTTTAAAATACTCACAAATGTTATTGGCAAGATTGGATGCTGAGACGCAAGGCAAAATCGATGGACCGGAGACTAGTGAAAGATCCAACATTCTCGACCGTCTCGTTAATCAATCTGTCGCCATGGGGTGACCTCCAGAGTAACCTTAATTTAGACCAGGCCTCTGAGTCAGGTTCTTCCTGTTCATCCCAGACTGCGTGTTTTGTACCCAGGCTACAATGTGACCAAGGTCGTGCGACCACCTGCGTCGTCGATCGCCAGAGCCAAGCGACCCATTGACAGCTAAATCTTGCAGCCCGCCTAGTCCCAAGCCATGTGCGTGAATGGGGATATTGGTGTTCCGGCGATTGTGTACCGCCGGGAAACGATTGGATACGGCGTTTCTGTCAAGAATGGTGTTTTCTGGGGTTGGGTGGTTCATTGCGCGGACGGGAAGACGGGCTCTGTGATTACTGAGTGTCCTGCTGCAATACAAAACACCTGCAACTAAACAACACGGGCATCCGGTCTATTTTACCCAGCCATCACGGATAATACCATGACTCGGGAACGAAAACACCGGCAAAAGAACATGACGAAATGCCGCCTTATACGAGTGCCGACTTCGGGTTCAAGATGCGACGCGGCCAACACCAAGCCCGCCACAAATGTCGTGCATCAAAATAGTCTGCATAATCCACCCGGGGCGACTTGCACTGTACGAATACAGGTCCCCCAGACGCAATTCTGTCTGCGATTCCCGACATTAGTGGTTCAGATTAATTGGGACATGCGCCTTGGTTTTCTTGTGTCGCCCCCTCCGCTGACAATAATACAAAACCTGCATTTTCTTCCCGGTCCTGGAGGGGAGAAACAATCGCCGACGCCACATCTTCCCGTGTGCCTGCGCGTGCCCGAATCACAGCGTTTGCTCGTTCGACCGGCGTGCGAGTCTCAGAGACATTTCGACGCCCACTCTTGGCCCAGCTCGGTTCCCGGCGAGACAAAGGGCACTCGACGCCCGGCTATTGGAGGCCTGTCTCGGACGCCCCCAGCTCATTCTCTTGCCGTGGTTGTTCGGCCCTGTTCATTTTGTGTTGCCCATGTCCGACGGTGGGGCAGGGTGCTTTTGCTGTCCTCTGCACTTTGCGAGCGGAGGGCATTTCATGTTGTTGCTGAGATGCAATGCAGCCTGTATTTCGTAAGGCAGCGGGTAATGCAAATCAAACCATCCCCGTGAGTCTGTGGTCTTAGATATGGGCGGCCATGGCCGTGGTCGCATGACATCCAAGAGCACGGCAGATTCGCCATTTTGCATCCGAGTCTGATCGTAGAGCATTCCCTTGCCCGCTCTGGTCAACTCCCCTGAGCTCCTTATTTACCACCCAACTGCTCTCGCGCCTGGCCTCTCTCCAACGAGGGCCGGGCAGACGACGGTGGCCTCCTTCCAAGTCCCCGGGAGCATCATCGTACCTGGTCTTGGCCTCGGTGCGGTGATGCATGACGAAGAGCTCGCGAGCAAACAGACGCCGCCGCCGCTACAGACCTGGAACGAGTACCCCCGGTCGCAGTATCTCCTCCAAGATCCATCTCTTCAACATGGATGCCTGGAAGACTCGCCGTCGAAGCGCCAGAAGCTGGCCATCTTCCCGTCCGGCTGGGACGACCAACCTAGCGTGCCGTCCGACCTGCTGCCCATCCCAGCGCCGTCATCGTCGACCAAGAAGCCGGTGGCTGTAACGTCATCGTCGCCGACGAAGGCGAAAAGAGTGCGAACCGGCTGTCTGACGTGCCGCGAGCGACATCTCAAGTGCGACAGTAACTTTGCTGGCGGGCTTCAGCTGCCGGCCTTGCCCGACTGCTTCAACTGTCGAAAACGCGGCCGAGAGTGCAAGCGAGGCATACGCCTGAACTTCCTTGACATCAATGTTCACAGCCTGGCCTGGGTGCCGCCTCCAGAAGACTGGGCAGGTACGTCGTTTCGACTGTCGAGTGCCTTGTAGTTGTGTTGATTTGGAGTTGACCAGTCCACTTCCTCGACGAGTCTCGCGATATTGCGTCGGAATATCAAGGGGGGCTAAGTCGGTATGCCCCATACGATCCTGAACCAGAGGTTTCTGTCCAACCTTGGGACAACCGCCGGTATTCGATAACTCGAGGACAGTCCATGATGTATCATGTCAGTGCGCCGCCCGTTCTCACCAGCTCGAAGGGTGCAAAGCCCACCAGCCCGCACGATGCGTATGGCTTCACGTTATCACCTGTCGCAGATCTTTGGGGAAGTGACAACTTGGCAATCCTCGGGGACCATTCCTCGCACTCGAGAACAACCAGCGACGCATCCAAAATTGCCACTCCCTCATCCTCAAGTCACTCCAACACTCCGCACGGGGCGCTGCCGCTCCAGCACCTCGTGACAGTTAGGAGCAAGCAACCGCCTCGACGACGGAGCAACGCATCGATGGCGGTGTCGATGATCCCACAAGCGACAGCCACAACACGGAACGAGATCGGATTCCCCATCGACGTCCCGCTGGACGCGCCGCTTCAGCTATCCCTGAGTGAACCCCCGATACAAGACCGCCTGTGCCTCACTACCCTCGAAGAGATCGGATATATGCAAGTTTTTGTCGAAGAAGTCCGGGTATGGATGAACTGCTTCGACAGAGAGCAGCACCTCAGTCAACTCATCCCCTTTTGCGCCCTCAACTCCACGATGCTGCTTAACGCTTCCCTCGCCTGCGGCGCAAAACACCTCGCTCTGAACTCCCCAGATAAGAGCGACAAGGCACTCTACTACTACAACACGGCAACGTCGCAACTTCTTCGGACCTTGCAGAACCCGGATCGGGACATGGCAGAGTGCGGGATAACCGCGGGCGTTCTCAACTTGTACGAAATCATGTCCGAGAAGCCTGCGCATCGAATGCGACATATAGGCGGCGCGCGAGCCCTGATTATCGAGTGCGGATGGGACGCAAGAAGTCCCGGTATTGCAGCCGCGTGCTTCTGGCAGAACATGACCATGGAGGTGCTGATATGCCTCTCGGCGAACTGGCAGATGACCTGGAACCCCGACGACTGGGGACTGGATCTCGACTTCGTCAACGAGGGCGACGACAAGCTCGGCTTTGATCAAGACGAGGCATTCGTGCATAGGATCATCTATATCGTTGCCAGAGTCGTCGACTTTCGCAAAACGACTCCGTGTCCTGACGAATGTTCTCCTAATAAGGATCATAACTGGCTAAGAAAGCGACTAGGTCAGTGGCAGGAGCTGGAGCGACTCTGCAATCGATGGAACGACCGCTGCCCGAGAACGATGCATCCGTATGGCTATATGAAGGCCTCCAACTCTGTGCATGATTCGGCATTTCCGTGTATCTGGTACCATCAACCCGGGCTCGTGTCATGTGCAAGATCTAACACCTGTGTACGTAGGATGATCAAGAGCGCCGCGACTTTCAGCCGTTTGTTCTATCACACGGCTCAGTACATCCTCGCCCAGACTCACCCTGTTGAACAGATTCGGCATTCAGACGGGATGAGAGCCATTCAGATTCACCACGCGCACCAAGTTTGCGGCATCGCAGCGTGTACCAAAGACCGCAGCGTCGTTCCAGCCGCGATTCGCTGTCTGGGCGTCACCTCCGTCGCCTTGTCCGAGTATCGAGAACAGACAGAGGCGATGGGGATCATGGAAAGAATCAGAGCCCTGGCCGGAGGGCATCTTGGCTCGGTCGAGCTGGAGTTGAAGAGAGCCTGGGGCTGGGAACCGAGAAGACTTCCGGCGCCGTTGTCCAATAGCCACCAAGTGGCTGGGAACCACGCGATGCCGCCGCCGTTGCGCGTGCCTTCGATGATACAAATGGCGGACACGGGCTTATCGACTCCGATGGTGACGAGAGTGCTGACGCCTCCTGGAGTTGCTAATGCGCCTGTGAATCCGTTGAGCTTCGCGGACTTTAGTCTGCCGAACCATCCGTATCAGAACTGGTATGAGCCGCCGAACAGGACGGGGCATGTGGAAGAGTACGGTTGAGGATTCGATTGGTTGTTTCTGAGGATAGATGCGGAGCTGGACATGCGCGTTAGAAGGTCAATATTCACATATGAAGGATGATGCAAGAAACAAGGAACCGGGCTTGCGGGTTTGAGTTATCGGCAGGTTTAAGCCGAGTAGGGATGCTTTAGGTCCACCTTTAGACAAGAAGAAGGTGTGTTCAAAGAAAGGCTTGATATATCATGAAGAGCCGTTGCCCTGGTTGAAGTTCATACTGTACCCGCCCGACTTCTCATCCTTGACCATCTGGAAGTTCTCCGTGCTCAGCCCAAACGGCTTCAGAATGCCATTGCCCAGATCCTTGAGCTTCCCCCACATCTCGCCCATCTCGCGCTCCTGGGCAGCCTTGGTGCGGGGCGGCAGGTCGCGCAGCTGGGCGCGGACGATGCGCATGTCGGCGGCGCCCAGGTTCGGCGTCGCCGCCAGCGCGCGGTAGTCCTCCTCGGCGCCCGAGAGGTTCTGCCAGCCGCCGGCCTCGGAGCGCGCCCGAGCCCGGCGCATGAGCGATTTGGACCGGATGCGCTGGATGTCGGCGAGGAGGGCGGCGCGGGCTTCGTCGGCGGGGGAGGGCGGGGGAGGAGCGGATCGCGTGGCGCCGGAGCTGATGATTTCTTCCTCGACGTCGTCATCGCCGTCCTTGGACTTAGCCTGATCGTCCTCCGTTTCCTTCTCGTCGGATTTGCCATTGGCGTCGGGGTTCAGCCGGGGATCCTCCCGCTCGAGCTTCGCAAGGCCGTCGATGGCCTCCGTGGCGGACTTGATGGCATCCTTCCAGTCTTCCAGCTTCAGGTGACAGGCGGCAATGTTGCTTTGGATGACAGCGCGGGGGTAGAGAAGATACTTGGGACACGAGGCGATGGCGTTGCCGTACTTGTCGAGGGCTTCCTGGTACTGTTTTGAGGAGAAGAGAGCGTTGGCCTCCGTCTTGGCAGTGTTTGATTCCTCGAGGAGGGCCTAGGGAATGTTAGATGGCGGGGTGAAGACTGTGGAACAAAAAGCGTAAGATGAAGACGGGGGATCAAGCTGAGGCGAAGGAGAGGGTGTAGCTCTCCAACAAAACGGTAAAGGAGGTATATAGGAGAGATATTGATCTGAGAAACTGTGATGACATACCGCCTCTTCCTCCGGGGAGAACCTCAGCTCCTCGCTGTCTGCCTCGTTCGTGACAGCGTCCTCCTTCCCCTTACCCTCAACCTCTTGTCCCTTTCCCGTGTCGTCCTTTCCTCCCTCCTTTGAGCCCGTTTTTGCGTGCGGTTGTGAAGCCATCTCCTGTGTAGCCGCCCGTCTACGGGGACGCGTGTCTTCTAGTCTCCTTCAACAGAGGGCCCCCAGGTTGCGGACCTAGGAAAAGCGTACCTAGAGCACGTATTCAAGCTAGCGGTTTCTGCTTCAAAGAAGACACCGGGCGGGGCTCGTGGTGACTTGCGGTAGCGAGCGATACTGGTTGTGAGGTTGAATGAGGAAGCTTGAGAAATTGCTTGGTGTGGTGTCTTTGTGGTGCCCACGTCATTCCGCGCATCTTCCAGTCGCATCCACTCCTCAGCTGCAACCGCTACAGCGCCCACTAACCTTTAGTGGAGTTGGCGGGGAACTCGGGAGGTTTTAGTGAGGGGCGTTTCTGGGTTACAGGGCTCGATGTCCCACTACATCGGCGTTTCGGTAAGTGAGGCTACCTCCGATCTTCCCAATTCGTCGGGATCTTGAATTAATATTCAGGCATCTATCTGTTAGCCCAGGGTGTTTTGGATTAAATTCTTGAATTCCTTGAGGGTCTGTAAAGTGTGGCTGAGGCAATATCAAATCTCCTTACTACCATAATACTAAACAATAGGAACAACATGTGTCCACAATCCAGATCCCAGCAGCTCGGTGTTGTCCAGCGCCGTCTGAAAGAGCATGCTCAACAAGATGCATCTCCATACCAACATATCGTCAACAGTATCGTTGCTGGTTGCTTCTTCTGCATCTAGAATGGCCATGGTGGTGTAGCAAAGGGTGATGGATCTGCACATAATCACTGTTGTATCAACACAATCCAGCCACTGATCCACCTGCCGAAGTTGTAATAGAACAAGAAAGCGGAAATACTTTTGCTTCTCTCGTTGAAGGGCGTTGAACCACGACATGAAACCCTCCGTCCCACGGAGTAGCTCAAAGCATGCAGACAGGACGACCGTAAACCCGCACAGTCTTTCTTCGTCCAGCCACTTTATTTTGATGCTCGTGGACTTTTCTATGAAATTTTGTTGAGAGTTTCTGCCAATATCACCCTGGAGTGGGCCTGGTAGTGCTAATGCGGAGATGGGATCCATCTGAAGGTTGTTAAAACGTGGGGGATAGTCTGACTCTATCCAGATTGCGTCGCCATTCTTCAGGATTTCTGGAACAGCGCGTTCACTGATTAATGAGAACAGACGCCCGTTTTTGGGACTCGACCAAAACTTGCTGCTCAATGAAAGTGCTGTGAGGGTTTCGGAGTGCGCAGGTGAAGGGACGGAAAGATGGATGGAAGGTAGTCTGGTGTAGTCGCAATAAAAAGCCAAACTATATCGTGGTTGTCTTTTCGGCTGAACAGGTCAACTGCCTTGCACAGTGATTTACCCGGCTGGCAGTCCTCGGTGTGATTGTGTCTCCTGGTCAGATCTTTCTGGACCCGCAGTCGGCTGAAAACGTCGGCAGTAGGTCTGTATCGAGAGGATATTGAATCGCTCATCCCCACCGGGGAAAATAAATGACTGACGTGTAAGCGGCCACGACCGTGTTGGATGGCCTCGACAAGCGCTTCCACAGAAGGCGCGCGCGGATCGGTGTTTGTGTATTTCGAATAGGCTCCGACGTTCCCCAGGTTTGGATGCTGCCGGAAATCGAACTGGAAGTCGGTTCCCGTGATGACGGGATATAGAGATTCGGCACCGACTCTCTACGAAGCTCAGGTACCGATGGCCAGGTGGTTGGACTTGCGACGGCCTTTCCCGGCAGCCGTGATGGCTTGGAAGATTGTAAGTAGGGCGTTCGGCGGCGGCGAGAATGGCGATGGGGATGGTGAAGCCGAAGGTGATGGGGTCCCAGTCGAAGCGGTTGCTCTCTTCGTTGGCTTGATTCTGAACGGCCAGAAGCAGTGACCGCAGTAGGCAGTCTGTCGAGTTTTCATCTTCCGGACAGATTGAGTAGCCCTCTTTGATGATTGGACGCACACGTTTGTGGCCTTTGACGTTCCATCCAGCCAGTTGAAGAAGGATACATATCCAAAAATACAAAATACCTCTGGCGACCTAGACTTTGTAGTTGGAATGTTTTACCTACCTACTAGGTGCAAACCGTGGTCGAATGCGGTGTGTACCTGGTCGAAGAACGTACATCCACGATCACTTCACACTAAGAGAGCAGGTATCTTTACTTGAGGTATCACCGGTAGTGAGAAAGCTATGTGCTCGGGTTCCACAATAGCTGCAGCTATGAGGGGCCTCAATGCGTGCGCTTCTGGGCTGAAGGGTTCTGATGATATTGTACACCGTGAATGAGTTTGCGAGGCATCGTCGGACGTACGAATAAACCCGGGTTGCAACTATTGGTATTTTCTAATGGGAAAGAAGCGGTAAAGATGTATTTCCAGCCGCGGAAGATGCATATGCACACTACTAAGTCGGATAGGCCAGGCCGACAGTATCACATGCTTCAGTTCTCATGGTGTCGGCGGGCTGCAGCGCTACTACCTATGTTAGCGGGCTGTCAAATGCGGTGTCGCATATCTTGCATACGTTAGGTAAGTCAATGCATCTGTTAAATAGAAACCTCTGACTGAATTTTTTTCTTTCATCTTCCCTGACAGTGAGTCAAGCTGTGGTGAATGTCAAGTTTTGGTCCCTTATCTTATCACATCACTTTCCCTTAGTGTGCCTTGCCAAATCTGCCCCTCCCCCGCCACAAATTGCCCCTCCTCCCTCTTCCCTCCTCTCACGTCCCTCCACCAACAAATCCTCGGGATTCTCCTCCACCTTGGTTTTTGGTAGTGCTGCGCGCTGGGACCTTTTCCTATTCGATTGGATCGACAAGGGCGCTGCTGCTTTGGTTCTCTTTGTTCCTTCTCCGATCCATCTTCGCCTCCGCCTGTTGCCTTCCTCGTCGCAACTTCGCACGCACGCGTCCTTAAACGACCAGCCGTTCAATCTGCAACGCAATGGCTCCTCGAACCGAGTACGTTATCGCTTTCTCCTTCCTCTTTCTCCCGCGAACACACGTCGCTGACAATGGCTTTGGTACAGCTTCCCGCCCGTTCGGGCCTGTCTCTTCGACATGGACGGGCTCCTGCTCGACACCGAAGACACCTACACGCTTTGCACCAACATGATCCTGGAGAAGTACGGCAAGGGCGCTCTGCCGTGGTCCATCAAGGCCAAGCTCCAGGGTCGTCCTGGCCCTGCTGCCAATAAGCTGTTCCACGACTGGGCCGACCTGCCTATCACCGCCGAGGAATACGTGGCCCAGAACACCGCCCTGCAGAAGCAGCTGTTCCCTAAGACGAAGCCGCTGCCAGGCATCACCGACATGCTCGGCCACCTCGGTCGCACTCGCTACTGGGAAGTCAAGGACGGCGCTGCTGCCGAAGACGCTCGGGCGAACGGCCGCGATCGCGAGGCCCATCGTGTGCACATTGCGCTCGCCACTAGCTCGCACCTGGGCAACTTCCTCGTCAAGACGAACCACCTCCAGGAACTCTTCTCCGTCTTCCCGTCGAACCGCCGTGTCCTTGGCGACGACACCCGCCTGCAGCCGGGTCGCGGCAAGCCCCTGCCCGACATCTTCTTGCTTGCTCTGAAGACCATCAACGACTCACTCCCTGCTGGAGAGCCCGCCATCAAGCCTGAGGAGTGTCTTGTCTTTGAGGACTCGGTTCCCGGTGTCGAGGCCGGTCGTCGCGCTGGCATGCGCGTCATCTGGTGCCCTCACCCCATGCTCAAGCAGGAGTTTGCCGGCCGCGAGGAGGAGGTCCTTGCTGGACGCACGGGTGAAGCTGGCGACGTGGACCTGCACCAGCTTGGCGAGATTGGCGACGGCTGGGCAGAGTACATGCTCAGCCTGGTGGACTTTCCCTACGAGAAGTTTGGCATGGTGATCCCTCCCATTGCGGTCGACGACGAGCCCTGCATGAAGGAGACGACCACGGAGGCGGTTGCAGTGGCCAAGGATGCTTGAGCGCTCGATTCACTCGCGCCGTTCGCTGCTGCTGGCCGATGCGATCTCCACCAGTAATCACAGGCCAGGCAGGGGTTGGCACTCAGGTGCGTCATTAATCCTTGGTCCGGATAAAGGAAACGGAGTGTAATGAACTGGAGGGAATTGTCGAACGGATGGATAGAAGACAAAAGCAAGACAAAAAAGACAGATCGGAATCAGACATAGAGCAGTTTGGGCCTGGTAGACGCTTTGGAGTTTAGACGCTTGCCTTGGGTGCAACTCGATTAGACGGACGCAGATGTACACAGACAGACACAGAAATGAGGCCATGAAACATGTAACCGGATTTACACGGAGCAATCCTCGCATTAACACATCTCAGCCCCAAATCTCCCCACGTTTGATCGATGTGAGTGTGGGGAGATGGGGAGATTGTGAGATGATGCCATTTCGACGCGCGACCACCACTCACAGTACACCACAGTACCGACTTCACATGCGTTGGCCCAGCCCGCACGGTAGGAATCGTGCCATCTGACGATCCCTCATCCCTCGACCCTCGCCCATCATCCCTTAGTCCTCGGACCATAATACCGCATATACCATATATCGTCCATACATCGCTGCGGGAGCTGGCCTCCCACTCACACGTAAACACTGCAAATGAACAATGGCCTCCATCACATCTCTGCCATTGCACCTGGTCTCTGATATTCTGTGTATGCTGGGGAACGTCGAGTATCTGCCCGCTGCTCTCCTCAGCAACCGCATCTTCTATACAGCCTACTTGGACACTCCGTCTCTGGCCGTCGACATCCTGCGTCTGCAGCTCCCGGACGACCTTCTCACCCTCGCCCTCGCCGCACACGCCTCCCAAAAGTCCATCCGCGAGAAACACGGCGTTGACACAACGCAGTTCCTGACCGAGTGCTACGACAAGCCGTTCAATGCCCTCGGCGGCCAGTTCCACCTCCCGCTCGACGACGCGCTGCAGATCAGCCGGCTCGACGATGCGCTGGCGCAGCTGCGCGGCGACTTCTGCGCGACCACGCTGCGCAAGCTGTATGGCCTGAGCCGGGGTGACCCGATGGCTGCCGCCCTGTCCGCGGGGGAGCTGTACCGCGTATCCCGGGCGCTATATCGCTTCCAGATATACGGGAACCTCTTCCTCGAGCGGGACGAGGCGTGCAAGCCAAGTCCGGCGCAGAAGGCGCTCTTCTTTGGTCGGCATTCTCCCTGGGTGAATGAGCAGCTGGCCTGTATATACGATTATCTCGAGACCCGGTTGACTGGTGGTGCGTTGACACTTCCATGCTTCCTGTGGTAGGACGATGCTTTAGTAGTGAAGTACCGAGTTCTGACATGAGCTGCTTTCGCAGTTATGCTGACCATCCTGTCTACGACACCAGCTTGTCGGGAAGTCATCGTCAATGGCTTCCAGTGGGGTGGAAACCTGACAGACTGGCTGGCAGAGCGAAGCCAACTCTTCGAAGAGCAACGCTGTGTAAGTCCTCTTAGGAACTTCGATGAACCAAATAGATGACTCGCAGAGAGCCCCGACTAACATCTCCGGCAGCTCTCCCTTGACCTCCCCCGCTTATACAAGATCCTCCAATCCTCCACCTGCGAAGAGTGGCAGGCTGCCCTCGAAGAAGCCAGCAACCTCTGCCGGAGCTGTCTGGAAGAAGACCTCAACGCGTTCAACCGCGGGAAGAAACCAGACCCCGCGCACGGGGTCTGGCGCGAGGAGGAGATGGACAAGCTGGCGCTGCAAGTCGACGCCGACGACGCAACGGACGACCACCCGCGTAGAATATGGAGCAAGGTGTACTACGACCGCATGCACGGGCGCTTCCGCTTTGGCGAACATGCGTTTTCGGCGATGCGGTTTGTGTATGGGCTGCGAGGTGTTGGGTATGTTATGTGGGATGGGGAGCGCATGCGGGAGGAGGTGTGTAAGAATACGGTGGCAAAGGCGTATCGAGGGGATCCTATTTTCTGAGATGTGAATGAGGTCGCGGCGGCTTTGTATAGTAGGTGCACCATCTTCAATGGGTCGGGACATGGGATCTCTGAACATGGTTGGATGTGGGACTGCGATGGAAGTTGGTGGGATTTCTAGCATGGGGTTGGGCATGGACTACGATGGGTTTGTATTTTGTCTTTTGTATTGAATGTTGGGAAGACGGTTGACTATCTAGCTAAGATCGTTGCCGTGTTACTTGTATGGAGCGAAGTGGTCTGAATATTGACGCCGGAAGAGTGGTATGGGCGGCTTTGATGTATTCGACGAGCAGGTCCCGGACACCCGATGAGCCCGAGCTGCTTGAGGGGTTTTGGCCACTATGAAGAAGAATGCCAGACTCGCGGGACTATAACTTTGTTATCTGGCACGAGCGAGAGCTGGAGCCCATCGACATAGTGACGTGGGCGTCGCTTCACTCTCTGTGCCTCATTCCGTGAGGTTGCAGCGGTTGCTCCGAGGGTATCTGGTGGAGAGGAGTGACGGCATGATATGGATGGCCTAGAGATAGTTGACTTCAAGAAGCGCCATTCTGACGCATATATACGTTGCCGCGGGACGAATCCTTAAATGAGATTGAGATGTACCGATCCAGAACAGCAATCAGTTGGTCTTGGGGCAAGAGGCGATAAAACCTGAAGCTCGATCTCAAGGAGGTCGTATACATATATATGTTGTACTGGGTCGCAGACATATAGTGAATGCGAAACGCTTGCACACCGGGCCAGTTAGGCCACACTCTCCGGGAGACACAGAGTCTGTGGCATCAGTTGTGATTTGTCTTGCCCACCAAGTGCTTCGCGAGGGACCGCATGACATCTTCTGTCTGCTGTCCTAGGGCGACTTCCACTCCCGTGAGGAAGAGCACCGGGAACGAGTGGTGCTTTGGTGTTTCTTGCCCTTCAGCGCACCGGTTCGGCGCAGGAGGCGAAAGAAGCAGGTGGAGCGAACTTGTCTTCCTTGTCCATCAAGGACAGGGACAGCAGGCCCACGGAAATAACTCCTTGCAGATGTCTGCCGCAACGTTGTATAAAAGTGCAGCGAGAGGCTCCTCAATCGTGTGATGTTCAGGAAGTCCGCCAGTCCATGAAATCCACGAATCCATGTCACTCAAAGTCCCTCTCAGAGAGACATGGGAAGGGTCCCCGGTTCCGTCAGTCGCTCAAGACTTGGCTCTCATCGACCAGTTCTAGACACCCCAATTCTCACGGTCTATTCTGAGTAGGTCGTAGCCTGTGCGTCGTGCCATGTGACTGGAGCGATCCATTCTGGGGGTGGCGGGCCATTGCTCCGCCAGGTCCGTCGTCTTGAGGACAATGCTCTCACGCCGGTCATTCGAGGTATTAGGTCGTTAACGATACCTCGTGGAGGACTTCGGGTCAAAGGGGCCGGTCACTGAATATATAACACTGTTCGTTGATCTGTGACTAGTGCAGTATTAAGGATATCTAGTATGTGTGGACGGCCACGCAGCGAATACATATCTCTCTTCAGTCATGCTGATAGAGTCGGATAGGCCGTGTTGCTCGTGTGTATCAGAAGGTAATTTATAGTAGGACGCCCTCTCCTCGAGGTGACTTCGGAGACATCGACCGGATGAAACCAGTTCAGTTTCCGAGCAGAATATAGTATCGTTGGGCATCGTGACATCCGGGCATGGACGACATATCATAGGACCATGATCGGCCGCCTTCCTCAAACATGCCCTTGAGAAAGTCGGGGCAAATGAATGTGAGCCTGCAGCTGAATCTCATGTTCCGGGCGGCGACAGAGGACCGAGAGGTATGTCTGCGTAGCATGAGGGCCATTTGCAATGACTTGTCTCTTCGTCAAGAGAGGGATAATGTATTGTTGCTAGGATCGTATATGCTCTCAGTCGGGTCTGGGCGTTCGCGGCGAGCCACGACCCGGGCACGCAAACATCAAGCCAATGCCCCGGGCCCTTATATATCAAACACCCAACTCGTTTTGCCCAATCCGAAATCGACTCCGGCGTCGCGATCCCAGAACTCACGGGCAAACCGACGATAATACTCCTGCTTACAGGAGTCGAATCGTCTTACTCGTTTGGAGATTGCGAGCTGCCGGTGTTCGAAGGGTGCAGGCCCTTTCCACTCCAGTGGTTTCCATTCCCTATCCTCATTCTGGGCCTGACCGAGGAGTGACGGGGAGACAGCAAGCCCCTATTTCTTTTGGTCTGGGGTTCTGTCCACCTGACAAGGGTATATATAACACCCCAGGGATCGTCTGGATATGCTCACTCCATAATAGACCGCCTCAATAAAGTGGATGACGATGGTAAGATTGACCGCGCAGGTGCCGCGTCATGTCAATAGCCGAAGGTCCTCATGGAATGTCGGGCTGTTGTCGACACGTCGCGGGTATATACAGCATGACGAGGAGTGTTTGAAGCCGAGCAGCCAACAACGACGGACTGGTGGCAGACTGTGACATTGTGGAAGATGTCCGACGGAGCACGTTGCCATGAACGCACAGGGGATTGCACCATTTTCGGGTTGGGACGGGTGAGAATAGACGCGTAGTATACAGGTCCTTGGGGCTTTGCAACCGTTGGATCTATGGCAGGTGTCATGCAGTGTATGACGGAAGAAAGGAACATATGAAGACAGGTGCTATGCTCGAGTGGAATGCGTAAGAGACGTATATTCATGCGTGATCAGAACTGCCGAGCAAACCGGGCCAGTCGTGTTCCCTTGCGGTGGTACTCTCTTCTTCGCGGCCTTGTAAGCTTGACACGTGGATCTGGTCCTTGATGAGTTTGCCGATTTCGTGGCTCGTCTTGGGACAGCCCGTTCAGGACCATGTCGACGATGGGCATCCGTCTGCCACGCCCCCAGAACAACATGCGTTGGGTTCTCGGCAGCCAGAGAGGTTATACTCCCCCCACTGCACACGCATATGGTAGGTGATACCATGATCCAGGCCCATGAGCTGTATGCATCCCAACAGACAGCGCTGGCATGTGATAAGACGGCGAACTGCACGGCTGGTGAATCATCGTGATCATCCAAGAACGCTGTAGGTAAAGTCTTCCCATGGAGATATGAGGCGCTGAGACTAGCTGACCCGAGGGGATTACTCTGATGCCGGTTGGGTTGGCGTGAAACAAGGAAATGCCACGAACTCGGCCCCCGGTCCAGGCTTCCCAAGGTGCTGGACCGTGCGGCAAATGTATCCGCACATTTATGTAGTGTTGTGATGCTCTTTCTCGTAGTGTCGTAGTGGTTTCAGGATAGGTCTGACGTATTGTCAGGGCACATGGGCGTACCAGTTCTGCGAACGCTTGGAGGCGGGAGCGTGTCCATAGTTTCGGTTCGTGGATAACTGCTGAATCTCCTCTTCCAGACAGATGAAGTCCGACATGAGGCGTCACTGCAGCTGCAGCGTCCCATTTCTGGTGGAATCAAGACAGGCCCCGTCCATCGAGCAGACAACAGACTTGCCAGTTGGGACACTGGCCTCTCTCTGAGCCGGCCGGGTCTTCACCGTCTGATCTGCCCCAGCCGTCTGAGAGCGGTAGTCGAGTCCGCAATAATCTGCGCGTGAAGGTTGCCTGAGTTCATCAGGATCGTGTTCCGGGAAAGGGACACGGAAACCTGTTGGTGCCATCTTGAACTGGAGGTAGAAACCAAGCAGGTCCAATTTGAACCATTGCGTTGGTAATGACTGACCTGATGGAACGTGGAAACCGATCAGGCCAATTTAAACCACTCTGCACATAAACAGGCTTCCTACGGCTATATATACCGCGGTCGACTCATCTTGGAAGATGCCTCCGCTTGTTGCGGCTGGATACGAACCCGACTTACTCCCGGACCGAACTTGTGGCAGAGTCGAGGCAGAAGTGCTTAAGAGCCAGTGAGACAGTGAGGCCACTCAAACACACGTTTAGGTCGGCGGGGTGGCTGTGCCTTGTGCTTGATGGTCTTGCCGGAATAGCAGACCAGCCGCCATCTGGTATTGGATCAGGCATGTCGCTCAAAGCTGTGGCCGCATGCAGCGACGCCGGGCTCGGAATGTCGAGTGCGTGGCCTTGGAGTATATAATGGGTGTAATGGTATCACGAAGAAAGCTGCGGACGCCATGCCGTGCGAGATGGGCGAGTATATACAAGGGAGGGATGACAAAGGTGCGCCTGGGTGGGAAACGGGGCGGTGCGTGTTATGATTCGCGGGCCAGCAGAACTTTGTTCCCGTTCCGAGGATGACCAGTATAAGTTACAAGGCAGCTTCGGGTGGATCGGTTTGGCTCATCGGGGATGAATTCGATACAGGACAACTGAACTATTTTGCTGATTGGTGCGCTCGCGACGGGCGTTCGCATCCGGGAACGCAAAGATTGCGAGGACGTTCGGCGTCTCGAGGGCTCTGAAATGGCAGTGTGCCGTTCGACACATGTCGCTCACCGTTGGCGGTGCTATTGTTGAGGATCCGGACTCAATTCTGACCGTGCCGCTCTGGGTTCGTCTGGATGATGTGTTATCGAGGCAATGTCGTAGGCGCTCTGCAGCGTCGCCCGCCCGGTATATACGTAGGTGTGTCTGCCACGAAACCTCGAGTGTGAAACGAGCATTTGGGAGTCGTCGCCCGAATTAAAAGCCGCGTCCACCACCACCATATTCTCGGCGCGTCGTCGCAGCCATAGACGGGGGAGTCAGGGGTGAACTCGCTTCCAGCCTTCATGGCTCATTGGGCGACGGGCCCTTCGGGAACGATTCCAGATCACTGAATTTCCAGAGACCCGTGGTTCCCGTTGAAAGCCTACGCGAGCACCCAGCGTGCGTTCTCAGACTCACGAGGATTTTCGCGCAAGTCTTGGCGGTCAATCGAACTGACGGCGTGGGTTGTATATACTTCGTGAATCCAGAGCCGCTGGATGTACCGTCAAGATTAGGTGCTGCTGTGGCACTGCCCTCTCGTCTTTGCCACGGTATATACTGCCGGGGAAGCGACAGAAAACATGACTTGTGCTTGGACGAGGTCTTGGGGAGGAGTGGAAGGGATAATCAAATCCCAAGTGCCGGATCCCAGGATGGGGAGGGACCGGGTGTCAAGAATGTTGCCAGGGGCTCTTGCAGCGAGATGGGTCTCTCATCTCCCCAGGGCGATGTGTCTTCAGGCAGAAGACTGCCAATCCGGTCTTGACAGCTTTGCCGAGGCCGCACGGTTTCGCATAGTATAAGTCGTCGTCGCTTCATCTCGGAATGCCAGGCCGCGCCGAAGTCACCGCACTCGAATTTCCAATCCTTTTTGTGCTTCGGAAACTTGAACCGGTGATTCTGGGTCGATTTGACTCGTATCCACGATCGGGATGGTACTCGGCCAGGGTAGTATATAGTTATGGGGGTTACCCATGTTCGCGGGCGACGATCGAGTTGTCTCGACGTGTTTGCCGCGTCGGGCAATGAGCGTCAGGCGCGGGATGGATCCGTGGTTACTCTGAGAACAGACAACGCGAAGAACTTCGAGTTCGTCATCTCCGAGTCCGTCATCTCCGAGTCTAAGTCTCTCGGTCAGGCCTCCCGCTTTCGACTTTACCCAAGGTGAGGTGGGCGGTCGTGGGCAGTGATGATGCATTGCCGATCAATCCAGAACACCGACCGTTTGACAAGCACGGTGAGAGACGCCATGCCAAGGCAGCATTGTATAAGTCAGGCGTTGGTGTGAGGTTCGATGATCCAGCGGATGGGAGCCACGCAGTCGTACGCGGGGTTTAGGCCTGTGGCGCCCACGAGGGAGACGAGAACGAAGTCGGTGGTGGTGCGAACACAGTCGGGTTGGCGCGAACACAGTCGGTGTTGATGAGCGACGATATATGTGATCCTCGACATCGGTCGGACGTGGGTGGAAAAAAGATTTGGGAAGCTCGTGAGACGACAAAGTTGAGGGACAACTTTGAAACACCAAGGCCACACGGCGATGTTGTATGCGATGTTGTGCGTTCCACAAAGATGTCCAAGGCCAAGTCGGAAGCCCTAACCCTAATCCTCTACCGAGATGACGGGCGGGAGAATACCTTCGGATGGGTATATAGGCCTGCCATCGTCGAGGGTGACTGCAGTGCGCATCGTGCGGCGAATGTGCATCGTCTTGAAGATTGCTCGAACAGCGTTCCTGCCGAGAAGAGTGCCCCAATCGAGCTATCTTACCATGGCCCGGAGAGGATCAGGCGAAACAATCTATAGGCGAGACTCGTCCTCATCGAAGAGAGCTTTAAGGGCGGCGATGCTATCGCTAGGCTCTTCTTCTTCTTCCACATTATCCTCTTCGCGGTCTTTCTTAGGGCGTGCGAACATAGCGTGGGCAGGGACATGACGGCGACGAGTCTCAGACCGATCGATATCACGTCTGGCTGATCAAGGTGATGAGGAAGGGAAGACGGGACGATTGCCGTCGTTTGTTGGGAAGGCGAGACGACTCGGCGACATAAAGGGCAAAGAACGATGGTTGGGGTGCTATAGACAGAATGATTGGGTTGAAGTGCTTGCTCAATCATTCAGTCAGACGCCGGGTGAGCAAGCAATTTTTATAGACGGACGACAAGCCGGCTGAGATACTTACATAAATCTGTCAAGTGGGTGGGAGAAGTACATGAAGTCGTCACTGTCTACATAACAAGCCGTGGAGCGGGAACGTTTCCTCGCTGATAAGCCAGTAAGTGGTCAATTCTGAAGACACGCCTGCAAGCTGCCACAATTTCTCCGACCGTCTGCGAGAAAACGATCCATGAGCGAGTCACGTCAATAACTAAGCGAGCGTGCTTTTTAGTCAGCTAGTATCCGTCTAGTCATGACGACACTGCTGCAAGCAACCCGCAAGTCACGAGAATGAAGCCGTCGTTGTGAGACGGCACGATGGTCTGAGAGCCGGCCGGTCCCAGAATAAGCCAATAAACGAGTCAGTTCGTATCAGTAAGCACGGCGACAAGCGGGCCAGAGTCGGGAGCCCGCCGTGGAGCGGGCCCGGTCAGACGGCAAGACAGCTTGAGCGGGACGGTGTTGACAAATGGTGTAACGAGAAGAGCCGGGAAAGCGGGAGCATCGCAGAGACGTGGACTTGATAGGCAGAAGTTGTTTGCAAATGCTCCGGTCCATCTCCTTTTTCACGGTGTCAGATTCACTGTACCAAACGTACTGAAGATGCCGACTCTGTTACTGAGGGTACCACTTCTTACTGGTAAGTCATTCAAGAGTTCTGTTTCGCGATACCTACCACTGACACTGTCCGGCTGAAAAGCTCTTATCCGGCATCCAGATCTCGATATTCGTGTCACTCGACGTCACTGATGATGACGCCCTCGACGGTACTGTTTCTGGGTACCAGTAACACCAGCTTGAGCTCTTACACCTTGCACCCTGCCGTCATCCACTCCGCGATCCGAAACGAGAAGACGGTTGTCACCAACGGCTATGTGTTCTCCGCTGGGCTCGAGTTTGAGCAGGGTCAAAGGTCATTCTCAAGTGAGACATCTTGAGCCTAACTACTGGGCCCTCCGAGTTTGTCCAGTTGTCGGGATTGACTTGCTCAGTGCCAAGGAGCAAAGCTTCTTGGGGGAGTCTGCTGCTTGGGGGAGTCTGCTGCCTGGAAAGACGGCCACTGTTTGTGAGTTCTTTCTGTTCCTCAAATGAGAAATAAAATCCTTTATTGAAATGCTCAACGTAGCCTGTAATCACTACTGTGAGTGACTTGTCTTTTACGCGCGGCGAGTAAATGGTCGCATGCGCACTGATTCAGTTGCGTGTGAAGCGACGTCCGTCAGTGCATGCTCAATCCCAGCAGTCGACCAGCCGCGCCGGTCAATCGCGACGAACATCAACTTTTCCACCCTTCTTCGCAAATTCAATCTACCCAATTATTCCTACATTCTGTAAGAGAGGTTCTCATCCGCTAACCGATTTTCTTGTTCAGTGCACGAGCCCAACACTAGACATGCCGACTTCACCCATCATCTCCTTCGACACCCCGCGTTCCCCATTCTTTCTCCTCACGAATCAAAGCGACGAGCTTCCACCACCATCTACACCAACAAAACTCGTACGATATGACAGTAGCTGCGCATTATGATGATACCTTGTGGTGGACGCATGTGACGATGAGGATTGCGACCTCCCCACCCGGACCAACAATGGCTGGCTGTTCGACTGCCACTTCGACCCGAAACGATTTTGTCGCTCACCTCATGTGACCGCGCAGTACTTCAAGTACCTCAACATGCTTCGATCTAGCGAAGAAGAGGTAGATGACATCTATCTGGAAGATTCCTGCGACTGGTTGGTCGAACATTTCGGGGCTCTCATTACTCAATTGGTGCCGGCTACTGTTCCCCTACCTCTTCCCCGGGCAAGTCTCATGCGCTCTCGACGCCACGGATGACCAGCTACAGCAAACTCGACTAGACGGTACCCAAGACTACGTCCGGCCCGCACCGTTGCTCAAGGCAGACGACGACTTCGTCAAGGATCTTGATCAGTGGACGCAGTGCTACTACTCATCAAAGATCGAGATCTGTTACGATCCCCCCCAGGGTGTCCTCGTGAAGCCCCAACACGAGTCATTGTCACTGGATCAGACGGCCTTACAGTAGAATGCTTCTTCAAGTCGTTCAGGGTTCATCCAGCAACCCACGCGCAAATACCGAGCTCATAACTCACTGGAAGATCATGACGGCGGATATTCCCCCTCCACCACAGGTACAAATTTTTCGTATCTATGGTATCGTGCGAGACGAGAGTGGGATCTTGGGCATGTTTTTCTCATGGATTGACAAGAAAGGCGTGTTGTCGAGGCGTCTGGCTGAGGAAAGTCCGATTGATCTACGGCGACGATGGGCGTCTCAGATTGAGGGATCAGTCAAAAAGCTTCATCAAGAAGGAATCATCTGGGGGGATGCAAAAGCCGAGAATGTCCTGATCGATAAGAACGATGATGCTTGGGTCATTGACTTTGGGGGTAGCTATACGCCTGGGTGTATTGATCCGGACAAGGCTGGTAGCGTACAAGGCAATTTGCAGGGCTTAGGGAAGATCATGGAGATACTTCTTTGACAAGGGCCATTCAAGAGATTGCGTTTGATACTGATTACAATAATTTAGGAAGTTTTAGAGTCGCCTCCCCCCAAGCTATGCACATGAGGAAATGTTGACTCGCATACTTCCTAGCCTTTATCCAGGTACCTCATTATTACTCAAGCCAGATGCTAGTTACCCTCATATTCAGACCCATTGTCGCTAGCATCAATTCATCTTGCTCTTTGCGAAAAAAGGTCCGTCACAGTTTGGGTTGAGTCTTTGTAGAAGTACTGTCAGCAGTCGGTATCCTACTAAATGTTCCCTTGAATCGTGGTATTAACTAAAAATTATGAAAGCTATCTACAAAATGGAAATTTCCTTCTGAAGGCAACTCTAACTTGAAGGGAGATATCTATCTGGCATCCACGCTGAGGGGGCTCTGCGCTAAGGAGGCTCATGTCAACGCGTCACATGCAAACTTAAGGAGGGTTGTGAACCCCTAATATAAGTAGAAGGCAGTATTCTTATGATTGTTTAGAAGGCTAACTATAAATCGATAATTTGGTCTGATGGTTCATAGAGGGATGCTAACTTCCTTAACGGAGATAACTAAAGCTTTATCTAATCAGGCATCTAATTAATATCCACGATTTCATATGCCTTGTCCCCTTTCTAGCTAACTGAAATCTTTAATAGTCTTTTAAAAAGGTCTTTAAAATTATTGTAAGTGTTTATCGTTCGTTATACGCGAAGTTAATAAGCTAATCCCACTAGCTAAGGGAAATCAAGCCTTCTGGGATGTAGGTAGCGTAGGATTTTGACTTCGGCAAGTAATACGTGAGCCGCTTTGCGATCCGGGGCAGATTCATCTGGTCGGTGTCTATCGTTATCTTCTTGGCCCCATCGCCCATCTTGTGGTTGCGATACTCCCTCCGTCGATTCGCATCGGGGGCTAGCGGGCCTGGTTTCCCCGAGACAGTGGCGCGGATGGCGACGGCGGTATTTTCCCAGTGGGTATGACGACTTCGAGTCAGACATAGCCATATCCGAGTCATGTATGAGCCGGATGTAAAGACTGTGAGGGAAGGCGTAGGGTTTCTGCTGGATCCCTGGGTGGGGACCCTAACTACCATCTCGACATCGTCACCAAAGGAAGTGAATGGAGGGCCGGTCATTCCGTTTCGGTTCTCTGCGATTGAGGACCGGGACGTATCCACGTCGACTTCCAGCTCTGGGGAACTCAGTAGTCGCGGAAGGCCTCAAAACTATACTGACTTGGCACCATCGCCTGGCCAGGATGTTGACACCTCCTAACTGCAAAGCTCCCTAACACCTGTCGCTTAGGTGTGCTTGGCCTCCGTGATGATAATGGTCATTTCGCGGAGGCGTGGCTCCGGTAGGCTAACGTGGAACACATTGTGGAGGCGGCTGTACTTATCGGGTAGGGCTAATCGGTATGCTTGTTTTCCGATTGTCTCTAGCACTCGGAAAGGTCCGATGTAGCGGGGGGCTAGTTTTTTCTTTTTTTTCTCCCTAGAGCTTGAGACTCCTTGTTGAAAGCCCCACGAGGTCCCCTTGTTTGAGGGTGAGCGGAGTGTGGTTCCGCTTGTAGCTCTTCGCCGACCTCGTTCGCGGTGGACGAGGTCCTTGGAGAACTGCAAAAGGGTGGAGCGAAAGCAATGCATGCACCAGTTGCATGTGTCGCGTATGGCGTTCGTCCTTTCTGTTGGGTTTCGCGTGGGCATCTTGATAGTTGGATTGATGCTACTAGAAGGAGAAGACGTGCGATGCAAGAGAGGGAACAGACAAGATAGGCCACTGTGTGTTTCATATCCCATACTTTTGGAGTATGGTATTCGGGATCGATGGCGATGTTATATATAGCTCAATGTCGTTGTGGTTGCGTTGTGCTTGACTCCGAGTTGAGAGGTAGGGGATCCGGGTATTGGTGATGGCAGCACCAAAGAGTAGCATGGGTGTAGTCCCGATGACTTTCACTGTCCTTGATTTCCCAGGGAGCTCCGCCAGATATGTTAAAAAGCTCTCAGGGGACTTATCAACTGTGTCGCAAAAGGCCGTCATCAGGCCAGAGTTTGGGAAGTTGTATAGAGCCAGCGGATCTTGGAGACGTCTGGCGGGACGTTGAAACTCTGTCCGGTCTTCCGGTTGCCCTCGTCGCGCGGGTCCACTTGCCGTTGTTAATCGGACCTGACGGGGTGTAGAGAAACGAGGTCACGGCCGCCGAGGCCGGAATTTGAACGTCCCCAGGAAGCCGCTGCAGGCACTTGTAGTCGAATTGACTATGCGCCTTGGCTTCGAGCTGTGGCTTGTAGTCCGCAGGCGAACGAGGACGAATGAGGTATAATATAGAAGTGCATGGTATAGTATATGCCTCAATACTAATCGACATTGAATGGTGATGGGCAGGGTCGAAAGTAAGACGATGATTTGTGTCCGTCTCCCAGTGTCTTCCACTGGGTCTTAGGCGGAGAGATTTCATTGGTGTTCTCGAGGTCGTAGTCTGATATATATATGTATGAGGGTCTCACTGATCAAGAGGCAGCGACGGGAGCGTCGCAGGACGGCCACACTCCATCCGTTGCTATAAGACGGGCGGAGCTGATAATGGCTGCGACTCAGCTGACCATCTCAGCTGTCCGACAACGACCAGGACGTCATGGTCCAAAGCGGCTGGGCAAGGTCAGCTGTTATGGAAGTAGAATGGCATCTCTAAAACTTACCCGATCTACCATAGGAGGCTGACAACTCTCGATCGGGGCGGTCGAGGAACTGATGGCACGGATCAGAAAGCCTCATGACAGCCCCAACACCAATGAGTTTCCTCCATTTGGTTCGGGCCAGGGCTTTAGCTGTCCTATACGAAGCCGGAATGTACTCAGATTGCCGAGTTAGAGTAATGTAGTGCCCGCTAGCTAGCATGAAGCCACCCAATGAGATGAATGAAGGAGTTCATATTCGATATGAGTGCTTGTTGCTCCAGGACGAGGGTGCCGACATATGAAGCAGCAGCGGAAGTAGGCCATTAACATACCACCGTCTGATATGACTGGAGGTCAACGCCTTTTGGCAGGAGGTTAACAATCGAACCCAGTGCTTGCAATGCTGGCAGGATCGTTGATTCATGCCCCTCGAGAGGATTATAATATATAGGAAATGGTACTGGGTGAAAGAAAAGACAGGTTGGAGCTTGGTGTCATTCAGAACGAAGAAACTGGATTCTTGGGAGCCTTTATAGGTTGAAGCCAGTGGGTTAAGGGCAACGATTAGAATGAGACTCTCAGCTTCAGGCTGGATTGCTTGTCTGACTCAAGTGCCTTCGCCACAATCAGTTTGGCAATGGCAAGCGAAAGGCGCACACATATGACAACACCGATGACCTTTCACTTGCTCGTTTCTACATCAAGCAACCCTCAGTGTCTTTGAGTAATTGATCGCTTGTGTTTGGTGGCCAAATTCCCCACACGCCATCGCGTACGCCTGCAATCAGTACCACCCAACCGCACCCCGATTAATGGGTAGTTTCAGAATAAGTATTCCATGTAAAGCATAATTACGTTGAGTTTGAAAGCCAAGTAGAATGTCAGTGACTGATGTGACATGCCAATATTTGACACACATCATACTACAGAATTTAAAAACAAGAAAGAAAAAAAGACCCCAGGCCAAATTAAATGTCTTTAGCACGTGGGATGTTGAGATTTAGAAGGGAAAACGGGTGAAGACAATCTGTAAAGAAGGAAAAACGTTGGAAAGAATGAGAATAGTGTCCAAATGAACTAAGAACGTTTCCGGCCCACACCAATAAGCAGGTTCCACACCGAGTGAAGTCGGTTGGCGATAATAACAAACCCGAAGATTTGCGTCCTCCGGTTTCCTCGATGCGGCAATTGACTCGAGCCAAAGAGCCATGTTAGTTGCTTGTAGTAGCCCCCAGAACCGTAAGATGAGCGCTCCGATGCTAAACTCAGCTCTGGTACTGGCTCTGGAGGATGGCCGCGAGTGAACGACATTGTATTGTGGAGTTGGAAGGCGTCGAAAGGATTGTCTCTAGTGGTCTGCACCGGTGTGGCAGCGAAACTGCTGGGAATGTAGCTTGCACCCGGCAGCAAAGGGTCGTCAATGAGTACTGCATAGTCCGTATTTGCCTGAAAAAGATCGATGATGGGAGTTGGCTCATACCAGCTGTAAAGAGTTCTGGGTCAAGATCGTTCGTCCCAAAAAACAAGTCAGCCACACCTGTTAGGCCAGGCCGTATCTCAGTTGCCGCCGCGTTGCTTCTAAACGTCACATAGCCACTCTGCTTGGATTTTTCCATCTGCAGGGGATCGATGACCCGCGCTGGCTGCCAAGTCCCAGAAAGAATGGAAGAGTGCGTTTGGGCAGGGGAACCACAGCTTTGCACTGCCCGGGTTGGGCTAGCAAGCAGAGTTAGTGAGGGATAGGCTCACAGCTGTTGCCATTGAACCAAGACGTGCTCATAGCCCGATCTGAGGACGGGACACAAGCGTACATGCACGAACAAGGAACACGACATAAGATTGATTGGTTGATGTTATTTCAGCTCGAACCCTGCATCGAAGTTACTCCCAGAAGAGTAATTGTCTGCGAGAAACCCCGGCCACAGACCAGGCTGAGCAGGCCTCTGAACAGCCACGTCAAATCGCGAGGCACACACCTAAACCGTAGAAAAGAACCCCTTCAACAATACAAACCCCCGAAACTGTCTCTTTGACTCACAGGTAGTATTTCACGCGTCAGGGATTGGAGAAGAGGTCTCTTCGACCTTGCTGGTTCAGTCTAAAATCTTGAAATTATACCCAATGTCCTCCACCTCGGCTAAGTCGTGGCCCTGTTTGCCGGTAAAATGAAGCCACTTAACTAGACCCTACCCTGTATCATACATCAACCAACAATACTGGAAGTGCCAGATACATGGAAGCTCTTCCAGATATGAGAATTTTGTACTCCTGTCGTGCCTAGGGTAACGGATACGTGTCGCCTGTGATTATCCAGTCTAAGTCAGTCCCAATTTCCATGTCCACCGGGCCAGTGGGGGCAGGAAACCCTTGCACCGGCCATGGGGGCGACATGTCCTGGAACTCCTGCCCCCTAGTTCGGCTTTCATCGATAGACGACCGCGTCCGCTTCCTTGACAATTGGTAGTCCTGCGAGTCGCTTAGCGTACACCGACGACCGCGAGCAGACCGGCCCCGAAGCTCCCATTCCCGCTGCAGCAAGACGAGAAAGTCCTTTGCTCTTTTGGAGCTCTCCCAAGTGTTGCCAAACTCGTCGAGAGCCCTGAAGCAGGCACTCAGATGGAGTCCGGCGTTGGTGTTGGTGCACTTCTTGAAGTTGGTGATGTTGGCAAAGATCAACAGTAGGGCGGCCGAGCAGGCGATTCCGACGCCCTGGATGTTCATTCGGCGTAGCGCGTATCGCGTTTCGTAGATCTGAAGAAGCTTGGCGATGGCATGAGCGGACTCGACGCACATCATTCGGGCGGGCGATGAGCCTGGACCTTGGGGAGGGCTGAGTTGTGTCTGCGTTCTGGACATCCAGGGTCGGTGCGCGTGGATGATGTTCTGGTGACATTGCATGCTGCGGTATGCTTAGTATAATCTGGTAGAATAGGTGAAAGATACTCACTGTAATAAGATCACATGCGGCAAGTACTGGGTCTCACGATCGTCCAACTCAATTTGGACTACCGATGGTAGGTTCGCCTGCCAGTTAAGGAGCGCTTCCACAGTTATCACGTTCATTTCCTGGAGCGAACTCGGAGGAATCTTAAGGCTTCCATATCTATGTTCAAGTCAGCCATCGCACGACATCGATCAGGAGTGACCAGGCGACTTACAGAGCGTATCCTAGCGGGGCCATTATCTCACCCAACAATACTCGTTGTCGGTGGAGTTCGTTCGTATAGTCGGGTAATGGAGTGTGTTCTTCGAATGATCGCGGCGTCACATATGGGAGCCACTGGCCCGCGGATTCCGGTCGTGTGTCTCCGCTGGGTTTAACAACAGTCACCTCTTCCATATTGATCCGGAAAGGGCGCCCAAGATAGAAGCTCCACATGCTAGATTATTTGTTAGAAGAGCAGTTCAAGAGAACAGTTCTAGCTGTGAAAGATGACCTACTGATCGACAGTATATGCGCCCCAGAACACATCCTGCCGCAAGTCTGCTTCGGCTTGAGAGATGGACTTCTTCGCGACATGCTGAGAGAGATCGACGTGGAGCGCCAGGTCGAAAGCCAATCGCATGGCCATTCCTTCGGGTCATCAGAATGAACATACTTGAGATATCGGGAATTACCTACCGCTAAAAAGCCAGCCCCGAGCGTCCCTTTTGCACCCAATGTCGTGGCTACTTAGGACGACCATGGCCTGCACCGTTGCAACGCAAGGGCAGTCTAGTTCGATCTCAAGCAGGGCCTTGGCCCTATCCGCAAAGAAATCCGACAGGGACTTGGGAAATGTGACAAAGGTTGGATGGTGGCGAGTCTCAAAGGCGGCACCCAAGGAGCATCTTGATCGTGTTAGCCGTGTCTCTTCAATAGTTCTCGGTTCTTTCGGGACAGCCACTAACATTGCGTTCTGCAAAGCTTCTGAGTAGTACGGCGTATCCTCTTCGCACTCTGCCCAGCCAGCCTTTGCGGCTTCGAACATGGTGCGGTTCACGATATGAAAGGCTGGGTCTTGCCATGTGAAGTAGAGGTTGACTAGGTGCTCCTCCAGCTCAAATGGCACCGCCTTGCCCGTGCCAAGGCGATCAAGATATTCTGGCCGTGATTCCGGATGGTGCGGTGGACGGTGAGATTATCCGGAGCGGGCATATCCACCAGGTTGAAGTTTGATGTAGGACCGTAGTAGCGTACCTGGCCTCCAGGGCCTATCTGCAGTGATCCGATGCGCTCCGAGAGCTGGTCGACGAGAGCCTCAGTGCTCTCGGTGTCGCTCACACCCTCATCTGGGTTCTGTGGCCCTCTGGGAAGGCGAATGATGTCCCGCATGTCGTCGGAAGCTGTCGTCGGAAAGTTCAACGTGTCTCCGAGGGCGCTTGCGTCGAGAGGGAATGCTGGTTGGAAGCCGATGTCAGGGTCTTCCGGGTTGTTCCATGTCCAATTTGGAGGAGGGATGGCGTTTGTGATGTGGTCTTCGGGAGTTGGTTGTCCAACCAGATGCAGATATTCTGATCTAGGATGGTTGTTTACCCTTTGTTTCGAAGCTGCACTAGAAGGGGGCACATTTTCGCTCAGCTTGTCCCATGTCGCGAGGGTCCCTGACGCGAGCGGTGGCGGCGCTATTACACTGTCGCTATTCTGTTCCGGATTCGCTGGTGAAGGCCCAGTCTCAATGTTGAAACCTGGGGACTGGTTGCGCGAAGCGGTGGCGTTTGACTGGGCTTTCGCCGATGCATCTTTGTTGGCGTAAGTGTGAGTGAGTTTGAGATGACCAAGCACTTTCACAAGTGCGACTTGTTCATCATCGTGCATAGGAGGAGGCTGAAGGGAGTTCTCATTAATAAAATTGCAGAGTTGCTCAATTCAGCCTGAAAGCAGCTCAATAGCGACCCGTAGCAAAAGTCTGGAGTCCAAGGTCAGTATCGCGATCACGGCCAATGCTTCTCGGATCACATGTAGACGGGGATCGCATACTTCCTCTTGTTGTCGCCCGCTTGGTACCGACACTCTTTTCCCTTGTTTTTACAATTTGAGCAGATGGGAGACCCGCCATCGCACTGTCCAAATAAACCACCCGCGACGTTAGATAATATGATTTCGAGGCTCGAGGGCATCGCCACTTACCTTGATCTTGCTCTCGCGGCATGACACGCAGGCGGTGGTGACGTGCTTTCTCCGCGACGTCCCCGAGGAAGACGCCGGCATGATGAAAGAATTCTTGTCGTTGTTATTGCTCACCTTCTTCTCTGTCGATGTCAGCGCAACGCAGGTTCCAGGTTGAAGATCGGGCGCCCACTCCACAGCGCGAAACCAAGTGCCAGAACAAGGGCGATATTGTGAGGAATAACGTGCGGGGAGCCATCGTGACTCGTGAAGACGAGGGTCTCGTGGGCTGACTCAAATATTCAGAGCATTGAGTGAGTTGAGCGTCGGGAGGCTTTAGGTGCGTGTTGGTTCTTGTCCCCTGTTTGGTTTAGATTGGACTGTCTATCTTACGAGCATCTAGAACACGATCCTACACATCAGCCGCAAAAGAGGCCAATCCCCGTCAGCGATTCGCATTCAGCAATCCCCCATACAGCTATTTATTCAATATTTCAACAATCATGACTATACGGTTTCGATAAGAAAGGCAAGTCAGGGTCAGCTACGTCTTTGGGAAACATATGGTTCATCCGATATCGCAAGGCGCTTCTAGGCAGTGTGGACGAAACGACTTACAAGGAAAACATTCAAAAAAGCAATAAGTGAAACGAGATGCTTTCATTACCTGTCCAGCAAAGAGTTCACAATTCAACTTCAAAAATTAGTCATTGACTCTTTTCCTCATTGCTGCCCCCAATCTACAAGAAGGATTATTTTATTCGTTTATGGGTCGAGATAAAACCTTTACAAAAGTCTACCCGCGTGAATCCCGCCAGTAATCAGAATATTGTCAGACGTGTGGTAACCACTCGCGTTCGACAAGAGATACACAACCAGAACCTTAAGACCAGTTCGGTCTCCCATCCTCCGCATCGGTGGCTCATTGTTCATGATATCCCCGAGATGAGGATACTGCTTGCACAGATCCAGCGTCATGTCGGTCGTTATGGAACTGAAATTCCACGCATTAGCACCGCATCATAGATCAGAAGGGAGTCTCTGACGGCTTGCCCGGGAGAGATGCTGTTCACGCGAATCCCCTTACCCGTGAGCTCCACGCCAAGGGCCCTCGCCAACGAAACAACTGCTCCCTTGCTGGCACAGTAGTCGCTAGTGTTCTGACCCTTACTGGCAACGTGCGCGGTAATGGACGCAACCAGAACGATGGAGCCGCCTCGGGGGTTGAAATCAGTAGGCTTCTGCTTGACCATCTGCGCTGCGGTCAATTGCGCGGAGTAGTACGTGCCCAGAACATTGATCTTCATGCAGCAAACGACGGATTCGGGGTTACGGCCTAGGAATGGCTCATCAGGGCAGATCCCAGCCGCGGTGATGCTATTATATGTTAGAGATATGGCTGAGGATATGGAGAGGCGAGACTTGCAGTCCATCGATGCGCCCAAAATTTGCTACAACTTGATCGAAGGTGGCCTTGAGGGTATCGTATTTGGTAACGTCCGTCCTGCCTCAAGATACATGTCAGTGATTCTACAATCATAAAAGCTGCGGGTGAGGTGCAACGTACCGGTAGAACTCCAGCTTGACGTCAAAGTCCTTCTGGATCTTGTAAAAGTGCTCGTGGGGCTTCTCCGCAGCACCAAGGGTGGTGACGTTACCACCAACCTCAGCCGCCGCGAGAGCAAAAGCCAAGCCCAGGCTACGGCCACCTCCAGTAATAACAATCGTGCGACCCTTGAGAGACAAGAGGTCCTGGACGGAGTTCTGGAGGTAGCGATCGGGATTCTGCTGTGGGGTAGCCATTTTGAATAGTCAGGAGATTCAGTTAGAATGCGGCGCTGATAGAGTCAAGGGTGATATGATTGCAGAATATGGCCAAAACATGGCTCAATATTAAGATAATGATTACATCACCGCGGGCCATGGGTCTTCCCGACCGACTCGGACCTCATGTTCAAGGCCCCACTACCCCGGATTTTGCGGTCCGAAGCGGTGGGGCCGAGTCTCCGGAAATCCTGACCGTTGCTCGTGTGGCAGGTGGAAGAAGCCATGCCAACCCATCACGCGGGGGAAGTCATGATGGAGATTAAAATTACGGAGCTTGTTCTCGGAAGTCAGAGCTACATCCATATTGTGCTTCAATCGACATCATTCGGAATCCGCATGGCGCGATATCGACTTGCAAGACTGTGCAGCAACGTCTAGTATCCGGCGAGAGTGCGGCTTTGATGTGTTATAACAAAACAATAAAACCCGGGCGTATTATCCACTTTCTCCCGTTTTTGTTGGTCCAAATGATCGTCATCTAAACATTTTCACGATGCCTTCAACCACCATTCCTGAAACCAACGGCGCCCTGAACCAGAAGCACCGGGGTAGCATTAAGGGCTGAAGAGAGAGCCTCGACGCCGACGACCACGCCGTTCTTGCCTTGCGCAACCTCGTCTTTGATCTTTGCCTTCAAAATGGCGGCGGTGGCTCAACTATTGGAATGGCTGCTATTGGCGTTGCTTTGTGGAAATATGTGATGCGGTACAATCCATCAAACCCGGACTGGTTCGATCGGGACAGGTTTGTGCTCTCCAATGTAAAGAAAAACCATATATGAAGTAATTCAGATTAACTAACTCATTTTAGGCCATACCTCAATGTTCCTATATGCCTTAAACCACCTCACCGGCTTCGAAAACTGGACCATGGACGAGCTAAGGGCTATGGAAGCGCAAAGACCGACGGATACAAGACGATCTGCCATTTCCATCCCGAGATCGAAATCCCCGGTATTGAAGTAACCACTCGCCCATTGAGACAAGGCGTTGCCAACGCCGTCGGGCTAGCCATCGCGTCCAAGAGCCTCGCTGCGCGATACAACCGCCCCGAGTTGGATGTTGTACAATCTCGCATCTACTGCATGGTCGGCGATGGATGCCTGATGGAAGGCGTCGCGCTTGAATCCATATCCTTAGCGGGAAGTCTGAAATTGGATAACTTGGTGGTTATCCACGAAAACAACCAGGTAACCTGTGACGGTCCGCTTGACTGGATCAACACCGAAGACGTTAACGCCAAGATGCGAACCTCTGGCTGGTACGTCATCGACGTCTCAGAAGGGAGTTATGATGTCCAGGCCGTAGTTTCAGCATTGAAACTAGCAAGCACCGTCAAAGGACAACCCGTCCTCATTAACATCCGCACCGTCATTGGTCTGGGAACAGAAGTCGCCGGCACCTTCAACGCGCACCACGGCGTCTTCGACAAGATGAGCGTTGAAGAATCCAAGAGACTCGCCGGCCAGGATCCATCCGTCACGCATACCATCCCAGAAGCGCCCCTCGCGTATTTCAGGGAGCGCAAGGCTTTTGGAGAGTCTCGAGAGGTAAAGTGCAATAGCCTCGTCAGCAACCACAGCGCAGCGTATCCGGATGTTGCACAAGCGTTCGAGCTAACGCGCAAGGGTGACAATGGAACCGAGTGGCTGAATATCCTCCAGCAGATCGACAGCTCGAAGTTTCAGGGTCAGGCAACTCGTGAAGTCAACGGTGCCCTGATCGAGAAGATCTGGAAGATCCATCCTGCGATGTGTGGAGGTGGCGCCGACTTGGTCACGTCCAACAAAGTCTTCTACACGGCGTCTGATGTGTTTCACCCTACGGTCAGCTATGCGGGGAAGAAATATCCCGGACTAGCCCGTCCGTATAACACCCATCTGGCTCAGTTGAACGGACTTTCAGACCGCCTTGCATCTTTTATCATTGGCTTTGGAAGAGCTACGCCTGCAACGCGTCGAGATGTCGGAGCACACCAAGGAACTGAATGTCATCATCGTCGGCGCTGGGCCCGCGGGGATATCCATTGCCTACCGCCTGAAGCATGAACTGGGCTTCGACGACTTCACTCTCTACGAGAAGCTCGATGGCGTGGGTGGGACATGGCGCACGAACACATACCCGGGCTGGTGAGACTTGGAACTTGACCTTTTCTGCGAGAGTATTCTGACGGAGGGCTTTTAGTGGCTGCGATCTGAAGTCGCATCTGTACTCGTTCAGCTTCAACTTGAACCCCAACTGGTCCAAGGAGCTCTGCGAACAGCCTGAGATTCTTTAGTGTAAGCAAACATAGAAATGCATTTGCCGCTGCCACGGTGCCACTAACAGTAGCATCCAGATATAGAAGACACGGTCGACAAGTTCGACCTGCGCAAGCACGTCCACTCCTCGGTCGAATGCATCGGCGCCAAATGGAACAATGAAGAGTCAAAGTGGGAGGTCCATCTCAAGGACATGAAGACAAGAATCGAGTACTCCCGCAAGACCACCGTCTTCGTGTCAGCCGTGGGCGCCATCTCATACCCGCGCGACGTCAAGTTCCCGGGCATGGAGACCTTCGAGGGCGCCATGTTCCACACGGCGCGATAGGACCACAGCGTCAGCTACAAGGGGAAGCGTGTGGCCGTCATCGGGAACGGCTGCAGCGCCGCGCAGGTCGTCCCGGCCGTCGCCAAGGACGCGGCCTTCGTCAAGCAGTACGCCAGCAGCGGCCAGCGGTTCCATGACCGGCCCAACCGCGACTACTCGGACCTCGACAAATTTCTGTTCCGCTGGGTGCCGCTGTGGCAGCGGTGGCTGCGGCTCAAGATCTTCCTCGACGCCGACGACGAGACCACGACCTACTTCCCGACGCCCAAGGGCACCGAGATGCGCGCGGCCGTCGAGGACGAGTCCAAGCAGTACATCTGGTCCAAGGTGTCGGAGAAGTACAGCAAGACCCTCATCCCGACCTTCCCACTGGGCTGCAAGCGCCGCATCTTCGATCCGGGCTACCTCGACAGCCTGAACCGGTCCAACGTCGAGCTGCTGGCTGAGGGCATCGCGGAAATCACCGACACGGGCATCGTCAGCAGCTCGGGTGTCGAGGACGACTTCGACATCATCGTGCTGGCCACGGGCTTCCAGGTGACGCAGGTCCTGACGCCCATGCACATCGTCGGCGCGACGGGCGTGTCGCTCCACGATCAATGGAAGGAATGCCGCGGCGCGCAGGCGTATCTGGACACGCATGTGCACAACTTCCACAACCTGGCCATGCTCTCCGGGCCCAACACGTTCCCGGCGAACAACTCAGCGCTGTTCGCGTGCGAGATGCAGGACGAGTACGCCATCAAGTCGTTGATCAAGCCGCTGATCGACCGGCAGGCGACCGTCATTGAGGTGAAGCAGTCGGCCGAGGACCAGAGGGCCAACGCCATCCACCAGGAGCTGCGCAATACGGTGTTCGCGGGCGACTGCTCCAACTGGTACATTGGTGACTACTCCAAGATCTTCATCATCGCATGCGCGTTTGGTCTGCTCCGGGGGAGGCAGTCCAATGCTAGAGAGTGCGGCGTATGGGTTGAAGGATACGCTGCTATCGCGGCTATCTGGATAAGGCGCCGTCTGTCACTCGGGGTCCTTAACTACGGTGATGCAACCTGACCTCTGCAAAACGCCGACTACACATTCAATCCAGCCAGCCGGGCACCTCCGAACAAGCCGGTTCTAACCCGAACGAAGAAGAACGAATCGTTCATGACCCAACCGAAGCAATTGCCGAGCGACGGCGTGGTCAGACACAGGACTAGACCGGCATCTATCGGACGAGCAAAGGTTTACCCCATGGCGGCGTCCATCGCTTTCCATCATGGGGGCGGGTTGCCACCTTGACGGACGAGGGAAGTGGGTGGGAAGCACGCGATTGCTTTCCGTCGGGTTCATGGACAGGAGAAGAGATGAGACAAGAAGCAGGGTAGACTCGGATTTTAGAGGGGAGAAAATTCCGGAGGAGGGTGGGCAATGGAGATATCCCACCATCCACGTCGGCGTGAATTCATAGTCGAGGAATAATGGTTCCCATCGGGGTTTCAGTGCCTCACCACCAGCATGTTCATCACAACCTCCATCCCGTCATGCTCGCGGGGGGACATGTCAACCGGCCGGGTTACACCCGGGAGTGCTCAGGGACCACGAGTACTAAAACCACCCTCTGAACTCCCCGATCTGTCTCCATGACACATGGATATCGCAGCGATCGAGGCAACGCCCGAGAAACATTCTTTTTTTGTTCCCGTTCTCCACAAACCCCAGAATGGAAACTGGCGGCGAGCCAATAAAGTTAGACGGCTCCCAGCCCTGAAGCCTCACGCCGCACGCGCGCCCTCGCAGCTGTGCTCGCAGGAACAGATTCCCGACAGATGCCGGGTCTCGCATCGCAACCCAAACCGGCAATTGGAGCTCCAAGTTAAACAGTCCCCTTTTTTTTTCTTTTTCTCCTCTTTCTTTCTGCCTTTGCTTCGCCCTCCGGCGTCTCGCCCCGCACCAGGAACCTCTCTCCCTCCGGCCCGGTTCCGGTTCCGGTCCCGCGGGCTTCAATCCCGAAGTCTTTGCAATGGGAAGAATGGCTGCTTTACTCCCCGACGTCGGGCGGCCCAAACGGCGTGCGGCGGGGTCGAAATTCTCGCGTAGTCCATGTGACGTTATGTGCATCCATCTGCGGTAGTATCGGGGGGAGCGAGCTCGTGGAGCTTTATCCGGAGAAGTGAATCTGAAAGAGATGCTTAATGCGCCGAGGCGTCCACCCTCTTTGTCCTCCTCTTCCATTCCTTTCTGCTTGATTGAAAAGCTTCTTGTACTTTTGGCGATTCCTTCTTCGGTTCATTTTCCTCAACCCACATCACACAATGGCTGCCGAGAACTATCACAAGGAGGCCCTGGCCGGCGTGAGTACCCTACGTCACATCACCAGAGGAACCACCAGAGGAACCACAACCGCTAATCTGCCGTCTTCGCAACGTCCAGCTCAAGAACCCCAGCCTGTTCATCCAGGATGCCTTCATCGACGGCAAATGGGTGCCCAAAGAGAACAAGTTCGACGTCTTCGGTTCGTCCCCGCCAACCCCTCCACAGCGCTCGCCCGCCGAGAAACTAACACTCCAACCACAGAGCCCTCCACGGCCACCGTCCTCGGACGCGTCGCCAACTGCGCCCTCGAGGACTTCAAGCTCGCCATCGAGAGCGCCGAGGTCGCCCAGCCCAAGTACTGGGAGAGCACAACCGGCACCAGCCGAGGCGCCCTGTTGAGGAAGTGGTTTGACCTCGTCATGGCCAACAAGGACGACCGTACGTGAATCCCCTCGCCCCGAAACCATCTCCATCACCCGGACTGACAAGACCCTCCAGTGGCCAAGATCCTCAGTCTCGAGAACGGAAAGGCGCTCTCCGAGGCCGCCGGCGAGGTCGTCTACGCCGCCAACTTCATCGCCTGGTTCGCCGAGGAGGCCACCCGAAGCTACGGCGTCACCATCCCGTCGTCCTCGCCGCACACCACGCTGATGACGGTCCGCGAGCCCGTCGGCGTTTGCGGCATCATCACGCCCTGGAACTTCCCCGCCGCCATGATCACCCGCAAGATCGCCCCCGCCCTGGCCGCCGGCTGCTCCGTCGTCATCAAGCCCCCCTCCGAGACTCCCTACTCCTGCCTGGCCTTTACCAAGCTGGCCGTCGAGGCCGGTCTTCCTCCGGCTCTCATCCAGGTCCTCCCCACTCGTGACCGCCAGGCCGCTACCGAGCTGGCCACCAACCCTCTCATCAAGAAGATCTCCTTCACCGGCTCCACCGGCGTCGGCAAGATGCTTGCCAAGCTCGCTGCCGGTACCCTGAAGAAGGCCAGTCTGGAGCTCGGCGGCAACGCTCCCTTCATCGTCTTCGACGACGCCGATGTCGACCTCGCCGTTGAGGGCGCCATGTTCTGCAAGTTCCGCTGCTCTGGCCAAACCTGTGTCTGCGCCAACCGACTCTACGTCCAGAAGGGCATCGCCCCCGCCTTCACTGCCAAGCTGGCCGAGAAAGTCAACGCTCTCAAGATGGGCAGCGGCTTGAATGAGGCCACCACCCAGGGCCCTCTGGTCAACAAGAGCGCCGTCGACAAGGTCAAGGAGCACGTCGCCGACGCCGTGTCCAAGGGCGCCAAGGTTGTCGCCGGCGGCACCACCCCCGACTCGCCCGGCTTCTTCCACCAGCCCACCATTCTGTTCGGCGTCACTCAGGAGATGGCCGTCGCCAAGGACGAGACCTTCGGTCCCCTGGCCCCCATTTTCGAGTTCGAGACCGAGGAGGAGGCCATCCGCCTGGCCAACGACACCGAGTTCGGCCTGGCTGGGTACTTCTTCTCCAAGGACATCGGCCGCGTCATGCGCGTCGCCCAGAAGATCCAGGTCGGAATGGTCGGTTGCAACACCGGCAAGATCAGCGCCGCCGAGGCTCCCTTCGGTGGCATCAAGGAGAGCGGATACGGAAAGGAGGGCAGTCTGTACGGCCTTGCCGAGTACCAGAACATCAAGAGCATCACCATTGGAAACATCAACTTGTAAGGGAATTAAGGAAGCGGCAAAATGTCTTAAGCTATGATAATGATAAGGGACTGAATGTCCACGGGGACGATAAAAAAGGTCCTGAAGAAAGGATCCCCATCGAAATAAAGTAAAATAACATACTCCAGTCCCCGCATCTATGATGATGAGATGTACCAGGACAACGATGCTTCGTCCCTGTAATGGAAGATCCGATGCTTGAAGACTCCCGGGTCACAAATTACCTAATAGCTAGAGACTTAACAATCTCATAGAGTTGTTCTAAACTGTGCTACACAATCAGGAAATGCAGCCGGCAAGAGTGGTCAGATACGTCCCTCAAGATGACTGAACATGAAGCAAAGTAAATATTCAGTCCTCTTTTACGCCACCAATACTATGTGTCTACATTACCATGTTGCCATGTCGGAGGAGTACTCATTCCGCTTTTAAGATTACCGTGTCTCCTCGAAGCTACCCGACCCGCATAGGTACTTTCCAACTTACACAACGTATGGCCTCCTCACGCCGTCTAACTCTTCCAAATTCTCCCCTGTCCCAACAGTTGTCACCCAGCAATCGAAGGTCACAGCCATGCCTTGCCGTTAGTATGGAGGCTTACTAGGGACTCGTTATTCAAGAAGGGGAGCGGGCCTTTAACAACGTGACGCCATGGTCTCTACTTGCCACTGATACTGGCTTGGCGGGCAAAGTATTAGAAGAAGCTGCTGTGACGATAATTCCCACCTGAGATAGCATTACATCACCAAACCCGACACTGGTTTCCTTCAGAAATATGCACTGGTGCGCCAACCTACTCGACTTAGGCTCTGAACGAGACAGAGCCCCCGAGATGATGCCATCGGGAAATCACGGTGACGGGATCATGATGCGGTGTTCATGCGAACATCTAACGGAAGTGAGAATCCTCAGTAGGTCTTAAGCCGCCGTTACACTTCTGTTACCCTAGTAACGATCCAAAATATGCGAAGGTATCATCGACTAGTTAGACATGCATGGAAATAAACCCAGTCCTCAACGTCAGCACTGAGGCTGCTACCTAACTACATCATATCACGCACCCCAGCTGATATCCAAGCCGCTTCGCCCTCTAGTCTTCACAACTATCACTCCTCATTACTTCTCTTTCCCACAAAACAGAAGTTGTCCAAAATACACAGAAATGGGCTCCACTACTATTCTTCGCGGGTTCAGAATCTCTCTTGCCGCCTTCGACAAATTCCTTGTTATTGATAACCTCTATGATACTTACAGCGTCACACCATTTTACAAAGACCATCCAGACAATTACCCTATATCTGCGCTCCTTTACAAGAAGATCACGGACGCAGGCGGTACTGCCAACAAGAGCAAGTTTCGAGTCATAATACCGATCTTGGAAGGTGGCGACCATTCTACCGTCGCCTATGGCACTTACGGTTGGGTCCCCATATTTGCTCATCGCCGATTACGGCTCGACGAGGATGAAGACCTGCCAAAAGCGATTCCTGGAGGCTTTGAGGAGCTGCGAAGGGAAATTTTGTCATACAGTAGTGATGATATTCTTATGGACAACAAGATCGAGAACGAAGGGCAGATAGGTCTATATGCCGTATACACGTACGGTATTCGGGGCTTATATATACCCCCAGTCTGCTTTGACCGAGCCAAGGTAAGTTACAGCATTATAACCTCGACTTTTCTAGCCCACACTGAAGCACGTTCGCTAATCCTTTACTATTTTACCCCTTCAGTCTCCTCAATATTGCGACCAGTGCGATGCTGTGTTTGAAAATCCTCAGGTGTGGGACCACAGACAAGACCATCGCATAAGCGTTCATGGCTCAACGCAGGATAGAAGCCCCATGCCTAAAGTCTAGCTCAAGCTATAGAGCTAGTGATCTTTCAAGCTCAAAAGGAAGGAGAGGATGCTTAGGCAGAAGTAATCAGTCTAAATAGAGATCCTTCCGATAAAAGTATATTCATTCATGAAGAAAGCAAGATAAATCTCAGGGCGAGAGACCTGAACCTGGTTATACGAATATTTATTAGGATTCGGTGAACATTTATGACGTGATTATGGGTTGGCATTGCAAAATGCTTCGCTTTCAGTCTATTCATCTTTGAGAAATGTCGTTGCATAAAGCTCGACGATATGAAGAGACGAGATGTGTGAAAACAGTCCAAGATCTAGATTATGTAGGAGGTGTTAACAGGGTTCTGGACTCAGGAGGTGCAAAGAAAAGCTCGTCTCAAGTTTCTTGGAGGGAAATCGGGGCTTGGATGGCTTTTATTGTATCCCTCTTGCTGCGTTAGCTATAGCTATGGCATTAGATTGTAGTTAACCGTCGCTAGTTACGGGTTTAACACGTTATACTCATTTATTTGCGCTTCCCTAGAACTCAACCGGTGATGCCTAACATTCTGAGATAGTTTAAAATTCAATATACAAGTCACACAATACTTGTATCTACTTTCAAGGTTTCAAAGCTTCAAAGCAACATTGCCCCCTTTTCTCTTTTCGAGGCTTAGATTGTTCACAAGTAGGACTAAATGCAACAATAGAAGGCAATTCGACGCCCTTTACATGCGGTATAATATACCCTTTCGTTACCCCTAGTAAGTACATTTATAAGACATTTAGTAGAGTCATTTCTAATGATGTTTAGTAAGGAATGCAAGGACAAGTTCGAAAGGTGGTTTGCCAGGGAAGTCACTCGGCTCATTTAACTTAGTTTGACATTTAATAGAGTACTCATCTAGCCGAGAACCTTCATGCGGAGCTACAGGTAATGATTAGACCTGGAATACCTTAGCATTAGTGTATGTACAGCGCCATCACCACCAGATCCTAGTTAGCGAGGGGCTTAGCAGAGCCACTTCCTGGCAACTTGACAGTGCGGCCACGCAGCCAGCGGCTCTTAGTAGCACTGGAGTTGTAATATAGCGTATGTCCATTGCTGTGGATGTTTGAAAGAGTTTGGTCCTTGTCCGTCAGGTTCTGGACAGTAGTCGACTCAGTCAAAGTCCAGTTGCTCGTGCTGTCCAGAGCGATGTCAAACGACGCGTTTCCGTATCCAGAATAGGCCGCACCAGTCCAAGAGCTGTATGAATTCAGCGTCCAAGAGATGTAACTGCCGTTGTATGCTACCAAGTCACCAGTGAGTGCGGACTCGACCACATTGGCAGTCACTCGGGCAGGCTTCAGGTTGCTGTTCTCCTCGTAGCCAGCGTAGTGGTTAAAGTCCTGGGTAATCTGAGAGAAGTTGGCGGAAACCAGCACGCCAGACGTATGGTTGATTTGGGTGTTGTCAATCAGCACATCGATGATGACGTTGCCGAACCACAGTCCGGGCAAAGTCTTGCCAAGGGTCGTGATCTTGGAGTCCTTCAATTTCAGATTTGCGCCCGACGTTCGCTCGGACGAGCTAAAGATTGCCACCCCGCCGAGCAGACCAGCCGTTGCGTCGCAGTTGACAAGAGTGGCATTCTGCTTTCCATCCATGAATACGACAGGGCCTTTGTCGGCGTGCGAGATGACATTCTCGGCGTAGATGTCTCCCAGTGCGTAATACGTAGCTGAACCAACACCGGCTACGTGAGACACCGAGTCGTACACCTTGATGTATCCAGCAGGTGCATCTCCAGAGAAGGCTGACGAACGTGTCCCACCCGAGAAGTGGTTCAGGTTGCGACCAATGATGGTACCGTTGCCGGAGGCGTAGAGACCATGCGACACAGGTCCGCTGGAGTAGAGCCAGGCGTTGTTGAGCTTTACAACAGTCCCTGTCCCATACGAGTAGACATTGGCGGCGCCGTTGTGGACAGTGATATTCACATGTTCCAGCGTGGCAGAGGAGTCATTCGCCTAGATAAGGGTCAGCACTCTATAGAATAGAATTTACATGCAAGTAATTGGTGAACTTTGAGACGTCAGAGCCCGGACTGATAATTGGAACATACCACGTTGACTGCCGCGTTGAATCCGTAGAAACTCGCCGTGTTGAGGTTGGTAGAGTAACCGGTTTTCAAGATGTCAACATGCGAGGCCGTGAGACGAGCGCCATCCGAGACGACAATGACACTAGTGTCATTCTTGTTGGTTGAGAAAGCCTTGTGCTCTACAAGCTTGTGTCCGTGGTCGAAGTGGTAAGCCGATTTCACTGACAGGAACAAGGATTAGCTATGTGCAAAGGCGATTGAGAGATGTGAGTTGACGTACGGTTAGATGGCTGGCTTTCAATGAACGGAATATTATAATCGGCCAGAATCGCATTGTCCTTTGCCCAATCACTTGGGGAGATGATGTCAGATGGATCATTGATAGTGATGGTTGCAGCAGTGGCACGCAGCAACGCAGCAAAGACAAGGTAAGAAGCCATGGTGAATCTCAAGGGTGGGAATGTGTCAGAGCTAGAACTGGGTTTTGCCTGCTTGGGTCCTAATACATCGAATATTAAGTGAACTCATGGCTCTATCTATATAGTAATTTGCATTGCATACATCAATACGCTGTACGAGAGTACGCAAACACCATGCAGGGATATGGCATCGGGATGTGGCCGCCTGCGATGTAATTTCGGCTCCACGCGTTCTACCCCGCAAGATCTCCCGACAAAGCGGAGACTCGAAGGGTCGATAGACCATATAGAGGGATTATTGGACACTGGGTTGTCTTCGCCTTGCGACGTCCCTGCTTCCCCGCGTTTGCGAGCTTAGTGACCTTTCCTACCCCAGACTTCGGGTCGGGCCCGCCTTGCAAGGAGAGAACGGACGGCCCAGAACGGAGGTTTATGACCGATTTCAGGTAGTAAATTCATCTTATTTCAAGCCAAGGGGGCTCTTATAGATATGGATCGTCATAGTAGCAGATTAGTTTGTTCGAGTGTGGAGGTAGTTCATGGTCTTGCCACAGACACTCGATCGTTTCAAAGTCTGAACAACAAACTCGAAACATATCCGCGTTTCTATCACCAGGATATACCCAGTACCGAGGGTGCCGCCCAATCTCAACGCGGGCAACAGGGAGTCGTAGTTCGGATGAAGTCTCCCCCACACCGAAGCCGGGACGAAATTGAAACTGCCCCATTTCTGAAGTGACGCTGAAGTTGAAATATCGGCCGAATGCCCACCAGTGTGGACCACCCGATGTTACCTCAACCGCTTTGCCTGGATACTGCCCAGGGAGTTGGCCGAGATCGATTATTTCCTCTCAGAGACGAAGCTGCGGTCTTTTCTTCGAGCTATCCCCGCTTCGACCAAGAGTCGTCGTCATCGTCTAAGTCGGCGGGTAGTTTATGTCTATAGTGCTGTACCCTGGCACCTAGGTCTGCTACTTTACACTCGTTCGTCTTAGCTTCGGCACTGATATTTATACAGTATCGGAACTATTAAACTCACAGCTGTGAGTAACAAAGTGGAATGTGTCAATAGCAACACACTTTCTTCACTATTCCTCCATTGCAGCGATGAGCAAGGCCCGCACTCCAGAGCACCAGGTACACAGGCCATCGTTCTTGGGGAGATTTTAATGATTCTTGCCAAAATAACAGAAAAGGAATACCAAGTGTCGAACTATCTCCAGTTCCCCAGCACATAACAGAACTATCAAAATCCATTGACCACTCCACTGCAGCATTCACTGTTTACAAACCATCCAAGTTAACAAACCTGTGCCCAATCAGCGATGCTGCAATGATTATTCATGTGAGCGTGATCGTCTTTGACATCAAATCTCGCCAACCGCCTCTCGGACAGAATCCCGTCGTTACCCCACTTACAAACCGCATATATTTCGAGCCTTCGGAATTTCCGCCCCGATATCAATCAAGACTTGTAATCGTCACCAACGACGTTGTCCACCATGGCTTCTCAGGATTCTCAGCAGGCTGCTACCAACGGCATCTTCCCAGACCAGGGCCAGCCCCGTCTGTACACGCTTTCGCCGTCGCCATCAATAGACGCCTTCAAGGCCATCTGTTCTCAGAAGGCCACGAAGGAGCAGTACCCGTTGGCCGCGGCTGTTGAGAAGAACATCCCCATCTACAAGCTCGCCCCGTACTCCACCTTGACGAACGACCAGAAGCTGGCGCTTCAGGATGAGTGGTACCGCGTGCTCCTCCACGGCCCGGGTGTTTTGGTCACCAGCGGTCTCTTCCCAGACGACGAAGTCATCGACACAGCCACAGAGGCCTTCTACCAAATCATCGAGAAGGAGAAGAAGTCTAACAAGATCGCGGGCGACCACTTCGCCGGCGCGGGCAAGAATGACCGCATCTAGAACTCGTTCAGCAAGCACGGCATCACCAACCCAGCCTCGTTCCTGAGCTACTACTCCAACCCCTACCTGGACCTCATCGCTGGGTCGTGGCTTGGCCCGGGATACCGCATCACCGCGCAGGCCAACAACGTGCGTCCCGGTGCCGGGCCGCAGGTTTCCCACCGCGACTACCACCTCGGCTTCATGTCCGCCGACCGCTGCGGCGGGTATCCACGAGCCATGCAGGTGGCCAGCCAGTGCTTGACGCTTCAAGGCGCCGTTGCCCATGTTGACGTGCCCCTTGAGAGCGGACCTACACGTCTACTTCCGTTCAGCCAGACTTTCTCTGCTGGGTATATGGCGTACCGCCTGCCCGAGTTCAACGACTTCTTCCTGGAGAACTACGTGGCTCTGCCGCTAGGGAAGGGCGACGGCCTCTTCTTCAACCCGGCCCTGTCCCACGCCGCGGGGGAGAATGTGTCGGCAGATATCAACCGCCTGGTGAACCTGCTGCAAGTCAGCAGCGCATTTGGCAAGCCCATGGAGACGATTGAGGTGCTCCCTCTTATAGAAAGTAGCTGGGATAACCTCACGGTCTTGTACGAGGAGAAGGCTCTTAGTGACGAAGTCAAGACTTTCATTGCCGCTGTTGGCGAAGGATATCCCTTCCCGACGAACCTGGATAACAACTCTCCAAAGTCGGATAGCATGGCGCCCGACTCCGAGCAGGATGTCATCCTGAGCGCTCTGGTGGCTGGCAAGAGCAAGGCCGAGGTTGTTGCTGACCTTGAGAAGTTTCGGGATAATGCGAAGGCTTAATTTGCACGTCGCGAGGACAAGGACGAAAACAGGCTGAGCTTGGAGAAACACAACGATAGTTACCCCGGGGAAAAGTAGCATCAAAATCAGGCCAAAATCGGACCTTGATATTTTCTATGTCTTCGAATCCAGCAGTGATCGCCGAATAGACCTCAGGAAACCCTGAAAGCTTTCAAACGCGGTTGCGTCGTGACCCTCCACCCATCTACACTTAACCAAGACCTGTTCCTTTTCCACCCGAATGAAGAGTTTGAATGCAAACGCACAATTTGCTTCTTCTTGCGAGACCTGCTTCTCGGCTTTGTTTTCCACTTCCATCTCTCGCTTCCTTCTTCTTCTCCATGCACGACCCCAGACCTTGTCGACGGCGCGTCCAATGCCTTCCAGTCGAACCCGGTCCCAGTCCCAGAATATCAGTTCGAGCTTCCCCACCGCGTCGCTGAAACTTTCTGCAAAGTTGCCAATATTTTCTGGGAGAGGCATAATGACAATTTCCGCCTCTGTGCTGTCAGGGAGAATGCCCTTCGGCACCGCGGTGTTGATCCCCCGAGCCACGTCTTGGGCTGGCCGCATGGTTCCGAAACTCCACGCAATAGCCCACCGTCGTGTCCTGGAGCCCTGGACAAGCTCCGTGACGGCGTAGTTCTCGATGTCGTTGTCGCGGAGCTTCTTGACAAAGTCTACGAGACTGGTGAGGAAGCCAAACATGGCGGTGTACCACTGCACGCGCTCGCGCAGGACCAGCGACTCCTGGAGAATGCGATCAACGAAGCCTACTTCGCCGCCGTCGGTGACCATTTCGACTTTTGCGCCCGTGCATGCGCTCAGTGGCGGCCTGGACTTTTGCGCGGCGCTGTTGGCCATGTCTTCCTCGGATTTGTAGAACGGGGGGTTGTTCATGGTGAAGTCGATAGTGGCGATGCCGAGGTCATCAAGCGGGATGACCGAGTCTTCTGGCTTCCGCTGCACGACGTTGATCCGATGCTGGAGATGGTTCAAGGCCACGTTCTTTCTTGCATACTCAAGACTTCTTTCATCGATGTCTATGATTTGTTAGATGTACTTCGTCATAGATAGGTTGGTTGTACCTGTGGCGATAAATGACCAAGGTCTTTCGGTGCAGCCGAGCAGCGGATAGATGCAACTTGCTCCAGTGCCAATATCCAACCCAACAGCTTTCCGGCCTGGTTTGTCATAGGAACTAGTGTCCAGTAAACGTTTGAGCCATAGCAGGTAATTATGTCTGTTCGTAACCTATGAGCACAAATGTAAGTCGTATCATTTTCACGCGATTAAAAGTGACTCACGGGAGGACACAGCCTATCGTCAGGCAACTCAATCTGCAGGTCAAAATCCAACTTGAGAAGCGTCTTGGTCAACTGCATAACGCATTTTGGGTTGTTGAAAAAGTTGGCATTGTACTTGTTCCACCTAAAACGCCCCAGTTAGAATGAAATAATCGACCAGTCCTTGGAGGACGAAGAGGCGCACATACACTTCATCAAAATCCGGATCCAACAGCGCCAACTCATTGAAGTTTGGCGGTTCTGTATACAACCCGGCGAACCGACGATCCCGTGCTGCGCCGTCTTCGGAGAAATTGAGATTCGCCTCGTTAGCCATCTGTTCCTCGGTGTTCGGTTGCTTATACGATACTGACGATCCATCCGCGACCTGTCGCTCCGTTTTGCGCTTCTCGCCCATGGCGTGGATGGTGAGACTTGGCGACCAGGGTGACGTAAAGATGAAGCGATCTTTATGGACGAATTGTGCTTCACAAAATTATGTCGGCCCCACGACACATAGGCCCCTGTCCGTCCCCACGTTTGCGTTGGCGAATTCAATTCTCACTGCACAGAATAATCTTTCGTCCGCACTGGAGTGGTGGCGGGTTCAGAAATGGATATGTTTATCTGTATTATCGCGCAATGTAAATTCATCAACAGTAAACTGAGGGTAGATAAAAAGGATGCAGAGAAATAACCCAAACAAAAATGCAATGGCCCAGGCTTCGTTACAATCATGTCCTCGTACTACGATATCTGCACCGCGTGATGCCCTCACCTTACCAAAGCAACACCCTCCATCGCCAACCCTCCAGGACCTTCATGTCCTTTTCATCAATATCGGGGTCGCCGCGCTCAATCCGGGCGCAGAGCTTCTTCATTCGTTTCTGAGTGGTCCTGGCAACGCGCAGCGACACCTCGTTCGAGAAGACGTAGAGCACCGCAAGAACCATGAACGCGAGCTTGGCCCATCGGCCTGTGCCAAAGAGGCCGTCTTTGATGTACTCAATAAGGCCCTTAGACTTACGGAATGCATACTCTGTGTCGTTGGAGGACGTCTGTGACTCCTCGTCGTTACGTCGGCGGAAGAACCGTCGGATCAGTGGGATGAAGCCCGCGCTTTAACAGGGTCGGTCAGCCAACGCACCGAGGGAACGCATACGAGCAGGAAAGGAAGGGTGGGAATTTACATGAAGCCGCCGATAATCCACCTCCGCCAGCGGTGGTTCTCGGCCACTTTGGCAAGGCCGCGCACCTCGCCCTGGAGGACCCTCAAGTCGCCCAGGAGGATGTAGGCTTGCTCTCGAATACGAGAGTCGAGCTCATATGGCGACATGGCCGAGTCGCCAGTCTGTCGCCGGCGCTGCAGGCTGAGGTACTCGCGTAGACCGAACTGACAGTTTGTTTTGAGAGCCTGGAGATCTCGAAGGGACGTTGGAATAATGGTGGGCGCTATTTGGGTGCTAGGCCGAGCTACATCAATCATGCTGGTGCCCAAGCCCACGCCCACGTTGCCGTTGAGGCCGCCACCCGTCTTGCCCCCATAGCTGGGAATCTGCGAATCTGACATCGGGCGGATCGGGAGGCCAGGAGCAGGAATATCGGAGACGGGAATACCAGGAGCTGGACCAGGACCAGTTGCCGCCGAACCGGGAGGGTAGTTCTGCGGATTGTAGCCCTGGGAGTTGTAGGCTTGGGAATCGTAGCCTTGACCGGTGTAGTTTTCGGTGGCGTAATTCTGAGGGCCGTAGCTCTGAGAATTATAGTTCTGAGAGTTGTAGTCCTCGGGATTGTAGCGCTGCTGGCCGTAGGACTCGGGCTGAGACTGCGACTGTTTCTGTCCCGGGCCCGTCGGCGGATATGAATTGCCTCTGGCGGTGGGCGACGGACTACGCAACGGCTGGGGATCCACGGCCCGTAGCGGCGACTTCGGCTTCTTGGACGACATGATGACGTTGGCGAGAGCTCTGTCCGTGGGGAATTCGGCAGAAGAAAGACCCATTGAGGGAGAAAAAGCGATACACACGGGATTGCGGGAGGGAAACCTGAAAGTTCAACACCAGACGGAGCAATCGTGAGGGCCGTCACGACATGTTCACGATGAGGCGGCGATGGATAACGGAGAGGCTGGTAAAACGAGGTGAGTGGCCATGACGGCGGCGCTCGGCTAAAGGTGGGGTGTTGAATTCGGTGACGCAGGGAAACGCATATGCAATATTCCGGGGGCGGGGGAGATGGATTCGCGCTGGCCGAAGCAGAATATGCTTCAATGAGGAATATCCCTGTGCTGTTGGCATGAACACGAACAGAAGAAATCCACAGCACTTCCCATCAAGCACCAAGGTCTCTACGGCCGGAGCGCCCGAATCATGCGCTGCGCCGGGCCCTCGAAGCCCTCGGCCGGCATCGCAAGCCTCATGCTCCGGAGCAGCTCGTCTTGGACTTCGGGATCGAACCTGGCCCAGATTCGGTGAAGCTGCTCCAACAGGTCTCGGCGAGTGGCCCGAAAGATGTCGGCAAAGGCCTGGAAGAGCACCGACGTCTCCCACCAGCCCATCAGGTTTTGGACGTCCTGGAAGATGATCTCGAGGAAGCCCATGATGTGGCCCAGAAGCTCATCTGAGCACCCGAGGCTGCCGTCGTTACTCAGCACCGTGCACACGGTGTGCATGGTGGACGCCCATTCCCGGACTATGCCGGGACGGTCGAGTTCGTCTTCCATCTGCTGCTCGGCTGCGCCAAACATGTCCATGTTTCCGGTGCGCGATAACCGCTCAAGATGGCTGAAGATGAAGCGGATTGCGCTGCGAATCAAGTACTCTGGGCACTCTTCCAATTCGGGCAGCGCAACCAAGTGGTCTAGGTTGAGGATGCCTCGCCGGACCGAATGTCGTGATCGTGGGAGGTATGCAAACAGCAACTCCCTGTCGACGCTGTACCTGCCTTGGTTCACTGGTCTTGTCCCGCCGAATTCGTTCGACAGAGTAACAACAACCATGTTCCGTCTCCGGGAGGGTGCCAATAACGCCCCTCTCGGTCGGGCGAGGACGTTTTCTGGGCGGCCGAAACCAGGATGGTTCATCGCGGGGTCGAGGAAATCCACAAAGATATCCTCAATATCGTGCATGTGAGGGGGGTCATCGTCGTAGTCATCCATCAGCGCGTTGTTTCGCCTCCATTCGAGACGGTCGTAGTGACGGCGAGGGCGTTGACGACGGGCGTCCATGGTAAATGATAATGAGAAGGGCAATGATGTGAAGAATGGATGACAGCAAGAAAGACCAGAACTCACCCGGACCTTCTGCACATTTTATACCTGCAGGGCCGCAAACTTGATGCCATTTTGTGTTGCCGGTTTGTCTTTGCCAGCAAGTTTGATGAAGATGAAGATGTCAGCAAGCCATGAGGGATGCGATGATGCGAATGACTACTAGTAGCTTGCCCCTACCACAAACGCCAAACTCTGTAGGGCTGAACCGGCACATGCATATACTTCCGTGCCCATTGCATATTATCTAGGCACCACTCTGCATTTTGAAGGCGTACAAGGCGTCCGATGTGTCGATCGAAGGAGCGTGTGAGAGCGATGGTACTGTAGACGGACAGCCAAATGACATCTCAGAGGCACCCCACTAACTGCCGTGTTTGGGCAAGTACGGTTCATCAAACTGGGACAATAGTGATTCAGGTATTGAGACACAAGACAAACAGCTGGGGAGGCGCGCAAAAACTCTTGATTGAACAAAGAAGTCTTGAATTGAGTCATAGGACATCGTTTAAACTACATGCAAGCAGTTAGCTATTCAAACAGCGAATAAGACCCACCCAAAAGATATCCATCTGTCACAAATAAGTACGAAGTTCTATAACACCGCTGTCGCATCAGTCGTAAAGCATCTAGACGCTCCAGCCAATGATATGGTCTCAATCCTTTACTCAGCGAGCTATTCTGGGTTGCCTCAGCCCACTGCGATTCTGCCTAGCAGCTCTCCCCCAGATCCGTCGTGCTCTTGTTCTCGCTCTTCCCCCTCCTCTTCTTCCTCGTCTCTCCTCACCCCTACCACGCTCCATACACAGGCATTCAACGTGTGGCTCATCTCGTGGAGCTTTTTTTTATATATACTCAAGACAGTGACGAGATTGCTCCTCAGACTTCTAGTGAAGCCGCCCTTTGCTCTTTTTATCCATCGTTCAGGCGTTCCCAAAATGGAACAGCTATCTGCGTCGTGGGGTGCTGGCAAGCTGGTTCGCGCCCCAGAAAGCGTGCGATTCGCCTTTAGGATTCTGGTCCATGTCCGCAATTGAGACGCCGTGGATCTAGGTACAAGTGACTTTTCTTTCTCACCAGTTCCTACGTGCGTGCCCATGTGCAGTCTCTCTCTTCCTCTCTCGCATTCACTCCCTCTCTCTCTCCCCGTCTGTCTGGCAGGCCGAGTATAAGTATCTCGTCCTCCCCCCTCCTCTTTCCCATGCTCCGACATGTCTGACATCCTCTCCCCTCTCACTTCATCCTTCCCTCCCCCTTCTCTTCTCATCTTACCTCATTTATTCTTCTTGTTCCTCTACACAGAGCACAACGTCGCCCACCGTCGCTGTCGCTCACAACATCGCTGTCGCTTGGCAGAGTCCTACCCGCTCAAGCCCCTCCTCTTGGCAGTCCTATCTTGCCCCCTCGTCACCTCAGTCTTGCTTCCATGAGACTCATCCCTTAGTCTTATCTCTGTCTATATACACACCTCATCCTCGTGGCTTCTCTCAATCATGGATGTCACACACAGGGTCGAGTACAAGATCCGTGACCTGGGTACTCGTGCCGTCACGCTCTTCCCCAACCAAGCCCAGATCCAGCGAGACATCAAGAACGTCCCTCTGAGAGTAAGCTCTTCCTCGCTTGGCCACCTGTCGCTCTCCTACTAAAACTGCCCCACCAGTCAGGCGTCAACGAGATCGTTGTCGTAGGCCTCAGTCCCACCGTCAACAAAGACTCCATCAAGGTCGAGGGCAGCGGCTCTGCCACTATTGTTGGCATCACTGTTGAGTCTCTCCCTAACCGGGAGCTGTATGATGATGTATACCCAGACTCGGACTCTGACTCGTCTGATGAAGATGATGATGACAATGATGTCGAGGAAGGCCCGGAGCAGCCTGGCTTGAAGGAAGTCACCTTGAAGCTTGTCGAGCTCTGTGACAACCTGACCCGGGCCCAGGACTTCATTGCCAATGCCGATGAACGCATAAGAGTACTCAATGCGTACTGCGGCTCTCTTGACAAGAGAGAGGGTGTGGACATCCAGAATATCCTGGCCACGTACAAACAGGAACGCGAGAAGGCGCACGCCGACCGCATGACTGGCTGTGTCGAAGAGCGAGACCTCAATGTGGCCATCAACAAGGCCTCCCAGGAGCATGCGCGACTGCTCAAGAAGGACCAGAAGCTCAAGGCCAAGGCGTCCAAGGCACAAGCCAAGATCCAGAAGATCAAAAACAAGAAGCACCAGCAGCGCATGATGCGTCAGCAGGAGCGCTTGCAGGAGAAGGTGCGGATCCGCACTGAGCGAGAACGTGTCTGGGCCAAGACTTGCTGGACGGTCAATATCCAGCTCGAGGTCAACTCGTCCTTCACCCCAATGTCCTCGCGCCGTGGTTCCGTCTCCAGTGACATCGACGTTGCTCGAGAGGTGAAGCGGTCACCCAGCAGGACCATGGACCTTGACGAGCCCATATCATGCGATCTGGTGCTGTCGTATGTTACCAGCTCTGCCTACTGGACCCCAAGTTATGATCTCCAGCTGTCCACGCCCACCAGCACAGGGTCGCTGTGCTTCGACGCCTGTCTCAGCAACACCACGTCGGAAACATGGGAGAACTGCAAGATCACCCTTTCCACGTCCCAGGCGGCCTTCTCCGGCGTCAATGACGCGGCTCCCATCCTCCGGCCTTGGCGCATCAAGATGGCGCCGAAGGATGCTGATCCCCAGGTATCTGACATTACCAACAGCTGTCAGGAGCTGCGGGAACGGATAATGTACCTACAAAGGAACAACAGTGCTGCCATCGATTCAAGAGCGAACGCGTTTGGCAGTTCCAACCACCAGCTCCAGGACTATCAGATACAGCTCATGCTGTTGGAGCAACAGAACAAGAAGAGGTTGATGATGGCAAGACAAGAGGGCGATGTTGCTCAAGGCCAGCAGCCTCAGGCGCAGATGCAAATGCAACAGCAGCAACAGCGACAGCAACAGCAGCAAATCCATCAGCAGCAAATCCATCAGCAGCAAATGGCGGCACAGCAACAAATGCAACAGCAGCAGATGCAGCAACAGCAAATGCAGCAACAAGGGCAACAGCGCCCAATGGCTCCATTGAACGCACAGCAATTCCAAAACTTCTCGACCCAGTCGCCACAGGCACGGGCACGGCACTCACCATCGCAGCCTCAAGCTGCTGGAATGACGCCGCCTTGGCATGTCGATAATCCTCAGGGAGTGGTCATGGATTTCGAAGCCCCTACCCTGGACGCTCAGCCGTCTCTGGACTTCCATGAGTCTCTCGTTGAAGAGACAGGCCTTACCACGACGTACGACCTACACGGGCTCAAGACCCTAGTGCCCAAGTACACCCCCACGAAGCAGCGCGTTGCCCGCGTTAGCTTCACCAACGTCTTCTTCGGACACACCGTCGTGCCCAAGTACCACGCCATGGCTTATCTCAGGGCCAGGCTCAAGAACAACAGCCGCTGGACCCTGCTGAAGGGTCCTGGCAGCTTGACTTTGGACGGCAGCTTCATGGGACGGGTCATGATCCCCCGGTGCAGCTCCGGCGACACATTCCCGCTTAGCTTGGGCGTTGATCCGGCCATCAGGATTATATACCCCAAGGCCGAAGTCCAGCGTTCCAAGACGGGCATGTTCAGCAAGGACGACTGCTCGGTGTATGTCCGCAGCATCACGCTCCGCAACACGCGAGCCTCGGCCAAGCCCGTCAACATGCTGGTCTTGGACCAGGTGCCCGTGTCTGAGGACGATCGGCTGCGTGTTGACCTCGTCTCGCCAAAGGGCCTCACGCTTGAAGGTGTGCGGGTGCCATCTGGTGAGCCCGGACGCGACCCGACGACGGACAAGGACTGGGGCAAGGCCACGGTTCGTCTCAAGAAGGGCGGCAGTCTCTGCTGGGAGGTCAACTTGGAGTCGGGCAAGTCTGTCAAGTTGAACTTGGAGTACACGGTTTCGCTGCCATCTGGGGAGGTTGCCGAGGACTGCGCCAAGACTGCCCGTGGAGGCTCGGACTAAACTATACTAAAGGATTGACGGTTAGTACTTTGCGGTCTAGAATCGCAATAAGTTTCTTTTGGTGGATTGATATGGGAGGTAAATTGATGAACTCTCTTTCAGTCTCGTAATGCTTGGTAGTTTGGTTACAGAGGGTGGTAATCTTTGTTTGCTAGTAACTAAAATGAACTTGCCAGTGGATTACATGAATTCGCATTGTCTTAGCTCAACTTTAGTGCAAGTCTCTTTTAAAATGTCCTCCAATGTGAGGGCCGATATTGTCCATCCACATGCGCTTTGAGGTTGTCGCAAGAGACTTGCTCTCCGCTTCATCCAAAGCGCTTTCCATGCAGCCGACTCGGTGACAGCAACTCACCTCTCCATACGGCTACCTTCCGCTCGAGTCTTTAGTCCTCCCTGTCTCGGCTCTCTCGCTCTCTCTCCCGGTCCGCCCATCGAGCTATATACCCCGGGTTCAGCGGATCCAATCCACGCGGGTCACGGTGCCTCTCGTCCACCGGCCGGCGCATATTCGGCGTGATCCGGTCAATGGGGGCTTCCTCCACCGACCCGGCGATGCTGTCCTGCGACGACACGCTCGACCAGCCCCGGGAGCGGCGACTCCTGGAGCGAGCACCACGCGAGCCCCGGGGCCGTCCGGGTCTCCGGCGTGCCTGGGCCCGCGCGGGGGGCTCGGGATCTGTCTGAACGCTTCGTGAGTGGCTGCGCGAGCCGTCGTCCCGTGCAGGCCTCGGAGTTGACACGTCGTGCGCCTCGGTTCGGCCTGCTTCCAGTCGGCCACACGAAGTGCAGAAGGGGCCTTCGTCTGGGCGGATGGGGTCCTCGCAGATGGCGCAGATGCTCCCGGCCGTGGCTAGTCGGCGACACACGTCGCAGAAGGCTGCTTCGCCGGGCACGAGGGGATCGTCGCAGATGGCGCAGACGCGACCGGATGGGGTTCTGTCTTCGGTGTTGGCTGACAGGGAGCGGTAGGCGCGGTCGTACTCGGGAGAACCGGAGAGGCCTCGAAGCCCGGCGCCCCAGGACGGGTCTCGGCCTGTGGTGGCAATCCGAGGCATTTCAATGCCCCAAGCAGTCCAGTCGCTGGGGAAGGTCGTTCGACCGGCGAGGTTATTTCCAGGAGACGAAGAGCGCTGTACGCCTCGGCCCGAGGGACTGTTCCCAGGAGAGAGCGGGACGACGGAGAGGCCTCGGCTGGGAGAAAGGTCCTGTGCGCTGTTGCGGCCTGCGAAGTTGTCGCTGGCGGGGCCCCGGCTGGGAGAAGCATACTGCGCGCCTCTTATATCTCGACCTGGGAAGGTATCCCCAGGAGAATACCACGCGGCGGCTCTGGACGCGTCTCGACCTACGTAGCTATTCCCCGAAAGGCCAGAGCGAGCCCGACCTCTTGGGTCGCCCCTGGAAGCGCCTCGGCCCGCGGGGTTATTCCCAGAAGCAAAGAAGCGTCGCTCCTCGTCGGAGTCCTCGAAGGGAAAGTTGTACACGTCGTCATAAGAACCGCCGCCGTAGGGTCGATCCATGTTGACGGCTGGGCGGGCTGCCTACCTGAAGTACAAAGTGTCGTTAATTACAAGTCAGTTAGATAAACGATGACGTCTAACGATTTTCTTGTGTGCGAGCTAGGGATACCGCGTTGTGTTTGGTTTTGTTTGCGTAGGGAGGAAGATCGCTATGAGTCGTTACACCGGCATGTGCGCGCGACTTTATAGTGCTACGGCTAGGAGCCGACAGTCAACGCGGTGGCGTGTAGTCGTGAATAGGGGTTGCGGTTGCATGATCTGTGAGGTTTGTCTTGATTCACCGACTTGGGTGAGTAAGAGAACTGTCATTGGGAGTCATCAAGTGAGTGTTTTCATGGCCAGGTGACGAGCGGCCAGCGGCAACTCATACAGTTTGCGGGTTGCTTGCGAGTGACCCAATTCAAGTAGGACGACAAATCATATGGGGTTACAGGGAACAACAAGAGAGTAACTGGACTTGCGTACAATATAACATCTGAAGAAATGCTAATAGATTCCACGCTACCATTCTCACGTCCAAACAAAACTCCGTGCTTCATCGCTGCAAATGCCCCATGTTCCGGCCATGCACTCTCTGATAAGTCACTCCTAATACAGCGATCTCATGTACAGTATCCCCATAGTGTCGAAAATCACTCGTCAATACTGCTCATCAGTTCCCCGATTCTCCTCGTCGGACGGATCACCTTGCTGACCAACTTCTGCAGCTGCCTCCTCTTCCGCATTGCCCGACGCTCGTACGGCATGAACGGTATCTGTGTCAGGACGTAATTAGGCGGCACGGCGGCAAATAGGAACGCCAGCGGCGCCAGGAACTCATACGCGTCTGAGAGTGGTTCAATAGAGCCCAGGCCTCGTGGTGGACGGAGCAGTTCTGGCATGGTATCTGCGTCGGGACCCCCTGGGTGAGCTCGTGCGCGTTCAGAGTACTCCAGCTTCCAGGTGTCGGTTGAGAAATCCCACTTGGCGAGGCTGTCCGGCGTTCGTTCAAGGGTAAAAGTCCTCAAAACTGCGTTAAGAAACTCCCGTAGTTGCTCCTCTGTCAACTCCACGTATTCGTCTCTCGCGGGGAGATGGATCAGCGCCGTCGCCTCTTCGTCGTCGTCTTCATCTTCGCCTTCTTCAAGACTCATATCGGATGAGGCGCGCCGTGGCCCATCAGGCAATGGGTCTGCGAACGCATCACGCTCTGAGATCTCAGTTAGAGATGCTGTTTTCTCAGACTCGATCATCCCAGGCGCCATAGCACCCCCGACATCGATGGTCTCATGGGATGTTTCGTCGTCGTTTGTCCTCTTCTCGTGTTTCTCTTCCCCGTACTTCCCATTTTCCGACCTCTCATTCTCAATTGCCTTCTTCATGATCGCATCTATACCAGCCTCGTGGTTGCCAAACTGCTCGTGCCCCTCATTTTCATCATCTGATTCCACTTCTGACTCTGACTCCTCTGCAATGACAGACAGAGCATCCGCATGAACAGCCTCGACAGAGTCTAAAGAGCCTCTCCTGCCCCATACTGGTTTCAGGGCCTCGTGCGAGGTCCCAGGCAGTCGGACCGGGTAGTAGACATGATACTGACAGCTCCACATGCGGAATCCCAGCTTCGGGTATCGGCCCACGCAGCCCAAGCACAAGTCTGTGTTGCAGCAGGTCCTGCAAGTGTATCGCACGCTTACAATCAGGTCCAGGCAGAGGCGGCAATGCACTTGATGCTCCAGGAAAAGCGGCGTCATCTCCACGGCCTCAATGCTGCGCTGCAGGGCGATTTGAGCAAAACTATACGCCGAAAGCTGCAGGAAGAATTTCCCGAGCCGCTCCCATCGCGGGCCACGGAGGGCGAAGTCGTCCAAAAGGCTTTGTGCATCTTTACGGATGGTATCAATGCAGTGCTCCCAGGACGGCTTGCGCTTGATATCAATGCGAGTCGAGTCGCAGGCATTGTTGCCAAACATGTCTCGATTCTCAGTGAGAAACGCTTCAAGCTCGGGTGTCTTGGCTGCAGAGAGAATCATGCCCGGCATGGGATGACTTCCAGCCTGCTGTGCAATCTGCAATGCGCCTCGACCATACACGTCAAGCTGGGTGAGATCCGTGCTCTTATGCTCAAGCAGAGCCCGGAGCGAGTTCTTCTCACGGTATCGAATGGCCTCCATGAGCGGAAACTCTCCAGTGTTGCAACGCCTGTTCGCATCTGCGCCGCGCTCGAGCAGGGTCTTGATGATCTTGTCATGACCGTGCATGACGGCGAAGAAGATTGGCGTTTTGCCGTCTTCTCTCGGAATATCAACATCCATGTCCGGATGCTTCTCCAGAACCCGGTTCAAAATCTTAGCGGAGCCACCATCAATGATTCCAGCAGTAAGGTTCTCGCCCGTCGTGAGGACAACGTCAGACTTCACGCCCTTCTCCAGCAAATAGTCCACCATCTCGTCTCTTCCCTCCACACATGCGTAGTACAAGGGCGTTCGCTGTTTCAAGTCGCAGACGTCCAGATCCGGCTCTTTGGCTACAGCAAGGATGGCTTCCAGAACTTTGATGTCCCCGCCCTCTGCAGCTGCATGAATCATTGTCTTACCGTTGTTGATCTTGGATTGTAGCTTGTAATCAGGGTCCGCACCCTTGCTGAGCAAGAGCTCAACGATCTCCAGCCTTCCACCCAGCGCGGCCTGAAGCAGTGGCGTGCCATACCATCCCCACTCGAAGTTGATCAATTCGTCCGCATTGTTGACCACTTCGAAGAAGGTTTCGACGACATCCAGGTATCCCTCCAAACATGCTGTATGGAACGGGCTTGACTCTTTCGGGTGCTCGGGCAATGGATCAGCACCTCGCTTCAGCAACTCTATCATCACATTCTGGCGTTTACCATGGGCTGCGAGCTGCAATGGCTTGTTTGAAAGTCGCTGCCCGCTGCGGAGATTGGTGTCTGCTCCATGATCAATGAGGCAACTCACCATGTCCAAATCTCCATAACCAGCGGCGATACCGAGGGCCGTTTCTCCAGTCTCGCCCTTCGCGTCGACATCTGGGAAATTGCGGCCGGCCAGGAGTATCTTCAGAAGGTCCAGATTTCCAATATCAGCAGCAATCTGGAGGGGAGGCTCGTATTCTGGAGTGTCAGGATTCGCCCCATGGTTGACCAGGAGCTCCACCACCGCAGGCCGGTTTGCATCCGTCGCCACGAAGAGGGCTGTGCGGTTCCGCTCACTCTCTGCTTCGATGTTGCACCCAGCGCGTATCAATTGCCTACAGGCATCCACGTTGCCTCGCGCTGCCGCAATATGCAATGGGGCTGACATGTTTGGTAGCGGGCATTCGAACTTGGCACCAGCACTCAATAGTGCCTTCAAGATCGAGTTATGGCCACACTCCGCAGCCAATGCAACGGGTGTAGCCTTGGGGGTACCGATTGGCGGATCATTTAGGTTTGCGCCCAGCTTGATCAGCTTCTTGATCACACTCTCCAACCCACGCCAGCACGCATTGTGGATAATGCGCTCGCCATCCCACACTTGGTCGATATCGATGTGCGGCAATAGGAGCTCTAGGACTTCGTGACTACCAAGCCTACTTGCCAAGAAAGCTGGTGGTTGTCCAGTAGTCATCGGGGCCGTGACGTCGGGGTGGTAGTCCAGCAGAATCTTGGCGTACTCATCATGGTTCTTGCCCACTACCACTTCCAGCGGCGTGTGGCCAGATTCGGCGGGGATATTCGGGTCTGCTCCGTACTTGAGAAGAAGCTCAACGACCTCTCCCGAGTTGGAATGGAGCGCAGAGTAGAGGGCAGTCTGGCTCCAATCATCGGCATGGTCGATGTCAGCGCCTGCTTCGAGAAGGAGAGACACGCCTTTAATCTCGCCTGATGCCGCGGCCAGGATGAGTGGTGTTGCGCCGTCGTCGTCTGGGAGGTTGATGTCATTCACATATGGCAGCATCACCTCGAGAGATTTTCCCGTCTGGGCCGCAGCGTAATGGACTGCGGTAGTGCCGTCCCAAACCTCGTTGATCATGGCTTTGAAGTCGGCCAGGCTGTGGCCGGTTGATCTAGGCGCCAAATAGGGCACCTTGCTGAGGAATTTGTGAAAGACTTGTCGTGGGATAGATTCCAATGCATCGAAAAATAGTTCTTTCAAGATGCAATCAACATCCCATTGGGCGAGGATGACCAAGGGGGGTTTTGGATTGTCTGGTGGAGCAGGTTGAATCGCTCTCAAACTTGTCACTGAAGACGAGCTCGCAGAAGAGGATTCCCCGTCGCTATCGTCACTATCAGACGCACTGGCTGAGGATGCATCATCTGAACCTGATAAATCCGATCGGGTCTGGGAGACCACAGACGCGCTCCTCGACGAGAATTCTGACGATACACTGGACGGCGTTGGAGGGGGTGGAAGACTGGATGGCCCTGCTCGCTTTGGCATCGCATACACCTGCCAGTTCCTGCCATTATCAGAGCAGATAAAATCCCAAAGATCCCACGCTTTCGGTATAGCGGCTACGCCAGCATGTCTCCAGTGATATCCCATCCAAGGACAGGCGTAGTTCATCAATGGATAGCGCATGTCGACTTGATATCTGCGATTTCGAACGCTGCGATACCGCCCGCTGAATTCCAATACCTCCTCCCAGTTCAGCCCAGAGAGATACTGAAGGCAAATTTCTGCAAAGGACTCGTGGATCAAGCTAACCTCGTAGGTGTTGATAATGAAGTCGTACAAGGTCTGGTGGAGAAGCTCAAGCGTGTCCTCTCCACCAAATTTGACCAGCCGTTGGCACATCCTCGTAAGATCCCCAATCAGGTCGTAATTTTCGGTGATGTCGGAGTTTTGCATGCGAAGGATCTCTCGAGCCTCGCCCACGCGGATTGCTCTTCTCGCGATGCAGAGAATTTGAACCAGCCTGAACAAGTCCGGTCGTTCTGCTTCGAGGCGATCCATATCCTGCTGATAGATGGCTTCCATAGTAGAGGGACAACTTGTGACCAACGTGAAGACCGAATTGGCGCCAGTATCTTTGATGAGCCATAGCTCTTTAAGAACCGAGGCTGCAAATAGGAAGCTGCCGTTGGAACGCTCAACAATGACTGCCGATACAGAGGTGACAGCAATTGTAGCGATTTGTCGTGCCATCATAATGCGGTCAACTTCCTCGTCCACGACTCGTTGAATGTCGGCTTCCACGGTTTCAGACCTGACCTCGATGTGAGAGTTGGCCAGGGCAAAACCACGGATGGAGTCAGCCATACGAGACGTTATGAGCACCTTCAGGTTCGATTTCGAGCCTTGGCGGCGGAAGATACTATCGAGTCCACGAAGAAGTCTGAGAATAAAAGCATCCTCACACTGATCAAGCCCATCGATGATGAGACATGCCGGGACGCCATTCTGATCCATGACGAGAGTCTGGACGACCTCCATCAGGTGGTTGAACCTCTTGTCGAAGTCATTTTCGACGACGGTGTGGGTTTTCTGGCGATCGGGTATAAAATTCTCCAACAAAGAGGTCAGCTTTTGTCTCACCGGCCGCGATATTGTCCTCTGCTTGCTCAAAAGAGACCTGACGACGAGATCCAGGATTGGCGGATTCACACGGGAACTCTCCAGGCTGTCGCAGTAGAACGAAACGACAAGATTTGGTTCAGCGTCTTCAGTGGTCGGTTCCTCCATAACGCCTTGGATGTATTTCGCCAAGTTGGACTTGCCGCAGCCCGGGTTGCCTGTGACGAAGAGCATGGAGCCTTCCTCGCTCTCTTTCCATTCCATGAACTTTGGATCGGTCAATATCCACTGACAGGTTTGCCAGTGTGGGGGTTCGCGGTCGAGGCCCCTGTTCTCGGGGGTAACTGTTCTTAATTGTCGGGTGTAATCGGCAAACTCCCTTGGATCTTTGACCAATTAGCACAGGTCCACAACTGTCTCAGAACCGTACATACCAATATTCTCGACAACGTCACGCGTCTTCAATGGGGATACAGTGCTCTCCTGTTGCGCGGGAGTCTCAACAGCAATACGACTTCGCACTTCCTTCAAGATCTCATCCGCACTCGATCGGATTATTGAGGCTCTCGAAGGTTTAATGCCTTTCTGTGCTACCTCATGTCGACGTCGAGGTGGCACCACTTGTCGCGCACGCGCAGGTGTCGGCCTAGACAGTTCAGTAAGAATTAGAGATAGTGGGCGGGTTTCTTACTCCGAGGTGGTCTCTTCATCTGTCCAAGTTGGTACTTTGAGCAGCTTCTGGGGAGGGGCTGTGGCTTTCCTCACCAGCCTGCGCACCTCGCCCCAAAACAGCTCAAACCGAGGCTCATTCGGCGAACGAAACTTTGACAACCCAGAGTGGTGGCAGTTTAGGTCAATATTATCGACGCCTTGTAGAACTGCAGACCATTGTGGAACGATCTGGTGAGGTCAGGCCTATTCACTGCAAGTAAATCGTATTGGCGGGTACTCACGATCTCGGATCCACTGGGCAAGCGTTGCGGATGGGACTCATAACAGCAGAGAAGTTCGATAGATCGGTGGACGTCAATTGTAAACTCCATGTTAATGTCTTGAACGGCGTTTGAAAAGGTCTTGAGCTCCTTTGTAAGGTTCGTCGCGATTGGGGCTTGGAACTTGATGAGTGACGCCAGTTTCTGAACTACGACCAGGTCCTCGGCCTTTTCCGATCCCATATGAGGGGTTCCCATGAAAACAATGGACTTTGTTGAATTCTTGATGGCGCTCCAATCATTGTTGGTCGCACAGAGCAGAATTGCCTTCGAGCTCGAGTCAGCGCACGAGCTCGGTCAACAGAATTGAGAAAGCTCACTCTCTTGACAACAAGTCCGCCCAAACTATGGGCAATAAAAATGATGGGACGGTTCTAGCAGTGGTTAGGGCCATTCGGAATCTTACTCGCTGAGCATCCCACTCACAGGGTTGTCCAGTCGTTTTAGGACCAGGTTCCGGAGCAGGGCATTGGCGTGGTGGATGATGCGGGTGTTGGCGACATCGCCAAATCGATTGGCGTTGTAGCCGAATGACAAAACCCGCACCGAATGATCAAGGCTGCCGAGAAACTCGGGTTTGGAGAACCATGGCTCAGGTGTGCCCTCAACCTTCCAGGTTGTCCGCAGGTTCCCGCCCAAACCATGGACGAAGACGAGGCTGGTGATCAGTCAGCTTTGGAGGTACGCGAGGAGCCTCTCATTGAGGACCGTCTCACTCTATAAGCTCTGGCTGCTCGGCCGACGACCCTTCTGGGACTGCCGGGGGGACATACATCTCTTTGAGTATGTATTCGGGCGGCTGTTCATCTTCTTGGGTTGGCGCCTGCGCATTGCTTCATCAGCCACAACGATCCGGAAACCGTAGGGCGGGGCACCAATTGTGTAGCCGTCACTCACATTGGCGTCGCCAGCCGACCCGTCCGAGGCCAGCGACGTGCTGTGTCGGAGGCGGCGCATTGCGTCCAGTGCGACGGCTGGAGTCGAGTCGAGTCGTCGAGTCGTCGGGTTGTCGTAACGAGCGGACGGTCGTCGAAGAGAGGATCAATTGGAGAAGTTGGAGGCGGGTGAGAAACCGCCCCGCGCGGCTCCTCGTCGCCTTTATCTAGGTCATTTAGTTGCAACCTTCTCCCCAGTCTCAAGCCCAGCTCCTTTTGGGGGCCGCAGCCGCAGCGCAGGGCTGGAGGCGAAACAGCCGCGCACCAATGCACACTACAGCAGACCCCTGGCGAACTGGGACGCCCAGGTCTGGAACGGGTTTGGCGCACTGAGTTGGCTGTCCAGCTCGAGAGCTTTGAGGTGGGTGTTTCATTGATGCCTCGTCGCCTGCGCCTCGTTGCTCCATCGTTGCTACACTTTGGCCGCCCGTCCTGACTTCAAGGCGGAATTGCTGGTTATTCAGGTGCCGGGTTTCCGCAGGTATAAGACGATCCATAAACCACCCATTGGCAGATGAACGAAACGCCACGGCGGAAAGGATTATGGGGATGTCACCCACCAGTGTAGAGAGCGTAGTATGTCCAACTCCTAGCTAGTAGGTACCTTAGGCACCGACTTCTTAGCGGTCAGCTGTGCAGCTGACATGACGCACGATGTCGTCACGTGGATTTCCACCTTGAAAATCAGGAATTCAGTCACCTGCAGACAACCTCAGTATTGATGTTCGCACTTCAATACTTTCCGTTCACATTAAAATATAGTGACATGCATTGTTTGAGCAAACCAACGGCCCGGGCACAAGGGAGTGCCCGCGGTGGGGCCAGAAGACTTGCTCCTTTGTGTCAGCCAGTCCCACCCCGCAGCCCTACCCTACACAAGGGAAGCTTGCCGAAACACTATCATCCAACATCATCTAACAAGAAGCTTTAGAACTGCCGGAGGAAATGTCGTTGAGAAGCTGACTGCTACGTTACCAATAATAACCTTCTCTGTTCTCGAATTACTTGTTCGACTTGCAAAGCACACGCATGACCAATAAAACGTTTGTGCGTAATGTTCGCAGTCAGGAAACAAGTCCAATCAACTTGTAGCAACGCAAGAGCGACTTCACATTGGATGCCTATCAGTCTATGAATAGACATTAGGCAGGTAATATGAACTTGAATGCCTTCGGCATGGAACTTTAGTTTTGGTTGATAAGAGGTGGAAGTGTGAACGTTGTTCAATAACGGTAGTTGCGGGTTGGGATTGGTGGGAGCTGCTCGGATTTTTACGTGGAGGGAAGAACACCTAAATTGGCTGCTATGAGAATTGCTGCTGTGACGGGGGTCCCTAGACAGGTGGGCTAGTAGGTTACTAGTAGGGATTTAATGGGGATAAAGTGGATAGTTAGAAGAGGGATGAGGGAATAATAATAAAGAATGAGAATTATTATGATCAATTAGAAGAGAGATTAGAGAGATTTTTATTTTTATGGGCAGAGAGATTCTTCCCTTCTTATAGAGATATAAGAGAAAGAGAGCTCTTTAAGCTTAAAGCTTAAATTCTTTGCCTTTATTTATAAGAAAATTTAAGATCTTCTTTTATTTCTAATTATAACTTAAATTACTATTTACTCTTTATCCCTTATATACTAATTATTAAGCTAGTAGTAGGCCATTTTAATGCCTTATTAATATTCTTTTCTTACTACTAATTTAATAATTAATCCTATAAGATGCTTTCTTACTAGAGGGTCCTAAATATAAGACTATTATAGTATATATATATAATTTAGTATAGCTTTAGGCTAACTAATAAAGATACCTATATAATACTTTACTATATACTTTCTTAAGGGACTATTATTAATTTAAGGTATTATTTATAGTTCCTTTTTACTACTAAATTTAGAGGTTATAGTAGGGCAGTAAATTAATTAATTTAGCTCAATAGGTAAGATCAATTAATGCACTTTTAAGCTACTACTATTAGACTTAAGGAAAGCAGAAAGATAATAAGAAATAAAAGATAGAAAGAATTAAGACTTCCCCAAAAAGACTTTAGACTTAAGGACCCTAAAGGATTATAATAAATCAAACTAGTAAAATTAGTAATATATAGCTTAATTAAGACTATTATAAGAAGTAAGATAAGAATAGATGCTTAAACTCTAAACTATACTACTTATTATTATGCTTATTTCTCTACCCTAATAGCTTTAAGAAAAAATAGAATATGCCTAAACTTAGAAGCATCTTATAGTATAATATTATAAGATTTCTATAACTATAGGGGCTTCTTACGAGAAATGAAATACTATTTGACCTTATTGAGCAATTAGTAAAGTAAGAACTTATATTAGCTTAGACAATAAAAAGGTATTATTAGAATGATTATTATATGGTTTCTCATAAGGGACTAATATCTAGCTACCCTAGCTTTAATAACTCTTTATATTATAAGAAGTTAGGAGCTAGGGAGAGATAAAGTAAGGAAGGGTTCATTCAAAAAGGAGAGAAAGAGAAAGAAATAAAAGATATAGAAATATTATAACTTTTATAAATAATATTAAGAAGGCTAAGATTATAAGTTTTAACCTTTACTAAGAGATTTATAAAGATATTTATATGAAGATTATAACTAATTTAAGTTTTATCTAGCATTTTTATTCATTTTTTATTCATTCTATTCTTTAATTGCACTATTATTCCCCTAAGAGAGATAGTTTAGCAGCAGAAAGAAACTATAAATAATACCCCAAATTAATAGCAGTCCCTTAAGAAGGTATATAGTAAAGTATCATATAGATATCTTTATTAGTTAGCTTAAAGCTATACTAAATTGCATATATATACTATAATAGTCTTATATTTAGGACCCTCTAGTAAGAAAGCATCTTATAAGATTAATTATTAGATTAATAATAAGAAAAGAATATTAATAAGGCATTAAAATGGCCTACTATTAGCTTAATAATTAGTATATAAGGGATAAAGGGTAGATAGTAATTTAAGTTATAATTAAAAATAAAGGAAAATCTTAAATTTTCTTATAAATAAAGGTAAAGAATTTAAGCTTTAAGCTTAAAGAGCTTTCTTTTTTTTATATCTTTATAAGAAGGGAAGAATCTTTCTACTAGTAAAAATAAAAATCTCTTTAATCTCTCTTCTAACTAATTATAATAATAATAGTTCTTTATTATTATTTTCTTATCTCTCTTCTAACTATCTACTTTATCCCTATTAAATCCCTACTAATAACCTACTAGCTTACTTATTTAGGGATCCCTATTATATACCTTCCCTATAATCTAATAATTGCCCCCAATTAGGCTAGAATTATATATAAAAAAATTACCTCTTTATATAAGAATTAAATAAAAAAAATAAATATATATAGTAAGAAGTATCTTATAAAAGCTTCTTAAAAACTAAATTTAATAAATAAAAGAAATCTACCTAATAATTTACTTCTTCATTCTAGAATTTATTTCCCTATTAGAAAGTTATAATCTTATTAAGAGAATTACTACTTTTTTCTTCTTTTAAGTAATATTATTTCTTTTAAGTAATCTTTATAATTATAAGCATTATAATAGTATTATAAGTAGAATTAATTAGGTCTACTTACTAGCTTAAAGAGATTAAACCTTTAAGAATGTAGATTATATAGATCTTCAATTTAGGTAGATAAAATATTAATTACTTAGCAATTAAGAGTAAATATATTAAATTAGTATTAATAGTTATTTTCTTTACTTTATTGCCTATTTTAAAATTATAATATATTTCTTACTTTTTCTTAACCCTTTAATTATCTATATAGATAGAGAGAGTATTGCTAATAAACTAACTTATTAAGACTATTAGAGTTTAAATTATTTAGGTCTTTATAGGTATAAGGGCTAATAATATATCTTATATTAAAATATTACTTCTTATTAGGCTCTTAGATACTTCTCTCATTAAGATATTACTTCTTAAGGTCTATAGGGGCATTTAAGCTTAAGAAGGTATCTTTAGTAAGGTCTATTTAGGCAAGCTGCTTAATAAAGAAATTATAATTAAAGTCTTTTCAGTTTAATTGGTAGAGGCTACTAAAGATTGCAAAGGTAATAATAAGATTCAAATTAGTAATTAATATAGTAAGTTACTAGAGCTAAGTAAGATAATACTTTTAGATACTTTATAGCTATATTCTTTTAGGAGCCTATTAATAATATTATATTCTATCCTTAAGTAAACTTTAATAAGATTATTAAGTATTATAAACTTAATCTTATTAGTATCTAATTAATATATAAAAGAACTTTAAATTTCTTATTTAAAAGGTATAATAGGATGCTAAATTAAGTAGTATTGATTAGGGAGCTTAAAGAGTTTAACCTTAGACTAAAAGATTATTAAGAATTTACTATAGTTTATATAGATATTAGACATTTAAAGCTTCTAATTTTCTAGTAGGAATTAATATATAGTATTTAAAGATTGCTTAATTATATAATTAGTCTTCTTTCTTCTATATTTAAAGTCCTTAATTTCTAATTCTTCTATAATTATATAGCTAAAGAAGCTCTTAATCTAATTAAGATTGAGCGCTTATATTCCTCCTTTATCTCCCTTCTTTGCCTTTTTAGGCTGTCTAATCTTCTAGTCCTAAAAATAAAGAGCAAATCTAGGTCCCTTAGGCAACTTATCTAAGACTCCCTAATAGTAAGATTCTTTATAGTAATACCTCTATTAATTATTTATTTCTTTAATAGACTAATTAACCCTTAGATAGCTAGAGTAATAAGGAAGGTTCTAAAATAATTATATTCCTACTAGCTATCTTAATAAGAGGCAGGCATTCTAAAGATAAAGAAGTTATAAAGTATGCTATTTTTAGCTATAATTTCTCTTTAAGTAGTAATAATAACTACAAATTGCTCTTCCTTTTCTTTCTTTAGAGTATTAAAAACATAAAGATAAATATCTTTAGCATCCTAAATGTAGGTAACTTAATAGGTCTAATTGGCAAAATGGACAATCCTAATGAGGAATTAGCAGTTAAACTGAACCTCTTATAGCAATTAAACTAAACCTCTTATAGCAGTTAAAATCTTAAGGTAGGTTAGTTCTTTAAGATAGAAGCTATCTTCTAGATAAGCTTAGTTAAGTACTTAGATTATCCCTATCGGTTGCTTTAAACGTTAGAGGTATTAAGATTGAGGCTATTAAGGGTAATAGCAATTAGGTCTCTTAGATTGTAGGTTATTAAATAAAGGAATATAAGGAGGCTAAAGTTAGTTAATATTTAGTTATTCTAAAGATTGCTTAGAAGGCTCTATAGATTAGTATAGTATTCCTTCTAAAGGCTAAAGTCTTTTTCACTAAAATCTAGGTAATACTAAATAGATCTAATCTAAGCTTAAATTCCCTCTCTATCTCTAAGGGTAGAGCAATTTAGGCTAATATTCTTCTAATATGACCAATTAAGCTAAGATAGATAGAAGGTAAGTTATTCATTTAGGCATTAATTAAAGGGTATCTTAAATAGCATTTTATTATAATATAGGAAGCTTTATTTGCCCCCTTTATTATAGATAAGTCCTTTATAGAGTATTAATTCTTTATTAGGGCAGAAGAATTATTTAATCTTCTTAGTATTATTAGAAGTAGCTATTATAGTAGTATTTTAAGGTATATAAAGATTCTAAAAGATAGATAGATTGTAGGAAAGTAAGGAATAAAATAATTATTAAAATTTAGGCTTAAAAGGAAGAGAATTAGAATATAGGGGCTAAAGTTATAATATAGGCTTTACTTAGGGTTAAAGTATAAAGAGAAGAGCTTATATATTAGTATTTTTAAGAAGCTATATATCTAATATTTTCTTTATTATAAATTACTACTTTATTTATAATAGTAAATTATAGTAATAATAGTTATTATTTGCTAGAATACCTTCTTAATTTTATCTTATTTAATCTAATAAATATAGATACTTACTTCTTAAAATACCTTCTCTTTTATAAAAGGCTATATTAGATTAGCCTTAAGGCTTAAATCTTATTATCTAATACTTCTTTAGTTATTTCTCTTTTTCTCTTTCTTAAATTTATTATTTTTTTGTAGCTTTTTTTAATTACTTTCTTTTCTTATCCTTCTTTAGCATTTTGGCTAGCTATAATAGCTACTTATTAGGATAAGCTTATTATCCTCTTAGGTCTCCCTCAATTAAAGCTCTTAGATGTCTATTATCTTGCTAAGTATTAGGTTAATTCTAATTTATTTACTTATTAGGCTAATACTTACTAAAAAGACTATAATACTATTCTCTTTAAACCCTTCTTTATATTATACTTTAATTTAACTTCTGCCCTAATAAGTTCTTTTTTCTTTCTTCTACTTAAGTAGGCAATTTAATAAGATACTTCTTTAGGTCTTAAAATCATTCTAGGTTTAGTTCTATAGTTTTTAGGCTCTTAATTGACTTAACTGCTTAATATATATAAAGTTAAATATTTAGTTCTTTTCTTCTAGTAATTATTTATCTTTCTATATTTAGTTTCTTTAATAACTTTCTTTTTGCAATTTAATAATTACTTTTAGGATTAAGCTTCTAGCAACTTATACTCTTCAGTCTATCTTTATCCTAGCTAAATAGGCTTATCTTAATAGTTACTTCTTTACTACCCTTCCTTCCTAGCCTTATTATCTTAAAGCTCTTATTATTACCTTCATTAGGGTTATTAACCTAATTATAAATTATTATTATATTTATAGCTATTTTTTAATAATAATCTATTTTAAGGAGTATATCTTAACCCCCTTCTATATTTATATCTTAGTTTAAAACTTTATAAGCAATTAGTATACTAATTGCATTTAGCATACTATCCTAATTGCAATTAGAAGTTTCTTCTTAAATATTTAGCTTTAAATTATTAAGAAGGTCTTTAAAAATTCCCCTTAAGTAGTAAAGTTATTATTCTAAATATATTAACTTTCTTTACTTCTAATATTTTTAATCCTTATTTTTGCCCTTAAATTATCTTAAAGTATCCTTCTAAGTTTAATAGCTTATTTAATACTAAAATCTATAAATAGGCTACTTAAGTCTCTACTTAGACTCTTTATAGTAAATATTAAGCTTTTTAGTAGGTTAAATTAGCAATTTTTATTAGAAGACTTCCTCCCCAAAATAAATAATAAATAGTAAATACTTAATATTTTATATTATTATTTAGCTATTATTACTTTTTTCTTTTCTAAATAGGCTTTTTTTTTCTTATTCTTCTTTTACTTATAAGATTTATTTTTCTTTTAGTAGGCATAAAGTTCAATTTAAGTAATTATTTTAAAGTCTTTTCCCTTTATAAATATAGTTTATTTAATCTTCTTTAGTAATTTAAATATCTTCTTTCTTTTTGCCCCTCCCTATATAGCAATATTGCTATCCTCAGCTAGCACTATATCTTAAGTATCTTATAAGATACTTAAATAGCTATATACTAATCTCTAACTTCCTTAGTTATCTCTAGAATGTAGATCTAGAAATCTCCTTTAAGCCCCCTTTATAGTTAGACAATAAGTTTCAATTTAGAATTATTTAATAAGGAATCTAACTTATTTAGCTTATAAAGTATATTATAAGATACTTCTCTATCTAACCTTTCATTCTTATTATTAAATAGTAGTCTTATTATTTCTTTATTATTAAGGCTTATCTATTAACCCTAAAGATCCTTCTAGAAAGCCTTTAGTTAGTCTTCATAATAAGTCCCTAAAAGCTTAATTCCTATAAGTATCTTAAGCTTATAAGTCCTAATCTTAGTAAGGGCTTTATGAATCCTATATAGTCCTATCTATCTTAGCTTAAGCTTTATAGTAGAAGATAGATTATTATAGTTTTATATATTATACTAAAGGACTAAGTCTCCTAGCAATAAGAGTGTCTTTCTTAGCTTAAAAGTGTTCAATATATTAGTCCTCCTAGCTAAGCTCTATTAATATTCCTTAACCTTTACTTAGGCAGCTTTAATATCTTTCTTATGTCTTTCTAGGATTTATATTTTAGCTAGAATCTTATCTTCTTTATCCTTAATATTATCCTAATTAATAAGTCTTTAGGTAGGGACCTTAACTTTAAGAAGAAGGATAGGTTCTTATCTATAAAGAAGCTAAAATGGAGAATAATTATATGATTTTTAGATTGCTAATCTGTCTGCAAGAAGATCTAGCTTGACTAAATCTATCTATTTCTCTAGCTTCTTAAGCTTTTTAAAGTAATTCATCATAGATATATGCCTAACTTTAATTAACCTATTTAACTTAAAGTTATAAAATAAGATTTTAGATATTATAATATCTAGCTTATTTAGCTCATTTAAAATCCCTTTTGCAAGCTCCTCTCCATTATTAGTAATAATCTTTACTAGCATTTTATAATAGTAAATAATCCTCTTAATAAATCTCCTAATATTAGTAGTAATAAGGTTGCTAATAGCTATAGCTTCAATCCACCCAGTTAGATTATATCTAGCTTTTAATAAGAACTTCTTGCCTTTATTGAGGGGTAAGTACTACCTATTAATATAGATCTTCATTATTAGGTATTAAGGAGCTATTAGTTTAGCCTTTTTAGCTAGCCTTAATGCTAAGTATGCTTAATATATTAAATACTTCTAAATAACTATTTTTAAAGATTATCTTAATTCTTACTAAAAATAGCACTAAGAAATAATTTTTATTATTACTTTTTGCCCTTTATAGCCCTTATAATAATAATATAATATTATAAGATACTTTTAAAGGTTATTATTATTAATAATAAGTATAAGATTATTTTCTTCTTTTAGTTATTATTTTTAGACTTAATTTCCCTTAATAAAGAACTATATTACTTTTACTTTTAATCTCTTAAAGTTTTATACTAATATTCCTTTAGGTCTTTTAAGCAATATTAGGTATTTAGTTAGAATAAGTTAGTCTCCCTTATAATTATCTAAAAGGGGGTTATTTCCTAGCCTAAAGAGAATAGCATTAAGATAAGCATTAATTATATCTTTAATATCTTACTTTACTTCTTAATCTATAAGGTCTAAAGGTCCTTATCCCTTCCTTAATAGACTGTCTATAACTATATTCTTCTTTCTTAGGACATACTTAATTGTAAAGTTAAAAAGCAGCAAATAGCTAATCTATCTAATAATTATAGCTTTTAGTATATTATTTGCCTAATTGTTCAGCTAATTTACTAATACTTTAGAATTTATTTTTAGAGTGAATAAATAATTATAAATATATATATATATATCTTTTAAATAATATAAAAGGCTTCTTTATACTCTAGCTTAATTGTATTATACTTCTTTTTAGTATTAGTCTAAGTTTTAGATTTAAATTTTATAGGATAATGCTTTCCTTAAATATCCTACATTAAGATGGCTCCTTATCTTAAGATACTAGTATTAATTATTAAGATAACCTTCCCTACTCCTTCTAAAAGGTTAAGAGTTATAAGAATAGGGGCAAATACAATTTTTTCCTTTAGTAGCCTTATTATAGCTATCTAATCTTTCCCCCAGTCCTAAGTAGTATCTATCTTCAGCAGTAGGGTAAGAGGCTGCACAATCTAAGCATAATTCTTAATTTAGATTCAGTAGTAGCTAGTAATGTAAAAGAAGCCTCTCACTTTAGTCAGAAAGGAATATCTCTCCCACTTAATAATCTTAATGACTTTATCTTCTATAGGCTTCCTTCTGCTTATACTATAGATATATCTTATAAAAGGGGCAGTCTTTTAGCACTAAGCTAACTTCTTACTAGCAATCATATAACTAGCTAGCTCTACATTAATTAGAACTATATTAAGATTAATAAGGTGCTCTAGGATGAATCTCCTAACTCTAGGAAGGCTCTCCTCCCCATTATAGTTAGTTTTTAGGCCTTTAATACTAATATTATCTAAGAAAGCCCTTACTTTATCTAGGAGGAAATTAAAAAGGATTCTCATTATGATCTTAATAAACTAAGCTACTAAGTTTATAATTCCTTATAGTAGTGTACATAGTCTTATTAGACCTATTAGGGTATTAAAGATTATTAGATCTTTATTTCCTACATCTAGCTTTACTTAATTGTATCCTAAGAAGAAGTCTAGCATAGAGAGAATCTTATACATCCTAAATTCAGCTAAGAAGTCATCCATTCTAGGAGGAATTATACTATCTTAAATAGTATAGGTATTATATTACTTTACTAAATTAATAAGGCATAACTCTCTATCCTTCTTTATAATAAGCATCTAGTAATTCCTATAAGAAGTATAACTTTTCTTAATAACTCTATTTTTTAGCTATATTTTTAAGAGATTAATAACTCTCTTCTTAATCCCTTAAGGAATTATTATATTACTATAATGCTAAGCACTATAAAGAGTGATTTTAATAACTTAGGGAGGCACTACCTTAAGGTTAATTTCTCTTTTTTCCTTAAAGGTTTAAGCTAAAGCTTCTTCTTTATTGTAGAGAATCTAATAGAAGATATTCCTTTTTTATCCTAAAGGGTATCCCTTATTTAGTATATAATATCTTCTAGCCTTTCTCTAAAGAGCTTAAATCCTTTCTTAATCTTTAAGAATTTAGGCATAATATAGTTAGAATAAGGTAAATCTTACTTTAGGTCTTCTTTAATCTCTTCTTACTTCTTCTCCCTTTAGAATAAGTCTTATTTAAGTATAGATCTATTAGAAGGAATATTATCCCTTAGTAGAATCTTATTAGCCTTCCTTTTATATATTATATTAACCTAAACTATTATATCTTTATAGCTAATATTTAGACTTAATTATTATACTTTTAAAGCTTTAATTATTATTAGATTATTATCTTTTATTTAATCCTTAAGAATAATTTTAAAGGATTTTTAGGCTATCTTTTTATTAATATATCTAATAAGATACTTAATATTATTCTCCTTTAAACTATAAATATCTATTCTTTTTAGTTTAGAAAGTACTTTCTTACTTATTAGATCTCTCTTAGTACTTCTTAAGTAATAATTAGGAATTCTTATTTAATTTTACTTATAATTAGAAATATAATCTTAATATCTCCTAATTAGTAGTAGATTAATATCTTACCTAAAAGGGTTATATAATTAAAAGTAACCTTTGCGCTCCTAATGAAAGGCATCCTTAAAATAAATAAAATTAATACTATAAAGGTTAGAGCTATATATATCTTTTAATTAATAAAGATATTACCTAAATAGACTTTAATCTTAATTACCCCTACTATTATAATATAGTCTTTTAAGAAGGAAGTATCTTAGCCTTAATAGGCTTAATATTAAGCCTATTAATCTTAATAATATTATCTAATATAATATTCTCTTTAGCTTTAGTATTAATAATAGCTTCTTAAGTATAACTATCTAGATTCTTAAGTCTTACTTATAGCTTTAAGAGATCTTATTATAGTAAGATATTTCTTAAGTCTAAGAGTTAAATTAAGATTAAATTAATTTATATAACTATCTTATAAGATACTTCTAGATTTAGTCTTTTAGCTTCTCTTCTATAGGAGATCTTCTTTATTAAGTTAGAATTTATTACTAAGTAGTCCCCTAGAGTAAGATAAAAGTTATTATAAGATTCTAATAGCAATCCTTTTAGACTAATAGTAATAGTATTAACCCTATAGTACTAAGATAATTCATTAAAATAAGCATCTAAGAAGCTTAAGTAGGTCTATTCTATAATATTATTTATTTTGACCTCCCTTGCTCTTTTTATCTTATAGGATAGGTTAAGGTCTATCTAGATAGTCTTTATAATTCTATCAGTAAGGTTAGATAGCTCTTTAGCTATAGATTGTCTAAATTCTAGATTATTTATAATAATTTAGGGAATAATAATTCTAATCTTTATAATTAAGACTCTCTACTTTAAAGTAGTCCTATTCTTAAGCTTTATGGTCAGGCAGGAGTCTCTATTAGGTCCCCCTTTCGCAATAATCTTAACTATTATTCAATCCTCTAGGTTTATATGCTTAAGGATCTTTAAGGTTATTATTAGGATTGGATAGCTTCATTTAATTTCTTCAGTCTTATTATTCACCCTTAGCCTCTTACTAGCTACTATATTGAAGGTAATATTATTATTTAAGATACTTATTAGTTCCTTAAAACTTCCTTTATTAATTAGAATGATATTTAATTATATTATCCTATTAATAAGTTCTCCTTCTTAGAGCTCTATCTTTCTATTAATCCTATTAATAATTATATTTTCATAAAGAGTATCTTAATTTCTCTTTATAAAGTTAGTCATAAGGTCTTATGCTTCTTAGCTAGAGTTCTAATTATAAATAGTAAACCTTAATATTATTCTATTAAGAAAACCTATTATTAGTAACTTTAGGAACTTCTTTATCTATATAATAATAAGCTTCTTAACTCCTCTAAGGAGTCCTATCTTCTAGACTAGCTTTAGAGGGAGAATAGTTTCTCTTCATCCTACTTAGGCTATACTTGCTTTAGAGTTAAAGTTATAGTAGCTAGCTTCCCTATCCCTCTACAATTTGTAGTATTAGCTTAAGAAATAGCCTAAAATTCTACAATAAAAACACTTTAGCTGCCTCTACCTATAGCTAGCATTAATGAGGATATCCTAGCCGTCCATCCTGTAGGGTCCTATATATCTAGAATGGTTGCAATTAATAGATAGATTACTATTAGGAGGGTTAAAAGCCTCTACTTATTAAGACTTCCTTAAAGCATAGCAATAAGATATACTTCTATGTCTTTATATCTCTTTATGGCATTAATGCTTATATTTTAGACCATCTAGATTAGAGAATTAATTATAGCATTAATAGCTAGCTTTATTAGAGGCAAGTTTTGTAGATCTATATCTATCTCTTAAGGCCTCCTCCCCAAACTGAATTCTCTCTCTTAAAGCTTCTCAATTAGGTCTTTAAAAGACTAATCCCATTCTAGCAAGCATATAATAAGATTGACTATAGTATTATATAGCTTAGATTATAAAGTCTAAATTAGGATATTCTTCTATTAATATACTTAAATAATAACCTTATAGGGTAGAGTATAGAAAATAATATAAGAGTTTTCTTTCTTAAATTTCCTACTATTATTAATTATATTATATAACTCCTTATAAGCCTTAAGCTAAGTAAGGATCTCTTTATTTATTATATTCCTTATAGATTAAGTATTTATCTTAAGGACCTTTTAGAGGGATTAGATCTATTATTCCTTATTACTATCCTTAAAGTCTTTAAGAATCTTTATCTTAATCTATTCTTAAGTACTATATTTAGTAGCCTTTAGGACTTTTATTTTAATATTATTATGGATAAAGTATAGTATTAATTAAGCTTTCTTTTTATCTAAGTAGACTTATCTCTTAATATAATTCTTAAATATTCTTAGGTAGCTAGAGATATTAGTCTCCTTAAAGATATAATTAAATATATAGATTAGGATGAAAGCTTTAGATTCTTTACTTATCTTCCCTTTCTCTATTAGGTTTAAAACCTTTAAGCCTATTTTATCAGTCTTAGTATTAAGATTAATTAGTATTTAGATTAGCAAAAGGTCCTTAATTAAGGGTATAGTAAGTACTAATTAAAACTTTATATACATATTAAATTGATTTAGTTTCTAGGGCACTACCTTTATAAGCATTAAATAAGATGCTTTTTTCCTCTTTTTTCTCCTTTTTGCTCTAATAATAATAATAAAATTATAATTATAGCCTTTAGGATTCTTACTTATTAGAAAGCAATTCTTTTCTCTAAATATAGCCCTTATTAGCTACAATAAAATAAAGCCTTAATTGCTATACTATCTCTCTTAGGGGGATAATAATATAATTAAAGAATAAAATAAATAAAAAATAAATAAAAATGCTAAATAAAACTTAGATTAGTTATAGCCTTTATATAAATATCTTTATAAATCTCTTAATAAAAGTTAAAACTTATAATTTTAGCCCTCTTAGTATTATTTATAAAAGTTATTATATCTTTATATTTCTTATTTCCTTCTCTTTCTCTTCTTTTTAAATGAACCTTTCCTTATCTTACCTCTCCCTAGCTCCTAACTTCTTATAATATAAAGAGTTATTAAAGCTAGAATAGCTAGATATTAGTCCCTTATAAGAAACTATATAATAATTATTCTAATAATACCTTTCTATTATTTAAGCTAATATAAGTTCTTACTTTACTAATTGCTTAATAAGATTAAATAGCATTCCTTTTCTTATAAGAAGCCCCTATAGTTATAGAAATCTTATAATATTATACTATAAGATACTTCTAAGTTTAAGTATACTTTATTTTTTCTTAAAGCTATTAGAATAGAAAAGTAAGTATAATAATAAGTAGTATAGTTTAAAGTTTAGGCATTTATTCTTATCTTACTTCTTATAGTAGTCTTAATTAAGCTATATATTATTGATTTTATTAGTTTGATTTATTATAATCCTTTAGGGTCCTTAAGTTTAAAGTCTTTTTAGGGAGGTCTTAATTCCCTCTATCTTTTATTTCTTATTATCTTTCTGCTTTTCTTAAGTCTAATAGTAGTAGCTTAAAAGTATATTAATTAATCTTACCTATTAAGCTAAATTAATTAATTTATTACCTTATTATAACCTTTAAATTTAGCAGTAAAAATAAACTAAGAATAATACTCTAAATTAATAGTAATTCCTTAAGAAGGTATATAATAAAGTATCATATAGGCATCTCTATTAATTAGCCTAAAGCTACACTAGATTATATATATATATTATAGTAGTCTTATATTTAAGACCCTCTAGTAGGAAAGTATCTTATAGAAATAATTATTAGGTTAGTAGTAAGAAAAGAATATTAATAAGGCATTAAAATGGCCTACTACTAGCTTAATAATTAGTATATAAGGGACAAAAGGTAGATAGCAATTTGAGTTATAATTAGAAAAGAAGAATCTTAAATTCTCTTATAAATAAAGGTAAAGAACTCAAGCTTTAAACTTAAAGAGCTTTCTTTTTTTTATATCTTTATAAGAAGGGAAGAATCTCTCTACAAGTAAAAACAAAAATCTCTCTAATCTTTCTTCCAACTGATCATAATAATAATAGTTCTTCATTATTTCTCTTGTCCCTCTTCTAACTATCCACTTTATCCCCATTAAATCCTACTAGCAACTTACTAGCCTACCTGTCTAGGGACCCCCATCACATTAGATAGCTACAATGAGGCTACTAAAGGAAAAGATTATATCTGCCCCTATTCTCATAACCCTCAATCTTTCAGAAGGAGCAGGGGAGGTCATCCTAATGATTGAAGCTAGCATCCTAGGATAGGGAGCCATCTTGATGTAGGTTATTTAAGGAAAGCATCATCTTGTGAGATTTAAATCTAAAACTTAGACTAATGCTAAAAAAAAGTACGATATAATTAAGCTAGAGTATAAAGTAGCTCTTTATGCTATCTAGAGGATATATATATATATCTATAGTTATCTATTCACTTTAGAGATAGATTCTAGAGTATTAGTAGACTAGCTAAATAACTAGGCAAATGATATACTAGGAGCTATAGTTATTAGATAGATTAGCTATTTGCTGCTTTTTAACTTTACAGTTAAGTATGTCCTAAGAAAGAAAAATATAGTTATAAATAGTCTATTAAGGAAGGGATAAAGACCTTTAGACCTCATAAATCAGGAAGTTAAGTAGGACATTAAGGATGTGATTAATGCTTATCTTAATGCTATTCTCTTTAGGGTAGGAAATAACTCCCTTTTTGATAATTATAAGGGAGACTAACTTATCCTAGCTAAGTACCTAATATTGCTTAAAAGACCTAAAGGAATATTAGTATAAAACTTTAAGAGACTAAAAGTAAAGATAATATAGTTCTTTATTAGGGAAGATTAAGTCTAAAAATAAGGACTAAAAGAAGAAAATAACCTTATGCTTATTATTAATAATAAAAACCTTTAAAAGTATCTTATAATATTATATTACTATTATAAGGGCTATAAAGGATAAAAAGTATTAATAAAAATTATTTCTTAGTATTATTTTTAGTAAGAATTAAAATAATCTTTAAAGATAATTATTTAGAAGTATTTAATATATTAAGCATATTTAGCATAAAAGCTAGCTAAAAAAGCTAAACTAATAGCTCTTTAGTACCTAATAATAAAGATCTATATTGATAGGTAGTACCTACCCCTTAATAAAGGTAAGAAGTTCTTACTAAAAGCTAGATATAACCTAATTGGGTAGATTAAAGCTATAGCTATTAGTAACCTTATTGCTACTAATATTAGAAGATTCATTAAGAGGATTATCTATTATTATAAGATGCTAGTAAAGATTATTACTAATAATAGAGGGGAGCTTATAAAAGGGATCTTAAATAAGCTAAATAAGCTAAGCATTATAATATCTAAAATCTTATTCTATAACTTTAAGTCAAATGGGTTAATTGAAGTTAGGCATATGCCTATAATAAATTACTTTAAGAAGCTTAAGAAGCTAGGGAAATAAGTAGATTTAGTCAAGCTAGCTCTTCTTGCAGATAGATTAGCAATCTAAGGATTATATAGCTATTCTTTATTCTAGCTTCTTTATAGATAGGAATCTATCTTTCCTCTTAAAGTTAAGGTTCTTACCTAAAGACTTATCAATTAGGATGATATTAAGGATAAAGAAGATAAAATTCTAGCTAGAATATAAATCCTAGAAAGATATAAGGAAGACATTAAAGCTACCTAAGCAAAGGTTAAAGAATATTGATATATTTTAGTCAGAAAGACTAATATATTAAATACCTTTAAGCTAAGAAAGATACCCTTATTATTAGGAAACTTACTCCTTCAGTATAATATATAAAACTATAATAATCTATCTTCTACTATAAAGCTTAAGCTAAGATAGATAGAACTATATAGGATTTATAAAGCCCTTATTAAGACTAGGACTTATAAGCTTAAGATACTTATAGGAATTAAGCTTCTAGGGACTTATTATAAAGACTAACTGAAGGCTTTCTAGAAGGATCCTTAAGGTTAGTAAATAAGCCTTAATAATAAAGATATAATAGAACTACTATCTAACAATAAGGATAAAGGATTAAATAGAGAAGTATCTTATAATACACTTTATGAGCTAAGTAAGTTAGATTCCTTATTAAATAACCCTAAATTAGAATTTATTGTCTAACTATAGAGGGGGCCTAAAGGAGATTTCTAGATCTACATCCTAGAAATAACTAAGAAAGCTAAGGATTAGTATATAGCTATTTAAGTATTTTATAAGACACTTAGAATATAGTACTAGCTAAGGATAGTAATATTACTATATAGGAAGGAGTAGAGAGAAAGAAAATATTTAGGTTACTAAAGAAGACTAAATAAACTACACTTATAAAGGGAAAAGACTCCAAAATGATTACTTAAACTAAGCTTTATACTTACTAAAAGATAAATAAATCTTATAAGTAAAGAAAGAATAAGAAAAAGAGAGCCTATCTAGAAAAGAAGAAAGTAATAATAATTAAATAATAATATAGGATATTAAGTATTTATTACTTATTGCCTATTTTAGGGAAGAAGTCTTCTAATAAGAATTACTAATTTAATCTACTAAAAAGCCTAATATTTACTATAAAGAGTTTAAGTAGAGATTTAAGTAGCCTATTTGTAGATTTTAGCATTAAATAAGCTATTAAACTTAAAGGGATACTTTAAGATAATTTAAGGGCAAAAATAAGGATTAAAAATATTAGAAGTAAAGAAAGTTTATATATTTAAAATGGTAGCTTTATTACTTAAGGGGAATTTTTAGAGATCTTTTAATAACTTAAAGCTAAATATTTAAGAAGAAACTTCTAATTATAATTAAAATAGTTATATTAAATATAATTAATATATTAACTACTTATAAAGTTTTAAACTAAGATATAAGTGTAGAAGAGGGTTAAAATATGCTTCTTAAAATGGGTTATTATTGAAAAATAGCTATAGATATAGTAATAATATATAATTAGGTTAATAATCCTAATGAAGGCAATAATAAGAGGCTTAAGATAATAAGGCTAAGAAGGAAGGGTAGTAAAGAATTAATTGCTAGGATGAGCCTATTCGGCTAGGATAAAGATAGACTAAAAAGTATAGATTGCTAGAAGCTTAATCCTAAAAGTAATTATTATATTATAAAAAGGAAGTTATTAAAGAAACTAAATGAGGAAAGATAAGTAATTACTAAAGGAAGAAAATTAAATATTTAACTCTATATATATTAAGTAATTAAGTCAATTAAAAGCTTAGAAACTATAGAACTAAACCTAGAATAATTTTAAGACTTAAAGAAGTATCTTATTAGACTATTTACTTAAGTAGAAAAGAGAAAAAAAGAACTTATTAGGGTAGAAATTAAATTAAGGTATAATATAGGGAAAAGTTTAAGGAGAATAATATTATAGCCTTTCTAGTAAGTACTAGCCTAATAAGTAAATAAGCTAGAATTAACTTAATACTTAGTAAGATAATAGACATCTAGGAGCTTTAATTGAGAGAGACTTAAGAGGATAATAAGCTTATCTTAATAAGTAGCCATTATGGCTAGCTAAGATACTAAAGAAGGATAAGAGAAGAAAGAAATTAAAGAAAGCTATAAGAAAATAATAAATCTAAAAAAGAGAAAAAGAGATATAACTAAAGAAGCATTAGGCAATAAGATTTAAGCCTTAGGGCTAATTTAATATAATATTTTATAAAAGAGAAGGTATTTTAAGAAGTAAATATTTATATTTATTAGATTAAATAAGATAAAATCAGTAAGGTATTCTAGCAAATAATAACTATTATTACTATAATTTACTATTATAAATAAAGTAGTAATCTATAATAAAGAAAATATTAAATATATAGCCTCTTAAAAATACTAATATATAAGCCCTTCTCTTTACACTTTAGCCTTAAGTAAAGTCTATATTATAACTTTAGCCTTTATATCTTAATTCTCCTCCTTTTAAGCCTAAATTTTAATGATTATTTTATTCTTTATTTTCTTACAATCTATCTATCTTTTAAAATCTCTATATACCTTAAAATACTACTATAATAACTACTTCTAATAATGCTAAGAAGATTAAGTAGTTCTTCTGCCCTAATAAAGAATTAATACTCTATAAAGAACTTATCTGCAATGAAGGGAGCAAATAAAGCTTCCTATATTATAATATAATACTATCTAAGATGCCCCTCAATTAATGCCTAAATGAATAATCTACCTTCTATCTATCTTAGCTCAATTAGTTATATTAGAAGGATATTAGCCTAAATTGCCCTACCCTTAAAGATAGAGAGGGGATCTAAGCTTAAGTTAGATCTATTTAATATTACCTAGATTTTAGCAAAAAAGACTTTAGCCCCTAGAAGAAATACTATACTAATCTATAGAGCCTTCTAAGCGATCTTTAGAATAATTAAATATTAATTAATTTTAGCCTTCTTATATTTCTTTATTTAATAACCTATAATCTAAAAGACTTAATTGCTATTACCTCTAGTAGCCTTAATCTTAATATCTCTAATGTCTAAAGTAACTAATAGGGACAATCTAAGTACTCAACTAAGCTCATCTAGGAGATAGCCTCTATCTTAAAGAACTAACCTACCTTAAGATTCTAATTGCTATAAGAGGTTCAGTTTAATTGCTAATTCCTCATTAGGATTGTCCATTTTGCCAATTAGACCTATTAGGTTACCTACATCTAGGATACTAAAGATACTTACCTTTATGTTTTTAATACTCTAAAGAAAGAGAAGGAAGAGTAATTTATAGCTATTATTACTACCTAGAGAGAAATTATAGCTAAAAATAGTATACCTTATAACTTCTTTATCTTTAGAATGCCTACCTCTTATTAAGATAGCTAGTAGGAATATAATTATCTTAAAACCTTCCTTATCACTCTAACTATTTAAGGGTTAATTAGTCTATCGAAGGGATAAATAATTGATAGAGATATTACTATAAAAAATCTTGCCATTTAGGGAGTCTTAAATAAGTTGCCTAAAGAAGCTAGATTTACCCTTCATTTTTAAGACTAGAAGATTAGATAGCCTAAAAAGGCAAAGAAGGGAGATAAGGGAGGAATATAGGCACTTAATCTTAATTAGGTTAAGAGCTTCTTTAGTTATATAATTATAAAAGAATTAGAAATTAAGGACTTTAAATATAGAAGAGAAAAGACTAATTATATAATTAAGCAATCTTTAGATACTATATATTAATTCCTACTAGAAAATTAGAAGCTTTAAACATTAGATATCTATATAAACTATAGTAAATTCTTAATAGTCTTTTAGTTTAGAGTTAAACTCTTTAAGCTCCCTAATCAATACTGCCTAATTTAGCATCTTACTATGCCTTTTAGATAAAAGATTTAAAGTTCTTCTATATATAATTATATACTAATAAGATTAAGTTTATAATACCTAATAATCTTATTAAAGCCTACTTAAGGATAGAATATAATATTATTAATAAGCTCTTAAAAGAATATAGTTATAAAGTATCTAAAAGTATTATCTTATTTAGCTTTAGTAACTTACTATATTAATTACTAATTTAAATCCTATTATTACCTTTATAATTCTTAGTAGTCTTTATTAATTAAATTGGGAAGACTTTAATTATAATTTCCTTATTGGGCAGCTTACTTAAATAAACTTTACTAAAGATGCCTTCTTAAGCTTAAATGCCCCTATAGACCTTAAGAAGTAATATCTTAATAAGAGAAGTATTTAAGAGCCTAATAAGAAGTAATATTTTAATGCAAAATATATTATTAGCCCTTATGCCTATAAAGACCTAAATAACTTAAACCCTAATAGTTTTAATAAGTTAGTTTATTAGTAATATTCTTTCTATCTATATAAATAATTAAAAAGTTAAGGAAGGATAAGAAATATATTATAATTTCAAAATAGGCAATAAGGCAAAGAAAATAACTATTAATACTAACTTAATATATTTACTCTTAATTACTAAATAATTAATATTTTATCTACCTAAATTAAAGACCTATATAATCTACATTCTTAAAGGTTTAATCTCTTTAAGCTAGTAAGTAGACCTAATTAATTCTACTTATAATACTATTATATTACCTATAATTATAAAGATTACTTAAGAGAAATAATATTACTTAAAAAAGGAAAAAAAGTAGTAATTCTCTTAATAAGATTATAACTCTCTAATAGGGAAATAAATTCTAGAATGAGAAGGTAGATTATTAAGTAGATTTCCTTTATTTATTAAATTTAGTTTTTAGGAAGCTCTTATAAGATACTTCTTACTATATATATTTATTTATTTATTTATTATTTATTTATACTCTATAGACCTAAAAGGTAGATAGTGCTTCTACTCTATATAAATATAGGAAAAACCAAATTGGACGAAAACCCATATTGCTATCGTAGCGGGCCCACATTGGGCCCCTTATTCAGTCGTAGTGCATAAGTAAATAGTCCTTCTTGCTAGGACTAGAATTATCCTATTTCCTAGAAATTTGGCGGGAAAATTAAAGGAAAAATTAATAAAGGAAAAGTAAGAGTCTCCTACGTCTTAGGTTCTAAGTCTGAGGTAGGTACGCATTGGTTGCGCATTGGCTGCGCGCTAGTGATGTGCGTATGGGATTATTGTGCAGTTGCGGCTGGAGGCCTAGATTTTAAGTGGGCAGATTTAGCCGCTGGTGGGTCCGCCAGCCGGCGCTTTACTGTCAGTGGCTGGGGGTCAACATGGGCCCGGGGCTCTGCAGCCGTTGACAGCTGCCGGCTGCAGCCCGGATTTCTGCTATTTGGTCCCTTCGCTTGGTCTGCGATGCCCTCCTTTCTTTCTTCCCTCTTCAACGCCTCCGTGAGTTGCCCTCTCCTGGCTTCCTAGCTGTACCCGCGCTGGCGCCGGGTCTTGAGCGTGTCACTGACTTCTGTTCTTTCTGCTAGGATTATCATTGATATGTTCGTCCTTCCTGCTGCTCGTTGCGGCCTCGCTGGCGATGTGGCTCCATTGCGGTCTCATTGCTACAGTAGCTGACTTCTTTGTGTAGCCGAGGACGACAACTGCAACGACTACGACGACGACGACGACGACGACGACGATAACGACGACGACGATGCCGGCTACGCCCGTAGGTTCCTCCCGACGCGTTCCCATTGCGTGCCCAGGCTGACCCCAAGTAGGCAAAGAGAAAGGCCTAGGCCGGAGAGGAGGGTGCGGCCGCTTCGGGGGATGAGTCCCCCGCCCCTGCTTCTGCGGGGGCAGTGCGGGATATCCCCTATTCTGCGTGTATTATGCGGATGGGTAAAGACGGCGCGGCAGGTCTCTGCCGAGACCAGGCGAACGCGGCGGCGGGCGGCTATATATATTTATTTCTTTTATTTAATTCTTATATAAGGAGGCAATTTCTTTATATATAATCCTAGCCTAATTAGGGGCAATTATTAGATTATAGGGGAGGTAAACAGTAAGGGTCCCTAGATAGGTAGGCTAGTAAGTTACTAGTAGGGATTTAATAGAGATAAAGTAAATAGTTAGAAGAGAGATAAGAAAATAATAATAAATAATTATTATTATTATGATTAGTTAGAAGAAAGATTAGAGAGATTTTTATTTTTACTTATAGAGAGATTCTTCCCTTCTTATAAAGATATAAGAGAAAGAGAGCTCTTTAAGTTTAAAGCTTAAGTTCTTTACCTTTATTTATAAGAGAATTTAAGATCCTTCTTTTCTAATTATAATACAAATTGCTATCTACTCTTTATCCCTTATATACTAATTATTAAGCTAGTAGTAAGCTATTTTAATGCATTATTAATATTCTTTTCCTACTACTAACCTAATAATCATTCTTATAAAATGCTTTCTTACTAGAGGGTTCTAAATATAAGACTACTATAGTATATATATACAATTTAGTATAGCTTTAGGCTGACCGATAAAGATGCCTATATAATGCTTTACTGTATACCTTCTTAAGGGACTACTATCAATTTGGGGTATTATTCTTAGTCCCTTTCTGCCGCTAAAATAATAGTAGAATCATTGCGGAGTGGTAGTTAAGGAAGGTTAACACAATTAGATATTTGGCATTATAGTGTCTATAATAAGCCCAGCCATAATGCAAGGACCTATTAGGTAGTAATTAAGATATTTGGGGAAGAGTATAGCAAGTAGTTTCAATTGATTAAATGGTTTATAGTGTTTTTATTGTGATTCTTATTTAGAAGGTTAAGATCTTTAGTGCACTCGCTTGTCCGGTGCACTCACTATATATGTACGTTAATGAGTTCGCAATTTGAAATAGAACTGGTTAAGAGATTTACCCCAAAGTATCAAGTTGCCAGCGAAAACCAGAGTAGTTTTCAGTAACCTTGTTTTCAAGGACCACATCGTCAGACCATGTCATGTCATAGGAGAGCTACGGAGTCAAGCGTCCGTGCCTCCCCTCACCTCCTAGGTCTTCTACATGGCCCATCCGGACGTCCCCACTGATTTCGACAGCTGTGCGTTAGAGATTGGTCTTGAGCATGGCAAAAGTGTGGGTAGAGGCGGTAGATTTCGGTATGAGTTCTGCTTTCTTCCTGGCAGCACAGTCGAAGAATGCTACGCGCACCATCGTGGAGAGATGGAGGCTCACCATCTGGCGCCAGATCCGCAAGGTCAAGAGAGCTATGAAGCACAAAAAGCGAGAAAACGGCGAAGAGGTTGAGGATAGTTCAGCGCAAGAGTCCTCTTCTGACCATGATGTCACTGCGAGTGAACATCAACTTTCTAGCTTAGTCTGGCCGAAACGCGATCGCAATTGTTTATTTATCAACTATCGTGGCTGGTTCTTCATGTATTGAGGCGTGGATATCAAGTGTAGGGTGCTGCTGGCGAAGCTCGCGATGTCTACCTTGTCAGATTCGACCCTATCCCTCCGGAATGGGCAGAGGACGAGGTTCGCAAATTTGACCCGATGGAGCACCCTATCCCTCCAAAACGGATGAAGGCCAGGGACGAAGAGCTTGAAAGCGGGCTTTGTGGTTATATGGGAATGAGGAAAGATTCACTCTGGGAGCAAGAGGCCAACGATTCCACGTGTAAAGCCCTGGATCTAGGTTGGGGATCTTGGTGAGCAGGAAGAACTTGACTTGACTTGTTTGCAATGAGTGCATAGTAGAGAGGAACGAATCAATGTCAGTCTCATCTTATAGAAATATCACATTGAGCGAACTGACTCAAGTAATATAGTGATTTATACACGATTCGGACATATATAATAGATCCTCCTTGACATCTTAAAAGCATGCGTGATACAACAATTGGATTTCAGCCTCCTCCAATCCCCATTTCTTGACACTATTCCGTTGCTCATGGTCTGTGTACCGTATTACCTAGAACGGCCCTACTAGGCAATTCTTAGGGCTTCACAAGTCCTAGTAGTCGCTTTGCGTCCAAATGTCTGGGCTTGAAGAGGTCGGGCAATATTGCGCAACCGAAGCCTGGGGAACTTGAGGTTTAATACCGAAATATACCCTCCTGCGCGCGTGAAATTATCCAACCAATTCTTACCATCTGCACTACTGCCATGCTCTATCTTGGAGTTGGCTGGCTGTTGTCAGATAGCCAAAAGCCCGCCTTCTCCTCAGTCTTCGCTAAGGTGTAATTGATCTATCTAGAAGCAGTAGAGGTCGCGCAAGCCGACTAATGGTAAACCGTGGTTAGGATCTCGATCGGGTATTTCTAATCGACCGTCGTTCATGGGATTGGTCTCGGTTCATAGATATTCGACATCAAAGATGTCGAGGGCGTTCTCCATGTACTGAGACGTCTCAACGAATTTAGACAAATCTCAGTCCGGCGCATGTAGTAAAAAGACGCTCGCAAATTATAGAGGTCAGCTGTGTAAGCCTCTCGGACATGTTGAAACTGCTTTAAGGGAGTGGGCATGAGCACTTACATTACAATGCGGTCTGCGTGTCGCCGCATTCTCGTCCTCGGTTTGAGCGCTTAGGGTGTCTCCGCCGAAGAAGACTCCTTTTCGTTCATTTGTCCCCTTGGAAGCTAGAATAAAACGCCCGGGCTCTTGATAGCCGCCAGTTCTAATGGCGATCTCGTTCCATAGATTGGCTTGCGTCCACCGGTTGGACGTGTGCACTCTTATACTTGTGTCAGATCCGAGCAGAACATCGGGGTTCCGATGTCCCACTGGAAGGTCTCCGTCACGCAGCAATAGGAAAAAGGGAGCAGAAGTCTTTGCCTCGAATACATGCTTGGCTTCACGCCCATTCTGATTTCGGCAGGACTTGTCTCTTCCTTGAAGCTGTATGGGTTGATCCAGCCGATCTCTAAGCGAAATCGGTCCGGGCTCGAGTGTCTGCTTGCCAGGTTTTACGGCATCGTCGAAGACGTCGAGCTCCCAATCCTCGTCGACGGCAGGGAGGATCTGGTAGACGTTCCACTCTACGAACTTCATCTTGGTTTCGAAGTCGATGTTACGCTCGTGAAGATGGCATGTCCTTGCTGGACAAGGCCCCGTGTATATCGTCCCGCCACTCCTCTTTGAGTCAGCGCTTATGGCTGCCTGCCACATCTGAGAGAGTCTTCGCAGATCGTTTCAAGCACCTCTTCTTGGCGTCAGCTGCCTTGTAGGCAACGATGTTCCAGTTCCTGTTCTCGTTACTGCAGTCGATGCGGACCTGGGTGTCGCCCAGGTCGCGAGGCACACGCCTGAAGTCGTAGTCAAAGGTTAAGTTATACGCGGGCTCGGCATTATCTACCCTGCGACATTATAGATGGTACGGGAGGCTGTCGTCCTTTCGTCCTGCATGAGTACGGCCTTGTAGGTCTCGGGCTGGAGATAAGCAAAGGAGTAATAGATGTGCCTAAAGCCGTTGACAGGAATGTTTTCCGTGCTCATACCTATGCACTTCTTCTTCTTCCAATTATCCGATGACGCGCTTCTAGACCAGAAATACGGGTCATTGGGGTCCGCAATGTAGGTCAGGTTGTCGGCCCTAGCGGTGAGGTTCGATGTAGCCGCGAGCTTTGCGTCACATGTGTCACGGTCATTGAACCCAACCTTGGCGATGAGATCAGCGCCCATGGTCAGCTTGTCAGAAATGAGAGGGCAGAAGAGCTACTCATCCCGGACACTGAGATGTGCATCATAGATTCTCCCGTGACAGTGATAGTGATGGGGATAACCCAGACCCAGCACGGCCTCGGAAGTATAGGTCTGGCTAATCCTACATTTTAACGAGTTAGGTTTTGATGTTCGATTCTCTATTACGGGCTTATCTCATAGTCTGCCAAGCCAGGGATCCAACCTGCAGCAAAATCGGACCCTCGGCTGGATTCGAACCAACAGCCTTCATTAGCAAACCTCCTGGCGTGCACCACGCCACAAGGGTGAGCGGTGGAATATGATTGGACAACGCAGGGTCCCCTGGATGCTAAGGAACGTCTCCCGCAGCCGAGGGCGGGCCGCATCTGCAGTGTGAGCTTAAAACGACTACATTTGTACGTCTGATATGCCATTCCTGGTAAGAATACCATTCTACCAACAAATCCCCTTTCTCACAATGATAGACATCCATTTCCAGCGGCCAGCCAGATGTCGCCTGGCAGTATATCTCTTCCGACGCTCTCCCAGCCGAGTCTCTCTCTGTGAGCTGCCGAGCTGCTTTGATGGTCGATCTTAACTGCCCTTCACAGGGAGCTAGCTTTTTCGAGAGAGAGCCTGCTCCGCTGACCTCTCTGGAGGAGGCATGCACCTCTGCTTGCCGCTCTTCGCTGGCTGATTTTGAGGTCAGTTTGAGGAGTGAATGCGGTGAGGAACATGTGGTCGAATAGCTCTAAAACCGGGTTTCCGTTAGCAACCACGGGAACCAGAGGGTATGTCCTTGTTTCCAAGCAAGTTCTAGAAACCTAGGTTCAATCAAAATAACAAACAGCCCGTCAACTAGTTATAACCTTACACTAGCTTGCTCGTGTGATGAGTATACCGTCCAGGCTGGGGACACTTGTTAATTCATCTCTAAGGCTAAGGATGTTGCCACAGCCTGGATTATCTACAACAACGGCCTGCAGGCGTTCTATGCCGGCTCTTCAACTGCGGGCGGCAAGATATGCATCGTGAACTATTGTAAGAACTATACAATTCAAGCCGATGATACATACTAGGGCATTGCCGTTGCTATCAATACCAGCATGGTACAGCTATACACTTATGAGTACTCTTCTTCTCTAGCCTCTTCACAGTCAAATAACGAAGGGTTAACGTATTATATGCTTTCGCATAGGAACCCTGGCCTTAGAGAGTTTTGCAACCATATATCCCTATCCGTAGGCAATACTATCTGCCTTAAGACTTATAACGATGAAGATTACACGCTAATAACTCGCACAACCACCACCCCAACATTAGATTCCACCGTGGTCCCTTTAACACCGCCAACAGCACAAACGAGAACTGTATTGGATTTTACTCTGTTCAGGTTGGCGACTACTGCAACTAGATCATCCTCGGGTTTAGCATCTCCCTCTAAGACTTCCTGTTCCTGAATCAAAGCATCAACGTAGAGTGCACCAGCCTCTTCGCCGAAGAGTTCTACCGCGTTTCACCGGTGGGACCTACCAGTATGTGTCCTGGGCACCCGGACTATGTTGATCTGACAACAACCACTGCTGACGTTGCATCCGGTGGCTTGGCCAAGGCCACCTTCACTGCGCCTGTCATTACGGGGTTGCCTCCTTATCTGCCCAGGGTAAATGGTACGAGGAAAGACTGCACCATCTATCTGGATGGTACGAGTCTGCAGTTTGATATGAGCTGAGGCTCTTCTTTGTCGGCGTGTTAGGAACTCACCCAGCTGTGGATATCACCCTTGATGAGCTATACCATTGGTGATTTAGGTCCACAACTGCTGAGCCGTCATCGACCGAGCTTCCCATTAGAGTAAGTCCCATCATTCTAATCTTCGTGAGGTCTCTTTGTGACGTCAAAATCTCTCATTCGAGGACGGCGCGGCAGAGAATCGTAAAACCTACTATGCCATGGTCCCACCCTGGACGTTTCAAGATGCCTTAGATACAAGCAACTTCACCATTACCGAATTCCCTGCGATGTGAGTACTCATAAAGCTCCCCCATCACTGCAAACCAACAATGAAAAGCACAGGAACACTTCTATTAGCCCTAAGTGCTACTCCTTTCCCCTCCCGTAACACCATTTGGTTTCAAATGGATCATCAATGCACTCAGTCTTATGGCAAATCAGAGATACTGTGTTGAGGTTTAAGTATGGGATTCTTAAGACAGGCCAAGATTTGCGTGGTATGGCGCGATCTGAACTCATGTTCACATTTCTGCGCGTTTAAACCCACTCAATAACGGTTCTAGAAACACGTCCCTCCGCACCAAATACTACGCGGACAGCCGAATCCAGTTCCTCATCCCTTGCAGTGAATCGCCCCCTGCGTAATTATAAGGGTATCTATCTAATTTATTATTCTCAGACAGACAGCGACGAGCCGCCTTCTTCACCAGAAGCTTTACAGCCGTGATAGGTCCGTTCAATGCACTGTTAAGCAGGACGTACCTCCTGAGGGCAACCTTAGGAGATGATCGCCAAAAAAAGGCGACTGCTCGCGAGGCCAATGCTCGTACACCTGCAGGACAACCCCGCAAAATCAAAAACAGATATAGTGGGCAGCGGGAGGGCGTCTGGGATAATTCGAAGAGTATAGTAAGATACAGCCCAGAGAGGCCGTGATGGATGAGAAGTGATGACACGACGGTCGAGAAAACGGTGGTAGTGTTGATAAGGACCACACAAAGGGAAATACGCCAGCAAAGAAAGCTGAATTTCGTGTTGTACATTTAATTAGGGAAAGTATCCAAAATCATATGTCGGGTTGTTTCGCGTGTTCGCGGTATAAGGATTAACCCCTGAGAGCGTTCCTTATCAGTTCCCCTGATCAATTATTTGGCCAACTTGATTTTTTTCCTTTCCGGCTCTTTTTCGCGAGTGGCGCATTTGGCAACGTTTAAATATGTCAGACGCATGCTCCCATTAACTGAGAGTGAATTTTGTACTTGGTTTGGTTAACTATGATTTGACTTTGTGCGTGTGGATTAAGAATCTCCCAGAAAGGGCACCGTTAAGTAGTGTTATTTACTCTAAAAAAAAAAGCTTGGAAGCCAATGAAGGGATGGGAGTTGATGAAAACGAACTCAGCGCAGAAATAGAATGAAAGAGCTGAGACTTTGGGGGTATATAATGTAATTTGGGACTCTAAGAGTTCAGACTTAGGGGTGTACAAGTTCTGTTCAACGTCTTCCACCACACAGCACAACGGGCGCATCCTCGTAAACACTTGATCTGTCAGTATCGAGTAGCCTGCGACAAATCCACTTCACCCCTCATTTCAACGTCGTTCTGAGTTCGAGAACCTGTGGCCTGTATAGTACCTCAGGCATAATCAGGCTGATAGAGAATCTGCAAGTCGTGAGCTACCCCAGACCCCATTCACAACTTCTCAGCTGGTCTGCCAGAAGATTAATCAATCTTGATTTAGATGGTCGTATTTTCCAGTTTTGAGACGTTGATATTATCTTATCCTTGTCCTCTTTGGGAAGAAGTTTATCTGTTGCTCGCTTTCTTCTCGTTCGACTAAATTAATCCTAGCAAGGGGGGGGGGGGGGGGCAGCATGAGGTGTATGCATAATATATAAGGCAGCGCTTTCATAAGTTCTACGTAATTGAAATTCCTATTTCGAATTGAAACAATAGTTCGGCATCTAATTAATTAATTATTTGATTACATACACAATAGTGTCACGCTCTAGGTACACGTAACAGCTACTATATAATGTTGAACCAAGTGGTAGTTAGGTCCATTAATCACCACCATCACCATCATAAGTAAACTAGTAGACGGCAACCGTGGCAACGGTGGCGGCGCCATTGCAGATGGTGGTGGAGGGAGACTGGCTTCCCTGAGCAGGGGTGGAGAAAGTGGTGGCTACGGAGGCACCGGAGGTCTCGGCGGGCTGACCGGTAGAGGTCTCAGTGGAGTCAGAGCCGGGGGCGGTAGGTGGTCTCGTCGGAACCGGGGGCGGTGGTCTCAGTGGGGGCATCAGTGGTTGAAATACGAAGTAAGGACGGCAGAGGTGGAGGACTCAACCTCAGCAACGGTGGAGGAGGCAACCCAGCTAGAGGGGTTAGGGTAGGCGAGAGGCCGCACTCATCGGCAGGGCAGTGATATTGGTGTAGTAGATCCAGATCTTGAAGGTGTTGGCGCAGATCATGCATGCATCATCGCGCGGGTTCCACTCATCGCCGTTGCAGTAGTTTTCCGTGAGACTAAGAGTAATGAGGAGACGCAGGGGCAGGTTAGGCAAGGTGGAAGTCTGTCCGTTGAGCATGCTACGTAGTATAGTACAGTAATGAGCTGTCCCTACACGCACTCGAATGAGCTGAGAAAAACGAAGTACAAAGCCAAGCGCAAATGGAATGCCGGGTTCCTGTTGCGCACTGACTAAATATTGCCATATCGCTCTCGGGTGCTTCGATCATCTTGGCCGGAGCTTATCGACCGGACAAGGAAAGCTCCGGCCAGTCCAGTTCGGGGAAAACCCGGAGGCGATGGAATGAAGTAAGTGATTGATGAGCGTGCCGCTGTCCAACGGTTGGAGATGATCCGGATGCACCGTCCTCCGTCAAATACGGAGGCGAGGGGACGGTGGAGGACCCACATTTCTGGGACTTTGTTTTCCGGGATCGGCCTCGTGAATTGATGCGCAGCGCAGACAAGGGACACGGGCGGCGAAAAGGGAAGATCCGAACCCGCACCTTCACCGGGGTGGCTCCGCCTACGTATTTACTACGTAGTATGGTGCTCACTCAGCCGGGGCCGGCTCTTGACTCCGACTCCGACCACCAATATTGCTTAGGGTGGTATCGCCAAGACTCATGATACGGGTTCCATCAAAGGTGATCTTGTGGTCTAGAGCACCGTCTCAGCGCTTCGGGATCGCAGAAGCCTCGATCCGGCGTGTTCCTCGCCTCGTCCTGCCCGGCGTGGGAGGCCCTTGGAATGGGTGGACGGCACAGGCAAAGGGCGACGGCCGGTGCCGGGGTGGAGCTTCATGTTTAATATCGCGTGCACGGCCTCTAAAAACCAACAAGAAAACGCCCAAGTCTCGTCGTCCGACGTCTCGCTTGGTCTGAGTCGACGTAGCGCACTGTGACGTCCCCCATGCTTCTCCTCCTGACTCTGGAACACAGCGATTTCATCGACCCACACCCCCTACGCTCCCTTCTCCCTCCCCGACATGGTGGCCCGTTCCGGACGTTTGGTGTGACGGTCCCCCGGCGGCACCGGGCTGCCAGCGCGACCTAGCTGTGTCATTTTGGTTCCCTCACGAGCCTTATGGCAGAGATGCACCCATGTGGCAAATAGAACAATGAAGGATGGAATCAGAGCGGTAAAGAGCAGTAAACGGAGGAGTTGGCTCTTGAATACCGGTAGTTAGTCGTACTACGTCGGGACGACACCTTGGGCCAAGAATTGCCCGGGACTACCAAGCACACTAATTTCACCTCCGTGGCCTGTCTCAAAGATTATGTCCTACCGACACGTAATTTAGCCATGGCCGCACTGTAGCAGCGCCGCTTTAGTAAGAGGCCGGGAATTATACCCGCGTCGCTGGGCAAATGTCGCTGGGCAAATGCCCCGCTCCTACGAATACATCAAAAAGCCATTGGTGGTTCTTGATTTGTGTTGTGCTTCTCGACATGCTGAGCGTGAATGCGCCATCTTCGCCAGGGGACCAGAGAGGGAGCTGGTCGGCCTTGTCCATATTCGTTAGTAGTAGAAGCTAGTTTTTTGTCTTTTTGCTCTAGGAACTCGGGGTTGAGGCGTGTTCGTTCACGTATGACTTGATTGGACCTTTCTGGGCAAAGTGCCCTGAAAGTTCCAAAACCGGGTCATGTGACTCAGCTGATAACCCCTCCCCCTCCTTCATGGGGCTATCGCCAGTTGATTAAAAAACACCACTTTGCCCAACTACCACGTGAATCGCACCGCAGCAAAATCGCAAAGATGTTGGACGTCGAGGATTTCATCGAGGAGCGCGGGGGAAACCCCGAGAAGATCAGGGAGAGCCAGCGTCGCCGACACGACCCCGTTGAGCTTGTTGACGAGGTCATCGCTATGTGGCAGGATGCCCGAAAAGGTGAGTCACGATAGGGACTTGGGAGCGCTTTGCCGTGATGGCCTTGCTGAGACCTTTCAAGCTCAGTACGAGGTTACTCAGATCGGCACCCAAATCAACGGCGTCCAGAAGGAGATTGGGCTCAAGAAAAGGGCCAAGGAGGATGCGACCGAGCTGCTCCAGAAGAAGGAGGACTTGACCCAGAAGAAGAAGGCCCAGGAGGAGGTTGCTGCGACCAAGAACGCCGAGCTGAGGGCCAAGGCCCGTACCGTCGGCAACTACGTGCACGAGTCCGTCCCGATCAGCGAGAGCGAAGACAACAACGAGATCGTCAGGACCTGGAAACCCGAAGGCTTTGACGAGACCAAGAAGCAGGCCCTGTCCCACCACGAGGTGCTCTTGAGGCTTGGCGGATATGACCCCGTTCGCGGCGTGAAGCTGGTCGGCCACCGAGGATACTGCCTGACAGGCTACGGCATGTTCCTGTAGGCTTGATGAATCAACCGTGAAACATTGCATTGCTGACCGTAGGCAGGAACATGGCTCTGATCAACTATGCCATGGAGCTTCTGTTCAACAAGGGTGAGTGACAAACCTGCCCTTCGTTATTACCCACCCGGTTGACTGATGTATGCCGTTGCAGGCTTCACCCCCAACCAGCCCCCCTTCATGCTGGACCGCGAACAGATGGCCAAGACTGCCCAACTCTCCCAGTTCGACGAAGAACTATACCGCGTCTCCGAGGGCGGCGAGAACTCCGACGCCGACCGATACCTGATTGCCACGAGTGAGCAGCCACTCTCTTGCCTCCACGCCGAGGAGTGGCTTCAGCCCAGCGAGCTTCCGATCAAATACGCCGGTTATAGCACGTGCTTCCGCAAGGAGGCTGGCAGCCACGGTCGCGACGCCTGGGGTGTCTTCCGCGTGCACCAGTTCGAGAAGGTCGAGCAGTTTGTGCTTTGCAACCCTGACGACAGCTGGCAGCACTTTGACGAGATGATGGCGAACTCGGAGGAGTTTTACAAGACCCTGGGACTTCCTTACCAGGTTGTCGCCATTGTCTCTGGAGCCCTGAACAACGCCGCGGCGAAGAAGTACGATCTCGAGGCCTGGTTCCCCTTCCAGTCCGAGTACAAGGAGTTGGTCTCGTGCTCCAACTGCACCGACTACCAGACCCGAGAGCTGGAGATCCGCCACGGTTCGAAGAAGGGAAAGACCATTGTCGGAGGTGGACGAAAGGAGTATGTGCATGCTCTGAACGCCGTAAGTTTTCCCAGGCAGCTAGTGACGTCGATGATAATATCGGTACTGATTGGGATGTTGCAGACTCTTTGCGCGACCGAGCGGACCCTGTGCTGTGTTCTGGAGAACTACCAGACCGAGGAGGGTTTGGTGGTGCCTGAGGTGCTCCGAAAGTACATCCCTGGCCAGCCGGAATTCCTGCCCTTTGTCAAGGGCGCCGAGAAAGATGGTGCCAAGGCCGAGAAGACTCTGCCTGTGCGCGAGACGAAAGCTTAGACGAAGTCATGATGAAAGCATAGAGGAAGAAAAAAGACAAGACCAAATGTTTGGAGATCACATGGGTCGTTATGATGAGCCGATGCTATAGCAATGTGATGAATAATGGAGAAGTAGACGAGGTCAACAGGACATCCTGGATCTTGCGGGAACTGAGAAGAACGGTGGGGATTGTGCAAGCTCTCGAATGGACCAGACTGCGGAAAGGCCACGACTTGGCATAAACCGAGCTTGGAGTAGACAAGCCCATTTGTGGTGGTCACGGCATGTGGATGTATCGGAGCCATGACAGTTTGCATGTCAGAAGCAGTCGCTTCTGGGACGATCACGTGCCGGCTCACGCGACACCTCTGAAGACGATGGACGGGCAAAAGCGGCCATGAGCTAGTATAAATTGGGCAGATTTTCTCGTTCCCCGTGACCCCATGTCCTAGTGCAATGCCCCGGCCGCGTCCGTGATGGTACGGACGGGCGTGGATTAGGCAGGGTACGTACTACGTAGAAAGACGGACTAAGCCTATGAGTTAAACATTGTACAGTACAAACTGAATGAATTTGAAGATTGCTTGGTTGCGTCGGAGACTTGATCCACCGCTGCGCGCCGCGCCGCGCCGTGGCCGTGACCAGGGAATTGGAAGTCCGGAGGCCCGCAAGGCTCAAGCAGTGAGGATGCAAGCACAGGATTAGAACCACAGCACCATCTCAGTGACGATAGCCCCAATACCGGGATGGACGTCACACTGATTCCCCCCCTCTACCTCGTTGATGCGGGGGCGTGTTCTGTGTCCTACGCACGAAATACGTCGCGCCGCAGTTCATCGACGGGGTGGGTTTTGGGGGGATTGGAACTTGCCGTACCGTGCGGCCGTTTTCACTACTGCACGGTGCCATGGCTCGGGGAGACGGCCCCACCGCACTTGGCAGTGCCGAAGACCGCCTCCTCCATTGTCCCCGAGGCGACCTTTGTCGTACTGTAGATTGCGCGAGAGACGGGCTTGTGAGAGTGAATGACACAAAACGGGCGCGGCGAGTGGTGAAGCGTGAAGTGAAGCATCAAACCGTCAGCATGTCGGTGTTGGCAATCGATCAATGAGGCCGAGATTGGGCGCGTTGGTGTTCGGAGGGGGTGAGCTGAAGTGTGAGGATCTGGGAGTGTGTGATGCAGCTGCTCAGCTCGGACGAGCGCTGGCCCATGTCATGGACCGGCACCCCCGGCCAGAACTGCATCGCCGGCCTGTCACTCCGTGGAGTATTCGCAGCTGTGTAGCCTGCGAGTACCGAGTATGCGTATGCGTACGGATATGTGAGCCATCATTCATGCGGAGCGAAGCGCCCAAGCCGTCATCTGCTGCGCGGCATCCATCCATCATCCCGCCTGGCCAGTGGGTAACAGGCTGCGACGGAGCGGGCGGTCGGAGGGAGTTGCTCTTATTGGCTGCCGGGACGCTTTGCGGTGCGCTCAACTGACGACAGATCCAGCGCGGAGCTGAAGATGGCGGGCGAGCGTCGATTCTATAGCTGCCTGCCGAGGGCGAGGCTCGGGGTGTTGGGAGGCCACGCGCGGGATAATGAGGTACATCCAAAAGGTTGCCGCTGCCCGTTGGGGGCGGGGAAGTCCGACATTTCCGGACTGGCGTGTAGCTTGCGCCGGACCGGAAGCCGTTTACGACCGAGGAGAGACATCTATCTAGCTTGCACGGCCCCTGACAACAACAGAAAGAAAAAGGACATCTCTGGATCGAGAATTGTGCGTTACGCCCGGATGGCCGTGAAGCCGGCGACGTTGGACGGACGGCGGCCGAGTTTCGACACCTTGGCAGCGTCGTCTCCCCATCTGCGCTCTGGGGCCGTGTCGGAAGGGGGGGCACAGTACCGGCTCGAACTGTAAATGGCCTGAGGGGAGGACTACCAGTTAATAATGCAACCCCCCCCCCTTTTTTTTTTCCTTTTCCTCCCAGCGATCCTAGCTTTACCAGAAGACCAGCAAGTTAGAAAGGCGACTATTGGGTGCAATGGACACCCGTCGCCGCAACCTCGGGCAGCGCATCGTACGCGCCCCGGGACAGTGTCCGTCGCAGCCCCTCCGGGTGGCCGCCGAGCCAGCGTATTCGTCTTTCGCACGCCGGCGCCCAGGCGAGCGGGGGCATAGTCCATGTTGATCAAATAACTGGGGTTTTCTTCCTCCAAGATGAATGCACTGAGACGTGGGGTGTGCTGGCCGGGACGCCGAAGGGAATGGCGGGAGCCGCCCGTGGTGACCGAAGTGGGTGCGGCGAGTTGGCGGTGAATGCATGGAGAGGATCTGGGGATTCGGGCTGGGAACCTCGTGCGGGCTGGAAAAGCAAAATGCGGCGCGTGCAAGTGGGCGGATACGTAGACGTCGACAATCTGTCATTTGTCCGCTGCCGTCTTTTCGACTGTTCCCTTCAAGGGAAATCTGGAGTAAATCGTCCGTACACTAACTGTTGACCAGAGTGACCACGAAGTAGCTGAAATGGCGGGTATCTAACGTTTAAGTTCGGAAAGGGGGCCTGTCCTGGTCTCCGGAGGGATTGTATACAACTTCCCGAGTCCTGATGGGCTCCTTGTTGCAGCGTGGGCATCTCACGTCACTCGCGGCTTGCGTAGCCACCCGACACATAATCTCCGGAGGCTACGGAGGCGGAGGTGGCGGAGGTGGTGGAGAATGCGGGCGGTCATCTCAGGCGTCATCTACTCTCTGAAGGATGCAAATGGCATTCGCAGATCGCGGTAAAAGAGGCCATCTCGATAGTCTTCTTCACAAGGCAATGAGTACCAACGTGAATTACATGACGCAGAACTGGTGGTAGCGGAAGGAAGAGTGGCAGCCCTGTAAAGGTAGGAGACGGAGCGAGGTGCTTTTTTGTTTTGTTTTGGCGTCCGCCGCGGCGCTTTCGGGTCCCCTCCGCGTCACCCACCACCATCTTCGCCTACCGAGCTGCTTTCCCCCGCGCGCCTCCCGCCTGTCCAACAACACTGCGCCCGTGGCTGGGCCCGGCAGGCGGAGGTGAGCATTGCCCTCGCATTATATAGAAAAAACGAGACGAGTGCGACGGGCTGAACACGCCTTCCGAAGGTTGGCTGTCCCCCTCCCTCTCTCTGGAAAATATGGGATTTTGAGGCGCGAAGAGCTCGGCGACGGACGGCCTTGGAATTCCTTGATCTGATGGCCCCGATCCGCCCGTGCTTGGCGGGCGGACGCTGGAGGGCGGTAGGGCATTTCCCCCACTAAAAATGGCAGCGCTCGACGCCCCCCCCCCAGTTCAGTCGCTGGGCGCCTGGAGCGAGCGTCGAGGCCCGTCAGGGGGGGCACCGCGGCCACTACGGGCCACTACGGCCACTATAACGCCGTGCCCCCGAGGCGTCGTGCTGTCCTGCTCCCATATTTACAGCGCGGCCGCCCCGCCCACACGGCCCACGGCCTGCGGGCCCACCCCCCGTGGGCTTCCGTTTCCCCCGTTTTCTCGAGTCTCTTTTGGGGGGGACGTTCCTTGCGCAGTCGCTCCTGCCTTGCCCCATCTCCCTCCCGTCTCCGTCTCGCCCGCCTCGTCTTTCCCCCCGTCTTCTCCTCCTCCTCCACCATCCATCATCCTTCTCCCACTTCCGCCTTTACATCCTCCGTGCTTTGTACTTACTCTGGCACAAACCGACTCGAGGAGAGAGCACTGATTCTTCTGCTCAGCTCTTGGCTCACGGCGCCGACTCCTCTCGCTCGTCTTTGAGCGCCTCACACTCGCCCACGGCCTGCTGCGTCGCCAGCTCGTCTTCCGGCTCGCCCTCTGCCCTCACCTCCCGTCCGCAACGCCGCGTGAGAGCAAAGAAAAAGCCGCCTCTGACGGGACAATCTCCTCCGGACCAAACTAAATCACCACTGCGACCAAGTCCTCCGCTCCGCTCTGCGCCATCAATCTTGATCCGCGCGCGCTGGGAGCAAAGTCTGTTCCGCCGGACCGCAAAGCCCAGTGTGCGCGCGCGCCTTCCGTTCGGTGTCGCTGGAATCTTAATTCCTCACGGCCCCTCCGGCGCATCTTCCGCTTCCTTTGCGACGCAGCTTGATCGCCCGCACGGAAGCTCCCTCGACCATTTCTGCCCCGTCTTCGTCCTCTGCCCTTGATCTGACCCGGGTGCCGCGTTGACGACGCGACTTTCCTTCTCCCGTTGACACCCCGTGCGTGCATCCGCTCCGCCGGCCTCACCTCGTCTCGTCTCATCTTCCGGTCAACCTCCGCGACCCCCCGCGGAGCCTGAACTCACCACCTGCAACACGCACAACTCTCAGCCCACCTCACCAAGCGCACTCACGCCAGTCGCCATGTCGTCCGGCGTCGTGCGCTCGACCGCTCTTAGAGCCGGCGGCGCCTGTGTGCGCTGCCGCAAGGGCAAGACCAAGTGCGTCTACGAGAACGGCAGAGCGCCTTGCAAGAACTGTGCCAAGGGCATGCACGACTGCTATCTGCCTTCGGAGAGCATGGCCCACCACCACGGTCAGAGCCCTGCGCGCCACACCAACCCTCATCGTCCTCCTCGCGACAGCCTCCCGGCCGCCGGCCCCAACGGAGGTGCTGAAGCGCGACAGGCCGTCGTGGGGTCTGGTGCCGCCCGCCATGTCCAGGCCAACTCGGACAAGTAAGTCAATTTTTCTTCTTCGATTTGTCTGCTCTTCTCCTTGCCCCTTGCTCCGTTCGCCGGGGTCCGGGCTTCCCATCACCGCGTCCCGAAATCATCACGACATCCGCAACATCACCACACTCCTGCCTCACCGGCCTGCTGCTGTTTTGGGAGAAGCACCGGGTTCTTGGGGGAGTGGATCGGCGGCGCGCACCCTCTGCCGCCCGTCCTGTCGCTCCCTCTCTCGCTCAGTTCTTCTCGTCAGTCCCGTCTCCTTCGCGTCTCCGTCCGAGTGGCCGGGACGCCTCCTTCACTTGCTCCCACCCCCCATGCCCGAATCCCTGCCCTACCTTGCCCTGCCCTGTCCTGCCTTGTTCCCCATTATCCACTTCCCACACACCCGCCGGCCGCGTCTCGCCCTCTTGTCGTGTCTCCGAGTCGCACTGGCCTGTCCTCCAGTCCCCAGCCCGCCCCCACCGCCGTCTTTGCTCCTCGGCTCACGGGGTCCCCCCCGAAAATTTCGTGGTCCTCGTCCTCGTTCAGCCCCAGCCCCCAGGCCGTCCGCCGAGCACCTCCGAAGCGCCCAGCAGTCTGGAGCACCCGACCGGGCCTGGATCTAGTCAGGACTGGCGGGTGTGGCCAACGCCACGCCGAGTAGCTGCCCTGTTCTGGTTCCGTTCTTGGCGCTCGCTGCCTCGTCTTGCTGCTGTCGGCTGCTTGTTGCTTGGCTTGCGCGCGTGAGCCCGAGCCGAGTCGTCGTGCCACCTACGTCGACTCCCCGGACTTGTTCTGCCGGCTGAGGATACCTGTGCTAACCCTGTCGCCTCTCCTCTCAGACTCACCCCCGAGCTCATCGCCGAGTGCGAGCGCGTCGTATCCAAGACGTTCCCCGCCTGCGTTGCGTTCCACAAGCCGTCATTTGTCCAGCAACTCAAGAGCGCGTCTCTCGACGCCGCTCTCGTCTACGGACTGCTGACTTGCGCTGCTCGGTACGTTCCTGCTTCCGGTTCCCCATTCCGCATTCCCCGTCCAATCCCAGCGGGCGATGCCACCCCCACCCGTCCTCATTTCCCTGTGCCGAGCGCGCTGTTGCGTGTGCGCTCATTTCCCGCACTCTCGCTCACTTGCCCGCCCGCCCGGCCTGTGGATCCACACCGATCGGTGCCACCGTCACCGACGGCGGGGGCGCTGCGCTGGCTCAAACGCTACGTTTTGAAGACAGCCCGGTGGCCGTCGTCCGGACTTGAGCCGAGGATTCCCGAATTCGCTCGCTCCGATCCCGCCCCGTCGCCGCATTCCTCCCAAATGAAATCTGTCTCAGATCCGCTTCAAGTGGTCGTCCGCTAACTCATAGCTTGTTGCAGGAGCTCGCCAAGCCTCATCCGCCGCTACGGCGGGCCGACCCAGGCCGCCGAGACCTTCGCTGCCAAGGCGATTGCCCTGATCAACCAGAATCTCGACCATCCCAATCTCGTCGATATCCAGGCCCTGTGCTTGATCATCATCCACGAATGGGGCTCCCGAAATGCCGTTCGCGCTTACATCTACCTGGGCCAGGCCGCCCGCATGGTTCAGATGTACCGGATACTTAACAGCCATCACTCATCTCCCGATGCGGACCAGTTTCTACGTGACGAGTCGCTCCGGCGCACCATCTGGCTGATCTACATCCTCGACTGCTTGTTGACCAGCACTCCTGGACGCTACTCAGCCTTGAGCCCTCTCAATACGTCGGATGTGTCGCTGCCGTGCTCCGATATCAACTTCGCTTTTGGCAACGCCGTCTTCGTCAAGACTCTTCGCCAGCAGCTCGACCCCACCGCCCTACCCCCCGGTCAGGCGCCTTCCGCCGAAATTGGCGAGTTCGGTTACATTGTCCTCGCCTCCACCATCTGGCGCGATGTCGTCGCCATGCTCACGACGACGACTCTGGTTACCTTCCGGGAAGAGGACTGCTCCGACCTCATCACTAAGATCGAGGGTCTGCGAGCTTCGCTGCCCATGCAGTTCGTCGACAAGCCGGGTCAGATCAACCTCCACATGACGATGGGATCTGGCTACACCTTTGCCATGCTCCATTGTCTCCTTCACTGCGCTACCGTGTTTGTCCACCGTCGGCGTCTGTTGCAAGAGGTCACCGCACCCAGTTTCAACCTGGAGAATTTCCGTCTCAACCCTCGCTGCCACGATATTATCGACCGCCTTTTCACCTCGTGCCACGGCATCATTTCTTTGTTGACTGCCGTCGAAGCGGGCTCTGAGAAGGACCACATCCCCTGCTTCCCCATCTTCATGCTGTTCTCTTCCTTCACGTCCAGCGCCACTGTCGCGTACCTGTCCCTCAAGGGCCTGACCCCCCCTAACGCTGTGGAGACGGCCGCCCACATTGTTAAGGACGGGCTACGCTTCATGAACGATGGGACCGAGAACTGGCCGCTAATGGGAAGCTGGCTGCGGCACCTAACTGTGATGCAGCGAGTGTTGAACAACGACGCTGGCAACCCTGGCTCTATTCGACACAGCTCGATCTCTCACGGTCCCTCGGGTATCAAGGACGAGATCTCTTCCAATGCCGATACCAACCCTGACGCCATGGACTACGACCAGCAGACGAATGCTGGCGGGAGCGTTTCTGGACAGGTACAGCCCCGATCTGTCTCTGAGTCGGTCCGCGAGGACAGTGAGCCTCCGACCGCACTTCCCAGACGACCCGGCGTTACCACTATCAATGGTGGCTCGGGTGGCATCTCGACCCCGACGGTGTCGCCTCCTCCGGGCAGCGCTCCTCACAGCTCGCTGCACTCGCATGATGCTAAGCAGCAGAGTCCCGATATGGGAACAAACGGCATGGTCGCCACACAAGATGGCCAGACCACTAGCCAAGACATGACGGCCCCTGAATTGTGCCAGGCTTTTGAGCGACAGCTCCTTGACCTTGATGATCTTGCTGCTTTTATGGGTGGCGGTGTTTGAAAGACGACGACGATAGGAGGATAACAGGAGAAGCAGCTTTGGGGTATGGGCGTCCAAGGGACATTGCAGGATTAATGAGGAGTCGGTTGCCATTTTCTGTTTCTGTTCTTGGCGAAACCCAAAACAAGAGGGATGACGAAGGGAAGGTAATGTCTTTTGAGGAGAGGGATGTGATGACGAACGAGGAGAGGTGAGGGATGTGATGTGTAGGATTATTTACCACGGGGATACCCGATATACCCTGGGCTCGGGGCGTTGGGGTGGGAATGTTTAGTATGGTGCCCAATGGGGGAACCGGTATAACATGAGCATCAAGACAGTCTTTGCTTTCCCTCTTTGCGAGGCGTGAATCATCTGCTCGTACCGCATGTTATCGTTGAGTGGTGTTGTATCACTTGAACATGAGTGTAAAGAGGGTAGTGGAAGAAGGCGGGTTGTGAAAGACGTGATGGTCACGGCCGTGATTGTCAATGCCTAACGGATCTCTCTCTAGAGCACAGAGTAGCTTTATCATGGTCCAACAGCCTTCACAGCTCGTTGTTGTGACACTAGATTCAGCTCTCGGTATTTTTGGAAGCACAAGTTTGGGGCGTCGTTGCCATGGTTAATTGACAATGTTTACCGCTTGCAGAACCGGACAGACGGCGAAAGGTGAGGATTACGAAACAATTACCGAGGATGTAGGTCGGATGAAGAAAAAAAAGAGTCATAGATCAAATGATGAATGACGAAGAACGAGATAAGGAAAGAGAGAGAAAAAAAAAACGTCCGATGTCGCAGGGGTGAGAAAATTGGGGTGCTGGTCAGGCGAATGTGGAGACTCTCGGGGGTTCGGCGATGGAGGCAGGGTTGCGATGGCGGAGGGAGGGACGTTGCGGGACCACGAAACTGGGTCTTTTTTTCTTTTTGGTGGTGGCGGCTTACTCCCAGGAACGGAGCTTGTTCTGGAACGTGGAAGAAGGTGGCCATTTTTGTTTTGTTTTGGATGTCTTCTAGAAGCTTGGCAGAAGGAAAACAGAAGAGGCGTTTTTTTAATGCTATTGCGGGGGTTAAGGTGCTGATGGCGGCGGAAAGCGGGCGGGAACAGAGATGGAAGGGCAACGGTGGTGGGCGAGGCGAGGGAATGATGGAGCTGGGGAAAGTTCCCTTGGTGCGGAGAAAGTTCCTGGGGATGCAAAGGTTGTTTGACTCTAGTTGTGCTTTGCGGGAATGGTTATTGGAGAGCTTTTCTGATGGGGCGTGATGGGGAGGGGGGGCATGACGAGGATGCGGATGTGTGGAGTAGTGGAGGGGGAGGAGGAGGAGGAGGAGGAGGAGGAGGAGGAGGAGGAGGATGGACGCATTGATGGCTTTCCCTCGCAAGTGTCTGGTCAATGGCGCAGTAAAGAAAGACAGAAAAAGAAAAGAGATGAGCAATGATTAATTGCTTCTGATTGATTCGAATTACTCACATCTGCATGACCCAGCTCTGTTTCTCGCGGCCCGTGGTCTGGTGCGGTGGCGCTGACGTCTCGAGGCCTCTCTCCCTCGCGTCCACACGGAGATGCCGCATTGCCGATATATCCAACGCGGGCCCCGCTTTTCCATGCGCGACAGGGCATGGTCCCGGCCGAGGACCCCACCGCAGCGCGGAGCTTGGGTGCCGGGAATGGTGGGGACGACCTGGTGAAGCCTGGACGGTGACAAGTGGCGGGGAGGATTGGCTTGTACTAGAGGATTTGAGTGTGTGGGGAGAGAGAGAGAGATGAAGACGGGATCTTTGTTCGTTGGTCCTGGGTATCTGGTGTGGGCTGGCTGGTGAGGGGGTGGGGTTGGAGAGGGAGGGGAGGGGACGAGTTGGAGGAGATGCGAGGAGGTCTCGTAATGTGTGTGCAATGATAGAAGTTGACGTTCCGTCCCTTCGAGACATGGCGATGGGTTGCGAGACTGACTGACTGACTCACAGAACAAGTGCCTTCTCGTGACCAGGATGCTCTTCACTTTGACCGGCGTCGTCCACAGATCACAGCCAGACGGGAATAGCAACGGCCCTGCTCTGTCCCGTCCTGCTTACCCAATCCACCCTTTGCACCCATTCATTCCCCAGCTCGCAAAACACCTCGACGCCATGTGACGACGCCGCGCAGGTGGGGATCGCAGTCGACCGGAGCCAGGCGTCTTGCCTCCCTCCCCCCCTCCTCCCGTCTCAGAACCGCGATCTGCGATGCCGACTTGCCCGGCCAGCGAGCTACTGTAGCACTCGACCGAACGTCCGTGCTTTTGTGCAGCATGCTTGCAAGTTTGGGCCGTGATTGGTAAGGTTGCGAACTGGGGCGAGGGTTCGGGGTTGTGCTGGTGATGGGATCGTCGGGCGCCGTGTAAGTGGGGATGCGAGTGAGCGTGGAGAAAGGGGGGAGTATAATACCTGAGGCTCTGACGCTTGCTGGACTGGTTTGCTTCCTGTCATCATCCTCAGACATTCCTGTCTTGCGTTAAATCAGCGGCCCATGTTGGCTCGTTCTCAAGCAACATACATACCGCAGTAGATCACTCCTGTCTCGTTTCAGTGACATCACCACCAAGACAACCAACTCCCACACAACACCCACCCACACCCAAACCCCATTAACCACAGCATCTAGCCCACAACAAATACACACGAACCCGCCATGGGCCACCATGAATACGACATCACGGCGCCGCACGAGGGCATGACGCCCCGCGAGTACGTCGCCTCGCGCGTCTCGTCCCTCAAGCCGCCCATGCTGCACGTCCAGAACCCCATCAAGCTGTTGCGCATGCTAAGCGGCCAGCAATGGGCGTTTTTCTTCGTCGCCTTTGCGGCCTGGGCACGTGATCCTCCTTGTTTGATCCGTGAGAGGTGCGTATGCTGACAGTGTTCTGCAGACGTGGGATTCGTTCGACTTCTTCACCGTGTCCTTGACCATTACCGATCTGAGCAAGGAGTTTGGCAAGACCAAGACGGACATCACCTGGGGTATCACCCTTGTGCTCATGTTTCGGTCCATCGGGTCCATTCTTTTCGGTATCGCCAGTGATCGGTACGGACGAAAGTGGCCCTTTGTCATCAACAACCTCCTCTTCATCGCTCTTGAGCTGGTACGCCCCTCTTTCCACCCACCCGTAGATATCATCGTTGCTGACTCTCATGTGCCTCCAGGGAACCGGCTTCTGTCAGACCTACGACCAGTTTCTTGCTTGCCGAGCCCTCTTCGGCATCGCCATGGGCGGCCTCTACGGCAACGCGGCCGCGACTGCCCTCGAGGACTGTCCCGAGGAAGCTCGCGGTCTAATGAGCGGTATACTGCAGCAAGGCGTATGTTCCCAACTTTGCGTCGTGTCTCGATCGCTTCCACTAACATCTCTTGCCAGTACGCCTTCGGGTATCTCCTCTGCTCCGCCTTCGCCCGCGGCCTCGTCGACACCACGCCGCACACATGGCGCCCGCTGTTCTGGTTCGGCGCCTGCCCCCCCATCCTCTTCATCATTGCGCGTCTCATGCTCCCCGAGACGGTGGCCTACCTCGAGCGCCAGCAGGTCCGCCAGGAGGCCAGCCACAGCTCGGCGACGGCGCACGACGACGTCGGCAAGGTATTCCTCAAGGAGGGCAAGGTGGCGCTCAAGCACCACTGGCTGCTGCTGAGCTACCTGGTGCTCCTCATGGCCGGTTTTAACTTCATGAGTCACGGCAGCCAGGACCTGTATCCGACGATGCTTGAGAACCAGCTCGGCTTCAACAAGACAAAGGTCACGGTTACGCAGGTGGTGGCCAATCTCGGGGCGATGCTCGGCGGCACCGTCGTGGGCTACTGCAGCCAGTCGGTCGGGCGGCGGTTCAGCATCATCTGCTGCTGCGTGGGCGGCGGCGCGCTGCTGTATCCATACACGTTCGTGCGCGACGAGGCCATCATGGCGGCGGCCTTCTTCCAGCAGTTCTGCGTGCAGGGCGCGTGGGGCGTGATCCCGATCCACCTGATGGAGCTGTCGCCGGGGGCGTTCCGCACCTTCGTGGTGGGCACGTCATACCAGCTGGGCAACCTGGTGTCGTCGGCGTCATCGACCATCGAGGCACGGTTGGGCGAGAAGTTCCCGCTGGCGGACAACGCCGAGGGCGAGAGCCGGTACGACTACGGCAAGGTCATCTGCATCTTCATGGGGTGCGTGTACGCGTACGTCGTCGTGCTGACCGTGCTGGGGCCCGAGAATCTGCGGGGGAAGTTCGATGTTATCCACGACTCGGATGCCCGCGAGGTTGTCGGCGCCGAGGCCATCCAGCACGCGACGATACTGGCGGCGCGGAGAGGCGACGAGGAGGAGGGTTCGCCGCGGAACAGCGACGAGGAGAAGCCGCAAGTCGCTCATCTGCGGTCTTAGGTAATAGGATGAATGGCAAGACATTGGTTGGTTTAGACAGTGTAATGTCGAGGGTGTTGAACGCCGTGATGTGCAAGAGTCGGCGATTCTCGCTGCATGGAGCTAAGCTAGGTAGAGAGGTTGTGGGCCTTGAGTGCCCTACGTGGCCTCAGGCCTTCATCGTTTGATTGAGGAATGGATACGAGACATGATTACGGATACCCAAGATGCTGAGCTTCTAAATCGTGTATGCTCTACCAATTATATATTCTAAACTTGGGGAATTACCAATTGAGATATCTATTTACACCATTGATACCCTAACCAACCCATTCTGCCGATATTCCTATCTCCTGTCGTCCATGATTCCTCAACCCGTCTCGCACGTACCCCGCGTCCCCGCCCCCGCAATATCTTGGATCAGCGCGGGGAAAACGGCGCCTTAAAGCTTCCGTCTCATCGTTGCGGATCCGCACCAGCCAAAATGATAGACCTGCTGCATGCTGAATATCCAATCGCTGCGTAGTCACATCTCCACGGGTTCCAAAGTTCGTGTCTCTAGCGTCGAGTCGGCGCTATGACATAACAATCCGCGTCGGTTTCCGCGGCGTACATCCAGTTCTTCGCGTCTGGAGGTTCCCAAACCGTCGTCTTCATTGGCTGCGGCTGCGGATCCAAGTACTCTCAGACCCTCGGAGACCGATTGCCCGGCGGGGTGGGCCTTGTCGACGATCCATTTGCATGATCGCGGACTAGATGATGAGGTTGCGGGTATTTATATGCTGCTAAATGCTGTACACTTTGATGGTCAGTTCATCCCCACCGTCCTCGTCTTTCTGTTCAATCCACCCACTTACACGTCTCACCTAACCCATCCTCGATCAACTCATATGCGCCAGTATGGGCTATGCCGGCAGCTGCATGTGTGGAGCGATTGCGTACAAGAGTACCAGTAAGAGCAATTACCGCCTTTAGACTGGAGCGGATGGCTGATTATCTGTAGGCGAGGAGGCCCTACGCGCTTTATGTCACTGTCTTGATTGCCAAAAGGTGGTCTATTCCCCGGACAATTCGAGCTCGAATTGACTTTGACTAACTCACTATGATGTCATTTAGTGGACGGGCAGTGCATTCACCTCCAACGCAGTCATTGACGAGGACTCGTTCTCCGTTACCAAGGGTCAGTCTCCTCCGCTACGCCCAACCTCCCAGGCAATTAACGCTAATGAAAATTCCCAAATAGGCTCGCCCAAGCAGTACGACGTCACTGGTGCCTCGGGCAAGATCAACCACCACTTCTTCTGCGGCGACTGCGGCTCCAGCCTATTCACCAAGCTCGACATCATGGAGGGCAAGGTCATCATCAAGGCCGGCGGGCTGGACGACGGCAAGGCGAGCTTGGACGGCAAGGTCGACGTGGAATTTTACTGCAGGGATCGGGTTGGGTATTTGGGTGCTGTGGAGGGCGCAAAGCAGGAGCCTCTCTTCGTTTGAGACCCTGGTATTTGCCCCCAGATCTAGGTACAGATCTCGACAGGGTTATCCGTAGTTCCGTACCCATTCGAATATTTGAACCCTGTTCATCGCGATAGCCTTAATAGGATGGCTATTTATAGCCTCAACGACATGTCCTCATCGAAACCCTCAATTTCTGGGATTAATTCTGTCCACGTCAGCGTAGCCTACCCTATGTCATCCAGCACTGGACTGTTATTCAAGATCAATTGTCTTTCTGCTCTCTTTCACAGGAGTGCGCAAGGCACACACAAGCACTACCGTAAGCTTCCCGAACCTCCGTTTTCGGTCACCTGCGCACGCCACCCCGCGCTCATTTGGCGCTTCACCGCTTCGGTGGGCCGCTGGACTACGATACTCCACAACCCAATCTGTCAGGACGGACGACGACTTCCGAGAACACCGACACCTGGCCACCTCCACCTTGACGCTGTGCTTGTTGCTAGGACCTTGCGCGATCGGGACTCAGTAGTTCAGTGAGGACGACGGCGTTGAAGGAACCCAGCGACCATGACGCGCTCGAGCGTACCCCCCAAGGCCGAGGCCTCCGAGTTCGCTCTGCCGCCCTACCAACGAAACGTCACCACCACCAAGCCCGAAGCTAGGAAATGGGTTGAAAGGGGCCTCGTTTGGTGCTATGGCTTCAACCATGCCGAGGGAGCTCGATGCTTCGAAAAGGCCATCGTTATCGATGCAAACTGTCCCTTCGCTTACTGGGGCCTCGCCTTCGCCCTCGGACCCAACTACAACAAGCCGTGGAACCACTTTGATCAGGACGACCTCAAGAAAACCATCGCTCGAGGCTCTGCCGCGTTGACCAAAGCCAGCTCACTCTCCTCGATAGCCAAGCCCGTCGAGCGGGCGCTTATCGAGGCGCTCCTGCGCCGATTCCCCAGAGACGGCGGAAGCCATCTCGAGCACAGAGCCTGGAACAAGGCGTACGCGGAGGCCATGAAGCCGGTTTACGAAGCGTTCAGGGACGACCTCGACGTGGCCGTGCTCTACGCCGATGCGCTCATGAACCTGACGCCTTGGGGACTGTGGGATGTGCGCACCGGCAAACCCGGACCTGGCTCGCGGGTCTTGGAGACGCAGGATGTGCTGGAACGAGGCATCGGCCAGGACGGCGGCTCCGAGCACGTTGGTCTTCTGCACATGTACGTGCACCTCACCGAGATGTCGACCGAGCCCGAACGCGGCCTTCCCGCGGCTGAGAACCTCCGTAGGCTGGCGGCCGAGGTGGGCCACCTCGCACACATGCCCTCGCATCTCGACATCTTGATTGGCGACTATCGGCGCGCCATTGCGGCCAACGCGGAAGCCGTGCGCGCCGACGAGAAGTTTGTTTCTCTCCGCGGAGGCGGTGACTTTTATACGATATATCGCATGCACGACTACCACTCGCTCATCTATGCCGCCATATTTGCCGGCCAGTTCAAAGTATCCCTTGATGCTGTCGACCGGATGGAGGCCGCGCTGCCGGAGGAGGTCTTGCGGATCCAGTCTCCGCCCATGGCTGACTGGCTGGAGACGTTCCGGTCGGTACGGCCGCATGTGCTGATCCGATTTGGACGCTGGCAGGACATCATCGATCTTCCGCTGCCCGACGACCAGCAGCTATACTGCGTCACGACAGCGACCATCCGCTACGCAAAGGGCATGGCATGGGCCGCGACTGGAAACGTGCCCGGGGCCGAAAAAGAGCGCGAGCTGTTCCTCCAGGCGAAGAAACGGGTGCCGCCCACGCGGATAGCGTACCCCAACAAATGCTCTGTCGTGCTGGCCGTGGCGGAGGCGATGCTCGACGGCGAGCTGGAGTACCGCCGGGGTAACGTCGAGCTGGCCTTCTCGCACCTGCGCAAGTCCATCGAGCTGGACGATAGCCTCAACTACGCCGAGCCGTGGGCGTGGATGCAGCCGGCGCGGCACGCCTACGCGGCGCTGCTGATGGAGCAGGGACGCACCGAGGAGGCGGCCGAGGTGTACCGCACCGACCTGGGCCTCAACGACACGCTGTTCCGCGCGCGACACCACCCGAACAACGTGTGGGCGCTGCACGGGTATCACGAGTGCGCCGTCAAGCTGGGGCTGGAGGGGGAGGCTCGGATTATAAAGCAGCAGCTGAAGACGGCCATGGCGTTTGTGGATGTGCCGATAGAGTCGTCGTGCTATTGTAGACGGGATACGGCCGAGGCTGGTTGTTGCTCCAAGATCTGAGAGGGAGTCAACTGGAAGCGATGGAGGCATGGGATTCGTGGAGACGTTAGAGATATAAACTGACCATTCATAGACGCCCATGGTTTTTGCAAGACCAATTCTATCTGGTGGCGATTTCTTCGGGCTCTGTCCCCGATTCCTCATAATCTTCTCGGCTTTCATGCTTGCACCACACTAGTTTGGAACAATGAGAACAAGAGGATACCAGTATCACCTGTGTTCACTTTCATTGTTTCCCACCCATTATTCTGAAATAGCAACGCAACATCTGGGTTGAGGAGGCGGCTGCATCTGAAACACTGTCCCCATTGCCCGGTGCGCCGCGGAGCCAGTGGGCAACCCCCCCCCCGGTGCAGATCAGACAGTCTAGGTGCTGAGCGCGGCCCGCTTAGTGGCTCGCCCAGCCAGTGGGTGCTCAGTGCCTGACGGGGTGAAAGAACTCCCCTAATAGGTTGTGGCCGAGGCTGCACCTACTTGTTCTGTTCCTTGTCCTGGAGTCGCCGAGTAAGAACTTCCGCACGGGCAACCAACCTCCTAGAACTGGCTTTTTTTTTGGGTCCCAAATGGTCGCTTGTAAGAGCGATTCTCAATTCAAAGGATCTTTGAAAGAGCGATAAATTATAGCCTTAATTAGTTGGGATGTGTGTGGTGCGTGGTTCTACTTACGAATACAGCCATGGGCACTGAGCATAATCCTATTGGTTCCCCATGCCCTCCCCAGCCCGAGCTTCATTCTCCAATATCATCCTTGATTCCAACCATTGCACCCGTTACAAATTTTCTTGTCAACACTACCAGTATTTTCTGCCCTTCTCTCCCACCCGACATCTCAATTTCTCGGCTTCAACATGTATCCAGACTGGCCCGAGTCCGCAGCCGATCTGGTACCGCTCCCACTCTGGGAGGGCCCCAAGTTGAAAGCGTTCGACTTTCAGGGCCTGCAGAAAATCGAGTTCCTCGAATACCTCGGAGAAGGCGCGCACTCGCACGTCTTCAAAATCGAAATCCATGGGCAGGTCTACGCGTTGAAGTTGGTAAGCAATATCTAACATATAAATCTACACGATGGTACACGGACTAACTTGCCTGCAGTTCATATGGCTCATCACATGTGGTTGAAGCGTTCCTTTGGTGTAGTATTCCGCCGTTCAAGGTAGCGTCTGTGGGGTAGGCAAAGGGCCGTGACGATGTCTCATGAGGAGAGCTCTCGGTCGACCCTGTAGCTGCGATAGTAGGAACCCCTGACTCCTGACTACGAGGCGGTAGTCTCTCCAAGATCTCGTCCAAGGCGCGGAGAACTAGTGGAGTAGTTGGATCAGCCCTTGGGCAACAAACAAAGCATTAGTACGGGTTTGCTATCTGTGACGAGATGAAAACTCACGACACTCGGTAGTTCTGTTCGGGGTAGAAACATTCGCGTCCCAGCCGCACACAGCCAGCACACTGCGGCCTGTCATTGGAACACTTCACGTTGCGGCTCTTGCATGTGTGACAGGCCGCCGGGGCACGCTTCCGGGCCTGGCGAGCCGAAGCATCATCGGCAGCGCGTTTGCGAGATGACGTGGTTGGCAGCGAGATGTCCACGCCTCGGTCGAAGTCTTGGTCATCATCGACCACATCCATGTGCGGGGTTCCTTCCATTGAACCAGATTCGAACAAACGCCAAAAGTGGACGGTAATACCTAGCTGCTGCTCGGCGACGCTCGGTGACGATCCGAAACAAGACTCAGCCTGCAAGGACAGAATAGATCTAGAAGGCTTCAACAAGTCTGGCGGCTGACCACCGAAGATGCCGTCAGAGACCTGATTTCAAGGATTAAGATGGAGAAGGAGAGTAACAGAATCGACAAATAACATCATCAGTCCCGCGAAGTGGAGAGCAGAGGGCTTGCATGGGTCATTTCTCCTGGAGCGGGTTGGCGGGGAATAGAGACAAAGCACTAAGCTACGTCGGCTGCCTCGGCCGAACAATTTGATCATTGATGTGGGTGGAGTTCTCAACTTGTCGGCTTTCACTTCACATCACTCTGAACCAGCGTTCTTGAATCATCGTGGTAGATATAGGGTCACCTACGTCAAAGTGGAAGCCGATCGTCCTTACCCTTTTCAAGTCAATGATTCAGCAATTGCATTTCCTCACCCTCGCTATATTTAAATTCAAATTATTCGAAAGGGGCTCTCAAGTACGCTGCCATTCGCCTGGTTTCTTCTCTGCGACGTTCACTCACAACCGTGCTGTTGGGGTTGATTCATTGACTGCAGAGAGGTACGTTAGTCGTACATGTACCAGCATTGGGGTTTCTGTCGGAGCTTTGCGAAACACCTACTTTTGCGATGTATGAGAGAACGCCTTGAATCACGTCAAGAATGGGTTAGGGTCGCTGGTCATGGTTTCCAGACTACGAGGGAGCCCGGCGGATGCAAAATCCGCTGCAGGTTTATAGATTGTCCCAAAGAAACTCACGGACTTGAAGAGTTCCTGTTCTCGTGTGGGAAGAGAGGGGAATACGTCTGAGTATTAGTGCGGTGGAGACTAGCGTTGCGCGTCACAGAGGAAAGAATGAAAAATAGTCAATCCCAATTTAGCCATTCAATAGATGCTGCGTTACGGATTTATCCTCGCCAATGCCTCAAGTCATTTTTATGTTTTGTTTTTAAGAATTTACGTATCGCTTTAGATGGGAAAACCTCTTTCTTCTAGATCAGACCAATCCAGCGCTGGTGACCAACCCACTTATAGCACACTTCAAACAAAACCACCATCAATCATTTCCCAGATGATTCACCTTTCACCCGTACCGTCCTCAGCTGGATTCGAACCAACTATCTCTTGGAAGCGGGGCTCCTGGTGCATACAGAACCATTAGGGCGTCACCCATTTAGAAGCCTCGAGTGCGAGCACAAACAAGTCTTTACCGGAACGCAGGACAAATAGCCTTCAACCCTCCGTCTCCAGTGCAGGGGTATCCGGTCCAGTTCACAGTCAACCTGCCCCAACAGATTAGCATATGTCGAAGACATGACCTCAACACCAACTCGGGGGAAACTCACTCTCCGTTGTCGACGTTGTTGTCTTTCTTTGGGATAAAAGAGCGGGATACTACCGCAGCCGTTGTAGCCATGGTAATAAAGCTACTTGATGCTGGACATAGGAGCAACGCTAGTCTTCTGGAGAAATGCGCATTGGTTTTCAACGCACGCAATCTGCTGTTGGTCGTTGGCCCAGGAATGCTTCTTCTCATCGATTTTGCCGATGAGATCAACCATCTCCTTCATACCGTCGTCTATGAATGTGTCTGCAACAGATCTGCCGCCGACACGATATTTGCAGACCAAATTTTATCTTCTTGCCGCGGCTTCGCATGGAAGATACGCATTGTAAACGCGACTATTCACGTAACACTTATCTTCGATCCTCATGGAGCAAAGCATCGTGCACAAATCTTGTTAGACGACGAATTTCTAAATATTTCATTGAATCTTTAGGCTGAACTTTTGAGATTAAGGAGAGTTGGTGGCGGTGTGGTCTGATATTGCTGCAACCCCCTTGTTTATTGAATGGGCGTTTCCGAAAGCGCCAACGATGAAACTTCCACATCTTGCGTTTTGCATTTTTTATATATAGCTGACTAACTGCAAGAGAGTATATGATATGTTGCCAGACTTGTGTAGGCTTTCTTCAAGAGAGGCCGCGCGTGGAAGTCTCCCGTAATTTCATCTCCGAACATTGAAGTGTCCCAAGGACTCAAATTCTGTGCGTTAAAGGCTCGCTCTGGAGCGTCTGAGTAACATTGATTTATCAACCTGCTTTCCAAAAGAATCTCAGCTAATCATGAGTTGAATGACGTATTGCTTTAAGTTGCTGGACCTTTTGTTTCGGTCCTGTGTGGTTCTCGTGATAGTGGGGCGATGTGCATTCCCTTTGGCCTTTATGTGCTGACGAAGACGATACAAAGTCGTTTGTCATCTGTCTTGGTTGTCGTACTCCCGAAAATCATGGCTATATGGAGAGGCAAATTTTATTGATATATGAGTGATATGTCTATCCTTCTGAAGCAAGTTCAACCAAGTAACTATATAATTGTCATTTTCCCTCCTTCAAACCAATCCACTCAGTTCAACCAACTCGTCTTACACCTTTACACAAACATAGCTCTCCCGTCACCTACCTACTACTAGCTACCCTAGACTCTACGTCCGCTACCGGCATTAATTATCAGGGGAACCCAGGATGCAGCCTCTCCAAGACGGAAATATCGCGCATAGCCAATATCCTCAATAACGATAGAGCCTCGCAAGCAATTGCAGACGACCGGTGGTATAAGAACGGCGAACATATCTATTGTGGCATGAACACCCACAGTTGGTCTTGCGCCTTCTTGCAAAAGTCTAGCGGTGCTCCTAGTAAGAGCATCAAGAAGCTGATCAGAGCTCTTGCTAACTACAACTGTGTGCACTGTGGGAGTGTTCCCCTTTTCTTTCCCTAGGATAACAACGTTGAAAATGGAGAGTAAGTCCGACTTGTCTACTTGGCTTCTTGCTCTGGTTCTAACTCGTTTCCAGGTTGACGGTGAACATTGTCAACAGCCCAAACGGGTGCAATGGTGTGTGCTAGGTTGGAGGTTTGAGACGCTTCTCATGAAGAGACTTTAGACTCAGTGGCAACCAAGGCTGACACACATGCTATCACATATGCACAGCCCATCACAAGTTTCGTCAGGATGACACTTATTTTCACGTTCTTTCCTGCCATCCCAGTTACACGTTCCTTGTCCGCTCCGATGAGTCAATGGTTACATACATACATTCCTTTCCTGCTAGGATAGATACAAACTACGAGCTTTTCATCATCTTAAATGCCCTTGCTAGATGTGACTTTGGCGGTTAACAGAGCGAGAGAAACATTCGCATCCTTGCTTAACGCTTAAAACTACATGGAATTCGAAGTAAAACTGTTCAATGTCTCGAAAGATAATGTCGTCAATTGCCATTTAATGCAACTAACTGACAAGCTAAAATATGGCACCTCGAAGTCCTAAATATTCTACAAGTATTGCTGCCATGGTATCTGCCCCGTTGGAAACCTGCTCATCAACACCAGAAGACTTTCCGGCATGTCCTTATGCTGAGGCCCCAGACAAAGCTTCGAGTTATAAAAGTCCGTTGCCAGCACCGCCCAGTGCCCATCCCAGCTCCCTCCCGCCCACGCCCAGGCAGTCGTCACGTAGGTCGTCCTCCATTCCTGCAGCACCCGGTCGAAATCCAACACGACGTCAAAAGTCACCGGCCCGGCAAGGTCCCTCCAGGTGAAAGTGGAATCTCCCATCTTTAGCCGCCTTGTCTCTTTGGGCTCCTCTGTCGTCGGACAGCACGCCGCGTCGGCGAGCAGACCCCACGTGGCCCACGACGGTCGGATGCGTTGGTCGGCGAATCCTCTGAGCAGCCAGGATTCGGCCTCCTCGTTGTTCCCGAGCAGGTTGTGTGAACAAGCCATCCCTAGGGTTAGACCCAAGTTCCGTCGTCTGCATTGCTCGATCTCGGTTTCGTCGATGAACCCCCTCCACCAGCAATGTGAAGCAACTCGTTTCTTCTCCAACGCTGTTAATCCCAGCATTATGTCTTCCCTTTCCTGGACGGACTCGGCCCGGTATAGGCGGTTCAGAAACGCATCGAAGATATCTTGGATATAGTAGTACTGCAGGGGTATGTTCGGGAGAAGCGTGATGACGTCTTCCAGGCGTCCATTGCGCAGGAGTTGCGGGATCAGTTTCGCCACAAGATGCGGCCGATTTTGAATATATCGCAAGGACTTTTCCGCGCCGTTTTTGTTGACGAACGCGCTGAACCAGTTCACCCCTTCGCCGTTAGCGTTGCAGCCATTGGCCTCTTCAGCAAAGAAGGCGATGGCGTTGTGAGTGAGAATGTCATCGTAACCCAGCGCTCGTATCCGCCGCTCACATGCCTGAGCCATGAACGAGAGCGACTCCTGGCATGCATCCCATTTGCGCGAAATCACCCCCAAGCCTATGAGCGCGCCCGCGGTGGCCGGGTGCTCGGAGCCCAGGACTTGGGTTCGCGCAGCTGTGAGCCATACATTCCATGCCATTGAGTTGTTTTGGTTTTTTGACCCGGTGAGACTGATTGCGTAGTTTCCTATAATCTCGAGGATGCGAGGGTGCTTGGCTGGGAATTGTTTCAGGGCGTGACAAAGCGTCCACTCTAAGAAGAGAGGCTTGGCCTCCCAAAGATCATGATGCGAGAGATACAGAAGCTCCCAGTCGTCCAGCCCGGAAATCCTGTCGTCAAGATACCAGTTCAGGTAGACGTAGTGCAACTTGTCGTACACCCAGCCCCTGAACCATAAAATCCATCCTTCGACCCACAACAGAGGGTTTTGGTTTGGAATTTGGTCTGATATGTCAGACTCCATCTCCACCATCGGAACGTAGATGAAGTCGGACGGCTGTTTGTTGCACGGGTATAGTTCCTGGTGGATATAAAAGAGCTGCGCTGCATGAGCCTCAATGTTGCAATCCCAACAGTCGTGTTCGAGGATCAGGATAGCACATTTTCGCGCCATACTCTTTTGTTCTTCAGCAGTCATTCGGAGTCGCGTCCAGAGGTGAATGAGCGGATGGATGGAATACGTATTTGCGGCGATGGGTGATACTCTGAAAAAGGAAAAGGAGAGTAGCACTACGAACGCTTCTCTAACTTCCACCTCTGGTATCGTTAGTATTCCCTTAGACAACTCGGTGCATGTCAACTTGCCTCTTTCAGGTTCCTTGCTATGAAGGAGGAAGAACTTCTCGGAAATAGAAGATGGCGACAGGAACCCACACATGACCAGGATCCGAGCAGCTTCTGGCATCCTCTCAACCACAGCCGTAAAGGAGATTTCCCATGTCGTGAGAACCGTGTCCTTCTTCCCCAGATCCCAGGGCATTTCCGTAGACCTGTGAGCGAGAAGCTCCCGCGGGTACCTGAGGTAGTGATTTAGATACGTATTGATGGGTCTTTCGTGTCTGTCCATGGCGATATTCGCGCCCGCCTGAGATATGGCAAGTGGGAGGTATGCTAGAGTGTCGACCAGTCTGCGAGCGCTGTCCCATTCTGCACTCTCTGTCAGTCTAGGCCACCCTCCAATAACGGGCATGTGAATACTTGCCGTCGCTTCCAAATTCTGGGTTGGTTTTGCTGCTCTGTTTCAAAAGAGACATGGCTTCCAATTGGTCCATCTCGTGGATTTCGATGGATCTCCAGTTGACTGCCAAATCTGACCGCCGAGTTGTGACCAGAATAGTGCCCCACTGCGTCGACGGTAGCAGAGTACGAAAGTCAACGCTCTCTAAATCGTCAACATTGTCAATAATCATCAGCCAGTTGTGGTTGTCGTCATAAGTCAGCCACTTGAAGAAGGTCTCCCTGACAGTTTGATTATTCGCCATCGAACCCCTGGTTTCCAGGACGTGCTTGATGAGCTTGTATCGAGGGCTTTTGCTCAGATCGTGGATTTGGTAGTGTCGCTGCAGCTCCCGAAGACACGATTGCATGCTAGCATCAACGGTATCCTCGCGAGCCCCGTCGATCCAAAATATGGACGCGTATTCAGATCGGGATCGATGTGCGTACTCGAGAGCAATTTGCGTCTTACCGATACCGCCGGCCCCGTATAGAACGACCAGGCTGAACCCCGTGTTCTGCGAAGGCTCGCGAAGCATGTGGTCAAGATGAAGAAGCGTAGTTCCTCGGCCAGTGAAATAAGGGTTGCGGATACTGCTAAAGGCCATGCCTATATCGAACTCTTTCGATCGTTCCACATGTGTTCTTACAGGACTCGCGTACGTGTCTGTGGCCAGTCAGTCTGCGAAATTAAAAACAGTCAAGTTACCCAAGCTAGGAACCTACTCTTTTGAGAATCCCACAGATGCCAGTTGTAGTCTACTTTGGACCTCGCCTTGGCGGCGAGTATCTTCAGCCTCGACCCGACCTTCTGGAAGCCGCCATCCCTCAGTCCCGTATATTTGACCATTGTGGAATGGTCGGCAGCAAGGCCAACGTCTTCAGAGTTTATCGAACCAAAGACAACCGCGGAATATTTAGGAACAGCCTGTGTCGACAGCATGATTAGAGATGGGATTGTGCAACAATGCCAAAGGCAGATAATAAGCAACGTACGAGAATTTGCCCGAGTCCAAAGACTTTCATCTTGTACATCTCGTAGAAGTACGTCGTCTCGAAGTCTTGGCTTATGGTATTGTATCGGTATTGGAGATCCTGGAGCCATTCTGAATTCGGCCTCATGCGTTCCCAAAGTTTGCTGTTGGTGAAGGAGACAGCCGACATGGCGTTGGTGAAGAACTTTGCCATGGAGACGCCATTGCCTCCTTGGTGCGGCGTGCCAAGAAACAGTACGGCGTAAGTTGATAGTTTGATGGACTTTTGGCTTTCTAAGTGACCAACACGGGCCATGTCGGAATGGAGGAGTGCCTGAGACGGGTTAGTTACGTGCAGAATCAGGTATGTCGTCGATCAGGAGTTTGAATCGTACGCTTTTGATAATGAGGCCCCCTAGACTGTGTCCGATCATCAAGATGGGGTTTCTTTCGGTCTGTAAGCCGTTAGTTACGTTTCAAAATGACTTTCTTGTGGATCACAGAAAGGTCACTCACATTTGTCAGTTCTCGGGCAATGGTCAGCTCTGCAACGAGATCCTTCCCATGATCAGAAATATCAAGAGTCAGAGGTAAATCGCCGCCTCTGGTTCGAGAGTCATGGCTGAAGGAGTAGATCCGAGCTTCGGGGACCAGTTGAGGGAGCAGGTCCTGTAGCCAGAAAACCCCGTTGCCGGCAGTAAATGATCGCCTCCAGTGGCCGTCCAGGCCATGGACAGCAACAATACTAGACAAACGAGCGATCAGAATATGCTAGCTTTGCTCTTCCAAGACACAAGCCAGGAACACTCACTCTATTAATGGGTTGGTGGGATTTGCAAGGAGATGCAGACCCGTGGCTTCGTCGCTTACCTCCCACCCCTGCTTGTCCAGCAGGGCGTTGTTCAGATCCGCGCATGCATGGTCACATATTGAAAGAAACTACAGAGAAACCTGCATTCAGTGATGACGTCCAGACTACGAATGACGAGTCTCTGGAAACTGGGACTTTGGGTCGAGGACTCACCACCAAGGAGAGGATACGAGGCCAAACAAGCAGTATCATCCCGATTGCCTGAGCAATACCCGTTGACATAAAAGCGGTTGCCCTCTTATTGGTACGCCGCGATGCCCGTGCAACTCGTGATCCAGGTCAGTGCGACGGTGATGATACGGGTTGTCGATGTGGGGCCGAGTGAGGCCCAAGATGTCGCTCGCTGCTACGACAGCATGGATTATGTATCCTCAATGAGCAGCCAGATACTCAGCTGCCTCTCGAGAATCACGTGTAAAGGCAAGGCAGAATAGTGCTGAGGCTAGTTGCGACCAGCGGCTGATTGGCCAAGATTGCCAATATACAGGGGTTGAAGCGTTGAAGCGGCAAAATCCAGGGCTGAGGGGATGCCTGTCGTTTGCCTTATCTCTGCCTAGGATTCCGGCCTCAAGGTATCAATAAATGACGAACGAGGGATCCGGAATTATCGAGATACGTTTCAGACAAGATGCAGCAAGTAACCCAACACACCACTGTTCCTCCCGCCCCCCCTTCTCAACCAGCCGCTCTCCCTCCGAATGTGATAACCACCAAAATAACGGGAACAAGGCCACCAGCCCCGACTTCCATAACCATGCCGGCTTCAACCTCCATAGCAATGCCCAACCCGGTGGAATCCTCCATTGAGGATTTCAAGATGTTCATCTCGTTCGTCTTCAGTGTGTCCATCTTTGGCGCCTCGACCTTCGCCGTCGTCGTGGGTCAGATGACCGACCCTGCCGACCTCTGGAAGCCCGATGCGCCGCCGTTTGCCTTGTCGACCGTCCGGACTTTTTTGGCCATCGCGTGGCTTTGCTTCATCCTCTCCATCGCGGTTGCCGGCTACAGCTCGAGTCTGCTCACCATCCGCCGGCACCAGGCGGGTGGTGTTTACGACGAAACCTGGGGTAAGAAGTGGGATGTGAATGGTATTCTAGCGTCTGCGATGCTTCACCTGCTGCTTGTGACGGCGTTTCTATTCTTGTCTCTGAGCATGGTGCCTTATGCAAACGCGGTTGGTTGGGTTGCGGTTGGCTTCTCTTGTCTCGCCTACGTCTTTGTGATAGGCCTGACAATCTACCAGTTCTGGTAAGTTCAGGGCTTGTAATCCCAAAATGAGTTGATCGAGAAGTGCTAACAATTGTCGTAGGAGTCATTTGAGACGAAAGTAGGAGCCGGACATATTTTAAATGGAATCATAAGAAACTATAGAATTCTACTTGAGAAAACCAGTTGAAGACATGAGAATATGATAAACCAAACCCCCAAAACTCCCAGTCGCATTATCGTCAAGTCATTAGTCCGAGTCGCTGCTGCTGCTGCTAGAGCCGGAGCCGCCGCCTCTGCTCTTGTACTTCTTGTTCTTCTTGGGCTTCTTGTGCCTTTGATACTGTTAGTAACTCGTACCAAGGGGAAGATGGTCTTGGTGTTAGATAGACTCACTTCTTCATCTTGTTCTCGAGCACGTTGGCGCCAATGGCACCGGCAGCGGCGGCACCGAGGCTGCCTAGGATACCTCCTCCGGCCGTGTGCGCCGCCCAGGCTGCCGCTCCGCCGCCCACGAGAGTGGCGCCGAGGCCTCGGTCACCGTCAGGCCCGACCTGGCCGGGCTGGCCGGGGTACTGGCCGGGAGCTCCCTGGTAGCCCTGCTGGGCGCCGTACTGGCCGCCTTGGTGCTGAGGGGGGTATGGGGAGCTTCCACGCTGGTCGTGGCCCTGCTGGTGGGGGGCGCCGTAACCTTGGCCGGGCGGAGGGGACGAGTAGCTGGGCTGGGGAGAGTGCGAGGCGTAATTTTGCTGCTGGGGAGGGCCGGATTGGTACCCGCCGTGGCCCTGCTGCTGGTTATCGTAGCCGTGGCCTTGAGGATGCTGGCTGTATTGCTGCTGAAGGCGGGGCAAAGTTAGCACGTCGGCGACGATGAAGGGAGCGGATGGCTCGGGAATGGAGTCAGCCAAGACGACGAACCTGTTGAGGGTAGCCCGGTTGGCCGTAGCCCTGGCCCTGCTGGCCATAGCCTTGGCCTTGTTGGCCGTAGTTCTGTTGCTGGCCGTAGCCCTGGCCGTGCTGGTCGTGCTGGCCGTAGCCCTGCTGCTGGCCATAGCCTGGCTGCTGCTGCTGCTGGCCGTAGCCTCCGCCTCCGCCTCCGTAGTAATCCTGGGACGACATTGCGATGGAGATGTGTGTGTGTGGGTGCGAGGGAGGATGCGGGTAAGACTGAGGAGAGATGGTTCGGCCCGCTCGTTATTTGATGGATGATGAATGATCGAAGTTGCAAGGCGGAATACGCTCCCATAATATAGCAAATAGCTCAAGCTGCATCCGTCGTGTGTGCCTCACGGGGCTCAGCTGATTAGCCAGACGCACGTCATGGATGGCGCAGTGACTGCGGCAGGGTCACTCCAGCCACGTTTGCAGCCGAATTACCCGCAGAGGACACACGTATGACGGCCAGGGACGCCTTGCTGTGGCTGAGAGCGCGTGGATATGCACGGATAGGGCTAGAGCCTGCGTCTCCCCCGGACAGAGCCAGACGGCCTCCCCGACGCGCCGGGAAAAGCCAAGACCGCGGCATGTCGATGCCAAGTCTGTCTCGGCGATCTGCGAGCGATTAGCACGTCTCGCTAGGTACGCGTACTACTTTGTGGCCAAAGATAGCTCATGGTTCTTCAACTGTCGTACGGTAATACGGTACAGCTATCAAGTCGAAACCTGCGCGGCCTCCAACCACTCCAACCCCTCCACGAACCCTGTCCGTAAAATCCCGCTCGTGACTGGGTTCATCACAGTCTGAATGCCTCCTTCACTGTAGTCTCCAGCGTGTCTTCCTCTATTGTGATTATTCGCCGTGTCCTAAAAAAACACCCCAGGCGAACATGCCCAGTAACTAACACGGCAAAATCCTGCACTCGCACAACACAATTCCGTGCAGCTGGCTGTGCGGCGGGCGGGGTAGCAATGCCCCGCCAGTTCAAGGATTCAGCACTGACAGCGTGACATCACGCTCAGTATTGTCGCGGGTTTTCTTCTTCCCTCATAACTGAAACTGCGAGTACAGGTCAAGTCAGTGCCTACGGAGAACATCACAGTTTTCCTACCCAAGTGTGTTAAATAGTAGCGCCTCAAATCCAGACCCAGGAGCATGGACCATCGAAACGCTGCCCGCCCCAAGAGCTATAATTCACCCGGTGACGACACAGTGAATGTGCACGTGTCAGTGACGCAGATACCCGTGAGATTGGGAACAGAAAACGGGCAATAATATCCATCATTACTATCAGCTGTAAGACATGAATACAAGCCGTCGAATCAGTCTATTGCTACGATTGGAGCATCCTTGAATAAAACTATGGTCTATCAAGTAACAGAACTTCAGGACGCTGTGGAGTTAATGAGAAGCCGAGTTTGTTTCCAGGATTTAATCTCAGAGTATCAACGAACCCGGGGCTTCGTGAGATAGATATTGTGGCCTCAAATCGCGGCATTCTCATACATTTTTCATAATTTTGCGCCTTAGATTGGGGCGCTGATTGAACAGTCGGCCATCTCATACGGGCACATGCTAGGTGAGACTCGAACCATCGCTGTTGATGGTATGAAGTCTGAAGTGTGACGCGGTGCACAAGTGTTGCTCACTGGCCTTGACGGTCGTGAACGGGTGTACAGCTTGTTCTTTTCAAGCTCTTACCCCAAAATTATAGATTAAAGTAAACGTACCAAACAACTCTCCATATTTTGAGCTGCAATTAGTGAAGATCATTGCACACAAAAGCAGAAAAGTACTGTCTTATAGAACCAAACGTCAGTTGAGTCATCTTGGTAGTTAAATACATACCACGTATTATTATATCCTCATCCCCGTGGCGTCTGAGCCAAACTCCTCCATTTATCCGTTAAGTTTTGCGAAGTTGCAGTTCGATGGACAAACTACACGAATTTTCAGAATTAGTATGAATAGCAAGCGTGGTTGGTAGGTACTAATTCGATCGTTGTGCAGTAAAACATCGGATAAATTTCATCTGATGAAACCTTACTCACGAACCTTCATCGTCATCACTGTCCTCGTTCAAACTCCAGGTTGAAAAGTCTTCTCGAAACATCGCTCGAATCCTTTGTGGATAGAGGAAGTGACGATGAGCATCTATCAAACTTTGATAAAGTCGGATTGAGAACTTCCAGAGGAAAATCACGTCAGCATTTGGACAGCGACTGAGGCTCGTGGAATCAAATATCAACAATTTTCCAACCGCCCTTGCTGTGATGTATCGTAATAAGATATAGAGAGATGGTTCGTTTTTTCAGTTGAATCAGTCGGTTTTTTGCTCGGAGTGGTGGTTCTCGGCCGTAGGATTAGTCTGGGCGCCGGGGAGGATCATGAAGGCAAGGCACCCTCTGGATGGCATAAGATCGATAAAGAACCTAGCGCGGTCAAAGAGGACCAATCAAGACCTCTAATTGCGACAACTAGCTCGTCATCCCACCATCCCGCTCGGTCGTGGCCCCCCCGGAGACAGAAGTGAGGTTATATTTAGGCTGTCGGGTGTCGGGCTTCCTCAATCACGTTTCAGGAACCCACCGGGCTGTTATCGCACCAGATCCTGTTCATCCCACCGGCTCATGCCATCGGATGGCAGCATCGGCACGAGCTGTTAGTCCCAAATCCCGTCTCCTCGCGCCAATGGAGGCCCTGGAATCGGGACTTGGGGTTGCGGACTTGCAGCTGACCCGCCCCGGTGCTCGCCGCTTGTAACGCTGCTGTGGATCACTCGCCAGCTGACGCCATCGCGGATCAACGCCAACATTCGACCTTGACGGCAGAGCTTCAACTGCGGGGTTATTCGAGGCAGAAGTGGGAGGAGTCCACATTTGATGGTGCCTTAGTTCGGCTCCGAGTTGGAATGAGTCGGGGTAAAAAGAATGAGCCGTGTTGGAATTGAGGTATGTTGTTTGAACTGAACATCTGACGCTTCACTATCTGGAACTAAAAGTATGTAGCTGTTCAGCATGTCCAGGTTGAATAAAGCATGCTAATTGATAAACGCTACCACTTCAATTGGACTTTTCATCCCTTCTCAGTTGTTTGCAGGACGATCTTATCCCGTTCGGCCGGCATCGGTTGTGGTGGTAAGGCGTGATCTTTGAGAAGTTGTCGCAATAATTTCGCCATTATGGAGATTAATAATTCGCTAGTCTGCTTTCACTCAACGACAGCTGCTCGGTCGCAGGTAAACATATAAAGCAAACCACAAGAAGTTCGTTTTAGACATGAGAACTCAAGCAAGAAATTGAAAGATCCAGCATTCAAAATGACCACCGAATTCATCAGCGTTACTTTCCCCAATGCCTCCACGGAGCTCGCTCCCATCCCTGGAGCCGGCATTGACCCTGACTATCTCATCCGCTATGCCCGCTCACTGGACGACCACGAGTTCAACTACACTCTCGTCCCCTATGGCTCATCCTCCTTCGACCCTTTCACTATCGGCGCTACGATCGCCGCCGTGACCAAGAAGCTCAAGGTCATAATTGCCCTACGCCCGAACACCCTCTACCCCACCGTTGCCGCCAAGGCGCTGGCGACTCTGGACCAACTTAGCAGGGGCCGAGTTGTCGTGCATTTCATCGCCGGCGGAGACGACGCCGAGCAGGCCCGAGAGGGCGACTTCTTGAACAAAGAGGAGCGATACCTACGCCAGGAGGAGTACATCAAGATCCTTCGCCGAGCGTGGAAGTCGGATGAGGCCTTTGACTGGGAGGGCAAGTACTATCAGTTCAAGGACTTCAGAAACGCCGTCCGTCCTACCAACGGCACGATCCCCGTCTCCGTGGGAGGATCTTCCGACGCCGCCTACCGCATTGGCGGTGCCCTTGCCGATATCTTCGGCCTCTGGGGTGAGCCTCTCAAGGAGACCAAGGAGCAGATCGACCGCATCTACGCCGAGTCCGACAAGGCCGGCCGCTCCAAGGAAGACCGCCCTCGAATCTGGGTGACCTTCCGCCCCATCGTCGCCGAGACCGATGACCTCGCCTGGGCCAAGGCCCACCGTACCCTGGATATCCTCAAGGAGAACCGAGAGAAGGGCCAGAGCAGAGTCCCCGTCAACGCTCCCCCGCCCCAGAACGTTGGATCCCAGCGTCTTCTCGACATCGCCAAGCGCGGAGAGGTCCAGGACCGAGCTCTCTGGTACCCTACTGTCACTGCCACCGGAGCCCGTGGCGCCTCGACTGCGCTGGTTGGATCTTACCAAACGGCTGCCGACTCCATCCTGGACTACGTTGACCTGGGTGCCACTCTTATTTCCATCCGTGGTTACGATAACTTGAACGACTCCATCGACTACGGACGTTACATCCTGCCCAAGGTGCGGGAAGGCTTGAAGGAGCGTGAGAACAGTGCCAAGAAGGCATGATTGTCAAGATTTTGATGCAAGAACCAAGATGTAAGAGTTGGGATGTTCGGGTATTAACCTTAGTTCATCAGAAACTATACTATGAAGTTAATGAAAGCCAATAACTTATTCTGATTATATTTGAACTTGAAGATGAAGTCTTGTGTCTGTTTGGTCGTTAACTGACAAGATAACGTTTCTGTGATAAACCAGTTTCCTGGTGATGAAGTTGATGTTGAAATCTTGTAATCAAATAAACCAAGTCGTCCAATGATCGGGGCTCGTATAATGTTATTATGCAGCACAAGGTGATTTGAACAGTCCATTTCTGGCTCTTAACTTCGCTACTTAGGTACTACACTGCGAGATACATAAGCTTGTAACAACCTCTTTGCCGTTTTTGAATGAGAAATAAGTAATTAAAATGCCTGCGTCTGATAAAAGCTTCAGACGAGAAATATTCAACCGAAACTCTCTACTAACTCTAGGTATAGCCTGAGACAGTGTCTAGTGTTCATTTGTATCATTGCATGTTCATGTCTTGGGTATAGTCGAGCTGTAACACTCTGTCTTCAAGACAGCCGCATATTTAGACATCTAAACCGCACTTCTAGCTTAGGACTTAAAATAGCCCCTGCAAGATATCTTTCAAAGATGGCTTTGATTGGGCAAGTACCCTATTATCTGTCACGTGCTCAAGTCAATTTTCAAACTTGTCAGCCATTGTCTCAAGTTCCAACCTACTACACCTCAGATTAATTCCTGGCAGCATCGTGCACTCCCAACTCCCCAACCCCAACCCCAACATGGTCGATGCTGTCCGTCCAACTAAGGAAAGGTCCAAGTAAATCTTCGAGAAAGCCTTTCGTGTCTGGTCTCGCCTACGCGCCCCGGCTTTGGAGGCCGGCTTCCCGGTCTGCTGCCTGGAACAAGTTGAGTCGGCCTTTCCTGACCACCCAGCCTTTCCTCGCCAGATCGTCTTGGAGTACTGGGCCGGAAACCTTACCGCCAGTGGTGTCTCGATCTGGGACACAGTGACAGACAAATCAACTCCCTGTTTGCTCCGTTCATTCCATAGGCAGTTTCGGATACCCGTGTCAACTCACAAACCGACGCCCACTGGGCTCTCTAGAGATCCTCTGCTGAGTCTTCCAAATTTCTTTAGAAAGGACGACAACCATATCATGATCTTAGTCCTGGCGTGGGCATATATCTTGTCTGCACGCTGGTCTGAGTTAATTCCTGAGGCCAAGCCACTTCGGTATACGGATAGTCGTGCTAAGAACTATGGCAATGAAGAACCATCCACTCTCGAACCAAGTGATTCAATATTCGTGGATCTTGGCACCACCGATAGAGACGCAACTCGGTGGTGGGCAGCTGTCCTAGCACCCGAAGAGGGCTGGCTCTCAACTATCGATGGTTCTAGTCATGAACTGCGGTCTCCGTGGTCTGTCCGGCTTGCGAAGAAACCCATCTTTGTTCTTCCGGCATCGTCATTTTCGCCGCCTCCATCCTCCACTATGGCAATGCAATACCTCGAAGATTACACTGCTTTTCATGATGTTGAAGACCAAACTCGTGCGGCACTCTCTGCGACCCTACTGCTGCCATTGGCAAACCTCGAGGGCGGGCGAGTCCCGCTCCCGATACCTCGAATTCTACAAAATCCGGGCTTAAAAGGTGTCGTCCAACCGGGGAATGAAATACGATGTGTTCTTTCAACGCCCCAACTAGACAGGCTCCTTACTTTGAGCTGCAACAGAGAGGGCCTGTCAGCTCTCCTATCGAGCATCTTTTTCGACTCTGCCGTGCCCTGCAACCTTGCCAGCGCCTGGTTGCAAGGCACCTTTGCAGTACTTGACGCTCAGACAGATCACGAGGGCCTTGCGCATATCTTAATCCGCAAGAACCCTCAACTGGGGTTTCTTTGGCTGGGCGCACTCCTTACAGGCCTTCATAAAAATATTCTCCGACGGGCACGACTCGGAAGTTGCGATATCGAGTTACACGCAGCTGCATGGACACGAACTCTACAAGGTTTCATACAACTCCCTTCGTCTCAAAACACATCGGCTAGCACAATTCAGCGGAGCGATGAATGCCGTCTCCTTTACCTTGCTTCGGAGGAGTATCAATCTCGTGTTCCAATGTCTCCCTGGGAGCCATTTGGGGAGACAGGTTTGGAAGATACCGAAATTGACGTTCGTCTGCATGCGCCTTGTGAAAACCACGGACTTGTCTATAAGGCGTGGTCTTGGAATTGCGGTGAACAACCTCAACAGTTACATTCGCCATTTACCGATGGGCTGAGTGCACCAACTACATCGCAGCCCAAGTCTCCTTCAGATGTACTTACGGACAGCTTCAACGACATTCAAGATGCCGTGGTTCCTTTTGATATTTTTGACCCCGAAGATGAAGACGCCTCCTGTCATGCGACCCTCAGCGCTTTTCTGTGGCTCCGCCGCGACGGGTTCCCGGCTGCCGAGCAGGGCATACGTCACCATGAATGGCTACGTGAAGTTCTTGACCAGGAAGACGAGGAAGCCTACGAGTCATGGTCAGACTGGGACGATGCTGATGGAGTAAAGAAAAGAAAAGCCAAGTCGGATATATCCTTACCCAAGCTGACGAGGTGGAGGACGGGAATAGACAGAACCTTGGATAGCTTTGTATGATTCTGGGTCCGGAATCCAACGCGACACACACTTGTCGGAGGAGGAAATGACCCAGTTTGTTACCTGTTTAGTCAAAGAGGTGGGGGTCACTGGTAGACTAACTCCGCAAGATGCAACGCTTGACCAACCGGGCCCTGAGTATTACGTCGAGAAGACCGTAAACCTCTTGTGCGGGGAAACTATGACTTTCGGGAAGAGTGCGGGCACCTCGGGATCTCGTCATTTTTACATTATTTGAGTTATAGGATAGTGAGCCTTCCCTCTTCTCTCTCTACTAGTATAGCCATTGGCTTTTGTCTCAAAATGTCTTCATCTGAACGCACGTATCCTCTCCATAAGCCTAAAGATCATGTTCCTCCGGTTCCCAGATGGCAGCTTGTTCTTGGAGCCGACAAGGAGCGAGTGCACACAGCATACATCGGCGTCCAGCAACACTCGCAAAATGAAGACTCTGCAAATGCTCGACTACAAGCTATTCAGGCTGTCGAGTCATGGCTTCATCACCAGGCTGATGATCGTCCGTTAGCATCAGAGACTTTTAACTTTCTCGACGGAAATGACGCAAACGACGCTACTGTCTGGGTCTGTTACTGGCTGGATGAAGAAAATTACAAAAGAAGCCTGAATCGTCTCAATCTGAGGTCGTTGTACTCCAACTTACCTGTTGTTGGTCGCAAGTCTATTGGACTCTGGCAAGAAAGCTTCTCAACAGCGACATCGCGACTGGAGACCAACTACTCTGATCTTGACTATCTGCCCGGACTGGCCAAACTATCAGAAACCGACGTCGCCAAGCATTCTCTTTCGGCATATTGGGGGGCTGCAAGGGACCGAATCCCAGACTCGGCAAACGATCTCTTTACCGAGGTAGATACACACCCCCCTCCGACCGTTCCAGCAGGACTTGGGCAACATCTTGTGGGAACCAACCACCATAATCTCGTTCACATCCGCTCCGGCCAATTCTGGCACAACTGCGACGCAAAAGAGAGTGCTGCATACGAGGAAACGCTGGAGCCCACGCTACGAGAAGGTCTGCAGTTTCTGTGGGACAGTCCTGATGAAGGCGGCGCTGTTGGGTTGCGGTACCTTCAAAACCAAGAGAATCCCTTGTCTGGAGCGGATAAGGAGCGGAAAGAATCTTGCGTTGCTGGGTTCTTCAAGAGTTTGGGATCTTTGGAGACGTGGGCCAAGAAACATCGATCACATCTTGCGATTTATCGCGGCGCCTTGGCCCATGCTAAAGCCTTTGGTGATGCGAGGAGGTTTCGAACCTGGCATGAAGTGTCAGTACTCAAAGAAGGAGATGCTACGTTTGAGTATCTCAACTGCTTATCGGACACTGGCGTGATTCGATTTGTCACACTGACTACGAAGGAGGAATCCTTGGAGACATGACCGCAGCTTGGATACGCTGGTCGAAACGACTTCATAGGCCTTCCACTATATGGTGATTGTTGCGTAGTTTATGAACTACAGATCGCTACTCTCAATACTGTATTTTAGAAACATGAAAGGACAGAACCGTCAACTTAGTATCTGTACCACAACTGGGAAGTTCCAGCCGCGATTCACCTCAGAAATGGCTCAGTAAACTACATGTCCCCTACCACCTAAACTCCCGCCCAGGACGACAAAGCGTTTCCACTTATAGTCGACATCTGACTCTGCCAAGCCTGGTCATTGCCTGCGTACAAGTCCGGCCGAATGTTTTCCTGTTCTGGGAACTCGGAATACTCGGCCAGCTGCAGCAGCTCGGACGGAGCCAGTCCATGTGCTGTGCAGTACGCGACCAAGTTCCCGCCGTCCTTGTCGGTTTCGGAGCATATGTCCGGCAGACTCATGCATGCCAGTGTCGCGTGCAAAAGCTTTTTGAAAATGGCTTGCTTCTTCGCTTCGGCTGCGTACCAGAGCGGTCGTCGTCCCGCGGCGTCCTGAATCAGGATGGCGTCGCTGGCTTTCTTGGCTCCTAGGAGGATGTCGCAGATGGATTCGTCGCCGAGGATTGCGGCCAGGTGCAGGGGTGTTCGTCCAGTCTTGTCTCCCTTCCAAAAGTCCAAATCCGAGTTTTTGGACAGTAAACTGACTTCCTCTCTTAGACCAAGGAGGACAGCGAGATGCAAGTTTGTTCGGCCGTCGACACCCGTTTTCACTTCCCGTGGAAACCTACAAGCCCACTGAAAGACTCGTTCCCAGTTACGTGGAGAAGCATGGTTGAGGATCCTATCCCCAAGCAAGTTCAGGGCACTGTCGAATCCAATCCAGGTCTTGATGAAGAGGGTCTCCATCACCTCGTCTTTTGAAGTCGGCATTACGCTTGGATAAATCATAGAAGCCCAAGCCCAAAAGTCCGGCATGATGTAGTGTCCTTTCAACCCGAACTTCGCGGCAGTGGTAGCCATGAGACTCGGTAGGTCGTGAGATTTGAGAGCTGTTACAAACTCCATATTCGGTTGCCTTGAACTCTGCGCCAGGCTCTTGTGATAGTACACAATGGCCAAAGCAAACTGACCGTCGGCAATCAGGCTCATTGCCTTTTGCTCAAACGTTCTTGCAATCACAGAAGGTTGCAAGAACTTTGGCCTCGAGGCTGCTGAAGAAGAAAGGATGAATGGATTGATCAACATCCCAGACAGTGGGGAAGCAAGCGTGTTGAGTGCTCCTGCGAGAAATTCCCTTTCAGCGATTCCTCGCTCTCTTTCGAGTCTGCGAATGACTTCGGACTGCAACGTAGCGTGAAAGACCTTTAGGAAATCATTTAATTCCAAACGTCTGGCGTGCAACGAGCCGTAGACTCCTTCGCAGTGGTGCCGCAGTCGTCTGACTGCAGCATCGTAAGCTGCCTCTTGTTCGATGTATTCAAGGGAGAGTAGCTGGAACATTCCGCGAGCATTACCCCTTCACCACTGGTGTTAGTAATCGTTGGACGTCACGCATCTAAGACTGGGGGGGTTATGAGCTCACTTACAGGTCTTTCAAGTCCCAAGTCTGGGGTTCTCCATGCACCACAAGGCCCACAGGGATGGAGGGTGGCAGGGGGCCGTGAGGCGCCGTGGTGTGAGGGTTGGGCAGATTCCCGCCGTTCTCTACCCCTTCAATTCCAAGTCGGCCTTTTCTCCTTCTCCTCGTTTTCCGAGCAAGCTCGGAGCATGCAAATCCTCTTTCCTTGCAGCGATCGCATTTCTTCGGCCATGTCCTGGCCTGAGGAGTACACTGCACATCCGCATTAGACAGGCGATGATGCATGTTATACAAAGGATTCTTACCTTCTTTTTGTCTCGTCGACAGAAAGTACAACTTTCCATGTGAAGTCGCCTCCCTGGGCGGCTGTGGCTGTTCGCCTCAGTAAGAGGTTGTTGCAGGGGGACCGCCTCATCATTGGACTCCGGAGTTGAATCGCTTCCAGATGGCATGATTTGAATTTGGAATTCGTGGACGTGGAGGGTGGGTGTGGCGGGGTGAATGTGATCCGATCTTTGATATGTAACCAAAATATTTAGACGGAAGTCTTCAGTGGTTTTCTTCTTCCAGTTGCACGCGGATAGGGCTGGGAGTTTATAGTCCGACAAAGTGCGACGAGAGGTGGCCAAGGCATTCAAAGCCACGCTGCCATAGCCTCACGCACGCGTCTTCTGACTTCTGGGAAGATAATCGAACGACTGATAGTCTGGTAATTCGCATGCGAACATCCGACTTCTGCGATGGCGTACGGCTAGGAAAATGCAAAGTGTCATCACTAACGCCTAGCTGAAATGTGCCGAGCGAATGAAGTTGTAACAACGGCGGCTAAAAGCCTTGCGGACCACGCCACGCTTTTAGGCAATCGCACTTCGCACTTCTTATTTTTAGGGCTGCCCGCCTTGATTAGGGTCATTATGCTCTTCTATTTTGTTAGTGGTGAACATCATTTCTTGGTACAGCATGTCGTTCGACGAAACGAACGGTCATGGCTCTGGGTAGCAAACAGTCCTACGTATATCGCAGTTCGCACTTCCTGTGCTTTGAAACTCGTGTTGACCATCGGCCCATCGCTCCAAATAGTTGTTACTCAGTGCGCCCGGTCGCACTTCGTCGGACTTTCGAGTCCAATATTAAGCCGCCGACAGTGCGTCCTCGACATGAATTCTTGGCGTAGTCCATTTTCCGATGCTTGATTAAACCACCCAGTCTTTCTTACTGTTCTTTTCTCAGTAAGCCTGCTCAATACATACCCACCACGGAGTAACTATGTCACCTCTGCCCGTCCCACAAAGTGAGCACGTGGTTGACCACGGCCCAAATTCGACGTCTCGCAACAATGACATGATGCCATTGCTTTTTGGAATTTTGGCAACTCTCACAGGCTCGCTTAGCCTTCTGCTAGCATATCTTCAGTTCTTGCAAATGAGAAGATATAATAGGCAGAGCGAAATACGACCACATAATCCATGGCAGAGGCTGGTGACCCAATTTAGGAACCCCTTGGGATGGCTTGTTTCTAATAGAGAAATGTTTAGGTTCTACGACAATAGGCCTTTACCACAACCCTTCGCTTTCCCTCGTCTCCCAGCATCGGCATCATTTCGATCGATGTGCTAGCGGTCTGATTATGTGGTCACCGAATGTTGAAGGTTGACAATCTTTATTGTCTATGGCTGAGGGAATGGAAGTAGCTGAGTTACGAGGTGATGATGAGAGCCTTATAATCAGAATTTCGAAGATGAGAGGTGGTCAGCCGAGGGCGGATGCTTGGAAACAAGGTGCCAGCTTCGGAACAGGACCGATGGGTTGCATTTGTATTCGGACTGGTCTTTCCATTTTAAGTACAGGGCTTTAGCATACCTGTGTGAGAGAAGGATTTATAATTCACCACTTAATGAGATTAAGGTGAACCGGATGTGGAATCATTTCAGATCAAGACAGTGAGAGATTCAGAGTCACGTCCAGAGTCACTTGGCGATAATCCACATTGAAACAGCACATCTCCGCGGCCCGGCCAATAATTCCAAACCTCGGGGCTCCGCGCCGAATGTGTGGAGTCACACGCCAAAGAATGCGCGGTCTAGGTCGAACAGAATTGAGTCGGGCTTCGGATCAGCCCCGGCGTTGCCATTTTGTTTAATGTTCGAAGCATGTACAGGACGACTCGTGTTTACTTGATACCAGTCGATCTAATTGTAAGACTCGAATTATAATCTCGTAGACTGAGAACCATATCTTTAACAAGCCTTCCCTCCGCAGATCGGTGCCCCCGGCCCATCGTTACTAATGCCACGCTTTCAATACGTGCCCACACCGGGCAGATCGAACCGGAAGCGAGCCGGTCGAATCCACCTGCTCCGCGTTTGCATCTTCAACCAGCCGGCTCCGATTCCGCTCTCTCGAACTAAGACGATTACTCAATCTCGACGCGAGCATACACGTGCGACGAGAGCTGCTGGGTTGACTTTAGGTCCGCTTCCATTGGCTGCCACCGTCCGCCCTTTGACTAACATGCGAGCGGGGACGCACGAATGAGTGGTTGTTTCTTATCTAACGAAAACACCACCTACATCAATTCTGACATATAAAGTGTCGAGCGTCACCCTCTTTCGGGTTTCGCACTCATGCCGCACCCAGTTTCCTTCTTAAATTTGACCAAACCCCGTTTCTCCTGCAGTAATGCATCTTCGACCTGACCACGCCGAGAATGACCTCCGGGTCCTCCGAAAGCTGATCCGGGAGAACGCTCTCGGTCAAATGACCACTGCCATTCCTTCTCCAACGCACCCTTTCCTCCAGACCAGCCACATTCCTTTTGTGCTGGACATCGAGGATGAGTCGAGCGAGACTGAACTGGGGCGATTGAGATGCCACATGGCGAGGCAGAACCCCCAGGCCAAGGCCATGATGGAACGCTTGACGGAGAAACCTGCACTCGAAAACGTCATCGAGCAGGACGTTCTCATCATCTTCACCTCGCCAGTCCAGCACTACGTCACGTCCAAGTTCTACACGGAAACGAAGCTTGGTAGCGGAAAGGTCGTCCCGACCTGGAACTACGCGGCAGCTCAGGTCTACGGGCGGGCAAAGGTCTACTTCGACTCCAAGTCTGACGAGTCGGTCAACTTCCTCCAGACGCAGATGGAAGACCTCAGCCACCAATGCGAGACGTCGATCATGGGATACACCGGAGGCGACGCCCCCGTGGAATGGAAGGTCTCAGATGCGCCCTCTCGGTACGTCGAGCTTCTGAGGAAGGCTATCATCGGAGTGGAGATTACCATTACCCGGATGGAGGGCAAGTTCAAGATGAGTCAGGAGATGGGCGTTGGCGATAGAGAGGGCGTCATTAAGGGTTTCGCGAGGCTAAATTCTGAGACGGGAGGCGCCATGTCAAAGCTAGTGAAGGAGCGTTGTGATCAGAAAGACGAGGCGAAGGCTGCAGCGAAGAGTGCAGCTCCATAGTCACAACCTAGGTTTCTTTTCGCACGAGGCGTTTTCCATGGGATGGTTCAACCTGTGATCGGGGGATGTCGGGCGTTTTGGCGTGGGAATTCAACCTCCCGATAACATTGGAGAAGGGCATACACGATACTAGCGTTTGGGTTCAAGAATAGCATCGCGTAAATGCTTTGGAAGGCCGCTACTTGGAAGCTGATGAGAACCGGCTTGAAATACAAGTGTAAGAGAGCCTGAGATGTGTTTAGATAACGTTTGATGCCTCATTGATAGATGCTTACGAGGCACGTCAGCGTTGCACTGCTCTAATTGTGAGATCTGACATACCACTGAGTTGTACACTTGGTGTCTGAAAGGAGCCACATGCAGGATTCTGGTCCTCTACGGAGACTACGCTCTGGAACTTGATAGGCCTTCCAGTTGCCGTTTGATGCGACTATCTGCATAGTGCCCAATTGCTACCCCAACTCAACGGGCCTCAACCCAATGACCGTGCGGGGTGCGCACTCACGACCTTGCACCGAAAACACACCCCCAAGAAACGGTCTTGGACTATCAAAATCATAATTGCGCCAGTTTATTCAAGGGATTGGCCTAAGCCTAAAGTCACAGTCTGTCTAACAACTTCTCGAGTTCTTTGAACGACATTGGATGAGTTAAGTCCCAGCTGACGCGGTAGTCCAGTATCGCAGTTCGATTTTACCACGCCCTGCATCATTTCTCAAGTCGAAAATGGATTCCTCAGGTGATAAAAATGCCCAAGTCGACGAGAAAATTGATCTCACGAAGAGAATCCTCCCTCAAATGACCCTCGTCCAAGGAACCCAATCCATCGGTACCAACGCACACCATCTCGCAGCCAGAGACTCCGCCGCCGGCCGGTTTGACCTCTCCGGCAACGCCATCATCACGGGCGGTGCTGGAGCAATAGGACTGGTCGTGGCACGGGCGATACTTCAGCATGGGATTTCCGGTCTGGCGCTGTTTGATCTCAATGTCCAGGATTCGAAGGACAAGATCGAAGCGCTGAGAAAGGAATTCCCTGCCGCTAAAGTCCTGGGGTATGAAGTTGATATCACGAATGAGAACCAGGTCGCCGACGGCGTCACTAAAACGGCCGGTGCCCTAGGCTCGGTGGACGCGCTGGTCTGCTTCGCAGGGATCGTAGGCTGTGTACACGCGCTTGACATGCCGGCCAGTCAATGGAGACGCATCCTCGACGTCAACACTACGGGCTCATTCCTCTGCGCACAAGCGGCAGCTCGCCAGATGGTCCAGCAGGGCACAGGCGGACGCATCGTATTCACGGCATCCATCTCGGCGCACCGCGTCAACTACCCGCAGCCGCAGGTCGCATACAACGTGAGCAAGGCAGCGCTGCTGATGCTGAAGAGCTCGCTGGCGGCGGAGTGGGCGCGGTACGGCATCACGGTCAACAGTATCAGTCCGGGGTACATGGATACGGTTCTGAATGAAGGGGATGGGCTTGCGGAGGCTCGGAAAGTATGGCAAGAGAGGAATCCAGCAGGGAGAATGGGTATTCCAGAGGAACTAACTGGAGCTGTGGTGATGCTGCTGAGCAGGGCTGGTTCATACATTAACGGGGCTGATATTGTTGTTGACGGAGGAGGTATTGTCTTTTGAGGAGTTGTGCTATTCACATAGTTTATATATCTCATGCGCTGGTTCTCCTGATGGCTTCGTTGAGACCTAAGATCCTGGCGCTAGGGAACGGTTCAACATGCAGCTCATGAGGCGAAAGTTGTGCATTGGGCGCGGGCGACAATGTCTCGGATGACCGGATCCATATGCGTGGCGGAACCCTCGGCTTTGTAGGTCGAGACTTGCAGGCCATTAAAAGATTCCATGAGGGTAAGTGGATGTGCGGTTGAGTTGAATCGTTGGTGCGCCGTGATCGACACATCGCTGATACTGCCCAAGAGAAAGAATACCGAGAACGTTCGCCTGGAAGGAAAACCCCCTTTCACATGTCTCACCCAAAGAGAGCCCAAGTCAAGACCTCGTGATGGGAGATGCGGGCCATCTCCGAGCATTGCAGGTTGTCGCCGCCGATCGCGAATGCCGATTGACGAAGCGGAACCCTGCGGGATGCACGGTAACCTCTGAAAGCCCTAATTAGCAAACCTTCAAGGCTCTCTGCCAGCATCAGAGCACTTCCCGAGAATTCTTAGCCAATCCCGGCAGTTGCGAGTCGGAACCAGGGACGAACAACGCCCACGGACCTGACACGTGGAGTGGGCGATTGGACTTGGCGCCCGACTTCGCATCCGCCGACGACCTCACGATGAGAGCCACTTGGCTGGTGAAGGTTCATGCAGGAACCTTTGCATGTTGTATTTTAGGGCTCTATCAAGTGGAAGTGAGAGGCCCATGGTGGACGGATTGACTTAATTACTCACGAACCGACACGGGAACACAGCCTTGTCGTCGCCATCTCCTCAAGCTATCGTGATGCCCAAACTCATGCCCGCTGGCAAGAACACCGTCTCATCCACAATGAACATGATTCACGATGCCGCACACCTGATTTAGCGCATCCTACCCATAAGTTACCTATTCGTACGAATGAGGCTAAGAAGCTGCAAACAGCGAATCAGCGGCCCCACGTGTCGGCGTGGGCGGTCATGTGGAACCGGTCTCGGGAACGCGATGCGTGAAGCGGGTCCATTTAATGAAGATATGAAACCATGTCCGACAAGTCAAGTTTGACGAAAACGGAATGTGCTCATTCACAAATCGTCTATGCATTCTTGTTCGCATTCGCGTTTGCCGCTGAGAGCGTGGGTGTCGACAACGCGAGCGAGAGGGGCAGAAGCGGGGTGTGGGGGTTCGGTGATTGATGCACTTGAGCCCGATGACTGACTGGATGCGAGTTATAAACCTCAACGGCGCCTCTCGATGGCGCCAAATGTTATTTCGTCGGATATGTTGCTGAGTAGCCAAATCATCCAGACCTTTCTTGTCCTTCCTTGTGGATAAGTTCGTTGTTGACCACCCTCATCCACCCTCCGTCCTCCCAACTGCAGGACCGATATCCCTTCACAATGGAAAAGACCACGCTTCTAACAGCTTCCAGAGTGGAGCTTGGTGCTTCTGCCAACCCCCGCTCCGACATCATCAGGCTTCTCGGTCCCGCCCTAGAAACCGCTCTTCGCTTCCAAAGCCTCATCAGTTCCGTCTCTCTCTTCGTATGCGTGCAGGCATGGTTCCTCGCCAGCGTCACACTGGTCAACGTTCTATACGCGAGCAAGAGTTTAGCGTTGCAGGCGTCCTTCGCAACCAAAACTAGCGCCTTCCACGGGTACGCCATGTCGAACAGAGCAGCCGCTGGCATCTGGAACTCCAGAACCGTCCAGAAATTGCGGAAGAAGCTCTGGGACGAGTTTGCCCTGTTTATTTTGGGCAGCGGCAATACCGTCATCACCATGTTCTTCTGGCCTGGGTGGTGGGTGCTCGGAGGAGCGTCGTGGAGTCTTTGGCTGCTCTTCGGATGAGCATATCTCCTTGGGTCCCATGCGGGCTCTGCTCACGAACAATACGTAAACGAAAACGAACCCGATAAACAACCGAGTCATGCAGAGACGACACCATCCTCCCTTGCAATAATCACGAGCACGATTCCTCAACGCGAAAAGAAAAAAGTGTTTCCACCAGCATCCTTCTGGACCTCCGTGGAATAGTCCTTCTCTGGGTCGAACTCCTGCCACACACTGGCGGGGTATATGTGTTTGTTCTTCTCGAACCATCTCCGGTCGACCACCTTTGTCAGGCTCGGGTCGTCGTTGGCACCCTCGAGAGTGCTAATGTCGGGGAGAGCACGAGCGGCAGCGGTTTTGGAGGCGACAGTGATGAGACTACCGTCATTTTCGCTGGTGGTAAGATCGGTCCGTTCTCGTTTTTGGGGGGGCTCCACGCTGTAGTCAAACAGCTGTTGGCCGCCGGGACCAAGGGCCTTGTTCATGGCAAAAAAGTGAAAGTCATAATGCTGCGTAGACAGTTAAAAGATGAGAGTGAATAGCCAGGTAATACAACTTACGTGAGGTATGATCACTGTTCCGCGGACAAGCATCAAGTCGTCAACGCCTACTCTCGCCCATTCCCTACGAGCGTTCGCCTTTTCTCCAACACCAAGCTCGGCGCCCACCTTCCTGCTCTTGTCCAAAAACACCCATGTGTAATCGCCTTTCTTGACTCGGACCGTTCCACCAGGAATATTGGTGCCGTCGTAGAAGACAAACGGAATCGCAATCTCGGTCGCTTTGACGGCCTCCTGCAACGCAAGGAACTCGCGGCGCAAGGCGTCTCGCTCGGCAGCCTCTTGTCGCAGGGCTGATTTCGTCACAGACTTCGGCACGATTCCAACAGCGGTGTTGGCCTTGAACTTCGCCTTCCCTTTACTTTCTCCCGTGTCTTCTTCGGTCGAGGTGGTCTTCGACTTTGGGGTCGATGTCGGCGCCAGTCCGTCTTGTTCGTCTCCTTCTTCGTCAAAAGAGAGCAACTTCCTGCCCTGCTTCTTCTTCTTCTTCAGGGGACGAGACCCATTTCCCGTGTCACTGCCGACGTTGTCAGGAGTGGCTGTCACAGAGCGATCCGGTGTGGACGTGCCTGAGAACGCAGCCTCGTGAGCTTCGCGATCCTGCTGGTCGATGACCTGAGCGCGCCGCTTGCGGAAGTCGGAAAGCGCGACGAGGCCGACCGTATTCGTTGACAGCCTCTGATTTGTTGTCTGGTTTTGTGGCGTGAACCGCGATGAATTTTGGCTGGACATTGTGGTTTTGGGAGCTGTGTTGCGCGTCGGTGAAGATGTTGAAAGTTCGTAGGGCGGGATGGATGGATTGGCGAGTAGCCAGAAAATTGTCCCGTGATCGGGTACAGTGTGCACTGTAAGAATTACTGTGACTAGAGTGAAGCCCCCCAACTAAACCACAGTGCACATTTCAGATGCTCTAGATCTGACATTTGCTGATTCAATTGTAAATCGTGCTCTTTTTTGCCATTGGTAAGAAAACATAGAAAGAAAATATCCAAACCTGTCATGTCTCAATAATTTTATTCAATTGTGCAAATCCTCTCTGCGCACCGATATACCGGCAGCTTGCCAGGTGAAGTCATGTTCCACCCTACCCAATCAGCCTGATTCAAGGCAACCTTTTGCCCTCCCTTGTCGCCTGTCCAACAAGAGAATTGGTTGTATCTTCAGCGTACCGCTTATATGCCAAGATATATCGCTCCTCCGAGCTCCAAGTCGCCGTGACACTCTCCCTCTCCGTCGTCGCCTTGAACCATTTGGCCCACCTTGTCCACAAGCCCCCATCTTCTCCGCTGCCTGGCTGGGGAATTCCATGTCCACCAACTTTGTAATGGTCGATGAGGAAGAGACGCTTGGCCCACGGCGCAAGACAGATATCCACAAGACTGAAGCTGGTTCCGAGGAAGAACGGGCCTTCCGGATCCATCTGCTCGACGAAGGGTTTGATATGGCCGCGTAGCTCCTCCCTGGCCTGGTCGAGACTGTATTGCTTCTCTGGGGTGTGTTGCAGAAGCTTGTAGAAGGCCGGAATGATGCGCGTGCTGATGTGGTCGATCCAGAGCCGACATAGTGCTCGTTCGTATGGATCGGACGGAAGCAAGTGTGGGCCATACGAAGCCTCATCCGAATATGCATCCTCGAGGTATTCGCAAATGATGTTGCTCTCAAACAGAGGTCGTTGGTCCTTGCCCTTGGCATCAACAGAGACGGCCAGCGTCGGTACCAAGCCTCTTGGGTTCATCGCCACAAATGCCGCTTCTTTCTTGTACGGGTTGATCTCCACATATTGATGGGGAATCTTCTTCTCGCAGAGAGTAATCCAAGATCGTTGGACGAACGGGCAAAACCAACCGCCGTAGAGCTTCAACGGGTGGTCGTCGGAGTGTTTAGCAGCGAGATCAGCCGCGGCGCCCGTCGTTTCGGGAGGCAACGAGGTATCGATATGGGCCATTTTGTGGAAGATGACCAAGTGATGAGGTTGCAGTACCTCACCTCTGATTGTAGTTGTGTAAGAAAACTATGACGTGAATGATTGAATGACGTGAGTACTTCGTACGTATGACTAGGAGTGAAGTGCGGAGAACAATAACGCCATCTTGTGGGGCCTTCGTCAAGGTACTGTTGGTGGTGGGATAACACGCGATATGGTCTATCTACTTAGGAGCAGGGTGCCTACACACATCGCAGCTGTTCGAGCCAACCATCGCACCAATGTCGGAGACCTTTAACACCGCTAACTTACTTTATTTTAATTAATATAGTCCAAAACGCATAGCCGCGCCTGTTTTGTGCTGTCGTTAGAACATAAAGAATAACTGTTACAATATTTCGAGCACAGCCCGATAAATAGCTCGCAAGACAAACTATTACATGCCCCATTGCAGAAAATGTTTAACTATCATTTGTGATGTTAATGACATTTCACGTGAAACGCCCATTCCACCTTTCATCAACTCGCCACCGTGGAAGAGACTTGAAACATCAAGCATTGACCGCCAATCCCAAGGAGAACCGCGACTTATAAAACAAGCCACTGTCTAGGTACCCATGCAGTCAAAGTAGTAAATTTCATGGGGCCTTTTATAGGCATCAACGATCATTGATGACTTGAAGGAGAATAGAAGAAGGCACCAATCGAATTTGGGAGAGAATTCTGCCATAGCTGTGATAGCAACTAGTACGGACTATCTTCTGACTGTGAAATGTCTTACCCACAATTCACTCAGCTTTCTAGGAAGCGTATCGATTGAGCGTTTGAACTCGTCTTTGTTACAGATCATGTTGGGCGATAAAGATTCGAGTGCTAGCCTAATCCATAAGAACATTCATATTCACAAGTCAGTCCTCAAATTGCCCTCAAATCATATGTTTTAAGACATGTTACCATGTGCTCTCTGAACGATGGCCATTGAAACCTCCTTCAAGTCGTCATCGGTCAGCGGAGCTGGAAGAGTCGATGGCCGAGGACTCCAAGCTTCTGATTGTGATATGTTCTCATGGCAACTTCTATGCTCTTCTTTTCGTCGGCGAGACAGACAATACGTTTCTTGCGGAATCTCTTTGCAAGGACTAGGGATTGCCGACTAGTAAGCAGGACCTTACAGATCGCTAAGTTAGACGAGCCAGCCGAAGACGAAGCCGCTCGACCAAGTTAGCTACTCGGTCTACAATTATATGGATGTCTCTCGGCTTGTAAGGGGTAGAAAATACGGCTCTGCTCATTTTGAGACTGAGCTGACCCAGCATCGCAACGGTGATGGCCTTCTGTGTCGACACATATTCATCGCAAACGTGTGCGACCAGATCAGGACTGAAACGGAAAAGTTGTACCAGCAAGGACAGCAGAATCTGATCTTACAGTATCATGGCCCCTCGTTCTACCATTTCCCTCTAGAGCTGGGGTTTCCGCCTATTCGCATCCAAGCCCGTCAAGCGCCCCTATCTATAAGCAGCTGCGCCACCCTCTCGTGACCTCTAGCTAAGGCAGATTCCAGAGCATTAGCATAGTCTCCGCCTTTAGCATTGGCATCGGCGCCGTTGTCCAGCAGGAGCTTCACCACCTGCTCATAGCCTGTGTTTGTAGCGGCCTGTAGAGCATTGCCGAAGCGGCCACCTTGTACATTGACTTCTGCTCCCTTATCAATGAGTACAGCCACAACCCGCTCATGGCCTGCATGTGAGGCAACCCGCAGGGAGTTCCATACTCTCCGCCTTTAGCGTTGACATCGGCGCCGTCATCAATGAGTAACTTCGCCACCTGCTTATGGCCTCCATATGAGGCCACCTGCAGTATGTCAACAAACTGGCTGTCTTGAGCACTGGCTTCGGCGCCGTTACGGAGCAGTAACTCAACAATCAGGTCATGACACTCAGCTGCCGCCAGGAGCAGTGCCTCTTGAATCTGGCTTTGGAAAGTATTGCCGTGCTCTCCTGCCACCCTCAAATGCTTCTGGGTAGCGCTCAGGTGCCGACGCCCGGCAGCCCAGGTCAGGGCGGAACTGTTCGAGTGCCGGATGTTGTGCTGTTAGAGAAGGGAATTCAGCAAATTATATAGGAAGCGATTGATTTGGGCGAAGGCGTTCATGTCCTTCTCTGAAAATATATGCGCAAACACAGTGCAGAGCAATTCATTTGGCAGCTTCAGTAGAAGAGTCATCTTTACTGATGTTGGAACGAGGTTGCTTGTTGGATGTATGCGTTGAGAAACGAAAGGATGATTCACATGACTATCGGAATTGTCAGATCAGCCGTTAAGCATAAGTTTTGGCCTTATTGCATAGACGCTTAGTTATCTGAGTTATATTCCATCCAACAGGAATGCCGAAAGGCAATGCTCTGAGTGGCCCACCCACATCCGACATCATGCCTGAACCGTGGTTTTATACGCCTCGCCGACACAGTCCTGCTCCTCTGTAGCCCTGATCGTTGCCGGGTACGAACATGAAGATGGCAGGTACCGGGATGGCGCTGTCGCCCCCGTGCCCTGACAATTTCCCGGCACGGCTCAGAACATCGGCCCAATTTTCGGTTATCGGTGATGATTCTGTGACCAGGACAGTTGATGTAAACTGCACACATCTGACATGTGCGTTTCTGGACGAACCTGGAATCGGGGTACAGTTGACATGTGGTCAGGATGTTCTGCAACCTTGGGCTTCACTATTATCATCACCACCAACCAGCGGCCATCTCACAAGCTCAATCCACCTACTGGCAGACAACAGCACAGCAAGCATTAAATCCTCAGCTAGAGATGGGTTCGGTTGAGTGTCAGGTGGATGTTTCGGACAGCGTCCTCGATGATTCTCGCGGTCAAGAAACCCCAATGTTCTCGTAGTGCATCAAGTTCATATGCTCAGGCTGAGTAACTATGGGACCACGAGATTGCGGCTGCAATCCGAGATGTCCATATGCTCCGGTTCCTTTGAGTCTGCATCGCCTTGAGGAGACTTCGGCAACTCTAAACTCGCTTAATGGCGTACCCGAAGTATCAGCAGTAGGGCTTCCTTCTAAACTTGCCGCATTAGTAACTCATGTCAGAAGCCTTCGGCCAGACGTCAAAGGGTTCGTTTAAAAGTCAAGTCCTACACACCTTCATGAGTTGTAATGTAAGTTTAGTATCGTTTTCACAATCTGGCGCACATCTCTCGACGTGCTGGAGGTAGGGCTAAACCAAGTATCTATCGCCACCCCTCGATTCGATGGTAAAGTACGAAAAAGGACAGGAAGAATGTGATTGTTCGATTTAGAAAAGACCCGAGCGTGCGAGTATTGCTTCTGGCTCTATGCTGTGGTGTTGTTAGGTAAGTCTCACTAACGAGATTTGTGTGGTTAAAAGCTTACTCCATGCCACAGGTTGACACTCACGGCTGCTTCTTACGCATTTCTCGTGGAGCCACATTGGTCAGTGTATCGTTTTATATCTTTTGCGAAGCTTCTCACAAAAATATTCCAGGATTCCGACCATTGAAGACCCGACTTTGGCTCGAATCCACAGGCTTGGCCAGAAGCGTGAAGTTACCACTGTCCGCTTTTATGTTCGAGATTCATTTGAACAGGTGAGTATTTACTAGTAGACTTGGATCATGCGCGTTATAGCACACTCACATTCCACTGACTAAAAGATGTACAGAGGGTCATTGATGTTTCAAACTCAAAGAGACAACTTGCTGGTGAGATTTTAGCACCGCATGATTTAACTGTATCCGGCCGAGATATGAGATCGCTTCAAATAAATCCATTCAGAGTCCGAGCAGTACATTGCTAACCTGAACTTAGAATTTGCGATCCCTGCTATGAGTCACGAAGCAGGGGCAGTTCGTGGAAAATATTTCGGCCCCGGAAGGACTTTTGAGAGCACCAAACGACGAAACCAAGTAAGCGATGGGTTGCTGGAAGCCACGGTTGATAGGGATTAGATTTACTTCGAGTACTCCGAGATAGCTAGTCTCCGAGATGCCTAGTACCTTCAACCCATGAAATGCAGTGAGTTTAAGATTCCTACGACTTGTGTTGTGCCGGCGTTAACACCAACCACAACGTTTTGGGTCCCACTGCGAGGGCAGCAGGCGCCTGAACATCCAAGTGAGCGATGTACCCCTCCAGCGCCTTCAGTTTGCCCTCCGCACTCTCGTCCTTGTCATTTCGTAGTTCCACCTGGTTGATAATGGACACACCGACAAGCTCAGAAAGCTCCTGCGAGTCTACCAAGTTTGCATGCAAACCACGGGCATGGAACCAGTCCTTGTTCACAACAGCCATGTACGCTGTAGCGCGCTGACGGGGCGTCTCCATCTTCTTCCCCGCAGCCGAGATGACGGATATGGGCAGCTGAACAGCTGTGTGAACGGTTCCCAAGGCGGCAGACACGGGTATCGAGATGGCGCCGCCGATGACGCCCATGGCAGCGCCGAGGATGTTCCCGCGCTTGGCGTTGTTGCCGATGTTCTTGCCGACCTGCTTGACATGCGAGGTAACGCCCTTGGCAAGATTCACTGGGGCTTCGCTGACATCCTTGCCCACGTTCGCGGCGTGGCGCAGAGCGCGATCTGAGACCTTGGCGGCGAGAAAGGCAGACGTGGTCTCCAGGAAGGAGGTCCACGTCGTGACGGGGATGCCATAGCTGAGGAGAGCCGGGGCGTAGGCGGCGAGGAGCGGCGCGGCCGGCTCCGGGGTTGTTTGTGGCACGGCGATTGGCAGCTGGCCGCTCGACCCGGAGGCCGCGGAATACGGCGGGAGGGGAGCATCCAGCGGGAAGTTGAACGGCGATTCGGCCGTCGGACGCGCTGACGACGTGCCAGATTTGTCGACCAGCGGAACGCCCGGAGGTGGAGCCGGTTGGCCGACAGTGGACGATCCGGCGTTCGTCACCTCGTAGCTCGGAGGCGCTTCATCATGGACGGGGTCTTGGCGCGGATTGGCCTCTCTTTCTTTCTCGGAAGCCATTGGATTGGGAGTTGAGAAGGGGATTTAGGAGTGAAATAAGGGAGGTTTACTTCAGCGAGAAGATCCGACGGCTGATTCATGTCAGCGGCTATGCGGCACCAGAAGGAATGCCATGCTGACATAACCTAAACAGGAAATGGCATGCAAATCTTCGCTTGAGTTTACCCTATGTCTCAGCGATGAACGAAAAAGCACGCGAAAAAGCGAAAAGTGTAGACAGTCGTAGTATTTTGTATACTTCTTGGGTACGCTGTGACATGGAGAGTTGCAGTGCGAAGGGATGCGGGGCGGTCCACTGAACAAACGCCAGCCAAAATGCAAAGGTTGGCTCCCTCAAACACCAGAACATGGCATCGAAGTGCGAAGAACTCGACAGAAGATGGAACAATTACGAAGTAAAGCAAACTCAAATTGCACGACATCTAGAGTTCAGTCTCACAATACATGCAGACATGACGACCTCGTTGCGACGGAACACGGGCCTCATCCAGCCATGCACCCGAGGGCTCCGGCTTTGCACCGTGTCTAAGACAGTAGAATCCGACTTGGGGATGACGACAAGATCACCATGCGACCTTAAAAGATCCGCCTGCACACAAGGCCGGAGATAGCCTCGGGTTGCTCCGGTTCCTGTATCTACGTGGTGAGCTATTTCACAAGAAAGATCGCCAAACAATAACCTTCACTTGAACAAGAGGTGGCCGGGCTTGCCCGACGGCGGGCCCGAAAAGCCCGTTCCGGAGCAGGACAGAGATGCACGGCGAGGACGAGGGACTCTCCAAGCACGAGATTCTTCTGGTACGAGGGACTTGTCCACGACTTCCTGAGCGAGATCCAGTGAGATGCCTCCGTTGGGAGGCCACAGCATCGCACCGACAGCCCGTCAAGGCCCAGCCACCTCGCCCCGTTGCTCCGGCGAGGAACGTTCTTTGAGCGACGGAAAGTGGACCGATGCCATGTTTAGCAACACCACGACGCATGCGATCGTGACGCGCACGGGGATGGTCCCTGCAGCGGCCCGCGCGCGGGGTGGCACGCGGTGTCTTCGATCCATCGGCGGTCAAGGCCATCGCCCGTCATGTAGAAGCAAGCACTCGACCGCAGCCTCAGACCGCTTTCTTGGATTATTGAGGACGATGACGATTCTGGGAGGGACAATCGAGACGTGCGAGGGGGGCATCTTTGTCTCGGGGCGTTACTGCGACACCAGAGAAAAGTGTTGAGTGCTCGTAACCCGACTGTCGTGGCCGTAGCGGAGTGTAAATCCTTTTACAGATCCCCGACGGCTGGACCAACCGCATGGCTTCCGTGGCAAGCGGCGAGCTGAGAGTGGGATTTTTGAGGCTGCTGCCCGGCATCCATCGAAGCTGAATGGATCTCGCTCGGTGTCCCCTCGTTTATGCAGCAGAGTGGATGTGCGCCATTCGCCCAAGATAGCTGAAACGAAACCGTTCTGTTCTCGCGATGGGGACCGCTCCAAAGATACAAGGGAAAACTAGCAAAAAGCAACGACGTCCATGGATGGGATTGCTTCCGTGCATGCGTAGCTGCAGCACCAACGCTTGCATCTGGCGATAAGAGCATCACGGCCAGGGGAAAAGCAGGCCCAAGTCCGATGACTTGTCCACGGGGTGGCTGTGGTGCTACGGCCAACGACGCTGTGTAATTGCGGCACACATGGCAATTTATGTCGGACAGCTTGACCGACATGGTGGCCATGTCGTGAGCTCAACCGTCGTGCATTGCTCGCAACGACCGAGAGGCGCTTTGCTGGCTGATCCTTTGGGTCTTTGCTGGAATTTGGTTGTACGAAGTATTGCAGGTATGGATTGTGAGTATGCAATCGTCATGGTCAAACCCCTGGCATTTTCGTAGATCATTTTAGTCTCCCGTCTTGGCTCTCGGTCCAACCACCGGAATTTCGCAGCGATGTCATGTTGAAGCTCCACTTCACCGCCAGACTTATGTATCGCCGACTTGCTCAGCTTGCGGGGTGTGGGAAGCCTCATATTCAGCCATGCGTAGCGGACGGGAGGGGAGGAAGGATTTTGCATGGTGTTGGGTGAGTTGCTAGAGGAGCAGCCAACGTTTGTTGGATGCGCATTGCAATCCACCCGGTTTAATCGAAGCTGTGAATCAGGATCCATTCATTGCTTGCGTGCCTCTGAAAGACCAACTAAAAACCCTCGGGTGTTGGGCTATTCTCACACTGTCGGAAGCAATCATTGTTGTCTTCGTAAGCGGCATAAACCGTGAATAGTCCGAATCCTCGTTTGCACGTTCTATGGCACAGTCGAGACCGCGTCTTCCATCTACAGTGCGTATCGGTCGGTGAGGTCGGAACTATCGAAAGCTGGCTTCCGCCACTATAGCATAGCGCATATGGGCTTGGTCTCGTGAAGACTGTGGCGGCGATTTCCACTGTGGCCCCGCTTCCCAGGCCACAGAATACAGTGGGAAAACACACGGTGTGAAAACAGAACACTTTGACCTAAAAACAAACACCAAACAAACGGCCCAACTGCATATGTGCCGAGCCTCCCTTCAGGCATTCACGCCTTCCACTCTCCCCTCTGCGCTGGCACTGTCCATTCCAACGGTGTCCCGGCTCTCTTCTTCCCCTCTGACCCTGCGTTTTCCTATTTTAAGACACGCATCTGCTTGATGCCGAACGCATGCCGGCCGGTCGCTCCACTTCCGCATTTGGGCGTTGGGACTTGGGGAAATACGAGATGCGTGCTACGTCACTGGTCCCGCACAGCGAGAATGGCATGGATCTTTTGTGCGCCGGTAGACAGTTGTCGATGAGCTGCATCACCGACTAGAATCGAATCTAGTACGTAGGATCCGAGTCGACAGGCCGAGAAGACCCCGGCTAGTTCCAGTTTACGGAGAATTATAAAGGAGGGGAACTGGCCGCTGCTTAGGAGGAGAACATGACAAGACAAGACATCAGAACACCACAACACAACACTCAAACACCTCAAGCATTCACCACTCCCAGACCATCTTAAAAGATCACCATCCGCCTTCTTTCTCAACCATTTCTTCCATCCGCAAAACTTCAACATTTCACCCTCCTCTCCCAAATTACCCATCCACACACCGCCAACATGCAGATGCAGAGCCTCTTCACCACTCTCCTCCTCGCCACCTCCGCCATCGCGGCGCCCATCTTCTCCATCATCCCCCGTGCCGGCGAACAGTCCTGCATGGCCAAGGGCAGCAAGGTCAACAGCTGGACCGTCCACGACTTCACCTTCGAGGCCTCGCACACCTTCACCTCCCCGGAAAAGTCCGTCTACTCGTCCAAGGCCAGCTTCGAGCTCGAGAACAAGGCCCTCTCCTACAAGGCCAAGTGCAGCGCCCGCTCGCAGTCCAAGGACTTCTTCACCGGCGACGTCACCTACGACTGCAAGGGCAGCGCGGAGGGCGACTCGGCTAGCTTCCGCTTCGATCACAACAGCGGTGTCCTCGCCATTGAGCAGTCGTGGTCTTGCGCCAAGGAGGGCGGTCGCTACGAAGCCAAGGGCAACACTACTCTTCACCTCACTTGCAAGGACTCTACCTACAAGAACCCCAACTACAAGGCCGGCAAGAGTGGTCTTTACTCTCACCACTTGATCAGTTGTGAGCCTGTCACCATCAAGGCTCCCGTCACCGAGATGAGCGCTGTCCTCTGAGCGATTGACACGGCAATGATTTGACGACCTCTTCTTTTTCTCTTCTTGCACTTCTATTCTTTGTCTTGTAGCCTTGGCAAACGGGCTTTTTATTTTCCCCAATTTTCTTCTTGCATGAGCAAGCTCGGGCGGCGTTCATTCGGGGCACATTAACGACTAGACCGTGACAACGGACGATCAATGATCATGACATTCACTGAAACGACGGAGATACCATGGGGCAAAAAGGCGCATCTGGACATAGGCGGCTCGCTCGACACACTGAGCACCAATCTAGAGATAGACCTGCTAGTACTTAGACATGATTCCTAATGCGCATTTTTATCGAATACTTGTTCTGTGCCCTTGAATGCAAATGTCTCGATTGACGAACTGGTGGAGTCGAGCAACTAAGCTGGAACTTGCAGCGCACGAACTCTGCACAAAAATAGGCCAAAAGATCTGAGACATCCTTACGAAGCTATGGGGTATCTTTATTGAATTAGTTCAGCAGAAATGTGCGGGAATGGTTTACGCGTACTAAGCTCGAGGAACTACAATGCCTCGTATGTTATGAGAGATGCACATTGCGTTTTGTACTTCATTGCCCCTTGATTCCACCACAATATCTTCAGGCACCAGGCTCTCCCTTCAGTTCATGGCAATGACTACTACCCTTGGGGAAAAATGTAAGATCGGCGAATGCCAGAGACACTGCGTCGGCTGGCATGAACGTGCCTGACACATCCAAACCGTTAACTTAAAGACATGTGTCTCACTCGCCAAAATAGGGTCAATCGGACACTAAATTGACTTCATGTGCAGATCAGCGGCTAGCTCCGCGATTGCAAAAGTCAATGACGATTGGTGTTCACATCGGCCCTATTTGCTTCCATGTGCATGACGTCGCGATTAACGCCATGTTTCGGAATCCAGTGATAGAAGCATGGCTACTATGTAACTGCACCCCGACACATTAGGAGTCTATTGCGAGAGATTAATGGGTGATATGACTCCGGGGGAAAGAAAATGGTAGTAGTAACGAGCGTTTGCAAGTGTAATACTTGCACAGGCAATACAAACGATGGAACTTGTTGAGGACTTTCATAAACGTACACCACGCCCAAGCAGTAGGTTACACAGTTTGGCTTTCGTACTATGTCTGACGCTTAAACAGGCGAATTGTGTGCCTGGTAGGAAGTAAATCGCAGCGAAGCTTCTAGAACACACATGGCTTCATTGTTCGACTTGGGCATAAACAATCATGAACCCTGAAGAGGTACACACAACGAAGCAAGAGAACTGGCACCTTACATATTCTCGAAACGTTATTCTTGCCCATTTAGGGGTACCCTAGCCGTTGTTTGACATTTTGCATGGGTTTAAAAATACTCACAGCCTCGCCAGTAGGGTAACTCGATTTCTGCATTACCAGATGACCAGATCATATCCTGCGATGGCAGTGATACAGTGACGGAAGACGTCTCATGACACTGCGATTAAATTTAGAGACCCTTCTTGGATGCTTATCGACTGTTGTCTTGGCGTACCGGCCATAAGTTGAGCACGCGCATAGAACTTGGTCCCGTTGCTCATCGGGGTAGGTTGTCGTCTCACTAGCTTGAGGGTCACTTAAGACAAACATGATTGATTGCTGAACGTTAGTTCTAGTGACAGTCGCGGATTAAGCATACACACGTAAGCGGTGGCTGTCTTCCCACTGGTGCAATAACCTCTACTGGGACCGCTTGGTCGCTGTAGGGCACGCCGTGAACGTGATACTGCTGGTGACAGTGGCATGCTCGGCCAGTCTATTATTGGTGTTGGCAACCGGGGAAATTTGAGTCTCGGTGGCAAGATGGATTGATGTGTAAAGCTCTGTAGCTTTGGTGACAACAATCTCTTTTTCTTTTTGTGGTGGCTTCCTGGGTATTTCACCGATGCGGGGCTGATACGACGCTGTAAACTTGGATACGGTAGGATAGACTGTCTCCTGCATGTACCAGCTCGCTAACCGTTGACAGCATTTGACTGCGATACGTGCACTCCAAGTCGACTAGGTACGTGGTTCAGCGCTCCCTGGCACGGGATGATGTAGTTCTTAAGCGAGGATAGATGAACTTAGAACGTTACGTCTTATCATATCCGACGTCCATACCAGAGGGATCCTTAGGCTTCTTTGAGGCTATGACAAACGAAAATTTGGGCTGGGGGTGGTACACTTGACGTGGGCGCCGCGAAAGCAGCGAGGGAGAGCCCTCGCGAAGTATTCTGGGCAACCGGTAATATTGTGGAACGTAAGCAATGTAAAGAAAAAATTTCACATATTGATAGTGTGGCTCGGATCTAAGAAAATGAGCAGATCCGAGAGATGACATGCGGCTCAGCCGCAGTCAGGTCGAAGCCGGGTCAGACCAGTCAACTCCATATTCTGAAAATGTCGGATCCCATCAGCGTGGCCGGACTGGCCCTCAGCGCCGCTTCAATAATCTTTCAGCCTTACGCTGGCGTGGTGCAAGGTGAGTACGCTTCATCAGATCCTGGTCTGGTTTCCGCGTCAAGTTGGATGATAACTGGAGGGTGCAGGCGTTCAACTCATGCTGGATGTGAAGGATATGCCACAGAAGTACCGGGTCATATACGTCAGGTTTGAGCTTGAACATGGGAAGCTTCTGAGCCGAGGTCACGTCTTAGGCTCCGTTGAGAACACCGCAGACGACCAGTTGCCGCTGCGAATCGCCATCCCTGATCAGGTTCGTTAGTTACATGGTTCAAGGGCACGTGGAGCCATCGTGAGAACCCATCCAGAAGTTCACGTCCGAGACTCCTCGCTTTGGAAGACCGCCAGAGTCGAACTACGGGAGTAACCACTGGTTGGAACTGAACCAGGCATATAGGGACTTGAGGTTCATGGGTCTCGAGGCGAAGGACCAGACCAAGTGGGCGCACTTTAAGATGGACAAGCTGAAGGACCTGGTAGAGTATGCCAGGTATGTCAACGACAGCGTCATTAACCTGTGGGAACTCAAACCCCAGCAGGAGATCCAGGAGATAGTCCAGTCGACGTGGATGGGTCTTTGGATGTACAGGATACGGTAGGTGGATTGAGACAACTAATCACCGCCTTGAACATGAAGAGCGCTGTGTTGGTGTGTTTACAATGACTTGATAGTCAAGCGGAGTCTGAGAAATACACGGTCAGCTTTGACAGGCTGGTGGTCAAGAAGATTCGAAGCATTTCTGTTGACGGGTAGGTAGATACATACATGGTTTACCGACTGTTTGAATTTACTCATCCATGAATTCTCGCTGAGCTCTAAGCCGAGATGTCTATGAGGACATCGAACTGCATAATGGTCGCTATTCGGGAGAGGTGACCACTGGGCCTCTGTTGAATTCTATCTGCCGAATTACTGTTCCTCCACGGATTCCATTACTCAACGCAAAGCTTCGATAATCCGGTGCCACAGCTGACCCAAGATCACCAACTTTGCTCCCAACCAGAACTAAGGAGTGACATCACCCTGGACCTAGCAGCCTTGCAGGGACCTTTAGAGGGAATTACTAGGTACTTGAGCGTATAGAAGGTCAGCTCGGTTTGTCTTAACCTAAAGTTTAGGTCAATTACTTAGCTAGGGTTTGGCATCACTCCAGTACACACTTGGCTCTAGAAACGAAAATGTATTTCAGTGTGCTTGAAAATAGGAAACGAAAGAGTGGATGTGATGCTATTGATATAGAACAACTGTAAGCGGCAGTTATTTTATTTCTTTCCAGAGTTGAGCTTTGGGTGTTCCAGTTGAGCTACCGTTGTTGAGAACTCAGTTGAGACGCCAAAGGTATACGAGGGGGCCTGATTGAGCTTAAACGGATAAGGGACTGTCACTGTGTTTTCAAACCAAAGTATATTTGTAAAATTTATCCTAAGAATCCTTATTGGAGTAGTTGTTGTATTTGGTTGTTTCCCAGGGACGAGGCAGAGCGCTTTGCATCCGTCTGGATATCGGCTTACAAGACTTTGGTCAACAGCCCTAACATCTCAGCCGAATGCGATCCCACCTGCGCGTCCCACAGTTTCTACCATCACCTCCATCGAGTAATGTAGGGTAATCATACCCAAGTACTTCATCCTTCTGCTTCTGATTCATTTGCCTTCTTTTTCTGTGCTAACTCTCGCGCATGGAGGTACCGAATAGTGAACGCAGTTGCAATGAGACTGAAGGCAATGCAGGCCATCGTGACATAGCCCTTGGGATACCGCGGCGCCTCGACCTGCTGCCAGATCAAAAGTGGTAACCAGGCCTGGAAAACGTACGCCATTTCGTTCATGGCTCCGGTAACAAGGGCTCGTTCTTCGTTGTCATCTTTGCAGATTTCGTGGGCCCACGCAAAAGTGAGACCGCTGATCCCGCCGGCGAAGCCAGCCATGATGTAAGCCGCCCACTTCAACCCGTTGGGGATGTTCCAGACGGACAGGCTTATGTTGACGAAAAGATTGACGCAACCGGAGAAGACGATGGGCGGCCATCGCGCGCCGCGGAATATAGTGTCGGACGTCCAGGCGTATATCAACGTGACGACAATGTCCACGGCCGAGGTGATGGTCGGATAGATGTTGATGTCGTGAACACTGCGACCCTCGCTTTTGAGCCAGAGCTGGAAAGCAGGTTGTGATCCTGTTCCGCAACCGTTATTGAAGAAGATGTATAGAACAGGTAGCACATAGATATGCCAGCTGGAAAAGATCTTCGTTATCTTTGCTTTCGTAAACGGAGCTCTCTTCGCCCTTCCCTCATATTCCATGCGCTTCTTTGCAAATTCAATCTCCTTTTCCGATAACCACCAAGATTTTGCAATCTCTGGCACGTCAGGGAGGAAGAAGAAGCTGAGAATTGCAAGTGGAAGGGAAATGACAGTGTCAATGATAAACAGCCACTGCCAGCCGTGGAAACCATGCTTGCCACCCAGCTTATATACCGAGGCCATTAGATAGCCGGAGAACATACCACCAATGCCGCCGCTCGCATGGAAGATGCAAGAGCGTTTCGCAAGCTCATCTTTGCGGTACCATGAGCCGATGACATATTGCATGCCGGGATAGAAGGCGCTTTCGGCGAGCCCGATGAAGAAGCGCAAGGCGTACATCTGGTTGTAGTTGCTGCATTTGGCCAGAAGAATCGTCAGGACGGACCAGGTAACTTCGCAGGCTGGGATCCAGATAGAGGGTCGCACTCGGGTGAGCATCAAGTTGCTGTGCAGTGTTAGTGGTGTTCCATATATCCCATCTGCTTTGATAGAAGGCATTGCTCACCTGGGAATCTCACCCAAGACATAACCGACGGTCCAACAGGTCTGCATGTAGTTGAGCTGATTGCCATACATCCCAAGATCTTCTTTCATTCCGGAGGCAAAAGCATTGTTGATGTTGATTTGGTTGAGGTTCTTGCTGAAGTAGCCTATGCTCGCAAAGGTCAAGATGATGGCGTCGAGTTTGAAAAGAAACTTCCGCTCCTCTGGGGATTTATCGAGCGTGTCCCAGATATAAGACCTCCAGGTCTTCTGCGGCACCCTTTGGATAACTCCGTCGCCCTCCTGAATAGTGACGGTGGGCGGCGGTAATGACTTGGAAAGGCCACGCCCGTGGTCAGATTCAGGGCCTCCTTGGTCGGACTCAAGCCCGTGATCGAGGTCACGGCTCTTTTTTTCGCCGAGGATCGTCATCGTTGCAGATAAGCCAGATTTTACTCAGGCTGATCGGGACGTAATCTTATGATGGAGAGACGACACAAGCAATGATAGAAACCTCATTGAACATTATATGGTATTTCAGCAAGGCGGCCATTTCTACGTTCCTTGATCCCTAGGACCCGAATCCTAGCAACAATATGTGCCTCGTCTTCATCCCGCCGAATTACGTGACAAGGGAACGTTGCCTTGTCTTGCGGAGAGAATGAGGTGAGTCCGGTGGGATGAACGATATCCCCTCGGTTCGGGTCGACTCCTACCTCAACGTCCATATCTGGATGGCGGGAAGTGGGCATGAAGCCAGGAGCCGATGGGGTTGACCAGGTATATAGCTCGATAAGCATCAATTCCCCACGCTGGTAAGCCCACTCGTAGCGTAGGGTGTAACTCACCGGCTGATCTCAGTACATCCTAGATGCTTGATTCCAGGGTATGAAGGCGCCCCATGTAACGACAGTGATGAGATTTCAAGTGAGTCAAGAGTCCTGGTAAGGATTCTGCCTAAGAAATAAGGACCTGATAGGCCGTCACGCAATTTGATGTGCAGTCGGGTTGCATTGCACATCATCATCCTTCCAGATCGCGTCACCGGAATTTTGCTCCCACCCAGTCACGATGCAGGGTTTCACGCAAACCCCCGTTCGTCCCCCGCACACAGGCATGTTCGTCCTTCACTGAGCAAATGGGGTTGGCTTGCCGTGTCATGTTAGAGTGTAGTCCATCGGAGGATCTAGAAACGGCAAGCCGCGGGTATGCTTAACGTTAAATGATAGCTCCATGTTAAATCGGGGACCCCAGATTGAGGCGTCGAGTTCGATGCAATAAAAAAGGTTGATCGTCTCCCACCTCCGCTTCTTGAAACGAAGCCTTCTAGTTTATTGACTGTTGTTGACGGCATACGTCGTCTTGAACGCTTGCATAACCGTTTCCGCAGTTGTTTATTAGTTGACGCCTGGGTCACGCTCACAACGATCTTTAACGCACACCCAGCGTGCAAGATACTTGCTATACTAAGGCCCTCGCAGCAGAAGCTAGATGAAAACAGCTGTCTCATAAAAGCAAAGAAATATCCGGTCTGTCATGACTTTTTATTTTCATCAATATGGCGTCTAGATTTGATTGATATCGCGCAAGCCTTGTCAGCATTTGAGCTCGTCTCTTTGTAGGCTCACGATTCACGCATCACGAGCCCATCACTCTTGACGTCCTTCTTTTATTCGATACCAGAGCGGCACTGGCAAACAGGGCACCATTCAATCAATCTACTTTATGAGTAACATTGCGAACATTTGATGCTTATCTTGTCTTAGTTCTGCGATGTCGGCATCGCGACGAGCCTGATTGGTCGAGTTACGACGGGAATGACGGAGGATCACATCCGAAGACGCCAATCCCAGGTCGTTTTCAATCAGAGTCATCGCACTTCCAGAAACAAAAGGGGTTGTCTTCTCACTAGGATGTTAATAGAAGCTCTTCTTCTACATAATTTCACTATTATACTAAAAACTCTGCCCAAACAAGTCGACCGAGACAATGCACGAGCTGGACGAGCTTCACGCCCCGACCCATCAGCAACCGATGGAACAGGAAGAACACCAAGCTTCCATCGACGCCCTTCCTCCAACTGATCGCGGCCAGGGGGCATACCTTGCCCTCGCTTGCTGCACAGTCGCCCAAGCGCCGATCTGGGGCACGCCGGCGATTCAATCATGCTGGAGCTCCCACTAACAGCTCGCAGGGTATTCCGTTGCCTTTGGCATCTTTCAGGAGTATTACACCGCTCAAAGCGACATCGACGCGTCTCCGAGTGCCATCGCCTCGATCGGGGCCTGTCAGACTGGCATCATGTACCTCATGATGCCCCTTGCCTTTATCGCGTTGAACAGATACACTTGGCTCCGAAGATGGTGCGGACCGCTTGGGCTCGTCATCACGGTGGCGAGTCTCACGGCGTCTGCATTTGCCAGCAATATCGGCGCTCTCGTTGCGACGCAGGGAGTCCTCTACGCTCTTGGATGCAGCCTCATCTTTAGCCCCATCTCTCTATACATGGACGAATGGTTCGTCGAACGCAAGGGCTTCGCTTACGGTGTCATGTGGGCGGGCAAATCCGCCGTCGGCGTCGCCATGCCATTCTTGTTCAGCGCATTGCTGCAGAGATTCGGTCTTCGGGGCACGCCTATATCCTGGGCTATAGCGTCCGTGGTGTTGACTTCTCCGACACTGTTGCTTCTCAAGCCTCGCGTTGAGCCTAGCCGCGACTCTCGACCTCGGCCAGTTTGTTTCTCGTTCCTCGGCTCTATGCCGTTTTGCTTCAGATTGGTATTGTCATTCAATCTCTGGGCTATCTCATGCCGAGTACCTACCTCGCCAGCTACGCCAGCGACATCGGGCTGTCCACTGTGAGCGGCCCTATCCTGCTGGCCCTGTTTTCCCTGGCGTCAGTTCCCGGTTCTCTCGTCCATGGGATGCTCGGCGACCGGGTCTCGCCATCCAAGGTGATAGTAGCATCATCCCTTGGAAGTGCACTCCCGGTTTTCCTTCTCTGGGGTCTCAACCGCCATATTAGCACCATGGTGCTCTTCGTGGTATTCTACGGCTTCTTCGCCGGTGGCTTCAGCGCGACTTGGTCCGGCGCCTTGCAAGAAATCAAAGGCAACAACGCTTCCATCGATACGTCTCTGGTGTTTGGCATGCTCCTTGGCGGGCGTGGGTCTCGGATTTGTTGTTGCTGGACCCATTAGTGGCGCTCTCGTTTCTGCCGGCAGCTCCATCTCTGGAGATGCACTGGGGTATGCGACCAAATACGGTCCGATGATCCTGTGTACTGGCGTTACGGCACTTTCGGGTGCCTGGGCGCCGTTTTGGAAGGCGATTAAGGCTGTAAAGTCCAACGGGATTCGCGGTTGTCTACGTGTGACATCCGCTTGAGGCTCAAGTCCAGGTGTTATTCAAGGAGTCCCTCGTTTGCTCTTGATATTGAATCTCGAGGGAGCGGTGGAAAGGAAGAACTGGAAGGAGAAACGAAGAGACAATCTCTGGAAACCTAGCTGAACTACCAACGATTTTATACCTTCATAGACCGCTCCAATCTGACTGGTATTACTGTTTATCAACTAATACCTCTCCGTTCATTATACCCAGAGTGGCATCATCCGTCTTGCTCCATTCATCCCAGGCGTTAGCCATGTCGTCGATTTCCTGCTCAGTAGCAATGCCTAATTCGATGGCCTTCCCACGCACCTGGCCATCTCGCAATCTCTTCATCATGGCACTGGCTGTATGTATGTATATGTTAGCACTGATGCAGTCTCATGAGTGATCCAGGGTGCCTTACCCCACACTTTTCTGTCCTCCGGCGCACTGTAGCACCACGTTCCAAAGCTGGCAGTAATCTCATCCCGGGCTACTCCGGCCTTCATAGTCCAGGACACGAGTTGACGTCCTCCGTTATCCTGGCCTCCGTTCGCGACCAGAGTCTTTGCAATGACATGATGAAACTGCAGTAGCGCAGGCAACTCGGGCCACATGCACCACATCCTCATCTCACTCTCGCGGAGGGCGACCACACCGCCGGGCTTTGTCACACGAAGCATTTCGCGAATCGCATCGGCCGGGGCATCTAGATGACAAAGCACCTGATGAGCGTGCGTGACGTCGAACGTCGAGTCTGGGAACGGAAGCTCGTAGACGTTGGCCTTTTGGAACTTGATGTTCTTCACGCCAACGGACTCGGCGTACTTCCCTGCGCGATCCAGAATCTCATCTGATAGATCGGTGGCGAGAACTTGGCCATCGGGCATGTACTTTGCAAGAGACGCGGAGATGGTCCCCGACCCAGCACCGACGTCCAGCAATTTTAGTTGCGGGGTCTCCTTCACTATGGATTTGAGGCGTGGGAGTAGATGGCCAGCGCTGTTCTCGGCAGTGCGCCATTCATGATGCTTGACCTGTGTGGCGCGATAGCCAGGTTCGTATTTGTTGTGTTCGGCACCTGCCATAGTAGAGTTAGGTGAAGGATTTGAGAGTCAACATCGGTGCGAAAGGAATGAAGTCTGTGAGTCGACTCTCTATAGTCACGGCGGAGATAAACACGGAGTTTACGGATGTTCGGCCAAACCCTTGACGAGCATGACTGTGCGATGAGATCATGCAATGGCCACCAGCTGACATTTCAATCGATGTTGTATAGTTTAACGCCGGTGCGTTCCTGTGGTAGGACAAAGAATGCAAAAAGAGAGGTCTATACCAGGTTCGAACTGGTGTCTTTGGAAGAGATTTTTGATGGGTAATCAAAATCCAACGTCCTGACCACTAGACTAATAAACCGACGTGGATTTCCGTTTAATGAAAAGGATGTTAAATGGGTTTGTGCACATTTGCTTGCCAACGTTGAAGAGGTTTGATGTAATTCAAGCACTAAATAAATCTCAAGGGTGCCTCTGAACTCCAATCTTGGGGGGTTTTTTCGGCACCCTTGACTGTGGTGCCGTGGGTGAGCGGGTTTAGCACAACGTATCGGGCAGATTGAGCCGAGTGCATATGCAACATCTACTATCACAGGCGATATCATTTTTCTCCATTGGTGTCTGTCATCATTATTACTATTTTAATCAGATTCCACGTGTCGTGGAGGTTCACCGATACCGCTTCTCCGTCTCGTCAGTTCAACGCAGACGTGGAGAGAATAAATACATGGGTCTGCAGCACAGACGGGGAGCCGCACGAGCTGAACAAGAGTCAAGTCTATCCTTTGGTCCGATCAGCGAGGATGCTCGGTGTTTGATCCAGATCTCGACGAGCTTCACCATGGGGCAACACGCTGCAGTTCTTTTCAAGCTGAATGGGGTAAAATTGAGGGCGCGGCGAGGACCTGCAACACAGAAGTCCCTGTTCTCCCACACGCCGTCAACGCCACGCAGTCATCGCAATTCGGCAGTGGCGCCGGTTTTAGTAGGCGGGTTAATCCCGGACAGCCGCACAAACTTGGCGTTTTCGGGAGGCAAACGAGATGGACAGGGGAGGGAGGGAGTCGTCTAATTCTCACGGCCGAGGTCGGTGTGCTTCAAAACATGGACCCCCGGCGATTCCCATGAACTTCCTTTAGCCTTTCCACTCGAGAAAACCCTGGCAAAACTTGGTTCCTGATGGCGCCAGCAATTCGCCGAGGTCGTTCTCTTTTGCGGAGGTTGGCGCCAGGAACCTAATTGGGATCAGTGGCCCTTGTGATGCGTCGCCCGGGGGCATGTCATGTCGCAGTGCAGAAACCTTTGTGGCCGACCTCGGATCGGATGCGCGCCGTGATCCACTGGCGACGAGGAGATTACCTAGCAACTTGCTGAATGACTCTTGTGCGTCCATCGGCTTTTGTGTGTGACTCTCCGAGACATCGTTGGCGTTCCCTCCTCTTTCACTTCCTTTATAACCTGCGCGCCATTGCACTCCGTCGCTTGGCTGCCAGACGCGCTGCAACCCTTCGTCGCACTCAATTGAAGCAGGTAATCGCAGCTGGGACAAGATGGCACTTGCAAATGGCGATGAGAAGGTCATTGGCGACTCGCCGGCGCCGTCCCTTGAGAACCGCGAACGAGGCGATATCGAACGCCCCGGCGGCAGTGTCGACGACATCCACGGTGATGGGGTTGAGATCCAATGCCCTCCTCACACGACGGAGCGCAAGCTCGTCACCAAGATCGACTTTCACGTCGTTCCGTTCCTCTGCATCATGTACCTCCTCGCCTTTCTTGGTCAGTCATTCCCTCCGCGACTCCCAGCGCAACGGGCGACTCGACTAACTCATTGCGCTTGCCAGACCGAGTCAACATTGCCAATGCCAACGTCTTTGGCCTGTCGGAGGAGCTCGAATTGAACGGCACCCTGTACAACAACGCGCTCGTCGTCTTCTTCGTGCCGTACATTCTCTTTGAGATTCCGTCCAACATCCTGCTGAAGCGCTTCCGCCCCCACGTCTGGCTGAGCATCAACATGTTCTTCTTTGGCCTGACCACGTGCCTCCAAGGCCTCGTCACGAATTATAGCGGATTGGTCGCCACGCGCTTCTTCCTCGGCGTGTTCGAGACGGGAATGTTCCCAGGTGGTACGTCAATTGCTGTTGCGCCGTGAGCGAGAGCTCGACTAACATGCGACAACGTTAGCATTCTACCTCATCGGCATGTGGTACCGCCGCTACGAGGCCCAGCGACGATACTCCTTCTTCTTCAACAGCACGACTCTCGCCGGCGCATTCGGTGGTCTGCTCGCAGCCGCCATCGGCAAGATGGACGGGTTGAGAGGCTACCAGGGCTGGCGCTGGATCTTCATCCTCGAGGGCGCCCTCACCGTCTTCGTCAGCTTCTTCTTCTACTTCTTGCTACCTGATTTCCCCGAGGAAACCAAGTGGCTCACCCCAGAAGAGAGGGTATACGTGTCTGCGCGCCTGCAGGCCGACCAAGGCCGCTCGGGCGTCGAGCGTAGCGTCACCGTCAAGGACGTCGGCAACATCTTCAAGGATATCAAGGTCATTCTCGGTGGATTCATGTACTTCGGCCTCATCGTGCCCGCCTATGGCTACGCCTACTTTGCGCCGGGCATCCTGCAGACCTACGGTTACGACGCGATCCAGACGCAGCTGCATAGTGTCCCGCCCTGGGCAGTATCGTTCGTCTTCTCCATGACGATTGCGTTCCTGTCCGACAAGACGAGGCATCGATTCGGCTTTGCCATCGCTGCCATTTGCGTCGCTATTGTCGGGTTCGCGATCCTCATTAGCGTGCACGACAATACGAAGCTGCAGTACGCCGCGCTGTTCCTCGTCGCGAGCGGCGCGTACACCGCCATGCCGATTGTTGTTTGCTGGTTCAACATGAACCTCGGAGGTCACCAGCGGCGGTCTGTGGGCAGCGCGTGGCAGGTTGGCTTCGGCAACATTGGCGGCATCATCGCCGTGTTCGCGTTCCTGAAGAAGGATTCGCCCAAGTACATCCCCGGATACTCCATCTGCATCACGTTCACGATCGTGTCCATCATCGCGTGTATCCTGTACGGTCTCGCTTGCTGGATGGAGAACAAGAAGAGGGACGAGAGTCCTGAAGATGTCGACCTGACGGAGGAGCAAAAGGCAGAGCTGGGAGATCTGTCGCCGACTTACAGGTATCTTCTGTAGGCCGTTATTGTATGTATGAAGTGGGCGCTGTTGACGATGACGTTCATAATCTCGGCGTGCCTCACCGGCTTGAATATATACCCTTACCTTTTTTCTATTCAAATTTCCGATTGTATGACTCTGGCTGGCTAATTAATTAATTGCAGCCATGTTCCCAACTTACCGCTGATCCGGCAGCTCCACCATAACTCCCCATCTCCCCGGTTCTCCACGATTTCCAACCGGACCGGCCGAGAGACTATCTCAGCCTTAACGGAATCTATAGGCGGAACGGGCCTTTAAAACACTTGCAGCACCATCTTCCGATCATTCAGCCTACATGGTGTCTTAAGTCGATCTCCATCTTCGCTTCTAATCTCGAGGTTGAACCTACACTTCAATCGTCCATTTAACATCCAGCCGAACAACGCTTCCGCGGCAGCCGAGGTCTCTCTCACCATCCTCATTATAACGCTCGTTGTAAGGCCCGTGAGTGATCTTAGCTTTCAACGGTTCGGTCCTTTTCAATCACCCGGCGCCGACGGGCACGTGTCGAAGCCCGTCACCCGCGGGTGCTCACGCGCCGGATCCCCAATGAGGACAAAAGCCCACGACGTGGCAGCCTCCCCACACAACTAGGGCGATGTGAGGAAGAACTCAGCTCCCCACGATGATACTTCGACTCGTTTATATGTTGCAGCCGGAATCTTGTTCTCTACTGAAATTCGCCCGGGCAGAGCGTTTCTAATCGCGCCGACTCTCGGTGGAACTGCAAACACGCCGGGGGACCCTGGTCGCAGGCCTGCCAAATCAAACCACCAGGGCGGAGGATTCGCAGGATCCCCGCGGTCAATCTATCGGAGGGCTAGATTCATTGAGAGAACTCCATCGTCGCCCCTCAATACCGGCTGCTTGGGTTCAATAAATGGTTCATCTTCCGCCCTGTCCCCGCGTACTACCTTGGGTCCTACAACAGTCACCCACGTTGTAGCTTGCAAGTTGCAGTCATGAAGCTCTTCATTTTACCTCTTTTGGCTTGTGCGACATCTGCTGCTGCACTATCAGCCGACGCTTGGTCTAAGCAGAGCATTTACCAGGTCCTTACCGACCGGTTTGCGCGGTCTGACGGGAGTGTCAGCGCTGCGTGCGATGCTTCCAAGGCGCAATACTGCGGAGGATCGTTCTCGGGATTGACCAAGAAACTGGATTATATCCAGGGCATGGGTTTCACGGCCGTCTGGATTTCTCCTATTGTTGCCAACATTGAAGTGCCCGCCAATCAAGGCTGGGGGTAAGAGACATTACACATGGCAATCCGTTGCGCAGAATTGCTGACCTGTGTTTCTGCAGCCAAGCGTACCACGGCTTCTGGGCACAGAAGATCTGGTCCATCAACGATCATTTCGGTACTGCGGCTGAGCTGAAAGCACTATCGCAGGCCCTTCATGACAGGGAAATGGTATGTGAGCAGATGGTCTGAAAAGTAAGAGTTACTAATTGTGACCAGTGCCTGATGGTTGATATTGTCACCAACCACATGGGCTACTATGGGTGCGGCAACTGTGTCGACTATAGCAAATACGATGCTTTCCAAGACGTTAGTTCTCACCGCCTCCATAATTCATTTCAAAGGCTTACCAACATCCCAGTCATCTTACTTCCATAACTTCTGTCTCATAGATTACAGCGACGAGTGGTCAAGCAACATACAAACGTGCTGGGAAGGTGACAACACCGTCGCTCTACCCGATCTTCGAACCGAGAACGACAACGTCCGTGCCATTTGGTTTAAATGGATTAAGCAGGTTGTGTCCGACTACTCAATCGACGGGCTTCGGATTGACAGCGCCAAGCATATCGAAAAGTCCTTCCATGCGCCGTTTGAGGAAGCTGCTGGCGTCTACACAGTTGGTGAGGTGCTCAACGGTGACCCCGCCTTCACATTTCCATACCAGGAGAAGATGAGCGGTGTTATGAACTACCCTATGTACTACTGGCTCAAAAGGGCTTTTGGAAGCACAAGCGGCGACTTCACTGAGCTTACCCAGGGCATTGAGAGGGTGAAGAATGAGGCTGTCAACTCGAGCCTCTTGGGTACTTTCATGGAGAACCATGACCAGGATCGCTTTCCTACGGTTACTACCGACGAATCACTCAACAAGAACGCTATAGCTTTCACCATCCTGCAAGACGGCATTCCCATTATTTTTCAGGGACAGGAGCAGTTCTACAAAGGAAACGACCAAACCGGTCGCGCCGCCGTGTGGCTGTCGAAATTCGACACGTCGACCAAGTGGTACACTCTGATTGCCAGCCTCAACCAAGTCCGCAACCAGGCGATCTACAAGAGCAACTCCTACATCACATATAAAGCCTGGCTGCCGTACACTGACTCCTCAACAATCGTGATGCGGAAGGGCCATAACGGAAACCAAATCATCTCGGTTTTGAGCAAGACCGGCGCATCGGCTCAGGACAAGACGTTGACATTAGGACAGGCTGTGACAGGATTTTCGGCAAACCAGGACGTTGTTGAGATACTGACTTGTAAGACTGCGAGCACAAATGGGAGTGGAAGCTTGAGCGTGACTATCAGCAAGGGGCAGCCTCTTGTATTCTACCCGAAGAGCCAAGTAGTTGGCAGCGGTATCTGCTCTTATTAGTTTTAGGTCTTGCTTCTTATACTTTTGGGATCTCTCACTGAATCTCAAGCTCGACAACGACCTTGAAGAACAGCTCAAGCCTACATACTCTATAAAACCAATAAGTCATCTGTCCCAGTTCAGAAAGTCGCCGTATGACGTCTTCACTGTAGGAAATCGAATCTCCTACTGGGATTTCATCATTGCCTAGAAACCAATCATCACACTTTACTGATTTTATCACCCCAATTCCATACTACTTAGTCTTGTGTCATTTGAATACCTCCAGTGCAACATCGGTTCTTTATTAATGTCTAAATTCGGAGTCTGACACATCGATGTTCTTTTCACACATTTTGCCCCTCCTTGAATCACCATAATAACTGGAAGTGATACTGACACCTTTAAACCCAGTGTGACTCAGACATCACTTTCCTCTGCTCGGAAACAAATCATTGCACCATTTTGTAGGACTAATTGTCATGTCGCCAAAATGTCGCCCAAGCTCCCCAATCATTGCCAAGCCCAAGGAGAGAGATGCGACTTTGGCTCTTACGGCTAGAGGCATAAAACCCAGCACTCAATCTAAACCAGGTAAGTGCTCTTTTAGTTTGGTAATAGAGCAGCGTGGAAGTCGGGGTACTCTGCTAGCGTAGCAGCCGTTTACAAGGTACCCGGACATGCTGTTGGTAGATACTTTAAAATCGTGTTGGTCGCGTATTCCACTTTTGGCAGTTGTTTCAGCATATAAATTCACAGCCGCTATTGAGCACACACACCATTGAGATCTAGTGATGCAAGCCGTCACACCATGCCGATAGCCAGTCGTGACTTGTTCTGTCTCGGTACAGCTGAAGCTAAGCAGTCCACTGCAGTAGTTAACGACTTATCCAGTGAACGGGCGTCGGCAGGGGTATCGCTGAACCCCGCTCCAGATCGCCCTTGTTTGTGGCCCGTTGTCTCCGTCTTCTTTCGTTTTCCCTCTCTTCTTACCTTGGCCGTTCTTGAGCCTGCGTGATTTTGATCCCCCGCCTAGATTTCATAATCATAGAATCGCCGAAATGTCGGAATCGCAGCCCAAGTCTCCGGAGAAGGCGGTAGCGGCGACAGAGCCGGAAGCTGCGCCGCCTGTTACCACGTCCACGCCGGGAGTTGCTCCGCCTGCGACCACGTCTGCGCCGGAAGCTGCTCCGCCCGTAGCAACCGAAACCGAGCTGTTGCCGCCACAGCACTGGACCCAGCAGCCACTCCCCGAGGTAGGTTACCAACAAGCTACGCTATGGCTTCAAGCCGTGGTGGCGCGATGTGATGTTGACGATGAGTGCCATAGGACGACGCCGACTCGACCCTGGGCGACGACGCTGTTAGCTCGACGGCATCCATCTCGTCCAGCATCTTGGATTACCGTACCATCAATGGACGAACCTACCACAGTGACCGTGGAAGCAACCAGTACTGGTAGGTACTGATGCGCAGGAATGTGGAGCTTTACGGATCAAAAGCTAAGAGGCGCATAGGGGTGCGAACGATGACCTCCAGAATGAGACCTTAGACATCCAGTAAGACCGAGCAACATTACCGCCTCACTCGGACCGTCGTACAATGCTCACCTGATGCCAGACATCATCTGTTCACGCTCGCCCAGGATGGCAAGCTCCACTATGCTCCCCTCTCGAACAACATCGAGGTAGGTCGGACTGAGCAAGAAAATGCAGCTAACAGCGACTGACAACGAATGCAGAAAGTGGTTGATATTGGGACCGGAACCGGAATCTGGGCCATGTAAGTTTTGCTTCCGGATCTGCCCTTGGCCTTTCACTGACTGTAGGATACCTCAGTGACTTTGGCGACATGTACCCCGACGCTGATGTCGTCGGCACCGACTTGTCGCCCATTCAGCCGACCTGGGTTCCTCCCAACGTGAGCTTGTAAGACACTCCTCACCAATATATTGCCGCCGGCTAACCCCCCAACTCCTCTACAGCCAGATCGACGACTTCACGCAGGAGTGGACGTTCCCCGATGGTTCGCTCGACTACGTCCACATGCGATGGCTCATCGGCTGCGTGACGGACTGGACGGCGCTGTTCCAGCAGGTCTACAGGGCCCTCAAGCCGGGCGGTTGGGTCGAGTCGTTCGAGTGCAACGGCTTCTTCGAGTCCGACGACGGCACCGTCACCCCCGAGTCTGCCATGGCCCAGTGGGGCAGCTTCTTCCGTGAGGGTGCCAAGAAGCTGGGCTCCAAGGCCTCCTTCGCCGTGGTCCGCGACGAGGTGCAGCGGAAGGCCCTGAAGGAGACGGGCTTCATCAACATCCAGGAGGAGCCCATCAAGATCCCCATCTCCCCCTGGGCCAAGGACCGCAAGAATCGCGAGATCGGCGAGTTCTCCAAGGCCGCTATCGAGAACGACATCGAGGGTGTCGTCGGCTTCTCGGCTACCCAGCTGGGCTGGTCGAAAGAAGAAATCACCCTGTACGCTGCTCATCTGCGTAAGGAGTTGCGCAACAATGACCTGCATCCATACTACCGCTCTAACGTAGCCTGGGCCCAGAAGCCGCTTACGAGCTAGAGCTTGACGTTGTTTTATACATGTGAGAAAGCCAGCAGCATGTAATGATTAATACAGTCTCTACCAAAATTCGCCTTGTCGAGGTATTGTGCCCAGACGTTGTAGTTCTAGCTAGATTATGATAGTGTGTCATTTTGCTAGACTATCCATATGCTAAGAAGTTTGTATCAGGATTCCAAGTTGGGCGTGAACAAACAAAAGTCGCAAACCGGGTACCATTAAAGCCCCTGTGGTTCCAATCAAATCGTTTTATTGAAAGACAATGCATAAACATGGGTTCATAAATGGGGGGCTTACCTGATGATGAAACCCAACAAAGTAGTTTAAGCCCGTCTCGTCTGCTAGTTTACAAGCATAGGCTACTAGAGCATGAGAGCATCAGTTTAATTGTCTATTTATCTCTGCTATGCTAGAAGTTGGCTGCGCCTCCTCGACTAGGTGCTCTACCCCAGCTGAATGGACGCGTAGGGGTACGGTTGCGAATATACTTGCTTGATTTATATGCGCACAAATCAACTATTTACAACATTTCATGCATAGTTCAAGATATAGTGCTTAGATCATTATTGATACGTATAAATAATATTTTTAATTCCTTTTCCAATGGGGTGATTTCAGGCTCGACATGCCTTTCATGTCTGTACTTCGCGTGGAGACTCAGTGAACCATAAATTCACCCAGTCAGATCACTCTAAAATGCTGTAGGAGCGGTTCTACAAAAAGCCTTATCTCTCTTACCCAACTAACAGCGCTGTCTGGCATTTATGTGAACACGCCTTATATCCTAGCTGCCGTCCCGTATGTGGGCTGGTTCGGGAAGCTACTGGTAGCGAGAGCATACCGATGTCGAGCAGGACTCTTCCCAGACAAAAGGTCATCCATGGATTTTGTAGGTCATAAAATGGACTAAAGAAGACTGAAAACTACTGTAGTAGATACTCATGCAGCACATGGTACCTAGCTGAGCTATAGGTGTTATTTCACGTTCGGTGAGATGGACTTCCAGATTGGGTAAATAAGGGGTTTGCTGACCTGAAATGGAAGCAATCTTACAGAAGTTCCTAGATGTTTTGATTCTCGTCCTAGCTAATGAAGAATATCCTCAAACTCAGAGGTTTCCATTTAAGGAAGCTGGATAGACGAGTAAACCTTTTTCATCCTTGGCGAACATTTGCCTCGGGATTAATGACATATTCATATTCACATGCCAGCAAACGGAAGAATACAGTTGAAGATGAAAGGAAGTATCATACAGTAAAACCTTGAACGGAACGAGTCTCCGCGAGAAACGAAACTTTATCTTCCCGCCCTATACATTGCACTGGGATTGGACCGTCAATGTGACTGCGCCTCTATCATCCGATGGATTCCCGGATCACAAAACTTTCTTGATGGCGTCACCGAAGATCTTGCATCAGTGCAGCATGTAACCTATCCAGAGCTTTGTCATAGAGTCCTTGATTAGGAATTATTTTGTGCACTGCTATATCTTCTATGCTTGCTGTGCAATTTCCCGATACATCAAATTCTTCCACTACATGACTATTCTAACATGGTCTTTGGACTCAGTTGTTGAATTTGAGTCGAACATGGGCAAAGAACGAGGAGAGTTATTAAAATTTGACTTTGGGGCTCGGTCGGCGAAATGCGAGCGGCTAATTTCCACCACCCGAAACCTGGTCAGCCTGAATCTATACATGCCTATGTTAATTCGCAGATTATGAGGGTCTCGAGTAGAAAACACCACCTGCATTGGTGGGATTTCCCTCCGCCGCCGCTAAGCACAAAGTTCACCGGATGTCGGATACGGATCGCAACGGGCCAAGACGCCGCAATTCGGAAAGGCGGCCCCGCTAAGGACGATGGAACAAGGGACTGGGCTATAGGGCACTTGGGGACCAGTCCATGATGGGAAGAGGCCGCTTTGGAAATGATATAGGGGTCAGGCACGGGATGCTGTGAAGGGAGGTTATAAAGAGGGGGACGGGCCGTGGATAGCTTTAACAGAGTAGGACCGGGAACATTGCATTGGTCTCATTCAAGCACTAGTCTAATCATGTTGATCCTAACGGCCTTCTCTGCGCTGTGCTTCTGGCCCGCTGCGGTGGCTGCGGCTTGGGGATGGACGGACCAGAGCGGAAACTACGTGATCGACTCTGGTGCCGATCTCGTCATTAGCGTCAGCAAGTCGACCGGCGACATCAATTCGTTGAAGTACAAGGGCCACGAGTTCAACGGCTGGGGTGGAAAGAATACGTGAGTACGGCTGATCTTTGCGGGAGGGTCCCTTGCTGATATCTGCTAGCCATGTGGAATCCGGACTTGGAGCCAGCACCGTGACCATTGCTACCGTCAACACCAACGTCATCAAGGTTTCGGTCCAGCACGGAACTCTCAAGCATTACATCGTGGTGCGATACAAGAACAACAATGTCTACCTCTTCACCAACAAGGCCGACAACAGCACCTCGACTATGCGATACATCGTCCGTATCAAGCCTGGTATCTTCAGCCACGCTTCGACCGATCCCGGTAAATCCCCTGAAAGAGCCTCCATATCGCATGCCTAACAGGAACAAATAGACTACTACGACCCTGGCAGCACCTACATCGAGGCATCTGACGTTAGCATCAACAGCGCCGGCATCACCAAGAGCAAGCACTACCAGGGCTCTACATATGGACGAACCATGGATTGTGAGTTGACAGTATACATGATCCTAGAATTGCTGCTAAAAAATCCCTTTAGACGATTTCGTTGGCAGATCGACAGGCAATGTTGGTCTTTACATGATCCGCTCCAACCACGAGAAGGCATCCGGCGGCCCCTTCTTCCGATCGCTGCTCACCCGCGCCGACGCAACCGGCGAGGACTTGTATGACATCTACTACTACAACATGGGCAGCACCGACCCCATGCGATTCGGTCTCCAGGGTCCCAGTGTCCTGGCCTTTACCGACGGCGGCGCCCCCAGCTCGAGCCTCTATGCGCGCAACGCGGACTGGACCTGGATCGACGGTCTTGGCGTAAGTTTACTGGGACAGTTTTTGAAGATATGGCACTGACGTTTTGTTGTAGCTTTCTGGATGGACTAACTGGGCTGACCGCGGCTACGTTTCCGGTGTGGGCATCTCCAACATGAAGAGCGGATTCACTTACACCGTCGGCCTGTCCAACGCGCAGGCCCAGTACTGGGGCGTTGCGTCCGCGACCAACGGCGCGTGGACCATCAAGAATACCATCCCGGGCACCTACACCATGACGGTGTACAAGGAGGAGCTCGAGGTGTACACGGGCTCCGTCACCATCAACAAGGCCGCCGGCACGGCCGTCAACACGGTCAAGGCGACGGACCCGGCCGACGCCGCGGCCATCTGGCGCATCGGCGAGTGGGACGGCACGCCGCGCGGCTTCCTCAACTTCGAGGACAAGGTCATGAAGCCGACGTACATGCACCCGTCGGACAAGCGGCTGCCCAAGTGGGACGCGGGCAACTTCATGGTCGGCACGAGCAAGGCCAACGCGTTCCCGGGCTACATGTGGACCGACATCAACAACAATCACCTGGTGTACTTCAAGCTCACGCAGGCGCAGCTGGGGAAGGCGTACACAGTCCGCGTGGGCATCACCGAGGCGTACATCAACGGGCGCCCGACCATCAAGGTCAATGACTGGGCGGCGCGCGCGCCCGGTGCGACGACGCAGGCGTAGACGCGTAGCTTGACCACGGGCACGTATCGCGGCAACAACGTCAAGCTCGAGTTTACGGTGCCGGCTGCGGCGTTCAAGCAGAGCACGAGCGAATGGCAGATCCTGACTATCAGCATCATCACCGGCAGCACGGGTTCGCAGTACCTGAGCGGCGGTGTGAGCTTTGACAGCATCGACATGCTGGCTTGATCGGCCTGTTTGACAGCGTGGTGAAAGGTGGAGGCGATGTGTATAGACGTTGAGGGGACCGTGATTCCGCAATACTGTTTTTAATCTGTGTGTTGTTTTCCCGTAAAGTACATATTTATAAGGTCTCTTAGCAGATTTAGCACAAACGAAACGCTCATGCGTGATATCTCAAATCTTGAACGTGGACCCTGGCGAACACTCTCAGCGTTTGAAGAACTCCTTGCTACGAATTGAAAGGAGGCATCATGAGAAGAGGGTCTGGGGTCTTTTTTATATGCTACAACGCCACTTCACTTTTGTTCCCCAAGTTGGGCCTAGATCCTCAAGAGGCATCCAAACATTCAATCTTGATGCTAACTCGAGCTCAGGCATGGTGCCCTGGCAAGATGAAGTTAGACTCAAGATACGAGAGTAGATCAATGCCACTCGGCGCCTCCGACCCATGCTGCCAATTCGGAGTAATTCTCTACAATTCGACTAGTCCGATGCTTGTCGTTCGAAACGCCATTCGAGCTACGCCACCCTCGCTCCCCTCGGCCTCCGGCTCACGACATCTTCCTGCCAAGCCAAACATCTCGTAAAGCCCCCTCCACTAGCAAAAAAACCCCAAACCGAACTGTCAAGTGTCAAGCTCGTTCTGCGTCAAGCGGCCTCCACATCCCCATATTAACGTCCCATCACGTCCTCGTCTCTTTTTTCCTTATCGGTCCATCGTCCCATGTTCCTAAGCGCGATGGTGGTGCAGTTAAAACCTGGCTCGCTCCCAGGGCATCCCCGGGAGACAGGGAGTGCTTGACTTTGACTTGGCCCCATTCTGTTACAGAGAGTCGTCGTTGTTGTTTCATCGTCACTGTCGTTCACCACCTTCTACTCACTGTCCTTTCAAGATCTCTTCGCGGCAAGCAATCACCATGAGACAGGCCGCCGCCATCTCCCTGCTTCTCGCAGCCGCCACCGAAGGTCATCACGTCGCCCGCGACTCGGCCTGCAAAGATGTACACGTCTTCCTCGCGCGCGGCAACAACGAGCCGTACCCCGGCCGCCAGGGCAAGCTGATCACGGCCATCTGCTCCGGACTGAGCAGCTGCGACTACGAGGACATCAAGTTCTACAACCCGTTGGAGTCGGTGTACTGCGACGCGGTCTTCGAGGGCGCCCGGAACGGCATCGACCAGATTACGGCGTACAACAAGAAATGCCCGGACTCGAAGCTGGTCGTCAGCGGTTACTCGCAGGGCGCTCATGTGGTGGGCGATATCCTCGGTGGAGGAGGCGGCACGTTCTTTCAGGGCTGCGTCCAGGGCGACAACGAGGGATTGGACCCTAAGTCGCGACCGGCTAACAAAAGTGAGTGAGACTGACAATACCTCACTAAGAAAAGATACTAACCACGGCGAACTTGTAGTTGTGGCTGCCATGATCTTCGGGCGACACCCGCCACACGGCTAACCAACCGTACAACGTGCTCACCGGCGCCGGCAAGGACGGCCTGTTCCCGCGAACATCGGAGATGCTCACGAATCTCGCCAAGTACGGCGACACGCTCCATTCGTACTGCGTCGATACGGATCCCATTTGCGCACAGGGCGACGTTGTCGAGACGCATCTGAACTACTTTGATGTGTTCAGCAGCACGACTGCTGAGTGGGTGCACGAACGGGCCAAGGCGGCTGGAGGCGACGACTCGACTTCGACCTCGGCTTCGAAGACGAAGACGAAGGAGGCGTCGACCACGGAAGAGGCGTCGACCACGGAAACGGATTCTGAGACGAGAACCGCGGTTGAGTCCGAGACGGAGAGTGAATCCACCACCAAGACCAAGGCCAAGACCACCACCCCCGCTTCATCCACCGAGGACGCCTCATCAGAAACCACTGCTATTACCGTGACAACTGGATCTGCCTCCGACTCTGGATCCGAAACATCCGCGTCGGAGACTACCAGCGCTGCCGAGGCGACGACGAGTGCCAGCGGAGCTGGTTCGCGAGATTCTCAGCTCGGTGCAGTCTTGTTCGCTCTGGGCGCTATCATGGCGTTTTGATTGTGGTAATGCTGGTTTAGGAGGTGACAATGATGCCGACTACGTACCTGGTTTGTATATACCCTTGGGTAATTTCTAGTGTAACTGTGTAGAGATGTGGACATAGATCAATGGCTTAGACTTGTGACAATTTTCAACGTCTTGGTCTGTTAGTGGCTGTCGGTTGGGTGAATCTTTCGAGGAAAGCCATAGTCTGCGGCGTATATGCTCATGGTGAAGCAGCCAAGGCGCACAATCAATCTTGACTCAACGAGGAGGGTATTCTCCAACCCAACCACACAAACCTGCGTTTCTCGCAAAGGCTGTCAGATTCTAAGGGTTCAAGCATGGAAACATCAAGAAGCATCCTGTATCACCCCAAAACATCCGTATCAAACCATAGGTAGAAAGCTGCATGGTATAACAATGTCGCTGATATCACGGTCAGAGAGAGTACCTCTTCATAGCACACATTAACCCGCCACCGTAAGTACCAGAAGCTGCTCACTAACACACATAAACCCCGCCTACTCACATCACAACCCCCACTTCCTGTCCCGCACTAGGCGCGCCCTTCACACTTCGAAATGCAGAAGCAACCCCACCAACATTGCAGCACAATTGTTCTTTAACTGTCTACAAGTCTCCGATCTATTCTCTCTTGAGCCATTGTTTACCCAAACTTAGCTTCAGGGTATATCCTTCACTGCAGAACAGAAAGAGAAGAAGACAGACATTGGACATAAAATGGCTACGATTCGACACGCACGCCGGGAGGGTAAGTAAGCTCAAGTTAGGTCGCGCAAGAGCTGTCGTGGTGCTGACCAGAGACTCAGACGCGCCCGTCATCCTGCAGCTGATCCAGGAGCTCGCCGACTACGAGCGTGAGCCGGACGCCGTCAAGGCCACTGTCCAGACCATCGAAGACACCATCGCCTTCGCGCCCTCCAATGCCCCGGACACCGAGACGTCGCCCATCCCGAGCACCGAGCCCACGTCGCCATCCAGGCCTGCTCGGTGTCTACTACTCATCTCGCCGGAGGGCGTTGCTGTGGGCATGGCGCTGTACTTCTACAACTACAGCACCTGGAGGTCGCGGCCTGGCGTCTATCTTGAGGACCTGTTCGTGCGACCGACCGAGCGGGCCAAGGGGTACGGCAAGAAGCTGCTGAGCGCGCTGGCCAAGCAGGTCGTTGCCATGGACGGCGGTCGCCTCGAGTGGGTGGTGCTTAAATGGAACGAGCCCAGCATCAAGTTCTACGACAGCATTGGAGCCCAAGCTATGAACGACTGGGTGGGCATGCGAGTCGACGGCGACGCTTTGGCTAAGTTGGCCGAGCTGACGGACTGAACGAGACGTATAGCGTACGGTAGAAGAATAGACCGGCTGGTTAAACGGCGTTCAGGAGCTGTTGCTGGGAGGATCTGGTAGCTTTACGCCCTTGTCGTCGACGCCCTCAAAGACGTTGAGCTGCGACGCACGAGCTGGCCTTAGACCAGAGTTCGGAGTACCCCAAGTAAAAGAATGCTTCAGCGATCGCGGATCTTGCTCCATCACCGGCGTGACCTGCCACAGCCTCGTGTACGCCCGCCTGTACCACCTTGGCGTGATTTCGCGCTGTACCATCTGTCCTTGGTATGGGCCTGTATCTTTCTGCCCCGTCCGTCGCACCCGTTTGGCTGTCTTCTCCCGTTCGACATGTTTAACGCAGTGGTCGGCGTGGCTCTCCCAATCCCAATCCAAGGCGGGGGGCGGTTCTTTACGTAGAGGCATCGCAGGCTTCCGACGCTCGGGAACCGTCCACTCCTCGTCCACTTCCTGGGCACCGGCGCTCAATCGTCCAAGCAGCTCCCACTCGTCTTTTTTAAGAGGGACTTGCATCTTAGCAGCCGCCCTTCGCCACCAGTGGGCCTTTTTGGTGATGACAAGACTTTCGCAAGGGGGCTTGCCCCAAATATTGGTTTCGGGGACGTATTGTGTTTCTTTGAGGTTCTTGACTGCGCTGGTGAGCTGAATGAGAGGGAACTCCTTGCTCATCTTTTTCTGAGATTCAAGTAATTCGATGAGCTTTGGTTGATCCCAGTTCAAGTGGAAGGCATTTTTGCTAAGACTCGCAAAGCTGGGCGTCTCGCTTTGGTCTTTTATAGTATCCGCAGCTTTAGACTTGGCCTTGGCCTTGGAGTCGTTGGCCCCAAGAAGAGCCTCCAAAGCTTCGGAATCATTCGGGCCACCACCATTCTGGAGAACAAAACCTTGCATCAGCCTCCGTCGACGAATCCCACTTCTGGCAAAGCCCATGCGCATGAACTTCTGCATTGATTCTCTGTGACCGTCGTTGGCAGATCGAAGGGTATTGAGGAGTTGGTATGCTCGGGCGCGATGCTTATTTTGCCGGTCATCATTCTTGCTGTGGCGGTGATATCGATCGCGGAGGATGGAGATTATAGGGGACCGCCATGCTGGAGGGAGATAGGAGCATTCGCGGAGGAGATGGCGGTAGACGTGGAGCGGCGCGAGGAAACCGGGGATGGGGGTGTTTGGTCGAGGCATTGTGGTTGGTTGAGAAAAGACGAATTAGCAAGGCGGGGACGAAGAGGCTAACGGCCTCGAGAAGATGGAGAGGCCAGATAGCGGCAACGGGCCAATTGGCAAAGGAGACAGATGCTCCGTTCTTAGTTGGAGATTGATGATGCTGAAATTGGAGACAGCTCTGGTGAATTTTGGTGTTGAGCTTGGCTTGGCCACCAACTCGGCGAAACCTCGGTTACTCTGCACAATTCGATATTTGAATAGTTATGCGCGCGCCGTCTACCCTTGCATAAATCTGGATACGTTACACGATTGACTTTGGATGTTTGTTATCATGCAGAGTCGAGGCCATCTGCAAGTCGCCGAAGTATCAATCAATTGAGTTATTTCTTTCAAGTGGTTATGGAAGCGAGAACCCTCAACACAGTGAGCGTTGATGTTGATGCAGGGAAGCGTGCACAATTACTGGATGTCAGTTGATGTCAGTTGATGTCAGTTGATGTGAGTCCATGTGGCTCCACTAGAGCCTCTGGTCGAGCGAACCCGGCCAGCAACAGAGGTTGCATTAGCGGTCTCGAAAACGCGCGCATGCCCTGGAAACCAGTGGCCATGGGCGTTGTGGACTGGAACAAGGAGAAAGATGGTGCCATAACGGGATGGATAACTAGTGAATTATTCGTGATAGCAGCGTGGATTCACTCAACCGCCGCCCCTCGTCCGGACCGGAACCGACTTGGCCGAGGCCGAAATAGTGGGTACACAGCCCGCAGCGCGGGGTTGCGTCACGCGGATTTACGCGCGCGACACGGTCCGAGGGCACACGAAATCACGAAACCGACACGTCTCGATTAATTGACCGCATTCCACTTTAACGTGCGCGTGCGGACGTGGCGACCGTGAGCCTGGGCGTGAGCGTGAGCGACTTGCTGCAAACCGGAGCCTAGGTACATTGCCAGTGAACCGGTGACGTGCAGCGCCGAGGCGATGGGCAATAAATGACCTGCAGAGGCGCTCTCCTTCGCCTTGGCTTCACCTGCAATTGTCTCCCCTAGCCAACTTGCTTGAAGTCCTGTAATTGCTGTTCTTTACACCTTATCCAGAACAAGACCGTTTATACTCACTCGCAGTCTCAGTGAACCAGGGCGCTAATAATTCATTGACTCACAGCGTCCCTCTCCCTGGCGCTTCCAGGGCAGCCGTAGCGCAGGGCCACAGGGCAAACAGCTCCCCCGCCCACTGTCTGAGGTACCCGCGCTGTACCTGAGACCCTCTGTATAGCAGGTACCTCCACCCGGAGCGGTTCCCTTCTCAGTGGCCCGCCTGCAGCAGCCACCGCCATCCCGGGAGCCGCTGGAGCTCATTTCGCCTCGACGCCATACTCGATCCATCCCAACTCTCGCTTTCACCACCGGGTTTTTCTGGCGCACCGCACAAATCCATCCCTGTCCCAACCCTCAATCCCGCAACCGGCGAACTCGGCGCATGGGCGATCTCCGACTTCCTCTTGCCCCTTGAATGCGGCGCACTTCTTTTCAACTCTCCAGCTGTCTCGCCGTTCCTTCTTTCCACAAGTACCTCTCCTGAGCGTCGAGTCTTCCTGTCGAGACTCCGGCATCTGTCATTGGACGAACGCCCTTGATGCATATCGCGCCCTCGACCCGAATACCTGCAACTTGACGGCATCCGACCTCGACTTCAGACTCGCCTTGAGACTCGAATCCAACTATCGCCGAATCTTGAAAGCGATAAAACTGCAATAACGATATCCACCTTCCCTGCACCGACTGCCGTTCCCTCTTTCACAAGATGCCCTCGGCATCGCAATCTTCTCAACAATCCTTCACCATGAGCCAACAATCACAGCCCGGCTTGTCTACCTCCTTTCATCGCGGTTACAATGGCGGCCCCGAGGGTCCCCAAATCTACTCGGTATGGCTTCTCCTTCCACCCCCAGAGACTCAACCCGCTAACCCTGTCGCTCCGAGAACAGGCATCCTACTCCGGCGTTGACGTGTACGAAATGGAAGTCAACAACGTCGCCGTTATGCGCCGTCGAAACGACTCGTGGCTCAATGCTACTCAGATCCTCAAGGTCGCCGGTGTCGACAAGGGCAAGCGCACCAAGATTCTCGAAAAGGAGATCCAAACGGGCGAGCACGAAAAGGTCCAGGGCGGCTACGGCAAATATCAGGGCACCTGGATCAAGTTCGATCGCGGAGTCCAGGTGTGCCGCCAGTATGGCGTCGAGGAGCTGCTGAGACCTCTCCTGACCTACGACATGGGTCAGGACGGAGGTGTGGCTGGCCGCGGTGACTTCAACACCCCCACCAAGGAACAGGCCATGGCCGCCCAGCGGAAGCGCATGTACAACTCGAGTACGGACGGCAAGCCGAACGGCCTCTCCGGCACCTTCTTCAAGAACATATCCAGCACCGCTTCCCATGCCGTTGCCGCCATCAGCAAAGCCCGCTTCGATTCCCCCGGCCCCAGGAGTCGTAATGGACAGACCCGGGCCCCCAGCTTCAGCCGCCAGGCCTCGATGCAAAACAGCCAAAATACCCAAAATGGCGACGACTTCCCCGGCAACTCCCAGCAGAGCTTCGCCTCCGACTACGGCCAGCAGGTGGACTCGGCGTATTCGACACAACAGCAAAGCAATCCTCCCCCGATGCCCGAGAACGAACCCCCCAGGAAACGTCAGCGCATTACTATGACTCCGGCTGACAGTTTCGGTGGATACGGCCAGAACATGGATATGTATGCCACCGCGTTCCCTGGGTCGCCCACCGAACCCAACGAGTCCTTCATCTACACGCAAAACTCCCTCCAAGACCGATCCCCGGTTGAGGATGGCAATGGCCCCTTACCACCTCTTCCCTACGAGATGTCTCCCGACGTCGAATTGAAGCGCAGCATGCTCATGGGTCTATTCATGGACGCGACAACCACCGACGCCTCTAAGCATGACATGCTCCGAACCTTTACTCCCCTCGAGCTTGACATGCCCATCGACCTACAAAGCCATACCGCTCTCCATTGGGCCGCCACCCTCGCTCGTATGCCTCTCCTTCGCGCTCTCATTGCTGCCGGTGCCTCGCCTTACCGTGTGAATGCATCTGGAGAGACGGCACTAATGCGCGCATGTTTGGTGACCAACTCCATGGACCACGGCTCATTCCCTGATCTACTAGAAGTCCTCGGTGGTACCGTCGAGGCTCGTGATCAGAAGGGACGGACAGTACTTCACCATATTGCCGTCACCAGCGCTGTCAAGGGTCGTAACGCTGCCAGTCGTTACTATCTCGAAAGTCTGCTTGAATGGGTTGTCCGACAAGGTAGCGTCCCCAACAGCCAAAACACCCAAGTCAACGGCAATGCCCCTTGCAACTCGCAGTCGATGATCCCTAAGATGGGCATCGCGCGCTTCATGTGCGAGATTGTCAATGCCCAGGACAGCTCAGGCGATACTGCCCTCAACATCGCTGCTCGCATAGGCAACAGGAGCATCATCTCACAGCTGCTCGAAGTCGGCGCTGACCCCAACATCGCTAACCGCGTGGGCTTGAGGCCTTTGGACTTTGGCATCGGCGGCGACAATACGGAAGACAAGACAAACGGAGAGACGACGGCGGAGAAGAACGGCGTTGTTGGCTCTAGTCAACGTAGCCGAGAAAGCAGCGACGAAATCATTGCTTGTAAGTTGCGCGCCTCGAACCCCTGGCCTCAGACCCCCCAACTAACATGAATTAGCCATCACTCACCTCCTCAGCGAAACTGGCTCTACGTTCCAACAAGAGATGAAGTCCAAGCAGGTCTCTCTCGACACCCTCCACAACACCCTCCGCACAACTTCAACCCAGCTGGGCGACTCCCGCCGCAGTCTCGAGCACCTCTCCGCCACCCTCAAGAAACAGCAGCTCGCCCGACAAAAGGTCGCCAACCTCTCGCACGCCCGTGAGGACGAACAGGTCCGCCTCATGCAGGAGCAGTCGCGCACATCCCAGCCCAACCCTTCATCCTCCTGGGAAACCGAGTTATCTGCCATGCTCGAGGCCGCAGAGGACTCGCCAGCCGGCGGCGAGGGCCTTCTCCCCTCAGCTGCCGTCCTCAAGGCTAGGATCCGCGCGCTCGAAGGCCGCCGCGAGATGACGCGCAAGATGGTCCACGCCCTCAAGGGCCGCAGCCGCGACGTCGAGGTCAAGTACCGCCGCGTCGTCGCCCTGTGCACAGGCGTCCAGGAGGCCGAGGTTGACGCCGTCGTCGACGGCCTCCTGAAAGCCGTCGAGAGCGAACACGACGAGCTCGAGATCAGCCGCGTGAGACGCTTCCTCGGCGGCGTCGAGGGCGTGGTGCACTAGTGATGCAGCGCAACCCCCTTCTTCCCCGCCACGAACACTCTTCTCCTGAGTCTCCGCGCTGCAGGCTCTTTCTTTCTCCCTATATAATGACTCTTTTGCATCCTACCCTTGGGATGTCCTTTTTTTCTCTTGGGTCCGTCGTGTATGAATTTTGGTGTTCTTTTGATACCCTCCCGAGCAGAAGCCGCTCGGGTTGGAAACTGGATTGGCGTTTTGCGGTGTCCTCTGCGTTGTTTATACGAGGATGTCATTCAACATCGGCGCTGGTATCATAACCTCCCGTGTGTGAAGATCTTGGCTGTTACTTTTTTTTATAGTGTCGGGTGGTTTGGGCAACTCAGTACCTGGGGGATATTACATGGTGTATAAAGACTCATGGTGGGTGGTTTGGCTCTTTGATAGTAGATGGGTGTCTTGACGTGACGCGGAAAGAATACAGTTTCTATCATTTTGATGCCTTCAACTTGCTGCTTCTACTTCAGGCCTGGTCCTGAGACCCAGCATCAACCTATGTATTTACATGGCTGTCGTTGATTCTTCACCTCCTTGACAGAACAAGAGTGTAACAAAAACGCCATTCAGAAGATGGCGCAAAATCCCAGATAAAACATAAACGCCCTAAACACCATACAATGCCGTAATATAATATCATGTACCCCAAGTTTCACTCGCCCGCTCCTCGAATCATATGTCTTCTTCCACATGCAGTCTTAAGCAATACCGTTTCTGTACACAGCCTCCCAGCGCTCCTCGATACCGCCAACCTTGTCCTTGAGCGCTCGAATCTCCACGTCGAGCTCTTCGAGGTTGCGAGAGAGGGCGCTGACCTCCTCGAAGCGGCGGGCGGTCTGGGCCAACTTGACCATGTCGTGGACCATGAAGCGCTGCTCCTCGAGGATGACGAGGCGCTCGCGCAGGTCCTTCTCCTCTGTCTCAAGCTGGCTAACGACGGTGCTGCCCTCGCTGGGGGCCTGGGAGGCGGTCTCGGAGGCGAGCTCGGAGTGGCGCAGGCTGGAGGCGGAGTGGGTATTGGAGGCGAGGATGCGCGAGGCGGACGGGGTGGACGGCGTAGAGGAGGAGGAGCGGAGGAATTGCGGGAGGCTCTTGAGCGGGAGCATATTTGTGTGAAGGAAGGCGCTGGCGTGGGAGTAGATGGCCATCTGGAGGCGGGTCTGGGTGGCGTTGTCGGCGCGGAGGTCGCGGATGCGGTTGGCGGCGGCGCCGTACTTGGCGAAGCTGTCGAGGAGCCTCTTGCGGATCTTGGCGGCCTCCTGGATCTGGGCGTGCGAAGGGGGCGGTCCGTCGAGGTCGACCTCGCCGTCGCCGCCGCGCTTCTCGGGCCGCAGGGCGAGGAGGGAGCGGTGGAAGGACGGGAGCAGCTGGCGGATGCCGCGCTCGAACTGGCGCAGCGTCTCGTAGGCACGCTGGTCGGCGGGCTTGTGGTGGAGCGAGGCGGTGAAGTCCTTCGCGGAGAAGATGGTGTGTTTGCAGTCCCTGCACATCCTGATGTCGATGCTGAGCTGGCCGGAGGCGGGAGGTTTCTCGGTTGCGGGATTCGACGCTGGATTGTGTTAGTGAGCGAAGGTGTAAGTAAGGGAACAATGGCAGACTCACCACCATCATCAATGTTCAGACCGACTTCGGAGGAACACGCCGTCTGGGGGTCTGCGCAAACCACGCGGCCGCAGATCCGGCAGTGGTGTCTCCTAAACGTCCAAGAGCCGAACTCCTGGTGGCAGAATGGGCACTTGGATACGGTCGAGTCCTCTTCCCAGGTGACAACGGACTGCTCGATCAGTTTCCTGGGATTCTTCTGCGTCGACAGGGAGGTGACGGGGGCGAGTAAGGAGCCGGTAGACGAGGTAAGCTTCTCCGGGGGGTTCGCCAACAGCCTCGTCAGCTTCGTCAACCGCTTCTCCAGCCTCGAGATCTCCAGGTTCTGGCGCTCGACCTTTTTCCTCCTCGTCTGGGCGAACATGCCCATGTGGTCGATGAGCACGCCGTTGTGGTCGTTGTAGCCGTCCCTCGACTTGTAGCACGTCTCGCACACGCGCGCCCAGTAGCCCCTCACGGGCTCATGGTTTGCGCTGCGGCTCAGCTTCATCTGGTACATAGTGTGCTCCTCGCAGAATAAACGGCCGCACTTCCGGCAGTTGATGCTGCCGTTCAGCGGGCCGAGGCTGCGGCCGCAGGTTGGGTCGGTGCAGAGGTCGTAGTTGGTGGATCGCTGCCAGTGGTGGCGGGTGATGAGCTCGTCCGGGTCGACGGGGCCTTCGAGGGGCAGTTTTCCGGCGGCGACGGAGGGCGGCGGCAGCACGGGGTTGGATTCGTTGGATTCGAAAGACTCGAGGCCGCGGAGTTTCTGGTTGATGAGCGAGAGGGGCTGGAAGCGCTTGGCCTTGAGGACCTGCTTGTCGAACCATGTCTTGACCTCGTCCTGTTCCTCGACGGCGAGCTCCTGGTGGTTGTCGTCGATGTGTCGGTTGAGCTGGAGGAGGGTCATCTACGGCGATGTGGTTAGAATACTGCGTGTCAATGGATCAGCCGCGGGACAGTCGAGACTCACCATCTCCTCGTTGCAGATGGGACAGACTAGGCCGGCCGAGTCGACGGGCCCACCCTTGCCCGTGACGCCGACGGTGATGCTGACGCCGAGATCCTGTCCCCGCTGCGGCAAGCCGACGGCGGCGCTGACGGGCGACGACGAGGCCATGGACGCGGTGCTCTCGGACGGCGCGAGCGGGCTTCCGACCCGGGGCGCACCCGGAGGCGTCGGGGGAGCGAGGCCCTTGCCGGAGCCCAGGATGCGCCCGCCGCCGAGTCTGCGGCTGGACGACATGGCTTTTTAGGAGTTGTCTGGCTTTTGGCGTGGAGTGTGCGTGGGAAAAAGGTGAGGGCTGAGCACGACCAGCGGTTGGTCGAACTCGGCCTCGAGCTGCAAAACCGCCCGGGTGCTTGGCTTGGACAGACAGAAGACGGACGGACAAGGGTTGGAGGTTGGAGAGGAAGGAATGGGAACGTGACAGCCGGGACGAGGATGGCCCAGTGCAGTGGACAGTGGACGACGCCCGGCGATACAATGATACCTACGTAACCGCCGCGGCTGCTGTGGGGTCGCAAGTCATCGCATATCGCCCATGTCCGTCCCTAGTTCCCAGTTCCAGGGGCCCGGCTTATCGCTTCCCGTCCCCTAACCCAAAGCTGTCTTATCGCCGCGCAGCCGACCGACATGGAATAATGCTGGCTCTGGGTTCGGCTTCCCCTTGAACATTTCTTTCCCTTTTCCCTTCCATTCCTTTCAACACTCGCAACGCCCAAAGGACAGACAAAGCCACGACGCAAACATGGCCAAGTCGTTCCCGCCTGTGCAGCCCGGAGGCAGCCTGATCCTGGCATGGCAGATCAAGGGCAAGAAGGTGCTCGTTGTGGGCGGTGGTGAGGTACGTCATGAGACATTGCACCGACATCGCATACACATGCAGATGGATGCAGATGGAGATGCCCTCTTCTTCTTCTTCTTCTTCTTCTTCTTCACCTCTTAGCCCCCTGCTAACTCAGCTTTCCCAGGTCTCCGCTGGCCGCATCCTCAACTGCCTCAACGCCGACGCCCGCATCACCGTCGTGTGCCCCAAAGCCGGCCTCAACGACGAGGTGGCCTTCCGCGTGGCCGAGAACCAGGTCGAGCACGTCGACCGCGTCTTCGAGCCGTCGGACCTGGACGGCGCCGACATGGTGCTCGTGGCCATCGACGACCCGGCCGCCTCGTCCGTCGTGTGGCGCCTGTGCAAGGACCGCCGCATCCCCGCCAACATCGCCGACGTGCCCCCCGAGTGCGACTTCTACTTCGGCAGCATCCACCGCGACGGCCCGCTGCAGATCATGGTCAGTACCAACGGCAAGGGGCCCAGGCTAGCCGCCGCCATCCGCCAGTTCATCGCCAAGCAGCTGCCCAAGAACGCCGGGAACGCCATCGAGACCATTGGACAGCTGCGCGTCAAGCTGAGGAAGGCTGCTCCGAGGACCGAGGACGGACCCAAGCGGATGCTCTGGTGAGTAACTAGCACATATTCATTTCTGGACCACCCAATGCTGACTACTCTTCTCTTCTAGGATGTCCAAAGTCAGCGATACCTACTCCTGGGAGGAAATGTGCGGCCTCACCGACGAGGACATGGACAACCTCCTCCTCTTCTACCCCCCGAGCAAAGTCCCCTCCATGGACGTCCTGATGGCCCTCCGCGGCGGCACCGACGTCAAGAAGCTCGACGTCTTTGACGGCTCGTTCGGTTTCAGCGTGGGTGCATGAAAAAAGAATGAAAAAAGAATGAAAAAAGGAGCGACAAGCAGCGACAAGCAGCGAAGGCGCCGAAGGGGCATTGTACAAATGAGGCATGATTTGGGGAATATCGGAGCATATTAGCGCTTGGGGAAAATATTGCGTCTACTTAACAGACCGACGGGGACATGTATCTGTTATATCCTGCCGTATCTTATGCGAGTCTTCCGACGAGGTTGGAGATTGTTGGATACATAAAGGGAAGGGGAAAGGCGTCATCGCAGATTGCAACCACTTGTACACATCCATTGTTTGGGCAGGGTCATCAGGGTACCTAGTTTGAAAAGCGACATATCTCTTTTTGGAATTCGAGTATTAATATTCTGGGTTACCATTCTGTCAAGGGTAGCACATGTCACATCACGCAAGATCACATGGGCAGACGTCAGCACGCCTATGTCTCCGCTCGGTCCAGTCAGAAGAGTCTTCTTGCTTCAAGTGTTCCAGCGTAATCTTTATCATTAAAAATATCTTTTGCTGGCTCGCAGCCCTTCATGATGCTCCTATCCCAGGCAGATCCACTGCCATTCTATGTGGGTGGCTAGTTTATTCCTCTGATGCTGGTTCCTTATTGTTCTTTGTTTATTTCTGGATGATCTGGTGAGTGGCGGTCTTCTCCTTCTCGTCACTAAAGACGTTGATGTCCCACTTGGGGTTGTCTGCAATGATGTTAGTTAACAATCCCGCAGATGTACCCGACTATAACTTACAAGCCAGGGGGATGTTGAAGCGCTGGGGCGTCTCGCCGAGCTTGTCGAGGGCCTTGACGGCGTCGTCGTCGAGCTCGACCTCCTGGAAGTTCTCGCGGATGCGCGACGGGGTGACGGACTTGGGGATGACGCTGTGGCCGCCGATCTGCGACCAGGCGAGGATGACCTGGGCGGGGGTGACGGTCTTGCCCTGGGCGGACGAGAGGCGCTCGGCGACGGCCTTGACCTCGGGGACGGCGACCAGCAGCGGCAGGCCCAGCGAGTTGTTGCCGAAAGCCGAGTAGGCGGTGATGATGATGTTCTTCTTGGCCGCGTACTCGACGAGTGGGAGGTTGGGCAGGCGCGGGTGGCGCTCGACTTGGTTGACGGCGGGGACGACGCCGGTCTCGGCGATGATGGTCTCGAGCTGCGAGGTGTGAGTTTCTCTGGTGGTGGTCGATGAGGACGACGCGGGGGGAGACTTACGTGCTCGATGGAGAAGTTGGACACGCCGATGGATCGGGCCTTGGTCTTGGGTAGCTTGGTCACGGCTGGAGAAGGTATCAGAACAGGACGCGAGGTTTCTGGTGAGTGCGGAACATACCCTTCCACGTATCGGTGATGGAGACGTTGCGGTTCAGCTCCACCTCGGTGCTATCGGGGGAAGCCTTGGGGAACAACTCATTGCCAGGCTTAAACGCAACGGGCCAGTGGATGAGGTACAGATCGAGGTAGTCCAGGCCGAGCTCCTCGAGGGTATCGTCCAGGGCGGCCTCGACCTTCTCGGGCTCGTGGCTGTTGTTCCACAGCTTGGACGTGATGAAGATGTCCTCGCGCTTCAGGCCGGGCACCTCGGCCAGGGCCTTCTTGAGGCCCTCGCCGACCTCGCGCTGGTTCTGGTAGATCTTGGCCAGGTCCAGGTGGCGGTAGCCGGCCTTGAGGGCCTCGAACACGCCGGTGCCGACCTCGCCGGGCGCCGACTGCCACGTGCCGTAGCCCAGGAGCGGGATGGTGTGGCCGGAGTTGAGCTTGGCGGTTCGACCGAGAGACATGATGGCGGTTGGTTTGGGGGGATTTGGTTGGGTTGGAAGTGAGGTGTTGGAAGGAGAATGAGGAGGGGAGTTTGAGTTCAAGGAAACAGCTCAGAAGAGGGACAGCAGAGGGACAAGCCGGCTCTTATACCTCCACCTCCACCTTCACGTCACTTCACTGACAATTACGACAACGAACAAACTTCCCTTCGTCAACACCAACACCGTCACCAAGCAACCTCCTTTGCTGTCCCACATCTGTTCCACACCCCTCCCCCACCAAAGGAGGGGTAAAACCGAGATAAGTGCGCACGAATCGGCAAGGATTCCATTGCTTCGCTCGCCTTCGAAAAGAACAGGCCCCGAAAACTCCACTTTCTCCCCGCCGCCGCCGGCTTGTTTGCGAGGCGAGGGATGGTTGAAGACGACTTCGGAAATGAGATCATTGCTCCGTCGGATGAGCTATATAAAAAAAAAAGGAGGCGCCGTTAGCGCAAACGTTTTGCTTTTCGTGGAGGCGTGTCTGGCGCAATCGATTGTGTCGTGGGCTAGAGTCAAATTGTCTCTTTTGCCCGGCGGAAGATGTTATCCCTCGTTGGCCTCATGTCGTGAACCACTTGTTCTATCACGTACTTTGCACTTCTCTATGCGGGTTACATTGGGCTCCTAAACACCCAACCCCCATCTTCTCGCCTCCGCTCTTATAGGTTCAACTCGACTCGACACAGCACTGTGCCTCCTCCAACCCCCGAGATCGTCACCCTGTTGGCCACTGTCCCACATGGCCAGTGATGACAAATACTGTCAGCTCGTTCATTGCCATTTACATGGCACTCGTTCACTGATTCGTGCACCACTTCCACGCCGAATGACTCAAGGACGACCATTGCTGAACAAGCAATGAATGTGGTCTAGCTTCTTTCCAATCTCGAGCTGAATAGACCACCAGTCAACATCCATCTGAATGTGCTGTCGAGTAGATACAAACAACCTCTCAAGCATTTGCTACCGGGCAAATAAAAGAACGCAACTAACAGATCGATTGACGTTGAACAACCGGCGCACCAACTAAGCTCCAATCCAAGCAGACGTGATAACCTGTATCCAAAGACCAGCTCAAGTAGGCGAACCCAAAATCCCAAACACCACACTCTACAAGAAACCCTTCCCCCCCCCCAAACTCCATTATCACTTCTTCCGGTACCACTTCTGAATAAACGCCCACGTCATGCCCCTCTCCGACAGCCTGAACCCCCAGTCTCGGACCTTGCCCTGCGCCGCCGCCTTGTTCTCGCCCTCGTGGTTCTTAGCCACCTGTATGTTGTGGCCCTTGGGCAGGTCCTCCCTCTTCCAGCGGCACGCCGGCGTCCACATGAACACGCCGTGGCTCCCGCCGCGCCCCTCGTCCCGGTAGCCCATGTAGTGCAGCGCCCGCGCCAGCTCCCCGTACGTCGTCTTGGACGTCGTCTTGCCGTGCAGGCTCAGTAGCGTCTCCCAGACGCGCTTGTTCAGCGGCGCCTTGGGTTCGCCGTCGGGCGCGAGGTTCGGTCCCAGAGAGAGCGCGTCAAGCGGAAGCTCGCGACCCGGAGGCGCCTCGGGGAGCGGGAGCTGGCCGGCAAGCTGTGGCACTGGCTGAGGTTCCGGCTCAGGGGCCTGGGGTTCGTCGACCTCGATATTAGGCTCGTTGACTTGGGTTTCTTCGACTTGGGGCTCCTCGACTTGAGGCTCTTCAACCTGGCGCTCCTCAACTCGTGGTTCATCCTCCATGGGTTCGTCCTCGTCATCATCATCCTCCTCCCCCATCTCGACATCTTCTCCCGTCTCAGGTGCCGCCCCCGCCGTGCCTCCAGCCCGTTCACTCCGTCTCTTCTTGCGCCGCCGCTGCGCCAACCGTCGCCAACGTTGAAGCTCCTGCTCTTGCCGCCTCTTTTGCATCCTCTCTCGCGCCTCATGCTCCACTATTTGTCCCTCAAACCCCTTCTTTGCCTCCGTCACCTGCTCGTGCAACCTCTTATACAGCTTCGCTCTCTCCGTCTTGATACGCTTGGACTCGCGAATCCAGTGTTCCGTAGGCCATCGATGTGGAATCTTATCTCTGGCGTCGAGATCGATGGGAACTTCTTTCGGGTGGAAGGGGTACTCGTCCCTTGTGACCCCCATCGTCTCCTCCAGGCGTTCCAACGCTTCGTTCGACGCCTTGTAAGTGCCATTGTCGTTGGTCGGCACAATCATCTTCTTCAGCAGTGATGCCCCGAGGCGCTTCAAGTCGCCTCGAGCCTTTCCGTAGTTGATGGTACGGACTTTGTCGAATCCTTGCAACTCCTCGAGGAAGGTAAAGATGCGCTCGATCCGCTTGTCCGGCACGCCGTTAATCTCGTATGGAAAGTCATCAAATGCTAGGAAGTCGATGGAGTCCTCGACGCAAGCAACCGATAACCTTTGTTGAAACTCTTCCTCGGAAGTTTCTTCGATGTGCCTTGCAATAGATGAGAAATCTTCCAAATGTTGCGCAATCTCAGCCAAGACATCCAGGTCATCAATGGTATCTGCCACGAGCTGCGTGAAAATCTCGCTCGTTTCCTCATCCTCGCAATCATCAATCCACCGCTGCAATCTTGCCGTGACTTTTCGCACCCCAGCGTACATCGCCGTCGGCCTGCTCGCGAGAAAATTGTTGATCATTCCACCGACTATGATCAACGTCGTGTCGTCTTCGACATTGAGGGTGCGTTTCGAGGATCTGGCCGTATAATAACGATCCTTATAGATGCCTTTCTGGAATTTGCACTTGGCATTAGTCGCCGGATTATCGTCCCAAGGCTCCGAGTCGTCCATGTAGAAGAAGTTTTCGCGCATGGGTTCGGAAGACGCATGTATCAGCTTAGTCGCGAACTCCTTCAGGAACAGAACAGCACAGAATCGAACCACATAGACAACGTCGTGGTACCGTTTGTAAAGCATCCTGTTCTTCTTGAGTTGAGGGGCAACGTTGATTGGCAATCTTTTGTCGTGGCCATTATTTTCATCGTTGCGGAAGTCGTCAAGCTCGTCACAGAATGCCGTCAGGCGTTTCTCGACCAGGGGCCAAATGAAGAATCCAAACACAGCCCTCCTAAGCACGCTCCTCAGGCAGTCATAGTACAGGTGCTTGCGGTTATTCTTCGCCTCGTAGTGCTCGATAAGTGCTCCCCGTTTAGCGGCGTAATTCTGGGGGAGGTTTTGCCAGTGGTGTTCTTTCTGGTCGAAAATCACTGCGGCGAAATAATTAGGGTCTTCAAATAGTCTGGTCAAATGCTCCTCGGCCAATTCCTTCTTGGCTTGAAGGGTTCCCAAGTACTGCGAGTCGTTGACACTTTGGACGACGGGCTCGTATTGGCGCAGCGAGGGAAGATCCCTCCACGCCGTCTCCCCCTCTGCCCTGAGCTCCTCGATCGTGTCGCCGGCTGCATCTTGGATTCTCACAAAGTCTTCGGGTGGTAGCACGGGGTCGATAAGCCCATTGATCCGTGGGCCGTGTGTGGCCAATCCATACCCCATGGACAACCCGAAGAGACGAATGCAGAGTATACACAAGAACGTGTATATGAAGCTCTGGGCGTCCACAACCAGCCAGGCCTCCATGGTACCGAACGTGTGTCCTGACATGTGCAGGGCCCTGTACCTCTCACGATCTTCCTCCGCGATGCCGAAACAGTCGAACGTCTCGTCCATATGAAAGATTTCACTGCCGTGAGCTCGCACGATCTTAATATTCATGTCCGCGAAGTTTCTAACCATTACGTTGTCGAAGACGACCACGTGCATAGCAGAAAAGGCGCCGGCGAGCATCTTGGAACTCCTCCCCAGGTACATGAGGTCGCTGTCCATCCGTGCGAATTTAGCAGGCTCCGTCCTCGCGCGGTAATGAATGAATTTGAGGAGATTCGCTGGGTTTCTAAGGTCTTCCAGGTTGATATGCGGCACGAGGTAACTCGCTCTGGCACCTCGGTAGTGCTGCTGGACGGCTTTGTTATAGGATACACTCAAGCCAGTGTCCAACGGGGGGGCAAAGAGATACGGCCATTTCAGCTTCGGCTCTCCAGGTCTCTGCAACGTCCGCGGGTTGAGTTGATGATCGCGATAATTCGCTCCATTTCGGTAGGTTGCACAATAGCCATGGTCCTTGTCCTTGATGTTATCGAGAAAGTCGAGACTGAAAGCTTCGAGATCGCTCGAATGCGATGTGTTCATCCCCTTTTCCCCATCCAGTTCCGACCCCGGCAAGATGCCATCTGGTGTTATCTTCAACCTCTTGTTGTAGTCCTTCATTGCCTCCTTCCAGGCTGTCTCCAGAACGGAGTCAAGATCCACACCTGGTAACTCGCCATTGCTAATCTTGAAGATTGTGTCCTGGATTTCCAGCTCTTTACGAAGCACTACATAGGAGGCTGATCTATACCGTTCGGAAGTCTGTTTCCCCTGCTGTTCCATATGTTTCGCGAAGGTCCTCAAATCCAGGGATGGGTCCATGGGAGGCCACGGTGCATCACGGCCATAGGAAAACGTCCAGCACATGATTCGATTGCGGTGCATCGTCTTTTCACCTTCTGCCTTTTTTGCGTCCTTGATCTCCTTTTGGAGACCTTTTCTCCATTCTTTAGGTAGTTTCCAGTGGCCGACGTCCGCGAAAAGACGGTTCTTGCCCAGGTGCAGGGGATTTGTTCGGTCGAGGTCATGCGGACCGTCGAAGATTGGTCTGGGATCAGTGGTTTCCCAACCATTTGCGGGAGCGCTCTGCGACATTTTGGCAGAGTTGAACCAAGTCAATTCGAAATGTGAGGGTCTCGTCAAATTGTTCAGTGGGTGGATTCGCGCTCGTGCCTGTGACCAATGTCCATTTCCCCGAGGATGATGCTTGAAAACGAAAGGCGGCGCGCAAAAGCAGCCCCAGTCTGTATATCAACGAACACTCAACAAAGGACTGCGTGCCCAGAAGTACCATAGGAACGTTCCTAGTGGCGGAATGACGACAGCGGAGATGGAGACTTTACTTCCCTGCCCGGGAAGCTAACGAGAGTAGCTTCTCGGGTCATGGCTCGATTCACGGGCTCCTCTTCGGGAACAAAGACGACTGGCACCGGGGTAGACGTGACGACCCGTTGAAGCTTCCATTCTTTTTCCTTTATTACCAGCTTGGGTAAGAGAGAGGTGTGCCGAGCCTTTGTTGACGTCGAGCTAGGAAGCGATAAGCTCGGGATCAATAGGACCACAGTGAGGCTGAACGCCGTTGGCATCTTTGACAAAGAAGTCCATAGTAGACGATGCCGAATCCGTGACCGAAGTGGCCCAGAGCCAGTTCACATGGACATCCCTTCTAGAAAAGGCGCAAACGTCGAAAGAAAGGTGCCAGGTCAGAAGCAGGCTTGTGGCTGCAAGTTGGATTTGGTGATATACGGCCTCGAAAGGCATTGTGTGACGGCCAACGGCGAGTGACCAGGAGAGTTGGTTTATGAGCTTTCACAATGTAGACATGTGTGAGAAGAATTACGGCATGCTGGCATGTTTGGGTCGTTGTAGTTTACCAAGCAAGTAACTTGGAGGATCTTAGTTGTGCTGAGTCATCCGCCCCTCTCGACCGTCCCACCTTGAATGACCCCACGTTCTTTGGCAAGCACCGAGTCTCCTTGCATAGGTACGCAGCTCAACGCGCAACGCCACCTTCAAGTCGTCGCCAGTCCGTTTCTTTGTTGTTTTCACGCGTCAATTCATCTTGGAAACTCGGCTGAACATTGAGACCGAGACAATTGCCCGGTCCCACCGGTTGCGACGCGCCAGAGTACACGACACAGTCCGAAGCTGTCGGACCAACTCCTTGATCGCGACAAACGTCCCGACTCCAGACTTTCGCGACGCTGCAAGCCGAAAGCTGAAGAAAAGAGTTGGCCGGTATTTTCACCACCGGGAGTGCTTCTCCGATAATGGCGCGCCTGAGTGGTGTAGGGCTGGAGCCTTCTCCAGCTTCCAACGACGATAATACCCAAGAGTCCACCCCCTTCTTCAACACCACCTTCTCGACCCACCGTGTGTCGCCTTTACATGTCGGCTCCGAAGGCCTTACCCCAGTGCGACTAGAAACCATCACACGCCGATTACGAGACACCTTGGTTGGTGATGTGGTTCGCGGTATACAAGTTGGGCTTCAGGCCACGGAGACGCCCGTGGGGCAAGTAGGACCATTGAAGGCAGTCCAAGTCCAATGGTTCCAAGCGAGCACAGTCTTGGGTGGCAACGCCGGTGAGCAGAACCAACGAGGCCTCTGGATCAACATACGACACGAAAACGCTGCCTATGCTGGCATTCTGCTCCCCGGCATGTCTGCGTCCAATGGAAGCGGTTCTGAGCCGCAAGACCAAGCACCAAATCTTGGGCAAGGGGGTTTTCTCCATTTGCCGCTTCTTCTACTGCGTATGCCGCTCCCGCTCAAGAACGTGGTCTCTGATTGGCTCTCTTCCACTTTTGATTGTCGCGTGAGTCGGATGACGCTGGGAACAAAGACCATTCTTGGCGTCTGGGAGAGCTGGATCGAGACCATTGGGCTTCAAAACAATGGGCCCGATTTTGTTCTTACTCTGGCATTCAATGTGCCACTTCCGGCCACTAGAGATGCTACAGAGGATGGTTCAAACAACGAAACAATTCGAGACCCGGAAGCGCCTGGCCTCAAGTCGGTCGATATTACGATATCGCCCAACGATCTCCAGCGATTTGCGCGTGCCGGGGAAGGGATTCAGCCCCAGCAACAAAACATGTCAAATCCGTGGGAAAACAATCCCCGTGAACGACGAAGGCTGGCAGGTGGAAATTCGGATGACGGCTGGGCATGGCGCGTGGGCAAGGATGCGAAGGGGCACCCTTTCACCGAAGCCTTGGCTCGATACCTGGATCACCACCTCGCACTGAACCTGTTTCATCCTAGTGTCCGGGTTACTCAGATCTCCTGCGGCGGATTTGTTCTCGGACAGAGCCGCCTTAAGATATTGAGGCTTGGAGAAATGTCCGACGGCCTCACTCGTGCTGCGTGGGCGTTTGTGGAACAGCTCAGCGACAGGATAAAAGGTGACCAGCTTCCCCGTGTGTTCTCGACTGCCTTTGATGGTTGAGAATGGCGCAAAATACGACACGTGGACAAGGCAGGTTCGCTGATCCCGTGTACTCCGTACAACCTACAATGATACCATTATCCGACACCCCGAGCGGGGAACTTCCAGTGGGAACTCCCAGCATGTCGGAAGTAGACAAAGCATCGTCAATGGTTTGAGGCGGCGAGGTTTTCGTACAATAAGAAAACAAGCAAATGGGATGATGAAGCGTGCGCTTCCCGCGCTGACCTGAAGTTTGGAACAAAGATAGCCAGCCTGCCTTACCAAACCCCGCAACAAGGGCTTGAGCTTTGGCCACGGTGATCTTGGCCATAGTGATCTAGGCCTCGGGTCCAACGCGGCAACACGAACAAGCAATGCAAGGGGGACACGGAACCCGGCAGGACGCGCAATCACGACAAAGGAGGATGCTTCCCTTTTTCACAAACCACGCACGACTGGTACGTCCCTTGACTGGGGCGTTTACGAAATCTGCTGCCTTGCGCTCGCATACATGGTTCGAGACTAAGTATCCAGAACGAAGTGGGCTTTGAAGATGATGGTTCTCAGCTTCACAAACCCGACTCCAAACCTCGTTCCTGTTGGCGCAACGGACAGAAGCCATCAGAAACTGGGGTGGGAAAGACTTAGCTTTGGAGGACACTTACTTAGTCTTTATGTGTCGCAGAGAAATCTCGTCTACACCGTCACCTGCCCTTTGTACTGAGTACGAACACATGTCTTCGCTTCCCCCTGGTCCCTGTCACTATCTCGGAGAGACGAAATTCAGACCATGAAATGGCCTCCAACTGTCGTGACGAGAGGAACATGTGCTGCATGCATAGTCCTAGCTACCGGGACAGGAGTCTCGCATGGGAATTTGACAAGGAGCAAGCAAGCCCAGACTCGGAACTCGGACTTCAATGGCAAGGACGCCAAGAAACAGGACAAATTTCCGTGACGTGGACTAATACTCAAGTCAGGGCCTTTCAAAAAGAAACACAAGACAGTGTTCATATGTGTTACTCCCACAAACCTATACCAGAACGATGAATAGACAAGTCATGAGTAACATCCATGAACAGCCACCTGGATGTGCTTCGTACCCACTCGCACCACCCATTGTTCGGGAGAGGGGCTGAGATTGTCCAGTGTGAAAAGCGACGCTCTGAATTTTGCAGTAGTTGCCTCGCCAGAGCCACAGCCTTCTTTGATATACCGCATGCGAGGGAGAGATCTTTAAGCGACGTTCGGGCCGGGGCTGTCAGGTGGCCAGGGCCGTCTCCCGAAATACACAGTCCTTGGCGTCAGCCAAATCAAACCGGACACACCGCCAAGAAGTCCAGAAGAAGCGGCGTCCCCGAACAAAGGAAAGAGCAATGCGCGCTCTGAGGCCAGAAGTCTGGACGGAAATGGGCGTTGAGGCTGAGTGGCCAGGAGGTGCGCCACCTACGCCGGACTGGGTCTCGGATCTTGTTGGGGGCCGCTGCGGATGCGTGTAAGAGGGCACAAGTGCAGTTGGCTGATCTCGGACATATTGGTGGCTGCTGTCAGATGCATGCGAGACGCAGCCTGATTTCGCAGTGTCCGTCGTGCGAGCGGGAGACAAACGAAGGTTCCACTGCTTTTCAGTTTTAGGAGGGACTGGCTGGACTGTTGACTGACATGTCGACCCTGGCGGTACGATCATGGTCCTCCAGAATTGTATCCCGGCGACTGGGGCCCGATTCATACGATAGCACGACGCCAACGGCGTTCGATGCCTGTCTTGTGGAAATTCTCCCAACGGGACCCAAATCAGGCTCCCCAGCTTCCGCATGCCGGCAGCCTTATTGTAAAAAAAAAAAAAAAAATGGCAGCCCGCAGCAGGCTGAGAGGCATCGGCGCTCACTAGCAACTCGACTGCAGCAGAGTGGTAACACATCGCCACCGTGTTGGCAGCTTCCGCCAATTACACCCGTGCCGCGCAGCCTTTTCATGTCCACGCGATGTCCTCAACTGCGTATTGGCAATGTTGCTCCGCAGGTGAGGCATGCAAGTACGGGGGGGGTTGCTATCATCCACGTCCCGGGGCAGCCTCGTCGGCTGTGTTGAAATGAAGAGCCGCAGCCCCATCCGCCTTCGAGGGCTGATGTTCCTCTGCTTCTCTGTGTCTGGTCACAACTTATACTTGTTTCTCATTCTCACAAAGCAGTCTCCTCGACGACTCGTCCACGCATTGCAGCCATGTCCGACTCTGGTGAGGCGATGGCCAAGTACTGGCAGTTCACTTGCCCCGATGAGGGCAACTTCTACATCTGCGAGGGCGACGAGGCCGAGTTCATCGGGTGTTGCAAAAGCGATCCCTGCGGCGACAACAAGGGCGTCTGTCCAGATGGCGAGCTGCGCACAACCAGCTTCGACGGGGACTTGTACGAGGAGTTGCCCTCGCAGACCTGCGATAACGGCGGACTGTGGTACACCTGCAAGTTCAACAACTCGCCGTTCATGGGATGCTGCATTGAGAATCCTTGCGCCGTAGGGTCCTGCGCGCGGGACAAGCTAGCGCCAGCTATTCTAGCGGACGGCGGGAAGAATCGAGAGGATATCCTAGAGCCTACCGGTCTCGCTGCCTCAACGGCAACCTCGGGCTCCAGCAGCACGGCGACGGCATCGGAAGAGGCGTCGGCTTCTGCCGCGGCCGATGACGGTGATTCCGGAGGCCTGGGCACCGGGGCCATCGCCGGCATCGCTGCGGGTGCTGGCGTCCTCGCCTTGGTCGTCTTGGGCTTCTTGATCTGGAAGTTCTGCTGGGTGCCGCGGAAGCGAAAGCAGACCGCACGCTCGCCGCAACAGCCCGAGTACCCCGGCACTCCTGGCACCTTCGTTACCCAGCAGTCGCCCATGAGCCACTACCAGCGTAAGTAAACCCCCATCCAAGGCCGACGTCAATCATCACTGACTGATACAATGCTACATAGCTTCTTTCGCGTCGACGCCAACCGTGGTGCCGCACTACCCCAGCGGCACGTCCATGGACATGTACGGCAAGGTACCGCCGCAGGCGGCAACCTTCGACCGGCCGATCAGCACCTTCTCCGACGTCAGCTCGGTGCCTCCCCGGGGCTACGCGCAGCCGTACTCGCCGCCGCCGATGCATGCGGTGCAGGAGATGGACGGCACGACGAGCGGGCTGCAGGAGCTGGGCACGGGACAGGAGCAACAGATGGCTCATGACCGGGCGGCCAGTCCACGGGACAACGAGCTGGGCATATCTCGATAGAGCGAAGGCTAAGGCTGGGTTGATGCGTGAGGTAGAGATGGTAATGTGGTAATAGCTGCTGGTACTTAGTACTGCCGGCAACAACGTTCGGGGTGTGTTCGATATAAGTCGCGATGGCTACGGAGAATAACCGGATTGTTAAGGGGTTATTAAGTAATAGGGTACTTTGTTATGATGCGGCTCTGACAGCCAACATGTATGATGCGATTCGAGGATGGAGATTCCAGCCAATGCCCGATGCGGGCTTTATGAAGGTCCCGAGGCCACCTCCCAAGCCAGGAAAGCAGAGAAAACAACACGACTCAGCCAAGAGCAAGACAGCCAACAAACCGCACCCCCACCTTATTAGCTCGGGACAACAAAAGAAAAGGCTCATCTGTCCCGTGTCTCAGGCAAAGTGACAGGACGGCTTTGCCAACCGGAGCCCCGTGAGAGGTCACCGTTCCAAGAAAGCACAGCCTCCACGGCGACAGGGGCCTCGATTTATGCTTATTCGGTTAGTGGCGACGACTACCGGGAGGGACATGCGGCAATAAAATCTGGTGGCTGGCGGGGATCGGTTTGGATGAGAAGCAAAAAGAGCTGCGGAGTAAGTGGCCATCTCGGTGGTTTTGACAGATTTGCCACAGAGTCCAAGATTCGAAGTTGGGTGCTGCGCCTCGACATGGGCTGGTCTGGCTAGCCAGGTATGTAGATCGGGGCAAGGGGGAGATGGGCTTGGCAGCGGTGAAGAAGGGAACAGAGGATGCTCCCGTACTCTCCAAGCAACTACTGGCCACGCTAGGTTCGGATGTACAAAGGAAAGAAAAAGAGTGAACCGCCGGGCGATCAAAGCGTGCGTCGCATCATGGGACTCGGCAATGCGGAAGATGGGCCTAAGAAGCTTGATTTCTGTATCTGAAGCCAAGGAGAGTAGATGCCGGTGGCGAGCGGTGTTTGTGTATTCCAGGAATAAGCCAAGCCATGATGAATAAGAAAACACAAAGCAATCGTGACGAGGCGAGTGTTCTTGGCGTTGTTCGGGGAGTTACGAATAGTTTCCCAGCTTCTGTTCCGAAACGCCGTCTCCACTTCCGGGGCAAAAAAAGGAAAAGGGTCCACACGGATTACGACGCGAAGATAGAGAGACAAGCAGCAGCACAGAAGACAATTTACAAAGGGGGAGAGACGGGGGTTGATTCGTCCAATGGTGAAGACGGAGCAGGTCACTGGGAAAAGTTGGGATCTAATCTGAAAGGCACGGGCGGTCTTGGCGCAGAAATTCCGTTTTGATTTTGATTGATTTTTTTGGGGCCTTGGGGGGGTGGTTGTCATCTGGGTTTTTATCTCCGGGCCATAGCCGGAGGTGCCGACTTGCCGGGTCCCGAGAAAGGGGGGGGGTTTTTTTTTTTCTTTTTTTTTCTTTTGGGGGGTGCGGGTCTTGGGAAAAGCCCTGGACGAGTGGAGGGTTTCACACTTGGAAGTCCGTAATCATGAAGAGGCAAAAAGTCGACCATCGCGAAAGACGTCATCACGGGGGAAAAAAGGGAAAACTCACGACGCAGAATGATGAATGATGAATGTCTCGCGCGGTTCGAACGGGGTCTGCTGCGGCCGAATGCCAAGACCTCGTGCGAGCAGGGATGCGTAGTGGCGGGGAGGGAGGGTTCTCTCGAACCACCAAAAACAAGGCCGGTTTGGAAACCCAACTAACTAGGTAGTTGGGTAGTCTAGGCCTAGTTATTGGATGGAATAAAGGGTCGTTTTTGCGTGTTTCTGGTTTCTTGTCTTGTCCTCTTCTCTCTCTCTCTCTCTTCTAACCAACAAAAAGAAGAAGAAGAACCATGAATGAGTATCGTTCCGCGTCTCGTCCTCTGCCGCTTCTCCTTCCGATGAACACAGACACTGGGCTCTCCATCTCCGCGCGGCCGCCTCAGCCTCAGATCCGCCACTCACTTCGAGGGACGTAAGAAAGTTTCCTCCCCTTCCAAAAAAAAAAAAAAAATTCCTACCACCCTTTCTCGAAAACCCAACAACTTTTCTCCCAAATGAAGGTCATCGTCACGGGCGCAACCGGCGTCGTCGGCAAGGAAGTAGTCCGCCGGTGCCTCGCCGACCCGCGCATCACCAGGCTCGTCATCCTCACGCGCCGGGCCGTGTCCATGGACGTCGAGAGCCATCCCAAGACGGAGGTGGTGATGCACCAGGACTTTTCGCGGTACCCGGACGACCTGCTGCGGCGGCTGCAAGGGGCGTCGGCGTGCTTGTGGTAGGTTTCTTTTTCTTCCTCTTTTTTTCCACAAGGTGAAAACGACAAGGCTATGAGTTTCTCCATGGGATGTTCAAGCTGATTCCCCTTAAAAGGGCCATCGGCGGGAAACCTGACCAACAAGACGCCGACAAGGACATGCTTCACCGCGTCTCGGTGGAATTCCCCCTCGCCGCCGCCAAGGCCATGAGCGACGCCATCGCCGCCAAGGCCCCCGCATCCGCATCCGCATCCGCATCTGGAGGAGCCTCCTCCAGGTTCAACTTCGTCTTCTTCAGCTCCCGCTCCGCCTCCGCCTCCGCCCCGTCCAAGGCCGCCGCGCTGCTCTTCCTCGCCGATCCGCGGCGCCAGCGGGGCGAGGCCGAGAAGGGCCTCTGCGACGTCGCCGACGCCAACCCGCACGCCTTCGCCGTCTGGATCCTCCGGCCCGCCGCCGTCGCCTCGTCCGCCGCCGCCGCCGCCGCCGCCGCCGCCGACGCCGCGCCCAAGCGGAGGCGTCTCGTCGGCCGGAGCTCCAGCGCCGCCATTGACGCGCCGCAGCTGGCCAAGGCCGCCGTCAAGGTGGCTCTGGACGGCTGGAAGGACCGCGTCGTTGACAATGACGCCTTGTTGAAGATGTAGTATCGTCGCCCTAATTATGATTTGTTGGGTGTTTCTTTTTTTTCTTTTTTTTGGTGGGTAGAGCGAGCATCCACCACCAACCAGCCAGGACGGTTATTCTGGGTCACGACTGTTACGAACGTACTTACTCACCTATAGATTGATACTTGCGGCGTTGGAGACGGGCATTTGCGCTTCCTTTTTCGTTCTTCATTCTTCCTTTACATATTTGCATTTCAAACCTCACTGGAACCTGCAGCCGAGGACGAACCTAAATCGGTGTTTTCATTACACCATCAAAACCTCAAAACGCCCCAAACTCCCTGATCACGTCGTGTCCGATCCACCAACCTGCATATCTTGGCTATGCGGCCGTTGAACCCCAAAACCGCCAAAGCTTCACCGTTGTTGTCCCTCCCCGTCCACCTCATCCGTGCCGTACTCCATAATCTCAACTCGTCGGCCTTGTGATGGATGTTCTGGATGTTCTGGAAACCTGGCGGTGGGTCGTGTGCGGCGGAATGGAGGCCTCGAGATGCGTAGGCCGTCCGTCAATGTCGGCGCTTTGTTATGTGCTCTACTCGCATGTCCCTCGCTAAGCAGTCGTTGTCGACCCGGATAACACAGCAGCCCAGCGCCACGGCCAGCAAAGCAACCAGCATCCCACCTCATCCTCGCTGCTCCTAGTCCGCTCCAGCATTGCCGTCGACATCGCATACTCCGAGTCATACGACACAACACGCCAGACGCGATACATGGAGTATCCTTCCGAACCCGTCGATGCCGTGGAGCTCGGCGTGACAACGTCGGGCGTGAAGCTCCGGGGCGTCCAGTGGTGTCCGTCCTGGCAGGTACAGCGCACGCCGTCGCAGAGTTCGAACGAGTCGGAGCTGCGGGTGGATGAAGCTGAGGAGGAGGAGGGGGCTCCGAGGTAGGCTTGGGGGAGGGTGCGAGGCATCCTGGAGAGTAGAGGCGTGTTCTCGTGGAGAGTGCTCGTCGGGTGGTCGTTCATCGTGAGGTTCGTGTGTTCTTTTCTTTGGGGTGAAACCACAAAAACAACCGGGTTCACCACACGAGACAAGAAATAGGAGCATGGCTGTTGAACTTATTCCCATGGACCACGAAAGAACAAATATGGCCTTTTTCGCCAGCAAGGTGCCGGTGTGAGAGTTTGCAGCTTTCGTGGTCACGATAAGCCGCGAAATCTCAGGTCGCAAAGCCAGATTCGGCCGTCCAGGTATATCAAATTTTCCATACGGAGATAGATCCCAAAGGTCTTCTTATAGATGAATGAATTCTGACCCTGTCTCAACTTCCTCCATCTCTCTCGACACATTAAACCAGGCCTACAAATACCAGCTTTACAACAACTTCACCTCCCTCTCAACGACAATCCATCTGTTATCCCACAACAAACACCACTCCAAACCATGCACTGCATATTCTCCTGCATACCCAGACCCTCCCTCAACGTTAACTGGCACACCCCAACAAGCCGCGGCTGGATCTACGTGTACGCGTTCCTGCTCACCACCGCGTCCATCCTGGCGCTGCTCTGGGTCCGGAGCAGGCTGCGCCGGTACCGGTTCGCAAAGGCCAGGCGCCGCGCTGTCGTCGACGTCGAGAGTGGCACAGAAGAGGACGTTGTGCTTCGCATCCCCGCACCCGCTGTCGAGGCGTCTTGGCGGCCGGGGCGCACGGAGGGCGTTGAGATGATGCGGATGAATAATGCGGCGGCGGCGCAGAGGTCGTGGGAGTGTACGTCGTATGGAAGGCTCGAGCACCCTCCTTCTTATAATGCTGTGATGCAGTACCAGAGGGGCGTCCGTGGTTAAGGGGCATGGGGGGATTTCGGCGACGTGCTGCATAGCTAGGTTTAAGATCAGAACAACTGTCCACATGAATTCTCCTTGATCAGTAACATATACGGTTAGAGATGTATCCCCAAACCTTTCGTCCCGGTGAAATCAAGAAGAAGTATATAAGTTCGCTACAAACCCAGTTCCCCCTTACCACAGCCCACATCGACACATACAAGATACTTCAACCCCGAACAAAACCCAGCACCAACACCACAATGGAACACAATCACTGGGACGCCCGCCCCTCGGACCCCCCGCCCTTCATCGAAGCCCAGCCTGACGCGCACAAGCGCTCCACGGGGCTGGACGACGTGGTGACCAACCTGTCGCTGTGCGTGGACATTGCGCTGCTCTTCGCCATCTTCGCCCTCATCGTCCTCGGCATGGGCTGGGGCGTCTGCATCGTTGTGCGGCGGAGGCTCAAGAAGCGCGAGGAGGAGGAGAAGCTGGCGCAGGAGAGCCAGGAGAGGGGCGTGTCTGCTGCGGTGTCGAGGACGATGGTCTGAGGGAGGGGAACAGCAGGGTGAAGGGCCCGGGGGATAGAGTTGGGCTGGTCGGAAAAGGTAGACGGATGGGAGTTGACTCTGCGTCAACCTTTGCGGCCTGTACTTTATATACCGTTGAAGCCCACCGTGGCTACATCCATCATCTCTCTCCTCTCCATACACCACAGCCAAGCCATCCCCAGCTGCAAAGCTTAAGCCTTCTTCTTTCCCAAAATTGAAACCTCGACCATCAACACTAAACCACCGAAGCAGTCGTCACCATGCAAGTCCAAAGAGTCAACTACACAAACTACGCCTACGGCCACTCCCAGGTCCCGTCTCTCCTCCGCGACGGCACCAAGGTCCTCCGCCACAAGACCATGCCCAAGACAGTGCCCCTCGTGGTTGGCATCTTCATAGCCGCGCTGGTGCTCTGCTTCCTCGGCGCCTTCGCGATCGTCTTGGCCAATCGGCGCCTTCGCAAGGTCGACCGAGCGGCGTACAAGGTGGAAGCGGACATGGAGCTCGAGGAGCTTGGAGGGGATGTCGAGAGCCAACGGGTTTATTTGGGCCCCGCCGATGGCAGATCTGCGCCCGCTCGTAAATCCGCATGGAAGATGGTGCGAGGGATCTTCAAGAAGGATTCTCCCGGAGAGATTAGATTGTGAGGGGTCAAGAGGGAGGAGTGTAAGATGGTGAAATGGTGGTGGAGCGAAAAGTCTAGGGTAGTCAAAGTGCGGTTTATGAGCATATGGTGTTATTGACTGTCAACTTCTTCAATTTCAGTATTCGGTATTAAACTATGCTACAATTGGTAGTCGTCTGCAATTATAACCCAAATAAAACATTGGTTGCCGTAGACAATACTTTACTTCCTTTGCCCACAGACGTTCGTCGATGAAATTCCTACTTAGCCAGCACAGCCAGGATGTTAGACGGATTCACGAATTCCACCTCTTTCAACGTCTCTTGCCACAACGCTTCCTGCAGTTTGCGACCAGCGTCTTCATACATAATAACAGGATATCTATAAGATCTCATGTTAGCGTTCAATCTCACGACTTCTCAAAGATTCCACTTACGGCTTCACCTCGCCCTCACTCACAAACCCGCCGTGGCTCTCAGCGCCCTTCACTGCGACTGCATCCACATATTGACGCGCCCCAACCGCTACCGATCGCGCCATGATGGCCCCCATGAGGCGTATCATGAACCGCTGGATATTGCTTGGATTGTCGGACCCAAACTCTGTCCCTCTACATGCACCGGGGTTCGGCACGTTGACGACGACCTCGTCGGCAGAAACAAGCTGGCTTAGCTTTTCCGCAAACATGAGCAGAAGCAGCTTCGACGTCTTGTAAGCGTCCATGGATGCGAAGCCAGCCGCGGCGTCCACCACCTCAAACACAGACTCACAGTTGGGATCCGCCCAGCTTGCCCAGTAGGCGGAATCGGACCCAACGAGGGACAAGTGCGCTGGAGAGGCGGTTCGACGCTTGGATTTCAGGATCGGGAGAAGAAGAAGACCCAGCAGCGCGGTAGAGAGGTAGTTGACCTGGAACGTCATCTCGTGCTTCGTCTCGTCGGCGCGCTCGAACCGTGGCCGACTCAGCCCTGCGTTCAACACGGCCATGTCCAGACGCGGGAGGGCCTCGCACCGCTTTGCAAAGGCCACGATGGACTGGTATGAAGACATGTCGACGAGGGAGACTTCGATCTTGGCGGCTGGGAATTCGGCCTGGAGGACTTTTGCCGCCGCATCGCCCTTGGACTGTGAGCGGACGGCAAGAATCAGGTGCGAGACTTGGAGGTCGAGAAGCTGGCGTGCGCATTCGAACCCGAGGCCGATATTGGAGCCCGTCACGAGCGCTGCTTGGCCCGAGAGGTCAATGGACTTGGGAATAGGAGGAACGGTTTGTATGAATTGACGAGAGAGGAAGGCAAGAGGACTGGCCTCGTGGGCAGCTTGGTGTTGCAACTTGGCCGACATGGTGAACTCGACAGAACAAGGAGAAGAAGGCTGCTACTGCCACGAATTGGGCTTTTCTCTTCCATCTATGATGCCTATATATATCCCAATGCTCGGTCGAGTTTTCGGACGTGTCTTACAAGGCGGCCGTTTTTCGTCCGACGTACAGCCATTCTGTGTAAGGGAAACGGACGAAGCTTGTCGCGAAGCGGAGACGTGGCGTTGGGCGTCGGAGGCCGAGACGGACGAATTCGCCCGACCTTATAAATCAGCGTCTGCGGCGCATTTAGCTTGCAAGGGATCTTTGAACTTTGCGTAAGTGTATAAGCATAGGTGCGGTTGTGAAGAATATTTATTTTGTGTTCGTGGTTATCCCCGGTGTTGAGTGTGATGTTTTGTTGAAGGTGAGTTTTGGGTGATGCAGCAGTTTCCACTGTTGTGGATTATGGCAGATGTTAGTGCCTCCATCTTTGAAGTAACCCATAGGAGCAATTGACCTCGATGAGCCTGGATATTAATAGATGGGCAACTGTCTAGGTAACAGGTTCGTTCATGCCTGTCTATGAGTCCTACATGCCTACGAGTGAGTGAGCCTTCAACTCCAGGTCGCTACTGTGGAATCAATGCGAAGATACTGAGCACAACGTTTTCCAGCCACTTGAACAACTCGAAAATGCGGCTATTGATCAACATAGTCTCAGTGAACTATCCTGCGAGTCAGCGGTCCATCGCAACGCCACTGCCCTGAAGCAAGAACGAATCGACGGCACGATTGACCAGGGTATTCGTTCGGCTTGCAGAACGGCCCACGACAACATCAAAACAAGATCCAAGTGTAACTTGGCACGGTCCAACTGTCCCACCTATTTAGTTCCCAGTCTGATCAAAAGAACTCGTCGAGTATTCAGCGCCGTGTCTGACCCGGTGCACGGCCGAGCGAAGGATGGGAAGGATTCAGAGGTATTAATCGACAACACGTGAAAACGAACCACGCACGAAACCCGTCTGTTGCATAAATGCGTTCACGAGCAATGGAACAAGGCCGTTCTTAGCAGTGAACACGGTCAAGCAAAGTACTACAACGTTGCGTTGATGCTGATTGTTCGTCTCAAGCCCAATCCAGCAGCTAGCTAGCCCGGAAGCGGAGACTCCCATTACTCAAGTCCAACAATATACACACGGAGATACGACAGCCCGCCTTAGAACCTCCCATGCAATGTCCTTTCGTGGAGGCTCGGCCACGCCATTTACCCCATTCGACCCCGGAGTTCGCAGTGACTGGCCGGCTTCGCCCCCTGTGCTGGCCTCTTTGGGAACTAGCCGGGTTGATCATCCCGGCCGATCATCCATGTGTCCGTCGTCCCTTGCATTCCAGCCGCTCAGCTGGGGCTGGGCGCCATGAGGCTGTACGGAGGGGGAAGCAAGAAGGCCCTTCAGCCTTCATTCCCGATCCTTCGCTCTGAAGCCTGATCCGCGAACATGGAAGCCTCGTTGGATAAAACCCAGACGATGCCCGAGATGTTGTTGGTCTCTCAGCGCCAAAGACACTTCCTCCACACTCTTCACCATGCCCTCTCTTCGCACCTCTCTCTTAGCTTCCGTCCTTCTCGGCCTGGCGACGACCCGCTCCGTCCCCGCCAACGTCAAGACCTTCCGCGACTCAGTCGTCAAGCAGGCCAAGTGCAACAAGGTACTCGCCGGAGGCTTCTACAGCTCCGACGGCGACTCAGGGTGTAAGTCCCCCCCTCCCCAGCGGTTATCGTGCCGGACACTCACGGCGCAAAGCGTACGGCTACTGCGGCGACCACCTCGCCGACTACAACGTCGTCTACCTCCAGGGCAAGAAGGGCGAGCTCGTCAACATGGACATCGACTGCGACGGCGTGCAGGGCAGCGCGGCGGATGACGGGCGGTGCGGCAGCTCGGGCGACACGCAGTCCATCACGTCGTTCCAGGACATCGTCGCCAGCTATGGCACTGGTCAGCGGGACCTGGACGCCAATGTGCACCCGTACGTCGTCTTCGGAAACACGGGCAGCAAGGCGAAGTGGGCGATGTTCGACCCGCAGAAGTACGGCATCAAGCCGCTGAGCGTCATGGCGGTCGTGTGCGGCAACAAGCTGGTGTGTATATCTATATTCAAACGAAATAGCGGCTAATGGGGTTAGATCTACGGCATCTGGGGCGACGAGAACGGCGACGACGGCAAGTACCCCATGGTCGGCGAGGCGTCCATCTCGCTGGCGACGGCGTGCTACGGCACCGGCATCAACGGCAACAGCGGCCACGACGAGAACGACGTGCTGTACATTGCCTTCCCGGGCAGCGACGCGGTACCCGGGGCCAAGGGCGCGGCGTGGTCGGCCAAGACGTACGCCAAGTTTGAGCAGAGCATCACGGCGCTGGGCGACAAGTTGATCCAGCGGCTGGGCAAGACCAGCAGCAGTAGCTGTTCGTGGCCTGGTCATTGCAAAGGTGCGTTGGACTATGGATCATTTCCTTGATGTGACTTGTATGCTGATAGAGACAGGTGCTGCTTGCTCTACCTACGATGATTGCTCTGATGAGTTGATCTGCAAGAACTCGAAGTGCGCTTGAGGTTTCTACTGAACTACAGCTACTTTTAAGACTCGGGCTTATTGTCCTAGTAAGTGGCGGACAGAAGTAGAGAGAGCTAAGACACTGGCTGAATCAGGCGTCTGTTAAGACCTGGGTTTGTTGGCCTACTTCATGCTGGATAGGAATCAAGACACTTAGACAGGAGGCCCCGTTCTCCCGTACTTAACTGAATCAACCTATACCCGCGTGCTATCATGTAAAGTATCTATAATACGATTGTCTAATCTAGATCAAAGCCTTGAGCAAGTAAGCACTAACATGCCGTGTTTCTGATGCCTACCTGTTTCATTCTCCACTGTGGACGAGGCAGCTGAAACAGGACGTGTCCCACGTCAAGCCCCATTATCATGACTATCAACGAGCTTCCTTTTGAGTACTCGCTACCCTAAAGCAAAAGCAAGTGTGTGGTAATTCCCTCGTTGAAAGAAGCAAAGGACAAGCTGGATGCGATCTCCTCAGCATTATTCTAACCCGAGTTGTAGAAGTACATGCGGGTTAGAAATAGAAATAGCAACATCAACTAACATTTTTAGCGCTTCTCCAAGTTCTTTGCCCATCTTGAAATTCTTCATAAATGTCTAGCTTTGTTCGGCAGTGGCACTTCTAGTGCTCACGACTCTATCATTGTAATCCGTCCATCCACCACCGGCGCAATGCATCTCGTCCAATCCACCGTGAACTCGCCCTCCTTGAGCGGATCGCAGATGCTCGCCTTGACGCCCGTCCGCAGCGCCCACCGCGTCCAGAACTTGCGCATCAGCAGGATCTCAAAGTCGAGCTGGTCGCCGCCGTCCCGCGCATCTTCGTCCTCCGTGTCGTCCGCCTCGGCGTCGCTATCCGTGTTCTCGTGCAGCGGCGCCGCGTTGAGCTTGAACCGCCGCTGGAGGAACTTGCTCCAGGGGTCCTTAGCGTCCTTGGCCGCCTTCTTGCTGCCCTTCGTGGGGAGTTGCGCCGCTACCGAGTCGAGGCTGGGGAAGTCAACCCTCGTCCGGATGGGAGAGATGGGCGTCTCGCAGTTCTCGACTACGTTGACCCAGTGTTCCGCGAGGTTCTTCCACTGCCCCACGGTCCGTAGACCCATAAAGTACTGCCGGAGCATGGCGGAGATGAGAATGCCGTTTTCCTCTTCGATGATCTCTTCCGCCTCGCCGCCTTCGGACTTGACTAGAAGACTGGTAAAACCGTCTAAAGCAGTGTTAGCAAGAAATGCCGTTAGAACTCTTATGATGCTGCTCACCTTTTCCTCGGCCCATGTAACCTCGGGTGGCAAGGACGTAAAGCTTCTCGGGCTCATACGTCTTTCCACCAATCTCCATTGAAAGCAGTCGCTTTCCTCTGGGCTGTTTCGGATCAAACACGAAGCGGATGTTGGACACCTGGGGAAACCGTCCCTCGAGGGCAGGGTACATCGACACAGAGTTCTCCAGGGCATCCCAGATCGCCTGTCCCTTGACCCTCAGCAGCACAACGGGATCCTCGAACGGGAAACATGTGGTAATGTCCTTGATTCGGATCGCTCCCGGGGGGTAAATCTGATCGGCACGGATAGTGCCAGCGGCCATGATGGTGCAATCAGCGTTGTGGTGCTGGCGCATGACGTCGCAGACAAAGTTTCCAATGTTGGACTCCTTTAGACGAACGGTGCTGAACCGGGCATCCAGGGGGGTCGCCGTCCATCCGACCGCCTTGGCCAGCGACTGGTTCAGCTTCGACGTGAGCTCGTTGACCAGTTCCACTGTAGGCTGGTGCTCCTCGATTGAAGATGTCACGTCCCGTCGCCAGATGTCAAAGTCCCAGCGCTCAGGGTCGTCGGGCTTCCGGCGGGCTTCGATGTAGCTGAGGTTCTTGAAGTCAGTGCCAGACCGCAGGGCATGAGTGCCGTTGATGAAGCTGTGCGCGTAGTAGTGGTCGTGTCCACCCAGGATAATGTCGATGAGGCCTTCAGTCTGCTCCGCCAGTTTGTTGTCGTTGGGCTCGCGCATGTGGCTCAGACAGATGATGATCTCGGCGCCCTGTTCCCGCAGCTGGGGGCAAATCTCCTTGGCGGTCTGGGTGGCAGACTTGTAGATCAGGTTGGGAGGCAACGTGTTGATCGTCTCCAGCCACTCACGCTCACCGAGACCGATGAAGCCGACCTTGATGCCGTTGGACGAAGTCATCATGTACGTCTTCTTGGCGTTGCCCATGGGCACATCATCGCCCAGGGCGGGATCGATGACGTTGGCGAGCAACCATGGGAAGTTGCACTGACCCGCGAGATGCTCATACTGCCTGATGCCGAAGTCAAAGTCGTGGTTCTAAGATGCCGTAGTTAGTTCTCCGGATCGGGCCGGGGTGGCTCGATTCACCCACCCCTACGCATGCAACGTCGGTCCCAATCAAGTTGAGCACGGGAACCATGTGTTGTCCTGAGTTTGTCAGTATGCCATATGTTGCGGTATCAAGTATTCCCCGACTTACCCTTGGTTACGCTGCTCTCAAGACTGGGGTTGAAGGCATCTCCAGAGAACAAGGTCAAAGCCTTGGGCTGGCCCTCGTACTGCTCGCCCTCCTGGTACTCCCGACAAAGGCTGATGAACCTCGGCAGGCCGCCAATGGGCTCAGCACTGGATGGATCGAGGTGGTAGACGTCGTTGTAGTGAATGATGCGCAGGTCAGGCAGCGAATCGGCCGCTCCCGCATCGTCAACACGCCCAGATGCGAACGTCACCTGAGGCTCCGCCGTGGGCTCCTTCTCGTCGCCCATGCTTGAGTGGTTGACACGACGGGACTTGCAGTCACAGCAAGTATCCAAAAGAAGGAATACCGGAAAAAACACCCTGAAGAGGAGAGAAGTGGCCTTTGTTCGTCGAGTTGGCGGAACGAAGCTTCGGCGATGAGGCGCAGCTCTAAGCAACAGCCAGCCCAACGCTAACGGCAGCTTGCAGGATCCAACGTCAGACAGCTCACGTGACGCGTGCCTGAAGTGTGTTGTTTTCGCGGTGGTTTCGCAAGGCGGGCTTTTTTTTTGTGCGTGTGCTGGCGAATCGAGAGTCGTCAGCGTTGCTGGACGGTTCCTGACACACGACACGCCTTCGCTAATCAATCAGATGCCCAGAGCTGTGGGACGGGCGGGCTCATCCTTGGCACTTTTGAGAGCCCCGCGGCAGTTGCAGGTAGCATCCGGAGTCCACAGGCTAGCGGGCCGGCCAGTAAGGTGAGTTGCTTGCGAGGGGAAATACTGGAGATGGTGAGACGGCCGGTGAAGAAAACGCCGGTGATGCGGTGTTGGCGCGCTTTGCGTGGTGGAAGACCCTCTGTTTAAGGTAGTCGCTGAGTGGCTGTTGGGCCTATTATAAGCTGGGTATTAACTACCAGTAGTAGCCTTGTGGTTCTTGGCTGAGGTGATGGACATTCATCGACGGCGATGTGCGTCTCGGAGGATGAGAGATGGAAACATAACTTAAGGCTGAATAACAGCGAACCCTGAACAAGACACCATGTGAGACTCACGTCAACACCTCCAGCTCCTCCGGCAGCGGCCTCTCCTCGATCCACGCCTTGATGCCCTCCGCAAAGAGCTCTGGCTTCTGGAGGTTCCACGTGTGCAACGCCCCTCGCACCACGGCCCCCAAGGATCCCGCCACGGGCATCTCCCTCCCCATCCGCCTCACCGCCTCGACGTCGTCGACGCCGTCCGCCGCGACGGACAGCGTCCGCACGGGCAGCGTCCGCACGTCGTCCCAGCCCAGCTCCAGCAAGCCCAGGTCGACGTCGCGGATCACGTCCCAGCGCCGGTTGCGCCGCATCTCGCCCAGCAGCGCCTCGTGCCGCCGCATGCCCCGGCGGCACGCGACCTGGAAGTAGAGCCAGCGCGGGACCACCTCCAGCAGGAACAGCGTCACATAGAAGGTCAGCTGCGGGTGGCCGACGACCCACGCCCACTGGCGCTCCATCGGATGGCCGGCCGTGACGAAGGCGCCCATGGAGAGGCCGACGACGTGCGCCCGGCCGTCCTTAGCGTGCCGCCGGATGAGGCCGGCGACGCGGTCCGCCGAAGTGGAGAGGTCGGCCGGCAGGATGTCGCGGGACCGGGAGTGGCCGCTGATGTCGGGCGCGAGGATGTGGTAATCGACGAGGTGGGGGATGACGAATTCCCACTCGAGGTGTGAGTTGAGCAGGCCGTGGAGGAGGACGATGGTCGTGGGTTTGTCGTCGTTGAGACTGACGAAGAAGAGCTCTAGCTCGGTCTCCATGGGCTCGCTGTCCACGAGCTCACTCTCCACGGGTTTAGTTGTTGCCATGTTCAAGTGCCCGGGCTAGAAAATCGACAGAAATCCAACGGCGTATTCAGGATGAGTCTTGAGAACAGGAACTCCTTTTCAGGTCGTCCACGCCTCGCAGATGAAGAAATGCAGCGAGGCCATCACACCACCAAGCCAGCGCAACCGTACACGCCACACACCATTTTATTCGCACGATGGCATCAGGAGACCGACGAGTGACTTACATATCGAAGATGAGTCGAAATAAGCGTGGAAGGATCTGAACTCTTTATTTGGGATGTGCAGATTCGCTCTCGGCAATCTAGGCCCTGTTCTGAATTGCCCATTTAGCCATACTACGTAGATCCAATGTGTATCACATCACAGAACCTCACATGGTCGACTGATGTTCACAACTGCCAACGGTGATTTGTCGAGCCAAATAAGCATACCACATTAAGGTTAGCACAAGACCCAGACGGAGATCACCAGCTTCTCGAGTCAACGCATCCCGGCATCAATCTCGCAGCGCCACTGCGCAACACCAAGGCCCCCCCCCCTGGTTTGACGCTTGAGACCGAGATTGAGGGCCAAGCCTTCGCCATGACCTAACCCCAAAGAATCGGGGTTGGCCGTCATTGACAACGGCCTCGCTTACCGGCAGGCGAAGGGGATCGAGATGGAAGAGAGATTCACATCGCGGGTCTAGACCGCCTCGAGGGCTGCCTAAGGGCAAGCCGCCCAGATTTCATCTGCGGCGATCACACAGAAGCAGTAGTGGAAGAGCGCGGGACGAGAAAGCCTGGTGTTGCAGAGCCTGTTTCAGGGTTTGCAATGCTACTATGTCGCTGCGCCCGCGACCGCTGTCGTCTCAACCACGGAAATCGCTGTGTGAGATGAGAGACCGCCATCGCGCGGGGGCCAGGAGGAAACACACGACGAGACACAGATGCGAACGGATGTCGTGGGAGCCGCGCGACGAGCGTGACCCGGGTCGGGCCAGGTTGTGTTTCGGCGCAGGAAGAACCTCCGCTTACGCGATTGCAGGCAGCGATTAAACAAGCCAGAGTTAAGTAGAGCGAGTAGACCCGAGAGAGACTCGAATGAAAGGGACACGGAAAAAAAAGAAAACGGGTTGATACAGGCGGAAAACATGCAACTTGGGCACGAGATGAAGCCATCACCAAGCCTCTGTGGGCTGACGGCGCAGGGAGGACAAGGCGTGGGCACCAATGGAAGAGGTTCGCCACAGGGCTGGCAGGGCACGCGAGCGCTAGAGCGGGCCCTCCACATGGCGGCCTCACCAGCGCATCCCTGACGGACGGCTCGCCGGCAGCCGCAAGGGGCAGGGCTTGGCCCCTGGAGGGACAGTGGAGAGCCCGCTGGAACTGGGGAGGGCGGGTGACCGTTTTCAACTGAACGACGGCGTCCCAATGTACCCAAGGTAGGTAGGTGAGCACTATAATTTCCAGTCAGAACTTAACCTCAACTACCGGATCTTCAGCAACTATTATCTACTTGCTATTAACTCTTCGTCTTTGTAATAACACTTTATTCTATTTTACTACAGTAACTACTGCAAGACACAAACCAGCCCCTCCTCACACCTCGTCCATCTATCTAAGTAGTCAACCCGACATCTCGGTCTACGGCTCCTCCCATGCCCAACCTGAAACCGCCATCCCCTCAGACAACCCGGTCAACCCGCAACCCCTCTGCGCGCGCGTCGGCTCTTGCCAACCGATCTGAGACTTGACGTGACATGGCCCGGAACGCCGCCGAGACAAGAGCCACAGCCAAGTGACACTCGGTGACTGACGAGCCGGATTCATCTGCAGTTTCGATGATGTCAGGGTTGGTTTAGTTGCTAGGCGCCTGGGTTGTAAGAGTTTGTCAAACGCACCTCGGCCAACCACGAACCGCAACTGGCTGCATGGACGTTACCCCGGCGCTTCCATGCCTTTTGCCTTCTCTTCCTCATGCCGAGCAGCCGAATTCCCCATTCGCTCCCCTGCCGTCCATCAACCCCCCCTCGTCCCCAGGTTCGCGGTCACCCTGGCTCCTCGCTGCCGCCCTCACCGTTCGCCTGACGGGCCCTATTACCCTTTTCAACCCCCCGTCCCCCAAGCTGCAGTCCAGTTGCCCAGGTCCCTTCTTCGCTTCATTCCCTTCTGGCCTCTCTATTCCGAGCCAAGCAGCGCCATCCCTGGGGGATTGTCATCTGCTTTTTTGCCCCGTCCCGTACGATTCTCTCGCTATTTGCCGCCTATCCCACCGGTTCGCGGCACCGTACGGGTCCCTTATTTTCCTTCACTTCAGTGGGCTGGTCCCCTCTCTTTTTTCGAGTCCTCCTTCTATTCTCTTATTCTATCCGTATTTCCACCCAGCGATCTTATGCCTTGTCTGTTTTCTGCTCTCTAATAATCCTCTCCGCCCGATCCCCCGCCAGCAGCCCGTTGTTCCGGTTGGCCTTGCCGGCGATATCGCGAATCCCTTCTTTTTATTGATACCCACCCCTGGACGACATCGAGGTCTCGCATACTCGTGCTTTACGATTTCCGAATAGACTCAACTTCAACCCGCCGGACGGAACAATTTTTCTTGCTAGAATTATCTCCTGGACCTGAATTAGATTTGTGGGAGGAAAGTCCGTCGCCAAACGCAGTTTTTGAGAGCTTTGTGCTAGCCACGACTGAACCCTGTATCAAGAGAGGGGAGTCGGTATAAGTCATCTGGGAGAGCGTCTACAAAGAGGATATCAACGAAATGGCTCCGGCCACCGCCCTTGCCCTCGTGGCCTCGCTCTTCGCCCTCTCCACACACGCCTCAACACCTCTCTCCGGCGCCGTCCTTCTGCGCGCCGAAGACGTGCTGCACCGCCCCTACGCCACGGTCCTCAGCTCGTCGCTCCTCCACGTGCGCGCCATCGACGACGAGAACTCGACGCTCAGCGCCAACGACACGTACGGCGTGGCCGTCAACTCGGACGGCTCGCTGAACCTCACGGCCTGGAACAAGGCCACCAACGCCGCCTGCCAGAGCGCCCTCAGCATCCTCACCCAGAGCACCAACCCCTCGGGCGCCTGCGTGTGCTACAACATGCCCTCGCTGGACACCGACACGGGCGTCTTCGAGGCCGACCTGCGTCTGTACAAGGTCTCGGCGTCGCGCGGCGAGTTTGCCAGTATCGCCCCGGAGGATGTCCGCGTCGGCTTGTCCTATGTTGGCGCCAGTGTCATGCCCGTCGATGAGGCCGATATGTCAGGGGCGGGCATGGTCGGCAGTGTGGCGAGCATAGCGAGACGCGCTGATGGAGCGCCCGAGTTGCTGCAGACGTATATGTTTGTCGGCCAGATCGACAAAGACCGCATGTTGGACAACATGAGCATGTAAGCCTAATCTCCCACGTACACGCTTCCCGCAAACAGCACACTGACTGAAATACCTAGGGCTGCATTTGAAGCTCTCGTCCTCCCCACCCTCACCCTCACAGGCACCAACGCAACGGGCAGCGAAGTGCGGACCAACGTCTCCATCAACGAGGCGTCGTTCCTCACGGGCGTCTTCTCCAGCGAGGTGATCCTGTCCGACTTCGGCGCCGCGCAGGCGGCCGTGGACGAGCAGGTCGCGGGGCTGAAGAACGGCACCGTGGCCTTCGTGCTGCCGGGCGTGCAGCTGATGATCTACCCGATCGGCCTGATCATCGTCGGCGTGTGGCTGTTCGTCGGCGTCGCCGCCGTCGGCTTCGGCACCTACGAGCGCTTCCAGTACGCCGAGATGTACCGGCGGCGCCAGGCCGTGTCCATTCCCCGCGGGAACAGGATATGAGCGCGCGCGTCTACGGGAGGGAGAACAGGATAGTTTAATGGAAGGCGGAGGGGGGTCGCTTTGAAGATTCTTTGGTAATGGGGAGAAGATGACCTTTACTTTGACAGCGAAAGCGTGTGATACCTATTACTTACTATTTCTCATTTACGACATCTTCTCTAGTATTCAGCCAATTTCTTACGGCACTCCATGTCATTAGTCGACATCTGGCCCTCATAGGGTTTGTACACTATTTATTACTGCTACAACAACTACCCTACCTTCATTTCTCAACAACCCCAAGATAAATAAGTCAAAAATAAAGCAAACAATACATCAATGCATCACTGGCCTTGCTGAGTAAGAAAACAAGCTTCCTTCTAAGCGCTTGATTCGGTTGTTGCTAAGTCTGGTATGAGTCTAACGTTGCTGAAAATGGCGTGGTTGCATCGAACATGAAACTTGTATCGTACGCTGGGTGCGAAACCCGGCAACGCACTCAGCCGGTTTCTTGGGGCACGAAACGCATTATAGCATTAGCAATCATTATTCGGGTCTGGTATCACTGGGTTGTCTAGTATGTCCAAGAGAGAGAAAAAAAGCGAGCCCCTGCAGCCGAGGGACCGCCGAACAGCAAAGCATTGCCCCAATTTGTACCCGGTTCGAAGTTGTCATCAATCCTGCGCCTAACGCCTTCCTTCGACTCCCCCAGCTCGTGAATGCATATGCGCAAACGCCGATAAGCCAGTCGTGTTCCTGTCTACGCCGAGACCTGCTTAGTCCGCTCTGCATCTCTCCATCTTCCTTTAGCCCAGAGGAAGCACTCGGTGAACATCATGTACCATCCGGTCACCATCCAGAAGGAGACGATAATGCCCAGTCCGCCCATGACGCGCGCATCCACGATCCGTTGGGTGACGGTCTCTCGCATGGCATCGTTCATCATGAGCCATCCATAGATGGGAATGAGCTGTTGCGCGTCCAGGCCGATCTTGTCCAGTTGCTGGCTCCGAGGGCCCGCCTTCTCTCGTTGACTCTCTGCGATAGTGTCGGCCATACGCCATGCGACCTTGTTGTTGATCTTTTCCCATGTTGCTTCGCAGGCGGCTGATCTCGCTGCGAGGCCCATCCGGGTCCGGAGCTCGTGGTCCTGGCCGAGTTTCATGGTCTTTATAACGAAGTCGTCCATGTCGTTAGAAGGCACCAGGTAGCCAGTGTCGCCGTGTTGGACAATATCCGAGGGGCCACCCTCATTGCGAGCAATGACTGGGACGCCGCTGGCCATGGACTCGAGGACCACCAGGCCAAAAGTCTCGGTGACAGAGCAGTGCAAAAAGACATCGCCGCTCGCATAGGCAGTGGCAAGGTCCTCTCCCACCTTGAAGCCGGCGAAGACCACCTTTCCCTTTGCCCTCAGAGGGTCAAACATCTCATGCACGTCTCTCTCGACGTCCGCATTTCGATTGCCGCCAACGATATAAAGCTTGAAGTTCAGTCCCCTCGCGTCAAGCTCCTTTGCCGCCTTGGCGAGAAAGTCGAATCCCTTCTCACCCGCAATGCGCGAGACGGTCACGAAGATGATTTCCCCATTCGGCGCCAGCTGTTGGCGTAATTCCTCGCTTCTCCTCGTCGGATTGAACATTTCGGTATTGACACCCCGGGTCAGGACCTCGAGTTTGTCTTCCTGAACCTTTTGGCCGATCAGGTATCGCTTCACGAATGTCGAGGGGTAGAAGATGATTTTGACGGAAGCGTGTCGGAATAGGTAGCTTTGTACGGCGGCGAATGCAAAGACGGCAATGTAGCTCAGAGGCGCAGGGAAGAGGATGGCGCAGTAGCCAGCCAGGTCGGTTTGGAAATTACAGATAACGGGGATCTGGTTCTCTTTGGGTTGTTGTCGCAACTGAAGCATGACCTGGAAGCCCAGGCTTGCGGGCGAGGCGAGGTAGATCAGATCGGGAGGAGCGTCGTCGCCAAAGGTTCGCGAGTAAAGCGTGGAGTTGCGGACCGGGTATACGATGGAAAGCTCGGGGTTAAAAGGAAGAGGATAGCCAGTAACTCGGACCTCTGGTTGTTTGTCGGCGGGAGAAAGTGACGGCGATGGAGGCGGCGTAAAGATGTTGTGCTCAGTGTGGTTGTGCGGCGCAACGACAGCAACTTGAGCACCGTGGGCACGCAGATGGTTTACCAGCATCAGGGTTGTGCGACTAACACCGTTGACGGGACCAAAGGATTCGGTACACAGGAGGATGCGCTTGCCGTAAAGGGCCGAAGGGAACTGGGACAAGTCATGCTTGGGGTAGGGCGACCGACCCTCTGATGGTTTAGCCAGCATCGTGATGTTTTGCAACGCGAAGAAGTTGACGGCGATGGTGTTGTTCACTGTGTCTCTGATTTCTAGGGAGGCCCTCGAGGCAACCTCAGAACGAGGGGAAGGCCTCTTTTCTCTGTTAGCACATTGTCATGGCAGATCAAGAACAAGAAAAGGCCTCCCCCACGTGGATGCCGGCTCGGGCACGGGAATGGACAGTGGCAGCTGGAGGAGGCACATGAGACGCTGAACCTTTGCCGGACAAGGCTGCAATGGGCGCGAGAGTAACCACCACGAGGAGGGGCGGCAGAATACAGTTCGTCCATGGCGGGAGTTGGGCTGGTGGGGGAGGGGTAAGAAACGTCCGTATAGAGGGTCCGATGGAGGGGTCGATGTTGATCCAGTCGACTATTCTTCGCGTCACGGGAACCAAAGACGGGAGTCATGGCGGTGTATTGGAAAAGCGTTTGCCTGTCTCCCTTGCTTGTGTTTACCGGCTGTGCCTCTAATAGACTGGCTGAAGCATGGTTGACGAGCTCACCTGGACGCGAAAGTGATGGCGGTAGCTGACAGTAATAGCAGCAGGCTGACAACACGATATATCGATAGTCATGTGTAGCGAGCCAGCAGGTGTGAGATGGTTATCATCTTCTTGGTCGCCTTTGTCTCCATGATGCTCCAAACCTCCTCAGATATGGTCTGTCATGAAGAGTTGACTCCGCATGGGCACTTGCAATACAGCCATTTCTTGCCGCTTCCGCCTCAGCCTGGAGGTTACTTGACGTCGTCTCCCAAAGCAGATGCATCTATCGCTTTGGCATGTTGTCTGGCGAGTTGCTTGGCTGGTGATACTTCGTAGTTCAGGTAAACCCTGTCCGAACGGCAGGCGACTGACGAATCAGAAGCCCCGTCAAAATCACATTGCCCGGCCCAGCCAATCACCGGCGCAGCGCTCTCTCACGCCTGTGGCCGAGCATCGCGAATGGATATCGGAGTCCCAACCCTCGTGGCCGAACTGGTCTGGGCCATTGGCGGTGGCATTTTGGCTCATCCCAGCCCATGGTGTCGTTGCCTTTCACGCGGAGGGCCCGTGACCGAAAACCCCCAAATCTCGAAAACGTCAAATCAACCAAGGAGGCTGGAAGTCTCAGCTGTCGGGAAGAGACGGAGCGCAGCCCTTTTCTGGGTCAAAAAGATGAAGGCGTCCCGAGGGATTGGGGGATATTATCAGCGACGCTATTGGCAACCCCGATTCAACTTTAGGCAAAGATCCGACTCGGGCTGGAGATGACGCGGACATGGGTTTGGTCTGGCGGTGCACTAGCCTCGAGTTCGATGAGTCCAGAGCCCAGAAGGATGTTCTGTTAGCCTGAAGCACTCTGTAATGAACATGGCCAAAAGTGAGGCTGGGAATGGGGGTCATCCAGTCATCCATGATGTGTCAGGGACGGCAGCGCACGTGGTAGAATCACGTGTCAGCTCCCGAGCTGTACCTGCATCTATCAACTGCGACTGCAACCAACGCACCTCAAACCCCGGTTCTAGGAGCAGAAGCGCCTCCTACTATTAGTTATCATGCTACTACGTGGAAGGGTGGCAAGAATCTTATGGCTAATCTAGAGATCTCACCATGCATCCAGTTTACAACACCACATGTGGATTGGCAACGTGGGTGAACAACATCCCGGCCTCATCAATGGCGTCATTGGCTGCTTGTGCGTCTCCAAGTCACATCATTGCGCTTACGTCGCGGTTGTTTGTTCGTGATTTTCGCCAGCTAATATTACCGGCCCATAAGCAAGGCTAAACACGGATCCCTCGCCACCCAACAATTCGTGATAGTAGCGTCAGGCAAGGCTGGAGTCTCGAAGTTGACAGCCGTGCAGCTTGAACCGCGTGGCCTGTGCCGACCAGCACGGATGACGGCGGGAGGTGGAGGACGGACCGGTCCACCGCGGTTTCAAGCATGGATCTGTGGTGAGCCCTAGGACAACCTGACAGGGCCGACACTATGAGGCTATTGCGTCCCGTCTTGGCTAACCAGGTCCCCGGTGAGAGCAGTGGTCTGTCCTGTGTGAGGGCGCGGCATTTCGGTGGGAAGGGGATAAATATACTCCCCGAAACCAGAAGCAGATGCGCCAACTCCTGGATTGGTCATGGAGCCGTGACTGGCGAGGGCCGCCCGCTAGCCCATTTATCCATGCCTCTCTACCGACGGGACGACATTGGAGCGGATGTCTTGCAAAGTACCGAAGTCCATATGGTTCCATGGCTCGATGTGTGTGGATCGTCAGCGTTCTCAGGAGATTGATTACTGGCTTGGGACAGAGCTTGCGCGCAATTTGGTACGCAGGGAACTTGAGAATGAAAAAGGCCATATTGTAGACTTGGTATCAATAACTGAATGGGTCTGCCAAGGCGGATTCTTACTTGGGCCTGAAACTCCCTTGACTACTCTGTACACGATCAATGCATTGGATCACGTTTAGTCTCCATTCCCGAGTTCGAGTGGAAGTACTTTCGTACCCAGTTTACAATTCCTCGCTATTGGAAACGCCCTTGCCTAAGGTAGATCGTCCGCTGCGAATTACTCGAGTACCTACCGACAGTAAAGTAAAGTGACGGTGCCGTCAAGTTCTCGAGATCAGCCTCCCCCGTGCTCCCGTCTGAGTCGAGTCAATGTACGTACCAGGAACGAATCGATTTAGCTCCAGGGGCTCTCCGAAACTGGCAGGAGCGCCAGATTGAAGAATTCCAAATTTCCGCCATATCTCCAAGACCATGGTCCTCGTTACAAAGGTCTCGTCCAGCTAAATGGGCTTTTTTACAAGGCTATCGATGTAGTAAGAGGAAAGTAAGGTGCTAATTTGCATCACGGCTAATAACAGTTACGCCTGGTTGACTGGTTCGCTGGTAATCAATCCACGATACCCGATATCGCCGATCGCGATTCGCAGCGCCGCGAACCTCAGCCGTCAATCACCAGTCAATCGCCAGTCAGCACTTGGCCGGGGCTGAGGCAGGGGGGGCGTTGTCGATACAGGCACTCCAAAGTCCAGGGCATGGGCCATCTCGTCCGTTGCGGAGCCGGCCGAGTAAGCAATTCGACGTGAGACCCGGTTTAAACACTCTGCCCTCTTGTTCCCTCCCGCGTCTCGGTCGTTCGCCGTTCAGGATGACGGGAAGGGCTAGGGGGGCGGTCGGCCGGGTCAGCGCCCACGGCGGCGCCCAGGCTAAAACGGCCCAGCCGGCATCGGATTAAAATGCAGGGCGATTGAGTGGAGTGGGGATGGGCTATTAGGACAGATATTGATTGAGTTCAGTGGGCGTGGCGGGTGTTGCTAAATAAATCCGGGGGCGTTCAGCATCTAATGCTTTGGCGGTTGTCGGGAGGCGTTTTCTCTGATATGCCATCCATACTGCATTCGTGTGAGTGCCTCCTAGTTCAGAGACGCCTCGCGTCGCCTTGCCCGAGTTTCGCCGCCTTTCTGCGTGTCTCTGTTTTATGAGCGGTCAGTTTCCCACTGTCTTGTCGGCTCACATCATGTCTCTTGTCCATCGTATTGGGATTCCGGAAGAGCGACTACACGTGTTGACATGTTGATAGAACCCCTGTGGAGTCGGTTGTTGAAAGAAATCTCAATAGTCTGCCCACTGGATATTATTGCTCACATCCCAGAATCATCCAATGTATCCCCAGCCTCAAGGCCAGGAATGAAAGAAAAAAAGTGGCGGTCGTCAGCCATCAGGAGATGGCGACGGCGACGGCCTTCCATCCCCATCAACGTCCTAGCCTCGTGTTTCTTCCTTCTGGTGATATTTTGGGAAACACACAACCCACCCCAAGACTTTACCGCCTGTTTGATCGCCGCCGGATGGCCGAACATGGCGAGAGCCTTCCCAATGACACCGAGATATCAGCGTGATACGTACGCATGATGTGAATGCTCCAAGGCACAGTGCAATTACCCAACATGGGAGAGAGTCAACAGCGGCATGCGAAAGCCCGCTCGTGCACCATCAAGATGAACAAGAATTGGACCCCCGGCGTCTTGGCCAGCTTGATGGTGGTGGGATGGAGGGGTGGATGGGGGGATGGTGGGCTACAGTGTGTTTCTACAGTGCGCTCAGTACTATCCAGCCAAGTACCCGCAACCTCACAACCCGGCTTGTTCCTGAGAGCGGTTCCTACCGATACTGAAGTTTTTCTCTCCCAGAACCAGCCCAGCCACAATAATCCTGCTGTTTCACTGAGAGAGGTGCGACGGGATGGAGGAAACAAGGCTGGCGGCGAGGCCTGGGCCAGGTCCATCCATGGGTCCATCCCGCTGCAGCCGCGTTGTTTTGGTTCTCAGACAGCCAGGGCAGCCCGCTTTGCCTTCTGTGAACTTCTCTTGTCAGTGGATGCTGTGTCTCATCATGGCGTGCACGCATCCACTGTGCCGTTGCCACTGGAGAGGTTCCAGACCCGCCAGATTTTACAGCCCCGGAAGAGCAATTCTGGAGCGATATTGGAGACGGAACGGAACCATCTGGAGGCGGACTCGGTCGCCTACTAAAAAAGAATTGGACGCTCTCAGCACATGTCGTGCAAGTACTCGCTACGAGACGATGTCGTTGCCAGGAGCCGCAGGACTTGACGCCGTTGGGGCCCGCCACCGCCAATGCCCCCTGAACGCCTTGGCTCATCCCCCCTGCCCCCTTTAGAGCTTGAGCCCTGTAAGCGCTGTAAGTGAGTGGTGCTGGGTGGGGCCCTGGAGATAAATGGGTACATTGCAAGTAAGCTTAGTGCCCGAAGGGGCGCGAGAGTTGGTTGAGGTCTTCGTGCCAAGGTGATTGGAGGACGACCGCACCGTGTGGTTGGTACTGTATTCGTATCGGAGGTCGCGTGAGAGTTTGAATTGGTTGCACTGCAATTGAGAAAAGGGCATAGAAATGTACGAACAATTACTAAGGGCATGGAACGTAAGTAAGGGCAAAGTGAGAAACACACGAGGGAGCTGACGTCAAAGTACCAGCGCCACTAATTCCCTGCGGGCCAGGTACCCAAAGTCAAAGTACCCCGCTCGAGTCCGCGTAATTGAGGCAACGCCCGCCCCTGGGCAGGTCCCACACCGACCACTCCTTCCATCAATCTGCATGGCAGTGATCACACAAGTCACAGCATCCTCCCTTGGCGCTGGGCTGGCGGGCAGAAACTAATCCGCAATAACCTCACCGCCTTAATTTCAGAAGTTCTCATCGCACTTCCACCGGCGCGGCACAGTGCCAATCGAGTCGCCGCGCCTGCCTGCCTTGCACCGGCCCTCCACTCCGCCCCCCCTTTTTTTCCTCACCTTCGCTCTCTCTGGCGTGTGGTGTCTGGTCCCTGGCTGGTGCAACGTTGTTGGCATCTGCGCTACCTAACGCTACGTACGCTTCTTATCCTCTCTTCAAGCGTCGCCCTCTCGCCCTTGCACAACTCCTTCTGCCTCCCTTTTTTTCCTTCATATTCCCCTCGCTCCCCCTCCTCTCTCGCTGCTCAACCACTCGTTGCTGCATTCGACGCGTCGCTTCGTGATTTCGTTTGCGCGTGTTCATATCTGCTCTGCCTGACTACTCGAAACCCCTCCACCCCACTACCCAACAAACATCATGTCGACCATCATCGCCAATGGGTCCTCCGAGGCCGTCAACGGCACCACCGCTATCAAGGTCGAGAAGATCTGCTGTGTTGGTGCTGGTTACGTCGGTATGTCCTCGAAAGCTCCCGTGAAACCCCCTCGGTCCGTCGAGACGAGCGTCTCGCTCGAGTCTCTCCGGCGCAACACCTCCCCAACCGCTCGAAACGAGCGGTGAAGCATCAATTGGCCGCATCTTGACTGACATTGCCTCTTCAGGTGGTCCCACCGCCGCTGTCATCGCCTTCGAGAACCCTCACATCCAGGTGACCGTTGTCGACCGAGACGAGACCCGTATCCGCCGCTGGAACTCCCTCCACCCTCCCATCTACGAGCCTGGCCTGCACGACATCATCCGCATTGCCCGTGATGGTAGCCGAGAGGCCACCGTCGGCAGCGAGCCCGACACCGAGAGCGGCGTTACCCTTGCTACTCGCCAGCCCAACCTCTTCTTCTCCACCGACATTGCCAAGCACATCGGTGAGGCTGACATCGTCCTCGTCGCCGTCAACACCCCCACCAAGTACCGTGGTGTTGGTGCTGGCAGCGCCACCGACATGACCGCCTTCGAGGCCGTCACCGGTGTCGTTGCTCAGCACGCCCGCGAGGGTGCCATCATCGTCGAGAAGTCCACTGTCCCTTGCCGGACTGCCCAGCTCGTCTCCGACACTGTGAGTCTCAAATTGATGTCCACCCCAGAGCTCATGAGAGCCTCTGCGAGGTCGGACTGCCACTAAGAGTTTCTGACATTAACAATGAATTCCAGCTCTCCATGCACCGCCCTGGTGTCCACTTCGAGATTCTCTCCAACCCCGAGTTCTTGGCTGCCGGTACCGCCGTCGCCGATCTGCTGTACCCTGACCGTATTCTGATCGGTTCCAACCCCACCCCCGCCGGCAAGCTGGCCGCCGAGGCTCTCGCCAGTGTCTACGCTGCCTGGGTTCCCCGCGAGCGTATCCTGACCACCAACGTGTGGTCCTCTGAGCTGGCCAAGCTCGTCGCCAACTCCATGTTGGCCCAGCGTATTTCCAGCATCAACTCCATCTCTGCTCTGTGCGAGCAGACCGGTGCTGATGTCGACGAGGTCGCCCGCGCCGTCGGTGTCGACCCCCGTATCGGCAACAAGTTCCTGATGGCCGGTATCGGCTTCGGTGGCAGCTGCTTCAAGAAGGATGTTCTCAACCTCGTCTACCTTGCCGACACCATGGGTCTCCCCGAGGTTGCCGAGTACTGGCGCCAGGTTGTCAAGATGAACGAGTACGCTCGTGACCGCTTCTCCAACCGTGTCATCAAGTGCCTGAACAACACCCTTGTTGGCAAGAAGGTCACCATTCTGGGTTTCGCCTTCAAGAAGAACACCTCGGATACCCGTGAGGCTCCTGCTCTCGAGATGATCAAGACTCTCCTCGAGGAGCGACCCCGCGAGGTCGCCGTCTTCGACCCCTGCTGCAACCCTCTCGTTATCAAGCAGGAGATCAAGACCCTGCTCGGTCCCCTGGCCGAGGGCGCCAACATCTCCGTCTACGGCAACGCCTACGACGCGTGCGAGGCCAGCACTGCCATCATCATCGCCACCGAGTTTGACGAGTTCCGCAACCAGCCCGTTCCCAAGCCCGCGCCTGCCCCCGTCGAGGCTGCCCCCAAGAGCCGCAAGCCCAACCCCAAGGCGGACCCCCGCCCCTTCAAGTCAGCTGTCCCTTCAGAGAACGAGCTGCTTGCTCTCCACAAGTACCTCGTCCAGCGCGGCGACCACACCTCGTCCGATCCCCTCGATCGCTTCAACGTCGAGCCCAGCTGCGAGGACGACTGCCCCGACTGCATCCAGGAGCGCGAGAGCAAGGAGACTGGATTCGCCACCGGCATGGGCAGCGCCGAGGAGTACAAGCCCAAGGAGCGCGTCGACTGGGTCCGCATCTCGGAGAACATGGCCAAGCCCCGATGGGTCTTTGATGGCCGTGGTGTCATCGACTCGCGCGAGATGGTCAAGCTTGGCGTCCGCGTCGAGAGCGTTGGTCGCCAGCACCGCTTCTAAGTGCCACATTGTGGTCCGATGGGTAGGTATCTGACGGCCGACATTTTGGGTTTCTTGGGTGTATGAATGTCGTCTGTTGGCAAACAATTACTACTGTTTTAATAAGCATGAAATGAAGATATGGACGCAGCTGACGAGACACGCGGAGGAAAGATGACGACTAGATGGTTGGTGTGCGAGGCGTGGTAGGAGAAGAGGTGTCTTTGGATATAGAATTAGATCTCCAAAGTCTGAGTTGGCTCGAAAATACCAGATCAACAAATTGAAGTTAAACCAATCATATGAGGGATTCCCCTGAGTCGCGGATCCTGTTGACATTGATGAGCTCTTCGTGGATTGGTAATGTTGCATTTTCGGCGCCTGCATCTATGCCTACTTGGTACGCCTGCATCAGACTCTCTCACTCAACCACGTGGACGCTGCAACCACTTCAGACTGACTTCTGCCACTACCACGAGGCATTTCATCCGAGTGGACGATGGTAGCCATGGCTTTGACAGTTCAGGGTTCGCGGCCTAAATAAAGATGGTGGCGGATTCGCTTGAGGGGCAACGTTGAGCCGCTCCTGTTTCAGACGATGATCAGCAACGTCTCAGCCTTGACACTACGACCATAAGCAGCCGGAATCGCAGACGAGACCAAGTAGCAGCTACCGCCATGATGGCTGGTCGGGCCCCTGGATCGCCGTCCCGGTTGCACGCCGAGCACGTCCGGGGTAGCATTGAACGTGGTCGGACCCTTCGCCTAAGACACCAGCGATACCGTTTTGTCGGCTTGCACGGGGCTGGAATGTGACAGCTCCTGCTTGGGAGCTACCGTCGACCCCTTCGGTCGTTTCATCATGCGAGATGCCGTGTCGTCCCAACGAAGGCTGAGACCTGTGTGATCCCCAACGGTCGTAGATCTCTGCGTCGAATTGTCTCTCTGTCAACCATCTTTACGCGCCGAGCTGGTGAGACTGCTTCAGAGACGAAAGCTGCCTTCTTTGCATGGTCTATCCCGTCGTCTTTCTGGTTTCTCTTCGCGAGTAAGGTTCTCGACATCGGCACGAAGCCCAGCCGCTCGTTTACCTCGATGGTTGGAGGACTGGTGGGTTGGCAGGAAACAAACACCATCGACTCTCGACGATCCATCACTTAGGCGCGCGTGCTTGTGGTGGAATGGTCGATCCAGGCCGGACGATATCACAGACGCCCACACCGAAACAAGTCACCGCATTCCACGGCATTTATGAAGACGGTCCAGGCGAGCCTGGCCTTGATTTCGGGCCTCATGGCTGCTGTGGCGGCCGATGCCTTGCCGCCAGAGGACATCCCGCTCCAGTGTATCACCATCTGCGGCCCAATCGTCGAGTTGACGACGGACTGCAACGTTCACTACCGGCGGCTAAAGAAACGGAATCCGGACGACCTCGCTCGACGTGAATGGGTGCCGAAGCTGGCGGTGGAACCTCCTGAGGGCGACGCCCCGTTGCAGGCTCGAGGCGAGGCCGTCGGCAGCTTCGAGAAGAGGAGCTTCTCTGTCATTGTTGCGGCGCCGACGTCATTTCCTTTCGCGCTCACTGCTACCACGGTGCTCGACCTGCGGCCGACGTCGACTCTGACTCGCATCAATCCCGTCGTCGAACAGTCATCATCCTCAAGCACACTCCCGAAGAGAACATCAACCACGAACCCGGCATCCACGACGGCCACCACCATCTCTTTCACGACGTCAATCGTCAACTCTGCCGCATCCAAGTCCATATCCGACGACTCGCAAAGCCCAACAACCAGCAGCTGGGGCTGGGACAACGATCTCCAGGGGCCGCAGGGAAAGCTGTACTCCCAGGACAGCGCGGAGGAAGACTGCGTGTGCCTCAACGAGAGTTTCGACGTGGCCAAGGTCGCCGCGCTATGTGCTAGTTGCATTGCCGTGGCTGGATATCCCGACAATAGTGAGTTGCCTCGATCGATTGTGGCTGTTTCGCGTTTTGATGGATCGGGGAGGCTAACATTACTCAAGACATCAACGTCATTATGGAGGGTTGCAACTTTACCGCCTTGACTTACACCCCAAGTCTGGACGGTGTAGCCAACAACATCCGCGTCGAAGCCGAGTGGCCAACGTCTGCGACATCGAGCGGTACAGGGGGTGTGAGGCCAGCCAGTGTCGGCGTCGCATTCGCCGTCGTGGGGTTCGTCTTAGCCACGGCTGTGATGTTGTGAGCGAGTGTGGTGTCTATTGTAAATATGCTGCATTTGCACGAGTGATGGTCTCTTTGTGCGCGTCTATACTATGCCATACTAACCAGGTCGGAATTTCTATGTATATTGGCTGGGTCAAAACCCGGAAACTTTTTTGTATGCTTTATTTGCTTGAAGCGAGATTGGCCTGGCTGCATTTGGGTGTTTGTTGAGCGGACATTCATGATTGCATTTTTTACGAGAGCCTCAGTTTTTAGAGTACAGAATTAAGACTAGAACCTTTTGACTTCCCACACTTTCGACGTCACCACCGTTCTACGACACATGTCATGTTGCATCCGAAAGACCCGACGGATCCGACAAAGTGTCAGCAGCATCACCATCTCTTGCGCCAGCTGATGCTATTGCCAGAACTAGCTGCGGTCATCAACGAGTGTCGCCGAAGACGACGAACACAGGGTAGTAATTAACAAGTCGACGTCGCACCAGCTGGCTCCATCTGTTGGTCCGAATGCATAATGCCACCAACGGACATGACGTGTGTCATGTCTGCCTTTTTATCTCTCTTCTTTCCGCTGCGCGTTGCGGAGTTGCGGAGCAACTTAGACGCTGCCTGTCGATTCATGCTGTATCGTGTCGTCAGATTTTGGGGCGCTGGCGGAGGGGCCGTTAAGTCCGCTTCCTTCGCGCCGCGCTTGCTGGACATAACGGCCCGGCTTTTGCTGACGCCCATAAAGCTCGGTGCGGTGTTTCCGAGCGTTTATATAGAAGGGGAAGGGTCCGGCGGGTAAGGGAAAAGAGGACGTTGTCGTGTTAGTACCGTTTTTTCTTCTCTGCTTCTCTGTCTGGGTATTCACACCGAGAACGAATAAAGCCCCCACTATACCTTCGAGCATCATCCAGCTTGCCATCTCAAGATGCACGTCATCCTCACCGGCGCAACAGGCCTCGTCGGGTCGGCCGTCCTCGACGCCATGATCAAGACCAAGGACATCACCAAGATCTCCATCCTCTCCCGACGACCCGTCAACATGGCCGACAACGCCAAGGACCCGCGCATCAACGTGATCCTACAGAGCGACTTCGACACGTACGACGCCGCCGTGCTGCAGCAGCTTCAGGGCGCCAAGGGCTGCGTATGGGCGCTGGGCATCAGCCAGACCAAGGTCGACGCCGACGCCTACGTCAAGATCACCAAGGACTACGCCCTCACCGCCGCCAAGGCCTTCGCCACGCTGCCCGGGTCCGACGCCGAGCCCTTCCGCTTCGTCTACGTCTCGGGCAACGGCGCCACGCAGGCTCCCGGCCGGTTCTCGCCCATCTTCGCCCGCGTCAAGGGCGAGACGGAGCAGGCGCTCGCGGACCTGAGCGCGGCGACGCCCGCGCTGCGGGTGTACTCGCCGCGGCCGGCCTTTGTCGACGCCGCGGGGCACGCGGCCGTGCAGCCGTACCTGCCGGACCCGGGGTTGTGGATCCGGGCCGGCGCGGTGGCGTTTGGTCCGCCGATCCGCGTGCTGTGGAAGGGCATGCATTCGCCGACGCCGATGCTGGGCGACTTCCTGACGCAGATGGCCATGGGGAAGATGGAGGGTCGGCTGGAGGGGACGCCGGGGGCGAGCAAGCTGGGCAGTTCGTGGCTGGTGGAGAACAACGCCATCAGGAAGCTGATGGGGATGTGAGCTTGCATCTCTCAAAAGTTAATGAGGCCCAGAGGCATTGGGGCAAGATTCGCGAGGAGACAAGATACCCTTGAGTCACAGACTGCTGTCGTCAAAGTAGGTGGTTCCAAAGCGCTTGGAGAAGAGGGAATAGGGCCGACGAGTATCGGGCTTCTGGGAGTTCGTGGAGGTCAGATTGTGTGATATGGGATGGGAACACACTGCCGGGAAGGACTTTTGAGCTAGCAAGCGCCGCGTGTTTGAGCATTTGTATTCGTTGCAGTAATAATCTACACTCTGTTCTGCCAACCCTTCAACACCATTCTCATCTACCGACTCTCCACTTAGTCGCTGTCCTAACTAAATCACTTATTGTAAGAAACGTGAACGTGGTCCCTAAGGATTGATCAGTCTTCCAATGCCATACCGTGACGCAGCCATAGCTTACTTACCAGTGGTTCTGGGTCAAGGAGTCGCGGTCATCCATGGTGCGCCACTTCTCCCACTTCTTGTCCCCCTTGTCGACGGACGTGGTCCAGATCTTCTGGCCCCAGATGACATACTTGAGATTCAGCGTCTTGCGGTTCGTCATCACCCACTCAGCAATCTCCTTGCCGGAAAGAGTAGCATCCTAGAAGAGTTAATCGGGGGCTTTATGCTGTGAGTCTAAGGAGAATGTGACTTACACCACCGTGGTCGGAAATCATCATATCCGTGGCTAGACCACAGCAATGGTCCGAAGAACCCGGACACGCACAATCGCGCACACAGCCAATCTCGCGAACACGCCCCGGAAACGCCGCGACGATCTTCTTGGCGCCGTCGACGGCGACCTTCTTGCAGGCGCCGACGGGCGGGGTCTTGGGCACGGCGTAGCCGCCGAAGCCTCCGGCGGCGGAGCTGCAGCACTTCATCTGGGCCGGGCCGGGGCACTGGTTTGCGGCGGTGGAGCCGGCGCAGTCCGACACCCAGCGGCAGTTGCCCGTGCCGCCGCCGCCGCACTTGGGCTTGGAGCAGCACTTGATGCCGGCCGGGTCGGCGGGGCAGGCGCCGGCGATGGTGGAGCCGCCGGACTTGGTGCAGGCACCGGTGGAGATGCATACACCGGCGGCGCCGTTGGGGCCGTAGCAGGGCTCGTTGGTTGCGGCGTGGATGGCAGTGGAGAGGAGGGCGAGGAGGGTTGTAGTGGTGAAGCGCATGATGGGCAATAGATGAGTTCTTGGAAGTACTAGGGATGAAGGAAAGCTGAATGGAACTCCTGAGTTGTTGTCCCAAAGCCGGCTATGGAAGACATATGCGACTCTTTATATATCCCGGACCAAGGCTATCAAGCCGTTTCGTTTACCGGTCCTTCATTATTGTTTCCCGTTTCTGGGTTCTCGTATCCCGGCTTCTCACAGCTGATCGCCACCTTCATCACCACTCAACCTGTCAACGTCGAGCCCACAGCATCGCACAACCCGCCCGAGTTTCACGTAGATCGCCAGTGTGGACAGAACCCGATATGCCAGGCCAGAGCAGACCACGCGCCGAGGGCCCGAAGGAACGTCTTTCAGCTGAGAAGCCCCTGCTCCCTAGATGTCACAGATTTGCGCCACAACGTCGAGTATTAACGGTCCCAGTGCTATTCAGTCTCAGCTTTTCTTTGTTGTTGAGAATGATATCTTTTTCAGCTAGGTTGGTGTGTTCATCGCAACCAACCGAAGCTCTTGGGTCGGTCACTATCAAGCCATAGCCGTCCACCCCGCCAGCAAACGGAAAGGCTGCGTCTAAATAAAGGCCATCTATTTTCTCCCTAGAGCACATACATCCAGTCATTGGCTTCTCATCAGCCAGCCACGCGGTCCTTATTTTAGACGTTAAATCTCGGCGCAAATCCCTCCTGCGTTGTCGTCGCCTTGCCCCTGGCTGGCACGACGTCGTTATGTCAGTGGCTTGTTTCGAATCAATGAAGTGCGGAGATATTTTATCCCTAAGGTTACGCAGACGATGCACGGCCGTAGGTAATCCGGGGTCAAGGTTAGGCCGGGGATGACGTTCATTACATCTATGATCGAGCCAAAGATCAGGTTTATACAGGGCTATCGTCCATGCTTGATTCTTGTGCGATTACTGGTTGCACTGAGCTAGTTAGGGTACCAATTCTGAATGGTAGGCACTGAGATTAGATAATGTGAACAATACCTACGGAGAGGGATTATGGATAGTGTTATGGATAGGACTGGTATTAGGATATACTTTAAAGGATTTATTTTACACATTGTGATGGATGGTGTCGAATTAATTCAGTTCCTACCCTATACTTACTGGGTCAGGGAACGTAACCAACGGTCGGTGTTGTGCTTGAAATTGAGAACCAGTCAAGTTAACAGCGTATCAATGGCTTTGCTCATTTCTCTTTTCAGGCTTGCTGTCTTGTACTATTTCCGATCATGTATCCTGTAATTTAGACCGAGTCCGCAACGCAGAGCTACACGTCGTGGCATTGTCAAGGTTGGTCTAGCTATAGATATAATTACTATTTATGCGAATAGAGACCGTGGAGAATGATTCTGAGGTAAACTGCCCAACGCAACACATTCGTTCACCATAGTTTAGTAAGAAGCTGATTGAACTCAAAGTCGGACAAGTAGAACGGCTGAGATTGACATCGGTCTGCCCAGCATCATTGCTAAAGCGCTCACGTATCTAGCGAGAAGAGTCCAAGTCAACACCAAAGCACGACTTGATGGTTGGCCCGTCACTTAATACCTCTAGTCTACTTTGCAAGTCAGCTCGATGTTGTGGAACGTCGCATTCCAGTATCTGTTTCGTGTAGCCTTTACTTTAATTTAGGGACATGACTAACAGGCATCCGCTTACATCGTATACACAGCGGTTGAAGATGGTTTTAAGATCCTTGCCAGTATTTAGTTCTGTGCTCAGGTCCTCAAGTGCCTGCTGTATCTCGCCCGCATCAAGAGCGAAGATGGGCGAGAATCGGTGTGATATAGTTAAAGCCACACTTGCGTAATTCTGCAACTATCCATAGTTGCACTAAATACATATGATCCGATTGCCCAGCCTCTAGACTCGCGTCTTTATTACATGTGCGGTATCATTGGCTGTCCATGACCAACTCCTAAATACTATGTATGCCCCCCGTCTAAGCGCCAACCATTTTGCCTATTCCAAGCAGTGCGAAACTCCCAAGCCCTGGCCGATCTACAACGACATAGATCTCCGCGTCACACTACAAACGCACCACTCACAACTTCTCCTTCATCCGGAGTCACATTCATCTCCAAGAGCTCATGCGCCGCCTCGATCGTGTCCTCGTCGATCCCCGACTCCATGACCAGATCCTCCTCCACAAAGGTCAGTCTCCCCAGAGCAAGCAGGTATCGCTGGCTTCCGCCGTATGACATGGAGAGCTTCTGGCCAATGTCGGCTAGGTTCGCAGTATCGGGACCTGTCACGAGTGTGTGAATGAGGTGGACGCATTGGCAGATTATACTGTTGAGCTCGGAAGATGAGTCGGAAACTGTGTGCGTTTCTGGTCCGCTCGTTTGAGAGAGGTCTGACAGTATGTTTGATGGAATGGGTTGATCATACAAGTCGTCAATAGATGTACTGAGACAGGTGACCAGGCGAGGAAGGGCGGTGTTATGCGACGCCAGCTGTATCGCCCCAAACGGATACCTGGCGAACGCGATAAGCGTCCGTAAAACGGCAAGGCGTACGCTGCGTTTCTCAGCCGGTGTTTTTGCGGAACGAGGATACTCAGTTAGCCTGGCTGCAACCTTCTCAATGATGACGCGTGCGACGAAAGGAGGATCTTTCTCGTCCGTAATGGGGCCAATCGAGCCTGGTAGCGAAGATGAAGCTAGAAGCTCTAGCATACCAAGGATATCGGCGAGCTCTTGTTTCGGCGTGAGGAGCAAGAGGGGCGTATCAAGCGAGATGTGTCTCCAGAAATACGCTGCCTTGGATTCAAAGCCTGCCTCCGTTTCTAAGATAGTGGTGGCGCACGTCTGAGAACTTGTGGAGAGCAAAGACAGGATATCGGTTATGTTGATATGCTCCTCAAGAGACCTGAATCGCTCATCCTTGGGACCGTCTCCATCGGAGTATCGATGCCTCCACTCGGCAAGAGTGCAAATGGTTGCTTGAGCAACGGGGGCGAGATCAGTCACAATCCAAGGAGCCACCTCTGTTGCCTGTAGTTGAAACGTGAAGGCTATGAGAGCGACGAGGTATTTGATGGGTTCCCAGTACTGCTCGTCCGAGCACCGGGTCCATATTTGCACTACAAAGTGGGCAAAGTCCACCAACAATTGAACAGGCCGGCGAGGATTACCCATGATGGGGACTTTCTTGAAGATGTAGGCCGCGAATGACGTATTGGGTTCGGAGGAAAACGAGAATCTAGATAGGACCTCGAAAGTCGGGGGCTGTTCACGAAACGACACATGATCCAACACGAGCTGCAAGAACTTGAAACCTGTTAGTCTAGTGACGAGAAAGAACGGCGTTCACACAAACCTCAAATGGAAGACTAGGCGTTGCAGCAATCACGATTGGGGGCTGTATTGCGGCAGACTCTGGCTTTTTATCAATGGCCATGTCATCAAAACCACCCATATGGGTATCCAGGGCCATAATAGGACTGTCCACGGCAGGCCTTTTTCGCTTGCCCTTGCTAGGCGTTCTCTCGCCTACGTTGGCGGCAACTGACCCGGCATTCTTATTGCGACCTTGGCCCTTACTAGGACTTACGACAATGTCCATCTCGTCAAAGCCATCGGCAACTCGCCATGTCTTGGACGTTTTCTTCGGCGTCGTGAGACCTTGCCCTGTGGGCCCAACAGCATCCTTCCTTCGAGTGCGGTTGGTAACCTCTTTAACATCCCTTTGGAGAAACTGCAGCTCAATGTTGGCGTTGTGTTCAGCGACGACAGCGGCTTCGGCGATTCGTTCTTGCCGAGTTAACTGCTCCGCGTTGAGCTTCTTTAAGCGATTGACCTCGGCATCGTGCAGTTCTTGGGCCTTAGTGGAGTTGGCTCGGATGATTGACACCTCGCCACGGGCGACGTTGAGCTCGGCCTCGAGGGCCCGCAATCGCTGCTGAAGGGCTGAGACGACATTGCCAGGTTGGTTTTGTGAGGGAACGAAGTGATTCGTTCCGATGCCTGGTCGACCAAACTGACTCGCTTGAGGTTGGTGCAAGTTTGATGACTGGGACTGGAACTGCTGCGATGTGTACAGTGGCTGTTTTGTGGCAGCTGCACTAGGTAGTAGAGGAGCTGTTTGGCCAGCGGGACGCCTTTGGGAAGGATGGACGATTGGGTCCCATCGTGGGTTGGGCAGAGGTGGGACGGATCGTCGAGATTCTTGGTGTTGCTGTTGCTGCTGCGAGTGCTGCTGGAGAGTATTGTCCACCACTGGCCTTCCTACCGGCTCCCCAACATCATTGGTCACCTCAGTGGTATCGAGGTCATCATCTTCAACCCAGATGGCGTCAAGGTAGGCGGACTCGGGGTGCTGAGACGGGGGTTTTCGGTGGGCTTGGGTGAGCTGGATGGCGTTGTTCTCGAGCTCTTGAAGAGCGTTGTCGGTAAGATCGTCAAAGCCATCGTCGGAGAATTCGTCTAGGTCCATGGTTTATGGATTTGAAAGGCTGGAGCAGCGCCATTGGGTGAGGCTGTCCGAGATTATCGTCTGAGCCTCGTGGGGCATGGCACCGTTTCGCGGGTCGGATGCTGGGACGAAGAAGAACGCGTCGCGCAGTCACGTGGTACACTTTCCGTCAATATTTCGAGGCTTGTGGCTGAGGATGATGGATTGGGGTTGAATCTAGAGCGTGGCTGAGTGTTTGTGGCGCAGCGCCGCAAGCAAATACATAAGTGTGTGTGGGCCACCCCTCGTCTCCGCACGTGTTCACCTCAAGCATGTGAAAGAACCATCGATGACGCACTTTTCGTTCCTGATATCAAGGACCTTGTTTTTAGTGGGCGCAGATATCTTGGAAGCAGGACCCTTGATAATGCAAAGGGATAAAACTCTAAACACATTCTTCTTGATTGCTTCCCACGACACCTCCAGACGTGAAAACGAGAGCGAGAAAGCCAGCACAGGACAGGGCGAGATAAGTTGTGGGGAATCCTGTCTGGGGCACCGGCAGGTAGGATGCCAGGTCCCGCGGATTCGCAAATTACCCGCTTGGCGTTTTCATGCCCACAGAAGAGAAACACGCGCACAGCGCAGACACCACCCTCGACGTCACTGTCAGGGCTTAGATCTAGCTTGTGAGTTGTCGGGCGAGATCAGTTGTTTCTGGATGTAACGTGTTACATGGATAATTGCTCTGAAACCTCCCGGGTCGAAGAGCTCAAGATGCAGACCGCTTACAGCTGCAACAACAGCCAAATACCTGACCGTTTAGCAAATACGTATTGTCATTTTGGGCTTTCTACCCATAGAATCTCTTGACTGTAGATCTCCCAACAGATCTCTTCTGTCTGGTCCGACCAACGGCGACGGGGCATTTGTCCGCCCGAGTCCCACATCTAATCAGCCCCTGCATCCATGTCCATGGGCGAAAGCGAGGCATGAATCCATGGCTGAGAACGTACGTGCAGCGTCCGCAGTCCGGCAGACGCGGAGGAGGTAGTCTAGGGCGCATGCTGAATCGTTTGTGTATCTTATCGCCGCGAACTGCGCAAAGAAACTGGGCGTCAGTTCATTCATTCAGCCTTGCCGGCCCGGAGTTCCATGGATCCCTGAAGTCACCGAGGTGCTGATTGGTGACGGATGGAACGAGCACGACGCAGCGCTGTAACACCCACTGTAGTCTAGCTGCCCTCGTATTATTCCAGGGCCTAGTTTGCGCAGTGAAGCCCCCAACAGCTCGCGCCCAACTCCGCTCCGCCAGGGCTTTCTTAGGCTGCTTCGGCCAAGCGCAAGCGTCAGCATCAGCGCAAAACCCACCACCCACTTTGGGAAACGGCCAGTGGAAATCCTCCAACTTTTCCCATCGTCATCAAACGACTCTCGACCACGACCAACAACACGCCTCCCGAGCCTGCCCACACGCTCGCGGCCTCTCCAGCGGACTTCAGTGCCCGCTTCCGCTCTTGCCGCCTCCACCGAGACGTCTCGTTGTACCCTCGCAACCCAGGATACTGCCGCCTCAGCTCACCCCTTCTCCCTACCTCACCTACCTCGTCTTCCGGGCCTGCCGCAGTCGCGCGACCGCTGTGACGACGACCAACGACCGACGACACACTCACCCACGACGTCCCCCCCAGTCGCACCGCGCAAGGACAGTCGAGACGAGTCGCTAAACCCACGGCCGCGAGAGAAAATCGCAATACCAACGTTCCCTACACCACCACAAACCACCACACCGTCGCAATGGGTCGGTCAAAGAGAGGGGTTAGGTTCCCCAACCGCAACGGCAACCAGAATGGCTCCGATGGACGACGGTCGAGCTTCAGCGACATGAGCGACGATGGCCAGTCCCCCAACAAGCCCAAGGCTCAGCTTGAGACTGTCAACGAGGTACGTGTCCACGCTTAACCGTCTCGCGATCCGAATATATCTTATCGACAAGCTCCTGCGGCCTCACACGCAACTACACCCAAAATCTACGAGGACCTATGCTGACCATGGTGTCCTTGCCCCTTCACAGAAGCCCCCCACTGCCGCCGAGAAGCAGGTCGAGTACGAGAAGAAGAAGGCCAACTTCATGACCCGCACGTTCTGGACCTTTGTCATGTTCGGACTGTTCTTCTCCGCCCTGTTGATGGGCCACATCTACATTATCTGTATTATCACAGCTGTCCAGATTGTCTCCTTCAAGGAAGTCATCGCAATCGCCAATGTCCCCAGCCGCGCCCGTTCCCTGCGATCGACCAAGAGTCTTAACTGGTACTGGCTTGCGACTACCATGTACTTCCTCTACGGCGAGACTGTTATCTACTACTTCAAGCACATCGTCCTCGTCGACAAAGTTCTGTTGCCTCTGGCTACCCACCACCGCTTCATCAGCTTCATTCTCTATGTTTTTGGTTAGTCACCTCATCGTTTGCGATAGTGTCCAGCAGCTAACCACCCCCACAGGCTTTGTCTGCTTCGTCGCCTCTCTGCAGGCCGGTAACTACAAGTTCCAGTTTACCAACTTTGCTTGGACTCACATGGCACTTTACCTCATCGTCGTTCAGGCCCATTTCATCATGAACAACGTCTTCGAGGGTATGATCTGGTTCTTCTTGCCTGCCGCCCTTGTCATCACCAACGACATCTTTGCCTATATTTGCGGTATTCTCTTCGGCCGCACCCAGCTCATTAAGCTCTCGCCTAAGAAGACGGTTGAGGGTTTCGTCGGCGCTTGGATCATGACTGTTTTGTCTGCCATCGTCTTCGTCAACGTCATGATGCGATCCAAGTATTTCATCTGCCCCGTCAACGTAAGTTTTACCTACTCGCCATCCCCTGTGGTCGAGTGTATCCCTCTAGTCAGGGTTCTAACTCTATATCCAGGACCTTGGCGCCACCATCTTCACTGGCCTTGAGTGTGACCCCAACCCTGTGTTCCACCCCAAGACCTACCACATGCCCGAGTTCTTTTTCCTTCCTCAGCCGACCAACTTCTCCGTCACTTTTGCTCCTATGCAGCTTCACGCCCTCAACCTCGCTACTTTCGCTTCCCTCATCGCCCCCTTCGGTGGTTTCTTTGCCTCTGGCCTAAAGCGTACCTTCAAGATCAAGGACTTCGGTGACTCCATTCCCGGCCATGGAGGCATTACCGACCGTATGGACTGCCAGTTCATCATGGGCTTCTTTGCGTACATGTACTACCACAGCTTTATCGCCCTCCACAAGGTCAACCTTGGCAGCGTTCTCGAGACAGCTATTACCAGCTTGTCTCCAGAGGAGCAGATGGAGCTTGTCAAGAGCATGGGCCGCTATCTCGGCAACCAAGGCGTTGTGCCTGAAACAGTAAGCTAATCACTCTCACTTAAGTATGTTGTGCTTGTACTAACCGATCCTTTCAGTTTGTTGAATGCGTTGACAAGTTCTTGCCTATGAAGCGGTGAGAGACTGATGACCGCACCGCCTTTGGCGGGTTTTTTCGCCATGTTTGTTAATAAATGACTGGGCAATACCTCTTCTGCTGGCTTGACTCATCCGCGGCGTTTCATTGTTTTTTCTGTTCGATTGTCTCAAAGGTTGGTTGACTGGGAACTTGTCAGACCCAGCATTACGCGGTGGATGAAACGTCAACTCGGGTGGCCGGTGGCAGGCCCTTGGTGCCTTGTAGAGCACAACGGCGATTTTAACGACCAGGACTGATTTCAACATATTGGGCGAATGTAGGCCAGGGCACTTGCGGTATCCTCAATCAAGGCAAATCGTCTATGGCCTGATGGAGAAGAAAATAAAGACGGATGAGAGAGCTCAAGTGGATGAGGATATTCTTCATCGCCTGCTATGTATTTACTGTGTTTGACGTGCGCCTTGTGCTTGAACCATGAGCTCGCTGGATATTGTTTCCGGGCCTACTCTACTCCTAGTGTCTATGACTAAACAGCGATAGATTGTCATAGAAGATGACATAGCTTTTGCTTCTGATTTGTACGCAATTTCTGAACCTTCAAACATGACTCTGAGGCAACGCACCAAGTCGGCCATTGCGTCCACGTTTCGCCATCAGCTTCTTTCTGTCTTTGCATTGTTGGCCATGCGATTCGTTAACATGGCTGTCGCTTCCACCCGCCCTCGGCTTCAAAGATCTCACCCACCGCCTTGCCGACCTTCAAGAGATGCCGGTCATGATACCGCGGCGCGACGAGAGATAATCCGATGGGCATCCCATTGGCTCCCTGAAAGCCGGGAATATTCAGCACGGGGTTATGCAACGCCTATCTATCCATTAGCAGTCATTCGTCTCCGTTCGTCTAACTGTCGTGTTTTTCTTACCGTCCACATACTGCAGAAAACATGGCTTCCCGTGCTCATTAATCCCACCGGCGCCTCGTCGGGGACGCTCGGTGTGATAATGGCCGTGTAGCACCTAGCAATCTTGTCCATGCGCGGCCGAAGTGCAGCAATTCCATCAGACGCGGCGAGTTGCGTCTTGCGGCTGAACTGGTCGACGTTCTCAACTTGGCTGACGAGGACGTCGTGGATCTGGTCCTTGCCGACGCGGTACTCAGACAGGAACGCCGTTCGACCTTCGCTGTGTAGTACGATGCGGAACCACTCGTCCATGTTTGTGAATTCGGCACCGAGGTCGAGGAGTTCTACATCCGCGCCGTGTACCTTGAGAAGCGCGGCAGCCTCGTCCATGGCAGATTGTGTGCCCTTGCCTGCGTGATCCCAGACGCCGGTCTTGCAAATGGCGAAGCGGGCGCCTTGAATGCCTCGGAAAGCGTTGGTATCATCCTCGTCGTCCTCGAGATCGAAAACATCGGCCAGCAAGACTAGGTCATCCACGCAACGGGCATAGAGGCCCAGCGTATCTAGGATCACGGCGTAGACCTTCTGGCCCTCGCGCGAGATGGAGTTCCACGTGGGCTTGAAGCCAAAGATGCCGTTGAAGGACGCCGGGCGGATGGTCGACCCGCCCGTCTGCGTGCCGAGGGCAAGCGGCACCTGGAAGTCGGCGACGGCCGCGCCGGAGCCGGATGACGAGCCGCCGGGGGTCCGGGCCGGGTTGTGCGGGTTGCGGGTCTTGGTGCCGATGTGGATGGCTGCGAATTCCGCGGTGGTTGTCTTGCCTGTGAGAAAGGCTCTGGTCAGCGATGGACGGAGGGGAGAGGGTGGGAGAGGTACCAAAGATGAGAGCACCCGCGTGGCGGAGGATTTGGACGGAGGCGGCGTCGACCTTGGGGAAGCTCCCCTCGTATAAGGGTGAGTTATGCTGCGTTGGCATGTCTATGTTGACGGTGAACACATTTCCTTAGAACCCGTACGCCACCATGAGATAGATCCACGTACCCTTGGTGTAAATGACATCCTTGATCGCGATGGGCACTCCATGCAACGGACCTCGCTTGTCTAGCGGCACCTTGTCCAACTCCCTAGCTTGCTTGATGACAGACCCAGCGTCGAGATAGACCCACGCCTGGACAGCATCGTTACGCTGACGGATACGGTCGAGCAGAGACACGGCGTAGGCCTCTACGGAGAGGTTCCCAGATCGGATCTGAGTGAGAGCCGAGGAGGCTGTGAGGCACCAGGGCTTCATCGTCTGGGAAGTGGTGATGGTGATGGAGAACTTGGTGTTTACTTGAGTCGAAAATGCCAACTTTGACGACTGACTTCGGTGATGGCTTGAATCCTAAGGGGAATGATATTGCTGTTTATATACCTCCACCCTGCCCCCAACCGTGCTGGGGTCTCGACCCGTGGCACCTCAAGTTGGGAGTCACATACTCTCGGGCAATCCCACCTTCAGAGTGGCAAGTTTGGTGAGACCGTGTGAGGATATGGCCGAGAACGACTCGAAGATGACTGGATGATTGGAAGGCTAGCAACTCTCTTGGTAGCTGGGGTTAATGGTAAGGCGAGACGGGTCCCCGCAGGCCCAAGCTGGCTGTCCATCATCTATATGACAGATCCTTGGTCCGAAACGCCTCGAGGTCTCTCGGCACATAGCCACCCGAGTCACTCTCGGGAGAGATGAGGATCTCAACCATAGAATTTTGCCTCTGATGTAATGACCCGTCATTCAGGCCGCAGGCCCGGGAAACCGCAAGAAGACATCCAATGAGGCCCAGGGACAGTGCTGAACACATGGACTGAGGTAGAAAGGACGGCCCTTGTTTCCGCAAGTTCTAAGGCGTCAATCGAAGACGTTGGGATCCGATGGAAAGCTCATGGCCGGGGCGGAACGGGGATAGCATGGCGCGGATCCGCAGCGCCACAACCGGGAGCGAGGCGGATGGCCTTGAGGGAGTGCGAGAACCACGAGGACATGTGCAAAGCGATTCCTGACTTCCTTGCGAAGCGGAAGCTGGGTATGTTGAGTGAGCTGGAGTGGAGCGACAATTCGGAATTTGTTGCTTCGAGGCGAGTGCTTGAAGCTGTCACGAATCGGTGCAAGAAGAAACATGTCACGGGATGCAGCTGGGGTTAGCAGGGTTTCTTGTAGGGCTCTGCTTGGTTGCATTACTGCGATGTAACCTGTGGCTTCCGATGGCAAATTTCCACGAGGATCCTTGGCTGGGTTGTGGTTGTTAGTTGCTGGTTGGGTCGTTGGTGAACGCCGGTTGCGAAGACAGAACGCCACCAGAAACCCGGGAGATGGAGCGTAAGAAGCCAAAGTCTTGGCGCTGGGGATTTTAACAGTGTTGGTTATCTCCAGTTGAACTCCTGCACTCATTAATGGATGATGGAATCCTGCCCAGGTTTTACGAATCCTCAACCCTAGCCTTCACAATCCTTGACAATATCTGCCGTGTAACAGTCGCACCGGTTCCCGGTGGTACCCCTTCGTCGCATCTGAACTTTGCTTTTCTAGGGTTGCCATTCGCACGCACAAATATGCCGCCAGAAATATGCCGTCAGAAATATGCCGTCAGCATGCTCACCCACAAGGGTGATGCGTAATTGTAATCGTCATTTGCGGATCCTCCATCTCAAGCATGAAGTCAAGCTACAATGGTTAGAAAAACATCGGAAGGGAAGGTTACTATGATTAGAAAAGAGGACGTTACAATAGTCAATCGTCAACGTCTTTTCAACAAAAGAACTTTCCCGCAGGTCTTCGCACCGTTCTTGCCCTGCAGTTCTCGCCGTGATGTTGCATTCCGATCGTCATTTGGAAGAGCACCGTACCTCGTAGATGGCGCATTCGTAGATGGCATTTGCAGAATCTTGGAAAAGTGCATGAAATTATCCTGCAGTTATGCCTGTCGATCCCAGTACCGTGTCATTGGGCTCTCCGTGAGGTTACGTGGCGTCGCTATCTGCAGCCATGGGGATGATCCCCGGCGGCCTGAGCCTCGGGGATGCACACCGACATATTCCCAACATGACGTGAGGCTTTGTTTTGCCTGCGATACCGGAGTGGTAAGTCCGGCAAGCGTTCAGATGTCTTGCGAAGTCGGTGTCTGGGGCGATCGGTGGTCGGAGTGCGTTTGGTCTACGCAGTTCCGTAGGGCTGTTGAGGAATCATGCAAGGGGAATGAGGCTTCGGTGGCGGCGTACCAGTAGCCATTCATTCGTCCCATTTCTCTCGGAAGATTATTTATAACTGGTCTAGTGGCCATCCCCATGCAGGTACTCTCTCTGCCTTATCATCATGCTTCCGTGCTAATGCACTGCGGCCCGGTTCGCCTCCCGGTATCCCCGAATGGCGATGTTCACGTAGATTGCATTGAGGGACTTGCAAACCCCTTCCTAAGTAGTCTGCATCATTTTAGGCATGAGTTTTGTTATCTCGCTTCTTTAATGCATACACTCAGGAGCTGTCAAGTAGCGACTCTATCATTTCTGTGGCGAAAAAGCCACATGATGCCTGGAGCGTTACAGCATATTCTTGGGTTCACTCAGATTTAAGTAATTGTTACTGAAGACACCGCTTGCTAAGGACTGCGAACAGCGCAGGAACGCTTCATTGAGCCCGACTCCATTGAGTCAGGAACGTGGATCCATGCTTTCACACAAACTGGGGCACGGCAGAGTCGTCAAGTGAATTGGGAGTAGTTATCAGCGGCTCTGCGAGGGGATGTACAATGTGAGATTAGAACCATCTCGAGCTGAAAAGACAGGGCACCAGGTCTTTAACTGAGGACCCGCACTGAACTCGTACACGAGGCTCGGCGTACTGCGGAATCCGTGCTAAGTTTGGCCTTCATGCCATTTATCTAGGTTTCACGGAAGATGGACTGAACAAACGTGGCTATTGAGGGTGAGATACGGCCTAATGTTATTCTCAGAGAGAGACACAGACTATGCTGGGGACAAGCGTAGATGAGTCAAGCCTGCTTTATTAAAGCGTCAGTGAATCGATGTATGCACTCGCAGAGTTCCACCAAGTCAAATTGATAGATGGATGACCTCATTGGCCTCGAGGAGATGACATTGGAGACAAGATTGAAAGACGTACATCGCCCAGTCCTAGGATTGTGAATTTCAATCAGATTTTCCAGCTGGTTGCTTGACTGAATTGCTTGCCAACTACTTGCTTGCGGACCTGCCAACTGGCTGGTTTGCTTGTGGGTTTCTTTGATACACAATTCGCTGCATAAACTACTCACAAACCTGCTTGATTGACTGTCAGTTAGGCTACAGAATCGTCTGTTTGTAAGGCTGCTTCCGTGGAAGATGTTTGTCAGTGAATTGACTGGCTGCCTCTGTGGCCAAACAATTGCAAACATAAGCACAAAGCTGGCTGCTGGCTTTGTTTCACCAAGACAAAGGTGAATGCGCAAATCAGGCTGCAACCATGACATTCACCGTTCACATGGAAAAGGATAAAAGGCTAACGTCTTGTTCGTAGTTCATATTTCCTCCCTCTCTCAGAAACTAACAGCACAAGACTCTGAGGGCAACGTTCACAACCATTCAACTTCATGTGCCTGTAAGCTACTGCAAAGCAACCATGCCTCGATTTTTCAGCACTTTTGCAAGGGATCTTGTTAGATTCCTCGGGTTCGACATCAAGAACCTGCCGGGGTTGTATCGGAATGCGGCACACGAGTTTACGAAACCTGGCGGCAGTGCAGAGCAGGTAAGTAATTCTTGAACAGGAAACAGCGCTACCTTGCACTGCTGGTTGAGACTTCACATGTTGGACCAAGCAAATTAACCATTTTTAGAAACTTGGTCCAGTGACGGAGGTTCGTATCAAGTAAGTCCTGATGAACATACCATTTTGAAATAAATTCTGATCTCTCCATGATAGGGCGAAAGGCAACAAACCTGTTCATCGGTCCCGATTTAACCCTGTCGACAAAGAGTTAGTGATCAGTGCTATGATCCGCGGTTCGAAAGCCACCAAGACCTGTCACATTTACAAAGATGGCACTGGGACGATCAAGAAGGGCGACGTGAGAAAATAAAAGCTACACAGCTAGCTTACGGGCCGCTGAATCAGCGGGGGTTGAAGTGCGGGAACATTCGATCGAGATAGGAATGTTAGGCGAGGTGGTAGCTCGATCGGATGACGATTGAGTTTGTACTGCAACAAGGCAGCCGGCATCTCTAGACTGTCAAGAACTTGTGAAATATATCACCTTGGACCTGAACCAGATAATTCCCTCTGTGATACCTATCTTGGGACCGGTTTATTCTGAAGGGCAAGCGTAACTTCGAGAACGTAGACATCAGCTTTTGAACTTATAAAGGATTTAGGCTTCCACGTGTTATGAGGGGACGTAGAGAATTAAGCCCAGGTCGGAGTTGAGTTTGAGACGAGCAAGCGACAACCATTTAGACAAAACGACGAATCATCATAGTCATAGAGGCTCAGAGTAGAGGTTTAAGTCGTGATACTTCATGCCTCAACTGATTTCCTTCCTTACGTCGATAAAATTATTCTTCATTCAAACATCTACCTGAGTTGTTCAGAGTAAGATGGAGTCAACTTAAAGGCTTGCTAAACGACTATTGTCGCTGTGTCGGCTCGGTGCGAGTTGCCGTAAGCTTTCCAATGTTGACGAAGCCGGCGGAGTGCTGAGGTACAGTGAAGCTTCCCCTGATTAAAAATAAAAGTGAACAGAATGTTGACCTTTCGTGCCCCCGAATACCACTGTCCTCGCCTTCATTGCGCATTTCCAAGGCTCTCTTTTGACACCGATCCCCATTTGCATTTCTTTGTTTCGAGAATGAGGACTCTAAAGATGTCGCCCACACATCCTCGACAGAGATCGACGACGAAAACGAAATTACGCTTTGGCAAGGAGGACGAAGCGTTACGCACAGATCCCTCGGGAGACTCGCACCATTCGCCACTAGCAGGCCAGTTCCTTGCTTAGTATGGAGAAGGCATGGCTCTGTGCGTGGGGTATGTGCTCCACGCCTTGGAAGACATCTCGGCAAGGTCGGACCAGGTTGTTCTTCGTCACGATGGAGATGTATATTCTTTTGCAGGCTTGACACACCCTCTCTCACTAATATTCTCATCCAAATCGAATAGAGCACAAGTCTCGTCAAATAAAAAAAAAATAAAAAAAAAAAGGGAAGAGGCTCAGTCAGTTCTGCGCAATTCATGGTAGCATTTTAAGGTTAGGCCCATTCCCGACTATCCCGCAAAACTGCAACCAGGTACGTAATATTTCAGTCTAACCGAGACTACGCCCAGAGAGGTGTAACAGTAGAGCCAATGGCGAAGAACAAGGTGGGATGATGGAGCCCCTGGTGTCTCAAAGTTTACCCCTAATAACGACCAATTGTTCCTTTCAGGGATTCTTTTCTTCCTCAATCGTTCCGGGGCATCCTGCGCGCTGCGAGACTGGTCGTCATTCACCATGAAGGGCGATATCCTCCTCACCCGCGATGTCGATGTCATCGAGATGAACAGCATGGGCGCCGACAGCCTGGCCGACAAGGGATCCAGCTGGGACATCTCCGCCAAACGTGCTCGTATGCCGCGGCCCACACACTGGCTCGATGGCTTCCGCCGTGCCGAGAGACGCTCGCCGAAGAGTCGCGATGGCGGCTATCAGCAGACTCCTCTCCCGACTGTGCCCGCTGGGGATCACTACTACGACCTGGGCGCGGCAAACGCGAAGACAGCCAACACGGCTCTTGCGAGAGACCTCAAAGGACGGCACCTGCAGATGATTGCGTTTGGAGGCTGTATCGGTATGCGTGGTCCTGTGCTGAATACTGGACGTGCCCGTTGCTCACCTTCGTAGGAACCGGCCTATTCGTCGCCTCGGGCGGCTCCCTCTCCACAGGTGGACCGGCCACGCTTTTTCTATCATTCTTCATTATCGGCATCTTACAGTACTGTACGATGCAGTCATTGTGCGAACTTTGCGTGCTGTTCCCTGTCGCCGGCTCATTTTCCGCCTTCTCTACCCGCTTTCTTGATCCCTCATGGGGCTTTGCCATGGGATGGAAGTAAGTTTCTCACTCACTCTTGTTGCTCCTGGGGGGAGGGGGGAATCTGTCTTTTGATGATCTGCAATACCACAGTAACTGATACACGTCTCAATAGCTATTGCCTACAATGGCTCTTTGTTCTACCAATGGAGATTATTGCAGCAGCATATACCATTGGATACTGGAATGAAAACATAAACAAAGCCATTTTCGTTACCATCTTCCTCTTTATAATCATCGTCATCAACTTGTTTGGAGTCAAAGCCTATGGCGAGGCAGAATTCATTTTCTCCATCATCAAAGTCGTAGCTGTGGTTGGTTTCATGTTAGTTCTCCCCTCAACAACTCCCCATGCTCCAAGCTAACATCTCAAAGTTTGCTCGCTACCGTCATCAACATTGGCGGCGAGCCCGAAAGCGGCTACATTGGATGGCAATATTGGAAGGACCCTGGCCCTTTCAACAACGGTTTCAAGGGTTTTGCCACGGTCCTAGTCACCTCATCTGCCGCCTTTGCTGGTACTGAGCTTATCGGTCTAGCTGCAGCGGAAACAGCCAACCCCCGAAAGTCCTTACCTACAGCTATCAAGCAGGTTTTCTGGCGCATCAGCATCTTCTATTGCGTCTCTCTGCTGCTTGTTGGGCTTCTAGTCCCCTTTGACGAACCCCGTCTCTTGGGTCGCAAGAGCCTCGCAGACGCACAAGCAAGCCCTTTCGTCATTGCCATCGAGAGCGCTGGCGCCACAGTTTTACCTAGTATCATGAACGGCATCATCCTCATTGCTGTTATCAGCGTCGGCAACTCGTCTGTGTACGGTTCATCTCGCACACTCCTGGCGCTCGCTGAACAGTCTCACGCGCCTCGAATCTTCTCTTACGTTGATAGACAAGGCCGTCCTTTGATGGCTATTGTACTCGCATCTTGTGTTGGACTTTTAGCTTACTTAGCTGACCTTGAAGCGAACGGCACCATCTTCAACTGGCTTCTCTCAATAAGCACTCTGAGTATGCTTTTTACATGGGGGAGTATCTGTCTCTGTCATATTCGTTTTAGAAGGGCCTGGGCACACGCGTCCAATCCTCTGGAGCAGCTTCCTTTCCGCTTGACTGTCGGCATTCTCGGGGCTTGGTGCGGAGTCATTGGTTACGGCCTGATCTTCGTTGCACAGATTTGGATTGCTATCTCGCCCATTGAGATACCAGGTGATGGTACTGGTTCCCGAGTCCAGGCATTCTTCCTCAAAGCGATGGCTCTCCCCATCATTCTTCTATTTTATATCAGCCATAAGATCTGGTACCGGACGGGGTTTGTCCGCTCCAGTGAGATGGATATTACCACAGGCCGGAGGTATTTTCGAATGCACATCTCCACTGAGCAAGAAAAAGAGGAACAGCTCAGTTGGCCTCTGTGGAAGAAGGCCTACCGCTTTCTCTGTTAAGTTGGTCATATAGTAGCGGTTGGTGTTAATTGGGAAGGGTTTTGGTATCAGGAAAATGTTTCAATATGATGGGATGAGGTTGTAATTATACTTTAGATGTCTGAATAGAATCAATCTTATGTCTAAGTTGGGATATATCAAAAACCCGTGCTTGACCTTGTTGGCTAGGTATCACATTCCTGCGTGCCCATCAACATTCCTACCCATGGTTGACTAAGCAGCCGCAATAGCCCGTCTCCTCTTTCTACGTACCCCGCGATTAAAGGCTTCAGCAAAGATCCCAATCATCAGCTATCCATGACGCCATCACAGAGGACGAAACCAGAACATACTTCAGTTTAAGAAAGCCTTGTTGCCCTTCACGATGAAGTCTCACGCACATGAGCTGTTCCCAGGTGGAGACTCAACGCTGATCATTTCTCTTCGAAGACCCAATGAGCAGACAATTTTCGGGCCCGAAGCAACGGTCCAGCTTGAGTTGTTGGAGACAAAACAGGAGCTGGCAGAGGAGGGACAGACGGATGAAGAGGCCAAAGATGAGCCCGTGCCTGAAGATGAGCCAGTACCCGACGAGCCAATATCTGAGCCTGAAATCGAGTCAGCAGCTCAACCCGAGATTAACTCTCAGGATCAACCCGAATCTGCTCTTGAGCCCAAGGTTGAACTCGAGCCTCAACCAGAATCTGAGCCCTACCTTATTCATGAGGCAACTGACAGCCCCGTTGAGGAGCAACCAGCCATCCAACTGCAGGTTTCTTCCCAGCACTTGATCCTGGCCTCTCCCGTATTCAAGCAGATGTTACAAGGGCCATGGAAGGAAAGATCGTCGCCGACGGCTTTGTCCAGTCTCATATCGACAAGCGAATGGGATGCAAAGGCGTTCATGATACTAATGGACATCATTCACGGCCATCACTGGGACGTACCGAAGTCTCTCGACCTGGAGATGCTGACAAAGTTTGCCGTCATCGTCGATTATTATCAATGCTACGAAATAGTGGACATCTTCGTCGACCGATGGCTCAGGGACATGGAAGGAGACCTGCCAACTCGCCATGGGAAAATATCCGTGATGTGGTTATGCGTATCCTGGGTATTCTCACGACCGGACACTTTCGACACGCTTGCAATGTTGGCCCTGAGGCATCAGGAAGGCCCAATTGGGTCTATGAACCTCCCTATTGGCCCTGTCCTGGGTTGGTAACCCAAGTTCTCATCAGTAACTCTGAGCTAACACCAGCATAGAAAAGATCGATCAGAAGAGGCAGGGCCTCATCGCCCTGGTCTTGTCAAAGCTCGATGAGCTGCGCGAGTCCCTCTCTAAGGGCGAGACTGGTTGCTCCTTCGAATGTTCATGTATGTTGCTGGGCGCTCTGATGAAGGAGATGCAACAGCTCGGTCACCTCAGCCCGCCATTCCAGGATCACAGCATCACGACAGTCATGCAAATGATGGCCAATGTCAGGCCACCTCTATGGTATGCTTACGATGCCATCTTGAAAAAACGGAATAAGAGGGTGCATAGTTGCACACTCTTGCAGCACATGGAACCAATCAGGAAGGAGATCGAAGAAGAACTACAAAGCTTCAAGCTGGACCTCGAGTGCTCTAGCCGCCAAAGATGAGATTGCCACCTAGAGTTTGGGGAAATCTCGATTGCTGCTACAGAGGAAGATACAGCGAAAACAGTGGTGGAAATGCGCTTTGTGTATTTTAAGTAACCGAAACATTGTGTTCTGTCTTTACCTTTCAAATGTTGTCTGCTAGGTTCTTTGTCTTTCCGCTTTGCTATTTCAAATTTGAAAACCTGTTTGCTGCCCTTGTCTAACATGGCTCCGATGTGCTCATTTTCAATTGCTTGGTTTTGTCAACAACTTTCTCCGATTATTCCTTTTTGCGTTCTTATATCTTGGATATACCTACTATTGTTGCCTTGCCCTTATTTTCTACCCTGATTTTTTTTACTTCTAACTACAGAAATAACTGTTCTCAGTTTATATGTAGACTTGCTCTTGGTTGAATTTAACAGATGCTCCGGGATTTGACCCGTTAAAAAAGTGCCTTGACATCCTTTCTCCGCCAATACAATCGAGCTTGGCACCACATGACTCTTGTACTGCTGACACTTGATACAACTTAGACAAGTTATGATTTTAGTACTTTTCAACATATGTCTCCGTAACTGGGGGCGAGCATGTATCTTCACCAACCCAGGGCAGGAATATCCGGAAATGCTGCAACCGATGACTCGAGACAAGCGCCAAGGAGTAGTACTAGGCTTGGTAGGGCTGAGGGTGGTTCTCATGGGTATTTATATGACCCCACTAATGGAGGGCCAAGCCGTTTGTGCACCATCGCCATAGCTAAGGATGATGGCGTGCTTGGACAGTCACTGTCCTCTGAGAAAGTACCGTCCCTAGATGAAATGATCAGACGTGGGAGAGTGCATGGCAGGTCTTGTAGCATGACCAATTGGATGTTCTTTGGCATCATGACAACTCGGACACTTCGAGCAGATGGTTGTTTCGGGAAGTTGATCACCTCGCCAAACCGACAGTTTGGAAAAGCAATGCCCCGGCCAAGACCGGCTGGTCGGACGCATCTCGAGACCCCCACAACCTGAGCTTTCACAACCAGTCTCTCTCCTGCATGTACCAGGATTTCACCACGACCCCGGTCAGGCCATATTCTCGGGAGCGCCTGTTGGTGTGATATTCCACGCTGGTAGCCATGAAAGTAACGTTGTGCGTCGTGGATTTGGGTCGCGCCGCCCCGTAGGATGGCTAGTACTTTCCAGGCTAGAATTGGAGCATGGCTGGTGCCGAGATATCTGGGCGCTGCCGTGTTGAGCTACCAAGCCATGACGATATCTCTCACGAAATGGCACAATTGTGCATTAGGTGATGAGCGAATGTCGCCGCTGCAATATGGCACGGTTTGTAATTACTGCTATGGAGTTGCTGAGCCGACGGCCCGAAAACACGACAGGAAGTGCAGTTAGGCTTGTTTGTGGCCATAGAACGCAGCCACTTGTCTACCAATTGATCAACAGCAGATCAATTGAGATTCTGTGAAAAGAAAATGAGAAGGATGAGTTACGGTTGTATCATTCATCAGGAACATCTACAACTACGCCGCTGTCTAGTAGATGCTTGTCGCGATGGTACAAGAATATTACTCACGACCACCGGCTTTGAGGTACAACTCTAAATTTAACTCTAGTCGTGACATCCAGCAAGCCGCCATAATCATTTCGATGGATTACTGTCTCGCACTGTCAGAGAAAACTGCAGTTCTTATTTCTCTGACACATTGGTGTCGAAATTGTGGGACAAGGGGGGCGATTTAATCACTGGAGGACAACCGCTTGCATGCAGTCTTCTTGTCAGATGTCGGTCTCCATCCCGTGTATTCAACCCTCTCACTGCGTGCCGCACCGTAAGTCTATGACGTTCTTTGGGGGTTGACTCCAGGCCACACCTGCGAAACATGAGCCGTTATCAACGTGAGAGGAACCTTGCCAATTATAATCATTTTACGTACCGGGTCCCTGCCGTTCCCTGTCCCTTGCGTTGTACTTCTCTGTGTCTGCTTACTTGCTCAGCTCTCACTGAATGACGTATCGGCGCAGACTGTCTCAGACCGGCGCAGACTTGGCACGGCGTCTCCGTCGCCAACATGTGACGGCCTTTGCATCCCGACGAATTGCGTGATAGATTATTCCCGTCGAATTGGCCCGCAGGGCTCTTGGCGATGGGATCAGCCAGCCCCCTCCCCAGGGTTGTTGGTGGAGGGAAATCTGGTCCATCCCACGGTACGGCATGTAACCAGTTAATCTTTTTTACCCACTCGCGTGGGATTCGAGGGGGACCAGCTAAGATCCCTGTTTATGGCGCAATAACAAGCCCGGCTTCCCAGTTCAACAGACGTCTGCCTAGTTCAACGTTGCAAGGTTGGCTTCCTGGCCGGACCGTCGCTTGCGGCTTGGCCCTTTTGGGCACCCCCCGTTTATCTAGAGTCGCGGGCAAGTGGGAATTGTTTATTCGTTATGGTTAATTCGAGCCTCGTGCTGGTTAACCTCATCCGTAAGCGCAAAACCTACGACTTCCGACCTGAACGAAAAAGGCGAAAACAAAAGAAAAACCTCCCGACTGTCCGGGGTGGCCACCGTCGCTCTCTCGCGAGCCCTTCTCCACCCCCCGAGGATGAGCGCCAAGGTGCCCAGCATCTTGGCAGCGGAGTTCCCCAGCGCTCTATCATACGAACCGTCCATTGCCAAGAGCACAATGCAGTATCTGCTGTAGGGATGGAGTCGTCCTCCCCGGGGGATGCGCGCGCGAGGAGGGGAGATCTTGTCCCCAAGCATGCAACACCGCAGCGTCGGGCTTCCCAGGGATTTGGGCTTGGCCTGACGTAGCAAGCTTTGGTTGCGAATAAAGAGAGCGGCGGTCCCCCCCCCCCCCCGGCCGTGGATCCAGAGAAAGAGAGAGCCTTGTTCGTTGCCCCAGAGGAAAAGAGTTCGTGGAGATACGCACCTCTCATGTAAGTCCGCGTCTTAACGACAAACCTTGCGGAAGAGAAGAAAATCTCAAACGACGCGGAGCTTGAGCTTACCCTTCCTCCGAGGATCCCTCAGTCCCGTGCTCACTCGACATATCCATCCTCGAACCGGAAAACCTTGCCACCGACAACACGAAGCTCGCGGGGTTCTCTGTAGCCCACCATGGTCGCCATCCTCCCCGCCCTCAAGAGGGTTGGCCTCTGGCTGGCACCGCCGCCGCAGAAGTCCGAGGACGGCCGTGATCAGTGGCCGTCCCGCGCGGCCTTCCTCCTCGCCGCCATGGGTGGCTGCGCCGGGATGGGCAACCTTATCCGGTACCCGTCCCAGGTCTACAACAACAACGGCCTCCAGTGGTTCATCCCCTACCTGCTGTGCGTCTTCCTCATCGCCATCCCGTGTCTGGTGCTCGAGATCGCCATCGGCCAGGCGTACCATGGCGGCTCCGTCGTGGCCTTCAACAACGTCAACTACCGCCTCAAGGGCCTGGGCTCCAGTCTCCTGTACATCGGCTTCATCGTCGGGCCGTACTTCGTCGTCAACCTCTCCTGGATCATGATCTACTTCCGGAACTCGTTCAAGAGTCCGCTTCCGTGGGAGGGACGCAGCGAAGAGTTCTTCTACGACATCGTCGTGGCCAACGTCGACGCCATCCCCGGCAACAAGACGAGCAGCTCCGTCATCGACTACACCGAGTATCCGGGCGTGAAGCTGCTGGGCGAGACCGTGGCATGGACTGCCTTCACCTGGTTCCTGGTCTGGATCTCCATCTTCCGTGGCGTCGGCTTGACTGGCCGCGTTGTCTACTTCACCATGGGCCTTCCCATCGTCATGACAATCGTGCTGGTCGGCCGATCTGTCTCGCTGGAGAACGCCGGCCGGGGCATCAAACTGTACTTTGGTGAGTGGCACGGCGACAAGCTTGCCAAAGGCGACATCTGGCAGACCGCTGCCGGCCAGGTCTTCTTCTCGACAGGCGTCGGCTTCGGCTACTTCAGCTCGTATGCCTCGTACAACCAGAAGCACTCCAACGCCGTCATGGACTCGATCCTAATCGTGGCCAGCAACGTGCTCTTCGAGGGCTTCGCCGCCTTTGCTGCGTTTGGCGTCATCGGCTACATGGGCATGTCCCCGGTCGACGGAGAACGTATCGGCGCCTTCACCATCGGCTTCCTCACGCTTCCGACCGCCATCACCGAGCTGCCCGCGGCGAATTTCTGGGCCTTTGCCTTGTTCTTTACCCTCATGGTTCTTGGGTACAGTTCTGCCTTTGCCATGTTGGACGCCGTCGTGACGCTGGTCATGGACTCGGGCATCAAGGCGCGACGCGAGTGGGTTGTCACCGGCCTGGTCATCGTCTCGTTCCTGATGTCCCTTCCGTACTGCACCGAGTTCGGATACGCGCTCCTCACCGGCATCGATCGATGGATTAGCGATGTCGCGCTGGTGTTTGTCGTCTTCTGCGAGTGCGCCGCCTCGACGTCGCTGTACCGCTGGAGGGACGTGACCGGCCAGGTCGGGCTGCCGTCTTTCATCAGCTTCAACTCTGGTTTCTTCGGCGGCATGGTCTTTGGCGTTGCGGTCGCTCATGGAGCCAGTGCTCCTGCCGGTGCTGGCATGGGCTTCGGTCTGTTCATTGCTGGGACTGTTGTTGCGATCCTCATCGGCAAGACGCCTGATTCTTTGCCGCCGTCAAGGTTCTTCAGCAAGAACGTCTACATCACGCGCTTCTGGTACCTGGCGTTCTACTCGGTAAGCTCTCTGAGAAGTCTACAGGTGAACAGTGCTAACTCTACAACAGGGCCAGCAACTCAGACTCGACCTCAACGTCATCGTCGGCACGGGCAAGAACTGGACCATCCCCGTCGTCTGGGGTCCTCTGCTGCGCTTCATCTCGGCGCCCATCCTGGCCATCATCTTCGGCTTCTCGTACCCTTCCTTCAACGCGCTGCGCGAAGACCCGCTGCACATCCTGGGCTTCGGCGTCGCGCACATCTGCCTCATCCTCATCGCAGTGGGCGTCATCATGCCGCGGTGGTTCGACGTCTTGATCCCCCCGGCGCGTCGCGGCGAGGGCAAGATTACATACGCGCCCAACGTGGTGCAGGGCAGCGTGGAGGCGCACCAGAGCGATTCCGTGGAGGTTGGCGAGGCGGAGGAAAAGAGCACATAGAAGGAATTAGACTACCCTGGTGGGACGAGTGACGCTTTGTATTTCTTACCACGAGATACCCGCAATGGGCGCTGAAGAAGAACGCCTTGGGCTTCCAACAATGCTACGATTCAAGAAGCTCAAGTTTCCGAATCTTTAACGATTGTGTATTTGCGTCTCTCCAAAACTCGCTTCATCGGGTAATTGAGTAAGCCGGCTGCCCAAGTCGACGCGCGGGGTCAATCATCGTCTCACAAAAGCTATAAATACAGACTCAATCCAAGACGAACAAACCACAATTGTATACGCTTAAAGAGAAAATAAGCCAGCTCGCCGGCCATGCTCTCCAAGTCAACGCATGTATACGCCAACCATGGCATGCCCATCGAATGCGACATTTACACCGACAGCACCTATCCCGAAGATGCACCTGCGTTCCTCTACTTCCACCCCGGCGGACTCGTAGACTGGGGTCGTGACTGTCTCGCTCCTTGGCTCGTTCAGGTAAGAATCATTAGATATATCTGAGTGCTCTGCTGATGATTGAGGTACCTATCCCTTGACTAGGCATGCGCACAGAGGCAGTGGTTGCTCATAAGTGCGAGCGTGCGTCTTATGCCTCAGGTCGGCGGACAGGGCCTTCTAGACGACGCCTCAACAGCGTACAAGTTTTCTCGGGAATGGAACACGACAGCGGGAAAAGAACGTCGGGTCATTGTTGGCGGTGCTAGCGGGGGTACTTCTACTCCCTTCCTATGATGGTACATGAAAGCTGAGACTCAAGCCAACTGTAGGAGTTCTTTCAGCTGCTTTGATCGCCCACCATTGCACTCCACCACCTCTCGCCCTCTTCTCCATCTGCGGCATCAACACGTTCCGGCACCCCTTCTTCAACTCGTCTACTCTCCTTACACCAGAGCCCATCAAGGACACCGACATGGCCCCATTCATCGCGCTGCCTCCCAGCGTTGGCCAGACCCCATTCGGAAGTCCAACGGCCTTTGTGCTGGACATGCTTCTCGCCGACGGAGCCAAGAACCCAAAGTTCCAGTACCCATACGAGCCACCGAGGCCTGGTATCCATCGCGGCGCTTTATACGAGTACTACATCTACAAGAACGCCTGGCTGGATTTACTCGGCGACGTCGACGTAGGCTACGAATGGGCAAAAGACCCTGCGAACAAGGCACGGAGAGAGAGGTGGCCGCCGACGGTTATTTTCCATGGCAACGCTGACCCGGCTGTCCCTTTCGATGTGAGCCAAAAGATGCAGGAGTGCCTTGGGGACGACAAGGTTACAATATTTGTGGCAGAGGGACAGGCCCATTTGTTCGAGTTGATGAACTTCATTGAGGATGATGGCCCAGGGATGAAAGTTGTCCGAGATGCGTTTGGTTACTTGGAAGGCATAGTCAAGCAGGCCTGAGTTATCTAGCATGAGACGTGACGAAAGCATGGATAAAGTCGTAGTATGATCATTTTGGCTTCCCCAGCCGATGTGTCGTGTACATGTCGGAGTTGAAGTTGGTCTGATGGCGTATGTCAGCAAAGACATTCTGTTCTGCCTTCCAACGCTGAACTAAACTAAGGTAGTCTGTCTTCATCCTATAGAATGCCAATCGTTCTTCATATCTCAACCGTATTCCCTTAGTTAGTCGCGGCTGGTGCAATCTCAGGCGGCCAATAACAGTGTGACTGTTCCAGATGTCAGCATACGATGGGGATATCAGTAAGGAATTTTTGGACCTGGACTCACACATTGTAGTAAAGGAGAGCCTTGGGATCCTTGATAGCCAGCCGCATCTAGCTCACCAGGACGGCCACCTCCTCAAACGTCCAGCCCAGAATCTCACTGATGGGGAAAACCGCAAAACCATCGGGCGACTGATCGATGAACATGCCGTTGTAGAGCCCGATCTGCTTCAGCTTGGGATCCTGGGGCCAACCACCGATGGGCACCTTCCACTGACGGTGCTGGATATTGACGAAGCCGGCCTCACGCATCTTTTGCTCCATCTGGCCGTCGCGGGCGATCTTGAAGGTGCGCCCGATCTTGTCGCCGGCCTCCCAGAACAGGTTACACCACTTCTTGAAGAAGTGGTTAGGGTCGTCGGCCCCCTTGGGGTTCTCGCTGCGCGTCTCCAGGTCGATCTCGGTGTTTTCCACCCACCCACCGGGCCGCACGTGGGTAAAGGCTTGTCAGTACAGCTTGTCCCAGTTGTCGATGCCGCCGTACAGATAGCGCATGTGTATGAAGTCATACTCATCCGGCTTAAAGGTCCAGTCGAGCTGGGCGTCGTCGATCTGGAAGCTGCAGTTTGGCGGCACCCAGCTGGGCTGCACGGATGAGATATCGAAGCCCAGGCCCTCGGCGGAAGGATACTTGTCGGCAATGTCACTAGAGGTGTATTGGAGAGAATGGGATTTGAGATCGGGTTATGGCTACAAACATGGCCCAGATACCAGTGCCAGTGCCGACATCGAGGATTTTCTAGACAGGATTAGTTTGGCGGGAGAGCAGTCACACAGCAAACCATACCTGACGGTTGTCGCAAAGGGGAGCTTGGAAGAGCTTATCCTCCATGAGCATCAATGTAAACTGATGACTGCAGGTGCGAATCAATCAGCATCAGACCAGCGGAGAGTGCTTCAAAGGTAGCATACGAGACATCAAGACCTTCGATGTGTTTTTCATCGGTGAGGGCCCTAATTCGGTTAGAATCAGGGCATATTTCAATTTCTCATGTACACGGAAGACTTGCCAGTACTCGGTGGTCTTGGAGGACTGATACTTGCGGCCGTTGATGTTGCGATACTCGAGAATGCTCGAGGTGATGGACGCAGTGGAGTCACGCAGACTGCGATTTCAGTGTCAACACAACCATGCAAACCAAGAAAAAGGTAGATTTCGTACCTGTCTATATCGGCAGACGAATCATTGTCGTGTTGTGTTGCAGACCGGACTGTCGGGTTTGTGGGAAGGGGAAAAATGCCGAAGGGAGGGGAGGAGAGGGGAAGAGGTGGTCTGATGGGCTGGGCTAAGTACCACCAGAGCGAGTTGCACCACAGTAAGAACTAAGAAGTGATGGAGAGTCGTTCTGGATGGCACCACTTGGCATGGCAGCATGAATGGATGGATGAATGGATGGACGGCATGGGGATAAGGCAAGCCAAACCCCGACCTCTTACACTGTCTAGTTCTAGTCTTTGGACTGCACTCTACTAGCCCGTCCGTTTCCACGGTTGAATAAGACATGGTTTTGAGGTGACATCTGACATCTGACATCTGACATCTGACAGGCCCCCTCGTCCTTGTCGACAGCGATACCTGCTGTGGTGCGAATATAGGAAGACGTGAATTCGTACAGTCAATCCAAGCCTCTCTGTCCAAACCCGGAAACATTCCTATTCCGGCCAACACACCGCAAGCCAAACCAAACAGATTCATTGTTGAGGCCATTTTTCTTCTCCCATGTTTGTCTCTTCCCGCATTAGTTCGTGGTTGGTTGTCCTCCCGCCGTGAGGGGGTGGGGGAAGCGCAGCTTTGAGCCATGGCGTTTTTCTTCCTACAACTGTCACCGACGTAAGAAAGTTGGATGTGAGGCCCGTGAATATCTTCTATTCTGTGCTTCTTCTCAAAATAGCGCCATGCCCATTCATATGCTGATTTATTATCCCTGTAAAACCTTCTGTCGGTCGTCTTGGAGAAGGGACCGGCCAATACATCGTCAATGCAGCCTAATATGGTATCTCCTCCACTTCATACGATGCTTCCGTTCATCATCTAGCTCTTTCTTCATGCACCCCTACTGCAACTCGCCGTCTTGATCCCGCGATCCACCTCTTCGCTCCATCTAAAATCCTCCACTGGCTAGGCTCCCCACTGCAGCCTTTATACTATCCGCCGATTAGGCTCATCATGCAAGCTCTCCTCGTACTCCGTCAATCTAAGCGCCTCCTCGACGTCGTTGACAAAGTGCGACTCTCCCCCTGCTAACTCCACGATGCCGCTGCTCACCATCATCCGCCAGACCGGGTGGTCTCGTCGTGTCGGGCCGCGCGAGAAGAAGACTCGCACGTCACGATCGTGGTAGTTGCGTACAATCTCCTCGAGCACCTGCGTGCCTGATCCGTCCATGGATGACACGCCGTGGATGTCAAAGATGACATTGCGGTTCGAGTCTTGGCTGCGGAGTCGCGGAAGCGCCGGATGAGCCTTGGATGTTCCATACAGCTCCAATCGACGCAGACGCGACTTGAGCTCTCCCGTGTTGGCAAACGTCAGAGGCTCCGGAATCTTGACAATGAGGCAGCCCTCGACAAACTCCAGGCTGTTGTGTTCGCCTTCGGCGTCATCGAATCGATTTGTCCCCGGAATACGACCAAGAATCTGGATCCGCGGTCGCGTGCTGTGCTTGATGACGAGCAACATCGAAAGCCCGATGCCCAACGCCATGCCTAGGGTCAACGAGTAAAACATGGTGGCAAAGAAAATAAGGGCCATCATGCCCAGCTCGCTCCATCCTCGGATGCGGAGGAAGAAGCTGATGTCATGCGGCGCCTCCTCTATCAACGACCAGGCCACGACAGAAATCATTGCTGAAAGAACTGGTTTCTGCAAAAGCTATCAGCATCAATTGTCCACAAGGATCAAGGGATTAACACTTACGGGGAGGTAGTAGAAGTAGGGCAGAAGGAAGAAGATGGAGAGCAAAGCGATGAGGCTCAGGAAGATGGAGCTCATCGGGCTCTTGCCTCCAGTGCTCTTGTTCACCTTGCTTCTGCCATAACCTCCGAAGGCAGGAATACTCATAAAGCATCCACCCACCATGTTGGCGACTCCAAGCGCAATGAGCTCTCGATTAGGACTCAGCTGGATCCCCTGGATCGTCTCGCTGGAACCCAGGCTCTTGGCTGCGACGGACGACTCGAAGAAGCCAAGCATGGCAATCAGGAAGGACGTCGACATCGCCGACCGGATGTGTTCCATGTGCTCCATCTTGAAAGGCCACTGGAAAGCGAAGAGGTTGCCGTCGGCGGCTTTGACCTCGCCCAGGATATCAACGCCCTGGCTTTCCCAGTTAAGACGCGAGCACAGGATGGCGGAGACGACGACGACGAAGAATCGATCCGGGATATACGCGACTGACGGAAATTTAGGTTGTAGGCGCTTCTTCAGCTCACTACAGTTTGTTAGCACGCCTGTTTAGGAAATGGGATGAAAAGAGCAACTGACCGGAATACCATGATGAAGAGGAAGCTGATTCCAGCAATTGCAAACGTCAATCCATGAGCTTTGTCAACATTTCGAATCATGAACTCCATCTTCTCGACAGGGCTGCCGTGGCTGACACCAAGCTCATCGGCGAGATCTGTAAGACCCAGCTCCGGAATCAGTTGGTCGACCGCAATGACAAAGCCAATGGCGCTGATGAAGCCGCGCAGGAAAGGCCGACTAAGGACGCTATCCAAGAACCCCAGCCTCGTAAAACCAGCAATCAGAACCGTCGCTCCCGCCATACCTGTCACAATGCCGCAGATCTGCGCGTGTACGAGGTCGTTAGCCTCCTGGTCGTTGCCCGAGTCGACGTTCTGCTTAATGACAGTGCCGACCAAGAGCGAGCCCGCAGCCTCGGGCCCAACAACCATCTGTGGACACGATCCGAGAAGGGCGTATACTAGCGGGTTGAAGGCGAAGGCGTAGAGGCCGTGGATGGCGGGGACGTGGGCGAGGTTGGCGGCGAGCGAGAGGGCCATGGGGAGGTAGAAGGAGGCCATGGTGATGGCGGCCACGATGTCGCCGCGGAGGAACGAGAGCTTGTACTGACTCATCCAGTTCAAGCAGGGGATATAGTATGTCATGTACCTGGTAGATAGTTAGCGTCCGACACTGGGAACGGGACTTGGAATTGGGGAAACGCACATCAACGTCGTATCTTGGAAGCCAGCCTGCTCTGCTAGCACGCTGCTGTGTCCCATCTTCTTAGTCCTGATCCTCCGCTTCAGCCACTTCTTCCAGTCGTCGTGTCCCACAATGGTCGTGATGGCGCTGTCCAGCACGGGGATGTGCGTGCCAGACCCGGCCGTCTCGCTGCTCTCCTCATCGGTACTCCGCGCCGTGACAGTCGGGCTCAACGGCCGCGGGCTAAAGGTGCCATGCCTGCAGAGGCCCGGGTGGACGCTCGTCCGGCGAGAGCTGGCGGACTGGCCTTGGATCAGAGGCGTCGACTCGCTGGCGAAGATGTTGGATATGGACGCGCGGGAGGCTGGGCCTGGGGATGCGGGAGGCGAGGAGGCATCTGGCACGGCGCTGTCGTCGCTGGCATTGCTTGTCTGGCCGTCGAGGGTTCGGTTCTGCGCGGAGAGGGCCTGGCGGAGGGCGCTGGGTTGTGAGGGACGGTGGTCGTTGGAGGACGAGCTCCGGTTATGGGAAGGTTGGCCGGCCATTTTTTATTTATTCGGGGAGGACGACAAAGTCGAAGTCGGAGTCGACGTCGTCGGGGCTCGGGGAGGAGAGGAGAAGGGCTTCGTTATGCGCCTGTTTTTGGAGGCATGTAGCAAATGATGGATGGTCACCGGGCCGTTGACGTTGACGTGAGACAAGGGAGAAGGAGAACGAGGACGACGACAAGGTAGACGACAAAGGCATGACAGGAGCCTCTCTGTCCGTAATCCTTCAAGCAGCAGACAGTGAGGCACGACGATGAGAAAGAGGAAGAGAAAAAAGAAAAAGAAAAGAAATGGGAATAGAGAAAAGACACTAGAAACAGGGTCCAGACGCTTTGTCCCCGTCCAAGTCCGGGCTTTTACCTGATCATCAGTAAGTTTCGGTATTTCCTTGGGCGTCGAGAGAGCCGCTCGCTTCTAGCGGCCAGTGCCAGTGGATGCGGGTGACATCAGGCCGGCGCCGACTCGCCTGCAGGGTGTGCGCGGGGGCGGCGGGTGGCCTTCCAGGTGACACGCCCGCTGGGGGAGGGCCGCCAAAGCCCTGGAGCGAATTGTCACCCTGCTGTTTCTCAGCGCCAAAGGTCCCCCCCATGGTGGGTGGGGGATCCACCCGACATCGGCCGGATGATCGACCAGGAGCAGCCAACGGCGTGGCGAGGCGAGGACACACAATGTTGCGGAGATGCGTGGATGCGTGGGATGTGTGACGCTGACCTTGAGGATGATGACATTTGGTGGCTACACCGCATGAAGGGCCTTGCAGCGCGTTACCCTGGTGCTGCAGAGGGACGGTTCCCGGCTTCTTCTGTGCTATGTCCGTCGGTGTAGCCCTCGGTACGGAGTCGGAGGTGAGCAACCGTGGAAACCAGGACATTTCTCAACCCGAGGCAACTCAACCAGGTTGTGTCCTCTGGTCAAGTTATACTCTTGACATTCAAACGCCACAGTATAGCCATCCCTAGTTACTCAATACAAGCCTTCTTTTCCCTTTCTAGTTACACCTGCTCGTTGACAAACAATCCCGCCATTCCCTGTCCTGTGCCAATGCACATGCTCGTCAGAAGAATCTTCTTCTTGGTCCGCCTCAGCTCACTCAACCCCGTCACAATCTGTCGTACGCCCGTCGCACCCAGTGGGTGTCCCAGTGCAATCGCTCCGCCACGCGGGTTCATCTTCTCCGAGGTCAGGCCTAGCTTGTCGCGGCAGTAGACGCCCATCGATGCGAACGCCTCGTTGATCTCCACCACATCGCAGTCGGCGAGGGAGATGTCGTACGTCGTCAGGAGCTTGGGGATCGCGATGCTGGGGCCGATGCCCATGATGCGCGGCGCGAGACCGGCCACGGTGGAGCCCACGTACTTGGCTACGATGGGCTGGCCCAGCTTGATGGCGGTGGATCGCTTCATCAACAGCACGGCGGCAGCTTTACGGAGTGTCAGCGGGATGCACTAATAACAAGGGATCCTCGACCATCGTGAGAAGGCTGCGGGGAAATGTTTACCTCCGTCTGTAACTTGGCTGGCATTGCCACCAGTGGTGCAACCGCCCCATTGCGGGAAGGCTGCTCGAATCTTGCCCAGGCCCTCGGCCGTGGTGCCCGGTCGGATCCCATCGTCCTCGGTCAGAGTCACCTCCGTCCACTCTCCATCAGGGCCCTTGATCTTGGTCTTGATGGGCACAATCTCATCCTGGGTCCAGCCTGCCTTCTTCGCCGCCTCGGCCTTCTGAAAGCTCTCGGCCGCAAACTTGTCCATTACCTCTCGGGTGATACCAAAATCCTTGCTCACGTTCTCGCTGGTCCAGCCCATCGGCTGCATGCAATCGTCGGCCTCCTGGCTCTGCGAGGTGACAGCCTCATCGAAGGGCTGGTCAAGCTTGTCGCCACCGATGGACATGTTCTCGGCGCCCATGGCAATTCCGATGGCGATGACGTCGTTGGAGATGGAGTTGGCAATATCTGCCGTGGCCTTGAGGCCCGACGAGCAGAAGCGGTTCACGGACGATGCGGCGGCGGTATTGGGGAAGCCGGCGGCGAGCGACGCGGCGCGGGCCTTGTAGGCGGCTTTGCCATCGGACACCTAGGCGCGACTCCTGGTTAGCATTGCGCATAGGACGCGAGCAGGACAGCGATGACATACGTTGCCTAGACAGATGTCCTCAACGAGCGCAGGATCCAAGTCTGACCGCTCGCGGACCTCCTTGAGCAGCGCATAGAGCATGTACTCTAGGGACGAATCCTTGAAGCCGCCCTTCTTGGCCTTGGTGAGAGGTGTTCGAATGGCGAGGGTGATGACAATGTCGTCGGCATTCTTGGATTGGCTTGGGCACAAGGTCAGCTGTGTTCCGTCCGTAACATTCGCATCTCACGTACATGTTGTTGATCGACGACCCGGGGGCCAAGTGCTTTAGGATGGAGCCAATTCGTTCTACAGCCATGGCGACGACGGATATAGGGGTGACGGCTTTGGTGAGAAGAAGGGACAAGCAGAGGAAGGGGTGGTGGCTCTTTCAGGTCGAGGAAGTTGCGGAAGAAGAGGTTCAAGTTATGAAGGAGAACCGAGGCATCGAGAGGGTCTTCATCATGGGACAAGACGGCAAGCTGCCACGGTACTTGTTGCTCCAGACTCCACGCATTAGCCGCGTGTGGGGTTGGGCCGAGGCACAGCTGCGATGACGAGGATGGTGGTATTCCTCGGGATTGTCGGGATTGAAGCGCCGAGGCTCCGTGGTTGATTACCTCAGCGGGGACGAAGACGGAGCTGTCCCAGGGTCGGAAGACGCGACGAAAACGATGAAGCCTTCAAACCGTGTCTTAATCATCGTCTCTTATCCATTCGCCAATCCACCCGGCAGTCTCACGAAAGAAACATCGTTATCCACTCAGATTGTGTTTTCCATCCTCGCTCATCTTCTCTTCCTTCGAGCTAACAAGCCAAATTGACTGGAATTTTTCCAAAACTCAAATGAATCTTCCGACGAGCCGGGATGGACAAGATCGCTGCCTATCGCCCTCTGGGTTAGGTTTGCAAAGTCTCATCATCTACCTGCGCAAGTTCGACGCAGTGTACCACAGCCAAAACTCGCAATTGCTCACGTGTAAACTATGACAAAGGAAAAAAAAAAAGGCAGGGCATATAATGAGACACTTCATCTGGGAATAGTCCTGAAAACGGCGACATGACAACGCAAGCCGGCCTATTGCAAGTGTAGCTGCTCCCTTCGTAGTGCCAGTGGGCGGCGGCGTCTCTCTTAGCACACTTCCATTTTCGGCCGTTTTGCCATCAGCGGCTTGGAATCGACAATATGGAATCTAGAAGGCCCAGGTCCTCGTTTGCGTTTTAGGAATTCCCCAAATTCATCTTGGCCATTTCCTTCGTTTCTCATCAGTCTCCTCTTTTATTTGCATTTCATTTCCTGTTCTTTCGTTGCGTGTTTAAGTGAACTCCATGCTTGCGGTTCTATACACCTTTCCGGCTTATACGAGACATCGCCCCACCACGGCCTCGGTCATCCTCGATACGGCGAGGCGACTAATAAGCACACCGCATGCAATAGGCGGAAATAGAGGCCAACTTGAACGAGAGGACAGTTCAAGAGCTGACTTCTTCTCAACCCAACTTCCCCGGCCATTCGATTCCCCCTAACCTCCCTGGACGGCGAGTTCATCAGAGACATCGACAACCTCCATCATGCCGTCCTCACTCACGCTCAGCACTCTGGCCCTCATCGCCTTCATCAGCACCGTCTCCGCCGATAGCTCTGACAAACGTGGCCTCTGCTTCGTCCCCAACAAAGAACACCCCGAGGACAACCAGATATGGGTGCAACCCGGCAGCGACCTCACCTGGTACTACAACTACCAGGAGAGCCCGTCCTCGGCATACTCCAACCTCTCGCAGGAGGAGTTTGAGTTCGTCCCCATGATGTGGGGCGTCGGCAACAACCCGTCCGACACGTCGTTCCTCAAGTCCGTCCAGTCGCTCATCGAGGGCGGCACCAACATCACCCACGTCCTCGGCTTCAACGAACCCAACGCCCAGGCCGACTGGGGTGGCAGCAACGTCGACCCCGAGACGGCCGCCAAGGCGTGGGTCGCCAACTTTGAGCCGCTCGGCAAGATGGGCGTCAAGCTCGGTCTGCCTGCTGTCACCGGCGGCTGGGATGGTTTGCCGTGGTTGGAGCAGTTTATGGGTAACTGCTCTGAGATCGTGAGTGAAGAGACCGGCGCAACGACAAACTGCACGTGGGACTTCCTTCCGATCCATTGGTACGATAACTTTGAGGGTTTTGCCTCTCACATTGGCTCACGCCGCGCCGTGTAAGTCCATCCTCCCTCCTCGACATCCCAAAACTGACAGAGCAACACAGCTGGCCCGATGCCGAGATCTGGATCACCGAATACGCCTACGCAAACCAGGATATCCAGCCCACCGAAGATTTCTACACCCAGACAGAAAACTACTTCGACAGGCTGGCCTACGTCGGCCGCTACACGTACTTCGGCGCCTTTCGCTCCTACACCTCCAACGTCGGACCCAACGCCGTCTTCCTTAACAACGACGGCGAGCTCACCACCATCGGCGTCGAGTATCTAGGCCTCAACGGCACGGGCGTGAGTCCCACGAGTGCGGCGGGGTTGGGAGCTGGTATGTCAAAGAAGCTCGCCCTTGCAGGTGCCCTTGGAGTGTTGGCTTGGGTAGTTCTTTAGAACGGTATCTGCAGGAACTAAACAGCAGCCCTGGGAAGACTGGAGCTATTCCCATTCTTTCTGGCGTTTCGGGGTGGGTTGGATATAATTGCGTTTGAGCGTACGCTTCAACATAACTTTCAAGGATTATTCGAGATCGTAGGTGTAACAGCACATACGATCACGGAATAAGAAAACTAGATGTGTTAGGTAATTAAACATATGTCGGACATTCCTATAAATTCCAATACTATTCGTGCAGCCAGCCCGGTTCTACCAGGCGGCCGCGGGGATATCTAAGCCCTTTTATCAAGGCAAAAAACTAACAAAGATACGTAAAGCCGCGACAATGTCGGCCACAATGTATCAACCACAATTTATTTTCTTCCAATCCCTCTAGATTTCTCCTTCCCTCCTCATTAACCTTCTTTCATTGCAAAAGAGCAAAACGTGTTAAAAGACTTATACAGTCTCGGTGGCGGCCTGTCCCTGGGGAACAATGGCGCTGGAGTTTGGTGCGCCGTTGCCTCGCGAGGTGCTGTGCTTGCCCAGTGACTCGCCCGTGTCCTTGCGCGAGAAAGACGCCCAGGTCTTGAAGCTGGAGAAGGACATGGTGCGGCCGAACTTGCGACCCTCGTCGTCGGAGCCGCCCTGGCCCCAGGGCCCGCGCTTGATGGGCGCGTCCTCGAGCAGGTGGAAGTGGCGCTTGGTCAACTTCCAGGCCTCGATGCCGGCAACGAAGACGAGGGTGAAGCCGACGGACAGCGCCCACTCCCACGTGATGCCCGTGTGCTTGAAGAACTTGTGGTTGAGGAAGGGAATGTACACGACGGGGAACACCGACAGTCCGCCGACGATGACGGACCAGAACAGGAACCGGTTGGCGTAGATGTCCTTGAAGAAGGGGAAGCGGCTGTCGTCGTCGGGGTTGAGCGCGAACATGGACCGGCGCAGGCTCTTGAACTCCCACGCAGAGATGAGGATCAGCCACGTCAGCTCGGCAAAGGTAGCGGCACGCGCCTTGAAGACGGGAATGCAGGCCTCGGAGTATTTCTGGTTGCACTCCTCGCCGAGATCGCCGCCGTTCGCACCGTAGATGATGATACAGAAGGTAGCCATGGTGCAGGCGCCCATGATGCAGCCGTAGACGATCATGTCGACGATAATCTGGTTGGTGAAGACACCACGCTTCTTGTCTTGCGGCGGCTTGCGCATGACATCCTGACCAGCCTGCTCACGCCCGAGACCGAAAGCAGGGAAGGACGAGGTAGCCATGTTGATCCAGATAATCTGCAGTGGGGAGACGGGGAAGACAGAGAACCCAGTGCGATCGACGAAACCGAGACCAGCGACCAGGAGGATGACCTCACCGACGTTGGAAGTCAGTAGGTGCAGGACGAACTTCTGGATGTTGTCGAACATGCGGCGGCCCTCGCGGATAGCGGAAACGATGGAGTTGAACTTGTCGTCGGTGAGCACGATCTTGGCCGCGGACTTGGCCACATCGGAACCAGAGCCCATGGCAATACCGACATCAGCGCGGGACAGAGAGGGAGCGTCGTTGACTCCGTCACCAGTCATGGCCATGAAAGCACCGCGACGGCGAAGAGCATCGATCATTCGGGTCTTAGTGTCGGGAGCACAACGAGCAATAACCAGGGGAAGTTCCTCAAGAGCGTCGATCTCGTCCTCAGTCATGCGGTCGAAATCGGTAGCCTTTTGAACAATGGACTGGGCGACGTGGTCGGGCAGGACAGAGAGGTTCTTAGGGATGATGCCAACCTCCTTGGCAATGGCCTTGGCGGTCTCGGGGTGGTCACCAGTAAGCATGTGGACACGGATACCGGCCTGGGAACATTCAGAGATGGACGGCTTCGTCTCGCGGCGGGGAGGGTCGTAGATTCCAGCAAGGCCAAGGAGGGTCAGATCCTGTTCGACATCAGAGCGAAGCTTCTCGTCCTCGTCGGCCGAGGAGCCCTGCTTAGCGGTGAAGCGGCCGTTCCAGGGGCGGTAGGCAATGGCAAGAACACGCTGACCCTGGGAGGCGAGAGCATTCATCTGGCTGAGTACCTCTTCCTTGAGCTCTCCGGTAATGACCTGGCGGTCCTCACCGATGCCCATGTGGGAGCAGAGATCGAGGACGCGCTCAACGGCGCCCTTGGTGAAGATCATGCTGTTCTCGGTCTCGATGATGGAGCCACTGGCAGTCTTCGGGGCATCGTAGATGACGGACATGCGCTTGATGGAGCTGTCGAAGGGGAACTCGGCTGTTTGCTTCCAGCCCTCGCTCTCGAGGGTCTTCTTGCCGTAGGTGAAGCGGTGGGCAAAGACCTGGAGGGCAATCTCAGTGGGCTCACCGGTGGTCTGCCACTTCTCCTCCTCGTCGTCGTATCGCACGGTGGCCAAGTTGCAGAGAGCAGTGGATAGGAGGAAAGCCCGGAGCGCGTCAGTCATCTCGAAATCAACCTCAGGCACAGGAGCCTTGGCCGGCTTGGGAGGGTTGAGCTTCTCATCAGGCACGTCGAACGTGAGAACAGCGGCAGAGCGCTCACGGTCGTAGTCGCGGGGAGGCTCCTCCTTCTCGGGCTCCGGGGAATCCTGCTTGGAGTACGTGACCTTGCCCTTGGTAGGGTCGTTGGGGCTCTGCGACTCGCGGACGGTGTAGAGGTGGGACGAGGGGATCCAGGCCTTGCGTACGATCATGGCACCTTCGGTCAGAGTGCCGGTCTTGTCGGAGCAGATGTTGGTGACGCCGCCGAGGGCTTCGAGGGCGGAGAGATCACGGACGACGACGTTGGCCTTGCGCATAACGGTGACGGCAACAACCATGGTGATGGTTAAGACACTGTTTGGACAGGTTAGCTATAAATGATGCGATGCTTTGGTTGGGGGGGCTTACGCGACAAGGGACTCGGGGATAATGGCGATACCGAGAGAGGTGGCATAAATGATGACCTCGTTTCGCATGTCAAAGTGGTTCACAGCAAAGACGATAATAGCCAAGATGACAGCGCAGCCGAAAAGGACATAAGCCAGAGCAGAAAGCTTCCTCTGCAGAGGAGTGCCCTCGGTGAGACCAAGGAACTTGCCAATGACATCGTAGATACGCTTGGAAAGACCGATAACGGGCTGTCGCTTGCCGTACTTGTGCCAGTTCATGGAGCGACCAGCCTTGCGCTGCTTCTTGGATGTCGAGGCAGCAATCTTGCCGACCTCGGTCTCCATGCCAGTAGCAGTCACGATACCACGACCACGGCCCTTTCGGACGACGGTGGTGGCGTAGGCCATGTTGACGCGGTCACCGATGCCAATCTCCTGCTCAGAGGTGACAAGCTTCTCGGTGCCGGGGTCGACGATGTTGTTGTCGGTGATCTTCTCGACGGGGATGGACTCGCCGGTGAGCTGGCCTTCCTCGCAGGCAAGGTTCATGGCTTCAAACAGTCGGAGGTCGGCGGGGACGGTGTCACCCATCTTGAGAAGGATGATTTCGCCGGGAACGACTTCGGGGCTATCAGAGGTTAGCGTCGCAATTGGGCTTCAAGGGGACTGCAGAGAAGCTTACTTGGAGATGACCTGGGTCTTTCCGTCGCGGAGAACCATGGCACTGGGGGATGAGAGAGCCCGGAGAGCGTCCATGCGCTTCTCAGCGCGGTACTCTTGCCAGAAACCGATGGTGACGTTGAGGGCAATAACGAACGCCAAAACACCGCCTTCGATGAAATCCTTGATTCCAAAGCTGAGGGCCATAGCAAAGACGAGAACCTAGGGTTGGCGGTCAGCAATTGATGCCGCGATATGGTCGAATCACACAAAACTCACAATAATCATGGCGTTGAGAATCTGCTTGGTCATGATACTGTACCACGGCACAGTGCCACCAACGTCGAGCTCATTCTTGGGGTATTTCTCCTGGAGCTGGGCGACCTGGTGCGACGTCAGGCCCTTGTCGATGTCGGTGCCGAGGGCCTGCGCCGTCTCCTCGACAGTGAGGAGGAAGGGGTGCTTGGGGAATTCCGCCATGGCTGCGGTTCGCGGTATGGACCGGAAGCCAGGGAGGGAGATGAAAGCGGGAGGAGGGGGGGAGGGGCTGAATTCGTTTGGTTGTGCCCTTGCTGGAGCTTGTGGTGATGTTTTGCTTGCTTACACCGGGATGTGTTTGTTAGGGGAGGTTGGGAAGAAAAGATGTGCCAAAGTCTACTCAGAAGTCATTGACGTGGGGCAGCAATGCAATTGAGGCTCGGGGAGAATCGAGCAAGCGACTACCAAGTATCGACAGAAGTATCAACGAGGTACTGTTCCCTTAGATGGTTTACGGGAAGAAGAATGGAAAGGACCTTGGCGGAAGGGGATGCGGGGTCCCGAATATATATAGACCTTCGAATCCGGCATTGCGTTACCAGACAACTCCCCGCCGGGTCCTGGGAGAGAGATGACGGAGCCCACACACTTTGGAAGGGACCGCGAGAGGGACCGCAAGCTCTCCGGGACGGTTTCTTGGCACGACTCCATCCCGACGACAACGGCGAGTCAGAGGAGAGCCGCTGCGGCCTCTCTTTTGCTTGTTCCCCACGGCGTGCCACGGCTTAAACCAGGGGGGGCGAGTCTTAGCCTCTTGGCTTCTTGGCTCTCTTGTTGTTGGAGGAGGACAAAGGCCGTTTGGGGGGTCCCGTGACGTCAAGGACAAGGAGGATCGAGTCGGCGCAGGACACCGATACAGTCTACATCTCCAGTGGTGGCGCTGCGTGACAAGGTACCTCCCCAGCAGTTGACCTGCGCGTTTGTCCGGGACCGGCCTGTGTGCGAGATACCTAGTACCTAGTTCGGTGGGAGAGAGAGTACAAGAGTTTGGGTGGTTGTGGTGTGCCCGGTGGGGAAGAAGGACCTCGAAGTGGGTTCGCGTCGCGCTTGGCGCTTGGCGCTCTGAGCCAAACATGTTGCGAGTCAACTTGCCAAGCAGACGCCGACGGACGCAGAAGGCCTCGCAAAAAAGCAGCCAAGACTCGGGTCGCTGAGCCTATGAGGTCATTAGTGTTATCACGGGGGGGGAGGGATGGCATGGTTACGGCGAACGGGCCTTTGTCGCTTAGGTGCCCGTCATGCCATGAGGCCCTGGTTGACGTCGATGCTGGACAGCCGGTCCGGTTCTCAGCATGTCCTTGTCCCGCGTCCGTCGCTGGCCAGCTGACGTCCCGCTGCACGTTCTAGAAAGGCAGACAGTCCTCGTGTCGCTTCGATACTTTCCTCGTACAACCGAGATAGACTCTTGTCAACATCTCTAACACCTGGATCATGCCGCTTTCTGTACTTGGGTCGGCGCAAGATACCACAAACCCTCAACAGAACCAACCAGTTATCTCACCGAGAGCCTAAACAGATCAAGGTTCATGGCATGGCCTAACCCACCTTGGCGCCAAGAGCCGCATGGCACTTGTCCTTGGTTTCTCACTTGCTCGCGGAGCAACCTTCTCCCAGTTTTCCTTTTCCCTGGGACTTGGTGGTGAGGAGTTCGGTCGCTTGGCGGCTGCTTGGCGCGTCGCTCTTGGCAGCCGCGGAGCCAATGGAAACCCCGGCCAGCCCGTCCGATTGACCAAACCCCACCCCGCAACCAGCAGTTGTCGCTTTGGCCAGAACCAGTTTGCCGCTTGCTGCGCTGCGATGGCGGGCAGGCCTTGGCAAACCGCTTGGCGGGCGAACAACTACGTAATACGTACAGGACTCCAATCCGCACACGGTTTAGAGTCTTCTTGGCGGGGGACACTCGCCAGTCCTTAAGGTTCTGGCTTGGCAACTTGCTACATACTGTAAGGGAGGTAAGCTTATCTTGCACGCTGCGGGACCAATCATGATGCCCAATTGTGACCTCGATCCAATCATGGCTTTCTGGGTTGACTGTGGGAGGGGCACTTACCGACAAGGCGTTCTTGGCTGTGTTGATGAGCTCCTCGTGGTTTTCTTTTTCTTTTTTTCCTTTTTCTTCTTGGAGGGGAGGGAGGAGGGAAGAACACTAGATTGCAACATTGCATGCATGGTCTGGAAGGAATCGGGGTGAAACATCCGGGTAAGTTCGGTTTCCACCAAGTACGAGCAGTTTCTGATTGTTTCGCAAAGATTCTGAAGCTCTCCCCAAGTCCCCAGACCACGATTGAAGATGGTTTCAAACGGTTTCCCCGTGGGTGGCCATGTGGCCTACATCCACTGCTCCGCCCGCACGTCTCTCGGCATCTCCGTCCATAATTTGCTAGGTCTGCGAATGCGTCTCCGGTGGCGACAGGGATTCTCCGCCTCCCTCCTCGCTCCCTCCGCCCCCCGTTTCCTCCGTGCTCCGCGCTCCGCCCACCGCGATTGGTCACGTGCTCCGCCGCGGGACCTCCATCGCCCCACATCCGCCAGCCCGCCCCGCTCCCACGGCGGTGCGGTGCCCCACTCTCTCCATCCCTCCCTCCTCATTCTCTTTCCCCCGGCAGGAATGGTTCGGATGTCCGACTATCGCCACCTTTTCTTGTCCAATTATTCGGCCCGTGCATGATAGAGTGCCACGGAAAAGACGCCTTGCTGCACCTCTGCACGCAAGTATCGGACCATGGCGGCTGGTAGTATACAGACTAAAGCGTTTTACATTCGCCTTCTCGAAAATGTTGAGGTCAAACTCGCTGCCAAGCCAATACCTACATATGCCGTCGTACACTTTGAATGCCACATTACGCGTATCTTTTGATATCCGCCATTGGTTGGTTGCAATCCCACCCACAGCTCCTTGTCACATTCTGTGCTGCCTGTTTGATTGTGTTCCATTCGCACCCGAGTATCCCCACCATTGTCACTTCTCTTCGCAACGCTCAGACGCCGGACCGTCCTCGTACCCCTCGAACCAGCCACTCTGCCCCTGCGTTGCAACAACCGGGCCAACTCGGACTAACGCCTCAAAATAATGGAACGTCCTTTTTTCTTTTCATCAAATTAGACCCTCATCTCATAACGTAACCACCTGTGTGGCTGGCTGCACTTCATTACCCCATACCCCGCCCCTCCAGCCAAAAGAGTCGCCAAGCGGGGAGAAAGCAATTATAGTTATCTCAACTACCTTAGCGCCGCACGTCGGACATGGCAACTACCAGCACGTACGGTAGTCTGAGTGGATAAGCTGAGGCTCTACGCTGCACGTGAGAGCAAGCACCTTTCTTATCTGGTTTCTCGCTTGGCAATGGCTCAATTGGCCCCTTGTAAATCCGTTCTTGGCGTACGGGAGATAGTACCGCCTCTTGGCTCTGACTACGTCGAGCCCTGTATTTTAACTTGGCCATGACGCATCCACATTTTACGGAGATATTTTCTGGACTAACAGAATATTTACCCAGTAGTAACAGCTGTACTCAATGTGTAAGCGTAGAAGTAACCCACAGCACTCAGTCGCAGATGCACCCCTTCCATCCATTATCCCCATGTACACAAACAATCTATGAACAATATCCGCAACAAAAATGATATCTAGCAAATTTTACTCGAATCCAACGTCCAACACAACGTCGGGACTAGCGTGACCCGCAGGTGCAGCATGAAACCTCTCGCCCAGTCACGCCCCTCTCCTACTACTAAAGAACACTCGGCGAGCAGTTTTCCAACTCCAACTCATATTATTCTTTGCCTCTTACCGGAAGAAACCTGTCATTATGAGTTGCTTATACGTTTGACTGGTCCTTACAGGTGCAGATGATACCATAAGTTATGGCCTTGAGTCCGTGTTGGGCTGGCTTGGTCTGCGACGTCGACAGTTGGACAAGACAATGTCAACAAATAACCCAAATGATGTCGCTGCCAGGAATCTCCTACTTCACTTGTCTCTCGAGAGGGAATAGTCGGAAATTGCGTGGAGCGCATCAATACGGGCATTTTCACCCCGGCTTGCCCTGCTTCGACGGGAAACCATTAAAATAAAATAAAATAAACAGTCGGCTGATACTGCATACAAATGTGTCTTGCAAATCTTAGCTTATCCAAGGTGAATCTCAAATGTAATTGATTCATGTCGTCAAGTGGAGAGCGATCAATGGCGTTGGGCCGATTGACATCCCCGTATGCTCGTCGGGCAGCGTATTCACCAACCAACCAAGCAGCATCGCTTCAGTACCAGGCTCCCTGCCGTTGGTCACAGCACAGCACGCCTGGCCGGATTTCCCGACTGGGGAATGCGATCACACCTCAGAACGTTATTTGTGTGAGGGTTGGACTGCCAAAACCGGAACTTACACGGTCGGAAGATAACTTAAGTAGTTAAGCGTTGGCGAATCCATCATCCCTGATTTGCCAGTATTCTTCGCTACCGTCTACGTCGCATTGACGTGGCTCATTGAGTCTTCCTGTCACATTCTTGAGCTTGGTCACAATTTGAACCAACAGTTGCGCGACCACTCAAATCAACTGAATGCTGCTTGCACCCGAACGCGGAGCAAGAGTGCAGCGTGGGGGGGGGGGGCGGCCCGTCCCTCGTTGTGGTACAGAGGAGCCCTCGAGACCCAACCGCTTCAATATTTGTGTTCCTTGACAACCTTTTCCCATCGAACAAAACCTCAGTACGAGTTCGAGAACACAGCACCAACATGAGCAGCCCCAAGTCTGGACATGCCTCTCCAACCTCCAGTGCCAAGTCAGCTGCCGCAGCGACATCGGCTCCTATCGTCGTCGTACGTTTTTCCCCGCCCGACCTCCTCTGATCGCCTTCCCACTAACCTCGTGCGCTCACGCCACGCAGGATCCCCAATTCGAGAATGGAGGCGAACACAACGATATAGCTTCGGAGCTGAGGTAGCATGCTTCCACGATCTTTCCCTTTGGTCGTCCTCAGTATGTGCTGACATGTAACCTCGCCAGCGAAGAACTCGAGTCGACGGCTTCTTTGACCGACAGCATCCGGGACTTCCGCAATATCCACGGCCGTACCTATGGGAATTCCAAGACTACGGAGTACTGGTAGGCCACGACCATCTAGCTTAGTATAAGACGTATGATGAGTGGAACTGACATTTCGAGCCTCCCCACCTCAGGGCCCCTAACGACGAGCAGCAAAATGAAGGCCTGGACATAACGTGAGTTTCGACAATGATCCGCTGGCCTGCCGCAGCATGACACTGCCCGCTAAAGGACCTTCCCAGGCACCACTACCTGCTTCTCCACTTCGATAATAAGCTCTTCCAAGCGCCCATCAGCGACAACCCACAGGTGCGCCTCCGCCTGGCGATTCTCATTTCCCTTTGTAGATCTAACAAAGCCTTTCTTGCCTAGAGAGTGCTGGATGTAGGAACTGGCACTGGTATATGGGCAATGTGAGCCTGCTGGTAGAGTCCGCCTGGAATCTCTTACACGCTGACCCTCTCTGTCCATCAGAGACTTCGCCGACCAATTTCCCTCCGCCCAAGTCACCGGCACCGACATCTCCCCCATCCAGCCAGTGTGGGTGCCGCCCAACTGCGAGTTCTACATAGATGACGCCCAGCTCGAGTGGACCTGGCCACCCGACCACTTCGACTACATCCACATCCGCGATCTCTACGGCAGCATTGACGACTGGTCTGCCCTCTATAAGAAAGCCTACCACCACCTCAAGCCTGGGGCCTGGTTCGAGGACCTCGAGCTCGACATCCGCACTCACTCCGACGTCGTCACCGACCCCGAACACATCTTCTACCGCTGGAACCGCGTTTTCCAGGAGGCTGGCGAGAAGATCGGCAAGACGTTCAAAATCGCCATTGGCTCGCGCATGCGGGATCTCATGGACGAGACGGGCTTCGTCGACGTCACGGAGCGGAAGTTCCGGCTTCCCATGAGCGCCTGGGGCCTCGATCCCAAGGTGAAGGAGATCGGGCAGTTTGTGCAGATGTTCGTAGACGGCGGCCTGGAAGGGTTTGGGCTTTATCTCCTGACGCAGGTCATGGACTGGCAATACGAGGAGTGCCAGGTCTTCATTGCGCAGATGAGGCAGGCTCTGAGGAATAAGAAGCTCAACCCTTACTATGAGGTGTAAGTCCCATGCGGCGCATTGTCTGCCGCTCAGATGCTTGCGTTTACATATGTCAACTAATTCGGGACAGGACATTGGTGTATGGGCGGAAACCCGAGGACCCAGCTGTTGCTTAAATGAACGCCTGGCCTCAATCGAGGCCTGTTGCTATATTTGTCCGTAGAAGTCGCATTCATAGACAACACCAAGATCTATCCTGAGAGTAATAAATCTTTGGAATGGCCGGTCATGATACTGCACAGTCAACGACTCACACTAAACCCTTCCACTGCCGTCGCCGTGCCGAGCAGTTTTCCCGAGGGGTCATTTCCACGCGATCTCCATCCACCCCGTCAACTCACTACTCAATCGGGCTCCTTGCTTTGGGTTTGACGTCGAGAATGTAACCCAAGCTTCAACCTCCGATCCTTTTCCTAGACGGACTATCGCCTGGATTATCAACGTGCCAAGTGCTACGAGACGACAATCTTGCTCTTCCTCGCCGACAGTCAGATCCATTGCGTCGTTGCACATGAGATCGCTTCAGGGTAAGATTCCCGCCCACCAGTTGCCAGTAATCATCCTCTCCAATCCCGGGTATTCTATCTTGACTCATCACATCCACCCCGCTCAGCGATTATCAGACATTTCAGCCTGCATGCAACAGAGCAGCCACCCGAAGCCCAAACCCTGTCCCATGCCACACTCGAAGTTAGGCTTCAACGCAAGTCCCCGGGTTTCCTTGCGTGCAGAGGAGGAGGAGGTACGATTGCAGTAGTTCACCACGCCGCTTTCAACTTAACCGTGCATCGCCGGGCATCTTAAGTTTTCCATGCCGTGGTCATAGCACGGCATCCTCAGTTAAACCTTTATTCGGTTTCAATAAGATAAGAATAAAAGCCTATGCACATTATACAGGTCGACCGCCTCCACAGCGCGCTCCGTAGTTCGTCTCCGTCTCCGTCCCCGACTCCAACTCCTCCCCGCCGTGATCCGTTTCCGCTCTTCTTCCGTTGCCCCGGCCGGAGAACGAGTCCCACCCACCCCCACCAAGTCTCTGCCGTTGCCTAACCTAACGACTATGCAGATCCCTAGAAAAGGCGACCCTTGCCTCCATATGAAGCCTGATTCGTGACTTTTTCTCCCCCTAATGCAGGCCAAGACAACGGCAAAAAGCAATCTCTGTTCGTACCATGAGGAAGCTCTCCCTCGGAGCGGAGTCCGCCGCACGTTACCCTCTCATTGTCTGTAACCCAGGTCGAAGAGCAAAAGGAAACATGATGTGATATGTTCATCTAAGGTCAGGGTTTTCCGAAATATCCCGATGTCCGGAAAGAGGCGGCACAGCATCGCAGGGTATAATATGACCTCGCAATTGAGATGGGAACAGGACCACTCCCATGGTGGATCCTGCGATCTGCGCAATATTCAACCAACCAACTGTATCAGCAGACCAGGAGTCTTATCTGAATCTAGTTCCCCGCAACTCCGGATGGAGTGACTATCATTTCTGGTGTCATCGGTACCGGTGGGTTATGCAGCAGCATCTTGGCGACGCCAGGTCCTCTTGGCTTTATCCAAGGAATGGATGAGAGTGCGCATGAAAGATACATAAACAAATGAAGGTAATTCTATACTTATTACTATTATTAATACTATTATTAATACAATCCCCAATACCGTCCCTAATACCATTCCTAATACTTCCCCTAATAGCATACATTTATATGGGAGCTTAGGTATTTATTATGCCCATAGCAAAAGGCTGTTTCTGCCCCTAGAAATACTAGTTGAGATATGTGCAGTCCACCAGGCGCTGGTTGTCGTCCTAACGACGATCAGCGCTGTATTCGTTAGCCCAGGCTTTATTGTTAAAATGCACAATGTGTTGGTTCTTTCATCATACCGCACACACATTGACAGAGACATCTAGAATTTAGTTGCATGCCTTAGGTGGTGGTGACGGCTCATGCATCGACTGTCTCCCATAGGTTCCGCGAGTTCTTGAGAAAGGGCAGCCGTTCCGTTGCAGAAACTGTTCGTCTTTGTAGACCATACACTTGCCGAGGTCCTTAACACACTATTGAAACATCTTCAACCGACGGCAGCATGGATGCAGATACCTTGACGAGACAATGTCACGGAATGTGGTTGCGAACGGCACAGGGCAGATATTGCGATGCACTCTGACTGGGGGATGACTTGAAGAAAATGAAAGCAGCCGTCAGTGTTTGCTTCTCATACATATACTAGCATTTTTAATAAACTACTCTCACAGGTTGAATCCGAATGCGTCCTTGGCTTCTGCACAAGATCCATCAAGCCCGACGTAACCCTTCAGCGTTGTCTCGTCCAAATCATTGCCTTCAGCGTAGTCCGGCGCCGGCTGTCCCGCACGAGTTGCCTCAAACTGTGCCTTCACATACGCCTTGTTGTTCGTGGTTGTGGGACACGCCGCGATGTACACCACGGATGCATTTTCCGAGCCCTCCTGTTCTGGGTCCATGGCATGGTACGCCTGCACGAACTTGTCAGTGGTTTTCGCATCACACGCAATGGCGGGTTTCTTACATCGGCATGCCACTAGACAATATCGCCGGGGTACACTGTCGGCATGTGGATCAAGCAGTCCTCCAGTCGCAGATGCGGGTGCGAGTAACGGCTGAGGCGATGGCTATCGGCCTTGAAGGTACCCGGAAACCAGCTCCCAGAGTCGTCCAACGTCCACTTTTCGGCGATCATAACATCTTCGGCTTGGTCAGGAGGCTTGAAAAAGGGACACAGAAGGACATATGCGATGGCCGTCGAGACGTTGGGATAGATCAACAACGAACCCTCCGAGGAGCAGCCTTGGTCAGTGCTGTCCAGCCCTGAAACGATCGAAAGACGCTTGAGTGAGCCAGTCCCGGGTACAGCTCCTGGTTCGCTGCCTTTCGGGCCCCGAGGTCATAAGGATCATGCAACTCTGGCTTGCCGGCCAGGATGTGTCCGTACGATTCGCGATATGTTGGGTCGGCCCAGCGACACAGACTCCCAGCATCGATATGCGGCCCAAGTCCAAGAAATTCCTGCTTTGGGGGTCTATCTCGCGCTCCGTCGAGATATACCAGAGGCTCGGGTGATGACTCTGCGGTCGAGTCATGCCAGAGTTCATTGAGCATTCGCTGGAGTCGAATGTGGCTTGGATGCGCGCGTATGGCAATCTGGGTAGGGGAGTCGTACAGCATCAACATGGAAGGACTCTCCTTTGGCCAGCCGTTGATCTTTGCTCTGTTATCGGCGACGTATTTTCGAAGGTCTGCGTAGTGAGCCGTCGCTTCAGACTGTCACCTCTCCAATTCAATGCAACGGGACTTACTTTTGAATCTACATCACCAAGTCAGTATCTATGAGTTCTCCGACCCTGGGGACTGTCGACTCTGAGTCTATGGGTCGGTTAGTTCCGCCCCAGGGATGCTTGTCAGGTTTCAACTACCAGTGATAACCCAAATAACCTATATGTTATGTAAGTGCTATAAGACGATGCCTCACTCGTCACGCGGGTCTGAGTTAGCCTCGTCCGAGCTCGCCGAACTAAGACGGCCGCCAATAAGTCTTGGCTCATAACAAGTCACGACTTCTCATACAAATATTTCGGTCATAGAAATAGCTACCAAGGATGAATGGAGTGAATATGATCGTGCAGGGAGCTCGACAACTCAGACCTTGTTCTCACGCGCGCTACAAGAACCCCCCATGATGGCTTCTTTCGAGTGTAAGCACGTTTCTAAACTGGTCTCTCGTAACCTGCGGGTGTTGTCTTGCCTAATAATGACGATAGGCACTTTATTTATGTATACATGATCTTGCAGGTTAACCAAATATAGCTATCGCCTTTGAACCTGTTCGTTCTGTCGAGAACTCGGGGATGAGTCTTCGTCATCACGAGGATGATTCAACCTTGTTCGCCAAGCTCGTGCGCAATGGATGAAAGTTTCAACGAAGCCAGACACCTCGTTGTTCTGGACCGCTTTACTCCAAAATCCAAACCTTCAGAACTGAATGGGCACTTGTGAGTCATCTTACTCCTCTATAACTTAAATATGAATCAGTGCCCGTGTGCTTCCCTCAAAATCAAACGCTGTTCCTTTCACAATTCACACCCAAGAGTAACAGAACAAGATCGAGAGATGAACCATGATACCCGTGGTGCGGACGCGCCCGAATTGCCGGTGCATTTCCAGGCCTTCCATAAACTACCAACTGAGTTACGCTGGAAGGTCTGGCAGACGGCCATCTGCACCGACGAGACCCCGAGGATCCATTACTACTCGTTCTTCAACGATGACAACGAAGGACATCGACAGAGCCTCCTACAATAGATGATGCGCGATTCTCCCCCAGAACTCGAGAAGCTCAACCGTCAGAATGCTCCTGGACTGAGACCAACCTTTTTCTCTATCACTGGGATGCCGGTCTGCAAACAGCATGCAAGGAGTCCCGCGCGGCTCTGCTTCAGCGCTTCGATAGAGCCGCAAAACTACCCTCACTCAAGCGCAACGACATGGTTGTAGCACGCCACCAAGGACAGCCTGTCTACCCCAGGGTGTGCTCGAAGCGCGACATCATGTGTTTCCGATTTTCACCCGAAGACATGGCCGCATGTGTTTCCCTGCGATGGGATATCCTAATTTCTCGCCTTCCGTTCTTCCACCTCCCCCATGCGTCGGATATCAATCTTGCCTTTGAATTCCATGAGAGCTTGGGTATGAGCAAGGAGTCAGTTCTCAAGTGTCTCCCAGAAGCTTCGCACAGGGGCCTGGCTCTGCGAGCTCACTGGGCCTGGAAGAAGGGCGAGATCCCTAGATGGACTCGTATGTGGCTCATCAACCGAGGCGGGCGACTTCCGGCCAATTACCAACTATCACGACGAAAGGACAACCGGTACACGCAGGACGCAGTCTATTGGATCGATGAGCTATCTTGCGAGCCCGAGAAGCATCATATCTTCAATGACGGGAAGAACAGATACGTCGAGAACTACAATTGGGAAGGTGGTAGTAACGTATTTCTGTACTCCATGCGCTCAACTGAGGTGCCAGTTCTCTCTTTCATCTGGAAGGTGAAGTGGTTGTGTCAGCCGCCACGAAATGAAGTGTATCGCAGCACTACCAATCTACCCAACTGTGGTGAACACTTTTTCAAAGTCTTGCGCCAGTTACCTGACACCGATGGAACAGGCTGAAGGATGGTCCAACGGGTAGTGGATGCATGATTCTGCCGGAGGGGGTTGTCACCCAGGCATACAGATCATTATTACTGCTACTGCCATGATGATGTGCCGGTGTACAGCGCTCCTTTCCGAATAATTATTCTATCTATGGGTAGAGCAGGAGCTACTTTAGGTGGACCTAGTCGTTGAGAGTGAAGGCCAAGCAGGTGTACCCTGGACGACGCAGCTGCTATTCTGGCAAGAGCCGGCAGACATCAACCCCCCCAAGAGGATTCCGATGAGGATCCTGGGCTTAATTTCTCCTTCATCATCACCACGGCCTCCACCACTGCCTCCATCACTGCCACCACCGCACAAGGTACGCAGCCAAGCTCCGGACGTACTGTCGATGTGCGATGATGATGGAACTAACTTGATGCAGATTTCACCAAGAACGCGTCACCTCTCGCTCTACCTCCGGTACCGAGAAACTGGTCAAGCCGTGCTTGCTTGTATTCCAGCCAAACAACCAAGCCATCAGTCAATATCATTCCGGGATCCTCTTCTCCTTAGCCAAGGCTGATAGGGCATTTTCTTTTCTCTTTCAGTCCAACAACATGTCCACGCATCAGTTGCCGATGGCATAGAAGAACGCCACCGCCGCCGAGACCGAGGCTGCCGCCGCCGCCGTCAGTCCCCTAAGAGGCTCTGGCCGTGTCGCCGGGAATCATGCTGATACATAGATGAAGTCCACCTCCGCCCCTCGCCCCCCGGACCTTACGTCAAGGTAAGTGAAATATACCCATTACTTGTAGATATGGTTGTGCTAACCTGCTTATCTCAGCAGTTCAGCATTGAAGTAGGTTATCATTTCACAACTCTCACAGCCCCAATGCGGACACAAATGCATGGGATCATGTCCTTAGTGGTGGAACAACCAAGTCGGTGTAACATCTTTCAAGAAAGCCGAGCAAGCCGCGCGGGCGAGAGATCTTGATACACTCTGCGCAAGACCCCGTGTTCAAAACAGGATGTTCCAGGCCCATGCGATCATGAAGGCAGTAAGTGCATTACTCAAGGATGGTCCTTTCATTGAGAATAACAGTGCTAACTATTGTGGAACAACAGCGGCTGGAGAACGAAATAGAGGACACACGGCTAACACACGCACACAGAATCTACAGATGGGGCATTGAAACAGCATAGCGTCTAATTACTTTGCGGTTGTTATTTTTGTTCATTAACATTCTACAATCGATACTTCAACCAAAATCGTCCAAGCCTGCTGCCAAGACTACCGGTAGTATATGTGCACCTGAAAAAGGTCCGAGTCCACAATTAAAATGCTTTCATTTTTAACATTACTCCCTTTAGTGAAAAGTATTAGAAAAATAAATAGTTACTAGTTAGCATCAGTTTAGTACATAATATTCAGGGTAGGGTTAGAGTTCAAGTTAGGGATAGGATTAGGCTCAGGATTTATTTATCTATTAATATCTCTTTTGTTTAAACAAAATAGGCATATGCATGTAGGCATTAACGATTGATCACTTCGGGATGTGGGGTGCATCGGAGCCAGTGCTACTCGAAGCAACCGTTACGCACGTCTAGTAGAAACATCGTGACGTCCCATTGGTGATCTCCATCGAGTTCCCCGGTCAAGCTAACCTCTCCCCGCACGATATTGAGGTCCCCGGGACTGTCAACATCCAGTCAGATTCCAAAATGACGATTACATTGTCATGTGAGCCTATGAGCGACTGTCCAGTTGTAAGTCAACTGCCGCTATTCCATCCCGGACACACCCATTGTCGTAGACAAGTATATCTGATTGGAATGGTTCCCCTCACGAAGACCAGGGTGCGAGGCAGGAGGTTGACATTAGTTGTCGGATTTGGATATCATCCCCGAGTGTGCCCTCGTTCGCCAATACCAGTAGGCCTTGGCTCTGCTTGAAGAATTCTCGTTTTAGGCTAACAGGCTTGGTGTGCTTGATCTACACACCTTCTGATGGATTCCTGTTGTCTCGGGACTTCTTCTGATGTGACTATGCACGCGGATTCATAGAGTAGGAAATACTAAGGCTGTCACTAATGAACTTGGGTCCCTAATCCGAACCTAACCTAACATCCATGTCTAATCCTTTAGTCCCCTCCTAAGACCTCATATATAGGGTCCCCCATCCAGCCAACACCCTCCCCTCCACCACAACCTAGCTGAAAACAAGCACAATCCACACACGAAAACACTCTTCTTCAACAATGGACGAAAATCTCGACGAAACCGCCATCCACGAAATCGAAGATGAGCTCAACACCAACATCTACCCCGGCACCGAAATCATGCGCGACGTCGGAAGCCACCGCTTTGTTAAGACCGGCGAAGCCCGCGTGCTCGTGCCCCAGCCGTCCAACGACGAGCATGATCCGCTGAACTGGAACGCTAAATGGAAGACCATCACCGTCGTCTGCGGATGTCTGCTGTCGTTCAGTCTGAATCTGGGACCGCTTGCAAATGCTCCGTTGTTTGGTTCGTGTCCCGTCCTCTGTTGGTGATTTGGGCTAATGGTTGTAGAGGCCTATATCCATGAATGGGGATGTTCCCTGGCGGAGGCTATCCAGTTCACTGGTTCGACGAGTCCATAAACAAACTCCTTGTAGTAACTCCTGACCACCTCACTAGGCATTGCAATCCTGGTCCTCGGCTTCAGCAACTTCATCTGGGTTCCAATGTCGACGTGCTTCGGTCGAAGACCCGTCATGATTTTGAGTTCCCTCGTCTGCGCGATATCATCCATCTGGAGGGCACGCGCAACGAGCTACGGGTCTTTCATGGGAGCATCGGTGTAAGCTACTCAATTAACCCATTCTCGACCTAATGTTCGCTCACCTCTCCAGCCTCAATGGCCTCGGCGCCGGACCTTGCGAAACCGTCATGCCGCAGATCATCGCCGACATGATCTTCCTCCACGACCGGGGAAAATACCAGACCTTATATTTCACCACCTATTTCAGCTCTCTGATGGTAAGCTAGCCGTCGACTCTAGCACAAAGCCCATCGCACTCATGTCTTGACTAGATCGGCCCAATCATTGCTGGCGCCATGGCAGAGCATCACGGCTGGAGGAGTTTCTGGTGGTGGAACACGGCTCTCTTGTTCTTCACCTGTGCCGTGAATACCTTCTTCTTCCCGGAGACGCGATACAAGCGAGATATGCCCATTACTACTGACCATCAACGTGTTGGCGACGAAATCGAAAAACAGCGCAGCAACGACGGAGCCGCAAGCACACGGGAAGTTGAACGAGGTGCACCCGTTATCACCCCAACCGAAGAACACACATGGCTCTCCCGCGGCAAACCATCAAAGAAGCAATTCCTCCCCTGGGGCCCCTACCAAGGCAGCATCCTCCGAGAGCTCTGGCTCCCTTGGTACCTCCACCTGTATCCTATTGTCGAGTTTGCCTCGTTCACCGTCTCGTTCGCCGCGAGCGGCTTCCTGCTTGCCAACCTAACGCAGCAGCAAGCGCTATCGCCGCCGCCGTACAACTTCGCGCCGCAGTCGGTGGGCTTCACCAACTTCGCCATCCTCGCCGGCGGGCTGGTCGGGCTGTTCACGTCGGGCCCGCTGTCGGATTGGGTCTCGGAACGCTTGACGAGGCGCAACAACGGGATCCGCGAGCCTGAGATGAGGCTCGTTACTATGGTCCCGTATGTCCTGGTCATGATCCTCGGATCAGTAGTCGTAGCTGTGGGATATGACCGTCACTGGCCGTGGGAAGCCATCGTCGTGCTCGGGTACACGTGTCTGGGCATCCAGGTCACCAGCCTGCCGAGTATTGCTTCGACATACGCCATCGACAGCTACAAGCCCATCACAGGCTCCATGTTTGTCACGATCACGATGTAAGCCAGACCATCTTCCCCTAAGAAGGCAAAACTGACACGGCCCAGCAACAAAAACGTCTGGGGCTATGGTTTCAGCAAGTACATCACGTCCTGGGCGGAGAAGGACGGCTTCGTCCCCCGATGCTCACTACCATGGCCCTCATTGTCTTCTTTTGTAGTTTCGGAACTGTGTTTTGGTACTTTGGAAAGCGCTTTCGGGGCTGGACGAAGGGCTCGTTTGTACACACGCTGTAACGGTAGTATAAGACGAAACTCAAGCCACACAGGGTGTACTAATGTCGTTGTACACTAGATATTTGGCGTAGAACTGCCTTAAATTGACGATCCCCGTGTCATGATCTTGGCTCATCAAGTCGTCTCAATCCTCCTCTGTCAACATGTTTCCATCTTTCCGGCGTCATCTCCCGGAGTTTCTTGAACGACAGGTACTGATCTTTACCCACCCTCCTCTCAGCACTGATCAGTCGCATCCCAACCAGCACCTCGTTCTGCCAAGTGCGCAAGCTCACTTTTGAAACTCGTCTCACTTCCTGAACTGTCCTCCACTCTGTCAACCTAAAACCAGTCGATCCTCCACACATTTCTGCAAGAGCGCCGATTCGTGAGCTGAAGGTCATATCGCTCGTCCTATAGCTTGATATGAGAATCTCCCTCGGGAGTCTCGCTCCGTTGACCAGATCGCACCAATTTCCTGCCTCTCCCTTGGTCAGACTCTCTCCAACAATCCTTGTCACCATTTTCTCGCTCCCATCTGGCAGTCGGATCAAGTGGTAATATGGCGTGTTGCCACGGATCATACACTGCGGTATCGCCAAAGTTTCCCTGTTCACCATATCAGCGCGGAGCCAGGTTGTCCATTCGCCATGGAAGGGTGGGATTATAGGTGCAATCATGAGGATTTTGACACCCTCTGGATGCAACCGCCATAGAAACGTATCTACTCCTTCCTCATGTCTTTCCACAAGCCCGTCTCCCCGAGGCATTCCCTTCTCCACGACCTGCTCCAAAGCATTTGGAAGGGACCTCCATGCTGTGATCCGTGCAGAGCGAACGGAACACAATATTTTGAGTGGGCGGTTTTTACAGCAGCGTTGGATCATGCAGTTGTCAAGATAACCGCAGTTGATGATCATAGAGCGAAGATTTGGTACCTCAACTGGCCCTGGGAGTTCCGCCGGAGCATTTCCAAAGCCGGTATCGAATTCAAAGCCATCATCCACACCAAACATAGCTGAGTCTCTCCTCAACCTCTCCAACTTCTTTTTTCGGTATTGGCTTATTCCTCTGCTGACTATAATTTATAATCTCGATCCTAGTTCACATACCCAGTCATGGTTGAGCTATGGAATGGATTTCGGAAAGCATCGCTCCTACTCCTGACGACGTGTTCCCTGTCAGTCTCGGGCCGGACAGTGCCCCAGATACATCAAGATGGGGCCCAGGCATGCACAAAAAAGCCTCTGCTCCAAGACTTTGACGCCATCGGAGCATGGTTTGACGGTGTGGCGGCACTGAACTGCACCGCTCCCTCCAATGACTCAAATGTCTCCATTGCCATCGTGGGCGGAGGTGTTTCTGGCCTCACGACAGCCCTCATGCTCGACAGCATTGGCCTTCACAACTGGGAGATTATTGAAGCCAGCGAAAGAGTTGGCGGGCGGTTCAGAACCAAGTTTGTCGGCGGCACTGAAGAGTTTGCCGAGATGGGACCCATGAGGCTTCCGTACACTACGACTTACAAGAGCGACAACTCGACGCATGAGTACACGGAGCATCGGTTGGCGTTCCAGCTGGCTGAGCTTCTGAACGAGATGAATGGAAATGATTCTCGGTGGAAGATCGACTTTATTCCGTGGATTCAGCATCATCCAAACGAGCTCATCGCTCAGGGTACGGGCAGACACCCGGGCGGAAGGATCCCAACGCGAGCTGACATTCTCGCTGATCCGAGCCTTGGAAAGCCCCCGTCCATGACTACTGCCGAGTACAACGACACCAAAGCTCGGATGAACGAGATTCTGAAGAACGAGACCATGCTCAAGGCCATACAGCGGGACGTATGGCGCTCGCACAAGATGATTATGGACCTAGGCTTCGACGATTGGAGTGAGCAGTGTCTGATGAGGGAAGGTTTTCGCGCGAGCGAGAATGTCACTGATACCATCTGGACTTCGTCCGACTACGACGTCATCTGGGATGGAATGGTTCATAACTCGAACCTTGCTCTTGATGGAACTCGAGATTCCTTGGGGGAGACCGAGTGGAAGTGCGTTGACGGTGGCTTCAACCGACTTACAGACGCCTTCATTCCTCACGTATCAGACAAACTCGGTCTCAACCGCAAGGTCAGAAAGCTCGAGGCCGTCGAAGACAAAGACGGCCACGTCCGGACACGGCTCTCTTGGTATCCCGATTCTCGCAACCGATCGTTTGAATCCAAGGACTACGACTATACCATCATGGCTGTGCCCTTCACCATGACTAGGTTCATGGACCTGCCGGCCTTTTCATCAGTGCTTGGCCGCGCCATCAGTAAGGCAGGCCTCAGGTTCAAATCGGCTTGCAAGGTGTCTCTGCTTTTCTCCGAGCGTTTCTGGGAGAAGGGTGAGCGACCGATTTTCGGAGGTTATTCGAGACCAGAAAGCCAACCGATTGGGGCTCTATACTATCCTGTGTATGGATTGAATGAGTCACGCCCAGGTCTCATCACGCATTACCGCGGTGGCGACTGGAGTGATCGTTACGTCAGCTTCTCCGAGGAAGAGCACGTTCAAACGGTGCTGGATGCCATCGTGAGCTTACACGGGGAGCAGGCACGAGATTTGTACACGGGAGATTATGAGCGTCTGTGCTGGCTAGAGGATGAACACACTGCCACGTCATGGTGTCGCCCCGATATTGCGCAGCACAAGCTGTATATCCCAGCTTATCACCAGACCGAGCATAACACCATCTTCATTGGCGAGCACACTGCGCCAACCCAGGCGTGGATCAGTTCGGCTATTTACTCGGCGGCTAGAGGGACAGTCCAGTTACTTCTGGAACTTGGGATGATTGAAGAGGCAAAAGAGGTGAATCAGCGCTGGCTGGGGAGGTGGATTGAGCAGCAGGATTAGGAGTAATCACTCAATTGTCTTTAGACGGACCTATTTTATAGAACTTTTCTGGCTTTAGTCAACATCATTCCAATAGGAAGATAGATTAAAGCAATTCAGAAAAAAATACACAGTAGGAAATACAGTACGATATTATGCCTTATACCTAAAGTCCTAATAACTTAAATATAGCAAGTTTTCCTAGTAGATAGTTCCTATCAACCTTAAAGCTTGAGCCTCATCTTGCAATCCGTCTGGATACCTCTCTCATGAGAACCTTATCTTGAACCATAGTATGTATAACTGGCTGTCTCTCGTCAAGATGACTAGTTAGACCAGCCTTCTTTCCTCTTTCTCAATGTAATACAAGCAGCACAACACAAGCAATACAACACAATGAGCGTCGCAACCTTCCGTCTCGCCTTACAGCCAGAAGGCAGGAAGCACAGCCGCCGAGCGTACGAACGCGGTTACCGTTAGACGGACCTATATATCGTGTTTATCACTGGACAATGGAGGATTAGACTTATTATAATGCTTAGCACTCCTAGAGCCCTGTTGAAGTTCGACACAAAAATTCGAGCTAGCTTATCGGATGATGAAACTGCGTCTGACTATTGGCAGGTATCTATACATGTGTTCTGCCCTGCCCCGACTTATAAGCGTGTTGATGAGCTCGTCGCCCACGTCACTGGAATCAATCGATTCACTGTCATCCTCGCTGTCGCTCTCATTGCCGTCTTCGGTGCCAGCCTTGGCCTCGTTCGATGTGGAGGCTTCGGGCTCTTTTGTCGCCTTTGCACGCGGCTCCTCGATCCCGGATGTAATGTCTGCCACAGAGCTTGCCTCTCCACATATTGACTCAGCCTTGTCGGATAGGATAGGGGCTGTATTGTCACTTGCCTTCCTATATTGTGGAGTCCTCCAACCGAGCTTCTCATACACTCTTCTTGTCCGGAATTCGTCTTCTTGACTTGGATCCCATCCTTCTTCTAATGCTGTCTGCCATTCTGCCTTTGTCTCTGCTTCTTCCTCCGCTCTCTTCCACTTCAACTCTTCTTCTCTTTCTTGATCAGCACGTCTTTCTTTGTCAATCAGGTCAGCTGCCCATTTCATGAGAGGCATTGTCTGTTTGGGTTGCATCACGGACGCAGCATCACGTCTCTCGACTCGGGGCATCTTTTCGAGATACAGTGCCCGGATGCAGCCCACTCTCTCGTAGATGTTCGAGTTTGGATGCTGGAGATCATCCACCTTGACCAGCAGAATGACAAAGGGTTTCCTTGCAGAGTCCCAGTCACTAGGGGCTATCCAGACGATGAGTGCTTCCCAACTCTTGTGGCTGTTTCGTGTTTCGGACAGCATGTTGCAGATACGACTAGACGCTTCGCCGTTTGAGCTGTGGTCAAGAATAAGACGGCCTTGGAGTTCGTACTTCTCATCCGCAATGTCGAGTTTTGCTATGCCCTCACTCGGCCTCAGGGTGAGTGCATCGCGGATAGACCAGCCATCCAAATGGAGGTATCGTGATGCGACGGATGCCCTACTGCGCAAAAGGTATGTAGAGATTGGAACGGTTTGCCCTTCTGAATCTTCGATGGACACATTTAGCTCTGGATCAGGGCACGGTTCGTTAGAATTCCCTGGCCATGGCAGACCCGTATAGTTGATGTGGCCATCCACGCTGGCCCACGACCAGGTTGGAAAGTCGTCGCGTCGCCGTGATACTGCATCTTCCGACACGCCCCAAGCCAGACCATAACCAAACACTTGGTCCATAGATTGAACCAGGTCGGCAACCTTGCGATCCCCCCTGGTCACGAATCCTTTGAAACCCAACGTCGCAAGTGTATCCGCGAAAGGTATTCCCCATAGGTGACTCGTAGGTTCTTCTGGGTTCGAGTTGAATGCGTTCATCGTTGCCTTGAGAGCGTTGAGTGCGTCATGGTCGTAGGTAAGATTTCGCCTGGAGAATCGCCCAATATGCGACCAGACCGAACCTGTCCGTTCACCGAGGCTCTGAGAGAGATGGGCATCCCATGAGGCTGGAGACGTAAATATCTCAGATTGTTCGCCTTGCATGCAGTTGAAGGATACTTGGTGGGATCCGAAGATGAGTTGGCGAACTGAAAATTGATCCTCTTGGTAGCTACGAAGGAGTCAGTCTGTTTCATTGGTTCTAGAGGTAGAAGATAAAACTTACGTCCACCCTCTCGTGTTCCATTTGCATTTAGAGGTTGGTAGAAACAGTTCAACCGCGCCTACGAGAAGTCGCCCGTCAACGGTGGCTGAAGGTTGGAACTCACGGGTTCTTGTAGAGACTCCGGGCAAACCAAAAGAAGAATCTGTACCCGCAGCAGCTACAATCGTGAAACATGCGTTTTGATAGATAGTGTGCATATGAGACAGATGGTTCTGAATGGCGCTCTCATTTCCTTGTGGGATGCAATATCTGTTGAGAGATGTTAGTCAAGGGTTCGCTCGCTCGCCATAGAAAAAGAGCCATACCTGTCCACCCAGAGATAACGATATCCCATCTGTACTACCACCTCTACAGCATCCTCGATAACCTGAGGTGCTCGTGGCAGTTTCCCATCTATGAGATCGCTGTCGCTGTAGGGCTTTTTGTCTGGTTCTCCCCAGACGTAACTGAGTGCGACGTACTCGTCATCCGCCATCGCTTGCCGTAGCTGTTTCGTCTGGCAGTCAATGAACCGAAATCCGTTGACTGGCGGCTGACCAGCCATAGAAGAGCAAGAGCTGTGGTGCCGCTGGCAGTCTGTCAAGAACGAACGCAGGATGGTCCAGTCCACTGTTGCGTGGGGGATCATCCGAGTCGGTGCCAAGTCACCCGAGTCCCCGAAAGCCGGGTAGATGCTGCCAGAGTATGCAACCAGACTCGAGGTCGGTGAGCTCTTCCGCCCAACCTTGAGGGCGATGAAAGAGTCATTCACAAGCTTGCTCTTGACCAAAGGTGCCTCTGCATGTCCTGCTTTAGACTTGGAGAATATTGCGTCCGTAGCCACGCGACCTGATGGGAGTATTGTATCAACATATCTGAACCACTTCGAATGACCAATGACGTCTCTGTGTTTCTCTGGGATGGTTTCGACAGCGAAAAGCTGGTATGACGAACACGAGTCTTCTTGCCCGGGGTCGGCGACTTCACATACATCGCAGCTATCGTGAAATACCGCTAGGTCTGCGTTGCAGTAGGGTCTATGAACAGCCTCGGCGATCAAACGACAGAGCGCGCATGACGACGTGAGCTGCTCCCCGGGAACACGACCTAGGTCAATGACCAGGTGAGGAGTCTCGTAACCGCCAGCAAAGATTTTGTCGATGTCGATATCTGCGCAACGCCCGCAAAGATTTTCGTTTTTCGAAGCCATCATAGAGTAAGAAAAAAGTAAATGGTGGTACACGGCCTTCGAGTTTGGTTGGATCTAGATAATGCAAAAGAGCTATTGTGGATGACTTAGGCAAACTGCGGTATTTGTGCCTTGTTTCAGAGTATATCGGTATCCTTAATAGCAACACCGCCACGGGCCAAAAGCTCCTTACCCTGTACCCGAATCAACGACCTGTATACGCAGTGGCACGCAAAATGTGCTACGGGATGACATACCATCCATCCAAGGAATGGTCACGCCGGAAAGCACACCGAGCAGTCACGCGCGCAACACCTAGAGAGAAAACCATTCACTGCAGCCGCGTGCTTCAAACCTATGTCATATAATGGAAACAGAGCCTGCTACAACCGTCGCCTGGGATGCCCCAGTTTCAACCCGTGGTAACAGAGCGGCGTGAACACAACACCCGACATGCTACGTTACACGGCAACCCGGCGTCGAGGAGGTACGCACAGCGCCCTAGTATTCCCATCCACCATCACGGAAACCAATAGGGCGTACTGGCTGACATGCTAATTACTTCTAGGTCACCACCGGACGGTAGGACGCTTCCTTCATCAGGAACGCGACACGCTAACGACATTCCCATCACATCGCGCCCATCCGAGACATTGTGCCCCATGTTACGTGATCAGGAGAGTATTATTCGCATCACCTTCGTATTGAACAGCCCGGGATTCACACGCTTAAGCATAGGAAACAATACTAGGAAATTGAAAGGTTAGTAGGGTAGGATGGATAGTGTTCGGGTTAGGGATAGGATTAGCTGGTATATATCTTCTCGTGTTAATGGAATAACTTGTACTTGATTTAGTTATGTTTATTAGGAATCCGGGTGTGTATGTTAGAGTAGTCCTTCAGGCCAGTCACCGCGAGAACTATCATTCCATCGCGCATACACGCAATTCCAGTGAGCCCAGCCTCCTCACCCAAGTAAAAGAAAATATCCATAATAATGCACACGAAGGGTATAATGCCTGTTGATAATAGAGAGAAATCGTCCAAAAGTAAAGACGAGCAGCAGAAATCCCAGCGACTAAGATAACCGCGAACAATACCAAAACCCGCATGCCCTGTTCCGTCCCGTCCTGCCCTATCCTGACGTGTCCCGGTCCCAGTTGTCCAACATCCCATTCGTACCCGTTACCCGACCGCCGTAATACCAGCCCGTCCGTGTATCTCGTAGTGACCTAGTGCCAAAAACAACCGTCTATGTTATAATCGTCTTCCGAAGGCGAGCACCGCCAAGGCGTAGACCGTAAGTAAAGAGGCAATAGAAAAAGAAAAAGAGAACCAAAACGAGTTTAAAAGAGAGAAAGAAGAAAGACGCAGACGAAATCTATGACCACGACACCCGGCTTGTCGACAACCTCACCCAGCTTTCCCGAAACGGAAGCAATGACAACAACATGACGAACGGCCTGACGAACGGCCTGACGAACGGCCTGACGAACACCCTGCACCTGCGCCTGCACCTGCAAACGCATGCGCCACCAACAAGCATAAGCATGATGCGCGTCGGAGAGGTTCGGCAAGGCGGGGGGTGTGCAGACCGCAGCGTCGTCAGCGGGCAGAGAGGAACAAAATGCTGCCTCAGCGCGGATCTACCCGTCGCGGTCTGGTTGGGTCGTGGCACGCTACTTTGATGCTGCAGCGTGCGCTAGTCGATCGTCGACCAGGTTTGGAGTTGCGAGTCGAGTTGGGCGAGGGCGTGAGCGCGCTGAGACTGCGCAACTACCGAAGCCGCATGACCGCCCCGAACGGGCTAGGAACGACACCAAGTTGACCCCAAGTGGAAAAGACGGTTCCCTCTGACGGCTGTTGTCCACACCAACTCGGGCGGCGCGCAACCCTCTGCACAGGCGATGGCGCCATCCGTGATCCGTCACAAGAGATAGCCGCGAGATGGTGTCCCGGCGTCCCCTGTGATTGGCGTGCGCCACAACACCTGACTCGCCCCCGCGACCCTCCTCCCGGTGTTCACGAGGCTGCCCAGTGCGGTCACCCAGACCAGTGAGTCAAGCCCGTTCGTGTCTCGTGAGTGGTTGGATCACGCCCTGGGTGGCCCTTCGCCGTACGCCGCCGTGCTGTAGACGGGCTGCGCAGTCTGCGACGTCAGACTGGGGTAGCTGTCCGGGTACGTCGCGGGCGTGGGATCCCATCGTGGGGGAGTCGCGGTAGTGTGGTGATGGCTCAGCGGCGTATGGAGGCCTGAGGACCCGTATCCGCCTCCCGGTGCTGTTCGCGTGTCGTACGTGCTGACGGCTGGGAGCGGCGTCGTGCTGAGACGAAGCGGCGCCTGGATGTGCGATGGACTGGGGTGCCGGATGCTGGGGCTGAGCGTCCTCGACGTCGCTGCCGAGTACCCCGGGGCCGCTGTTGCATAGGGCGTCCAGCTGGGCTGCGACCCCGACAGGGACCGAGGAGACGGGATCGAGTCGTGGTGTTGTAGGAGTGAATATTGCGTATGGGGGTCGCTGGGACCAGGGCCGATGCTCTGTCCAGGCGGCGTGGGAAGCGGCGGGTAGCCTCCTCCTCCGCCACCGCCGCCGCTGGGGTTCATCATGCTGGCCGGCGGCAGTGTGCTGCTCGGGTTGGCGCTGTACTTGCCGATGATCTTCTTGAGCGCAGACTCCAGGATCTTCCACGGGAACACCTTGACGTCCTTCTCGATGTTGCGGGGCTTGGGGTTGGGGAATGCCATGATGATCTTGAAGAACTCCTCGCTCTCGGCCTTGGCCTTGGACACGGTCAGGGGGTGGAATCCCTCCAGGTTGCGCCGAATCCTGTTCTTCTCCTCGACGCTGAATCTGTTGGGCGCTGCGACAAGCTGCTCCAGCAGGTGGATCGTGTCCACCGAGGTAACATAGCATTCGCTCTTCTCCGCCCACCATATACACGAGATGCAGATGCTGTTGGGCGGCCGCTCATTGACGGCAACCGGCTGGAACGTGGTCGTGAGAGTGCTCCCGCGCTGCGTCTTCTGGAAGCGCACGATCCGCCGCCGGTTGTCCCACTCCTCTTGGGTCCAGTTCTCAGCCATTGAGTCCAGCTTGCCCTGGATCTTCAGCACCGCCTTGTTACCGTACAGAGACACCGGGTGGTAGTTGTTGTTGTTGCTGCTGTTGGCGATGGTGCTTGTCCGAATAAGCTGCGGCGTCCCGTTTGTCGACGGCATCGGCAGTGGCGTCAAGCTTGGCCTTCCCGGGTCCAACACGGCGGGGCCGCGCCCCGTGCTCCCCAAGGTGCTTGGGTATCCGCTCCATCCCGGCGTCCGCCGATGATGGTAGTGAGGAGGTTCCGCGAAACTGCTGCTTCTGTACGTGCTGATCATCTCGTTGTTTCCTGGCTGGAAGCTATTGGCATATTGTCCCTGTTGCGTCGGGTACTCGTAGGTATTTGTAGGGGGTTCCGATGGCAGTTCAGACTCGGCCTTGGGTGATATACTCGGCTGATCCAGCGTAGGGCCACCTGCCCCGTCCTCCTGCTTAGGCATCTTGGTTGACCTCGTGATGTCATCCCCAGACCCTTCGAGGTACTGAAACGTCCCAACGACGGTCCGCGAAATCTCTTCTCCCGGTGCGCCTTCGTGGAGGAGTGACATGGGCACGTTGCTGGTCTGGCAGCCCGTGACGAGGAATTGGGGAGCATCTGAGCTGTAAGTGTAGGTAAATCCAGAACCGTCCTGGCCTTCCCGCGTCACTTCCGCGGGGCATTTCTCGCTCCCAAAAAGCAGGAAAAAGAAGGGCATCGACGAGGACATGGAAAGGACGTCATATTGCGAGGAGACCTTGACATAGACCTTTGTGCCAATCACGCCTGAGTTGGGCTGACAGGAGAGGACCGTCATCCCGGGGGGCATGTATTGGGCAACCGATGCATTGTTCGAAGCGAACGACTGTTGATTCAGCTGGGCGAACTTGTCGGTGTGTTGCTGCGTCGGGAAAGACTGAGATGGATACTGTTCGTAGGTAGCATCTTGGTACCGTGCTGGGTCGTAACCTGCTGCTGCATATTCCGTTAGCCTCCTTGTCCGTCTCCATGCCCCCTGGGTACTAGGCAACCATCACCAACAGTTCGCCCTCGCAACACCGCCCACCTGCGCGTCTCCAAATTGGACACACAAGCAATCACCCGCTGGGCATCACTCACCATGCATCGAAGGCAGCTGCGCCTTGCTGTAGGCCGCCATTTCCAAGAGCCTAGGTGGGGAGTCCCCGCGTGGGTCTCCCCCGTTGGCTGCTCGAGCAGCTTCTTCGTAACGAAGCGTGAGCGTCTCGGGCGACTCGAGCCTGTCGTCCACACCAACAATGATTGGCTTTTGGGGATGGTAGTCAGGCTGTGTACGATCGAAGGTGTCAGCCTTGGGTATGTCTCGAAACAAAGTCTTTGAAGAGTAGAAAAGTCCACACGACAAACTAAACGTTGATGGAGGGGATGAATGGAGAAGGCGAGCCGAGACGATCCGCAACCTTGTGTGGGCGAGCCGAAGAGGAAGATGTTTGTCCCGTCACGGGAGGGTTGGAACAAGGTCTGGGTTTCGACTCACCTCGAAAAGCTTGTAGGGCGGATACTGGAACTTGACAGCAGACATTAAGCTGTCGGGAAGGGGGGAGCTGGTGGGAAAGGTGTTTTTGAGGGAGGAGGTGAAGAATGTAAACCACTGTCTTGGACAGAGGCGGTCGCGGTTGTTAAACACAGGTCTCGACGAGGTCTTATTCGACGGGGATCAATGGACCAGGGGAGGATCCCTTTGTGCTTGAGCCTTGGTTCTCGGAAATTTGATCCAGTACAGCGCATAGGCTAATGTGCAGGCCTGATGCTTTTGTTATGCTAGGTGCCCTCGGTCAGTCTCTCCCTTGACTTGCTTCTGCGTGTTGGGCGTGGCGTTGTGAAACACTCGAGTGAACGGCGGGTCTCTTACTGGTGTGTGATTTGAGTTGCTCCGAGGGGCGCACGGTGATTTCGATCCAGAGCAGAGACAGTTGCATTCCAAGAAGGGAAAGATAGGTTGCCCTTTGGAGCCTTGTTTACTTGTCGCTCGGGGGGAAATGCTGCTTAAACGGGGGTAGCGGACACTGTGACGCTGCGAGTTCGATTCAGATATACCGGGGCAGTGGCGGCCTCATTGGTTGGGCCCGCCAAAGGAGGAACAACAAACGGAGAGGTGATGGGCGGCCAAGTTCCGGCAAGAGGAATCCGAATGGATACGTGCAGGATTGTGTGCTGAAGAAACCCGGCGATGCAACCCAAGGAGTCTGGGGATTTTGGTCAGCGGCAACATTAGACAACAGAAGCAACCTCGAAGGTGGACTAGATCACGATGGGGCCGGAAGTGGTTTCGAGCCCCTGCTCCAAGGAAAACATCACTCGCGCGGGGAGGTCCAGTGACCAGACAGGACGTACATGGCTTCTCAAGCTTGGCTCAAGGTGTGATAACCACAGACGGGACGAGGCTAGCTGAACAGGAATTTCTGACTTCCGAGGCATTCAGCCACCGGCCTGTAATACCCTGAATATGTTGGAGGGCTGTAGTCGGGTAATGATGGTCAGTTCATGTTCGTTGCCAAAAAACTGGATGACGTTGTCTCCCACCAGGCAAAGGACTTCGCGAGGACGAGGGACGCGTTGGCTAGTATTTACGCTCCGGGGGTGGTAAAACGAACAAAGACAGGGCGGAGCGTGAACAGAGGAGTGTCTGGGTCGGGTAGAGGGAGGTGATCCAGGCTGGCGAGATTCACGAAAGTCAGAGTCTCGCCAGGGAAGGTATATGGGGGTGTCGGAGGCAGATGAGGGATGAGAAACATGAGGGGGCATTTCTTTTTGAGGTTGGTGCGGTGTATGCAAGATGCTCTGCCCTGCGTCAAGAGGCGATAGTCGTGATTCAGATGGATGGCGGATAGGCGGAGAGGCGGAGAGGCGGGGAGGGTAGAGGCAAGATGGCAACAAGACGGAAGGAAGCCAGTGGCCAGGATGTGTGGAGCCGATGCGTGCAAGTCCAGCCCTCCCTAGGGAAGCAAGGAAGAAACGAGTGCGACGATGGATGGGAGCAGGTTTGAGGAAGCGATGTCAACGCGAGAAGTGAAGGGGGAGAAGGCTCTGTCTAGTTGCTTTTGGGCCTTGATACTGTCAAGCTTGTGGCATCCTTGTCTGCTGAGCCCACCCACTAACAGCCCGAAGCCGATAAACCAGTTACGAGACCCGTCCGGGCCATGATCGCATCGGCCATAACCACGACGGCGGCGCGGCAGACGCAGTCCCGCGTCCCTGTGGTCAGCGCCCGTGGCATCTGGGGAGGGAGACTAGGACTCGGAGAGGGGGGCTAGGGCGGCCACCTTGGCCGTTGAAATGCCAGATTTCGAGCTGTCTCAGAGACAGCTGCAAGGGTGACGGCAGAGTGTAGGTGTGGCGGGGGGGGGGCATGAGCATCAAGGCCCGGGAATGGTGGAGAAGCGAACTTGTAACGGATCAGGATAGGGAAGAGGGAGAGCCCCAGGACGGGAGTGGCCTGGCCCCGGAGACGGGCTCATCATACAGGCTCATCGTGCTTCGTCCAGGCGCATCATCATGGGTTGAGTTGGGTTGGGTTAGCCCAACGCGATGCGGCTGTTCGTGGGGTCGCGTCTTGCGAGCCTGGGTTGTGCGTCTGGGAGTCCCCAGGAAGCGAGAGACCGTGGGATCTGACATTAATGTGATCATGGCACGCCATGGAGCTGGCGGCTACGAGACACACAGGCCTCGACGCACCCCCTTGGGGCCTGTAATGCACGATGACGGGCAGACCACCGGGAGCGGCAGCGGGAGGAAGACGGACTTTTGCAATATGGGGAAAGCGGTGGTCCAGGGATCCCGGCGAGATGACGAGAGAAAAGCCCAGGCCAACCAGAGCGAGGGCCGAAAAGAAAGCAGAAGGGTCGGAAGGGAAAGGGAAAAAAGCAAAAAGAACAGTTTGTTAACGTGCCTGGGCGATGCAGTGCGCAACGCGCGTGTAAGTCGATCGGGCGGGCTGGACGGAGTGGCTGTGGGGTGGCTGTAGAGGGTCAGCGCTGATTGGAGAGGGGCCACGACGGACATCGATAGTGGGTGTGCAGGGGTGTCGGTAGTGGGAAAGGGAGAGCGAAAAGACGAGGAATCGACCAGGGAGTGGACATGGCGCACGACGCACGGCACGACGCACGGTGAAGGCGCCGCACATCAGCTGGATAGCCTTGGCTTGGGGAGGGTCCCCGTCCAGTCTAGGGAGGCATGGCCAGGGATGGCCCAGCGCAAGCCCAGGGCGTCCCAGGCGCTGCTGAAGGGCACGCTGCGCAGCGGCCTGGCCAAGCCCAGTGGGACCGGCGAGCACCTAATGAGAGGGAAGAAGAGCCCCGGAGAGGGTCGCGGAGAGGGTCGAGGAGGGTCCGAGGAGGGTCGAGGGAGGGTCGAAGGGGCCAGTAGCCAGCCCGCGGTTCCAACCGTGCTGCCCCCCGTCCCGTCTTCCGCCCTCCCGTCTCCATCTCGTGTCCAGCATTGACTTCCGTACCGGCCGTCAAGAGCCTGCGGTCCAGAGTCTCGCTGAGCTTCTGACAGGGTATGGCCGGTGCGTCCTTCCTTCTGCCATCTTCCGTCTCCCATTTCCCATCTCTCATCACTGATCGCTCATCTGCCGTCGCCCATCCATGGCAGGGGGGGAGGCTGGCCACGCCCGCCGGTGGAGCGCTCACTCGATGCTGCAAGAACAAGGGAAGCCGTAAACTTACCGCAATGAAATGACCGCCAAACAATAACGAGAACCGTCGAAATGGCGATGGAGTTGCCAATGACAGATCTACTGCCCTAACGCTCCGGTCTTCTTGTCAGTCTTCCTCTAGCGACGATCCGTCGGCGATATGCCACAACCGACCAAAAAAAACCACCAGACCCCTTCAAATCGCCGGTCCAGCTAGACTGGCTATGTCCGCCGGTGTGTCTGCGTCCAACTTTTGTTGACCATCACCGTCCGCTGCTCGAGATACACCACCACCACCCAAAGAGGCTGGGTGGGTTGACTGACTCTTTTGGGTGGACGTCAGCTCGCCCGGGAGGGCCTGCGCCTCGGAGAGCTGGGGTTCCGCGCACCCAGCAGGGATCAAGCCTGAAAGGCTAAGACAGTTGCTCGACGGGCCCGTAGCCAGGGCAAGGGATGGCGATCGCTGATCGCTTCAAACCGCACTCTGAGTCAAATCTGTCAACCCATTCCAATCAGCCACTTGTTGCTTTTCACAATCCCGTCTGCACGCAACACCTCCGTCAATCACGGTCCCGGCTCAGACCCGTTCTCCCGTGTCGCGACAGGCCATCGCCCAGTGATTGCCAATCCCATTCCATCCCGCCTGCAGCCCTCTCCCACTTGAGAAGTTCAAGGGACACTCTGCTAGCAAAGAAGGAAAAGAAAAAGGAAAAGGAGGGGCCAAAGACGACTAATTAGAGGCGGATCTGGACCCGAATCCCTAGGACGTGCAGCACTGGCATCACCACACACACTTCGTTGGCAGGCACGGGTCCGTCTTGGGCTTGCCCTCCGCCGAGATGGTGCATCGAAAGAGCAAGAGAGCAAGAGAGCGGAGGAAGGTGAACTGAGGGATTCTGAACTGCCGCTCTAGCTAGGCTAGCCCCAGTCTCGGGAAATCTAGTCGACCCAGATTCCCAAATTGGGCCGCGACCGTCAATAGACCGTTCGGCAAGGCTGGGACACCAATACCGCGTGCGGGCTTCTCCGTAAACTGCTTGGCGCTCATCTTGACCTCTCGGGCAAATCTGATACCAAACGGAAGGGCAATCGACCAAAGGCGCCAGCTGAAGCAGAGAGATGTAGGGAGGGTGGGTTTTGGTGACCAGCCCATCAATGTGGGTATGGTAGGAAGGGAGATGAATCATGACAGAAGAAGGAGGGAGGCCAAAGGGGACGATGACAATGAAAAGCAAATTCATACTCACATATCAAACAACCAGTGTCCCGTCGCCTCTTCAGATCTCTATCACTCCTTATCGTCTTTGCCGTGTCTTGCTTGGCTGGTTTCCCCAACCTGGTAGTGGCGCCCGTACCTGGGCCGGAGCTGTCAGCGATGGATCTAACTCCTGCTTGCACGTCAACTTCTAAGTTGGCCCCAGTATCCGCTCAAGCATTCGCAGAAGAAAACGCTGCTTTAGTGAATCCGAACTTTTGCGGAAGTCTTGATGGGTCGCCGAGGCTGTCGTCTCTTCTCGAAAGGTAGCAGTTGTCCTCCTTTATGAACCAGTCGCGTCGCTGATGATCGAAAGCACAATGGTTCACAAGGGGAACGCCATTTATCTTATACAACCTGCCAGTCGTCGACAAAGACAGACGAGCAGAGACGGCTCCGCTGTTCACGTCTTGAACGCCCACCTCACCATTGGCCCTGCTTGTGATTCTGTTGCGCGAAAGCCAAGACCAGGGGAACTTGGAAGATTGTGTATTGGCCAGGTACCCGGTGCGCCAGGGATCTGCGCGGTGGGAGATCACGGTGACTTTCAAGGCCCCTGGCACTATTCCTTGCCGCCCCCGATTGAGCAAGCGACCCGGCTCGATCTGGCCGTGTGGCCTCCTCCGTGGCTCGTGGAAGGTGTCCCCCGTCCACCTGGTCAAATTTACGTCTGTCGCCGGGGCGCATGCGTGGGATACAACTGTGCGATACGGTTGAACAAAGCCTCTACAACCACGCCACCTCGGCTCCTGAGGGACCTCCCGATTCTGCGAAGGCGGGGGGGCCATCGTATCGCATCTCGCGCCGGATTCGCATGTTTCCCTCTCTCGACTACTACCAGGTCTTCTATCAGGTCGGGGTTCCGTGATTGCGGGGACAGGCCACGGCAGAAACATTTGAAGCTTGAGGGGGGCGGGTTGTGCGATCTGCGCAGGGAACCGGGATCATTCGTCGCCAGGGTCGTCCCCGCCCGGCTTGGGGGATCGCCAACGCCTGCAACGCCGAGGCAGCTAGCTCGGCTAGGATAACCACTGGATGGAAGGCTTGAGTAAGGTCCTGCAGCTTGGCCATGAGCTTCTCGATGGCGCGCGCGGGCCGCACCTATGGAGACGACACTACAAGGTCTGTCTGGTTGGGCGGCTTGGCTCTGGACTGTATCGGCGTTACAGACGTGACGTCTAAGTATCACGATAAGGTCGGCGGAGCAAGTATCGTGGAAATAGCCCCTTGCCTCTCAAAGTCTGAATCCCATTACTGCCGAGGACATCAGTGCTGGGACTCGCCAGCCGTCCAGCCCCTGTATCATTATCCACTGCCGAATCGCCTCAATTCGCAGCCCTCCCGCGGCCAGACCCTTGTCCAAAGCTGACGGAGCGAAAAAGATGTTAGACTTCGTGGTTTCCATTGCCAGTAATCCGTCGCGCTTGCTGGTGAACGGCATGCCCTGCCGCAAGGTAGGTTGTGTGGCAAGCTTCCACCCCGAACCTAGCCCGAGAGACTTGCCTGTGTGTCACTGGTTGGTGAACAGGTGAAATGCTGACACCTTTCCCTGGACTCATGGCCGGGCGCAAAGAGCCACGAAACAACGAAGCAATCCCACATGCTGACAACGTAGGGGGCATTCACTGCCGAAAATTGGTTCGTCTAAACACTCAAGAACGCCCGCTACTTGCCAATGTCATGATCCGCCCACCTCGCGGCCCAACTCGTGGCCCAACTCCCCGGCTCAAGCTCCAGTCTCAAGTGAGCGTCGTTCGTCCTGAAAGTGTTTACTCGAGCGACGACTTGAGAAACCACACAGAACGCGATGATCTGTTTCCAATAATCTCGCTTGATCGCGGTCGCACCACATACTTCGTCTCACTTCTCTCATGGTTGCACCCTTCATCCATGCAGTGGTTCGTGGGATGGGTCGCACACATGCTTCTTCAGCATGCGAAACGACGTCCCAGCACGCAGGTTCCGCCGCCTCACTTGTGTTAGATTCTGCCCTGGATCATGGGCCCGACGCGACGGAGAACGACGAAACGTCGAAGGTTGTCCATTCCAGCGGCTGTCCCAGAGGTACGACACGTGCATGTCTCAACCATGGATAAAGTAAACGTGCGCCGAACCGTAAGATGAAGCGTGTAAGTTGGGTACGGGGTGGAGGCCGTGGGATTTTCAGGAGGAAAGGCATGAACGTCCAGGATTGGTGCTATTTTGAGTATTTGTTTTCAACACCCCTTGTCCACGCGAAGTCTTTCGAAGCAAGCTTCACCCAGCGCCGTCTTCGTGCTCCGAGGTTTCTTGGACGGTTATCATCATCCTTGCGTTCCAAATTCCATTGACGCACCACCATGCGAATTACTTGACAACGCCCGGCGCGAATGTCAAGCGTTGTCGGGTCTTGGTCATCATGCCACATGTACAGGGGTTATACCCAGCTTTAAAGTCAGTGAAGGCGCTAAAGAATCGCCTCGCCGGGGCGACAAGTTAAGTGAGCGAATTCCCTGGACCGCGTATTGGTGGTAATTTAGATAGTAGCCAATCTGTTCCATGGCGGCACAAATGGTGTGATCTTCTTCGGCGCTGAGACCAGTGTCCAGAAACCCACGAGGGCGGGTATGGCAGGATGGTTGCGCAGAGTCTGCAGCCACCGTCGCAGCTTCTCGGATCAAGCCGAGAAGCATCTCATGGCCGCCCGTGCACCTCGAATACTTCGTAAGTTGCCGGGTGATTGCTTGTTGATCCCAGCTTGATGTTTTGGCTGGGAGTCGGCGAGATGCTTTTCAGATCGACAGCTTAGTGTTCCCAATTGAATCACACAAGTGGGATTCACTTCGTCCAGAAGACCGACCACCCATTTCGGTACGGGAACGGCTAGCGGACGTTCATTTTGCGGAGGCTTGACTGGACCATTCAAACAGCTCTCGCGGAAAGGTCGCAAGTCGCCACAAAGGTTGCCCAGCAGGCTGTAGACATAGGAAGAGTCGCACAAGCGAGCAACGACTGGTCATGACGAGGCTGCTGACTATTCGAGATCATGCACGTCAAGGTGGCACGCACCACGTCGCACGTCGCACGTCGCAGATCTCGCGCCTTGCCTGACCCTGGCTCGCCTTCACCCCAGAGACTCAGCTCGACGGCCCTGTTGTGGTGACACCCGGCCGTGCGTTCTTCGTCGAGGGTTCCAATGGGACGGGCTGTTTGAGGTAACACCAGCATGTCGGGTCGGAAGTCCACGCCTTGAGTCCATCTGGATCGGCGTGACTTGACTTGTCAAACCGTGTACGATGTGCGATGTACTCCTTACTTCGTGCTTGGTGCGTGTCTTCGTAAACTGCCCGTGCAACCGTGACGAGATGTAAGCCCGTCCATGCAGCGAGTATCGGGAGTGTACTCGCATCCTTTGGCTCAGTCAGTGAGGACGGCTTGGGACATGGTTCTCGCGGGCGAAGACTTCGCTACCAACACCCGTTTCTGGATGCGTGCAGGATCTTGGGGCGTGGTTCAGATACGGTCTGTCGCGCTTGCTGCTTGCTGCTCGGTGGCAATGTGCCATTGGTCGCGCATCTGCACCGTCGGGTTCACCTTTGGTTTGGTCGTGCAGAAGATAATAGAGCGGTAAAGGTCAGAGGGCATACACGAAGAGTACGTGCAGACGGGAGAGGGTAAACGCCGAGACCTGAGGAATGGAATGCACTCCCTTCGATGAAGTGGAAGGGCCTCATCATGGAAGAAACGGCTTTTTTTAGTTCCCCTGGCCGTTGGTAGATTTAGAGTTGTTTCAACTTCGACTGAGGCAGGCACCAAATCTCGTCACACGCGCCATGAGATGTTGACCTGAAATGAATCCGCATCTACCTGAGGCGCCCAGATGCCCGACTCCTCTCTCACCACGATTCGTCTTCAGAGGAACAGTCCGCAAATTATCTCCATCCACCATCCACCACATCGCACAGAAGCGCCGTCCGTGAGTCAGCCGCGATCCTCTCCCATCGCGACACACCTATCTTTCTCGTCTTCACAGGCTTGAGACGCCCAGACCGAAGCCCATGGCCGTGCGCGATGCGCCCCCCGCAACCCGCATCGATTGCATGCCCTGGGAGGAGACGGTCATTGGCCTTGCGTCGAAGGACTGGTGTCGTGATACTCCGTAGCTGGAGAACAACTCCCCCGCATCTTGCCTTGGCAACTGGTTGGTGGGTGGTAGGCAGATTGAGGCCGTGGTTACACCTCGACCCGTCCGCACGCATGGCCAATGCCTCAAAGGGCGGGAGCCCAAGCTCAACGGCTCTGCCACTCGTGTGACTGGGTGGTGATGGACTACACTTATGGACTAGAGACCATCGACAACCAATGGTGACATTGTTGAGACGCAATTGATGCAGAGGGTGGTCTAGATGGACATGCACCTTCTCTCCTTTCGTCCAGCTACACCATGCATGCCATCATCGATGCCAATGGCAATCTAACAACCACCTGCCGTCTGCCATCTCTCTGGGACGTCCAATGCGATCCTATCGCGATCCTCTTGGTATCCAACGCTAACTTGACCGCTCATCAGGCCAGCCGATGTCGTTTCAGAATGCATGCACGATCAGAAGCCACACGTCCCTAGACCAGATCGGCCTACACCCACCTACCGAACGCCGTAGTGCATGCCTTGTGCATGAGACCAGGTCTGCATCCTCAAAGCACCTCGTCGCAACATGTTCAAGAAACAACAATAACAACTCCTCGGTTGCGACCACCGAGCACTGCGGGCTACCTCATCTCGCCCTCGACGTTGGTCTCGATCCTGCAACAGCAACGAGGCCGTGCTACCAACACTGAATCGGAAGCAGCTCGTCTCGCCCCGTCGCTGCATCTCCCATAGCCGTGAAGAATTGACGTGGGACAACTTCACCGCATACTGCAGGCAGTGCGACCCCAGGGACAAGGATTCGACCAGATCGAGGCACCTAGGTGGGTTGGTTGTCCAAACCGTGCAGCATCGTGAGGGAATTCGACCTCTGGCCACACCGATCAGAGGCTGAACACGGACACGTTACCACTTACCACCCGTCCTTCTCCCTTCTCAACGTTCAATAGGAACAAGACTTAAAAAAAAAAAAAAAAAAAGAAAAAAAAAAGAAGTACATTGTTACGACGAAACGTAACCTTTTGGAAAAAGAAATCACACTGCCAGAATTTACAACGAGTCACGCCGCCATGCGCTATGGGTTCGTCGGCCATTCCGAGCGCTACTAAGTTACTCCTCCATGTCATGTCACATCCCGTGCCGGTGAGGCAAAGGCCGTGATGTGCGATCCCTGAGATGCTAGCTCTACTCACCTGGCGTCCTTAGGATTGACTTCACACCCCACCATGCTGCAGTCACCCATTCGCTTCAGCCGAGTCCAACGTTGCACCGATATTCTAATCCGTCGGCAGACGAAGGTAGGGCGGTAAGCACAGAGGGTGTGGCCCCAGTTCGGCGTTGACCATTTCTGCTCAGCGATAGCTTCTCCTCAACGATAAACCCCAGGAGACGATTGATCCCACTCCGCGGGCAGAGCGATGGCGACAGCACGGAAGAACGAGTGAGATTTCTTACTGACGAGTTGCATCCCAAATCAGAACACAACGTTTGCCAACGTCAAATAGACGCGCAAGCATTGGACGGGTCACCCGCTCCGTACCTTCGGTCCTCATACTATTCCCTACAAAGCGATGGTAAGTTCCCCCACCATGCAGCTAACAAGGCTAGGACTGCACCTCCACAGATCTAGGAGTGACTAAATAAGATACCAACCCTGCCCCTGCCCGCCAGATCTGCAGATTCCCGCCCCCAAGCCCAAAGCGAGACTGGAAGAGCGGCCCAAACACAGCACTTCCAACCCGCGTTGGCCTTTTGGCTGGTCTAGAAAGGGATAGAACTACGTGCTAGCTCTGCAGGGCGGAGAAATGGATGGGAAGCCACTCTTAGTAAGTCCCGGATATCAGCCTAGGAAACAACATCCTTGTTAGAGGCGTGGATGCTCTGACCGAGCCCACTTAGTCAGTAAGCCATCCGGTGAGTGACCTTGAGCGTTTCAATAGTCTTGGAAGCCACCGGCCTTGGACACGGGAACCATAACCAGCAAGCTAAGAAGTGATTCTAACCGGGTTCAATCATCAACCAGTTCCTCGTTGTGAGACTCCTTAGCCGACTCCCTGTCAGGCCCCTTGCTAACTGGTTGATCATCATCATATCATGCAACACCCAGACACCTCGAAACTTAGTTAGGGATTTGCGCTGAGAAGATCCCCGCCGGGGTATCCGCAGTGCTTCCTCGCCGAAACTTTCCGCCGTTGTGATTCGGAGAAGGCGCGGTTTTTCTGGGCCTAAAAAAAGCAAATCATTGGAAGTAGTGTCTTTGACATGACTGAGTCTTTTGCATCCCGACGTAGCAGTCTACGAGCCGGTGTTGCATTCCGGTTTTCGATATGCTGGCTTTGCATTTACACTACCCTACACCTGCATACTAAATCACAATCCCCGCTAGGTTGCGACGAGCCCATCCGAAATCCTTGAGTCCAACTTTATGCTTTACCAATACAAACAAGAGCTTGCCCCCCTCTGTAATATATAATTATGGATATGCGGGAATTCCAACAATAGTAAGCTTGTTGGTTGGGCATTGAAAACCACCTTGTGTAAAAAAGCATGACAAATACTTTCCAGCCCACTTACAACACCACAATACCCTGAGGATGCTGGTTGCTACGAGTCATGTGCCGAATGAGGCGGATTTTTCTCTGGCTAATTGTGTTTCAAGGAAGTCAACATACCGAAATGACTTTAAACAGCTACGTCAGCTATGAAACAAGATGAAGTCGTCATAGGGTACCAACGTGGAGATGCCGTGCAGCTATTCCGGCCTCAAAACGAATGCATATCAGGTTTAAAGTCAGATTTACCGCCGGCTTCTCCACCTTTTCCCGAATGCTACCGGACGCTTCCCGAGACAGGATATCCTTGTTGTTGCTTGGGGACTTTGTATTGCACGCGTTTTACGTCCAGGGCCGGCGAGAAAACGTGACGAATGGTGCAGAAAGCCTGGATCTAGATCCTTCGCGTTGAGGATAAGATTAGCAACGATCCGCCGTGAGTAAGGAAGGGCACATTGCCTGTCGTCATGATGGTCACATCTGGCATTCAAAAGACAGAACGACCACTGTCGTTGGTGGGTAAACCCTACGAAAGCTGCGGTATAGCCGCAAGGCGCTCTCGCATGAGCAGGTTTTATCCTCCCGCATCCCAAAAAAGAACACACATGTGCCCAGAAGAAGAATGCCCTTGCATGCACTACTGTGTTGGCGATTGCAGTGCAGACGGGATCCCGGGTCAGGGGAGGGAGCGAGCAACGACCGCTTACGGGATAACAGGTGCCGCATGCCAACACCTCGTATGATGAAGAAGCAGGAGATGCCAGGCTGATCCCGGAAACCGAAGCGATCCCGAGATGTGAGCAGCCGCCAATGTGTCTTCTCCAGCACGGTGAGGCCCAAAGCCAACACCAGGCATGCTCGTTGCGCCCACCGACATCGCCGTGCAGCTGCGTGCGTGGGTATTCAGTCTAAACTACTCGGTAGGTTATGCATAGACCAGACAGGCGGCTTGTTGGCTCTCTGGCCGCGCTGCTTGTGTTCTCATCTCCTTTCGCTTCCCAAAAGGCGGCCTGAGCGTGTCTGCTATCCCCCAAACGTTCTGAGCACGCCGCGATGCTCTGGGCGTCGGGATGCTTCTGAAAGAGCAACCGCCCCCCTGCAACACAAAAGCAATTTTTTCGTCCCCATTGCATCGCCTACATTCGCTCCCTGCTCACGGGGTGGAGGATGACTCCTGTGCCGCAGCCACTGTCCGCCGTTGATCGGAGGTGGAGACGGACACTGGGCAATTTCTCATGACGCGCGCTGATCGCTCCGACGCCTCACAGACAAGATATTCGTACAGCCAGCTCGCAACTCGCAACTCACCGTGGGCTTTACCACCCCCCATGTCCAGCTGTCAAAGGTGCAGCCCCCGGCAGCCCGCCCCGTCACTTTAACGCCGACCTGGGAGCCGGATGGCGGGCCGGGGGGCGCACGGGAAAACGTCCCCAGTGCTGCCCGTGCTGCCACCGGACACTAACGGCTGTAACCTGGGCCGTTGCCTGGCCGCTGCTCGATAAGTTACCGTGAACCGTAGAGGGCTGGGTCTTCAGGTGAGGCGGAGGCCATGTGGCGACGGTGCAGGGCCCGCGTTCTAGTGTCCTCGATCCTTCCAAGCGCCCGGCAAGACGGAAGCTGGACTTGACGGACTCGACAGGACAGGGCCTCCGGCTTTCTGTGATCCGCTGGGGCGGGTTGCAGTGTATATTGCGTTGCGGAGAAGCCTGGATAGGACGACTGGCTGCAAGGCCGTCCGTGTCTTGCCTTATGGGTGGCAGTGAGACACGGGAGTGTCAACAAGGGTGCCAGATCTGGGTCGAGAGTGGCTGAGCCTTGGCCGGACAAGCCACACGAACGTCCCCGACGGCGATAGACACTTAGTCTACGTGTCCTGGGTCAGGTGTCGATGCTTGGGGGTTGCTGTTCTCCCTAGCCGTGGCGTGGCGTCGTCGCCTGCGCAGGATGAGTGTGATTGTGTGATGAGTTAGTCTAGTAGGCTCGGCCTGCCGGGTGGACCTCCCGGGAGACATTGACTCGCGGCGATCACATCACGTCTAACATCATCCATCTCCGAAGTAATGACACGCGACGACATCTGCCGGGACCGGAAGCCTGGAACTTTGGGTAGTCCCTCGATGATCGGTCGGGTCTATTCAGGGCGAGTGGACATGCCGAGGGGGCTGCTCCACAAACTCGCCGAGGTGCACGCCAATTGCATCGCTGCCATTCGGTGATCCGTCCAAGAAGGGCACCGGTGTCTAGTGCCCTTTAATCGCGTTGCATTCTTGCCCTTGTCGCGGCCCCGACATACATCGGATACCGGCTATCACCTACTCTAATGAGACTCAACTTGGTAGAGTGCACTTCCGCCTCTCCTCACATACATTAACGGCTCTGAGACATGCCGAATAGACCCTGCAGACCGGTCTGTGATGGAGTCGCATATTCTATGGTCCCAAAGGGGGCGCTGCCTGACTGTTTGGTCTTTTTCAGGAACTACCGGGCCTCAAGCATTCCAATCCGGAGCGGTGTGGGTGTTCCCGGGTATCTGTGTTTCAAGTGATTCAAGGCAGTCGGATGCTCGGTCTAAAGGGACGGCCATAGGTTCTGTCGACACTCTAGGGTACTTCTCTCGAAGACTATGGATGTACCTGACGAGCCAATGTAAGGCTGTGCTATCTTCGTCTTCTTTTACCTTCTTGTCCGTTAATGGGCAACTCTATGAATGTGAGTGAGGCGATGACTGGTGAAGGAGCCGTATAGAACATTACCATCCTATGCACAGGCACCGTAGACGTTCTCGATGTGTGTTGAGTTCACAGCCTAGCTCTGCGGTCTGGTATCTACTATAAGTCCCAGCACGTACGTTCACAGATTACGATTATACCCAACAGGGTCATGTCAATAGCAACACCCAAAGAAGTAAGGCAGGCATCGAAGTTAAACATAGGATCAGGGCCATTAGTCTTTTCAAGCTCTTTGTACCATTGCGGTTATCTCTACTTATGAAGTAATGTTCCAGTCGAATCTGGTGAGCCTCCATCACCCCTCGGTTACGTTACCAACTCCAAGTGTCATCGTGCGCCTTGGCTTAACAAGACATCTCTTCGCAATCACCCAGGCGCATTAAATAACTGCGTCTAGATCTATGCCGGTAGTATTGTCGTAGTTTATCTTATGACTGGGAGTCATACTGAATGACGAGCTCTCGCTGGTCTTGTTGTTCTTCCGACCCAGTGAGGACCATCCTCGAGGTAGAGTCTGAGATCAGATCGTATAGCAAGCGATCGTGTCAATTCAGCTAGTTGTTAGCTTAATGCGAATGTCTCCATGAACACTTTGATGGTATTTCCCTCGGTGTCACCATTCTGCTTTGTCTCACTGGGATTCTCGACTTCATGCAGTTGAAGCCATAGACTCGACGACATATAAGCAGGACTACCTTCCGACCCGAGACTCTTGTTCTGTGGCTTGAATATTTTAAATATACCTGTGATCTTAGTTCTCATTTAAGAGTATCGTCGCGGCTCAGATAGGCACTATTTGTGTATACTTGACAGACTATTTGCGAAGGAGTTGACGATCCCTGTCGCTTCTTCTAGCATCATGGCAATCACCGAGACTGGGTCTGCCCAAAGCTCTAGCATAATGGGGTGTTTATTGTTTGTCGCAGGTCAGAAGGCGAATTGCTAGATGGAAGCATCGACAATTGGCAGAGTTGACGATAATAGCTATACAGGTAAGTGGTTTCCTAGCCTGTTGGCTATGTGAGACCCGGATTACAGCAATTAATTACCATAAATCCACTAGATTAAGGGAGGCCTCTTTAAACAGATCTGAGCAACCGTCGATTCTGATCTGTTATACACTCTTCTCACCTTCGAGTTCTCGCTCCTGGAATACAACATAACTGGCCACCTCGACAACTTGGCTTTCCTCTTTATTTCTGTGGTGCTATATCTCCGTGTCAATTATCTTTAGAATCACAGGTTATTTTGGATGATCAGCCCCTTGAGCGACCGTCTTGAATAATGATGGATCCTCTTCTGCATAGTTGGTGTGGAAGCTGCGCATGAACAAGCCTCGATCCTCACTTAGCATCCATGTTGCTCGTCTCACCGTTCGGGAAGAACTACGTCAAACGCGCCAGCAATATAAATTGAACTGGCTCCAGAGGCAGTCTGTGTTCTGTTCATACGGCCTTGGTGTACTTCTTATCGGCAGGTGTCAAGGTCAAGATGCAGTTAGCTATCTACACCACTGGCTGACTTCTGACGGCATTCTCTGGCCGTTGCCCTAGTCAAAGTACGATGCTGGAGGGATCTACTGAACTTCTTCTTCTAACAGCTTTATAAGGGAGCTTGAAGACTTGTTCAACACGATTTTCTTTCGACGTGTAGGAACACACAGCACATCGCTTCAGCGCCAGAATATACCATCAGAAGGAGGGAACAATGCAAGCAACACCCTCGGAAATAGAGGTACATGCATGTACGAATAATTTGACTCGGCTCTTTTGTTTGCAATTGGCTTAAGCTGGAGAGTATGGGAACACAGTTGATCATGCAAGGACGGACCTCCTGCTGCGTAGACTGCAACCGGAAGAAGACAACGAACCAAGATCTCTGGATTATTATCAAACATGATTGAACCCTGCCAATAAATCTTAAGCAAACTTGTCCAATGGCGCGCCCGTTTTACCAAGATTGTCGTGTCTGGCGCTTCGTGCCGACGACACAAGTCTGATCGCAGCACTGCCTTTCCAACTCGTATTCTAATTTACAATTTTCATGGGGCTATCCAGTACACTGGGTACAGCATGTCTGTAATGGCTGCGCTGATGTGCTCTGGGTTGTCTCGACCCGGGGCATGGTGTCAATGTTGGGTAGTTCTCGATGGCCGTTTCTGTGAATAGCTCCATCCTTAGAGGCTAGCTCTAGGGTAAACTCCAGCCATCCTAAGTAAAAGTAGTCACGAATCGACAATGTCGCAGCCGGCTTACCGAGGATACCAAATCCGGCTCAAAAAGTGTTGAGGCTGAGAATGCACCGAGACTAGCAGTCGTAACAAGAGAGCCAGATGAGTTCCTTTACTCAGTTGATGAGCTTAAGCTAGGTACCTATTCTATAGACGCTGGCACTCCAGCTAATGCATTATCTCCTTGCAACCTGTGTACTGGTGGTGACGTCTCACGAGCAAGTTATTTCCGTTGACGCATAACCTGTCTTCAACTCTATATGCATCCTGCATGACTGAGTCCGTCTAAATCACCCCCATTCTTCAACAACCCCTGTGGAGCTGCTGAGATTGGACCCCGGCGCCTACAATTGGCCAACCGAGTGAATGAAGTCGGCGTCTTGTCCCGAAGGCCGATCGTAGCCATGACACAATCATGATATCAACCGATTACCCCTCACCTGCGGCATATATTACTCTGCCACATCTCAGCCTGAGCTGTTTTCTCTTTCTCTCCTTTCAACAATCGCACAAACAAGAAATTCTATTCCAGAATCACGTAAACTTCACCAACGATCAAAGGTTTGCCGTCCCGATGGTAAGCGCGTGACGGAGCTGACGCCTGTAACATTTCTAGATCCAACACCACCAACTGGTATGGGTTACTCGTCGAGGAGTCGCAATCATGGAACCTTTCGGTGGCCTGATATTGTCCAAATATGATCTTCGTCATTCAGGTAATGTTACTTGCGTGAGCCGGTGCCCACTCCTGTCCTCGGTCGACGTCCCTAGTTCCACGAGAGCTGAGAACGGCGACCGAAGACACGGACAGCGTGGCTGAGAATACACGGCCCTGAACTTGATCTGGATAATACCAGCGAAAGGATCATGCTCTCCTCCACCCGTTGAGTCGAAGACTCCTAACACGCCTAGGCCCAACATGAGTCCCCCATCTGCCACCTCGCCCACCTCGCGCTCTGTCAAGCTCGCCACCCCTACGACCAAGCTCCCCATCAACAAGGGCATCGAGACCAAGACGATCGAAGAGATGATAAGTCACTGGGATGACTTCAACTTCGCCCCTATACGCGAGAGCCAAGTCTCGCGAGCCATGACTCGCCGCTACTTCCAGGACTTGGACCACCACGCCGAGTCTGACATCGTCATCGTCGGTGCAGGCTCGTGTGGGCTGAGTGCCGCCTACGTCCTCGGAAAGGCGCGTCCCGACCTGAAGATTGCCATCATCGAGGCCTCTGTCTCTCCCGGTGGCGGTGCCTGGCTCGGCGGACAGCTCTTCTCGGCCATGGTCATGCGAAAGCCTGCCGATGCCTTCCTCCGCGAGGTCGGTGTTCCCTACGAGGACGAGGGCAACTTCGTCGTTGTCAAGCACGCCGCGCTGTTCACCTCGACCATCCTGTCGAAGGTCCTTTCGCTCCCCAACATCAAGCTGTTCAATGCCACCTGCGTTGAGGACCTCATCACTCGCAAGTCTGAGGAGGGAGTCCAGATCTCCGGCGTCGTGACCAACTGGACTCTCGTGTCCATGCACCACGACGACCAGTCCTGCATGGACCCGAACACCATCAATGCTCCCGTCATCATCTCCACCACCGGCCACGATGGCCCCATGGGAGCCTTCTCGGTCAAGCGCCTCGTGAGCATGCAGGCCATCGAGAAGCTCGGTGGCATGCGTGGACTCGACATGAACACGGCCGAAGATGCCATCGTCAAGAACACCCGAGAGATTGTCCCCGGCCTCATCGTCGGTGGCATGGAACTCTCCGAAGTCGATGGAGCCAACCGCATGGGTAAGTCCTCAAGTTCATCCTTCCTCTCGAGGCAAATGAACAGTATCTAATAAATAATAGGCCCGACCTTCGGTGCCATGGTCCTCAGCGGTGTCAAGGCTGCCGAGGAGGCCCTCAAGGTCTTTGAGCTTCGCAAGAAGCAGAATGCCTTCTAATCTGCAAGGACCAAGCTAGGTCGGCCGTCTTGGATGGCAAACACGAAGACTCAGGAGTCAATCCCTTGTCGCTCTCTGAAGGATGGCTCTTTGTCGTTCACTTGAGGAATGAGTCCTCATCGTGTTGGTTAGCAGTGAAACTTGATGTTGCAAGCACGCTGGAAGTCACGCACCAAGGACTGGGTTCTAGGTATTTCGGTCATTCAATTGCACAGGTGCTTGCACGATACTAGTGTGCCAGAGATTACCTTATGACATGACGTAGCGGGCTCTGTTCGATAACTGGACTGCGTCACCGTGAACATGAACTTTGTCCGCTCAAACTAGACCCTCGCCACTACGGGAAAGCCATCGAAACTTGTTTGCAGAGGAGGATCTGGCTGGCAGTCAATCTTGACTGCGAAGGGAGGGATTGACCATGACGGGCTTGCGGTGTGATTGCGGCATGAACTGGCGTAGGATCACAGTCCCCGCGGCTTGTAAGCGATTTTATTCTGTCGGCGTGTTTGTCTTTTGCAAAACTCGGCTCATATTATTCTTGACAATGGAGATATTCGGACCAACTTCAATTCGAGAAGCTATTGTTTCTGATACCAAAGTGTCAATACTCGAGTCGTTCAAGTCCCCCATCAAGGACGTACAAACCATCCATCAACCAACGCTTATATCCCCATCCCAGCTCCCACTCCCTCACACCCTCTTCTCCTCACCCTCCGTCTTCCCCGGCGGAAACTTCAACCCGCGGCTCTCATCGCTCGGGCTCGACCCCGGCCCCCAACCGCCGTAGCCCTCGCCGACCGCCACGCCGCCCAGCCCGGACGTCTCGCCCATGGCTAGGTTCCCCGCGAGCTGGTTCTTGCCGACGCCGGGCCGCCCGTCGGCCCACGTCTTCAGCTCCGCCCGCGACTTGCCCGTGTACTTGAGGATGTCCTCGTCGCTGAGCGGCTGCCCGCGCTTCTTGTCGTGCATGCGCTTGTAGAGGGATGGCTTCTTGGCGGGTTCTGCCGTGGTGGTGGCGTCGCCGGGGGTTGGGCCGGACTGGGAGTTGCCCATTGCTTTGGAGGTACTGGGGAGCGGCTTTTGTGGTGTTGGTGTAGACAGTGGTGATGTCAAGTCTTGGAAGGTCTAAAGTCTTGAAAGGAGGAGTCACTCTTGCGAAGGCGAGCTGCTTCTAATTTATTCCATGTTCTAAGACACTTCTTTGTAACACTTCTCTGTACAAAGCCTCCGGCCCACGGTCCAGCTGACACCATATAGCCGCAGACGAGGGGCAGTGCCTTAGATCTGCAACCCACACAGGGATAGTTTATGACAGCCCTATTTCTCTGGGAATCATCATCAACAGTCATCTAGCCGAGTATGGGGCAATGACGGAAACCACCCGCTGTGAATTAAGCAATGTTTTGCGGGGAATTCGTGTTCCAGATGCTGTGCAGGCGGTCCAACCTCGGCCGCTAGCTGCGGCTGAACCGCCTGGAAGACTTGCATGGCGCTGACGACGCGATGGTATAGCCTCATTTCTGCTGTTGGATAGGGACGAGGTTGATTTGGAAGTGTGGCTGAGCGGTTGATGAGCAGTTACGTCGCGACGTCTCCATTGCCACATCTGCTAATTGTAATATGGCCTTGTCGTCTTAAGTCAATCTCCAGACATCGTCGAAGCGAGCCTGATAAATGCTCAATTAATACCCCATATCGCTAGACGATGGGCACACGTCACTGGGGAACCCTGCCACTCCCACCCCGGGTCATCACGAGCCTCCTATCAGAACCAACCGTCAGATCTCTAATCCAAGCCTCTACAGATACTCCTTCTTGGCCACCCGCTCGCAAATATCCTTCAGCGCCGCGGTCGCGTACTCGTAATCCTCCAGCCCCAGGTACACCTGCGCGCTGATGCGCACCCAGAACCGACCCCCGTGCACAAACAGCGACAGGAACGTCTTGTACTCGTCCATCAGCGTCTTCAGGATCCACTGGAACGCCGTGTTGGCGTCCGCGGCCGGCACCACCGTGTCGCCCTCGCCCTCGCCGGTCCCAGCCCCCGCGTCCGTCCAGATGGGCAGCGCGACGTTGCCCATGGCGCAGTTGCGCAGCGTGCCCGTCGCGTTCTCCATGACGACCGTCCCCAGCCCGTCGCCCACCAGCTGCGTGCCCGTCTTGTTCAGGTCCCACAGGTAGGCCAGCACGGCGTCCTCGCCGCCCAGCACCTCCCGGCGCCAGGCGATGGCGTCCTTGACGCACAGGTACGGCGAGTTGTCCAGCGTGCCCACGAACTCGAATCTGGTGATAAAGGCCGGCTTGGTGCTCGGCGGCAGCGGCGAGATGCGCGACGTCGTCTTGGGCACGTAGCCGTGGCTCGTCGCCAGCGTTGTTGGCAGTAGGTGCTGGTTGCGCTGCGGCGTGTACATGACGGCGCATCCGCGCGGCGCGAAGAGCCACTTGTGGCAGTTGGACACGAAGAAGTCCGGGTCGGCCGCCGCGAGGTCGAGCTTCACCATGCCGACGCCCTGCGCGCCGTCCACCATGCTGATCACCCCGAGCTCTCGACAGGCGACGACCATGGCCTCCCAGGGGAAGACGACGCCGGGCCGCGACGACACGACATCGAAGATGCACACGCGGGCGCGCTTCCCATCGGCCTCGAGCTTAGCCACGGCGGCGCGGAACCGGCGCAGGATCTCGGCGTCCTCCAGCGGGTACGTGATCTCGATCTCGTGCGTCGCCAGCTTGCCCGGGTAGTAGTCGACCAGGTAGTCGGCGACCTTGCCGCAGGCCTCGTAGACGGTCGAGAAGCTGACGACGACGTCCTTACCGTCCGGGTTCCACACCAGGTTGCGGAAGACGGTGTTGACGCCGGCGGTGGCGTTGGGCACGAACACGACGCCGTCCTCGGGCGCGTTGATGAGCGCCGCCACCGCCCGCCGCGACTCGTCCAGCAGCTTGGGGTATTCGTAGCGGATGAAGGGGTCCGGCCGCGCCTCCGAGGCGTCCTGGTACGCCCGGAGCTTGTTGCGGATGGCCAAGGGATACGTTCCAAAGGAGCCTAGAAAGGAAACCGTGTGAGTCGACGCAGCAGAGACAAAAGAAGGGAACTCACCGTGGTTGAGGTTCTTCCATTCCGGGTCAAACAAAAACTCCTTGCGCATCTCGCTGCCAAACACCGAGGCCGCGGGCTTCCCTCGCACGGGGAGCTCCTTGGAAGAGTTGTTGCCGATGGATCCCATTTTTGCTACTAATTTACCTGTCAAGAAGTCCTGAGAAGGTTGAAGAATGCCAGCAACTCCTCTTGGGCTCAAGCTTCCTCATATATAAGCGCCCTGGGTGCGCCGTGGATGAGTCAATTGCCAGTAACCTTTTCGTCTACCCCACTCGGCGATGCGTCAACGGCGCCCTTCTGCTCCGCCGCGAGATATCATGAAGCGAGACGGAACTGAGAAAGCGGAATCAAGGCCGTAGATAGCCGCCTTGCAGCCGAGATGCGGTTGCTACGCTAGATCAAGATCCTTGTTGGCTTACCGATGCAACAGTTTCACGCCGTGCAGTCGGTGACTCCTTCGACACTTTGTCATGAGTCTTCTTGTGTCCGCCGATTTGCGCTCCATAGTTACGTCTGGACGTCACAATCAAAGGCCACGTCAGTCCCGCCAACATGTGAACGTGTCGGCCGGAACTCAAATCATGATAACAATTCCAAATCTGATTCCCTGATCCCCGGGATCCTAAACGCCTCATAAGTCATCATATCTGGTGGGCTTCTCCGTCGCTGCCGGCGTTTTGCAATAGGCCACTCCCATGCTCGCTCGTCACTTTCATAAAGGACCCGTTTCCGTCTATCCCTTGCATGACCACCTTGTGCCCCAGCTCATCAGATCCCTGTCTATCGAAGGACTGAGAGACTCGTGAGCCACGGGGCTGCCTTGCCTCAGACCTGCCAATGCCAGCGCCGCGTTCGCTTCATCCGGTCTGCTACCCTGCTTCACCACGATCGTTGTGTCACCATTGGCCATCTGCCACCAGCTAGGGACGTCCTGGAAGCTCTTGACTAACGGGTCGTCCAAGTAGAAGACGTTCTTCCTTTGAAAGATCGAGGCCCCTCGCATGTTAACCGAGATGGAAGCCAACGGTCCTGCCGGGGGACTTCTGGGCTCCAACGGCATCGGCTTCCCGTAGCGCGACCCTGTCGAGCTGGGCGGTTGGGGTCTTAATGGTGGCAGTTCCAGCTCTGCTGCGGTAGGCCTGTACGCAACTGGAGCGGGCCGACGCTTACCAACCGTAGGAATGACCACCTCCTCTCCGTCAATCTTCTTCCGCTTCCTAATCCGGGGGTTCGATTTGACGGAATCCAGGATGGAGCTCATCTGCTCAACGGCAGGCGGAGGCTTCTTCGGAGTCCTTGTTGGCTTGGCCGGGGTGGCAGGTTCTGTAGGCTTAGGCTTTAGGCGAGACCGACCGTGGTTGGGGTTGAGCGTCGATGGAGGTTGCTTAGGCCTCTCAAGGACGCCGGGGGCTGATTTTCGAGGGCGTCTGGGTCTCGTTCTGGGCTTGCTCGTCTTCATCTCCGACTGTGGCGGGGTTTCGTCCACTGTTGTAGTTGGTGCAGGTGCCGATATTGAAGCTCGGCGCTCGGGTTGGTGTGATCCTGTTATCCTGTGAAGGTCATTTAGGATCTTCATTGTCCAGTAGGCTCCCGTAACTTTGGTATCCCGAAGAGCCACGGGGTTGGCGGGAGGCGGCTTCTTAATCTCAGGTTTCTCTGTATCCTCCAGGGCACCATTCGTCTCTCGCTTCTTCTTAGGCTTGGGTGGCTCGGGTTCCTTCCATAGCTTGGGTATCTTGTCTTGCAGGTCGGCAACCCAGGCGTCGCAATCCCACTCGATCCAGTAGTCGATGATGTCTCCCCAGGAGCTTTCGGGTGGCTTCGTAAAATTGACAAACACAACCTTGCCGCCCTTTGTGTGAACTGCTTTGGCAAATTCGCGGACCATGACCTTGAGACCGTGTACTCGCAAGCTAGTGCCCAGGATGAGAAGCAAGTCTGGGCTAAGGGCCAAGTCGTGCGTGACAATAGGGCTGATAAGGTGTGAATTCGGATGCTCCTCGCCGTAAAGCACAATGTCGGGGCGGAGCTTGCCAACACCCAGGGCTCGCTTCCCCTTCTCCTCTCGGGCAGTGGTTGCACCGACACAGTGAGGACACTCCGGTTGCTGTCCCGACATTGTCTCCAGCTCCCGGTCCTCGTCGTCCCACGAACAAACACGGCCGCACAAAAAGCATCTCAGAAGCTCCAGAGACCCGTGTAGGAAAACACACTCTACACCTGAACGCGGTAGTTCCCGGCGAGTGTTCTTTTGGAGCACTTTGGTACTTTCTTGCGACGATTGCTCGGGCTCTTGGGCAGCAGGGGTCTCGGTTCCCTCTGATTGACTTGATTGAGACTGTTGGTTGAGCTCTGAATCTGACGTCTGCTGGGACTTCTCGCCTGGGTCAGTGGCGACACTCGAGGCTTCTTCAACCATCTTATGAAGTTGAGCCATGTTGGCGGTCGATCGGCGTGAGAATCGTCCGCGGCTGCCGGGGCCGGCTTTGAGTGAAGTCGAAAGTCCGACCTTTTCCTCGATCTGGTCAATGTTCTGGGTGTAGCAGCGGACCAGCTTTCCTCGGTCTCTTAGATGGCTAATAAAGCGATGGGAGCTCGTGGGCTCGATATCTTTGACTTTCTGCCGCAAAGTCGTGGCAAAAGTGTAGAAGACCGAGGTGCGGATAGGATCCGCCCAAATTGCCGCGTCAAATAGATCCTTGCCTTTCATGTTAGGTAGCGTGTTTCTCCCTGATGCGGACACTTGGGATAGGCTGACGGGGATTGTCGGGGGGAGGTCATCAATTTCAGAAGGAGAAGTGCTGCGACGGCTAGAGTTGTCTTCCAGGGGCGATTCCGGGTCAAAGGGATCGAAGAGAACGGGAGGCGGGCTTGAAAGAGGCGATGAGCTGGGCGGAACGGTGACGGCGGCGAGACGACTCCGATAGCGCGTTCGGAACCCGGTAGGCGGTGTAATGAGGTCCTCGGGGGGCGGAGAGGACAGAGGTGAAGTCGTGGGTTGTGCGACTGAAATGGAATAGCGAGTTCTTCTGGGTGTAATCAGAGACCGCGTCTGTCGTCGTTGTGGCAGACGCTCCTCCTCCTCTATCTTGGCGTTCGATTCGTCTTCATCCTGAGCTGGGGAGTCGAGCTGAACCTGGATCTCTTCTTGGACTTCTTCCGATTTATTGCCAGGATCAGATGTGGTGTCACACGAGAGCCTTCGTCGTTTACTTGCTCGGCCATTATCGTAAATACCCGCCTGCTTGTCGTTGGTATCGCTCTGGAGGGGCTGTTCAGCTTGACGCGCCTGGCGAGCGGCGGCATCGAATTGGGACTGGATGAGCGAGTAAAGGCCGTTCTCGGAGCGGAAGTCCTAGGAAAGTCAGCATCGGGTTTCTCGCTGTCCCCGCAAATCTCTGCCAGCAAGCGAAGCGGGGAACAAAGGCACCGGGCACATACAGGAATGCCCGAGTTGGTGCTGATGCCGGCGCCGGTGACGACCACGACCTTGCGCGCCTTGAGCAGCGCATTGGCGATTCCCTGGAGGTCCTCGTGGGAGTCTGGCTGGACGTGCGTGGTCGGCATGGTAGGCGGAGGCAGGCGGAGGCGGGCGAGGAGCAGCCCGCCGCGTCGCGCGTTGAGTCGAGCGATTCCTCACGATGCAACGTCTTTGTGAGGTCGTAGTGGTTGTGCGAAAGGAAAGTATCGCGATGAGGAAAGGCGGCGGCGGCCAGCGTCCACGGAGCTGTCAAGTTATGTAGGAGACACGGACCGTCTTGACATTGCGCGTTTGGGTGGAGGAAGTTTGAGGCGGGCGAGTGAGCGAGATCCGAGCTGGGGCTGTTTGTGGTCCGACCTTCAAAGAACAACGGCTGGCGGCGTCATGGGATCGCGGGCGGAAGCAGCGCGACGTCGTAGTGGAGCAGAGAGCGACCGCGGTGAGAGCGAGCAAGTCCAAGTCCGAGAGAGTAGAAATTCCTTCCCTTTGCGGGTTGAGCCAAAAACACCAGCGCGACGGTGGAGTCTCGAAACGTCTCGTCCTTCTGGTGTTGAACGGTGGAAAGAGAAGCGGCGTTTGCGAGCTCGAGGTTGGTTGTGTTCGGCGATGCGAATCAAAGACGCGATAGGTCCGCCCGACGGGACCCTGGACCCTCCCGTCCATTGTTGATCTCGGGGCTATTGACGCGCTGGAGTCGTCGCTATCGATAAGCCTACAGGGCCGCCAGTCCACTGTTCTTCAGTGAACCTAATAAGTGGGCGCCGAGCGGTGTGGGCCGTTCCGGTGGCCGGGATTGGAGGTCAAGAGAGGCCCTTTTCCCAGCCCACAACGCCATAGGAAACAACTGTTTGCAGCCGAATCACATCAATGGACGGTGGATGAACAATCTCGTCAATCAAGGTCAGCCTTGGCTTTGGCTTCTTTCTAATTATGTCTCATCTCAAGTTTCCAGGTCTATAGTCTATACCATACCGTACGAAATCCCTTCTCATCTTCTTCTACAACTTCACCAACACGTCAAACAACTTCTGGAAATCATATGGAACACCCAGGCCGGTTATGGCGTCATAGCCCTTTGTCGCCGGCCACCCGCCCACAAGCCCGCCCTCGCTGAAATCGCACGAATAGCTCTGGCCCTTGGTCACGTCCTGCAGCACCGCCTGCACCTCCTCCGAGTACAGCGCCTCGTTCAGCCAGCCCAGCACGCGCTTGCCCTTGCGCACCCGCGCGTCGTTGATGAGCGCGATCATGGCCGCGACGACGGGCGTGCTCGCGCTGGTGCCGCGGAGGAGCGACGCCTCGCCGCCCTGCCGGATCACGAAGCTGCTCGCTACCGCCGAGATGTCCGGCACCGCCCGGAAACTGGCGTTGTAGTAGCCGTCCAGCGTGCCGTTGAGCTGCTTGACGTAGCTCTCGACCGCCGCGTCCTGCCATGTCTCGCGGGGGAAGTACTGCGAGAAGCCGCCGCCGCTGAGCTCGGCTCCCTCCGGGGGGTCCCGGACGTTGGTTACGCCGCCGATGCTCGTTACCCATGGGCATGTCGCCGGGAAGACGGACATGGCAACGTCCTGGTTGGAGCCGTCGTTGGTGCGGCAGTTGGAGTTGCTGGAGCCCTTGGCGCCTCCATCGCCAGAAGCCACCAGGATAGTTGTTCCGCGCGCTGTAAGGAGGCCAAAGAGAGCACAGGTACGCTCGGCGTATAGACGCGGTACCGAGACCTCATCGTCAGCGTACGAGATGGAAAGCACCTGGGGAAGCTTGTCATCGGGCATGTCTAGGAGGTACTCGACGAATTCGAGGTAAGGCTCGTTATCCGATTGACTCGTAGACACCTGCGTCCCATTGTTATCCAGCTTGGTGCCTCTACCGCCTGCGAGATAGTAGGTAATCTGGGTGGGATAGCCGACTCCCATGGCGTACTGAACATCGAGAGCTGCCTCCTGACCTGAGTCCGAGAGCACCTGCGAGTTTTTGCCCCCGTTGAGCAACTCGACGGAGTAATTGTAGCCCTTCGCGTAGAGGTTGGGGGCCAGGATCTTGAGGAAGTCGTCGCTGTCCTGGTAGTTGGCGTATTCCTCGAGAAAGCCTGCGATGCCCAGGCGGATCGAGGACGTATTGTCGGGCGTGGTGTAGTTGATGTTGTATAGCTTGCGGAGGCAGTCGGGCTGAACGACGGTGCCGCAGGCGGCATCTCGCTTGCTGAGAATGTTGAAAACGTCGAGCTCGCTGAGCACGTCGGGCGTCATGTCCGGATCGGGCGAGGTCAAGTCCTTCTTGGGGCGCATGAAGTTGGCCAAGGGATGGACGAAGCTGATGGCGTCGAAGACGGAGTCCGGCACCGAGTACTCCTGCGTGCGGAGCACAGGCTCTTTGCCCTCGAACTGGAAGTATTCTATCGTCGTGTCCAAAAGATCCTGAACTTCCTCGACGGTGGCCTTGACATGGATCCAATCTCTATCTGCGGTGGCCTTTCCTGCCAGGCCATTGTCCTTGAGCCACACCAGCACATCGTCGACATCTTGTTGGTCAGGGTCCCGGAGCGCCTGGGCTTCCTCTCTGGAGAGATAACGCTCAGGATTGTCAGCCTTGGTGCCGATTTTTGTCCTGAGGGAGTCGATGTCTGGTTGACGCAGCGCCAATGAAAGTCGCAGCCGTTGAGCAGGATCGGGTGTTTTGTCAATCTTTTTCCAACCAGCTGGCAGAATCGGTGCGCCCTCAAGAAGCTGGAGGAGGCTACCGGCACTCACGCCAGAAAGTGCCAGCGCTGCAAAGAGAGACCTAGAAATCATGATTGATGGTTGAGGTGAAAGCCCAGGAACAAGACCCAGCGTGGATGGGCGAAACGAGTGTTATTTACATGGCTGCGATCTGCACGTTGGGCCAACCGACCCTTGACACGTTCAAGACACGGCACCACCCGCGTTGCAACATGAAATACGGGAGATCCAGTTCATCATTATTCGTATAACATTCGCGAGACGGAGTAGATAAGATGGCTTTCAAGGCTTGGCGTGGTTCACTGGTTCGGCAATTCCCTCCTTGGCGGCTTCTCCGACGGGGAGAGGCCAACAGCTTAAAGTGAGTCTGAAATCAAGGGTGCGAGGACCCACAGGCAGTCTGACGGAAAACGGGCAGGAAGCAAGCCGGTGATGGATTGTTTGAAAGGGGGATCTACATCAAACATGGAAACACGGTGAAGGAGCCTGAGCATCCCCTGTGTTGAGGTCATTGCCGCACGTCGTAATTCCATTACATTCAATGCAAAACAATGTCAGGCAATGAACGGAGAACGGCCATGAGGGGAACTCTGCACTGGGAATCAACAAGTAGCAAGTCAAGGAACGGAAAGCTCCTCAAACAGACGCCCACCTACATGCGTAAATCCACAGAATGAACGCTGGCACGGCTTTGTCATGGGCAAACCACGTCTCACCACTGGCCGCAATGAATATTAACGGGGACTTCTCCTGTCTCTGACATCACCGTGGGTCGGGCTCAGCCGAGGCCAGGCCAAAGGGTCCATCCAGTTTCGTATCCATGCGTTGGTAGGCCCATAACTTATTCCATCCAAGCTGAAGCGAGAAATGACTCGGCGAAACGGCTCGTCGACGAAAACGTATTTTTTGTTCGACCCCGGCTGAAGGAAACGGTCTCTTTAGCTACTTGACTCGATGGCTAGACTTCGTTGGATCATTCGGCTTGGCCAATTACTGGACCTGGAAATCGTGCCGATGGGGTGTCGAAAGTCTAGACTCGGCAACTTTGTTCCTCAACCTCAATGACTAACCAACCCCTCCACCGACCGGATAACTATATATCTCAGCTAATTTAATCACGAATAACGTTAACTATGTCAGTAAGGTAATAATAACACAGTTAGTTACTCAGATCTTAGAATACCTACCTCCATTAACAATTCTTTCTATTCTAAACAGCACAAACAAATTCCTCGTTTGTTCCTCAGCTAGTCGGGGTTTCCCTTCTTGGATAAACCAGATCCGGGTTCCTGACCGAACCATGTCGCCTTGGATGAGGCCAGACGAAACCTATATCAGCACACCGCGGGGAAGATGCCATTCGCCCACCGGACTTCCAAGACAATCCCACCGGACTCCCACCAAAGCACCCACCGGTAGCCCACCGCAATCCCACCGGATGACTTCATACCGGGGAAATCAGCCTTCGAGTTAACCGCAGAACTCTAACTGGTTTCCTTCTAATCACGATGGAAGAAATCATGCTTGCTACCCCAGACTTACCCCCGTAAATTCGGGGTTCCTGCGTCCGAGCTGGAATAGGTAGGTAATGATGGATAAATCCATCATGTATAAAGTCGGACCACCACACCGGATTCTTTACCGAATTTTGGGACGGATATCAACAGGTCTTCCTCGACACAGAAAACTCATCGGCCAATCTCAATCAAGGGCTTTTCACAATGCGGGTTGCGTCTATCTTGAGCTGCGCCACTCTGGTTGCAGGCGCTGTCATTCCAGGTGGGAGTACCATCGATGAGCGCGCCAGTGGAACTGTTGAGAAGCGTGCTGAAGGCACCGCGACTGTGAATTTGGCAGTGACGCAAGGTACTCCCCAGAATTTGGGCAACGGTTTCATCTATGGGTTTCCGGACAACGCTGATGGATCCGCCAACACGGCTATTCCGAATGAACTCCGCTCCGGCTCCGGCTTCAACTACTGCCGTGCCGGCGGTGCTCAGCTCCCGTCGCCCAGTCTCGGATACGCCAGTGGCCAGTTGCAGGTAAGACAATTGACATTTTTGGACCACATGAATCCTCTGACCGCGTTATAGGGTCGTTTGATGTCATTCTTGTCCAACTACCGGACATGTCGTGCTTCTGGCGCTCGTTTCCAGCTGCTGGTTCACGACTTATGGGGTGCGGATGGTGTTCAGGGCACCGGCTTCAAGTATCCCGGTGATGGCGGCAGCTGGTCCTCTTTTGACGACTTCATGACGCAGGTCATTGCCTTTATCAAGAACAACAACTTACAGGACGGACTGGAACTTGACCTCTGGAACGAACCTGACTCGACCCTCTTCTGGAATGCCGATTATCAGCAATACCTCAACACCTGGACACGCATGTACAATCGCTTCAAGTATGTTATGTTGCAACCAGATGATACTGTGCCTTGCAAGCTAACACAGGTACACAAGGTCGGAGCTGTCGGCCCTCCCCATTACTGGACCATCAATTTCTGTTCCTCCCAACACGGGCAACACTTTCTGGACTCGATGGTTGGACCACGTCAAGTCGACCAACACTGTTCCCGACATCTACACCTACCACATCCTCGGCCTCGATTTCACCGTCAGGGCCGCCCAAGACACGTTCAAGTCCATGCTCAGCTCCCGCAGCCTCACTTACACGAAGGTCATTGTCAACGAGTACGGCGCGGCCGCGGGGGGCGACCAGACCAACGCCGGAAGCGTATGGTACTTGGCCAACTTCGAGAGGCAAAATATCGGAGGCCTCAGAGCTCATTGGGGCATGGGCCAGAGCAATCTTCACAACGGCATGGCTGGCCTCGTCAACTTTTCGGGATCCAACTACTTCCGCGCGGCGCAGTGGTGGGTGTACAACTACTACTCCAAATCCATGACAGGGAACCGTGTCGCTACTACCTCGTCGGGAGACGGTATTTTTGAAGTCTATGCCACACGCGGGAGCTCCAAAGATTCTGTCAAGATTCTTACCGGTCTGAGGCCCACCTTTGGTGTCCGGACCTACGACGTGACGGTCAAGGGCCTGAGTGCTGTTGGCATCTCCGGCGGTACTGTCAAAATTCGCACAAAGCGATTCAACCACGTTGAGTGGAACTTGGAGGGACCTGCTCCAACTGACCTCGGTGTTGCTGAACATACCGTATCTAACGACCAGGTAAGAACATCGGGTCTATTTGCATTTTCTTTTCGACCACATCGCTAACAAATCTAAAGATCACTTTCTTCGTTACGCCAGACAACGAGTTCACAGCCTACGCCTTTGAGTTTGTGAACTAAGCACTCTTTCTGTTCCTGTCATTCTTGAATATATGTTGTCAACTGTCACACGTTGGGTTTTTCAGAGGCTGTGTCAGGGTCAGTGGATTTTAAGTGACAGCTAGGATTGAAGCATTTCTTGCCAAGTTTCGCTAGCATCAGAAGTATATTAGCTCAATGATAAAGGCTGTATTAAGCACAATGGTATAATTCCCGAATGTACTATAGTATGTACCTATATATGTGATATAGATTATTGTCACCTCTGGTCATTTCGCAAGGGAAGAAGAAGAAGGTGGGTGCCCTGGCAAGCCTGGCAATAGTGGCAGTTCCACAGGATCCACCGGGGCTGGCTTGGCGGCGGCCCGCTAGTGTCCGCCAATCATGGTTCTGGTTCGGCACATCGACTCGCTTAAATGCATCTTGCGCTGAAAGCAGGTACTGTATGCGCCTAAACAGACGGACTCACCTGACCGCGAACGAAACGTGACAACTCCCCGCGCAACTCCCCGAAGCAAACGCACAAAAGATGAGCCTCAACTCTCAACTCGGCAACCCACGCAACGTCGACCACCACCACTCAGCGGAATAACGATCACGGCGGCAAAGCACTTCCGCGGAATAGTGACCTTGATCAAGGCAACGATGAATCCAACGTGAATGCTGCGGGCGGGTCACTCGGGCTTACGGTGCCTTGTCCCCGAAAAGACCGGGCCCTTGTTCTCTCGCTGACCCCCATGCCTTACTCAAGCCATTAACCGACCAGTCCTGACCACATGCTTCGTGCAAAACCCCCTCCCCCGCTCCCCCGCTGGACCCGCCCCCTCAGACGAGACAGCAGACCAGACTTAGTGAGGCCTGGCGCCCCGTCCAGAGGGCGACGGACACGGTGATTTGCTCCCCGGCGGATCGCTGTCGAACATTGCTCACAGCGGAGAGCTCTCGGCTGGCCACTCACACGGGACTCCTGACGCCCACCCCACCGACATCTCCACCGCCACGCTCCACACCACACCACGGCTCCTCGAGTTTGTCAACCCCACCACCGAGGGCCCGAAGGACACGACGACGACCCGACGCCGCGCTAGGCCTCTCCCGTGCTCGCCTTGCAAACCTACCCACGACATTGGCCCGGCGCCCTCGTCTCGTTGGTCTCGACGTGCGCCTGCGTGGTTTCTTGGGATCCCTCTCGCCAATTGCAATGCTTGGTGTCCCACGATACCCAGAGTTCTGCGCGGGATGTCGACGCCCAGGTACTTCGTAACCGTACATGGGCTTGGAAAAAATGCCATCCCATCACCGCCACCGTACTTGCGGGGAAAGACGACGGATCCAGCTCGTTGAGAGGTTCCATCTGGAAGCTTTAAATTTTCGCTCTGTCCCGTCTTTTTCTCCCGTTTTTTCCTTCCGTCTAACGTTCCTCCCATCTCCTGTTCTCATCCTCATTCTCCTCTTCCTCCTCTTCTGTCCTCATATTGCCATCGACTTTGGCTTTTTCTACTTTTCTCTCCCATCTCCCCCGTCTCTCTCCATCTCTCTCGCTCTCTCCCTTCTTCACTTTCCTCTTTACCCTCATCCCGTTCCACCCTACCTAGCATCCCTTTGTAGCTCCTTATCTCGAGCATCACCAAGTGCTTCAATAACTCAAAATGGCGGGCCCCGACCATCTCAATGTCTTCACTGGGCCGGACTCAGTCCGCAAGTACTTTGACCCCGAGTTCTCCCCTCCTCTCCCCCTCGTCGAGATCCCCGAATCCATGAATCCCTTTCGAGGAGATGGCGTTCGCATCTATGCCAAGATGATGTCGATCCATCCGGCCACCAATGTCAAGGTCATGCCAGGTTGGTTTCTTTCCCCACTGTAAATTGTGTTCCAGTGGCTGATCTTAGCCATGTGCTCCAGCCATGAACCTCCTGGAGAAGGGCATCGAGCCTGGAACGACAAAGACTGTTGTCGAGAGCAGCTCCGGCTCCACCGTCATCTCCATGGCCATGGTCGCCCGTGCCTTTCACGGCATTGATGACGTCCACGCCTTTCTCAGTAACAAGACGAGTGAAACGAAGCTGCGCCTCATGCAGTTCTTCGGTCTCGACGTGTAAGAACTCTTCCTGGTTTGCCACTGAACATACGCTAAGAAGCATGGGTACAAAGTACTCTGATTGGCGGCCCCTCGCAGCCCACACCCGTGGACGAGCGGGGTGGAATCCGTGCTGCGGCTCGTAAGGCTGCTGAGTCCGATTCGGTCTGCAGTCCCAACCAGTACATCAACGACGATGTAAGTTGGCTCATCAGCCTCGAAACACGATTTCCTAGGCATGCATACTGACAGGGTGATTTCTAGAACTGGAAGTCTCATGTCCGCTGGACCGGCCCTCAAATTCACCGACAGCTTCCAGAAATCAATGTCATTGTTGCGTCCATGGGAACGGCCGGTAAGTGCTAATGCTACTGTTACAATGACAATTTACCTGACATCACCCCGACAGGCACCATGACTGGTCTGGGCACCTACTTCAAGCAGGCAAAGCCATCAGTCTACCGCATTGCGTAAGCACTTTGCCCTCACATCTAATGCATCCAAGAATGCGACTAACTTGCTTCCATAGTGTCTGCACCAATGCCGGAGAGCGTGTCCCTGGCCCTCGTGAGTATTCACTCATGGAGGAGGTCAGGTTCCCATACAAGGCTGCACACGATGTCCTCGAGGAGGTTGGAGCCAAGGACTCCTACTCGCTCTCGTTGGATCTCTCTCGCCAGGGAATTGTTTGCGGCCCTTCCTCGGGAATCACTCTCAAGGGCCTCTTCCAGCGAATCGAAAAGATGAAGCAGGAAGGAACCCTTTCCAAGCTTGCTGGGCCAGACGGAGAGATTCACTGTGTCTTCATGTGCAGCGATCTCCCCTATCAGTACTTGAACGAGTACTTTGACCAGCTGGGACCTGAGAAGTTCCGCCCCCTTCGCAACGAGGTACGTAAACAATGCACAAGTGATATTTTGATCAAGGCTAACGACACGACAGAGTCTGAGACGGGTTGATCTTTACCGATACGATGACAGCTGGGAACTTGAGGCTCTCTCTGCTCTGTCGAGCTTTTTCTCCATTCATCCGCTGGGCACCCACGACACTGTGCTCTCACTTGCAGACCAGATCGACAAGGCTCTGACTTCCAGACCCAACACTCAGATTCTTGATTTCCGCCGCTCCTCGGACTATGATGCTTTCCACCTTCCCAACTCGGTCAACATCCCTCTGGAGACACTCAGGGATGGAGCCTCCCGCGGCAGCCCTTTCGCCAACCCTGCGGATGACTGTACCATGCTTGAGGAGCTCTGGCTCGAACTCGAGGACCTTTTCACCGTCAAGGACAAAGCCGACAAGCGCAATGCTAGTGCTGAGGCCTTGATGGCCGTCCTTCGGGGCAAGAAGGTTCTGACAGTCTGCTACGACGGCGATAGTGCCAGAGTCGCCAACAGCGTCCTCCGGGCCAAAGGTGTCGACGCGGAGAGCATCCGTGGCGGCTACAGCGCCCTGGAGAAGCTGCAGATGCCGTGTAACGACACTTGCAAGGTTGCCACCCTTCCTGTCTCCGTGGAGGTTTAAGCACGTCTCATTTAAGTGCTGTTCACTCCAGACCCGAGACATGATGGTCGACTTTTTTTCCCCTTTTTTTTCTTTCTCCTTTGCTTCTTGGGGTAGCTTTACTCAATTCGGAAGTGCAGTGGGCTTCTGGGATCATGCATTTCACATTCATTTAACATAAAGCGGTTTGGGAAAGGTTCGAGTTCAGAAGTGCAGTGGGTTTCTGGGACTCGACGGGCTGTGTTTCATTTTACCACGAAGAATTACGGGAATAACGATTGCGATGCACAATGCGGGATTTTCAGGACTGGAGTTTTTTCACGATCAATGAATAACTGAGAGAATTGGGTCTAGAAGAGCAGTGGGCTTCTGAGACACCAGGGCTTCAACACAACCCAACCAGCTTCAGGGGGCGTCTACCCTTGTCCAGAAGTGCAGTGGCTTTCTGGGACAGAGAAACGATTTCAACCATCGCAAAATTGGAACGTTTGGAGGAGTTTTGGATTTTATAACGGACACAGGGTATCAGTCCTCGGTTGCCGATAGGGGCCACTGAGTCGACAAGGCCGAGCATGGCAGAAACAAGGCAGCTCGTAGCCTCCAGCAGGAGATTGGATAGTAACAAGTATTTTCTTGGGTGCTACACTCTGGGTTTCATCTCTGTGACAATAACTGAAAATGGCAATCCGATGGATAAAAGACGCCGACTTGGGTTTCGGAGGTCCGGTTTCCGGAGGAAGAAGGCTTAACGGCCGGGTAGGGCGGGTGGCCCGGGTCACGAGGCCGCCGCCTCGGACGCACGGCGCCGATGTCGTTTCACGGTTGTGCCGGTAAGTTTTGTCTCATGGTGCGGGTCTTTTTACCTTAGAGACCGTGGGTTTTCGCTTAATTGTTAAGTAACTACTAGTAGACTGTTTCTCGTCGGTCGCTCAGCCTGTTCCATCAGCCCTAATAATCCCCATCATCTCCTAGAATACACCGCACTCTACACAAGCCCAGCCCTTCACAGACCGAGACGCCGCATGCCCCGTTTTTGGGGTAAAAAGCGTTGTTCCAGAAGGTCATCGCGACTCATGGCCGTCTCACCCGACCCTGTGCCTGCCCCGCCACGAACGGGTTTTCCGTTTCTTCTTATTTCGTTCTTTCCATCCCGTGTTTCATGTCCGATCCAGACCCGGATGGGACGTGGAAGGCGGGATGGTTTTTCGGGGGGTGGATATGAACGGACGTGCTTGGCGTGGAGGCTGATCTTCATTTCACATGTATCCAGCCAAGCTATCTTCTTGTTTCAGGTCGTCCGAAATAGCAGCGTTGATGACGTCTTGCTCACTTCGGGTTTCTCGAGGCGCAGGACTTCCCACGCGGCACAAAGCCTTTTTGTAATGGCAACGGCCTGACTTCGTCGCAAGGGCGACAGGGCGGTCTACAAGTGGGTTAGGCGAAAGAGGTTTGGGCTGGATCAGTTAGGGCTGTTCGAATCTAGACCCGTGGGTTCATTGCACGTGGTGAGAGCACCGCAAGATAACTTTTAACCTGGATAGAAAACAATCTTGCTCATATCTCGGAGAGGAAAAAAAGGACACTTGCCTCGGCTGTGCAATATCCCCGACCGGAAGTAGTCTTCGCTGATATTAATTCCAGTCATCATCATCCCGTCGGGACAGCGAGATAACAGGGCGCCCTCGAGGCCGAAACTAGGCGGCGCCATGAATCGCCCGAGGCCTTTTTGGTTAGTATGTGATCTAGAAGCAGGGACCTTGGGAACGAACGGGGCTTGACTCGGAGATGGTGCGAGCGATGGGGGCGTGAATGATCTCATTTGGCGGTTGATGGATGACAGGGGGTTGTAGATGGCTTCGTGGGATGATACTATAGTTGAAGCAGGGGAATAACCAGAATCAGACTTGGTTCCATCGACAGGTCAAGACGCATCCTCGACTTGTCTCTCATGTACTGCCACCACCTCCATCGTGACAAGTCCTCGTTCGCTCTTCTCCAATCTAGATCATCTAGCATCTAGCCTTGTCCACTTCAGTCCAGTCAACTCAACAAGCGTCATTCCCACGGCTCACCGCCCTCTCCGCTAGAGGCGTCAACCTTTCCCCATTTAGCCTCTTCCCACCAGTCTGGTTTCCCACTGTCTGTCTCGTTTTCGTCCTGTCTCGGGCTGTTGATGTTTCTTGTTTCCTGTTTCATGCATGTTTGTTCCTGGCTGAACATGCCGCAAACCATACTTCACATCGTAGCCATGGATCTTCTCAACCCCAACCCATATCGTCACGAGGAACCCGATGCGGCTTGGCTGCTAATCAACATGCCCCTCTGAGACAATCAACATGCCCTCTGAGACAATCACCATCCCTGCTCTGCTGTCAGTCATCCAGATCCCCGGGTCCAGTCCCTCCCTGTCTGGCTTCCTTCTGCACCATCACCATCCCTGCCTTTGCATTAGCCGCCGTCGCATCTTCACCGGCCCAGATCATCCATCCAACGCAGAACACACACGGAGCACCCCCTGTGGCCCTTCTTTTTTCTCCCGTGGCAACAACGCCCCCCCGTTGCGTGTGACCAACCCCTGAGAGGGAAAACCCGTATCCGTTGTCTTCGCTCGGAAAGGCGGGTACCTGATGCATCACGCCCACGATGGGGTCATGGAGTCATGGCGGAGGCGCTTATGCTAGCGCTTCTCAGGCTCCCACCGTCGAACGAACCGGCTCTGAATAGGGCCAGGTCCAAGATCCAGTAACGGTCAGACTCACCGTCATTATATATCAACGCCCCCGCGGCCTCTTGGTCCATCATCTCATCCCTTCATCAGCGTATCGTGGAACATCCGTGTCCGTAGTGTCGTATATACCGCTCTCTCTCCTCGGGACCGGTCCAATTTCACTCACCATTCCACCATCTTCAACCCACCAAACCAACTCATCCCCACGCCCAAGATGCCCTCCAGTAAAGACCTCACAACCAGAGTCTTCGGCCACCGTCTCTGCCGCGTCCTCCTCCGCTCCCGCGCAAAAACTCCCACCTCCCAGCGCGAATCATCGCCAACCCGACGCACTCACAGCTCCCCGAAACAACAGGGCTCGCTCCGCCAAAGCTTCTGGACCATCTCGTCGTCCAACTACTTCCAGGAAGTCCCCGACGAGTCGTCCTCGGCCTCCCGCGCCGCCAGCCCCTTCGTCCCGCGCCACGCGGCGTCCGACTTCTCCAAGAACGCCAACGGGACCGGGAACGTCAACAGCAGCAGCGTCGGCAGTGCCCGCACCGAGGCCGACGCCGCTAATGCCCGTATCAGCCGCCGCTTCAGCAACTTCCACGACGACGACGAGCGCACCCTCTGCTCCTTCAACTGTCGTGACGAGCCCGACCCGGAGCAGACGGACCGCGATCTCGAGACGTGGCTCACGACGCTGAACCGCCAACAGGCTCTACAGACGCTGAACTCGCCCTCTACTCCCACTCGACAGGAACCCCCCAGGTCGCCGCTGCACGTCAACCCGCACAGCCGCCAGAGCAGCACCCAGCACTCGTGGAACCTCACGCCCATGCCCGAGGCCGACTCGGACAGTGACGTCGAGTACGATGTCTTCGCCGAGGCCGAGACCAACCGCCGCTACGCCCGCCACTCCGCGATGATGTGGGTCGAGATCGAGCGCACCGCCCAGCGTCGGTACTCGGGCGACCCGGTCCTCCACCGGAGCAGCACGTACTCGGAGCCGGAGTCGGAGAGCTCAGGACCGGCGACCATCGTGGGACACACCACCCTCGCAGAGTTCATGAACCCATCGGGCGTCAGCCGGACGAAGAGCGAGAGGCGGCGAACCGCCATTGCCAAGGCCCCAAGAGTGGCGACTGTCATGGAGATGTAACTAATTTTCCTTCTTCTGTCTTGGTTTGTCCTGCGTGCTGGGAGTGAGCGTTTTTGTTGGAGTTATGACTATGAGTATGAGCATTACACGAGCATCAGAGTGGCGTGGATTTCGGCATAGAGGCGGGATATCCATCTTCACCACGTACATAGTAGCATGGGAGCATTCGTAGTCTGAGCTGGCCTCATCCTAGGATCTCTCCATTAGCCCCTGCATATAGCAATTGAATTGGCATTAGTACCCTCATTGATTCTCTCCATTGAAAAGATGTTCAAACCCTCAATATTCTCATGAAGCCCTCAGACGTCGATTAAATGTCTCATATCACCCATCACATAGGGAACGAGGCAGTCCAAAGATCAACAAAAGTTGCAGAAGGGCATGGCATTCGGCGGCCTCTCTTCCTCACCACTGCCATATATACACACAACAAAAACAAAATACGCCAACGCCGGCCCAAGCAACTTCAGAAGTACAGGGGCTCTTCGGGGGACCAACCCTCCCTCATAATCCTCTGCACATTTAACAAATGGCCACCCAGTGCGTCAAGAGCAAACCCGCCCTGACAATGCTGCCGACAATGAACTAGGTGTTACCATGTCCCAGGAAATAAGGCCGTGTATCCAAGATGCCAAGTAAGATAGGAAATAAGGAAGTGATAAGAGGATAATGAGCCCATGCCGATAGTCATCAATCATCATTAAAATGGGCAAGACGCACCCTGCCCCTCCGGGATAGGCGGAGGGATAGTCTAGATGCCAGTCTCGTCAGCCAATCCAGCATAGGGAGCTGCCCAAAATGCAAGACGCTCTGGTGTTCAAGTAACTGGTTCTGTTGCCAAAAGCAACCTTCAAGCGGAACGGATCGCAGCGCGAGATGCAAAAAACGACGTGTCACACCCCAGTGCAAACGATGCGAGGCGGTACCGTAGCTGCAGCCAACAGAAGCAAAGAGGCCGATGCCGGTTTGCACAAACGCCAACACTGACCTGCACGCACCTACACCTGCATGACACCAGCGACACCGCTCCTCGGTTGCGGAATCTGAATTTCCTCGTCATCGGAGCTGTCCGCCGTCTCGGCCCCCGCTCGATCAAGCATCCTTTCGATATCTTCGTCCCGCAGCATCTTTCTGGCCGTTCCGTTTCCAACGCCCAGGCCGCTAGGCAGCGACAGGGCGCCTCGCAAGTGACTGCTGCCTCCGTGCATGCGCCTTCGAGGGGTTCCTCGGTTTGGTGTGTGGTAAGGCTGTTGTGGAGAGTCCAGGTCCATTGGCGAGCCAGGAGGCGGAGGCATGCCAGGTGATGACTTCTCAAACCCTGGCCTCTTGCTCTGGTATTGCTGCCGTTGAGACGATGGCAGCGGCTTCCTTGGTCCCGAGGGTAAGGCATGCCGCGTTGGCACCGGCCTCGTGGCACCCAGATGCGGCCCGGGTGAGCCAGTTGGCGAGAAGGCATGCTTCAGGTTAGCCGAGTTGCCCGGACTGCTCATAAACAACAACGACTCAATGGCATCCTGTTCCCTCACGTTCTGGTGTGGTGAAAATAGGATTGGGTCCACTATATTCCTCGATCTTGATCCGGTTTGCACCGTGGGCTGGGCAGGCGTGTGAGGGGAGGCGGAGTGTGAATGTGACAGGAGGGTAGGGGTATAGTGAGGATTCGAATTACGGCGAGGGTTCGAACGAGGGGCAGGCATGTTGATGGAGGGTTGGATGGAAGCTGGAGGAGCGAGGCCCGGCTTGCCGGTCGAGGTCCTTGGAGGTGAGTTTGACCTTCGGAGCTGCGTGACAGGCTCATATGGAGATGGTGTCGAGGCGGTCGGGGCAGAACTAATGGCCAGTCGTGGACTAGCAGAGGAGCCATGACGGCGATGCACTGTCGAGGTGCTGGAGGTTGGGGAAGCGGCATGGGACGCGAGCGACTCGACCTCGTCGAGAGAGTTGGACTGCCAGCCGTGGTTGACCTTGACCATGGCGTACGAGAGACGCGTCCGCAGCTCGGCCGACAACTGCAGCGTGTTAGTCGTCTGTGGGTGCTCAGCCAAGGACGGACGACGGCGGCAGCGGCTGCTTTTGCCATTGCAACCGCCGCTATCGCGTCCACGACAACAGCAAGGGCGGCCTACCTCTCCGATATAGCTCCCCGTGGAGGCCCTGCTGACGGTGCTAGTATTCCGAGAGTGGCCCTTGACGGGGCTCTGGCTGTCAGAGCGAGTCTTAACCGCTCCGTCGGCCATGCGCTTCCGGGAGCCCCCAGTATCAGTGGCCATCTTGTCCTGGGCGGCGGCGATCTGGGAGAGCTGGAGCAGTTGGCTCTCTTGACTGGACACGGGTGGGCAGGCCCCGGAATCGCTGGCCGGAGGCGTAAACACAGGGTCGGTGGCGGTAGTCATGGTGGTATCCTGCGAGCCGGTCGTGGAACGGGGATGGCTCTGCGAAGAGCGGTCGTCACCGTCGGCGGAGAGCTGTCGTGGGAGCGAGGCCGGGAACGAAGCGGCGGCGGTCATGAGGGACGCGGCACCGGCAGACGGAGGGGCAAACGGAAGAGCAGAAGCGTCGGGAGCGGACATGGGCGAGGCAATCGGGCGGTGGGATGCTCGCGAGAGGGTCGCGTCGGCCGGGGGTTGCACCGCGAAATCCCCACCTTGAGGCGCGCGGGCGGCGACTGCGTCGGCGGTGTTGGCCTGCGGCAGCGGCAGCGGCAGCGGACGGGTGTCGTCTGTGAGTAGTGACGCCGGGACCGCGACACGGTTGTGATCGAGGGCGACTCCGCCGAGAGGCCGGTCGGAAGTCATGGCTATGGCGCGGCGGCCTACGGGAGGCGGAGCGGAGTGGCGGGACGAGAGCGATGGCCACAGAGGATATACGTAGATATTCGGAGGTCGCGTTTCAAAACAGAGTTGGCGGCGACAGCGATGAGCAACGAGCAACGAGGCAGGCGTTTGTTCGTCCTCTGCTGGACGGTGACGTGCTGGTGGGTTGGTGTTTTGGTGTGGAGGAAGCCTGGAGTCAGTCCAAATCCACGTCCGAGTCGAGACAAAGACCCAAGAGCGAGCAGCACGAGAGCAAGAGCAAGAGCACGAGCACGAGCAATGGACAGCAGGAAGCGGGAAGCGTCCATGGTGGATGGTGGTTTACGCGGTCTGGTCGCGACTTGCCCCGGCGCCCGCCAATCCACGGCCCCCGTTTAGGCCTGTTAGGGTACTGTAGCACAGGGACGGGAGGGCCTCGCGTCCCCTGTAGCGAGCCCGAGCCCTGTGGAGGGCGCTAACCGCCGTGGCGGGGTGTTGACAGTGGAGTTCCGTAGGTCGCCCGTTGTTGACAGCGGTGTTGACTTGCCCCAGCCTCCCCCACGCGAACGGCGGATAGCAGTTAGTTACAGCGCTCTCCCGCTAAAGAAAATCGCCACGAGGCCGGTACTCGGCCAATGGCCACCTGGGCAGCAACGGCCGCGTGCCCTGGCTGAAGAGAAGGCAGTGCCACGAATGGATTGATTCCTGGCAAGCAGCTTAAAGCACACGAGCATGGGAATATCGATAAGATCGTTCAAGTTGCTCGTTGAGGCTTCCTTCAGGCTTCCCGCTGGTACACACAAATAATTCCCTCCCCCATCCCGAAAACGGCTCAGGTGGCGTTGCAGAGTTTTGGGGCGATCATTTTTCCCTCCTTGTGACGGGACGCAACTGTAACACGACGGAGACGAGGAACCGGACCAGAGACGAGTCTGGATTAGGCAGACGGACAAGTTCCAGGCGGCACCGCTCCCTCTCTGTCTGTTTTCCTTCAATAGGCAACGCCGAATTCCGTCTCTTTAATTCCATCGAAAAGTCAAGATAGGGGATTAATCAGATCGCAACTCCCTGCTCTTCCCAACACGTCAGCCAGCGGCGGGAAGGCGGCATCTTCGTCCCTCCTTCCTTGTCTGTCCCACACCGCACACGCACCGCCCCATGCACGACTCCGGGCTAAAATCACGCTTAGACATTCTCGTCCATGACACGAAGTCACGTGGTGTACCGCGGTACTTTTGTGCGTGTGTGCAGGGTAAGTCAGGTCATCTCGAACTGGAGCAGCTTGTGAAGAACCCAAACCTCCATCACTTTACCCAGCAATACCCAGCAACGCCTCTCAACTCGCTAGCGATACAACTGTGAGGATGGCTGGAGCTTGAGCTATCAATCCAACCACACTTACACGCCGTCTACATCATCTAACTACCCGCACTCCGGCTCATCTCCCTTCTTCCCAGAATGCCCGCGTACTCCTCCGTCCAGAATTACCCCCTCGTTGTCGTTGAGGTCATGTTGTACTCGCTGCCATCTCTGATTCTTCCGCGACTCCCGTCCCTCCGTCTCGGCCCCTTTACCTTTGGCGTCGAACACCGGCTTGATGAGCGAGCCTAATAAGGGATTTCCACTGAATGCTCCGCCGCTTCGGCCAGCGTTTTTGTTCCCCGTAGACGCCCTCAGCACGTTATTGTCCGCGGACACACCAACGTCCTCGCCTTCGGGGGACGGCGGTCGTTCTACCGCCGCCATCTTCCGCACCACCTTGCCCCCGACCAGATCGATGCTCAGCACCTGCGTCCTCTTCTCGTAGTCCGGCCGGGCATTCCACTCCATCTCTCGCAAGATCTTCTGCTGTCGCTTTAGCTCCCTCGCCCGCTCCTCGGGACTAGCCCACATGCTGCTCGATCCTGTCAGGGCACTGGTGACATCAAAATCAGCTGCCTCATCCCGCACCGTTGTTCGCTGGGCATTCTGGGCCTGGAAGTTAAGAAGTTTATCTCGGTGCGCTCTGGCCTTGGCTTCGGCCTCGCTCAAGGATGGGCCGTCGTTGCCACGAGGCTTAGTAAAGGGAGCGGGTGCCTTGGAGACATCTGGTCGCCTGTTGGCCTCCCGGTCTGCAGCCATACGCTCTCGTCCTCGCTCATCCTTCAGCTCTCGTACCATGGCTTGGACATCGTCTGGACTCAGCAAAGGGCTGTTGCAGAAAGTGCATGGGCCTAGACCCTCCTTCATGCAAATCACCTTGCCGCAAGAGAGACAGTTGGGCGCTGCGCCTTGCAGAGGGTGTCTCGTGGCAACGCAGTTACACCTTCTGGCCTTTACGTTATCCAAGCTCGGGTTCGTACTGATCTCGAGAGCTCGAATAGCAGCATCCAAATCCGCAATGGCCGTGGAAGCGCCAGCCATGGGCATTCCTCCGGAAATCGAAATCTTGGTGGTGCCGTTGGGCTTGGGTGTCGAGCTTCGTGACGTAGGGTTAGAGTTTGGCTTCGGTTTCGGCTTCGAGGGACCATCCCCGAGCATGTAACCGGCTGATGCGTGCTGCTTGGGCGGCGGCTTCGCGGCAGGCTTCGGTGAGGGCTTTGGGGTGTTGGATCTTGATACATCGTTGCTGGAAGCGCCAGGTCGTTGGGGGATGTAGTCTAGGTCCTGATCGTTCTTGCTATAGGTTGAGCCAGACGGCACACTGTATTCCCCAACCTTTCTTGGCTGGGGGGTATGAATTGCTGGCTTCTTCTTCTTGCCTGTTCGTTTCGATTTTGGGACGGCGTCGACTGCTGCTGTGTCGGATGCGCTTCCTACTGCGGCGGCAACACTAAAAGAAGGACCCGGGGGAGTAGGCTGAGACGTCTGCCTCCGGGCATTGAAAGAGGAAATAAACTCAACGGCTTGGGGCGAATTGCCGAGGAGGTTGTTGAGATGTTCGGCGGCCTCGGGTTTGGAGAGGGTGCTGGCGTAGTCGAGGACCTGCTGGAGTTCGTCGTCGGGTAACGGTAGCAGCTTCGAGAGCTGCGAGACCGACATGGTGGCGTCCGATGTGTTGGATTAAGCGTGAAGAAGCGTGGAGAGGGGAGAGAGAGGCTGTTGCTGGACCGTTTCTGTTTGACGGTTGGTGGTGGTTTGGTGGTGATGTTGCTACGTCGTAGAGATGGATGTAGCTTCTAAGCTGTCACCCACCAAAGAAAAGCGGCCCCTCCCCCGCCAAAGAAACGAGATACCCTGGAGCCATATCTGAGTCATTCGCCGAAGCAAAAAGGCAAACAAACGTCAGGTCGAGCTCGGTATTAAGACTTTAATTTCGCTGCATGGGTTAATTAAAGGAGGACGGGCGTCTTTTCTAATTGGAGTGCATACAATGATGGGTTACGCTCATTACAAATCCAATGTGAACCGACATGGTGATCTATGCCTGATGATCCGCTAAAGTGCAGCTATCGAATACAGGCCAATAAATACCTGCAAACAAATGAGTTCAAATGCGAAATCTTTCTAGCTTCACTATTATTAAGCTGTCACAACCGGCGTAACCAAAGCTCGCAGACCCAGTCCCTAGCTTGCATGTGCATAAAGAAATATCTGCCACGTCCTCATGATTCCGGGTTGAATCCCGTCTCCATCCGATGGTACCGTCCACCAACAATGGACGCTCAGACACAACCCGGCGAGTGGGCCCGCGTGGGGTAAACCAGGGAAACAGGGTGCGGTCGATGGGATGAGATGAGATGGAGGAGATGAAGGACAGACAGGATAGGTGCGGATACGTGCTGTGTGCTGTATGTACAGTTGTAGCACTGTGGGAGCGGCAGCTACACCGTTGATGACGGGTGAAAGGATGCATGGCGAGCGAACGTTTATGTTAACCGATAACCGATGGATGGAAGTCCAGTACATAATGCAACGGGGTAGTATTTGGATCTACTCCCCTTCCCAGGTTTGAGGTCTTATTTCAACCGGACGACTTGATGGAGATTCGTACTAAGATGGGGTTGTCTGCGCTATGGTATGTTGGTGATGAGATGGTGATGACCATGCCGATGTCACTTGGGTCTACTTGCTTCCTCTCTAAAGCCATCAAGAAATCTAGCAGTGCTTAAGTGTCGCATCACACAAAGCCCTCACCGAGAATCTCCGGATGCCGTATCCCCGGAGACGGTCCGGGGTCAACCGCCGCAGCATCCACAGTCCATTTGGAGAGGCGAGAAAGTCCATCATCCCCCGTGACGAAAATCCCGAGCCTCCCGCTTGTCCCCGTTTGCTCCAATCCTGATTGATTGACCGGTTCTCACCGTCCTGGCTCCCGTTGCTCCGCGTCTCAGTCGAAATTCCGAGCAAGCTCCGCTGCTCAGCTCAGACATGGCTAGGCCTCCTTGGGGATAGTATAGCGGAGTCCCCAGAAGCGGAGTCCCTGTGGTGGTGGGCTCCTTCCACTGTGCGCGGCTGTGTGGCTCCGTGGCTTTTTGTTTCCTCAGGTTGGTATTTAAACTGCTCATCACCAGCCTCATTTTTATCCTTCCGCCTTTACCCTCTCCCCAATTGAATTGCCCTCTTCTCCCGTCAATTGCACCTCAACTCCACAAGCAACCGTCAGGATGTTCGCCGCCTCTATGCTTCAGCGACGCGCCTTCTCCGTCTCGGCGCGCAACGTGAGTTTTCCCCGCTCCAGCCATGATGCTTCCGTCCGTGTGTCCGTGTGTCCGTCCACCGCCTGTCGCTTGAGCTTCATGTGCTTTGTTTTGGACTGGTCCGGCCTGCATCAACACCAATTCAATTCGACTTGAATTCCCTCGCTAACACGCACCAAAAACAGCTGTCCAAGGTCACCGTCCTTGGTGCCGCCGGCGGTATCGGCCAGCCCCTCTCCCTCCTCCTCAAGCTCAACCCCCGCGTCACTGAGCTTGCCCTCTACGACATCCGTGGCGGACCCGGTACGTTCCCTACTCTCTGAAACTGCAGCATTCGTGATGAGGCGGTCTTGACGGCATTGTGTTGTGTGTTGCTGTGCTACGTCTCAGCCAAAACGCCTACCCCTGCGTCATCTCCATATCCATCGTGCATCATGCCACTTCCCCGCCTCATAAACCCCACGAAATACGACCTGCTAACTCTCCGCCTTCTAGGTGTCGCCGCTGACATCTCCCACGTCAACACCAAGTCCTCCGTCAAGGGATATGAGCCCAGCCCCGCCGGCCTCGCCTCAGCCCTCAAGGGCGCCGAGGTCGTCCTCATCCCCGCCGGTGTCCCCCGCAAGCCCGGCATGAGCCGTGACGACCTTTTCAACACCAACGCCTCCATCGTCCGTGACCTCGCCAAGGCCGCTGCCGAGTCTGCCCCCGACGCCAAGCTCCTCGTCATCGCCAACCCCGTCAACTCCACCGTCCCAATCTGCGCCGAGGTCTACAAGTCCAAGGGTGTCTACAACCCCAAGAAGCTCTTCGGTGTCACCACCCTCGACGTCGTCCGCGCCAGCCGCTTCGTCTCCGAGATCAAGGACACTGACCCCAAGGACGAGAACATCACCGTCATTGGTGGCCACTCCGGTGTCACCATCGTCCCTCTGTTCTCCCAGAGCAACCACCCCGACCTGACCAACAACGCTGAGCTCCTCAAGCGTGTCCAGTTTGGTGGTGACGAGGTCGTTCAGGCCAAGGACGGTGCTGGCTCTGCCACCCTCTCCATGGCCATGGCCGGTGCCCGCATGGCCGACTCCCTCCTCCGCGCCTCCCAGGGCGAGAAGGGTGTCGTTGAGCCTTCTTTCGTCGAGTCCCCTCTCTACAAGGACCAGGGCGTCACCTTCTTCAGCAGCAAGGTCGAGCTCGGCCCCAACGGTGTTGAGAAGATCCACCCCATTGGCAAGGTTGATGCCAACGAGGAGAAGCTCATCGAGGCCTGCCTGGGTGACCTCAAGAAGAACATCGAGAAGGGTGTCAAGTTCGTTGCCGAGAACCCCGGCAACTAAATTTCCCCTTAACGGCGAGAGCCGAATCCGAGCCGAGGTGAGAGAAAGAGCTCATCTGGGCGAAGAGCCCCGGGAAAAATTGGTGAAGAAAGAAGAGATGTGGTGAGGGAAGACGGACGGCAGGCCGGCTGCCGCAATTGGCTCGGCTGGCTACCCCGGTGAGGATGGGGACGTAAAGGACGATACCCGTTTCCACTATTCTACCACTGCCATAGACTTGAGTTGGGTCTCTGTACCATATAGCAATGAAAAAAAACTACACAAACCAGACACCTCCGTGATTGTGATGCTTCGAGATGTTGTGCAACCCGAGTAACGCAGATTCCCCTTTTAATGAAAGCTAGCAAGGAACAATGACACAGCAACAAGGATGCAGCAGGATCAAGACGTTAACGGTTTACTAGACACTCATGTCCTCGGACATCTATGGAAAAGCCAGTGTGATTGTACACCCTTACACCAGTCGGACTTCTACTACTACCTCACTACAATATATAATAGCAAGATGTTGGCTTGTCCGTCTAATACTGCCCCAAGTCTAGCCGTCCCAGAGAAAAACCCAGACTCTTTCTGCCTCATTATCTTTCCATGCATGCTTCACCCTCTTACTTGGTTACGCCCGCTGCTGGTAACCGTTCTTCCAGGCTTCAATCTTCCTCCGGCGCTCCTCGACCTTGCGCTCGAACTCGGCGACCTTCTCCTGGCGCTTGGCCTCCTCCTCCTCCTCACGCTTGGCGAGGGCAATCTTGCGACGCTCCTCCTCGCGGGCGAGCTGGTCAGGACGGCGCTCAGCAATGTCGCGCGGGCGGTAGTCGCTGAAGAGCTTCTTGAGGACGATCTCGATGAGGTAGCAGACGCCGTAGTCGAGGACCATGACGGCCGTCATGTTGGTCTTGAACTCGTCGCTGAAGGGCACTAGCTTCATGCCCTGGTTGATCTCGGGGACGAGCTCGAGGGCGCAGACGAAGGACAGGCCCGACACGCCGAGGATGCCGTAGTACATGCCCTTGTTCTCCGAGAGGGACTCGCGGAAGGGGCGGCCTTGGTAGTTGATGGCAAAGGTCGAGATTTGCTGGATGAGCTGCAGGAGGTAGACGGCGGAGTTGAGCAGCGAGGGAGTGAACTCAGCCTCAAGGTCAACGTCACCGGAACGACTAAAGAGTAGATGTTAGTATGATATCCTGAATCTGAGCGTTAGAAAAGGGGTGGAACTTACGGCTCGAGCCTCTCACAGAGTCGGGCAATGTAGATGAGAGTGACAATGTGAACGGCGAACTGGCCGAGGATTGAACCGATGATGTATACATTGAAGATGTTGGGCTGGGGACGCTCTTTGCTCAGGCCCTCGACGACACGGGCGCGGGAGATGCTCAGGAAACAGACGGACATGAGCATACCGCTGATGGTGTACTGGGCGTCGCCGAACTTGATGCCCTCGAGGTACAGGACGGACAGGGAGTAGGCACTGATGAGACAGTTGAGGGCGAGGATCTTGTACATCTGGATGGTGGCGACAAGAGTGCAACGACCCTGGCGGATGATGTTGGGCACGGCGATGACGTTGCGGAGCTTGGAAGTGAAGGGTGCGGCGACCGAGGCGTCGCCTAGCTTGAGCGTGGGCGGCTCGTCCTCTCCCATCTCAGCTTCCATCATGCCCGAGGCGAGCTTATCGGCGAACCCGGCGGCCTTCTTGTTGACCTCGGCCTGGCGGGAGTTCTGGGCGTTGATGAGGCTCTGCGCGCCGGGCGATGTGATGGTCTCGAGCGTGAAGCCCTGCTGGGCAGCGTACTCCTCGGGGCTGATGTCCTTCTTCTTGGCCTCGCGCTCGATGGCCTTGGTGAACTGAGGGTTGGTGGGACCAGGGGGGTACAGGTGGGCGATCATGGCGGGAACTGGGGGCGCGGGCTGGTTGAAGCGCTTCATCAGGTCGATTTGCTTCTGATACATCTCCTTCATCTTGGTGTTGCGGCTGTGCTCGGCGATACGGACGAGATCGTCCTTGGTTCCGTTGAGAAGAGCGATGCCGATGTGAGCCTGCTTGAGAGCGCCGACGTCGTTGGTGCCGTCACCAGCCATCAGCGTGTAGTAGCCCATGTCCTTGAGTCCGAGGAGAATGTCTTCCTTCTGCTTGGGGGACACGCGGGCGTAGACCCAGGTGTGGCGAAGGAGGGAGTTCCAGGAAGCCTGGCCCTTGAACTTGGCAAGGGCGTAGCCGGTAACACAGATGTCCTTGGTGCGCATAATCTCAGGGTCGAGGGGCTTGGTCGGGTCGACGTCGATGCTGACCTTGTCGTCGACGCTCTTCCACACTAGTCTTTCGGCACCCTTGTTGTCTTCAGGGGCGTCCAGGATGAGAACATCGCGATCAACAATCTCGACCTCGCGAGCAACGTGCACAGCAGTAAGGGGGTTGTCTCCAGTAATCATGACCACACGGTGGCTGCTCTCGTTCAACATCTGGACAGCCTCCTTGGCATCATCCTTCAGAGGGCAGTGCAGGACGAGGAAACCGGCAAAGGTCAGGTTGGACTCGACCTTTTCACGCTTCAAGTCGTTAATCTTACCAGAACCCAGCTCGGAATCCACGGTAAGCTGCTTGTAGGCCAGGGCGAGGACACGAGAGCCCTTGCGGGTAAAGTACTTGTAGGTTTCCTCGTAATCCTCAGGAACAACAGAAAGCATCTTCAGGATGGTCTCGGGCGCACCCTTGACACCGGCGAAGGTGCCCTTGATCTTGTGACCGGTCTTGGAGTCGGTGCCGTGAACCATGGCGACGGAGCTCTGGCGCTTGAGGGCAGAGGAGAACTGGAAGCGGCGCTTGATTTGGACGTTGCCATGGGTGCTTCCGGCCTTGTTGGTGCTCGAGAGCAGGTCATTCTTGCCAAGGGTCCAGCCGAGAGAGCTCAGAGTCGCCTTTTCCATGGGGTCACCGACAATTTCTCCCTCGTCGAGCTTGACGAGGGCGTGAGCTGTGGCCAGAACCAACTTGGTTTCCATGCTAGTCTCCATGACGGGGACAATGGTAGAGTGGGCACCATCAGTCTCCTTGGTGTCTCTGATCTCGGAGTGGCCCAGACCCAAGCCCGCAATACCCAAAACAACCAAGTCCTCACCGGTTAGGGTACCAGTCTTGTCAAAGCAGGCAACGTCGACACGGCCAGCAAAGGGGATACGGAAAGGCTCAGTGCAGAAGATGGCGAGCTTAGCCAGAGCAGCTAAGCTAGTGTTGACCGCGAGGCTCAGTTCCATAGGCAGCTCGGGAGGGACGACGCTGGTGACGATCAAGACGCAGTCCAACAAGAGCTTGGAGCGCTTGCGGTCCTTGCGGACACCCTCGTCCCAGACATACCAAGAGGCGGCAATTGCGAAGACCAGGAGGAAGAGAATGAAGAAGAGAGCTTCGGCGTTGTTGGCCGAGACACGCTCAGTAGAGTAGATCATGGTGCGGACGAGGTTGCCCTGGGAGGTCTCGAATCCAGTCTTGATGACGACAGCCATCGCGCCGTTGTCCGGGGGCGTGGGAATACCAGAAGCCAGCTTGGGCCTCTCCTGGTCAGGGTTTCCGTGGGTGACCTGCAGAACCTTGGTGCCTCCCCAGAGGAAGGAGTTCTTGTCCAGGCCCTCGGTATCGAGCGGGGCGTCGGCAGGGCGGAGCTGAACGGAATCCTTGAGGAGAGGAGTACTCTCACCAGAAAGCATAGCCTCGTTGACGATGGCAGTGCCCTCAACCAGGAGCATATCACATGCGACACCGCTGTCCTCCTTGGTACGGCCAACGGAGACCAGATCGCCGGGGAGGAGCTGGTCGCTCTGAACCTCAGTCCACTTGCCCAGGCGGAAAGCCCACATGTCGTAGGGCTTGATGCTCATGCCACGGAACTCAACCAGGGTGCGCTGACGCTGCCAAACTACGGTGCTCTCGAATGCGACGAGCATGAAGAGGGTGAAGAGCGAGTAGTACCAGTACTCATCGAGCATCCACAGGCCGACACAGAAGATCTGGAAGACGAAGAAGGGCGCGACGGCGTGCTCCTGGAACAGCTCGGTGAAGGTAGGAACGGGGATATCGAAGGTGTTGGGGCCATAGTGCTGCTCGATGCGCGACAGCTCCGAGGGCTTGTCGATGCCTCTGGTGGACTGGAAGTGGCCGATGGAGGGCTTGGGTTCTTGGTCGATATCGTACTGAAGAGTGGCGAAGGTCTTGGTTTCGGGGTCATAGAGGAAGCGGCGCTTCTGGAAGAGGAACGAGAGGTTGACCTTGCCGCCAGCCTGCTCCGGTGTCAGTCCATGTCAGCGCGAGTCAGTGGATGTCATGAGGGGATGTCCCACCTTGTCGCGGACCAGCTTGACAATCTCAGCGGATCCGGCGTTGGCGATGGGAATGATCTTGATCAGCTCGGCATCGTTGATGTCGTTGGCCTTCTTGGCCCTCAGTTTTCCCTCGAGGTTGACGCTCCAGTGGGTGCTCAGCCAGACCAGCGACTGGACGGTGAAGATGGCGCCGCACCACACAAAGGTCCATTCCTGGGCGCCAATGTGCTTCTCGTAGAGCTCGTCGGAGAGGTAGTAGCGGAAGAAGATGGGCCAGGCGATGGCGAAGGGCCAGACGTAGGCGTGGAAGTGGAAGGGCAGCGGGCGCAGCAGCTCCGACTGCTTGATCTGCGGGTTGTCGACGAGGGGCGCCATGACGATGGTGGTGACGGCGTCTCTCGCTCTCTCAGCGTGCGCAGAGGATTGCGGGGGGGGGGGGGGGGATGAGATTAGAGAGGCGAAGTCATGGGGAGAGAGATGAAGGAGGAGGAGAAGGAGGAGGAGGTGTTGGGCCGCGGTGGAGTTTGGTGGGGATGTTCGCCGTGGACTCGACCGGAGGTGCAGTGGAAGTTCGTGATCTGTGATCTGTACTTTTCGGTCCCGCCGGGGATTGCGCTAGATAACGTTGCTCTAACCTATCCCCAATGGCCCTAATTCTCAGGGGACACTTGGGCGTCGGCGGACACGGGCCGGAAGCCCCGCAGCCGTCAGCTTCCATTGTGTCGGCTGCCACGTGATGGCCTGGATTGGCTCCTGCGCTACCGGCTTCCAACCATGTCCATGAGTTTCTTCAAAGATGGACTCTTCAATAACCAAGTGCGCGAGCGACATGACACCACTCATTTGCGCTTGCGCTAAACCCAACCCGCTGGTTTCTTATATCCTGGGAAATTGGATTGTTCAGTACGAAGTACGTACAATGAGGCTGAATGGCCCACGGATGACCTCGGAGAGGCTTGCGATACCATCACCAGCTTCTGAAGAGTCAAGTATTTACATACAGCACCACAAGACATGTCACCACTCCTATGCGCAGTACCCGTCATCAACCGACTCGCTCACAAACTGAACCCACTTGTCATCCTCCGCAAACACGGCCAACGTATCACGACCGTCGCGATACTTGGGCCAAGTGATGCCCTTGCCGGCCGTGGGGTTCTTCTTCGGATTCGACGCGAATGAGAGCCAAAGAGCTAAAGGAAAAGTCCACCGTGAGCGCAGCACGAGTCAAGTTACGGCGGGTATGAACAAACCTTCCATGCCGTAGCTGACTTCCCACTCGAACTGTGTCGAGTTGCCGTGGTATTCGTAATGCGTCCCGAAAAGAAGCGGGAGTTCCGCTGAGTAACTGTTTAGCAATGCACACTGAAGTCAGAAGTGCCAAGACATACCGCTGTGAGTTGCCCCGATCCATGGGAGAGGCGAGATGTTGGAAAAGTTGCCAGCGTAGTGGTAGCGAAAACGTGCCGTATCCAAACTTGACTCGAGCCCTTATGCAGCGTTAATATCTCGTCTTGGATCAAAACTGTTTATGGAGACTCACTGAATCTCAGCAGAAACGGGACAGACGATGGCTCCAAGTCCAATCTCGAACTGGCCGGGCGTCATGCCGCTCTCGCTGAAAGTGCCAAAGCCGGCGCCTTCGTTGGCATTGGCGCCCGTAATCCACGCCTTGTAAAGCAGTGTTAGTGTTCTAATTCTTCGAGATAGCACCAAGGAATAACCTGCTTCTTTCTTGGACACCAGACCTCTGGCAAGCCGATCGGTCGTGTTCGTAAAGGCTGTAACGTTATCTCCAACGGGAGTAAAGCCCAGACTGCTGCCGGAGTAGGCTTCCTGGATCTCGGCTGCATCGACACTCTGCATACACGCAAGCTCCTGCGCGGAGTCAAGTTCGCCGCATCCGACCAGCTTCGCCAATGAACTGAAGCGGGTGTAGTTTCCAGCCGCGGTTGTTAGCATGCCCGATGCGCCGGAATCGAGTATGAGGCCTTTGACGATGAGGTCCTTGGGGTAGGAGAAGCCGTACATGCCAACGGACGCTGCGCCGGCCGACTGACCCCAGAGCACCATCTGCTCTGGGTTTCCCCCGAAGCCGGCGATGTTATCGCGCACCCACTCCACGGCCACTCGCTGGTCCAGCAGGCCCACGTTTTGATGGGCGCCGGCGGCGTTGGGAAAGCCGAAGACGTTGACGCGGTAGTTCATGGTGACGACAATGTGCCCCTGGGTGCGCTGAATCCACTTGTCGGGGATCTTGTACAGCGAGTCCGCACCGCCGCCGGTGAATCCGCCGCCGGTGAATCCGCCGCCGGGGATGTAGATGAAGACTGGCAGCTTCTTCCCCGTGGGGTTGAGAGGCGCGTAGACGTTGAGGTACAAGCAATCCTCCGACTCTCCGCCGTTGGTGAGGAACTGGGGCATGTATTCGGTGTAGACGGTCGGGGCGCTGCTGAGCCTCTGCATACAGGACGGCGCATACTTGGTAGCTTCGATGGCATTCAAAGCATGCTTGCGCTTTGGAGGCTGGAACCGCAGGGCATCGACGGGAGGGAGTGCGTACGGCACGCCGAGGAACTGACGGACGGCCGGGGCGGTCGAGTTGATGAAGCCGGTGAGCTGGCCGCTGGTCGTCTTTACTTTCAAGGATGCGCCGTTGCTGGGCGTGGAGGCGTTGACGCCTACTGCGAGGTAGGTCGCCAAACCGAGGACGTGTCTCCAACCGAGATGCATTGTCCCAACGGAGAGCCAGAGTTAGGATCTAGTCAGGATGAAGCATAGATGGCTTGGCAGACACTACATAATAATATGGTCAAGTTGATTCTATTTAAAACAAACGACCATCACGACACCCCAGAACGAATGTAACGGCCATATTCAATGAACGACATGGGTCGCCACTACGTCTCCACCGGTTCCTCGCTCTTGGAAGAACATTTACCATTTAGACTTCGAGATAACTCAGGAACAGACACAACGGGTTGACAACCTGGACGATCCCGAGGCATAATACGAATTTCCCCGGCATGGGGAAGCGGGAAGCGGGAAGCGGGAAGCCGGCAAGGGGGGCGACGGACCTGAATACAGTAGAGGCGAATCGCCGAGATTGCGGGGAAGCAAGCAGCAGGGGGAGGGAAAAGGTTTATGCCCACGATGTCGAGGATAGAATGCGGGTTGGACGGTCCAGGATGAAGGCAAGGTGACGGAGGGAATGATTATACGGAGCCGAGGCGAGGATTTGCCTGGCCAAATGCATCATAGGGGTTCAAAGACTGGGGAGGTTTTTTTGTTTGCATTAATTGGGATTCTTGTTGTCTCTTAGCGTGCATTGGCGTCAGAGACGGTCAAAGGCTTGTCGTAAGGGCCGTCGAGACATGGGTGGGTGCAGTTTAGTGTTTCCAGTTTCATTCCCGAAGGTTGAGACTGAGAGGAGGCCTATATATTCCTCTACCTCGTTAATCGAGAAAGTGTAGCGCAAGGTATCTTCTCTCGCCCCAACAGACACCTTCTCAACGTGAGTTCTAAACGTGAGTTCTAAACGTGAGTTCTAAACGTGAGTTCTAAACGTGAGTTCTAAACGTGAGTTCTCAACATGAGTTCTCAACATGAGTCATGCCGACTCTTCCGCCAACCCGCTTTTCTTGTCAGCTCGATCCTTCGTGCTCCGCCATGAACCATGTACCACCGTGAATTCGGCCAGAGTATTCGGCCGCGTGTAAGTGAAGGCGACACAGATTAGCAGGTTGAAGGGCAGGGGTTCTGCATCACGGCGGAGTGCACGACGGTACCGAGAGGCCTCATGTTCGTCCGACATTCATAATCAGCCATGGAGTTTGACCCGGAGCCCGGTATTGTGGGACTGCAACGGCTTCATGTCGTGAAGATAAAAGAAGGCGAGAGTTGAGGAGAGATGGGGATGTATCAAGCCAAACAAACCCATCAACTCATCTCTTCTTGACACTCGTCTTATTCACAACCTTCTTATTCACAACCACCGACTCCTCATCCATCTACATCTCACCACCATCATGACCGGCCTCGCCTATGACCCAGAGTACGCCAAGGCCATCGCGCCCTTCGCCAACGCCCCTCAACCCGTCCTGACCACCGCCCTGGCCCAGCGAGAAAGCACCGACGCCTTGCTCGCAGCCTTCCTCCCCAAGGCGCCCCCCAGCGACACCATCCAGCAGACCACCTACATCATCCGCAGCTCCGACGGCACCGAGCTCCGTCTGCGCCGCTTCGCCACGCCCGAGCACCTCGCCTCCTCCACGCCGCTGCCCGCCGTCCTCGGCATCCACGGCGGCGGCTTCATCTCCGGCAACATCGACATCTGCTCCGGACTGTACGCCCAGGACGCCCTCGACGCCGACCGCCCCGTCTTCGCCATCGGGTACCGTCTTGCGCCCGAGCACCCGGCGCCGGCGGGCCCGGAGGATGTCTTCGCGGCCTTCAAGTATCTCGTCGAGCACGCGGCGGAGCTGAACATCGATCCCACGCGAATCGGCCTCAAGGGCGAGAGCGCGGGCGCCGGCCTCGCGGCTGGCGTTGCACTGATGGCCCGGGACCGCGGCTTCAGCCCCGCGCCGGCCAAGCTGGTTCTGGTGTACCCAATGCTGGACGACCGGACCACGGTGCCCGCGGATGCGGCGTTCCTGAAGCTGGCGTCGTGGGGTCCGGATAAGAACGCGCTGTGCTGGGGTGCGTACGTTGGCGAGGACAAGGCCGGCAAGCCGGACGCGGATGTGTCGCCGTATGCGGCGCCACCGCGGGCAAAGTCTCTCAGGGGATTGCCGTCGACGTTCATTGATGTCGGGTCGCTGGATATATTCCGTGACGAGAGTCTTGAGTTTGCGAGTCGGTTGATGCGGGAGGACGTTGAGGTTGAGTTTCATGTCTATCCTGGTGTGCCTCATGTCTTTGATCTCGTGTCAGTAGGGTCTAAGTTGCAGCGGAAAGCGGTGGAGTTGAGAGCCGCAGCCTTGAAGTCGTTCTAATTATCGACGATCGTATTTACCCCCAAGACAGCTCGGAATCTAGATACGTAATAGACTGCAAGATTTACAAGCCATCCTCGACCTAGGTCTCCTTACCGTTGTCAGGCTATTGGCGTGACCTCGTAGATGCCTCACAGCCCACACCATAGCAGTATCACTGCTTCCCCAGGAACGAAATCACCAGCTCTGATATCTTCTCCGGCTGATCCTCAGGCGAGAAATGACCCGCATCCTCAACAAGATGCAGTTCCGAACCTGGAATGGCACTCTGCAGCTTATGCGCCCAGTCCACTACCTGCCAAGCATCGTCCGTGCCCCAGATTACCTGAACGGGGAGCTTCTGCAGCTCCTGAAGCCGCCCGGAGATCTCCATGGTGTGCTTGGGATCGTAGTGACGCACTTGGTGCTGGAACAAGCTGGCCTGACCGACGGGGCCGGAGATGTAGCCCAAGTAGGTATCCAGACTTGTATCGGCGAGTTTCTGAGGGTTCTTGACGGCGGTGAGAAGCCATTCTCGGAAGTGTTCTTTGTGAGCGCTGTCATCCGCCTTGATGAGAGCCTCTAGCCCGTTCTGCAACTGCTGCTTGGTGCGCTTCGAAGGGTAGCTGTCGAAGCTGACAACGTCGATGAGCGTCAACGACCGCACGCGCTGGGGCGAAAAGATAGAGAGCCGCTGTGCAATGCCACCACCAATGTCATGCGCAACGATATGAGCAGAGTCCAGTCCCCACAGGGCCAGGAGATCCTCGAGAATGGGGACATGGCCCGTCATGGACGTGTCGACGGAAGGATCCCATGGACGCTCAGAGAGGCCGTATCCGAGAAGATCAAAGACGTGAACTTTGAAGCCCGCCGCAACGATTTTTGGAACAACGTTGCGCCAGATGAGCGACGACGACGGGGTTCCGTGGATCAGGACGATGGGTTCCCCTGTACCGTAGACACCATAGGCGATTCGGCTGCCCTTGATGAGGGCACTTTCTGTGGAAATTGCTTGCATTGTTCTTGAGATGTTGTCTTGATGTGTTGTGTGACGCATCGCAAGGTAGTCGGTGGTGGGCTTTACAGGCTGGCATTATTAATGGAGATTCTGTCAAGGTAAGGGCGCAATTGTGTCAAGGCAAGGGCGCATGATTATGTTATTGAACCTCCAAGACTTCGCTACGCACTATCGAAAGCGTAGCGCTGGTCCTCTTGTATGCACTCAAAGCACCAACTTGCGTTCTAACCTTCAGGTCGCCCAGGTACTGGAACGGTCAAGCCGGTCGTCTCTCAACAAAGCGAACCTTCACACCCGTCAGCATCGACAAGAAGTAGGACGGAATCTTGTCCTCCAGCGGGATAGACGCTTCAATCTCAAACTCCTTGACCAGCGCAGGCACGACTTTGAAAACGACCAACTCAGCCAGATGACGTCCAGGGCAAGTCCTCGAGCCGCCGCCCCAGCTCAAGCTGAACCGCTCCATGTTGCGGGCCGTCTCTAGGTCGGCGTCGATCCAGCGGTCCATGCGAAACTCGTGGGAGTCTGGCCCGAATATATCGGCGTTGCGGTGTAGTGCGACGGGGTTGCAGCCTACGGTTGTGCCGGGTGGGAAGAAGATGTCGTGGAGGTGAAGACCGGCCTGCGGGACTTTGCGTGGGAGAGACATACTGACAACGGGGTAGAGACGTTTCGACTCTTTGATGAGGGCTTGGAGCAGGGGAAGCCGACTCGCTGTGGCATACTCGCTTGAGAAGTTTGTCTCGATAACCTCCTTGGTCACGCGGGCCCGGACATCTTCGCGGGATCCAACCATGGCGATGATGGACGTTAACGTCGAGGCCATTGTCTCATGCCCAGCACCGAAGTTCGTCATGGCCATGCGCCGAAGATATGTATCAGTGAAACTGGGCTTGCTCTTGTGTAGTTGTATCAAGTCCGCGATGAGGTCCTTGCGTGTGTCCTTGGGCGGGCTGGGTCGTGTAGCGGCGTTGACGCGCCGCGATATCTTCTTTCCCACTTCCTAGACGACTAGATTAGCGCCTGGAAGTACAAAGAACTGGGTTGCATACTGGGAAAAAGGGTCGGAAGTTCTTGGGCGTCTTGAAGTTCACGCGCCACGCGGTGCTGAACAGCCGGCCTGGTGTCTTGTGCCAAAACTCCATCTTCGCCATGGCCGGGAAGAGGCCGAAGACGGTCTTGCGCCTCCAGCTGTGGTAAGCATGAGGCCCAGACGCCCAGTCGGTCCCGTTCTTGAGCATCCCGGGCGACCACGAGAGGACGACGGCGCTGAGGCACTCGACGGCGATGATGTGCATCCATTCGTTCAGCTCTACCTCGGCGCCCCGGAGGCTCTTGATCTTGGCGATGGCGCGCTCCAGCACGGAGTCGATGGCGGCTTCGTACTGCAATAGGTTGGATGTCTGGTAGACGGGCCCGATCAGACGGCGCTGGAGTCGATAGCGCTGTGTGTCTCGCTCGGAAAGAAGGTCGAGCGAGTCGGGAAAGTGAGGGTCCATCTGCCAGGTGAGATGAGGCTTGCTCAAGGCTGTGGCTACTGTATGGACAGTCAGCGTGGGTCTTCTTCAAAGATTATTAAACCTACAGTAAAAGTCTGACTTCTCAAAACCACTGCCGGTGCCTTTCATTCATCAGCTTGGAAGATCTCAAGTGTCTGTCCTGGAGTGACTCACTGTAAATAGCCTGGAAGGCTTGTCTCGTGTTGAACCAGACCTCATCAGGGCAGACGCGTACAATAGGTCCATACCGACCGTGCAGAGTCCTTCCCAGATGCGCCATGCGTCCGTTGCGAGCGTGGTAAGCGTACCAGAAGCTGGACACGGCTGCCAACTTGGGTCCTGGGATGGAAGCGAGCGGATGGAAGGTGAGTCGGTAGATGGCGATGGTGACGAGGAGGGTGATGATCGTGATGATAGTGGCGGTGAACGTCTGGAGAATGAGCCTGTAAAGCAATGTTATCCCGGTGTGAAAATGAGCGAGAGACATGGTAGCGGTTGTTGAAGCATTACAGACGCCGGGTACTCTGAGGTGAAGGTGATGAGCTTGATGTTAGATGTTGGAGGTCGAGCTCATGTCATTGCGCAAGAAAACGCATATACGCTGTCAGCATAAGTGCACGAAAACCTGACGACAAGTTTTGAGTGGGCGTTTGCTTGGGCTGGCGCTCTTGAGGCGTAGTTGTGTTGGTGAAGTCTATGAGCAGTTCGAGTTTTGCCTGCGAAAAAAGATTGCTGTGGAGACCCCACATCAAGATTTATCGCCAACAGCGTCTCACTCAGCATCTCCAAGTCTCTGACTATCAACTGTTCAATAACGAGTAATAATAAGTCTCAAATGCTATAATACAATTGTGTAGTAAAACTAATAGGCCTGCAATTTTCCAAGAAATCTTCCGGTTGTTTCTGTGCAACAAATGATCCCATAATTGACAGCTCAGTGTAAGTGCCCGTCTGTATCGTACATCCGCCCTATGAACTACTCTTTGCCTGGTTCTTCTTTTCCACCTTCACCTTCAACTCCCTTCGCCACTTGGGCCCCCAGACCATCAACGCAACCAGCGCCGGAGCGCACACCAACAGGAGACACCCGATCAAGGTAAACGCCCATCCAACGCCCATGGCGTCCATCATGGGCACGATGGCCGCCGTGGCCCCCGCGCCGACCAGACACCGCGCCAGGTTGTTCGCCGCCGTGGCCGTCCCCGCCTTGCCGGGATGGATGTCCATCAGCAGCGCGTTGGTCGTGTTGTTGAAGCCGATCATGCCCACGCCCAGGATCGCGCTGAGCACGCCCGGTACCGCGGGGTGCGCCTTGGCTTCTACTGACCAGCCCCAGGCGATGAGGCTCGCTGCCGTGAGACCCAGCAGCGGGAATCCGATCTCGAGTCGTGCTTGCTCGACCGGGAACTCGGAGAGGTCTTGCTGTCGGCTTCGGTCGAAGGGAATCCCGAGCTTCTCGCAGTGCCGCTTGAAGTTGCGGTTGATCATAGGCCCGACTACTATGGCTGCAGCGATGGAGCCCACGGCGAGTGGGAGATACATTAGGCCGACATCAATGGTGCTGAAGCCGTAGTAATCTGCAAACAGAGTCGGCATGGCCGTCGCAATGCAGTAGAAGCCAGCAAAGACGATGCTACTAAACGAAAGCAACAGCCCCGTCTCCTTCTGGAAGAGCATCATGATCGGCTCCAGGATGTTGGGGGCCTTAAACTTGAACTGGGACTTGACTTTGGGTGCATCATCGGACCCGCCAGGGTTGTTTCTGGTGCTGGCCGTCTTACGTCGGCGTTTCAAAATTTGCCATAAAGACCGATACATCGGCGGTGCGGTCACCGATCCATCGCCGACAACATGGCGGCAGGTCTCCGGGAAGAAGGCAACGACGAGGGCGATGGTGATGCCGGCCAGAATAGCCAGGAACCAGAAGATGGACCGCCAGCCGAGATACTCGGAGAGCAGGCCGCCGATGACGGGGCCCAGCGCCGGCGCCAAGACCACGGGCACGGTGGTGAAGCCGATATACTGGCCCCGCTCCGCCGACGTGACGACGTCGGCCACCACGGCTACGCACAGCGCCACGGTGCTGCTGGACCCGGCCGACTGGAGACACCGGAGCCCGAGGAGGGCGCCGTAGCCGGGCGCCAGGGCGATCCCGATGTTGGCGGCGATGTAGATGGCGAAGCACACGACGTAGGCCGGCCGGCGTCCGCCGCTGTCAGCCAGCGAGCCGATGAACATGGGCGTGATGCCCTGGAAGATCATGTACGTGGTGACGGTCAGGTTGACCTGCGAGTCGGTGACGTTGAGGTCCTTGGCGATGGCTGTCAAGGCTGGAAAGTAGATTTGGGCCGAGAGTGGCGAGAAGAAGGCCGTCATTGCGGCCGCCAGGACGATGAGGCGTTTCTCCCATTTCGTAAAGGATGAGTAGATGGGAATAGCGGGCTGTTGGTCTGTTTCCAGCTGTTTCTCGACTTGACCTAGGTCGACCTGTTCACTCGGGGAGTCGAGGCTGTGTCGCTCGAGGCTTTGACGGGGACTTGGTCCGCCCATGGTAACTGCGTATTATGACAGGAAGCACTGATCCAGATAGCCTACAGAGGACTCGATTCAGAGCATTTCAGACGAGGAAAGTCATTGTTTTTATTCGACGAACAACGAACCGGGCCTGGAGCAAAGTCCGTCGTGACCTACCGCAACCCATGCCTGTCGGTGCCGAGTTCGGCAAAAGCGGTTTGAGCGTGGAGGGGGCCATTTTGCCAGTGGACTGCAGGACTAACGCCAGGCAATTGAATGCGCTGAGAGTAGTGGAGAATGGAGATAAACATGATAAGGCCGGAATTAATCAGCCTGGTGAACACAGGCGTGCGTTTTGCTGGTGTTGAAGGTGCAGCTACACGGTGTTGACGAACAGATGCGTCAAGGCAGGGTTACTTAAAGCCATGAGCGACAAGACGCTTGAAACGGTGAGACAGCTACCGGGAATAAGATTCTGTAAATAAAATAAAATATCTGACCGCGTCATCTATAGCTCGGAAGACGTCTCAGCCCCCATCCGTCCACCCAAGCCCCCCCACAAACCCTCACCATACCAAGCATCAGCGAGCAGCGCAAACGCGACCTCGACGTCAAGATCTAACGAAAGCAAGATTACAAGCAAAGGCTCGACGAACAGCGCCGTAGGATGGAAGAAATGTTTAACCAGCGCAACGGTCTCTTTCGTAAACTGGTCTGAAGTGCGCGATGCAACGAGCATCCACTCTGGTGCCATCCAACACCGGAAAGTAATACGTGATGCTGTTGAGAGGTTCTTGAACACAATCTTCCGAGGAGCCAAAACGGCGCCCGACGATAAATACCGCTCCAGTTGTTGCTAGAAGGAACACGAGAGGCCACGGCGCAAAGGCGCATTGTCCTGGGCTCCAAGAACCACCAACAGACGAGCACTGTCGACCATTAGAATTGCATCGCTTGAGTCGAATCCAATACACCAGTGATCATGATTTGAAGAGATCATCCTGGAGAAGCTCCTCAGTAGTCGGCCTCTCTTCAGGCAACCAGCAAAGGATTCTTCGGGCAAAAGCCACAAGTTTCTCATGCTCCGGCCCCTCAAGCTGCACCTCTCTCACGCTGAGCGACTGCTCTGGGATCGGAGTAGAGGCAATCCAGTGCCCTATGTGCATGTTAGAATTGCGTTTCTTTTAGGTTACCTTGTATGACCCGTACCTTCATCATCCCAGCACTTTTGGCATTCTTTGCTTCGCTGGATGAAGCTGGGTGGCGGTGGACCCAGTAGTGAGACCATTTCAGCCAAGTGCTGCTCGTCGTTGAGAACTCGGTCCTTCAGAGCATAGAATAGACGTCCTCCCTCAAATAAGTCCCAAATCTAGTAAGCGGGTAAGCTACTTAGTTTCACAGAACGCAAGAAATGTCGGTAGAACGAACCATGACGCCCATGGACCAGATGTCGATCTTAGAATCTCACTCCATACCTAGAATAACCTCAGGAGCTCGATAGAAGTTAGGCATGACATCTCCGTTATGTTTATCTCCAATTCGAGCCTGCCCAAAGTCCCATAGGACTGGCATACCGTGCGTGATTGGGAGAGGCTGGGATTGGTATATAGTTCGATCCGCTCGAATCTTGTGTGGCAACGAACGGTCTCTCTCGGCTGCCTCAATTTAGGATAAGATTCTTTTTTGTCATGGATACCGAGGAGAATGTGGTTTGGAGAGATGTCTGGACCAAAGTCAGCTAGACGGTCTGCATTATACAACCAGACTATCTTACCCGTATGAACAACGCCAGCCTGATGCAATAGGTCCAGTCCAATGAGTAATATATGGTAAGTCTTGACCAAAACATCCTTATTCATGGCCTTTTCAGGGAATTTTCCTGAAATCGGTCATGTTCATGCCGAGTGGTTTGTAGATGAAGCATCGGTGTGGACCAAGTGGGCCATTGACAGTGAAGTCGTCGACTATCAGGAGGAGGAAGTGTTTGCCCGGATGATCTGCTTCGTTGACCTGGCTCAAGATCTCAGATACGGCCGCTTCAGGGTCCGCTTGAGAGGAGGGGTCGGATGATGGTCTAACAATGCAAACTTTCAACGTAAGTTAGTTTCCGGACCTAGAAGGACAGTCGGGGACATGTATCAGAACAAGGTCCTTAGATGCTCGATTAAGCAAAATTAGACTTACTGTAATTCTCGACATAGCCAGACAGTAGAGCCAGTCCCGAATCCAAGCTTGCCAACGACCTGATATTTGTCTTGGAAGACCTCACCCAGCTTGACTGGGTAGAAGTCCCGAGCTTCGTAAGTAGGGAGCTCTTCCTCTTCAGTCGGGTCTGGGACGGGAGGTAATTCTGGATTTGTGAGAAGCAATTGTGATGCCGGTGGACAGTCGAAATGAGGATGCAGATCCAAGAAGAGGCAGAGCTCCAATGCGACAAGTGGGAGGCCTGCACCTCATTTTGCTTGTGACGTTTGATGGAGGATTTTGGACAACGTCGGAGCAGCCCGCGATGTCATCGTTCTCTCTGGGGGGAAACGATGCGCGTCGCGAAAAACCTACAAGTTACTAAGAATGACCGCTGCCTCAAGTTTTCGCAAGTAACAAATTACCTCCGTAAATCTACCTCTGTAGACCCCAGCCTAGGATCTGTCGATGAAGGAAACGCCATCGAAATTGCAGAAACCAAAGTGCATTTGTGAACCGGATCTCCTGGGATTGCGCTAATTGAGCTTGACAGATCATCGGGAGAAACTGGAAGAAGCATGCTGCAACAAACCACCTGATCAATTTTCGTGAAAGATTGCGTCGTCTTATTTGATGGTCTAGGCATGAGCTAATATCGTCATTGAGCCGTCACACTGAGCACTGAGCTTCCACTCTAAGCTACCACTGGGAGCACAAGTAATGTTAGAGGACAAAGTTTCAATTCAAAGACGTGCAATGGGTGACTGATGCTTTTAATTAAAGGGCCAGCCCCTGGCTACTGGCCTAAGTGACAACACATTCCATCAGTTTCACTAACCCCACCTCAGTCCTATCCGCATAGAAGCAGCAACAGTTTCTCAGCTCTAACATCCCCTAGTAACTTCATCGACTCACTACGCGGGTCCCCGGACGTAAGCCTGGCACTATAAAAGGCATACATGTTCCTCCTAGAGTTCGGTTTTCAACAATCTATATCTTGCCTGGGTAATGACTCCCAACCACCCACTACAACTTTTACTCGTTTATCACAAGGCCTCGGTGAATGTTGAAAAAGGGTGCGTATCACTCTGAGCCAATCGCGAATTAATGGTGTGACTTCTAGCAATATCTTGATGAACCGTTATTCTATTGGGCCCGGGCCCACTTGTGGTACGCTATATGTTCCAAATTGATGTTAAGATCGACGCCCATATTGTTTGTTATGATCGCGTTCACGACTTTAGCTTCCTTCTGTACGACCCAAAGGAGCTCATAGGTGTAGCGTTAAGGAGACTAAAACGCAGACCTAAGGAGGCAGAAGGTGTGTATATATTCCTTGACCATACCACTGCGGTTGATTGCTAGAAAGCAGTAAAAAGTTGGCCTTAACGTTCAGGTGGCAGGCATTGATAACAGCAAAAAGCCTATCATTATATCTAGGGTCCTTGGCTGTCTCAATTGAAACCCCCCGGAATACATTAGTTAGTAGCTATATCGACTTTAACACCAACTAATCCCTAATTAGCTTGTGCGGCTACTGGGGGTAGCTCTAGGAGTCCCGTCTTTCCAAGATGGAGAGGTTCTTTGGCCTCATGAGCGGACGGGTCACAGTCAGTTACAAACGGGTTGACCTGCCTGGGGCGTGTGTGGTACGCCGTCATCAGCGTAAACCGTGAACTGTACCCAAGCGCCAGGGAGGTCATCAGGAATAACAAGAAGGGAATGTGGGACACCTGTTGACTTGGAAACACCGAGGTACTGCCTGACAAACTGCGACGAAGCGTCGTGGACAAACTTGAGCCCTATCAACGTTGTGATTATGATGCTCTTCTAGCGAAGGATGGCAAAGTTAAGGCTCTATGGCTATCACACAGCTCTGACTAGTGGAGAGCTTTTGCGATTCCAGCTTCCTTACTGCTTCCTAGCATCAACGCCATTCATGATAGGCAAGGAGTTTGTGCGTAGAGTTCGAACCAAGCTCACTCGCTAAAGCATCCGACAGGGGCGTGCCAGTTGAATGGACATTGAATGCTACGCAAGCAAGCCACACTCAATTGTTCGCTGTCCTTGGACGTACGCTCGGCTTCCAGCAAGAGACACCGCCTCAGCTTCAGCATGGTGACATTCTCCTTGCCCTTAACGACAAGCACCACCCTAGACCTGACTAACATTGACGTAGAAGAAGACGTCGCGGCTGTGGACTGTGGATCGCCAGCCCATTATTGAAGCTTCTCGAGTCGGCTTTCATCACGCACATCAGCCATCAGCCATCAGCCATCAGCCATCAGCCATCACCCATTTAGCCATCAGCCATCAGCCGACCCCTACCTTGGATGACCTCGTATGTAGGCCTGAAACGGTGCCAGTCAACAGCAACACATGCATTCTGTTTTGTGATCCAGGACAGTTCAGTCAGTGACGAGGTACGTACTCAGTACTGGACAGGGATCAACTCTTTCCCGGGCAGGGTTGTTCCGCTTCCGAGAAATCTGGCCTCTGCATGTGAAGCCCCATAAACCACCTATACCAGCTCGAAAACGTATCATGGAAGGGAGCTGACCGCTCGACACCTGGCAAGGCTGAGCACGCTCGCATAACAATCATGGTACGTTTGCGATAATCGCGTCCTTGCGCTTCGCATCTAACCTTCTACGCAACAGAACATCTCATACAACTCCGCCCTGCGGCAGAGCAAGTCCCTCCGCTCCGAGCTCGCCTCCCTCAACTCCAAGCCCCAAGCCTCGCCGGCCGACATTGGCAACGTGTCGGCGTCCATTTCCTCCTTTACCAAGACCCTCGACGAGTACCAGAGCATCGCGCGCCAGGAAATCGTCCCCAAGAAACAGGAGGAGGCCTTTGAACGGGTCAAGCGCTTCCGCGAAGATCTGTCCGACTTCCGCTCCCAGGTCGACTCCCTGCGCAAGACCCGCGACGACGCCCAACACCAGTCCAACCGGGCCGAACTGCTCGGCCGCCGCCCGTACAATGCCACGCCCGAGAACCCCTACGCGAACATCCCGACCACGACGCACTCGACCTTTCAGCCGCGGCACCAGACGCCGCAGCAGCAGCCCATGACGACCGGGGCGGGCGACAACGCGCGCGAGGACCACGCTTTCCGCGAGCAGAGCTTCTTCGCGAATACCAACCAGGCGCTGGACGACTACATTGCGCGCGGACAGGCGGTGCTGGGCGACCTGGGCCAGCAGAAGGAGATGCTGAAGAGCACGCAGAAGCGGCTGTACAGCGTGGCCAACACCCTGGGCGTCAGCGGCGACACGATCCGCATGGTCGAGCGACGGGCGCGCGAGGACAAATGGATCTTCTTTGCCGGGGTCATCGTCTTTTTCCTGTTCTGCTGGCTGGTCCTCCACTATCTGCGATAACCGAGACGCCATTTTTGGGAAGGACGAGGAGGAAAAGGGGGGCTACGAGCATCTCTGGCAGAAAGGAGGTGGGCATCAGCGCGGTGTTCAGGAGTTCTTTGTTCTTCTTTCTTCTTTCTTTGCCATACCACACACACAGCTGGCGTTATCTTCTGACTTTCTCCCCGGGCCGCTTACTGCTGGGCGCCTGAAATAAGGACGCAATGAAATGTTCAAAAATCGGGGTCCTAGTCATTCTCCTCGCCGTCGACCTGCCTGAGTGCTATGGTGAAGAGTACATCCTTGTCCGTCTCAATCTGCACGACCTGGGTGTCGGGCAAGACGTGGTTGCTGGTGCTGAGCTGGCCGCCAATCTCGGTGGCCCAGTCGCTCACGTCCCACTCGAGGCCGCGGGTGGAGATGACGCTGGGCTCCTTGAGCGGGATGATGCCGACGTGCTTGCCGAAGACGTCCCTCTCGCCGTCCTCGCGGACCTGGACGTGGTGGACGCCGGCCTTGAGGAGGAAGGTCAGGCTGGAGCCGGAGAGCAGGTAGATGCGGCCGGCGGCGTAGGCCGGGTCGGTCTGGAAGCGGTACAGGTGGTGCAACTGGCTGAGGCCCTGGTCGACGCGGCCGCCGATGCCGCCCAGGGCGACGATGTCGATGCCGGCCGGGTACTTGGCGCGCAGCCAGTTGATGGCCTTGCCGAAGTCGGTGGATTCCTGGTCCGGGTCGTGGATGATGGTGGCGGGGTGGGGCTGCGAGGAGTAGAAGCTGCGGACGAGGGGGCTGAGGGAATCGAGGTCGCCGATGATGAGTTGGAGGTTGGACTGCATGTGTGTGTGTTTGTGTTAGAGGGAGTGAAGCGGTGGGTGGTGATGCGCCAGGACGAATTGAGGGACGGGACACATACAAACTTGCCGTGGAAAGACGACAGCTCATGCAGCCGGTTGGCGCCTCCGTCAGCGGCCACTCTCACCGAAGCTTTATTTTTTTTTGCGCATCTCAGCAGGGGTATACAAAAAAGCATTTGTCAATACGGCGCGAAGCTACGTACAGTTCTTCCACAGCTTGCGCAGGTTGCCGCCGCTGCGCAGCGGCTGGTTGAGCACCAGCAGGGCGAACTCCTGCGGGACGTTGTAGTCCTGCAGCAGCTTGGCGGGGCGCCACTCGAAGGGCTGTTGCTGGGCGGCCATGATGATGGCGATGATGCGATTCTTGGATGCGTTTGTGCGTTTGCGCGCAAAGATGGCTGAGTTGGAACCTCTCCCTGCCGAGTCGAGTGGATGGGAAAGTGTGACGAAAAGGCGAGAAAGAGAGCGAAGACAGAAGAGAGTGTACGTGTTCGGCCAGCTCCTTGCCCTTGTTTTCTGGTGCGACGAAGGAGAGAGGACGGTGTGGTGGTGGTGCCGTCCCGTGTGTGGTTGGTGTGTGCGAGAGGAAGAGAGGAGGTATGCTTCCGGAACGGGGAACAGGCAGTTCACTGGATGGAAGGATTGTCATCTGATACTGTAGACTACTCTGTATCTATCAACCAGCCAAAAAGCAAAAAAGCCACCTTTTGCCCGTAACCGACCTGATTCTAAGTTCCGCATGTCACTGGCTCTTTTTGAGGTTTCCATTGGACTGGGCTGGGCCACATTGGACGGACGGACAGCCAACAATGCAATGGACCGTCGCACCAATCTTCCCAGTTGAACGGCCCGCGTTGTTCCAAGACCGGAAACGGTACGTGCGGAAGTCGATGCAAGTGGTGTTCCCATGCATCCCTGATAAAGGAAAGCCAGCCCACCCTTATCGAGCATCGTCGGTTAATATCCGGCTTTTCACTCGTCTCTCTCTCTCTGTCTCTGTGGCACTTTTTTTTTGTTTGCCTCATCAGCCCAGCTGTCAGCCGGGGTGTCGGGAAGACATAACCATCAATTGGTGATGCCGAAAGCTCCACTGCTGCTGACCAATTTCAAACCTCACGACCGCCGCTGTTCCTCCCCGTCCCCTTCTCCGATTCCCACTGTCCAGCCTTCTTCTTTCAGGAAATAAACAATCTCTCCCTCCCATAATGTACGCCGCACGCACAGCCTTGCGCGCCGCCTCCAGGCCCGCCATCGCCAGCCTGCGCGCCGCCACAGCCCGCGCCGCTCCCCGAAGATTCAACTCCACGGCCGCCCCCGGCGCCAAGTCGCGGTCATGGAAGGGCTCTGCTGTGCGATGGGGCCTGGCCTTTGGCGCTGTCTACTACTACAACACCAGTCCCGTCTTCGCTGACGAGGCCATCTGTACGTCGCCCAATTCGCCCCGGCGCCGAAAGCTCCCGGACTGAGAAACTGACCTGCCGTGTCTTTCAGCACGAACCGTCCCTGCGCCCGCGGCCTTCTCCGATGACGACGTGCCCACCGTCGACTCCGTCTTCGAGCAGAAGCGCAAGCAGATCCAATCCAAGGCCGACAAGCCCGCCGACAAGCCCCTCGACAAGAAGCCCGCTCCCGAGGGGACCAAGACCGACGCCCAGACCGCAGCCGTCCAGGGCTCGCCCGAAGCCCTCGAGGAGGATGCCGGCCAGCAGGGCGCCTTCAACCCGGAGACGGGCGAGATCAACTGGGATTGCCCGTGTCTGGGTGGCATGGCCGACGGGCCCTGCGGTGAGGACTTCAAGACGGCCTTTAGCTGCTTCGTGTATTCCGAGGAGGACCCCAAGGGCATGGACTGCATCGACAAGTTCCAGTACGTCTTTTCTAGCCCAGGACGGTCCAACGGTTACTGACCCGTGCTTTAGGGGCATGCAAGAGTGCTTCAAGAAGTACCCCGAGATCTACGGCGCCGAGCTGGCAGACGATGAGGACGGTGCCCCGACGCCCGATTTCGGCGACGAGCAACCTGTCGGAGATGCTCAGAAAACTCAGGCCGAACCCGCGACTACGGGTGGGGTGACGCCCGTGGCGGACATGGTCGTCGAGGAGCCAGCCTCCAAGACCACGACTACCGAGGTCAAGGAGGAGAAGAAGACAGATGCTGCACCCGTGGCGAAGGCGAAAGAGGCTTCTAAGCCCAACAAGGAATAAAATGGCTCGGCCGAGGCTGATGAATGAGTGTACGATGGATGTACAAACTTGTAACATATACCGGGTCCGTTTGGCGTGAGCGGGGAGCTCATCTCTGTACCAACGCTGTATAACGAGAGCAACAAAAAGCCAAGGGTCATAATAGAAGGCATCACATCTCAGGGTCACGGTTGCATAATCATGAGCACGCGTATTTGAAATTGCTACAAGACGGTATCAATGGACAGGAAGAAACAAGCGGAGAGGCCACCAATAGCCGGTTCGTCAACAGCCACCCAGACTCATCAAGAAAGGCCCAAACACATTACTATCCCGAGACGCCGCGAAGGGAAGAAATGTGCACTGGTATTTGGACGGCGCTGGGCTCCTAGGACCGGTCACTCTTCTTGGCCTTGTACAGATACGGGCCGATGAAGGCCTCGACGGCGGCCACGCCGGCCAGGATGCCCACGCCCAGGCCGACCGACTTGCCGTTGAGGCTGCCGCGCTGGTACAGGGCCCAGGCCTTGTAGCCGAGGAAGGCGCTGACGCCGACGACGGACGCGAGGTTGGCGGTGACGACGGCCGAGGCCTGGTTGTCGGACAGGCCGTTGAAGTAGCTGGCGAGCCAGTCGTCGGCCTTCTTGGCCTTGGAGGCGGCCTTGCGCTTGGCCAGCTCGGCCTGGCGCTTGGCGTCCTGCTCGCGGTCGATGCGGTCGGCCTGCGTCTGGGTCTGGACCTCTTGGTCGAGGAAGTCCGAGGGCACGGTGTGGACGCTGGGCATGTCGACGTCGACGAGGGACGCCGTGGACGCGGACTCGTTGTTGACGAGCTCAACGGGCTGGGGGGCAGCGGCCTGGACACCGAGTCAATTGGGCTGAAACAAGGCATCATCATCGACAGAGAAAACTCACCTCTTGGGGGGTTTGCTTGGGCCCAGAGGCAGCGGCGTCGGCGTAGGACACTGCAACACGGCGCCATCAGTACAAAGTGCGGGGCAAACCGGGGGGAGATAGATAGATAGCCGAGGGGGTCAGATAAAACTCACTGATGACGGTGGGGGGCGGGGGGTGGTTGGGTGAGATGGAAAAGCCGTCGATGGAGAAGCGAAAAACGAAGATACGTATTTGCGAGAGAGAAAGCGCGGGGGTTTTTTTTTCTGCGAGCGGGAAAAATGTGTGGTGTGATGAAAGGGAAGAAGGATGTGACTGGTGAAGGAGGACACTGCCAGCGGGCCAAGGGCGGGCAGCCAGCCAGCACAGCAATCATCTTCCATGTGACGCTGACCGCAACCCAACCCGGGAAAAACCGATGACGTAGGCGGCTCGACCCGATCCACAGGTGCTAAAAAAAAAGAAAGAAAAAAAAAAGCAGGATTTTCAGGGCGAGTTTTTCCAGCTGTTTTGCATTATTTTTAATCCCAATGCACTGGATTGTTTGCATCGATGGATGGGTTTGGCGGTGTACGGGGAGACTCCTTGGTGGTTGTGCAGCGGGCCGACCCTGCTCGTCTCTCCATCTTGCATGATCCCGCGAACCCTTCACTTGACACAACCTATTGCTCCTTGCATAAACTCCAACGTCAATGCCGATGCCTGCTCCTCCTGCATTTAAAATTCAGTCCCCAGTCTCGCAGTGCCGGGTGTTCAACGCCATTGAGTTCAAGTCATAGAAATATGCCTGACTTTCTAAACATATTGTTGGTCAATATACAGCGCTGGACTCTTCCTGTAAGAACTGATTAGAATATTCGTAAATAAAGCAACTACTTGTAGTCTAGCTCTAATATGAAATATAAGCCCACTCTGCTTTAGTAAGAACAATCTAGGTGGCGATAACTATAGTGGTCTGCTGCATTCAATTTCGGAGTGGTGGCTGACCTGGGTTCAGTCAAGTAGTGTCACGGAACATCGTTCTCTTCATTACCAAAAATAGCTCTGTATCCTCTTCTGAACTGTTCAACACACAAGAAAAATTTACATCGTTCTAATCTGTCTCCCCTATTCAAATGCAAGTCTCCTTCCCATATGACTTTTTAGAGACCTTGAAATAATTACGAGCGCGTCGCGTCGTAAAGCGGTAGAATGGCTCCCATGCCCCAGACTTCGCTCGGACGTCAAACCCAGCTGCTCATGCATCCGCCTCCTTCAACCTCCTCTTTTCATCCATCCTACGGCCTTCTTCCTTGAGCTGCTGATCATCCGGCCTCGACAGGTCCAGCTGGGGCATTAAGGAAAACGCCGTGACAAAAGCCAACGCAGCTAGGCCAGCCATGACGTAGAATATGACACGGAATGCATCTCGATATCCAGGCATGATCACATTACGAACTCTCTCCGCCTCACTGGTCGGTAAACTCGCCATCATGGCGCTTGGACTAGCTAGTAAGGCCGTAGCTTCTGCGTCGCTCAGATCAAGAGTTGAGATGGAGCGGGAAAGGATGTTGTTGCTATCCAGGCGTTAGTCCTGTCGTGCGAGCGGATCATGCAATGGCTTACATCAGAGAACCTGAAACGGCGAGACCAAACGTAGCGCCGAGGTTTCGAATGAAGCTGCAAGTGGGTGTCAGTCTATCTCAACAAGATGCTAGCCATGCTGAAACTTACTTCCGAAAAGAAGTGACAACTGCCATATCCCTTCGTTCGACACCAGCTTGGATGGCCACGAGTGATCTGTTCGTCAAGTAAGCACTAGGCCTCCAAGGCAAGACCATGAACGAATCGACACGAACTTACGGCTGAAGAGTATTCCCGACACCGGCGCCGGTCAAGAGCGAGTATCCTATCTGTTTTCCCAAGCCCGAGTTCTCATCAAGCGTCGCCATGAGCCCGAGGCCGATAGCCCAAAGAACCCAGCCGAATAGAATGCACTCCCTGTATCTCCCGACCCAGTGGACAATCATGCCTGACAAGGTGCTGGCTAGTGTTTGCGTGAGAGTGATGGATAGAAGCAGTGCGCCTGCCTTTGTGGCCGAGTAGCCGTAGACTAGTCGGTAGAACGTGGGGATGTAGTAGATCTGGACTACAAAGTTCCATCCGTTGATGGCCATGGTGATGCAAGCGCCGTTCACAACTTTGGACTTGAAGATGTGCACTACATTTCGATGGCTTTCAGTATCGCCGCACCTGCTTCGGGAAAGGAGATATTTAGTGAGACCTACAAGGAACAAGTGGATAGCGAGGCCCTTTCCACTGCCACAATACAAACCCAACGCAAGTAAGGCAACCTACAACAAGTGTAGCAATAACATGGGTAGATTTCCAAGGATACTTGCCGCCACCCCAAGTCAAGCCCAGCATCAGAACTGAGCTTCCAGCCAGAGCAAGTGCAATGCCGAAGAAGTCGACAGCTCTTAGCTTCCTAGCATCGAATGTGTTAACGAATATGTTTTCAGGCCCTGAGAAGCTGGTCAAAAAGAAACTCACGTTTGCCAACTTCCATTCACTTTTTTCAGCGGCATGAAGAAGATGACACAGCCGGTGGTCAGAACCGTTAGAGGTAAATTCAGCCTGAAGATCCATCGCCAGGAGTTGTCAGACTGCGAGGACAAAGCACCGCCTACGACAGGGCCGATGCCGTTCGCGAGAGCCACAACTGCACCCTATAGAACGATTGTGTTAGTCCACCATAGTCGACGAGTTCTCGCTTTCTTACCAATATGCCTTGATACTTTCCCCTTTCGCGAAGAGGCACGACATCACTGACGATCATCTGGGCCACCGTCATCAACCCGCCGCCTCCAATCCCCATCCAGGCGCGAAATACGATGAGCTGCGTTGCCGTCTGTGCTAACGAGGATGCAAGTGAACCGAAGAAGAAAATGGCTAAGCCGATGAGTAGAATGATCTTGCGAGACCATATATCTGACAAGCGGCCATAGAGCAGCTGTCCTGTGGTTGAAGTTCTAAAGCAGACGGGTCAGGAACATGAGATCGAAGATACCAAGGGTTGGCTGACATGAAGTAACCACTTGCTATCCAAGCAGTCTGTGTACCTGCCTCCAAGGCATCTCCAACAATTTGTAAACTGGCGGCGAGAGTTGTCTGGTCCATGAGAGCCGCGAAATCCACACTGGCGCAGGCAAGAAAGACCTTGCACAAGTGGTCAGCTTTCTGGGTGTTAAAACGCTCGAGCTAAGGCGAGATTAACCATGACGATGCGCCTCACGGGCACGTAGTTGGTTTGTTCATTGAATTCGTGCGCTGTCGCGGAGGACGTGGAGTTTCTCGGAGTCGGCGAGCTTGGGCTGTCGGGTGTGCATGCTTGGGGGTTCGTGGCCTCCCGGATGATAACGGGTTCTGAATGAGAAGCCATTATGACTTGACTCACACAACTCGGAGGAATCGCGAAAGGTGATGGCCTCTTTACCACCAAGGCTGCAATATGATTATAGACCTGTGTGTACCCGAATCCAGCAGTTGGGTCGCCCCGAAACCGGACGGTACGTCGCTTTTCACTCTGGCCATCAAGGTGAAGAACCTGACCATCAGGGTGAGACCAGACAATTGCGGTCTGAAGTATCGGCACTTGAGACAAGGATTAGGAGCGGCGCCGGTCTTGAGGGCGATCGACATACTTGCCGTGCGTTAATGCAATGCCAGTCACAGCTTGCAAGGTGCAAGGATTGGTCATTTGCTACACGTTGTAAGACGCTGCGATACCTGCTTTTAGCAATAGATCTGCCTCTGTAGCAAGTCTAGCACAGAGCCTACAGTCCAGAATAACATTTCCAACCCTTGCAACCTGTACCTTGATGTTTTGAATTGACAAGATCGCTCTGCGGGCCGTCTTTAGTCGAACGAGAATATGTCGTCCCCATACTCTATGTGACGCTATAGATTTAAGCTTATCCCCCCTGAGACAACATCTCTTGAGATGTTTTACAGACATGATCAAGCAAGTTGTCAAGAGCTGAATATAGCAGGTACCTTGACGTCAAACGCCAGTAAGTCCGGCGTCGCTAGGCTGAAGATTTACGTCGATAGTCTATGTCGATCTCCTTGCGGAACCGTTGCTTTGTCGTGATGACAACTTAGGATGTGGTTGCGTGCTCGAAAACCGCGCAAACCAGCGCAAACCCGCACAAACCAGACTAAGAGTATTAGATCAATACTACGTAGGACGGCATACGCGGAACGAATGTCGAAAACATCACTACCTTGATGTCCCCGGCGTGAGGGGCGGTTGCACAGCGTCGTACAGCAACCTTGAAGTCCCGTACTAGTCTCTACGTGGGCTTGAATATTTGACGGAGTTATTTCTTCTAGTGTGACTGCTATACTAACGGTAGCTGCAGAGTTAGGTCCAGTCACTCCAATTGATAGAGGCCACGCTCGTGATTTCTGAGGGACAGCATAGGCTATAGACGAATATGAGAGATTGTTGACTTGATAATGGAACTCAATTCCGAGATGATTTAATTTATGTACAACGCAAAGAGATAGGCCAGTAGAACTTCTAAGCAACAAATCATAAACAGAGATAGCTCTAGGGGCTCAATACCACTTCCTGTGGCGTGTGACAGTTTAGGGAGTATGAGCAATTTGCAGATCTCTGTGCTTCCCTTCTTGCTCGAAGACGTCGGCACATGATCCACTTATGGAATAGCGGATGCAAGCTGCGCCTCTACGAATATTATAAAAGTTCCTCGACCTGGCTACGAGCCAAGGTGCGAGGCAGGCAATAATTGTTTCGCTGATCATCACCATCTTCTAGACCTGCTGCTTCCCCATCATCCCAACATGACCCAACCGGCACATCTGAACGTCTACAAGGGCCCTGACTCGGTCAGACAGTACTTTGACCCTGACATCGCTCCGCCCTGCCCTCTCGTCGAGGTTCCTGACTGTCTCAACCCGTACCGAGAGCATGGCGTCAGGATCTATGCCAAGTTGATGTCAATGCATCCGGCGAACAATGTCAAGGCCATGCCAGCTCTGAATCTACTCCAGAATGCCGTCAGTGTGGACAAGACCGACACCATTGTCGAGTACAGCTCTGGTTCTACTGTCATTTCCATGTCGATGATTGCCCAGGTCTTCTACCAAAAGTCTGACGTCAGGGCGTTCTTGAGTAACAAGACAAGTCTGGCGAAGTTGAAGCTGATGCAATTCTTTGGGTTGGATATGTAAGTGACGCGTAATTCATCTCACAAACTCTTACTGACTGCTGCGCTGCTAGCACATTGTTTGGAGGACCCTCGCAGCCCGAACCCCTGGACGAAAGAGGTGGCATTCAAGCTGCTGCCAGACTGGCTCAAGAATCTGACCGAGTCATCAACCCGAACCAGTATGAGAACGATGATGTAAGTTACGTGTTCCAGCTCACCCTAGTATCTAATCCGCCTTTACGATCCTGCAGTCAACTGATAATCCGCGTAGAATTGGAAAGCCCACGTACGTTGGACGGGACCGCAAATTCTCACACAACTTCCGGAAATCACGTTGATTTGTGCTGGCATGGGAACATCTGGTAGGCCGGATGACGCGACTTGACTTTAGGAATCTGCTAACCTTGCTCTAGGGACAATGACCGGCTTGGGCACTTTCTTCAAAACGTCTAAACCATCTGTGTATCGACTGGGTATCTGCACTGCCCCTGGTGACCGAGTCCCCGGCCCTCGTTCTCACGCTCTCCTTGCGCCAGTCAAATTTCCGTGGCGATCGGCTGTAGATCATATTGAACATGTTGGTTCGTATGACTCCTACGCCCTTTCGCTGAAACTTTGCAGACAAGGCCTGGTCTGTGGTCCCTCATCTGGCTTCAACTTGAAAGGTCTCTACCAGTTCATTGAGAAGCGTGAGGCCGAGGGTACCCTAAAGTACCTGCGCGGAGAGGACAACGAGGTTCACTGCGTCTTTCTCTGCTGTGATCTCCCGTATCAGTACATTGACGAGTATTTCTCCAAACTCGACCAGAAACACTTTCCCGAAATTCACAACGAGGTAATTTGCCCAATTATTCGTCAACCCTGGTCTGGCAGAATGCTCTCATTCATTGATCTACCATACTGATATTCGCCTTATAGCTCTTGACAGATGTCGATCTCTATCGATACGATGAATCCTGGGAGAAGAGCCCGGAATCCAGCTTGGTCTTAATGACGGGGTTTCCCGAAGATCTTGATCCCAAGCGGACACCTCGATACATCAACGAGGACCGCATCAGCAGTCTGTATCCGCGTGTTGCCGACACAGTCATTCTCGATCTCCGCCAGCCTGAAGACTTCTCCTCATCGCATCTCTCCAACTCTTTCAACTTTCCCACTGTCCTCCCAGGTCAAAAGCCGTTCGCTGACCCTGAAGTCTTGCACGGGCTTTGGAAAACGCTTGAAGCCATGTTTGGTACCGAGAATTATGTCACAGAGTTCTTGGAGGGCCACAGAAAGAGCCCTTTGCTGCTGCTCTGCTACAATGGTGATTGCGCTCGTGTAGCAACTAGTGTATTGAGAGCGAAAGGATATGAAGCTGGAAGTGTCCGCGGAGGTTACGAGGCGCTTTCAGCCAAGTTCGTGGGAAATGACAGTGGCAGGTCTCCTCCTCCTTCTATTTCGTCCAATCTGCAGAACTATCATAGTGGGATTGGAGATACCCGCGTCAGCATTTAGTTGAGTTTTCTTCAGCAAGACATCTTGAGTTTAGATACTATGTGCAAAAGCCTATGCGTTCAGTTGAGATGATCAAGCCTTTTCCATTTATATTGTCTAATTCTGTGATGGCCATGACCGGTGGGATACTCGTCCACTGGGGCTATAGCTCCTGTATATAATAATACTACGATACGTGAACACTGTAGAGTTTGAGATCATACGTATTATACTAGAAGGATATGCTACGATCAGTTCTTCTTACTTAGTGTAATATATCATGATCTATACCAATTTTCGATTGTGCATGATCTGTTCACTCGCAGACTTATTAATAACTCAACAAGTTGACTATGTTGCTACTGTCATAAACTCCACCGTTAATGCCAGTACTCAATCCCTTTCAATCTCAAACTCAGCTGCTACCACTCGGCTGAAACGACGGATGGCTTCCTCGAGGTCGCTTTCCGCCGCGGCTGCAAAAGTCACTCGTAAACAAAGCTCACCGACATCCTCCCCGACCGCAAACCAACTACCCGTCGCTATCGCAACGCCGTCGTCTTCCGCATTTTGATGTATCCGGGCTTCGATGTCGCGGCGGATCTCCTTGTGTGAACCAGTCTGAGACCGTAGCGCCGTATGTTCGGCGCTGTTGAGTTTGAACCACAGAAACATGCCCACCTCCAGGGCATTCCATTGGCAAATGTGCGATGGCAGATGCTTTTCACAAGCACTGATGACAATGTCCCGTCGGCGGCGGTATTGCAATGACAAGTAGGCAAGCCACTTGATGAAGCCTTCATGGCCCCAGTTCTCACTGAGGAGCTTATGCACCATCACCTGCGATGGTCCGCTTGGTGACAAGGTACTGGCCTCGGCGTGGTTGATAAACATATCAACGACTTGAGAAGAGCCTGTGATCCAGCCAAATCGAAGGCCAGGGGCCAGGATCTTGGAGGCTGAATCGAGACGAAGCACCCGGCCGGAAATATCCAGAGATAGATATGAGACGGGCAGTCGTTTACGATAGTCATTCTCCATGGGAAACGAGTCATGGACGCCGTATCCTAGCGATAGGAAGTAGTATGGGTCGTCTTCGATGATGCACAAATTGTGCCGTTCTGCCACCTCGTAGATAACCTTCTTCCGTTCGGTACTCTGTGTGATACCTGTTGAGTTCTGTCCCGACGGGATGGTATACAAAAGGAACGGCTTTGGGCCTCGAGAAATGTCCCAGTTTCGTAGCTTTTCATCGAGGTCTTGTGGATCAAGACCATCCTCGTCCATCTTTACGCCTAATATCTTCAACCCATGTGCCTTATTCGCATCTGAATTTAACTCACCTGTGGGCTCAGGAAACATCCTTCTTCCCGATTCATCTCTCGAGTGTCTTCCTATGGAGCTGACGGAGGCTCTGAATTACGATTATCTTGGAGTCGAACAGCTATTCGACATGGAAAGCCATACGGAGGAAGCTTGGCATACCGATTCAAACGGGGTTGGCTTTACTCCCTCACATTTAACCCCCTGTTTACCGATACCGACGTCTTTGACGAGCTTCAATCTCACCTCCGAGACCATGTCTACCCCGTCCGAATCGACAGACATGTTCAATCCAGAATTTGAGTCTCGTACTGCTGATCCAAGTAACACAAAGCTACCGTCTAAGATCGGCGCCCGATTTTCCAGAGAAGCCGTATCCGTCTTGCGGCAGTAGCTGTCCGCTCACAAGGATCGTCCCTATCCCAACGAAGAAGAGAAGGAGATGCTCCAACGACAGACTGGTCCCAACAAGACCCAAATCGCCAATTGGTTTGCCAACGCCCGACGACGGGTCATGATGCAACACCAGCCTCGAGTTCCTGAGCCGCATGTTGCGCAATCTTCCACGGCCAGTGGAGATCCCTCGGAGACCAGGTACTCCTACTGCGGGAAGCAGAAGTCGACATCTCAACCCCTTGGATCGATGGCTTGATTCACCGCCGGGAGACGAAGATGCTATAGTTACTGCTATCGCGCATGCTATATGTTCCGAGCAATCCAGTACGTATTAGCAGCTTTCTCCTATCGCTGAAGCTTAGCGGGACTAACAAGTTACTAGGCATTGGCGATCCTTATACCTCCAGGGTCCCGCGAACCGCATCAGAGAGGTCTCTTAATCCAGCGAAAGGCGAAGAAATGTGGCGAGAGCCTTGGGTAATCCACTCAACCGCTTTCAGTGTACCTTCTGCACTGAGATGTTCAAAACAAAGCACGACTGGCAGAGGCACGAGAAGTCGTTACATATCCCGCTCGAAAGATGGATCTGCGCCCCTGATGGGCCGGTGGTTGTCCGCGAGCATAGCAACTAATCCTACTACGCATTTTGCGGCGAGGTCGATCCCGACGCTTCTCACGTAGAGAGCGGCAATCCTTAATTATGCTAAGAACGAACATTCAGCCGCAAAGACCACCTTAAGCAACATCTACGTCTAGTCCACAATACTGCGCTCATGGAAGAGTTAACGAGGCAGTGGAAGATTCCCCTGCTACAGGTCCGATCACGTTGCGGCTTCTGTGGGATACCTATGGACACCTGGGAGTTCCGTATGAATCATCTGGCAGATCACTTCAAGATGGGGCAGACGATGGCGGCGTGGGAAGGCGACTGGGGGTTTGACGATGATGTGCTGAAGATGGTTGAGAACTCCATTCCACCTTGTACGACGTGAACGACATCTGCTCTCTGACAAGGAGTTCCGCTAATCAACTGTTTGGAGTAGACCTGATCGACAGCGATCGCAGGACACCCGACCCCTACATGGCCAGCAGAGCCCCAGTCGGATCGACGAGACATGCCTACGAGCTCATTCAATCGGAACTGATCTGGTTCTTGCAAAATCATGTTCACAAAACGGGCGATGTACCTAGTCATGAGGTTCTTCAGCTTGAGGGATGTCGCATCATCTTTGCAGCGGAGGCCATCATGGTGAACGAGACTACTACTGCCTCGAATCCCTCTTCTTGGTTGCGTGACTTGATCACTTCCAGGGAAGACATTGCTCAAAGAGCGCAGTCTGGCCCTATTAGATCGCATGCCGAAAGTGCTCTATTCACTCCGAAGCTCCATGGGAAAATGACACATTTTGAGGGTTGTCCCCTTGACGCCCAGCTGCGCGACTTTGGTCGAGCTCGCTAGATCTTGGACCATAGAGCTTTGAGCTATTCGAAGCTGCAAGTTGAGGCTTGCAGAATAATCTCAGGCATCGCGCAAGAATTTTCGACACTGCAGTTAATGCCGTCTCCAACTGGTTGATCATGCTTATCGGGTCATCGACGAGTTGGCTCGATGGCTTTCGGAAGCGTGTTTATGACGCCAGTGGGCAGACGGATGTCAGCACTGAATGGTCGCCACCATTTCCAAGAGATCTGATAGCGTACACTAGAGATGACTCAAGCCGGAATACATCTTCTCTGGACGGAAATATGGACTCGTCCATCTCCAATACCCCAGCTCTTAATCGCCCTTCAGCTACAACCATCCAATACACACCTGCTGATACGTCCGGGGCACTTAAGACCGCAGATCCCGATCACCGCCCCCCTTGGGCCCTAACCAAGCTCTTCTTTCTCAACGACGCCAACTTCCACCGGTGGCAAGCCATGGAGCTTGGTCGTTGGGTCCTGGCGACCATGCCGCCCAACAACCCCAGCCGCCACACGCCATCAGACGAGGAGTCCCAGTGGACTGTGTGTTTCTGATCAGTCCTGATACCATTGCACAAGTCATCTATATGAGAGAAATTAATTTTAAAACCCAATGGCATATAAATTAGCATTGAAGCTAGAATGAAATAATTACTTCGTGTTCGCTGTGCAAATGTGGTGTTAGAGTCATCTTAAAGTTATGTTACGTCCTTCCCTCTGGGATGGTATCTGGCTTGTCTCCTCCTTCGACAATTCGGATTTGCTACCCCGTTAGAAATACCAAGCTCTACATGTCGCATGTCCCACTCGTTCCGGAAACCATTCGTTCTAGAGGGGTTCAGTGCCACACTATGAGAAAAGCATTTCGGCTTCTCTAGGGTAGGTGGGTTGCGCTTCCGACTCATCCGTCGATCTCGGTGCGTGCTTGCGGAGGTAAAAAAAAAAAAAGCCCCTCTCTCGTCTCGGTGCGGCTCCGACTTTCTGCTTCACACAACCGCATCATTAACCACGTTGATCCTTTGTGATGTCCCTCTCATGCTTTTCCGAGAGCCACGGCTTTCAAGGCATTCTGATGGCCACATTTTTGGGAGTTTTACTCTTAGTTCTCCGCTTTCAATGGCAACAGGACAAACAACGCCCGCCGCTCCCCCCTGAAGATGAGATCATTGGCTTACGGATTTATCCCATCAAATCATGCCGCGGCTTCGAAGTTAAGTCTGCCCGTCTGCTTCGCACTGGCTTTGACCTCGATCGCAACTGGATGTTTGTCACAAACGAAGACCGAGAGTTCATTACCATTCGCACCAACTCAGACATGACTCTTATTCGCACTGCGTACGACGCCGTGGCTGATCATCTTCTCATCACCATCAAGGGCCGAGACTGCGATATCAAGATTCCAGCACACCCAACGGAACCGTGGCTAAGAGAAAACACTGTACTGGCGAAGGCTAGAATCTGGGGCGAGGAAACTGATGGGTGGGAATACCCAGCCGACCTCACCAGGTCGATCTCCGAGTTCCTGAAGATGGATGTCCGCCTTGTCCATAAAGGCCCAAAGCCGCGGGTGCTACGCGGCTGTGGAGCTCCGAATCTGCTTGGACGCACGGAAGCGACTCGGTTTGCTGACATGATGCCTGTCTTGGTCACTTCCATGACGAGCATGACACAGCTCAATGAGCAGTTAGTTCGAGAAGGCGAAGACGAGATCGAGATCGAGCGGTTCCGACCAAACGTTATCATCCGTGGAAGCGAACCATGGAACGAGGACAGTTGGAAATCTTTGCGGATCAATCCAGGTGACAAGGGTGGACCGCTGGATATGGATGTCGTCAGTCGTTGTCTGAGATGCCGCGTGCCAAACGTCGATCCCGAGACCGCAGAGAAGCATATTCGGCAACCGTGGAAGGAGCTCATGAAGTTTCGACGAATTGATCGGGGACTTACGTTCAAGCCGAGCTTCGGTATGTTGTGCGTGCCGAGAGACGAGGGTCTGGTGGAGGTTGGGAGAAGGCTTCAAGTCACAGGAGTGACGGATGATCACTTCTTTATTAGCCCAATGAAGTAAAGTCCCACAGACTGCTTCTTGTATTTCTACGCAAAATTATTGTAATTGGAACACACTCCTACTCAGCAACTCTAAACCTTCTTGTTCAATCGCCAAACTAGGTCCCGTCGGGGTGTTCATTATCTCTACGTTTGGAACCAAGCGGCTGCTGCGGATTCTGCGTTCACAGCTGCCCTTTGAAGAATTACATACTCTAGTCAAGATGGACTACACTGTCCACTCACAAAAAGTAGGTCTGCGGAATTCTGTAGACGATGTGCATGCCACGGCTGCCGTCACATGGTCCCTCTTAGACTTTACAGCATTACCCGTCGCTTCATCCTCCCACCTGGCTCTGTCTTTCCTCGTCGATAAAGAAACAGCGGGCAGTATTTACTGCCGACCGCAAACTTACGACGGACACTCGGGGTATTTCTTGGCCGATCTTGCGATGGCTTTAGGGTCTTTCATTTAATTAGCGTCGTGAACAATGGCTCCATTGTTGTACACGCTTGTTTATGGCGACTGCTCGCAGACCATTATCCAAAGCGTTCCTAAGAAAATACTCAAAAGTTCAGATAAATCAGACTCGTATTCGGCAAATTTCACAAGGCACGTGAGATTGAACACGCTTGGCTTTGTCATCGTTTTTTGTGGTCCATTCGTCGTCTGAAAGCGTTGGCTCGACGACTCTTGGACGTCCTTCATCCGCATCATTCTCTCACGAGCACCTTGCCCGAATCCTTCTGCGACGATGCCTCCCAAAAGAAAAGTGCGAGTCGCGGTTTCTGAGTCCGCCAAGGTTGGCAAAGTCTCTACTGACGGGACGCCAGGCGCGTCGGCGTCGCGAGGTATCGAGTCTAATATTCCTCCAAAGGCGCTGGATTTCGACGAGGACGTAACAAAGGACCAGAAAGAGAGGCAGAACAGTTTGCCAGCTCTTGGGCAGTCTCTAGCGATCGGTTTCAACAGGCGGACGAAACAAACTAAGACACCGCACGGAGCTTCATGTCACGAGTCTTTGGAAGACGAGATTTCTACAATCTACCCCTCAAATCGGACCATCGATGCTAATCGGGGAGTCATCATCCTTGAGAAATTCAGTCCTCTATCAGAACAGGCGACCGATTTTCTCATTACGATTGCCGAGCCCAATTCCAGGCCAACTTATCTTCATGAGTACACCTTGACGGCACATAGTCTCTACGCAGCAGTTTCTGTTGGCTTGAACCCCCAAGACATCACCAACACTCTCGATCGTTTCCTCAAGACTGAACTTCCACCTACCATTCGGACTTTTATCAAGTCTTGCACGACGAGCTACGGGAAAGTGAAGCTGGTTTTGAAGAGCAACAGGTACTTTGTAGAGAGTATAGATGCGGAGATCCTTCAAACGCTTCTGAAGGACGAGATTTGAACCGGCAAACAGAGGCCTTGTTATTCCAGGAACCAAGAACGCTGCTGGTGTTCAACACGCCAACCGCCAGAGCATGAATGAGAATCCCAAGAGCAAGGCACAAAACGTGAGCGACGCAGACCTTTTTGTCGCCTTGACTGATGAAGATAATGAAGAAACGGAAGCCCTGTATACCTTTGAAATTCCCGACATTGCTGTCGAAATAGTCCAGAAGCGATGTTTGGAACTGTCGTATCCAATTCTTGAAGAATATGCCTTTCGCTATGATCACATCAATGCCGATCTCGACATTGACTTGCGACCTAACACGCAAATTTGGTCGTACCAAGAAAAGAGTCTGAGCAAGATGTTTGGAAATGGTCGAGCCAAGAGCGGAATTATCGTCCTGCCCTGCGGTGCCGGCAAGACACTGGTCGGTATCACAGCGGCATGTACGATCAAGAAAGGTGTTATCGTACTCTGTACCAGCTCGGTATCTGCTGTCCAGTGGCGTAGTGAATTCTTGAAGTGGTCAAACATCAACCCCGAGGATATCACCACCTCCACGGCCGATAACAAGAGCAAGTTCTCAGGCAGTACTGGTGTCATCGTCACAACATACTCTATGGTTACCCAACAGTCGCGAGAGGTCTCACGACTCTAAACGGATGATGGATTTCCTACAGAGCCGAGAATGGGACCTTATGTTTCTGGATGAGGTCCATGTTGTACCTGCCAACATTTTCCGGAGAGTCATCTCATCTATTAAGTCACACTCAAAACTTGGTCTGACGGCGACGCTGCTCCGCGAGGACGACAAAATCTCACACCTCAACTTCCTCATTGGCCCCAAGCTATAAGAAGCAGACTGGATGAAATTATCCCAGCAAGGGCACATCGCCAGGGTTTAATGCGCCGAAGTTTGGTGCCCAATGCCGACTGAATTCTACAATAAATACCTCTAGGTCCTAGTATGGCTGAAGTGAACGTTAGGGGCAATGAATCCTCGTAAGTTTCAGGCTTGTTAGTATCTCATCAACTATCACGAGAGCCGTGGCGACAAGATGATAGTCTTTTTAGATGAACTCTATGCGCTTAAGCTCTACGCGCTGAAGCTCGGCAGGCCTTCATCTATGGTGCTACTGGATAGGAGGAGTGGATCAGAATTCTGGAAAACTTTTAGCACAATCTCTCGTCAATACCCTATTCCTCTCCAAGATTGGCGATACGTCCCTAGATCTCCCGGAAACAACTTGTCTGATCCAGATTTCTTCTCACTTTGGGTCACGCCGGCAAAAGGCGCAAAGACTTGGGAGAAGTCTACGGGCAAAATGCAGGAATGATGATGGCTTCATCGCATTTTTCTATTCTCTAGTCTCCAAAGATACCCAGGAGATGTTATATTCCTCAAAGCGCCAGGCATTTCTAGTGGACCAAGGCTATGCCTTCAAAGTCATCACACGCCTAGCTGACATGAGTAGGATGCCTGATCTTGGGTTTGCTACGGCAGCTGAGCAGCAAGAGTTGCTTCCACGTACACTGGCGAGCAATGAGAAGGCGGCAGAGGAAGACGTTGAGACTGATGATCTGTTCTGTACGAGACAGAAAGGTCAACGTAGAAAGAAGAGTACAGTAAGGCGGATAGCTGGTACGCCTGACCACTTGACCGGCGGACATGATGCGGCTTATATCGGGAAGAATGAGTTAGCGAACCGGTCATTAACAAAATCTCGGAAGCCTGAGCAGAGTGCCTTCTTCAAGAATATTAATAGGGAACAGGAGCGGCGGAGGAAGAACGCCAGCTGAATAGGTTGCGTCTTAAGAAGGTGTATGGGAAGGAGTAATGGCAAGATTGTAACATTCTCGTATTTTGATCGCTCAGCTCAGACCATCGACTGCTCAATTAGTATCTCGGAGAAATGCAGTATCCGAGTCAAGTGAGTCCAATAACTCATGATTCCCGGCCCTCTCTGTCTATACATGCTGACTTAGTCGTATTTTGGTACAATGCTGCTACGATGTCAAGAGTGTTATTAGGTTTTAACCATGACCTTTGTTGCTGCGTAACTTGTCTATCTATCTGGCTACCAAAAAGTACCTATTCATCGTTGCTAATTCGCTCTCAATAACCCCAAGACATGGACTTGCACAGACGCGCCACTCAACCCAAAAACCTGTTGTTGCTGTCTCGATACATCTCGCTCCGTTAAAGCGTCGCCCGAATTTGCCACCCTTCACATCGGGTTGTACCGGACCAAGTGCCTTGCGGAGAGCCCTCACAAAACCTGGGCAACCTCCCTTTGGGGAGTGTTAGACGTCGCTTCGCTAGGCAAGGCTGTGGTGACGCGGCTATCGACTTGGTTGTGAAGCTCAAAGGTTCAACCGGGAACCTCGGTGGCAAGTCGCCAATACCTGAGCCACACCTATTTCAAGCGTTAGCGCTCTGTACCTTTTACTCTGCTTCGTACTTCCGCGCTCTTGTTGGATAGTACTGTACAAGTGTGGTGGGGCATGCATGTCGCATCTTAGGCGCACGTCAAATCACGCTTCAGCCTCGTATCATCCATCATCATCATCATCAGGTCGAGATTCCTACCTACCCCGCTTCGATTTCAACGTCGCGTCCTAAGGAATCATCACGACTCACAGGGAAATATTCGCCCCAAATGCCTGTGTCCGGACGAGCAGTCGTCTCTCAGGGTCTCAATGTCGCCCTCACAGCAGTCTTCATCGCCTGGTCGCTGGCTAACCTGGTCGTCTACTCTCTGGCCAACATGGTTCTCACCATAACCGCCACATCGAGAACGGCCTTGACTTCCAGTGACGACCAGTCTTGGTCTCAAGCAGCAAAGAAGAAGAACGAGGAAAATGACGCCAGGATCTCGGAGAACTGGCGCCTGCCCTCTACCGTGCTTGAAGAAGCCAAGGAGAAGCCAAAAATTGCTGGTCCCTACATCGAGTCTCTCCTTGACGACGAGACCCGCTCCATCACTGCTCTCGATGTACCCGAGCTCATAGAATCTATGGGAAAGGGCTCTCTCTCTGCTGTTCAGGTCGTTTCCGCTTTTTGTAAAAGAGCGGCTTATGCACATCAGCTGGTCCGTATCTCCCTTGATTGCCATGTCGGACGTGCCTCTGCTAAAAACGTATGGCAACAGAACAGAAACCTTCTCGAGATTGGCTTCCATCTTGGTTTGAAGCGAGCTCGAGAACTCGATGCCTTTTTTAGCAAGCACAAGAAACTTATTGGGCCATTGCACGGCATCCCCATCACGTTGAAGGATCAATTTCACATCAAGGGGCTGGAAACCACCATGGGATACGTTGGTTGGATTGGTACCTTCGAAGGCAAGAAAGACACAGGGAAAGAGAAGATATTTGAGAGCCAAATCATTCAGGATCTCCAGAGTCTCGGCGCAGTACCGATCGGCAAGGTCAGTGGTTATTGGGTTTCCTGCACGCAACACCAACACGACACTAATGATCCCACTCTGTCGCAGACCTCCCTAGTCATGAGTCTTTGGGTAAGAGCGGATTAACCTATTGCCTCTGAGTATGCCCTCCCATGTACTGACAAGAACAAGGCAGCTGAGACGAATAACAACATCCTTGGATACAACTGGAATCCACACAATCGACATCTCTCATCGGGAGGGTCTTCGGGAGGTCTGTACCCACCATCTTCACGGATAGAACCTTTAATTCTGAAGGCTGACCACCGCACTTCATCTAGGCGAAGGCGCCATGCAAGCCCTCAAGGGAAGCGTCATTGGGTTTGGGACTGACATTGGTAAGGGGAACGTCGCATCTTTCTATAACAGACTTTGACTTGCGAAGAAGGAGGTTCTGTTTCAGTACCGGCTGCTTTCAACGGAGTGTTTAGTATCAAACCGTCCAATGGCCGCATTTCATCCAAGGGTGTGGCAAGCACTGTAAGTGTAAAGTACCAACCCCGTACAAAGCCTCACTAAGCAACCGTCTTCATCATCTAGCTATCTGGGCAACAGGTCATACCGACTGTGACTGGCATCTTCGGGCACTCGGTTGCGGCTCTTCGTCTGGTCCTTAAGTCGCTTCTCTCTACAGAGCCATGGCTCCGGGATCCTGGAGTCTATCCTATTCCTTGGCAAGAGGTAGAAGAGCGTCGCGTTCGAGATGCCAAGCATCTCAACTTTGGTTTTATGGAACATGACCAGATCGTTGCCCCACATCCTCCAGTTTCAAGGGCTCTTCAAGCGGTGAAGAAAGCGCTACAAGCACAAAACCACAAGGTATACAAGTAACGTCTAAACCCTAGATTATACTTGTTGACTCGGGCGTAGGTAATCGACTGGATTCAGCCCGACAATGATGAGGCAATAGCCATTCATGTCAGTACCCTGATCACGAGCTTCATACTTTTACTTAGATGACCGCAGTCCGCGATTGCCCGAGGCGACGGATGTCCGGATGTTGTGAAGGCTCTCAGGCTATCCGGCGAACCACCTGTACCTGAAATTGAGCACTTGTTCCCAAATGGGAAAACCGAGCAACCTATTCCGCTGTCAACGCATGAGGACTTCTGCAATCGTATGAAGAAATACAGAGAGGGATATGTCGAGTATTGGAACTCTACATCAGCAGAAACAGACGATGGTGAGGGGTCGGATGACTAAAATAAGTAGGTTTCTTGGACTAACGATGATTTCATAGGGAATCCCGTTGACGCAGTTGTTCTCCCTGTTACACCTTACGCAGGTTTGGTCCCTGGGAACTTCACCTATCCTTGTAAGTCTTGCTAATCCACCAAACCATCAGGGAGTGCTAACAGACCGAACAAATCAAGCCTATAATTGTTTCAGCAATGTTTTGGACTATCCCACTGTTGTTATTCCGGTAACGTTTGCCGACAAAACGGTAGACTTCGTCAATCCTTACTACAAACCTTTGAACAGGAGAGACAAGCTAAACATGCGTCTTTGTATGTGAATTCTCTCATATCACGCTATGCGTTCCTTCTGACGGAGAAGTAGATGACCCCGAAGCTCACGACGGGGCCCCGGTGGGTATACAAATCATGGTTAGGAGACTGCGGGAAGAACAGCTTCTCGCAGTAGCTCAAGTCATCGTAGATGCACTTGATAAGTATCGAAAGAGTGGGAAAGGACTATGAGCGAAAAGAGTATGAAATAGGTTAATTTGGAGAGCACGAAATGTGGACAATCGCTGTTGCCAGCGAGCAAGCTAGTTCAGACAACTTTTTATACATCTGGGGTGGCTGAGGTGTGTCATATTCAACTTCTATCGACGGGAACATCCACCGTCTGTGATATAGCCGAGAAGAGACGGGCTCTGGATTCAGTGGGTTATGAATGACTGAACCAGAGGTAATTTGGGAGCGATAAGCTTATGAGGCAACCATATGTGACAAACAAGAAGCCACTTCACTAGTACTCGGAGCCAACCCAAGCTCACTAAGGACTGTTATATTTCAAGACTATATGATAAGCATCAGAACCCAATAATTATATCTACCAGGAGGACGGGTCTTCTACTTGGCCTCCCTTGGTTGGTTGGATGTCCTTATGGCGAAGGCTTGAGGAGAAACATCTTCATATCAGACAGCTTTTCTTGCAGGTAACTTAGCGACAGGACTAATAATATGGCCATTAGGGGAGCATGATGACCTAGGTGGTCATAACGAACAGCATGAACTCATAAATCGTGCTAAGCAACAAATGACTGACGACAAAGATTGGTACTACTAGGTATTTTCCGACCACAAATACGGTTTCCCTGCGAAGCGATTGCTGCAAGCGAAGGGTGCCATGCCATACCGTATATGAAGATACAGACGGATATTAAGGAATCGATTACAGCCCGAGGCTGGCTAACAGGAGGCTATTGTTGTCGCTTGGCCAGGGTTCAGCCAATCGAATATTGCACTATGAAGCTAGTAAGATGGAGAAAACCCACTAGGAATGCTAAAGTTCATGTTCTGGCGGTAATATCGTGAGATGCCGAATTGACTGCTGTCTTGGCAATTTCAATAGCGTCAAAACTATTGAATTTGACGTGGGGCCATCATCAGCCCTTTTATAACGACCGGCGCCTCCATCGACGCCTCTATCTCTGTCTCACTCTTTTTCCCCCATTTTGCTTCTGAATCGGCGTACTCCGATCCGACTTTTGTCTTTTATTAATCAACGCCGTCTGATACAGCCAATGCATCCAAGCATTGTGCTGTCGCTGGCCCTTGGCCTTCTCGGGGTCGACTTGGCAGCTGCCAGTTTGTGCAAGCCCAGCCTAGGTGAGTCTCGAATGGCCCTTTTATGAAATGTGACCGTCCTCTAAGAATCTTGACCAGAGTCATCGTCCATTGAGACGGTTTCGACAACCACTTCCGAGGCGACGTTATCCTCTACCGCAGCCTCGACGACCGCATCCACGTCGACGGCTCCTGAAGCCATCCCCACCTTCAATCTTGTCGCGAATGGTGGCAGCGCCGACGGCGAGACGGTCGATGGCAATCCCAACTTGTATGCTGCTCGCGCCGTCTTGGGATCCGATTACCCCGGCCTTACTGCCATCCCCTTGTTTCTCGAGGAGGGCACTGGCCGACTCAAAACGACCTACACCAACAACTATCTATGCGCATTATGGGCCGACAACGCTGACCCGGTGCCGGCCGAGGTCATGTTCTGCAACGACATTAGCTTCGGCATTGCCCCCGAGCACAGACTCCAATACATCACCTGCGAGGCCAAGGACGATCACGGAATCTCCTGCATTGCACCAGCTGGGCATTGTATTCGGGTAGCCGCTGCAAGCAACAGGTTCGAAACGAGATGCTCGTTTGACACGGGACTCAGCTTCGAGCAATTCTACGTCAAGTACGAGGTGTTCAATGTCGATTCGTACAGCTACCACTTGTACATGGGCCTGGAAGAGGGTGGCTACCAAGAATATAACGACTTTGAACTTGCGGGTTTGAAAACGCGGCTCGTAGAAGTCACTGGCCAGACCTAGGTGGTTGTGAGACAATGGAAACATGTGTATTACAAGTAATTGCTGTGACAAGACTGGCATGGGAGATCTTATAAGATTTGAACTTTAATGAAGTATCCAAGAAGAGACAGGATTTTGTGTCTTCCAGCAGGTGAAGAGATGTAAAGGTCCGGTTGGCAAACGATGCGAGGAGAACCTAAATGAAGATTTATATCGACCGTATCCCAACCGAAATTTGCCAGCAGCATCTGGCTGTCTTATCTTGTTAGCACCACAAGACCTGACCTGACTCAAGTGTTTCCAGATTACTCGCCAAAACCTTAAGAGAATAGGTACAAGGCCTTGAATTCGCCGACCGACTTGACGCAATATCAAGGTTTCCTGGCCCAGATGAAGTAGACTGGAAGGTAGAGATGGATAGACCGATCCTTGAGTTCCTTTTTGGCCTGGGCCATGAGCACCTGGATCTCTTCCATGCGCCAGCCAAGGATCTTCTCAAAAAGCATAGGCGTGTAAGAATCAATAGCCTGGAGGGACTGAATAGCCTGATACTTCCCAACCTCCTTAAGAATGGGGTCTTTAGCCCACGCACCAATCGGTGCCTATATCCAGATATCAGTGTCTAGGCCCTCAACAACGAGGCTGGATAATAGAATGAACTGATACGTACTTTGCGGATTTCCTGGTGGATATCAACGAATCCTGCCTTGTCCAGCCCGCCTTCCCAATCACCCACGCAGTCGATGGGCTTTCCGAACTTGGCACTACTATCGAGAAGGCCCACCGCCCAGCGCTGGGCATTTGTTGCCTTCTCACTCGTCCCATCGTCAGACACAAACTGACCGCGCATGGCTTGGAGCTCAATGTATCCGCCAGGAGCCAGGTTCTCGAATGCTTGTTGAAAGAAGCGTCCGTCGTCGGCTATGCACCCTTCTAACTCGCGGGCGTGGATGAAGTCGAAAGGCTTTTTGTACATCCATTGATCCTCAAAGTCATCAACTTCGAAGATGCAGTTGGTAGGAATCCTATACTCTGTTATCATTTAATCCGGTGTATTAGAAGACGGTTGAATACCAGGTGGGTTGAATAGGACTAAGATCTGTCCCGATGACTTCTGCTGATGAGTATTCACTGATTTTTAGTAATGTTAACGAGATTCAATAGACAAGGGTAGTGTTTGGGCCGAAATGAGCTTACTCTGCAAAGTCTATGGCCCATATACCAGTGCCAGTACCCAGATCGAGTACGCGCTGAGGGTTTTCGCCGATCGGAGCAAGGTGAAGCTTTCCTTCAAGAAGGAGACTGTATATGTGATGCACCAGATCCATTCGGTTTTGTTCTTCATCATCGTTCGGCTGCAGATAATGCCATCAGATTAAGTAAACCATGTCATGGGAACGACTGGATTCTAACCACAAGGTAGGTGCCTTCTCGAAATGCGTGGTAACGGCGTCCGTTCTGCAACGGTGTTAGACTATGAGTAACTGTATCGTGCGTACTCACTAACTTCATATCTGAGCGAGGTAATGGCACTCTAGGTCAGAACAGACGATTCAAGCAAGATTGTCATTGGACTCAAAGACTCACCGGTAGTTGTATATGCTCGACTTTAGAGATGACAGGTAGCTAGAAGACCCATCCCTGGACAGATTGTCAGTCGTAATGAAGCGTAGGCGGCGATTGTTAGACTAACGCAGCGTCGAACGCGGAATCACTGTCATGCAGATTATCCTTTTGAGTGATATCAGCGTCGCTCATGTCATCTCGGTTGACGTTGAGAAGAAGGACCCACGTCCGCCTCCAGCTGATCCTCGTGTTGCGGGGATTCCGAGACAATGGCTGAGACCTCCGAATGCTGGCCAGCCTCTTGACTTGTTTCCCCGGCCATGGCTATGAAGATTTTCAACTTTTATCAGAGAAAACACTTTGGCAGGATGAGAGTTGTCGCCTGGAGAAGTGTCGAGGTTTGGGATGCTTTTCTTTCACGTCATATCATCCTTGCTGCTTCCCCACTGGCCAGGTGTCATCAGGCCATGTTCCCCTCCCGCTCGGCAGATGTTCTTCTGGATAAAGCCCCTTGCAACGTGAGCCGCTTCTACCGTCGCTTAATGTGGATACCGAGGGACCCAGGGTGCAGCTCTGAACCACCAAAGCCATGATCCATACCGACATCCGGCAGCTCAGTGAGCGACTCAAAAGATTAACAATGGATGGTGGAGCAAGCGATCTATCTGAGCAAGAAGGGTCATGCATTTATCTGCTTTCTATGGCTGCTTTCTTGGTTGCTTTGGCTACGGGCAGTTGCTTACTTGATCTACTGTACTATGTAAGGGATATTGTCGGGTGCTAGTCTCGGCGTAACTGGCTCCTTGCATTGTGGCTTTTGGCCTTGGCTTGCTTGGCTTGCTTGCTCCGGCTCCGGCTCGGTTTCCGGAAAGTGGTGAATCTTAAGCTCTCGGTGCATATGCTACGAAACCCAATGTAATAAATGAGGCGCGCAGGCTTGTTTACTTTATTAGAGGTTGCACATGTGTATATACGCGGGCAATTGGCGTGCAACCCTGAACCAATAGTAGCACGAGGTAACGAACAGCCACCTCCGAATTATTGCTCCGCGCACCTTGCTAGCCCACCCACTAGATCTACTAATCAGACAACGCACCTCGCTCAGTTAACCATTTGACTGGCTTAGGCCAAGCTCCGCGGGTCTCGGCTGATCTAGGCGGGCCTGGGTGGACAGGGCGGGCTGAGTTTGGTTGTGCTACCGGCTGGTGCACCCGACTTGGCGACCACTCTCCGCTCTCTTGTCTCACAACAAACGACACTTCGACAAAACCTTCCTAGATAAGGATATTCAGCTGTGCTGAGGTTGTTTGTGGTGGAGATGGCGGCACGGCACGGCACGAGTGGGTACTACGCAGTCCATGGGGAACCTGGCTTCAATAACAAAGACCGGGGGCATGCAAATTGAATACTTAAGTCGAGATCTTGCCATCGTCGACTACTGATTCCCATTGTCTTCCGCTCAATCCAACTCCTGTTCTTGGCGCATTTCCAGCCGTCCACTTACACAATGATCTGTCCATCCATCTCCCTGTTGGCCGCCTCCGGACTCTTCCTCGGCGCGTCACAGGCTGCGGTGCTGCGGAAGGACGATCAAACTTGTCGCAAGACCAAGGTAGCCATCCTAGGTGCCGGAGTAGCAGGCATCACGGCGGCTCAGTCACTGTCCAACGCTTCCATCAGCGACTTCATCATCATCGAGCGCAATGACTACGTCGGTGGTCGGATGCGAAACGCCAAGTTCGGCAAATCCCCCGATGGCAAGCCATACACGGTGGAACTCGGTGCCAACTGGGTCGAAGGTCTCCAGTCGAAGTCGGGAAACGTGAATCCCATCTGGAGACTTGCCCAGAAGCACAAAATCAAGAACACCTACTCCAACGGCTCCTCCCTGGTGACCTACGACGAGACCGGCAAATACGACTTTATGGACATCATCAAAGATTTCGACAAGAAGTGGGAAACCGCCATGGAAGATGCGGACGCCATCAAAGATGAAAATCTACAAGATACCTCTGTTCGGGCCGGTTTGAGCATCGCTGGCTGGAAGCCGAAGAAGGACATGCATGCTCAGGCCGCCGAGTGGTGGGGCTGGGACTTTGAGATGGCCGTGGTGCCAGATCAGTCAGGCTTCCTCTACGACATGTCCGTCAACAAGGCAGTCTTCGAGCACTTCAGCGAGGACACCAACCTCGTGACGGACCAACGGGGATTCAATGCTCTCATCGTTGGAGAGGCAAACGAGTTCCTGAAGAAGAACGACCCGAGACTCCTCCTCAAGTCAATTGTTAAGGAAATCAAGTATGGCCCATCTGGAGTCAAGGTTCACTTGAAAGACGGAGATTGTATTGAAGCTGAATACGCCATCTGCACGTTCTCTGTTGGAGTTTTGCAAAATGACGTCGTCAAGTTCAAGCCCACTCTGCCCCGCTGGAAGAGAGAGGCCATCGAGCAGTTCCAAATGGGAACCTACACCAAGATTTTCATGCAGTTCAACAAAACTTGGTGGCCGAGGGAGACCCAGTTCATGCTCTACGCAGACCCGATCGAGCGTGGCTACTACCCCATGTTTCAATCGCTGAGTGCTACGGGCTTTGTCCCCGAGTCGAACATCCTGTTTGGAACCGTCACCGGCACACAAGCCTACCAGGTTGAGAAGCAAACCGAGAAAGAGACGCAAGCTGAAATCATGGAGGTCCTTCAAGCGATGTTCCCCAATATCACCGTGCCAGAGCCGACGGCAATCATGTATCCCAGGTGGAGCCAAGACGAGTAAGTTCGCTGGTCCTGGTAAAGATTTCCAATACTAAATAAATATCCAGGATGGCATTCGGTTCCTTCAGCAACTGGCCCCCAGGAATGACCCTCGAGAAGCACCAGAACCTTCGAGCCAACGTGGACAGGCTCTGGTTTGCGGGAGAAGCCAGTTCAGCCGAGTTTTTCGGCTACCTGCAGGGAGCTTGGTTCGAAGGCAAGGACATGGGAGACAGAATCGCTCATATCTTGAATTCGGACGGCGCTGTTGCCGATGGCGAAAGGGAATTGATGAGATATGATGTGCTTCACGGCGACACGTTCAAAGACGAGTACGACGAGGATAATGGGTGGTCAATTACCTTGGACGATTAGGCAATTGGAAGCCATGGTAATCTTATTCTCGACAGCGAGTATCTCACCTATCTCGTAGTAGGGAAACCATTGTAGAGTCGTTAACTATAGACCTATGGTTACACTTCTTGCGATGCATGTGAGCTGGCAGTTCTTTATTTGATGACATTGATGTTACATAAACAGAAATTGACTACCCAAAGCATTCTCCAGTCTTGATTCATCATGTTTTTCGTGGGAAAGCTGAATGGTTGTCTCTTAGCTCCCCCTTGGCCTCTGCCTCGATGGAAGTTCATCTTTTGCCCTCCTTCAGTAGACTTTGAACAACCCTTCCTTCTTATGCCTTAAGAGTACTCGACATCCGGTGCAGGCTCATCCACATCTTCACTGGAAAACCCACAGTGTCCAAGTGTGTTGCTTTCGGGCCCCTCGCCGTGTTTCCGCATCACACCCCATTTCAGGGGAAGAAGTGGCGCTTCAGGTTGCGGAGCACCATTGGGATGGTGGCAAGCAGCAGCAACAGCTAAACTGCAGCTTCCGGCTAGCGGCATAGCTGTCGGGAGACGGAGAAATCCCGTACAAATGACAGCTATGGCCATCAGCAATGACGTTGCCGTGACAATGATGATTGCGGCAGGTGAGTATCCGCATGTGGCGAGAAGGGCTAATGTTTCTTCCTCGGTCCACTCGATGGCGACAACGAATAAGCTCTGAGACAAAAGCCAATGAACCCAAGCAGACGTGATCATAAGAGGAGTCCCCCAGCGATATGGAAGCTGTAGAAAGTACCGAGAGCGCTGGTATCCTTCGGGATCAGCGGAAACGCGTATTCCTCGTCGCTTCTTCCCGAAATCGCTCCATTCCTTTGCAGCTAACATGGCAGTGAATATGCCGTTGTATTGGAAATAAAGAAACGAAAAGCAAAGTTGAGGGGAATTAGCAATCGTGACGGCCTTGGAGGCCGTCATGATTCCCATGATATGTCTTGCAAAGCTTATGACAGTTTCTTCGGTGGCCGCGCCCAAGCCCAAACTGAACACACTGGCAATATCGTGAGGGCCGCGCAGCTTAAGGATTCCCCAGATAAGAAGATATAGCGAGGTACCCATAGCTGATATGTATCTACGAATCGGAGTTAGTCCGGGAACGTTCGTATATCGGTGCTGGAAAGCCACTAAGAAACGTGACACATTGGAAAGAGTGGAACATATATCAGCAAACTGATACCCCAGCGGCGAGAGTTCACTGCTGCTGCCCAGCGGCGACGCAATGGATACCATGGACGTGGGCCAGTCCATGGATCAGAGTGGCGAACATCGTCCGCCGTTGCTAAGCAACTGTCTCTGGAGGAAGCATCAGGCGCAACAAGAAATGACTGAATCGCATCACCAATGACCAGCAGAAGACCCTGGGGCGGGTAGTATGCGGTGTATAGAATGACGCAGACCTTGATAGTGTTCGCAATGATCACAAAGACCGAGATGTGCGTGCTGAGATACAATCTGCAGGTCTGATTTACCGGTTGGCTGAGACAGTACTTCACCCGGGATGTACTGAAGGGTGACCATTGTTCGGCATTCGCCCTTACTGAAGGTATTTGATTGCGGCAGGGTACAGTACTGCACTCATCATGGCGAGTACAGATCCATTCGTAGAAACCCTTGACACATTCCGGAGTTGAGTTACCACTAAAGAAAATCATCCTCGCCTCAAGGACAGGAATGCCCTCTAAAGAATGGTTTGGTCCTGACTCGGTGACTGCAATGAGGTGCCGATGCAACCCTTGGAAGGGCGCCGCGTAGGCATCAATGCACTCAATTGGTGTAAACTTGTCAAACTGACCGTCCCTCGCCAACTCCCACGTGTCTTCCATCGTGTTGAGATCAGTCCCAAGTGGTACCTGAAAAGCTGAGTTGTTTGCCAACTGAGCAAAGGGAATAGAAAATATCGAGACCTCCGCAGAGGATGTATCCTGGACCGAATAAACGTAGTATTCCGGCACGATCGATATCGACGCAAATACGACGGAGTTGTACCTTGAAATCGTTAAGCTTATTGTGTTAGAAAAAGGGGAAGTTCTTGAATCATACAGTAGGTGCAACGGCACAGACGATAAAAACAGAAGACACCAAAGCATAGCCCTTGTCCGCGGTATCCTGGATAAATTGTGGAAGCTAGGAACTCCGATATCTAACCATTTTCCAACCGAATGTGCCTTTTGAACATCATCTCGCGTCGGAGCTAATAGACACTGCATGCAATTGTTGCTGGCGGCGAGTAGAATTGTGCTGAGAATGTTAATGAGGATGTGGATCGCCGTGTTGCTTCTTTTCGTGTCGGCGCATGGGCCCTCTTGTAGAAGTCTGAGGCCAGGTTGCATCAGGCCACCCTCATGGTTCTTGAATTGAGGTCTTGTGGCTGACCAGATGGTGACAGACACGTTCGTTACGAGAACCAGGAGCGAGGTAAGTGCTCCAATGGTGAGACTGAACTTCCATCCCGACAGCTTGGATGATTTGACGTTGCGCTTCGGGATTACGGGGGCCTCGGGCGGCAAAGAGTTGGCTCTTCGGCTCTCGGAAGGTCGGGTGTCAGTTGAAACGTTGACTAATTCGATATCTTGTGATGACCCTAGCTGTAGAAGTGGGACAAGGTGCTCCCTGTGATCCATTTTCTTCAGAGTGCGATGATATTCGTGTCGAGCAGAGATTTCGAGGTTAGGGTACAGGTGCGTAACGCAGTAAACTGAGAACGGGAAACCAGATTTCTGCAGGCTTTTAGGTAATCTGTGACACCCATCATTAGCTCAATATACACGGATATAGGCCAATCAGCCCTTGGCAGGCTGTGTATGACGTGAGCTGCAGGTTTCCTTGTGCTTGCAGCGGCTTGTGATCCCTTCGTCTTCAATCTATAGGCTTGTTTAGCGAGGTTGAAGCCGTGTTACCCGAAAACAACAGGACACGGCTAGAAGCAACTGTCCAATCAAAGTTACCGTAGTCATACCAGCGTCCCAGCCGCAAAGGTTGCTCAATAGGGAACAAGAAAGTGAGGGGGGAACGCCACAACTACCGAAGGGACTTTAACGTGGCAGCCTGATTGATTTGACTTTTAGGCGCTGTCAACTTGTTCAAAACAACAAGCCGCTAAGAAACGTTCAGCTAGCATATTCAGTAACGTAGATTGTTATCACAAAACAATAGGTAGTAATACGCATTTCACTGACAATAGAATGTTCATATGGGTGCTGGAAGTTGTGGTTTTTCCTAGCGATATCCATACATTAAGTTAAAGCTTACATCTTTAACAGCCTATCTATCTATCTTCTAGATGATAACTAAAGCTGGAAAAAACCTATAAGTATCCTTAACAGTATCCTAATTTTCCCTAAACATAGAAATAGTGTGCTAGGCTAGCTAACATTACAGTCTGGATAAGGTGTAGTATTATTACATTTTGATTAATGTACTGTGATGGGGGTCCCTAGACAGGTAGGCTAGCAAGTTACTAATAGGGATTTAATGGGAATAAAGTGGATAGTTAGAAGAGGGATAAGAGAAGAATAACTAAGAATAACTATCATCATTATGATCAGTTAGAAGAGAGATTAGAGAGATTTTTGTTTTTACTTGCAGAGAGATTCTTCCCTTCTTGCAGAGATATAAGAGAAAGAGAGCTCTTTAAGTTTAAAGCTTAAGTTCTTTACCTTTATTTATAAGAAAATTTAAAATCCTTCTTTTCTAATTATAATACAAATTATTATTTACTTTCTATCCCTTATATACTAATTATTAAGCTAGTAGTAGGCCATTTTAATGCCTTATTAATATTCTTTTCTTACTACTAACCTAATAATCATTCCTAAAAGATGCTTTCCTACTAGAGGGTCTTAAATATAAGACTACTATAGTATATATATGCAATCTAGTGTAGCTTTAAGCTGACTAATAAAGATACTTATATGACACTTTATTATATACCTTCTTAAGGGACTACTATCGATTTAGGGTGTTATTCTTAGTCCCTTTCTGCTGCTAAAGTATATAATAAGCATATAATGCATTTAAGTATGCAATGCACTTTTCCCTCTTATATCTAACTTTTTAATTGATTAATTGATTTCTTAATCACAAATAATGTCTAACTTTAATATTAAGGCTAGAATCCTTCTTGCACTTTAAGCCCTTCAAAATAACTTAAAACTAAGCATCTAATGCACTACTAAGATCTATAAGGTCTCTAAGCTTAGGCTCTATTGCTGCCAGAATGGCATCCAATCGCAACGCAATTAAATCCCTCAGTCATACTAGCTATTAAATCTAGAGGAATAGGTTATAGTTTAGTTCATTCTTGACCTAGATTTATGAGGATTTTCCCCATAATTGCATGCTATTGAAAAAATAGCTAACTAACTACTTGCTGACTGCAATGTGCTACCTATTGGCAAGCACTAGGCTTCTAACTTTATTAGATGATAAGAGAAGCTAAAGATGTGTTTTTTTTGTAAATATGACTACTAGAGGGCTAAGTATGAAGATCTAGAGGAAATCTAGAAGTAGTTTCAGCTTATAGCGAATATAATCGTAAAGTATAGCATCCAATTAGATAATATCTAGAACTTTAATAAGATTGGCTTCCTTATGGGCATAATTGCAAGCAGAATAGTTATTATAGGCGCAAAAAGGCGTAAATAACTAAAATTAGTGTAGCCTAGAAGCTAGGAATGGATTATAGTAATTCAGGCGATTAATGCAGAAGGCTAAGCAATCCAGCCGTTTATTATAGGCGCAGGCCAATATTACCTTACCAATTGGTACCGAGAAAGCAACCTCCCGAGCGATTAGACTATTACAACCTCCCAAAATGGCTAGACTGATAATAAAATAGGCCTTAAGTGGCTAAAGCACTTCGACCAGTCTACAACTAAGCGATTAAATAGTTACTATTATCTTCTGATCCTTAATGGGCATAAAAGTCACCACTCTATTAACTTTGAGAGATATTATGATAAGAATAAGATTATTATGCTTTATATGCTAGCTCATTTGTCTTATCTACTTTAGCCTCTTAATGTTAGGTACTTTAGCCTGCTGAAGAAGGCATATAGTTAAGAAATAGAGCATTTGATTAGATGCTCTATAACCTACTGTAAGAGTTAGGGCAGCGTTTCTAACCTTCAATAGACCAGTCCAGCCGTTAGGCCAAAAGATCAACCAATTCAAGTAAGCTGCATAACTAAATCGCGCCACACAATAGTTCATAAGGAGTTAGGCCTCACAGCACACAGCGGCGAGCCCTACAGCGCATACGCGCTAAACCTGCGGCTAGCTCCTTACACCTACATTTTAAAGACTGAGTTCTTCCTGGCCTTCTATGCTACTTATTAAGCTACTATAATAGAATAAAATATTAGGTTAGCTTTTAGAGGGGCTAGGCTTATCCCTCTTAACCTAGAAAGTATGGTCTTAAAGCTTGATGTGCAGCTATAGACTCTAACGCTAGTTAAGGAGGAGGCTAGGCCCTTAACCCCTTAGGTTTTAAAGACCCTAAAGACTATACTTAAAGCTAAGTCTTAGTCTAAATACCTTAAGAGACAAATTAGAAGACATTAAAGTAGCTCCCTAGAGTTAATTCTTAGGGCATTAAAGTCTCTTGCTAAGAGTATTAAGGCAGTCTTACATAAGAATGCCTTATTAAAGGCTAAAGTATAGGATCTTCAACATACAAATGAGATACTAAGCTAGCACTAGAGGGCAAAAAGAACCCAGCTATAGAAAAGAGGGGTAATAATAGTAAAAGAAGGAAGGCAAGCAATTAATCAGATAGATATTAACGTATAGGTAGTTTGATAGCTGAAAGAGACTGAGGATAATACCCCAAATCAATAGCAGTCCCTTAAGAAGGTACACAATAAAGCATCATATAAGTATCTTTATTGGTCAGCCTAAAGCTGCACTAGATCGCATATATATACTATAGCAGTCTTATGTTTAGGACTTTCTAGCAGGAAAGTATCTTATAGGAATGATTATTAGGTTAATAATAGGAAAAAGAATATTAATAAGGCATCAAAATGGCTTACTACTAGCTTAATAATTGGTATATAAGGGACAAAGGGTAGATAATAATTTGTATTATAATTAGAAAAATAAAGATTTTAAATTCTCTTATAAATAAAGGTAAAGACCTTAAGCTTTAAACTTAGAGAGCTCTCTTTCTCTTATATCTATACAAGAAGGGAAGAATCTCTCTGCAAGTAAAAATAAAAATGTCTCTAATCTCTCTTCTAACCGATCATAATGATAATGCTTATTCATTATTTCTCTCATCCCTCTTCTAACTATCCACTTTATCCCCATTAAACCCCTGCTAGTTTGGCAGCAGAAAGGAACTAAAAATAACACCCCAAATTGATAGCAGTCCCTTAAGAAGGTATATAGTAAAGCGTTATATAGGCATCTTTATTGGTCAGCCTAAAGCTATACTAAATCGTATATATATACTATAGTAGTCTTATATTTAGGACCCTCTAGTAGGAAAGCATCTTATAGGATTGATTATTAGGTTAGTAGTAAGAAAAGAATATTAATAAGGCATTAAAATGGCCTACTACTAGCTTAATGATTGGTATATAAGGGATAAAGAGTAGATAATAATTTAAGTTATAATTAGAAATAAAGGAAGATTTTAAATTCTCTTATAAATAAAGGCAAAGAACTTAAGCTTTAAGCTTAAAGAGTTCTCTTTCTCTTATATCTCTATAAGAAGGGAAGAATCTCTCTATAAGTAAAAATAAAAATCTCTTTAATCTCTCTTTTAATTAATCATAATGATAATTATTATTTATTATTATTCTCTTATTTCTCTTCTAACTATCTACTTTATCCCCATTAAATCCCTACTAATAACCTACTAGCCTACCTATTTAGGAACCCCTATTATATACCTCCCTTATAATCTAATAATTGCCCCCAATTAGGCTAGAATTATATATAAAAAAATTACCTCTTTATATAAAAATTAAATAAAATAAATAAATATATATAATAAGAAATATCTTATAAGAGCTTCTTAAAAACTAAATTTAATAAATAAAGAAAATCTACCTAATAATCTACCTTTTTATTTTAGAATTTATCTTCCTATTAGAGAGTTATAATCTTATTAAGAGAATTATTACTTTCTTTCCTCTTTTAGGTAATATTATTCCTTCTAGATAATCTTTATAATTATAGGCAATATAATAGTATTATAGGTAGAATTAATTAAGTCTATCTACTAGCTTAAAGAGATTAGACCTTTAGGAATATAAGTTATATAGGTCTTCAATTTGGGCAGATAAAATATTAATCACTTAGCAATTAAGGGCAGATATATTAAGTTAGTATTAATAGTTATTTTCTTTACCTTATTGCTTATTTTGAAATTATAATATATTTCTTATCCTTCTTTAACCTTTTAATTATCTATATAGATAGGGAAAGCATTATTAATGAACTAGCTTATTAAGACTGTTAGGATTTAAGTCATTTAGGTCTTTATAGGCATAAGGGCTAGTAATATATCCTACATTGAAATATTACTTCTTGCTAGGCTTTTAGATACTTCTCTCATTAAGATATTACTTCTTAAGGTCTATAAAGGCATTTAAGCTTAAGAAGGCATCTTTAGTAAAGTCTATCTAGGCAAGCTGCCTAATAAGGAAATTATAATTAAAGTCTTCCTAGTTTGATTGGCAGAAGCTACTAAGAATTATAAAGGTAATAATAGGATTTAAATTAGTAATTAATACGGTAAGTTACTAGAGCTAAGTAAGATAATACTTTTAGATACTTTATAGCTATATTCTTTTAGAAGCCTATTAATAATATTATATTCTATCCTTAAGTAGGCTTCAATAAGATTATTAGGCATTATAAACTTAATCTTACTAATATTTAATTGATATATAGAAGAACTTTAAATTTCTTATCTAAAAGGTATAATAGGATATTAAATTAAGCAGTATTAATTAGAGAGCTTAAAGAGTCTAACTTTAGACTAAAAGACTATTAAGAATTTACTATAATTTATATAGATATTAAATATTTAAAGCTTCTAATTTTCTAGTAGGAATTAATATATAGTATCTAAAGATTGCTTAATTATATAGTTAATCTTTTCTCTTCTATATTTAAAGTCCTTAATCTCTAATTCTTCTATAATTATATAGCTAAAAAAGCTCTTAACCTAGTTAAGATTGAGCGCTTATATTCCTCCTTTATCTCCCTTCTTTGCCTTTTTAGGCTATTCAATCTTCTAGTCCTAAAAATAAAGGGCAAATCTAGCTCCCTTAGGCAACTCATCTAAGACTCCCTAAATGGCAAGATTCTTTATAGTAATACCTTTATCAATCATTTATCCCTTCGACAGACTAATTAACCCTTAGATAGCTAGAGTGATAAGGAAGATTCTAAGATAATTACATTCTTACTGGCCGTCTTAATGAGAGGCAGGCATTCTGAAGATAAGGAAGTCATAAGGTATGCTATTTTTAGCTATAATTTCTCTTTAGGCAGTAATAATAGCTATAAATTGCTCTTCCTTCTCTTTCTTTAGAGTATTAAAAACGCAAAGGTAAGCATCTTTAGCATCCTAAATATAGATAACCTAATAGGTCTAATTGGCAAAATAGACAATCTTAATGAGGAATTAGCAATTAAACTGAACCTCTTATAGCAGTTAGAATCCTAAGGTAGGTTAGTTCTTTAAGATAAAAGCTATCTCCTAGATAAGCTTAGTTAAGTACTTAGATCGTCCCTATTAGTTACTTTAGATATTAAAGGTATTAAGATTGAGGCTGCTAGGGGCAATAGCAATTAGGTCTCTTAGATTATAAGTTATTAAATGAAGGAATATAAGGAGGCTAAAGTTAGTTAATATTTAGTTATTCTAAAGATTGCTTAGGAGGCTCTATAGATTAGTATAGTATTCCTTCTAGGGGCTAAAGTCTTTTTCGCTAAAATCTAGGTAATATTAAATAGATCTAATTTAGGCTTAGATCCCCTCTCTATCTTTAAGGGTAGGGCAATTTAGGCTAATATCCTTCTAATATAACTAATTAAGCTAAGATAGATAGAAGGTAGATTATTCATTTAGGCATTAATTAAGGGGCATCTTAAATAGCATTTTATTATAATATAAGAAGCTTTATTTGCTCCCTTTATTGTAGATAAGTCCTTTATAAAGCATTAGTTCTTTATTAGGGTAGAAGAACTGCTTAATCTCCTTAGTATTATTAGAAGTAGCTATTATAGCAGTATTTTAAGGCATATAGAGATTCTAAAAGATAGATAGATTATAGGAAAGTAAGGAATAAGATAATTATTAAAATCTAAGCTTAAAAGGAAGAGAATTAGGGTATAGGGGCTAGAGTTATAATATAGGCTTTACTTAGGGCTAAAGTATAAAGAGAAGGGCTTATATATTAGTGTTTTTAAGAGGCTATATATTTAATATTTTCTTTATTATAGATTACTACTTTATTTATAATAGTAAATTATAGCAATAATAGTTATTATTTGCTAGAATACCTTAGTGATTTTATCTTATTTAATCTAGCAAATATAGATACTTATTTCTTAAAATACCTTCTTTTTTATAAAAAGCTATATTAGATTAGCCTTAAGGCTTAAATCTTATTGCTTAATACTTCTTTAGTTATTTCCTTCTTTCTCTTTCTTAAATTCATTATTTTTTTGCAGCTTTCTTTAATTACTTTCTTCCCTTATCCTTCTTTAGCATCTTAGCTAGCCATAATAGCTACTTATTAGGATAAGCTTATTATCCTCTTAAATCTCTCTTAATTAAAGCTCCTAGATGTTTATTATCTTATTAAGTATTAAGTTAATTCTAGTTTATTTACTTATTAGACTAGTACTTACTAGAAAGACTATAATATTATTCTCCTTAAACCCTTCTTTATATTATATCTTAATTTAATTTCTACCCTAATAAGTTTTTTTTCTTTCTTCTACTTAAGTAGGCAATTTAATAAGATACTTTTCTAAGTCTTAAAATTATTCTAGGTTTAGTTCTATAGTTTTTAGGCTCTTAATTGACTTAGCTGCCTAATATATATAGAGTTAAATATCTAGTTCCCTTCCTCTAGTAATTATTTATCTTTCCTCATCTAATTCCTTTAATAACTTCCTTTCTGCAATTCAATAATTGCTTCTAGGATCGAGCTTCTAGCAACTTACACTTTTTAGTCTATCTTTATTCTAGCCAAATAGGCTCATCCTAACAGTTACTTCTTTACTACCCTTCCTTCTTAGCCTTATTATCTTAAAGCTCTTATTATTGCCTTCATTAAGGTTATTAACCTAATTATATATTATTACTATATCTATAGCTATTTTCTAATAATAACTCATTTTAAGGAGTATATCTTAATCCCCTTCTACACTTATATTTTAGTTTAAAACTTTATAAGCAATTAGTATACTAATTGCACTTAGTATAATTATTCTAATTACAATTAGAAGTTTCTTCTTAGATACCTAGCTTTAGGTTATTAAGAAGGTCTCTAAAAATTCCCCTTAAGTAGTAAAGCTACTATTCTAAATATATTAATTTCCTTTACTTTTAATATCTTTAATCCTTACTCTTACCCTTAAATTATCTTAAAGTATCCCTCTAAGTCTAATAGCTTATTTAATGCTAAAATCTATAAATAAGCTACTTAAGTCTCTACTTAAACTCTTTATGGTAGATATTAGGCTTTTTAGTAGGTTAGATTAGTAATTCTTATTAGAAGATTTCCTCCCTAGAATAGATAATAAGTAATAAATACTTAATATTCTATATTATTATTTAGCTATTATTACTTTCTTCTTTTTAGATAGGCTTTTTTTCTTACTCTTCCTTCACTTATAAGATTTATTTATCTTTTAGTAGGCATAAAGTTTAGTCTAAATAATTATTTTGGGGTTTTTTCTCTTTATAAATATAGTTTATTTAGTTTTTTTTAGTAACTTAAATATTCTCCTTCTCTCTGCCCCTCCCTATATAGTAATATTGCTATCCTTAGCTAGCACTATATTCTAGGTATCTTATAAGACACTTAGATAGCTACATATTAATCCCTAGCTTTCTTAGTTATCTTTAGGATATAGATCTAGAAATCTCCTCTAGGCCCCCCTCTATAGTTAGACAATAGGTTCTAGTTTAGGGTTATCTAATGAGGAATCTAACTTGCTTAGCTTATAAAGTATATTATAAGATACTTCTCTATCTAACCCTTTATCCTTATTGTCAGATAGCAGTCTTATTGTCTCTTTATTATTAAGGCTTATTTATTAACCTTAAGGATCCTTCTAGAAAGCCTTTAATTAGTCTCCATAATAAGTCCCTAAAAGCTTAATTTCTATAAGTGTCTTAAGCTTATAAGTCCTAATCTTAGTAAGGACTTTATGAATTCTATATAGTTCTATCTATCTTAGCTTGAACTTTATAGTAGAAGATAGATCATTATGGTTTTATATATTATACTAAAGGACTAAATCTCCTAGCAATAAGGGCATCTTTCTTAGCTTAAAAGTATTTAATATATTAGTCCTCCTAGCTAAAGTTTATTAATATTTCTTAATCTTTACTTAAATAGTTTTAATATCTTCTTTATATCTTCTTAGGATTTATATTTTAGCTAGAATCTTATCTTCCTTATCCTTAATATTATCCTAATTAATAAGTCTTTAAGTAAAGACCTTAACTTTAAGAGGAAGGATGGATTCTTATCTATAAAGAAGCTAAAATGGAGAATAATTATATAATCCTTAGATTGCTAATCTATCTGCAAGAAGAGCTAGCTTAACTAAATCTACCTATTTCTCTAGCTTCTTGAGCTTCTTAAAGTAATTTATTATAGATATATGCCTAACTTCAATTAACCTATTTGACTTAGAGTTATAAAATGAGATTTTAGATATTATAATATCTAACTTATTTAGCTCATTTAGGATCCCTTTTGCAAGCTTCTTTCCATTATTAGTAATGATCTTTATTAGTATCCTATAATAGTAGATAATCCTCTTAATAAATCTCCTAATATTAGTAGCAATAAGGTTGCTAATAGCTATAGCTTTAATCTACCCAATTAGGTTATATCTAGCTTCTAGTAAGAACTTCTTACCTTTATTGAGGGGTAGGTACTACCTATCAATATAGATCTTTATTATTAGATATTAAAGAGCTATTAGCTTAGCCTCTTTAGCTAGCCTTTATGCTAAGTATGCTTAATATATTAAATACTTCTAAATAACTATCTCTAAAGACTATCTTAATCCTTACTAAAAATAGCACTAAGAAATAATTTTTATTATTACTTTTTGCCCTTTATAGCCCCTATAATAATAATATAATATTATAAGATACTTTTAAAGATTATTATTATTAATAATAAGTATAAAATTATCTTCTTCTTTTAGTCTTTATTTTTAGACTTAACCTTCCCTAATAAAGAACTATATTATCTTTACTTTTAGTCTCTTAAAGTCTTATGCTAATATTCTTTTAGGTCTTTTAAGCATTATTAGGTACTTAGCTAGGATAAGTTAGTCTCCCTTATAATTGTCTAAAAGGGGGTTATTTCTTAGCCTAAAGAGAATAGCATTAAGATAAGCATTAATTATATCCTTAATGTCCTACTCTACTTCTTAATTTATAAGGTCTAAAGGTCCTTATCCCTTCCTTAATAGACTATCTATAACTATATTCTTCTTTCTTAAGATATACTTAACTATAAAGTCAAAAAGCAGCAAATAGCTAATCTATCTAATAACTATAGCTCTTAGTATATTATTTGCCTAGTTGTTTAGCTAATCTACTAATACCCTAGAATTTATCTCTAAAGTGAATAGATAACTATAGATATATATATATATCTTCTAGATAGCATAAAGGGCTCTTTTATACTCTAGCTTAATTATATTATACTTCTTTTTAGCATTAGTCTAAGTTTTAGATTTAAATCTTATAAGATAATACTTTTCTTAAATATCCTACATTAAGATAGCTCTCTATCTTAAGATATTAGTATTAATCATTAAGATAACCTTCTCTACTCCTTCTAAAAGGTTAAGGGTTATAAGAATAGGGGCAGATATAATCTTTTCCTTTAGTAGCCTCATTATGGCTATCTAATCTTTCCCTTAGTCCTAAGCAGTATCTTTCTTTAGCAGTAGGGTAAAAGACTATATAATTTAAGTATAGTTCTTAATCTAGATTCAGTAGTAACTAGTAATGCTAAAGAAGCCTCTCACTTTAGTTAGAGAGGAATATCTCTCCTACTTAATAATCTTAATGACTTTATCTTCTATAGGCTTCTTTCTGCTTATGCTATAGATGTATCCTATAAGAGGGGCAGTCTTTTAGCATTAGGCTGACTTCTTACTAGCAATTGTATAACTAGCTAGCTTTATATTGACTAGGACCGCATTAAGATTGATAAGGTGCTCTAGGATGAATCTCCTAACTCTAGGAAGGCTCTCCTCCTTATTATAGTTAGTTTTTAGGCCTTTAATGCTAATATTGTCTAGAAAAGCCCTCACTTTATCCGGGAGGAGATTAAGAAGAATCCTCATTATGATCCTAGTAAATTAAGCTACTAAGTTTATAGCTTCTTATAGTAGTATGTATAGTCTTATTAGACCTATTAGGGTATTAAAGGTCATTAGATCTTTACTTTTTATATCTAGCTTCACTTAATTATATCCTAAGAAGAAGTCTAGCACAGAAAGGATCTTATACATCCTAAATTCAGCTAAAAAGTCATTCATTCTAGGAGGAATTATGCTATCTTAGATAGTATAGGCATTATATTGCTTTATTAAATTAATAAGGTATAGCTCTCTATCTTTCTTTGCAATAAGTATCTAATAATTTCTATAAGAAGTATAACTTTCCTTAATAACTCTATTTTTTAGCTATATTTTTAGAAGATTAATAACCCTCTTCTTAATCCCTTAAGGAATTATTATATTGCTATAATGCTAAGCATTATAGGGAGTGATTTTAATAACTTAAGGAGGTACTACCTTAGGGTTAATTTCCCCTTTTTCCTTAAAGGTTTAAGCTAAAGCTTCTTCCTTATTGTAGAGAATCTAATAGAAGATATCTCTTTCTTCATCCTAAAGGGTATCCCTTATTTAGTCTATAATATCTTTTAGCCTTTCTCTAAAGAGCCTAAATACTTTCTTAATTTTTAAAAACTTAGGCATAATATAGTTAGAATAGGGCAAATCTTACTTTAAGTCTCTTTTAATTTCTTCTTACTTCTTCTCCCTTTAGAATAGGTCTCCTTTAAGTATAGATCTATTAGAAAGGATATTATCCCTTAGTAGGATCTTATTAGCCTTTCTTTTATATATTATATTGACCTAAACTATTATATTTTTATAGCTAATATCTAGACTTAATTATTATACTTTTAAAGCTCTAATTATCATTAGATTATTATCTTTTATTTAGTTCTTAAGAACAATCTTAAAGACTTTTTAGGCTATTTTTTTATTAATATATCTAATAAAATGCTTAATATTATCTTCCTTTAAACTATAAATATTTATTCTTTTTAGTTTAAAAAGTACTTTCTTACTTATTAGATCTTTCTTAGTACTTCTTAAGTAATAATTAAGAGTTTTTATTTAATTCTATCTATAATTAGAAATATAATCTTAATATCTTCTAACTAATAGTAGATTAATATCTTACCTAAAAGGGTTATATAATTAAAGGTAATCTTTATACTCTTAATAAAAGGCATCCCTAAAATGAATAGGATTAATACTATAGAGGTTAGAGCTATATATATCTTTTAGTCAATAAAGATATTACTTAAATAGACTTTAATCTTAACTACCCCTACTATTATAATATAGTCTTTTAAAAAGGAAGTAATTTTAGCCTTAATAGGCTTAATATTAAGCTTATTAATCTTAATAATATTATCTAATATAATATTCTCTTTAGCTTTAATATTAATAATAGCTTCTTAAGTGTAACTATTTAAATTCTTAAGTCTTACTTATAGCTTTAGGAGATCTTAATATAGTAAGATATTTCTTAAGTCTAAGGGTTAAATTAAGATTAGATTGACTTATATAACTATCTTATAAGATACTTCTAGATTTAGTCTTTTAGCTTCCCTTTTATAGGAGATCTTCTTTATTAAGTTAAAGTCTATTACTAAGTAGTCCCCTAGAGTAAGATAAGAATTATTATAGGATTCTAATAGTAATCCTTTTAGACTAATAGTAATAATATTGACCTTATAGTACTAAGATAATTTGTCAAAATAAGCATTTAAGAAGCTTAAGTTAGTTCATTCTATAATATTATTTATTTTAACCTCCCCTACTCTTTTTATCTTATAAGATAGGTTAGAGTCTATCTAGATAGTCTTTATAATCCTATCAGTAAGGTTAGATAGCTCTTTAGCTATAGATTATCCGAATTTTAGGTCATTCATAATGATTTAGAGAATAATAACTCTAATCTTTATAATTAAGACCCTCTACTTTAAAGAAGTTCTATTCTTAAGCTTTATGGTTAGGTAGGAGTCTCTATTAGGTCCCCCTTTTGCAATAGCCTTAACTATTATTTAATCCTCTAGGTTTATATGCTTAAGGATCCTTAAGGTTATTATTAAGATTAAATAGCTTTATTTAACTTCTTTAGTCTTATTATTTACCCTTAGCCTCTTACTGGCCGCTATATTAAAGGTAATATTATTATTTAAGATACTTATTAGTTCCTTAAAGCTTCCTTTATTGATTAAGATAATATTTAATTATATTATTCTATTAATAAGTTTCCCTTCTTAGAGCCCTATCTTTCTACTAATCCTATTGATAATTATATCTTCATAAAGAGTATCTTAATTCCTCTTTATGAAGTCAGTCATAAGGTCTTACTCTTCTTAGCTAGAGTTCTAATTGTAGATAGTAAACCTTAATATTATTCTATTAAGAAAACCTATTATTAGTAACTTTAGGAACTTCTTTATCTATATAATAGTAAGCTTCTTAACTCCTCTAAGAAGTTCTATCTTCTAGACTAGCTTTAGAGGGAGAATGGCTTCTCTTCATCCTACCTAAGCTATGCTTGCTTTAGAGTTAAAGTTATAGTAGTTAGCTTCCCTATCCCTCTGCAATTTATAGCATTAGCTTGGGAAATAGCCTAAAATTCCGCAATAAAAACACTTTAGCTACCTCTACTTATAGCTAGCATTAATAAGAATGTCCTAGCCATCCATCCTATAGGGTCCTATATACCTAAAATGATTGCAATTAATAGATAAGTTACTATTAGGAGGGTTAAAAAGCCTCTACTTATTAAGACTTCTTTAGAGTATAATAGTAAGACATACTTCTATGTCTTTATATCTTTTGTAGCATTAATGCTTATATTTTAGACTATTTAGGTTAGGGAATCAATTATAGCATCAATAGCTAGCTTTATTAAAGGCAGGTTTTATAGATCTATATCTATCTCCTAAGGCTTCCTCCCCAGACTGAATTCTCTCTCTTAAAGCTCCTCAATTAGGTCTTTAAAAGATTAGTTCTATTTTAATAAGTATATAATAAGATTGACTATAGTATTATATAGCTTAAATTATAAGGTCTAAACTAGGATATTCTTCTATTAATATACCTAAATAATAACCTTATAGGGTAGAGTATAGAAGATAGTATAAGAGTTTTCTTTCTTAAATTTCCTACTATTATTAATAGTATTATATAACTCCTTATAGGTCTTAAGCTAAGTGAGGATCTCTTTATCTATTACATTCCTTATAGACTAAATAGTTATCTTAAGGACCTTTTAGAAAGGTTAGATTTATTATTTCTTATTACTATCCTTAAAGTCTTTAAGAAGCTTTATCTTAATCTATTCTTAAGTACTATATTTAGTAGCCTTTAGGACCTTTATCTTAATATCTTTATAGATAAAGTATAGTATTAATTAAGCTTTCTTTTTGTCTAAGTAGACTTATTTCTTAATATAGTTCTTAAATATCTTTAGGTAGCTAGAGATATTAGTCCCCTTAAAGATATAATTAAATATATAGATTGGGATGAGAGCTTTAGGTTTTTTATTTATCTTCCCTTTCTCTATTAAGTTTAAGACCTTTAAGTCTATCTTATTAGTCTTAATATTAAGATTAGTTAGTATTTAGATCGATAAAAAGTCCTTAATTAAGGATGCAATAAGTACTAATTAAGACTTTATGTGCATATTGAATTGATTTGGTTTTAAGAGTACTACCTTTATAGGTATTAAATAAGATGCTTTCTTCTTCTTCTTTCTCCTTTCTGCTCTAATAATAATAGCAAAATTATAATTATAGCCTTTAGGATCTTTACTTATTAGAGAGTAATTCTTTCCTCTAGATATAGCCCTTATTAGCCATAATAAAATAAAGCCTTAATTACTATATTATCTCTCTTAAGGGGATAATAGTATAATTAAAGAATAAAATAAATAAAAAATAAATAAAAATGCTAAATAAAACTTAAATTAATTATAGTCTTTATATAAATACCTTTATAAATCTCTTAATAAAGGTTAAAACTTATAATTTTAGCTCTCTTAATATTATTTATAAAAGTTATTATATTTTTATATTTTTTATTTTCTTCTCTTTCTCTCCTTTTAAATAAACTCTTCTTTATCTTACTTCTCTTTAGCTCCTAACTTCTTATAATATAAAGAGTTATTAAAGCTAGGGTAGTTAAATATTAGTCCCTTATGAGAAATTATATAATAATCATTCTAGTAATATCTTCTTATTATCTAAGCTAATATAAGTTCTCACTCTACTAATTGCTCAATAAGGTTAAATAGCATTCCTTTTCTTATAAGAAGCCCCTATAGTTATAGAAATCTTATAATATTATACTATAAGATACTTCTAAGTTTAAGTATATTCTATTTTTTCTTAAAGCTATTAAGGTAGAGATATAAGTATAGTAATAAGTAATATAGTTTAGAGTTTAAGTGTCTATTCTTATCTTGCTTCTTGCAGTAGTCTCAGTCAAGCTATATATTACTGATTTTGCTAGTTCGATTTATCATAATCCTATAACGGCATAGCTGCGCGAGGACCTAAACCCTAGCCCTAAGGGGATTCACCTAAATAGTGAGTCTGGGAGCCCCTTTAAAACCCAGCTCGGCGAGCATCTAGAGACTGCTCGCTAAGTGGAAGCTTTACAATATACTGAATGCTACCTTTTCTATCTATATTTCACCCTAGTTATACTAACCCTTATAAATCCTTTAGGGTCCTTAGGTTTAGGGTCTTTTTAGGGAGGTCTCAATCCCCTATATCTCTTATTTCTCATCATCTTTCTGCTTTCCTTAAGTCTAGTAGTAGCAGCTTAGAAGTGCATTAATTGATCTCGCCCGTTAAGCTAAATCAATTAATTTACTGCCCTACTATAACCTCCAAATTTAGAGGCAGAAAGGGACTAAGAATAATACCCCAAATTAATAGCAGTCCCTTAAGAAGGTACATAATAAAGCGTCATATAGGCATCTCTATTGGTCAGCCTAAAGCTATATTAGATTGCACATATATACTATAATAGTCTTATATTTAGGACCCTCTAGTAGGAAAGCATCTTATAGGAATGATTATTAGGTTAGTAGTAAGAAAAGAATGTTAATAAGGCATCAAAATGGCTTACTACTAGCTTAATAATTAGTATATAAGGGATAAAGAGCAGATAATAATTTAAGTTATAATTAGAAAAGAAGGATTTTAAATTCTCTTATAAATAAAGGCAAAGAACTTAAACTTTAAACTTAAAGAGCTCTCTTTCTCTCATATCTCTACAAGAAGGGAAGAATCTCTCTACAAGTAAAAATAAAAATCTCTCTAATCTCTCTTCTAACTGATCATAATAATGATAATTATTCATTATTATTCTCTTATCTCTCTTCTAACTATCTACTTTATCCCTATTAAATCCCTACTAGCAACTTACTAGCCTACCTGTCTAGGGACCCCTATCACACTAGCAAGTTATTAGCAGGGATTTAATAGGGATAAAGTGGATAATTAGAAGAGAGATAAAAAGAAGAATTATAAATAATTATCATCATTATAATTAGTTAAAAGAGAGATTAGAGAGATTTTTATTTTTTACTTGTAGAGAGATTCTTCCCTTCTTGCAGAGATATAAGAGAAAGAGAGCTCTTTAAGTTCGAAGCTTGAGTTCTTTGCCTTTATTTATGAGAGAATTTAAGATCCTTCTTTTCCTAATTATAATACCGTAGGAACTCGGTCAACTTAACCAACTAGCGCGCCCCACTGGGATGTAGATCCCCGCCACAGCGAAATTTAGCTGGCGGCCAGTTTCAACTTCTACATATAAGACTTAGGGCAGCGTTCCTAACCTTCAATAGATCAGTCCAGCCGTTAGGCCAAAAAGATCAACCAATTCAAGTAAGCTGCATTACTGAATCGCGCCACACAATAGTTCATAAGGAGTTAGGCCTCACAGCACACAGCGCCGAGCCCTACAGCGCATACGCGCTGAACCCGCAGCTAGCTCCTTACAATTATCCCCCCCTCTTAATAGCACATCCCGGGCTGAAGCAAGCTCTAAGGTGCCGCAAGACCTCTTCTGCAGCGCTGTGCGTGGGGACCGCCCTTCCACACAGGCCAGGAAACTAGCGGCCGCAACTGCGCCCGCGCATACGTTAGGTGTTAAGAGAGCTCAGCTCGGACCTCTAGAGCCAATTGAGGTAACCACTATTGTCAACCCCCAGGGATCCAGCTGCCACTGTGACAGTAGGGTTGTGCCCCTATGAGCTAGCAGCCTATCGCAGTCATGAGGATCTTTTCTGTGGTCGGGCCCGCACTGGGATTCGAACGCACAACCTCCCGCATAGCTACTAACCCAATGCGTACTTAAATAATTGTAAGAGTTAGGGCAGCATTCCTAACCTTCAATAGACCAGTCCAGCCGTTAGGCCAAAAAGATCAACCAATTCAAGTAAGCTGCATTACTGAATCGCGCCACACAATAGTTCATAAGGAGTTAGGCCTCACAGCACATAACGGCGAGCCCTACAGCGCATACGCGCTGAACCCGCGGCTAGCTCCTTACACTACACACCACCCCCAACGCAACCCACAGCGGCCTCCAACAGTGAAATGACTGCTACCGGCTTCCTAGACGTGATATATGTGTTTTTAGTGCTGTGGTCACATAGTGAGGCTTTGCGCTAACCAATTAGATGTCATAGATGACTATGAGACTGCCTTATGCTTCGAGCTCGGACGAATCTACACCCTTGAGTACTGACTTCCCTCGACCCCTAATATAAATATAGGCATTTCCCTTATAAAAGATAGGTCTCATTATGGCTAGGTAAGGGAGATCAGTAGGCTCTTAGTTGAGGATGTCTTAGAGGCTAAGAAAGCAGTGTTTTGCTGGCCTAAGAGCTATAGAAATAGGTAGAAGAAAATAGACTGGTGTCTTAGCATTGAGAGGGAATGGCAGGAGGGGATTGTGTTTTTTTGGCAAGATGACTAGATCATGATATATTATAATGATGCTAGTGATCCTAGCTGTAATAGATAGTCTCCCTGACTTCTAAGTCTTGAGATTTCTGCAAGTTATCTTCCTGTAGCTGTTGAACTAACTCTAACTTCTTCCCTAATGTCTTAAGCCCCCTTTTCTTTAGCTATTCCTATAGATCCTTTACTAGCTTCTTATAATATCTTATTATCATTAATAACTCATTATTATCTATAGAAATTATCTCTTCTTCGTCCAGTAGCTTATCCACTTTATCTTTAAGTTTGATAGGTATTTGCTCTACTTCTTCCCACCCGGTAAAGTCAATCTAATTAGATGGGATATTCTTAATGTTAATAAAGCAGTCTTCTTAGCCGTTAGGGCATACACTAATTCTGCAGTTTAAGAATGCCTTCTTCACTAGATCTGCCTGCTTAATAAGCTGCTAAAGTGCTATAGTAATAATATGTATTATTATGATCCTTTTATTACTGACAGTCCACTTAAAGTTAGGCCCTTCTTCCTTCTCCTTGCGGTCAACATATTCATCGATTGCCTCCTCTAGCCACTACTTAAACAACTTATTTATAGCCATATCGAGAGGTTGTAGGAGACTTATACAGCCTCCTAGGATGAGGGCAAGAGTGATTGCCTATTCCCTAAGTTTTTTCTTAATTTCTTCAGTATTATAGAATGTAGCTATATCTATAACTAAAAGTATATCTTCATTATCCTCATCACATAAGGGCATAAGTTCTTCTTCAATCTATTGCAAGAGAAGCTTTTCGTTATTATATGCGGTTTTATTGAACGCTACTATAATGTCTAGATGGTAGAGATAACCTTCCTTTTTGTAGATTTAATTGCTTTCCTCAGTAGGAACTCTATGGAAAATAAGCTTTAGAAGAAGCCTATAAATGCCATCTGCAAAGATATATAATATTAGGGTTGCTTGCCTCTTATTCTACCCACTACAGTCAGTATGACTAGCTACAGTCTTAGCACCCTTTATCTCCTATATTAATCCATCAAGAAACTCAAAAGGAATTAAGGTCTTATTAAGGTTAAGTATAAGGCGCTTAAAAAATCAGCATTTTAGAGAGTTTAGGATGATAGAAATGGCTAGAGATTGTATTTTTATTAAAAAGATATATCTAATAAATTATAAGAATATATTTATAATATTAATATAGTCTTCTAGGCGCTTAGTAGATTACTTTATAATTTGGCGCTTAATAATGTTATAATGCTGAAGAAAGCTATAATACTAGCTAATAGAGAAAGTAAAGAGATCTAGTAGATTTAGGTATAAGGACCTAAAAATCTCTCTAGACCTCCTATAGAACTATAAGGTTATAACAATTTGAGATTTAGACCTCCATTTAAGAAACAGCTAGTAAAGCTGATCCTTAAGTCCTAGCCATTTTGGTGCATAATTACAAATCTTATCGATAATAAAAGACTTACTATATGCCTCCTTCTATCTGTAGATTATAAGTTTTAGGATTTTAAAGTGAATTATAGCTTCTTATAGACTAAGAATGCAAAAAATACCTCTAACTTTAATACAATAGTGAAGGAGCTATATCATAACTTCCTCCTTTTTCTTCTTTATGTATATATATTGTACATAAAGAGCTAGTTTTAATGGCTTAAACTGGCGATCTTTAAGAGGAGTCTTCTTGGGGCTACGCTTCTTAGCCCTTAGAGTGAGCCCCCAAGAAGTGACATTAGGATCAATCTCTTAAAGGACTAACATTATGTGAAAAAATGGCTCGTAGATAACTTCAATTGACTGAGAAATGGGGGAAAATGCAGATGCATAAAAACGCGCAATCTGCAACATAAGAACTTTCTGATATCCTACCCCTCAGTTCGCATTATAGGCTAATTTATATGTAGAATAGATCTACATTATAGTGGGGGGCCAAGCCTTTTAGTCTCGCGCTAGTTGGTTGAGTTGACTGAGTTCCTACAGTACAAATTGCTATCTACCCTTTATCCCTTACATACCAATCATCAAGCCAGTAGTAGGCCATTTTGATGCCTTATTAACATTCTTTTCCTGCCACTGACCTAATAATCATTCCCATAAGATGCTTTCCTGCTAGAGGGTCCTAAATATAAGACTACTATAGTATATATGTGCAATCTAGTGCAGCTTTAGGCTGACTGATAAAGATGCCTATACGATGCTTTATTGTGTACCTTCTTAAGGGACTGCTATCGATTTGGGGTGTTATTCTTAGTCCCTTTCTGCCGCCAAACTAACTAGTAGAGTAATAAGTAAGGACTAAGAGTTAAGAACTAAGAGTTGTAAGAATAAACCCTAAACAAAGAGATTTAAGGTAATAATAAGATTAAAGTAAGAGCTTAAAAATGTCAGCCTTAGGTAGGTGAGAAGCCTCGCTTTTGGAAAACATTGGATGTTACCGAAACCTAAGCAATACCAAAATAAAATAGCATCTCTCATTTAGTTACCCATCCCCCTACAATGTGCCAGGGCTTCATACTCTCCCTCTCTATCCCCCGTTCTCATGAAGATCTTCTAATTCCTCCATTTGTCTGAAAACACCACCATCATTGCTTAGACTAAACAGACTCATCGAGAACTATGCACTTGTGGAGTCTGTTAAGGTAGTGGAGGTCTAGTTAGCTTTGCCATAAGTACGTAGAAGAGGAAGGGAACCGTACTTCTTCCGCCAGGGCGGTGGCGACAGGTGCCCCGAGGGCCGGCTTCTTGGGCTACATGGTGGTCAACATGATGTATCAGGATATGAAGGTTGATGACGTAGCATACAGCATTGCTTCTCACGGAGCGCGAGGATTGCACGGATTGCAATCTTTTCAGTGCCGTTATGCAGGATGAGCGAGGGCGGGTAGGCAATACGAACGACCGCTTCTTGATCTTTGAGAGTTAGCAATTAAACAAAGGAAACCCGTTTTGGACTGGTATGATAGAAATAAGTTGGGTTTCCCCGTTTGACAAACACCCATACTCTGACCATGTGGAAAGGGCGACACATACGGGGAGTTTGTTCTGCTTCGTGCAAGATCCAACGTTAGCTTCGTGATCAAGGACGTTCTTCTTGAAGATAGGGGGCGATAGAGACTGGGTGGACGTGGATTATCCACAGCTAGGACATACCTGGGACTTTTCCGGCATTCTTTTCCAAGCGTGAGCATTGCCATTTTAGCAGAGCGGGTTGCAGCGTGCTTGTATTCTGATCCTGGTCAGAGTAGGACATTGCTAATAATCCGGGACAGGAAGAAGGAATGAATGCGTACTTGATGAGATTGATGGGACTTCCACGCGCAGGCGCTTGCAAGTAACGGATCTGTCTGGAAACAAGTATCAGCTGTTGACACATCGTCGGCGTCGGAGGGTGGTTGATTCATGAATGAGAGATTATTGGTGTTGGAGCCGTAATCGAAGATGTCTTGATTGTTGAAAAAAGTGAATTCATGATGTTTCGCGTCTCTACACTGGCTCTGGTCATGACAAGAAGTCAAAGACTAGGTTCCCAGGCGGCACCACGTGGAGGTTGCAGAGTCTGGCTTCGCTACCCGACCGACCCTTCTTCCCAAAGAATAGCAAGGGTCGGCCCCCTTTCGGGCCCTTTCTAAGAAAGAGTACAGTGCTATGGACAAAGCCCAGGTCCAATCCGCAAAACAGTAGCTCAGCTCGAAAGCCCGGGCTTGTGTCTACACTACGCAAAAGCGCGTCAAACCGAACACAGAAGATGGTTCTAACACAAGGCTCAGCCCCCAGAACGAACCAGAACAGTGCCATGGGTGAAACCCAAGTCCAACCCGCAAAACAGTCGCTCAGCTCGAAAGCCCGGGCTCGTGTCTGCACTACGCACAGGCGCGTTGAACTGAACCGGCCGCAAGGGCTACGGTCCTCACATAAAGGCCAACCCCCAGAAGAAAAGTCCCCAGACGAACGAGCCCCCAGAAGAACCAACTGGGAGTGACAGGTCAGTAACAAAAGGGCAAGGTAGGTGGGTCGCGAAGTCTTCGCCTGTTTGCAATTAGCAAAGGACTTGAGACGGTCTGAGAAGGGCGCCAGTGGCCGATGGATACAGCGAGCTTCCTTCGTCACGAGCCAAAAGGTCGTTGACGTTGCAAGGGGTGGTGCTTTGGATGGATTGAGGGAGTGATGATGTTGGAGTGAGGTTTGTGTCGTGGCCGAACGCTCAGAAGTATCCAACAAAAACGCCCTCGCACCTGCCCTCAACACTCGACTCAACAGCTGTTATCACTTGGCAGAACTGGTAGACCTACCACCTGCCGCCGGGAAACTTTGCTCTCATTGGAATATTCACCTGAGTCACCATTTCGTGGATCTGGCCATGCCATGAATCGAGGCAATCACTTGTGGTCCGATGACCAATCATCACAGCTCCGAGAGACTCGAAATGCTTCATCTTTGTCGCTGTTTCAGGGGCTCGCTTCATGAACGTGCCTTGTATCTGAATTCGAGTCTTTCTTCGGGCCGATTGGCCTTGCAAATATCTAGTGATGGTTACTTCCTGAGCTCCCGACTCACATCTGGGCTCCTTTATCACCCTTACTACCCTACCTAAGATCGATCCATAAGGCATCAGGTGTCAGGTTAGGTCTCAGTCGTTAGTGCGCATTAGTTATTATTAGGTGTTGGATTGAGACCTCGTGTGGCGGCATAACATGCCTGATCCGGACTGCCGGATCCGGACAGCCTGATCCGGAACGCCGGATGCGGAACGCCGGATGTGGTAATAAGCCGGATCCGGCATCATAACAACGCCGGATCCGTCTCCCTTTGACACCCTGATCTAGATCCTTTTGAGTATAAAATAGGGCCCCTATGACCCTCAATCAATGAAGGACAATCACATCAATTTACATCATTTTGATCAATCATCTCTGCTATTGCATACAGCAAATTGCGTATCCAACATTAGGCATTAAGTATTAGTGCTGATATATATCTGACTTATCCCTAAGTGTCTAAGCGGCTGCCAGAGTGTGCCTTTCGTTACGGTGGCAGATGGTATTTCACTTCTGGTTCAACGCAAAGCCTGGAGCAGAATATCGCACTTGGGCCGCTTCATCAATCGGACATCGGCGTTGAAGATTCAGATTGGATGCGCAGATCTTCTTGAACATCTTACATTTGACAGGAGTCTTGCCATTCGGGCACTAACGGTCAAGCAGCTCGACACTCCTAGAGTCCAGCGGTCTGGTGCACCGCGGGACGCGCGCATATTTGAAGTAGTTGAAATAATTACTCATAAGTCTAAGATGGTTCAAAGACTGTGAAGCCTCTTTCACTTATTGGAACTTCTATTTCTATATGTATGCCGCCATTTGCGTCTTGATGTAGGACCCTCGTCTACCACCCCTTCCAGGGAACCCAAGCGTCTCGCACAATGTTGTTCTCATCCGCGACAAAGTAGACGAAAAAAGCAGCCGCCGTTATGCACACATGGTTGCAGAACAGATTCACCCGCTGACCAACTTGGAAAACCTCGTCTACAGCTTGGCCCTTTTCCTCGGTCCCCAAGATGCCGTGCTCCTGCGACATTCGGACGACGCCCCACGCGGGATGTCCCACGACTCGACCGAAGCCGGAGTACGCACTTGATTCTCGCGATAGGGAGATAACACCTGCGTTGACGAGTGCCTCGTTTCGGTCTGTGTAGACGCTGCAGACTTCGGTTGCCACGTAGCCAGCCTGGGCTGCTTCGGGCACCAATCCGGTCGACACTTGTTGTAGATCATTGCAAGGGAAGTTGCCTACTCGGACGAATGATTAACTCAGCTCTTTGGTCTATGTGCATCAACTTACCGGCGTGTAGCTCTATCTTGATATTGGATGGCACACCCGTTTTGAGGTTCGCCGCCACATGAGCGGTAGGCGTAGAGCCAATCGACACGACAATCTCGCGGTCAGCTGGAAGTAGCTTGGCAGCTTCGACAACGCTAGAGATCTCCAAGCCGAGTACATCCTCGGCCTCGCTACGTGAACGACCGGCGTACGAGTGTCCAGCATGGCAATAGAATCCGTAGATGTGCACCGCCGAAGACGCCTCAGCGCGTTCCACCAAACGACGAAGAGCAGGACTGTTGGTTGCGACGCCAGCTCGATGTGAACCGACGTCGAGCTTCACGAAAATGTCCCAAGGCGTCTTCTCGCCGGCTTTCTCGAGATGAGCTATTTGCTGCTCATTGTCGACCAGCAGGACTATGCGGAGTGACGCTCGCAGCTCGATGAGCCTTGGCAAGATTCCTGGATAGATAGGCAGGCCGTAGAGACACTATCACAAGCCTTAGCTACCACTCTTAGTTCGAGATTTTGGTCAATCACTCACCTCATCCAAGATACCCTCCTTAGCTAAGGGAAGCGCCCCTCGAATTTCGGCCAGGGTTGACGTAATAATGCCCCTGTATTTGCCTTCCCCGAGCATCAATCTCGTAACCTCGAGAGTCTACATCGCCGCAATTAGCATCCCGGTTTGTGAGATGATCGCGGACCAGAAAACATACCTTGAGCGTTTTAACATGTGGCCGGAAAGAGATACCGAGCTTCTCCACATCGCGATGAAGGTTCTCGATGTTCTGCTTCAGCACGGGCAAGTTGACGACAAAGGACGGTGTGGGCAGCTCTGATGTCGGTTTCCCAATGTACGAGCTCTGGTTTTCCAGTGAATAGTCCATCTCAGCGGTGAAAAAATGATGACGATTATTAGGAAATCAGGAACGAAAGCGTGTTTTGTTGTAGCACGAAGAGCAGCGACTAAGAAATGGATTAGATGGGTCTTGAGTTTTGCGGGGCTCTCCGCGGCGCCGCGGTATTTGAAGTGTGGATGGAGTCCCGTTTTTCCCGCGGCGGAGTGCAGAAGATGAAGCCGAGGCCGGTCACAATCGTCGTTGTCCAAAATATCTCGGCCAACGTTTGTGAAGCCTGATTGTGAGACTGCGTTTCTGAGTTAGTCTTACTCGTACGCCCTTGGCGCTAACACATTGCATCTGACTTTGACCGGTGCTCCCTTGTGAAGTCCCTCAAAGAGAGGCTGTTCCGAGCCGGCCAGTGCTTTTTCTTTAACATTCATATCGGCGATGAAGACCGTGGTATTGATAAACATGTCCACTTCAGAGCAGTGAGTTGAAGAATTGTGGCGAGTCTTCTAATCGATGGCTTCGGTCTTCGATAGAATCACCCAGCTTCAAGATGCCATCGGCCGAGCTGACGTTCATAGAAATCGACCCTGTGTGGATTTAAGAAGCTGTTCTACTAATTCTCCATGCCTACCACGACTCAACAATGGACTTCATTTGGGATTTCAACGGCGGAAAGATAGAGGTGCAGTCAAGCATCGCAACTCGGCTGTATGCACCATTGAGATGCAATGAACCACTTGTTGCAAAGTTGAGATCCGATCAAAAGCGGCCGTTGGGAACACTCTAGTCTATAGTTACATATTTTATGTCACTCGAGAATCCCCGACTACATCATGGGGAATTGCCTACTTGGCTGGCACGACAGCACGTATGGGGACTAAGACAGCTATCGATACGGAGTTGCTCCGAGCTTACCGTTCCAGATGCTCTTATCATCAAATCTTCTAGACCTAAAAATGAGACCTGATGTATTTGGTCTGACCAAATGTCAATCATCGCGCAAAAGATGCGCCATAGCGGAAAAGTGTACCATTGGTTGGTGATCTTACGTCCACATTTGTGTTCCGCCAATGTTGATGTCATAGCATCTAATTAGTCTAGTTCGTCGTAATCTCCAAATGACCAAGATTAGACTGTTTTGAAGAGGATACAGAGTCCACAGAATCTTTGTCCTCGCAAGTTAGTGCTGTAGGCCCAGTTCTCACACATGCAGAAGTACATGATCCAAATAGGGCCCTTACTTGTGTATTGACTTGGTAAGGAATTGAATTTCTTTATTCTCGTATTCTGACGATTTCATTCAAGGGCTTGAAGTGTGCACAAAACGGTTTCCGACAAGAATAAATACCTTACGTGAAATCATTACCACAGTTGTACTCCTGCTTTAAAAGTATTCGCAAGCCAGAACTCCAACTAAAGCCATATGCTTATAGTGATCAAACAAAAAGTCATCCGCTCCTCTCCACCAATCCTCCTCGATTGTCATTCTTAGAGCCTGAACAAACTCGTAACATTTTGTCGAAGTATCCCATTGCGAGTCCCGGTAGTCCTCGCCAATCTCAACGAATCTGCGATCAGATTGGGAGAAGATTCTTCCTCCAGCGGTCTCAGACTGTTCCTTGGTGGGTGCATGGGACTTTCGTTTCATGTTGTAGTCGATGAACCAAAGTATATGGACATCCTCTGACGTCGCAACTCGAGAGAAGTACCGGATTATGCTCGACATTTCGATTTCCGCCGCTGTCAACACCTCCATTGAATCACCCCATGCTGGTTTGAACTCCAGTGCAATGTTCCTCAGCCCATTGAACTGCTGGGTATCCGAGCCGATCGGGATGCACCTGGAAATCTCATGCCAGTCAACGTTATCGAGGCAATGAGGCTGAAGAATAAAGAGGTCTTGGCTTGGAACGACAGTCAGGTAGTGGTCGATTGAGTCGTCCCCCACGAAATATGCCGTTGCTGGCAACTGGTCCGTATGCCAAGGCCAGCCCATTTTAGACTCTCGACGACGACGGTCTTTCCGAAATGCATTGGACATCTTTTGTTGGAACCTACGTTCCATAACCGCTCTTGATTCTTTGCAGGAGGTCCAAAGGCCCCCATCAATCAGATATGTCGACTGGTTGTTGCGTGTCCACGAAGCCGATGCGTTCGCAGACTCTCCCAGGCTCGGCTGGCCTTTGGGGGCCGAAAGTTGAAGGTCTTCCCATCGATACACATCCGCCAGCTCGAGATTCATGTGTTTGATTGCATCCTGGTCTTTTTGCCAGTTGTAAATGATAAAGGCATGGGCTCCAGGACAGTCAGGTCGGATCGCGAGGTTCCATATTTGGTTTCGCAGTTCCCATGGAAGGTCGAGGAATTTATGGAAATCCTGAGACATATTGTTGGAGGGGAAAGTTGAACCACAGTAGGTGAGAGATTCTGTTTTGCGGAATGAATGCAGGTGGAAAAGGTCCAGCGACGAAGGAACGGGCTTGGCCTGGGGTTTTGAAGCGAACACCAATCAAGCTTTTTCGTCTCCAGTGGAAAGCATCCATATTGCCTGTGCCTCCAAGTCGGGACTTCCGGGTGCCTTAGAATTAGGTGCACCACTGAACCACAGATGGTCTGAAACCTAGAGCAACTGCCCGACTCCTAGGTGAGAGTTGCCAGGGCCTGAGAGCCTAAATAGACATCCAGTATATGGTCGGGAACCATTGTGTCAGGTGTGGCACATTAATGGTACAGATTCTGTGCGAAAATACCGGATGTCGGACATAAGAATAAAGATCTCGGGCTGTTGCTCGTAAGTGCGCGGCGGCCAGGTTTTGGTCCCCGTCCGTCCGCCCGTAGCCGTCTTTGCGTGGAGTTTGGAAATTCAAGAACTCGAGCTCGCCTGTATTTTATTGATTTGCGTCTGCAATTATTGAATAAAACATTGTTGATCACTTACCATCAGCGTGTCTTTGCTACTACCTTGGGTTGTGTCCGCTCGATGCCATTACGCTTCGGCCATCAGCGTAAAAGCTACCATGCTTTGAGAAATTGGGAGAAAATTAAGGTATTTCCTTTAAAGAAAGCCAAATTGATCTCGCCGGTTAAGTTTGGATACCTGCCGTTTGCGCTCGTGATGCTCGTTTTTGTTGTATATAAGACGTCGCACAAGCCCTGACCAAAGATGGTAGAGCTCATGTTAAACCCACTCGTAAGGCTGAATCTGAAACGAACAACCGTGTTCTGCCCTTTTTTATTTTTTATTTTTACTAACACGCAGAAGATCTGGCGGGGAATTTTGCAACCATCGCGGAAAATGACGTACGGAACCTGTTGTCTCTCGACCATGCGTGAGCGCACACTATTCCCTGGCCGCTACATGGGAAAATTCTTCATTTCTTTTTTCTTCAATAGTTAAACTTTATGAGGGCATGTCGGGTCGCCTGATAATTGCGCGGTCAATAGGGTACGTATGATAGAAAAGCTGGGGGAAATGCGGGCACACTCAGTCCCAAAACCGCATGTTCCTTGGGAATAAACCCCTCCCTTTTCATCTAAAGTGATCATAGAATACTGATATAGGAAATTTTGATTTTAATTATCAAGTAGATACCATACATTGAAGTAGGACCTTGGCCAATAATATCTGCAGCGCCGTTCCTTGCGGTCTCAACCAAACCTCGTGCCTCCGACACCACCAGGGTGCATGCAAAATGCAACAAAGGTAGTAAAGTTATTTGTTCAATTTGAGATGCTTTGTAGGCTTCTAACCCTAAGCCCTTTATGCCTGAGTTTCTTTTACGTGGTAGCTCTTCAACTTGACGAAGGTGTCGAACCCCTTCGGTCCCAGCGTGCAACCTAAGCCTGATTTTTTCCACCCAGTCCAAGCGAGATCCTGCATTATCACGGTAGCAAGCATTCCACGGCGATAAAAACCAAGACTTACAGGGTTTGGAAAATCGCAGCGGTTCACAAACACCGTGCCAGCGTTGACCCGCTCAATGAGCGCCTCTCCGCGAGCAATATCCTTCGTCCAGATACTCGAGGTAAGTCCGTACTCGGTGTCGTTCATGAGCCTGATGGCTTCGTCGTCGCTGGAGACCTTTGCAACAGGAATTGCGGGACCGAATATCTCCTCGCGCATGACGGCCATGCTGTGGTTTACGTTGGTCAGGAGGAATGGCGCCACGTAGTTGCCATGCTGCGGTGCGGATCGAAAGCTTGCGTTCTCCGGCGTCGCATTGACAGCACCTTTGCGAGAGCATCGTGAATATGGGCGTTGATGGCTTGTTGCGCGGCTCGAGAGATGACAGGGCCAATCATGGCCGACTCGTCCATAGGATCACCCAACTTGTATCTGAACGCAGATCATCAGCAAATGGAAGTGGGACTTAAATAAACCTGACAAGGGGATATACTGCTTGAGTTCCTCTTGAAGTTCTCGCACAAATCCGTCGTGGACGTCAACGTGGACGTAGATACGCTCAACTGCACAGCAGCTCTGCCCAGCATTGAACACGGCGCCATCTACAAGCTGCGCAGCGACATGCTTGGGGTCAGCATCAGGCCTCACATATACAGGATCATTCCCCCCCCAGCTCTAAGTTGACTGGGATCGTCTCCTGGGCTGTAGCTTCTCGAATGGCCAGGCCGCCGGCCGTCGAGCCGGTGAAGCTGACGCACTGCACCTCTGGCTGCTGCACCAGCTCGCGGAGCATGGCAGGGCCACCGGACTGGATGACTTGGAAGACGTTCTTCGGAGCCTGGCCTCGAAGAATATTTCGGCAATGCGGTCGCCGACGAGTGGCGTTTATGGCGACGGCTTCAGCACGACGCTATTTCAGGCCAGAAGAGCAGGAAGCAGAGCGTTAACGATGATAAGGTATGGAAACTGTCGGTAAACACATTTGAGCTCTAAACCAGACCAATACAAAGCTAGAGAATTTGACTCACGTTCCAGGCAAAAACGATGAGCGTGGGGCCAACGAGCACTTTCTTGATACATCGCTTGAATCCACTCTCTGGGCGTCCCGGCAGAGGCGCCAGTGCATTCTCGGCGATGTCGAGCAGGTAATCAGCCCGCTTCTGCATCGTCTCGATCTTCTTGTGGCTATAGGCAATTGGTCTACCCATTTGCTCGGATAACTCCCGCCCAAGCTCCATCTTTCGCTCTTGGATCAAAGCCAGGGCCTTGACCACAATGGCTTGGCGCTCGGCAAAGGGCATTTCTTTGAAGAGATTGAAGGCATCCTCGGACTGGCGGAGGACCACGCGGGCATCTTCAATTGTCGCAGCAGGAACCTCGCACACGACTTTGTTGGTCGAGGGCGAGATGGTCTTGATAGTGGCAGGCATTGTATCGGCCGGCATCTGACTGATAGCCACCTAGCCGCAGCGCAATGATTGGAATGCTTGTCTTATGCACCATGGATGAAGTGAAGCAGCTAAAGGGCAGGTATTGTGCTCTGAAATACTCAACATCTGTTAGTAACCAAAACGATTCCACCGTCACAAGTCAGCACTCAGCATGCCAGTTCTTTCGCTGATCCTGCAGCATCCAGCCTTTTTCCACACCACACAAACATCACAAACAAAATATCACTGTTACCATGGTCAACCGACTTTCTGGAAAGAATGCCATCATTACAGGCGCCGCGGGGTAAGCCATCTCAATTCACCACATATCCCTGCTAAGAGCAGTTGCGGCGGTGTTGGCCTAGAAACCACAATCCTGACGCTCCAAGAGGGCGCTTCCGTCCTGATGACCGACATTAACGCTGTGACTCCTGAGAAGACTCTCGCAAAGGCTAAGGCTATTATGCTTAAGCGCAATGACAAGGTTGAAACAAAGGTGGTCGACGTCTCCAAGGAAGCCGACGTCGAGGCTGCTGTCAACGCTGTTGACGCGTGGGGCGGAGTGGACGTCATGTTTAACAACGCCGGCATCATGCATCCCAAGGACGGAGATGCAGAGGAGTGTTCCGATAACATCTGGGACTTGACGATGAACATCAATGTTAAGGGCGTTTGGTATGGCTCTAAACATGCCGTGCGGTCCCTTCCAAAGCACGGCAAGGTCAAGGGAAGTATCACCAACACAGCGAGCATGGTTGCAATTGTTGGTGCTGCCACGCCTCAGCTTGCATACACAGCTAGCAAGGGTGCGGTGTTGTCACTCACTCGAGAGCTCGCCATTGTGCATGCCAGAGAAGGTGCGCTTCAACTCACTGTGCCCTGCTCCCTTGAAGTTAGTCCTCCTCTTCCGCTTCCCTGGATATCCAACTGACCGTATTCAGCACACCGATGCTCCAAGACTGGCTGGTGACGACAAGACCAAGAGGTTCTGCCGCGAAGTTCACTTCCCGTCCGGAAGACTTGGAGAGGCCATCGCGCAGGCCCACGCCGCCGTGTTTCTGGCCAGTGATGAAAGCAGCTTCGTCAACGCAACGTACTTCGTTGTCGATGGAGGTTTGACCAAGGCATATGTGACGCCTGAGGGTCCGGCGACCGCTGCGCCTAAGAACCAAGCATTTTGAGATGAACAACCTTCCAAGGGACACAAGAAATAGTATTTGAGAGCTTTAAAAAGGAGCTATTCTGAGCTTTCGAGTGTCCATCCAAAATCGCAGGCAAAAAAACGCCCAGTTGTCTCCTGCCAAACGCCCTGCGGATTTGCTAGCCACTGGGCAAGATCCAGATGCGTTCAAGCAGAGCAGACGCCGCCCGGATGTTTTCAACTTCAATCATGTAAACCATAGGTCCAAATGCGCCCGGAGATCATTACATTAGTCTTCATTAGCCATCCATGACCCCATGACTCCTAGTGCGCAGCAGACTCTAATGCCATCCCTAACTCCCGACCTAACCAGCCCTAACTACTAAAACTAACTACTATCCCCAAGTACTTTATTTGCTAAATAGATAGGTAAACCTGGCTGCATAGGAAAGTGTAGGGGTGTATATTGGTTCCTATGGAAGAACAGGCTAAACTAATGTACTTGTTGGTGCACGCAACAGCAGTCGTTGGTCTCCGTTCATGTGTATGCTCATTCAATAATCCCTGTTGAGCGAGCGATATTTAGTTAGCATCCCACAATATTTCCTTCAATGGCCAGACTTCCAACTCGGATCAACCATTTATTTAATTGATGTGGGACCTTCAGCCGAAGCTCAGATGTGGCATTGACATTGCCTAATGGGACACAGTTGGCAGGCTTATTACGGAACGGGCTAGTCGATGCGCGGACAAGGATAGCAGCATCTATGACCCGGTATTCCCGTCGTTCTCGTTCTCGTTCATCGTAGCGAAACCAGGATGCGGCCTTGAAGGAAGAAGGGACTCGTTATCTCCAGAAGAGACATGCTGACTGTGGCAAGCGGGCGCACCAGGCCAAGTAGATATAACGAAGGCGAAGCTTTCAACAATTCAGTCCTTCAACCCGATAAAACTACTCAGTCTCAAAATTCCAAACATGTGCATCTATATCGCGTCTAAATTGCTGAAGCGCAAGGTGAAGAAAGAAGCCCGAGGGTCTGATGGTGCTGCGGAGCATCAAACGCCCGTATCCCTAGAGCGGACTCCTATTCACCGCGATACGGCTTCTGCCCCTCTGCAAGCTGGCAGTTTCAACCGCAAGGTATGTCTTACAAACAAGCGCCAGGATGTCCCTTTTACCATGCTCTAACCAATAGTCCAAGCAGTAGCCACTTTGCACCGTCCCCGTCGTCCTGAGACGTGCACCTGCCACCTAGAAGTCTACCGCAATGTAAGACGCAGTCATGATGTCCATGGTCGATGGCATAGCCGCCCCAAAGGGAAAAATAAGAACTCTTGGGCCACAAAGGGGAGAATAACGGCGATGATAGAGGAGAGAGAGTGCTCGTTGGATGAAGGGAAGTGGTAGTACAGATGGCTTAAATAATACTGAGTGACATACCTTTATTTCAGAAGCGTCGATATCCATCGGCAGCACTTATAATACAAACATCGCCGAATCTCGGTTCTTCCGTCCAATCTTTTACCCTTCCGCACGTGCTGATGAAGAACCGGCATCCGACCTGAACGAACAGGTACAGGGCCGATCTCCGTTCACGCGGAGGCCAGATGCCGAAACCTGCCACGAATCTGCGTCCGCCTCATTTTTCAGAATTGGGATTGAAAGACATCAAGCGTCTAAGTGCGTTGACCTGCTCATCTCCCTTTCAGACATTCCGACCCCCAATTGCGACTAACGCTCTAGATGAAGAGGACGTTGAAAGAATACGCACACTCGAGACACACGCTCTAGCTGCTGCCCAGTGGATTATGTACGCCGATGAGGCGCTGTACGAGATGTGTGAGCGGGGTGTGGTGGCTGAAGTCTGGAGTCCGAGGTGGACACGCTCACGCTGGAATACTTGGAAGAATAAGTTCAAAGCCATTGTCTTTTACCGAAAGGTTTCATGATAGAGCTCGCGAGTGTTTTACGGAGGTAATTGATCGTATGAGATTGCTGGAAAAAAACGTGGACTAGGGGGCTGTGAGGGTGTAGTCGAGACACTAGGGTTTCTAGGTCCTGAGCAGAACAGGGAGAGGTAACTCGATTTCAATAATATGCCAGATTGTTGACACACGTAAAACAGTGCAATTCACAAGCCGAGTTCCCACACACGGGATTTCTTTTCAGTCACTGGGATCATGGGTTGAATATACAAAGCCGCCATTACTACGGTTGATGCTGTCGTCGGCGCGTTCGAGTAGGGTTTTAACGCCATGGCAACAGCTGTCGAGGATATCATCCAGTTCCTCAAGTTTCTATTCCGATAGGATGACAGGAAGAGAACCAAATATTCCATTTACAATCTGGCCATGCAGTGGAGGAGTAGTATCACTGGCCTCCCGGGGGCGAAGATGGAGTTTGATGACGCGATTGCGAGCATTGGGAGCAACATCAGCCAGTAGGCGGGCATAACGGACTGGACGACCTGGGACGTGGGATCAACGGCAAGACGTCGGTATCACAGATGTTGACAAACCATCCCATAAACCACAGTTCCGCACAACTGAGTGTGAGTATAGGGCCCTGACAGCTTGTTTTAGGAAGTGATAAGTAGTCACATTGGATCTGAGAAACGCAACTGCGAATGATGAACAATAGTATAAAGAGATGCAGGAAGTATAGGCAGGAAGTATAGGCAGGAAGTATAGGCACTCAAAAAGAATGGCATGCTTCCGTCTCAAATATAAAAATGCAACCGGTCTGTAAAGCAACAAATCCACTTCCTCACTGAATCAGCACACCGTCCAAAACCTCCTAGCAACATTTCCATTTGATTTGGGCGAAGTATTGCTTTCATTCTTTACGGCGAGTTGGCCTGAATCATCCAAGGTGTGTTCCAACTGTTCGGCCAGCATCCCCTGTTATTGCTTATCAGTTACTGGCTCGCGGCAATAATTTGACGATAGATTGAATACTTACATCTTGCCAGATACAGGTAGGACGGTCCCAACCTGCGTGCTCCCTCCGGGGTACGTAACAGTGCCCCATTGCTGGAATTGAGCTACAGCATCGCGGACAACGTCGGCAACATCACTCGTGCCGAGGTAGTTTCTTCCGTCGGTAGTGAACTCGAGGAAGTCTTTGGTGTTCACGTAGAAATGGCAGTTTCCGGCCCACGTCAGATCCAGCCAGTTGTTGATGAAACTGCCGCCACCACGGTTGCTGAGCTCCCAGTGACGATCACTTCCGGCAAGGCCGTTGGCGAGGTCATTGCAGTCGTCAATGTTCATGAGCTGTGCATCTGCATCGTCGGTTCTTTCAAACGTGCTCTGCCCATATTGATCTCCGTGGAAGGGAAAGGGGCTGAGCGACTTGGCAAATGAGACGTCGGCACGCTTGCTGACTTGTGCATCACCCGAAGGCGTCAACATAGGCAAAGAAAAGACCAAAGGTAGGCTAGCCAAGAGAATCATCGCCTTCATTGTCCAAGGCTTTGGGGGAATTGTTAAGTAGTGAGGAATTGTAGACGAGTGCGATCCAATCTAGAGTGGAACATAAAGAGAAGTCCTGCTGTGGTCAAGGGTCGGTGCACGAAGGAGCGCTTCCGTTGGAATACGTACGTGTTAGTGATGCATCCTTATCATTCGCTGCTTCATAGGAATCATGCCAGAAAGGATCAGGGTCAGGATCAGGATTCAAACCCACTATAGCCCACTAAAACGTTGACAATTGGCTCACAGAACCAGAGGGGACCAGGGTTGAGATCCTAATGGATAATTCTAAATTCAGTCACTGAACTCAAACATGAAACGGACCGCAATTCTCGCCGGGAATGCCGGGAATGTCGGCAGATGCCTTCTAGAAGCTATGTAGGGTTCTATCGAAATTCGGGAAGATACGTTTAGCAGCCAGCTACAATGAGAGGTATGGGTCATTGTCCACCTTAATGTGTGGCATGTTTGGTGGCATCTAGAAGAAGCACTGGTGACTTCGAGCGGTTTGCAAGTAACAATAATTTTCTGCCCGTGAACACATGGAATTTCCACACTATGGCAGTTTGCAATCAGTTTGTCAGGTTCTGGGGATCCAGGATGGTTCTTTCAAGGCTTCGATGTAGCAGCGGTCAAGGGCGGAGGCCATCAAGGCTTGTCGGTGGGGCGGGCGCATGGTAAAGGCTGGGTAGGATTCAACGGATAGTGGGATGGGTAGTCCAGTTCTTTGTTTAGTTCGGCTCCGCCTCAAGCTCTGTCACATCGCGCACGTTTAGCCAATGGTACACCTAGGTCTGTTCCCGCAGGATCTACAGTCAACGGGCCGGCCCTGAAGCTATTCGGTGACATGGTAGCCAGAGCTGACAGGAACGATAGCGAAATATATCAGGTCCTAGGGTCTGGCCAGCTTCCTGTTTTGGATGTGTCCTACATGGCTTCGCAGAACTAGAATCTGATAGTGAATGCTATGATACCACGGAGGATTGACGAGATTGTAGGAGGAGTGTGCCGCATTTATGAACAATGCTCGCTTCCCTGACTCCGATAAAAACTCAACAATTATTGATCTCCATGGGCCCATTGGAGGATACTTAGTGGCAGAGCTGATCGTCATGTGACGATGGTACTTTAGTCGCAATCATTCTCGACCGAGCTATTACGGTGGCATAATCGCCGATCGATGGGCCTGGGCAAAACCCTTACTGTCCTTACCGCAATCCTCTATTCGCTTTCAGAACAACACCCCCACAACGAGGATCTCCGTGTTTCTTCACAAAACTCGAAACGAAAGAGAAGAGTTCGCACAAGAGTGACCTTGGTGGTTGTTCCATCTGCCCGTATGTCCTCGTATGCCTGCCAACTACCAAAGCTAACATTATTCCATAGAGCTTCTCCAGAATTGGATTTCGGAGATCGAAAGGTTAGAACCGATCATACGTTTTGAACAGTATTGTTGATCCTCCTAGGCATTCTTCCACAGGAGCGTTAAACTACGTGGTCTTTCACGGGCCTCGTCGAGCGCTTAACGGAGAATCTTTGACATCAACCGACGTTGTTTTAACCACATACGCAACAGTTGTAGCAGATAAGGATGGCTTGGGTGTTCTTGACTCGTTGGAGTGGTTTCGCATAGTCTTGGACGAAGGTATGTTAACTATGCGAAGACAAGAACCTGGAACGCCTAATTGATTTCAATGCTCAGCGCACTGATAAAGAACTCAACCTCAAAGCAATTTCGCGCAATCTCAAGCCTAGCCACTACTCGAAGATGGTGTGTTACTGGCACTCCGGTACAGAACAAGCTAGATGAGATTTCCTCTTTGGCCACATTCCTCCAACTTTCGCCCTTCACGAAGAAAGCCGAGTTTCAGAAACACATCATTGGGCCCATTATTTCAAGGAGGTCCGGACTTTGCGAAGTCTTTTAGAGCTTACCTGAAGGCTTATTGCCTCATAAGGACGGAGGATCACCTTCACCTTCCCAGATACTCGGAGAAATTGATGCTGCTAACCTTTTCGTTTCAAGAGCAAATGCTATATGAGAGCATTCTTGAAAAAACAAGAGGCGACATGGATGACCTCATCAGCAATGGCAGCAACATCCGGAAGTACAACGTCTTGTTCACTGTCATATTGAAAATGCGGATGCTTTGCAACCGAGGCTCTCTGCCTACACTCACAACAGGGTCATCGTACCTGGCCCCGAAAGGTTCCACCTCTGAATGCGAAAGATGTTCAGCTATATCCGAGGATGATTTGATCCTACTGGAGTCTGTTTCTTTTTGCCCAGACTGCAGTCGACAGCTCCATCTGTCGAGCCCCAGTTCCGATTGTCGGAGCCCTGTGGCCGATTTCGAAACACCGCCCCCAATTCCTCAAGATGCGCCAAGAACTCTTTCGACCAAACTCGCAGTGTTGTTGAGAATATTGCGAGTTCGGGCTCGAGTTGCAAGCAGTAAGTGATTCCAACATGCAGCATCAGACGCTAATCCTCCCCAGCATTGTGTTCTCGTACTGGACATCCACCTTAGATCTGCTGAAGCAAATGTTCACCATCGCTGGGCTCAACTATGCCCATATAGATGGTCGGACTGGATATTCAGAGAGATCCAAGATTCTCAACGCCTTCAAAGAGGATCTTCGAGTGGCCATTCTTCTCATGTCCATCGAGACTGGGGCCGTGGGGTAACGCATTTCCAGACTCACAACAACCTTCTTTCAAGGCTGACATCGGAACAGACTAAATCTCACGGTTGCCAATGTCGTTTATATTGTTGAACTACAGTGGAATCCCTCCGTCGAGAAGCAAGCGGTGGCCCGAGCCTTGCAGATGGCCCAAACAAGAGAGGTGATCATTTTCCGCTACATAATGAAGGGCACAATGGAAGAGGTATGTTTCCCTGACAGATACTTTGCAACATCGCTGACATGAAGTAGAGAATCGTTAGTTTGCAGAAGAAGAAGAAGTTGGCTGCTTTCGCACTCGATACAGGGACTGGTGACACAGAAGAGAAATTGGATGTAGGTAGCATAGACTCCGCCTATCATTCACGCTGACACAATGTTAGGATCTCAGGTTCATTTTGAATGCGGATCCTGTAAGATCGTAACCCATGGAGCTATGAGTGCGAATGTGGTAAGTGATTGGATAGAAAAGTAATGCAGCTCACTCGGTCCTCCGCTGCAACGGCAAATTCTCGAAGACAGTTCAGAATTGGAGTTTCCGTACATGTTGGCTCTGAGAAAATTAAGATTTCTACCAAATACACGGCTTTTATTCATCCCCCTTACGGAATGCAAGCCACACAGGACCCCTTCCACATTGCCAATGTCCTGTCGGGTCTCAAAATCAAGTCCGCGCATAACCATATCTGAGAAAAGCATTACTTTCATTAGTATTCTGAACCCCTAAACGGAACAAAGAAACCATAGTCGCGGATGAGTAAAACAGATTCCTGCGGGATGGCGATGATGTTGCGGCGGAGGGAGGTACGATCAAGCCGATCAAGTGCGACATCGTCTATCGAGATCCCTGCTCCATCTGCTGATCCGGGCACAGCGTTCGGCAGGTTGAGAAGTCAAGCCATAACTTACAAGTAATAGTAGATGTACTTTATATTAATAGTGAAGGATTAAGTAGTATTCCCTATTATATACCAGTCTACTCATTATTTCCACCATGTACACTCTGCTGCCCAGGAGACAGCCCTCCAACGCTAGCAGCCACAATACCAGGCATGCCCACGACAGACATCATGGGCGAGATGGGCGGGCGGTTGGAAGACCTCGACGACCCCCTCCTACTCCTGACCTTGCTGCTCAACCTCGACTCGGAGCGGTGGCGGTGGAGCAGCATCAGCTCACGGGACTTGGCCATGGCGTCGCTGAGGACCGCCATGCGTCCGCCGCGGATCCTCTTGAGGAACTCGAGGTCGTCGCGGATGCCCGTGAGGGCGGCGTCGACGTCGTAGCCCTCGGGGTGGCTCGTGGGCGTCTCGTCGCCGTCCTCCTCGCTCTTATGCTGCTTCTTCTTGCGCGACAGGCGGAGCCACTTGGGCCATAACTTGGCGAGAACGTCGACGACGGCCTGGAACCAGGGGTCGGGGAAGAGCCGGATGAGTATGCCGATGGGGATGGAGAAGAAGCCCAGGACGACGGAGATTGCCCACTGGGGACCGTTGAGCTCGACGACCACAAAGGCGTCGCCTCCGACATAGATGATGATGAGCTGACCCGCGACCATGATGGCCATCATCAGCATGAAAAGGTGGTTCTTGTGCAGGCCCTCGAAGATGTTGAGCTTGTTGTCGATGCGTCGGCTATTGACGAGCTTGAAGATTTGCATAAACACAAAGACGTTGAAGATCAGGGTCCGCAGCTCGTCCTCGGGGTAGCCCAGGAACTTTGGCCCTGCGAACCACAACACGAAGCAGGCAATGAGCTGGTAGATTGACTGGCCGATGATCATCTTCCACATGGTCAAGGTGATGAGGGGAGCCGTCCGGGCCTCGGGCTTGCGGTGGAGGAGACTCCCCGTCGGGGGATCCGTGGCGAGGGCCAGGGCCGCAAAGGTGTCCATGATGAGGTTCACCCAGAGCAGCTGCACGGCGTTAAGGACCGACGTCTCCTCGTCGTCCGAGACGGCCGAGATGAAGGTGACCATGACGGCCGTGATGTTGACCGTGAGCTGGAACTGGAGGAACTTCTTGACCGAGTCGTTGATGGCGCGGCCCCATCCTAGCGCCTTGACGATGGAAGAGAAGTTGTCGTCCATGAGGATAATGTCCGACGCCTCCTTTGCGACCTCTGTTCCTGTAAGGCCCATGGAGAATCCGACATCCGCCGCCTTGAGAGCGGGCGCATCGTTGGTGCCGTCACCAGTGACAGCGACAATCTCGCCGAGAGACTGCAGAGTCTTGACGAGGATCCTCTTATCCTCGGGGCTGGAACGCGCTAGGATGCGAAGATGCTTGACTATGGCAGCCCTGTCTTTATCGCTTAGCTTGCGGAAGTCAGAACCATCCATGACGGTGTTCTTCTCCTTGACCGTCTCGTCTGTCAGGATGCCGCACGCCTTTCCAATGGCCCTGGCCGTCTCGACATTGTCGCCTGTAACCATCTTGACCGATACCGAGGCTATGTTGCAGTCATCCACAGCTTTCGGGACGCCATTCCTGACGGGGTCCTGGATACCGACAACACCCATCCAAGTCAGGTTGTGAAGCAGATCCGTCAGCTCAATCTCCTTGGATGCCTCATCCTCGGCCTTGAGAGTCAGAACCGGCGGCCATGACTTAAAGTCCCGGTAGGCCAGCCCAAGAGTCCGCAGCGAGTTGGTGGCATAGGCAAAGATGATGCTCCTAATCTCCTCCCTCTGCTTATCGGAGAGGCCATCAGTCTCTAGGGCCTTGGTAGGATCTCCAAGTACAGTGGTACACTGCCCTAGAACAATCTCGGACGCGCCCTTGATGAAGAGGCGGTACTTCGGCTTGTCCTTGCTCTCTCCCGGGATCTCAACAACGGCTCCCATGCATTTACGTTGAGAGTTGAAGGGGAAGAGCCGCGTGACGGGCTGGTTAGATCGTTCGATGGCCAGAGGTCCAAGTCCGAGGCATCGGCGAGCCCAGTCGAGCAAGGCCGTCTCTGTCTTTGTTCCAACGAAGCCCATCTTGCCATCCTCTTCGGCCTCAAACGCCGTCGTGTTCACGGTGATTGCCGTCTTGAGAAACGTCTGGTACTCGGGATTTAGTTTCGAGGAGATCTGGTTGAGCTGGATCGTTTCAGGTTGTGATTCGCCTGGGTTCGTGTCGAGTCGAGGCGGAGTATCCGGAGAAGGCGAAGTCGAGAAGCTCGCAATATCGTGCGGCTGTAGCTCCGAGTCACCAAAGGCAAAACGACCTCCCTTGCCTAGTGAACCTGCAACAACTGTCATGACGTTCTCGGTGAGCGTACCCGTCTTGTCGGAGCAGATCACGGTGGCATTCCCCATGGTCTCGCAGGATTGCAGGTGACGGACGAGGTTGTTCTCCCGTGTCATCTTCTTGGTGGCAAAAGCAAGGGACAGCGTTACGGCGAGCGGCAGTCCTTCGGGGACAGCAACGACGATGACGGTGATGGAGGTGATTAGAATACGGAGAAAGTTTTGGCCCTTTTCCTCAGGGCTTTTGTCGTTGTTGGGAAGTCGGATTAGGAACTCGATGAGCAGCACGGTGAAGAGCAGGAGACCTGCTGCACTGCCGAGCTTTGCGATGTAGCCTATGCGGGTCAGTCAGGAACTTCTTTCGTGCCAGTATATTAAGTACTAACCAGCAAGGAGATTTAGCTTTGCTTGCAGAGGAGTCAATCCGGGGTCATCGCGAAGAGACATCATCGTCTTTCCATGGCTAGACTGCTGTCCAACCGCCGTAACCAAGAAGGTCCCAACTCCATCGAGAACTCTAGCACCAGAGATGATGAAAGGATCAAGCTTCTTAAGCTTGGGCGCTTCCTCATGCAGCAGCGCGTGAAGGACATCCTCCGCAGGGACCTTTTTGATTAGGTCAGACTCGCCCGTGGCCGACGACTCATCGCAGCTAAGGTTATGGCCCGAGATGAAGACGCCGTCTACGGGAATAACATCACCGGGCTCCAGCAGCATGACATCTCCGACGAGGACATCGTGGATGGAGATGTTCTGGGGCTTTCCGGAGCGCGTGATCTTGACCAAACGATCCTCCTTCTTCTGGTTGAGCTTCTGGAACTGCCGTTCCTTTTGCCAATCGTTCGCAGCACCGACAACGACGACGATGGTGATGGCGACGATGATGGCGACGCCCTCTACCCACTCAACCTTGGCACCCTCATGATGCGTCTGGCCAAACGTCTGGTACAGGCCGAGGGCCAGTGAGACGACAGCGGCGACGCTCAGCAGGATCAGGACCCGATCCTGCAGCGCGATCCAGGCGAGTTCGAGGAACGACTTGGACTTGGCCTCCGGCAGGCGATTGAGCCCATAGACCCTCTTCCGGTCAGTGAAGCTATCCTTGTTCCCAGATCCGCTTGTGTGCTGCGTGTCGCTGCGCTGCGGAGTCGCCTTTCCAGGTTGATTTGACTGGCTGCTCGCCGCTGTAGCATCTTCGAAAGAAACAGAATCAGAGAGCTTCCCCTCGTCAGCACCAAGACCCGAGCGACTGTCGGTCCGCAGGCCCTTTTCCAGCCCGGCGAGTCCACCCAGTGCTAGAAATGCCGGCAGGTTCTTGGGGTTGATGAGCTTGGCGAGCTGCCCAGGCGAAAAGGCAAACGGATTGTTGTCGACTTGGAAGAGGTGCTCCTCGCCAGGGTTCGGCTTCAGTATCTCCTGCTGGTCACCGTTCTGGACCTGGCGGAGGAGAGCAGCCTCGCGGGAGAGCTGGTCGTTCTCTGATCCCACCTTTGTAGTGGGCGACGAGGACCACGAATCGGCCCGCGACTTTGCCGTCGGGACCGTTAACGTATTGGAATCATCGAGGTGCGATGATGATGACTGTATTGATTCTGGACAATGGCCTGGAGCGGAAACTGGGGCATTAGTAAAGGGCATGACCTCTATCACGTATCGCAAAAGGCGGATCGCACGGGTGCATTACCGGGTTCGTTTTCAGTCTCAATTGCTGCCGTGTCGACCGTGATGGTCGGGGCTCGCGCCCGTCTGGGCGGCTGCGGACCACTGTCCATCTGAGCATCTGGTGGCTGGACGATGTTGTTTTCCTTGAGGAGAAGCAAGGGAGCGTGGAGGAGGACTTGGACTTTACAATGAGAGACGAGAGGGGAGGTAGAAAAGCAGGCCTTGGGCATCTCCAAGATGCAGACAGTAAAAAATGCACTGCCCGCCTTGCTACCGAGTACACTTTCGTACGTCACTCCCAACGCGTGAAAAATACCCTCCTCCCATGATCAAAGCGAATGGCCTGACGGGGGTGAAAACAAGACTGGAGGCTTTTTTACCCACCTACACAGCCACAGCCACTGTCCACACCGAACCAATAAGCCAGCGATGCCAAGACGTGCCAGGACCAAGTTCTGCTCTCGGCATCCGAACCGTGACGCCTATTGATGTCAGATGCCTACCCAGGCGGGGGGGGTTATTTCTTAGTACGGAGTACTGTATTATTGCAATGAGAGATAAAAGGGGATGCCCGAGAGCAGATGCTCTGATACTCAAAGTCATGGATAGCTTCCATACTTCCATACCAAGCATCAGATTAGATCACAGCTCTAGGATCTCCTAACTGATTCCATTCCACGTTCAAAACCAAATATTAACTGTCCAGTGGCAAGTTGCTATCAGATCATGAGAGGGCAGTACCTGTTGTTTTCTTAGAGTGACATGACCACCCTAGAAAAGCCAAGTTCCACCACCGCTTTTGCCAAGAAACCAGCGCCATCATAGGGGGGCAACAACGCCCGCGTTTTTTAAGCTTAATACTCCCACTTCTCGATCTCGATGCCTCCCCTACCATGTCAGGCAACTTGCATAGCACATCACGGTGTGCAGTCAGGCATCAAACCACATCGCAGCGAGGCGCAGCAGACCGACAACGGATGCCTCGGGCGTTCTCATTTGCACAATCAAGGCCAACCGATGACATGGCAGTTTACTAATCGTCGAATTTACAAACACTGATCCTCGTCGTTGGGTCGAGCTTATCTTTGTGCTTTGATCTCCTCACATTGCCACTTACTCCGTACCGTGTTACTGTCCCGACAATTGTACTGTAGCAATTCTCCTCAACTTCTATCCCGTCAACTAGCATAGTGGTGCAGCTTTTGCACAGCCTCCTTTTCAACCTGCCATAGAGGAGACTTTCTCTCATCCTGAGGGTTCCACCACTGTGTCAAAGTTGTCAGATGCAGGGCGGCGCCCCGCCGCCTTGGTTGGACGATACTGGTGATACGTTTATGTTCAATAACCCTCGCTGTCCATTTTCGTACCGAAGCCCCAAATTCATCACTATGATAGGGCAAAAGTCCTCCGACACGCGACGCGTCAAGGTCCAGTAGGAGAATCTTGGACATTTCGACTGTCCTCGGCTATTCATATGACCGCCGTCGAGTAAAAGAGTAGATTTCTCTTTAACTCGATTGACTGGGCTACCATTAATACACGGCCGCGTCGTCAAGCTCATGCTCCTCAACGCTTCCGAGGGTAGCGTTCACCTCCCTTTGCGGCTTGGCTTGGTCGATCGAGCATCTGTCTGGAGCGTCTCTTCCACGGCGGTAATGCAAGGGTTCTTATCCGCGCGAAGTAAACGAGCCGGGGTGCTCGACGCAATGCTACAAGGATTACCACCATGCCCTGCAATTATGCGAAGGTCATAGATCCCATTGCCCATCTCCGCCTGGACGAGGAGGGCATGGCGAAGCTTGCCAGCCAAGAATAAGCTAAACCTGAAAGTCATTAGCGTTCCTCGGCTTTGACGATGATAATATTAAGCTTGTGATCGTCTCGCTCCATCGCAATATCTATCGTCTATCCCATCCCACGCTATGACGTCACAGGCATCAAACTGTCCTGACCCAAGAATTTGCACTGCCTCTTCTCCAGACAAGGGTACAACGTGCAACTTATAGGATCAAGTTAAAGATAACGGGCCCGTGATTATGCTCCAGTTCTGCTGAGAGTTTCTCGGAGGACTCGTCACAATAGCCTGCAAATTGTGACTTTAAAGTACCTATGTAGTTCCTGGCACGAATGCATCGGAAGCGTCTTGCCCATGATTAAACTAGGGAGCCCAGCAACTGCACTCACATATAAAAGAAATGACATCCGTGATGAAGTAAGAATACAAGATGCATTACACAGCTGAGGGCTATTTCCTGTAAGATGTTACGGTTCGTTAGCGGTTCGTTAAATGCTCCTCCCTCGCGAGCTCTCCTATAGGCCTCGAGCTTCTGGCCATACACGGCATGTCTGAGACAAGGAGAAGGTTAGCTTATTCAGCGAATCGAGCAAGAATTGATACGTACTCTTACATAGGCCATGAAGCCTGTATGCATCTGTCCTTGATACCCATCCTCACTTTGTTAAGGAAGACCTCAATCTCCTCTGAACTCCACCATAGGGTACACATGAGCACAGCCATAGAAAGGCCAGAGAGCTCGCCAGCTATATTATGGAAACACTAGAAGCCTAGACAGTGAACGGGTGAACTCTTTCAGCTCTTGTTAGTAGGAGGTTAATTCATGATAATATCCTTATAATAAGGGTCTATGGGCTGTTAGTGAAGTGAACGACCCGACCGACTCACGCACTTCGGAGAGATGGTACTTCTCCTTAAGGAGGAACAAAACGGGACCGAAGAGCCAGATGAACACTCCCAGCAAGTCCAAGATGATGCTGAAGTTAGAGAGTTGAAGTGGGATGTCCCAAACATCGCGCGATACGCTAAGTATGGAAAGCCAAGGCTAATAAAACTCGTTTAAATATATTCAGGATTCTAATTCCTAATCCATATGCTATCCCTAACCGTATGTAATCTTATGTCATTCTACCTAACCTAAACCAATATCCCTACCTATTATTCCGATCCCTATATATTGATAGAATGCACTAGCCTGGGACATATGCTAGATTGAGCGCCTTGCGTAGAGAAATGTGGGCTAAAGCTAGATACCTTTCATACAATCACGTGTAGTAGAAGTTGTTTGTGCCCATAGCAGTATTCTTGGCAGGTAGCTAATAGCTGTTCTGAATGGGGTTTAACCGTTGAAGTCCTGAAGAAAGCTGAATCTCAACCATGAACGTACTTTTCTGTTACTAAAAGCGATCGGTAGCCTGAAAGGATGTCTGGGAAAACGCCGACAGAACACAATCTGCAAGCACAGTGTAAGAGTTAGGGCAGCGTTCCTAACCTTCAATAGACCAGTCCAGCCGTTAGGCCAAAAAGATCAATCAATTCAAGTAAGCTACGTTACTGAATCGCGCCACACAACAGGTCATAAGGGACTGGGGCCTCGCAGCTTCAATGCGGCGAGCCCTCGGCGAGCCAGCGGCTCCAGCCTTCAACCCCTTACACACAGACGACCTCCCGAACCCGTCAATGCGTTCGCCGCAGACACAACACTAGTGCAAGTGTCACTTTGTGCAAAGGCTATTCGCTACGAACAGACTGTGTACAGAACATCTGTGTTCATGATGCGTCCTTGCGTACAGCTCCCTCCCTTGCTGTATGGAAGTTGTATATTAAGGGTCCTATTTCCAGCCTTTACCTCTTCAACACAGTAGATTTGCCTCACACACCTTCCATCCGCTTCACTTACTTCCACAAAACTCGCCTCTTCCAATTCAACTTTTTTTTACAACATTACTTCGCGCTCTTTCAGCTGACCTAATTCGACTCCGCAAAACGACCAACATGTCAGCCGAGAAACCATCTTGTGACTCCGGTGCTGATTTTGACCAGACATACAATTTCGATCCGAACGAGACTTCTACCAACACAGACGGCGATGCCGTTGCCGAAAACGCAGTCGTTTCCGGTAGGGCTGATCCCGAGCCTAAATTAAAACCGAGACTGGATGTTGAAGTCCGCTCTGGGCGCCGAAAGCCAGACGGCGCTGACGGCTCTTCCGCCGGTGAGGGGAGATACGAAAGCTCTTTCCTGCATCGAGTTATCATATTCCAGAAAGGAAAAGAGTACTTCCACACCACCACCAAGAACCGCGACATCCTTGCACAGAATCTCTACCTCGGCTCTCTTAACCTTGTACGCATCCCCCCGAGGACGTCTACCCGAAGTTCAAGCAAGGACTCACCGAGGCTTCTGAGTCCTTGCCAAACACGTACATCAGAAAACCCTACCTTGCCAGATGGACCCCAAAAGAACAAGGTCAAGCGTTGATTGCCGATCTGCTGCTGGAACTAGCCGAAGTGTACGAGATCCTAAAGAACCATCCGCACCCAAACATTCGGCAATATTATGGGTGTGTCGTGGAGGACGACAGAATCATTGGGCTTCGCTTGGCCAAATCCGGCACGTCTCTTCGCAAAGTATTGCCCAATGCCAGCCTCGCCGACAGGAAGATGTACTACGAGGGAATTGAAAAAGGAATCCACCGCCTTCACCAGCTCGGACTGGTACACAATGACCTGAAGTCATGGAAAATCCGGGTGAAGGGGAACACTCCCATCATCGCCGGCTTGGGCAGGTGCAAACGCGAGGGAGAGGAGATGGGAAGAGAGTACTACCAGGCCTCTCCATGGATTGTTGATGGACTAAAGGTCGCACGCAAGGAGAATGACCTTCGTTCTCTTGAAGCGCTCCAGAATTACATCTTGAAGGGAGGTGATGTGTAGGACAAGGTGGCCAAGCTCGACTAGACGTGACGTTGGAAGAGCTGTAGGTTGAAACCCGTCTTTGTCTGCCAGGAAAGGTTGTGTTTGTCTGTGATTCTTGTTGCTAAAATGATAGGTAGATAATCTTGTTAGAGGGTGACATGGCTTCATTGAAAAATACTTCTATCGTGACATTCATGTGACAATATTTTGCTTGCTTTCAATAAGTCTATAACGGAGTATCGCTACATCAACAATAAGTACACCAATGAAGACACTGAATCAATTGACTAAAAGCACGATCTAGCCTCGTAGAATTGTTAAAATCTCCTGTAGGCTAATTCTGTCCAACTACTGTCTTGAGGCACTGCTTTACCCAGTCAATCCCAGCTTCATGGCCCCAGCAATACTCCTGCAACGGCCACTACCAACTCAGCACTGATCCCTCAGCAGTGAACTCTCTCCTGTGTTCACGGCCGGAATTACGGGTTAGTATGCACACAAGGACCAAAATAGTTAGAAAGTACATACTAATTACGCAAGCCGTAGCAGACACACCGATCGCCCTTTTCGCAACCTGTTTTGGTATGAGGGCAAGTGCATTTTCGACAATCCCTGGCTACGAATCTGACCGGGTTCCCATCTTTGTCGTATTTGGTAGTCCATTTACAGGTGTCGACGGGAGTTTCCATTTTGACAGCGGCCATGTTGAAGATACTGAACAAGAAGATGCATGGGCTATGCCAGAGGAAAATCTGCGGGTGAGCAAAGTGAAGAAGAGTGAGTGTAGCCGTTGGTTGAGAGACGGAAGAGAGTCGGCTGCTGTGAAGAGAGAAAAAGGGAGGATGATTTTATGTCAGAAGAAGCTACTCAGACATGCCCTTTTATACAGCTCCGTTGAGTAAGTCTTGGTCAGCTTCCCCTCAACTCTGCATGGCACGTCTCTAACGGGTTCATACTTGAAACCTGCATTTGTCTTCACTTTCCATCTTAGTGTAGCGCAAACATGCACGTTCCCATTTCTCAAGAAGCGATCGGGACTGGCACGATCACTGAGCTATTTCCAAGCTTGTGAGCCGAGGAACTCCCAGGAATAATCCTAGGTTGCTGCTTGATTGCGTGAGATTAAAAAAGAGTCCGATTTCAAATAAATCCTGATGCTTGTCTGATCACTAAGATGGGAAGTACTGTCTCACTTAACTACCAAGGGCAAATGAGTCAGTTGGCGGGGTAAACTGCATCACTGAGATAGCACACGGCATGTCACATGAGATTACCAAGAGCTCCGAGTGGCTACTCACTGGGACAAAATGCACCTATGCGTAAACCCAGGGCGGTCAAGGGGGTGATTACTGTATGCACCGGGAAGCCACCTTCAGGAATCCGTCTTCGTCATAGCCCATCTCTCAAGCCGCCCTCAGAAAGAATGACAGCTCGTGTTTGCATGACAACTCAGCTAATCCACGGGTGCTAACAGAAGCATGTTTTCAGGTGGCCGTGATTGAAACTTGCGATTACTCACGTTCTCGTTCTCTTCGGCATCCTCGGCGTTGTCGGTGGTGGCCTTCTAATTACATGTGCTGCAAATGTGCAGCCGTTACATACTGATTGACGTGACGTCTTTTTACTTGTCTTTCCTTGCCATTCTCCCCCGTAGGTTGACCGACGGGGGCTATGATGCATCACCTCACGCAATTGGGTAGCTCTGAAGGTTCATGAAAGCACCTGGTGCTGCGTTTGTCCGGATCGTTCAAGTTCTCTTGACTAGACTATTCAGGCATACCCTATCGCTATCTACAACTAGCCCAGGTTGCTAGTCAACATGGTTGTTTTCCAAGTCAACGGGGCTACCTCCTTTCTTTTCCCTCTCCTTCCCGCTGCCTCTGACGGACGCGAGTTCCTCCTCAACCTCAATATTGTTGCTGAACATCTTGTTGTTTAACACATCCGGCTTTGCTCTGTTCTCGGCGACTGGGGCGTCCTCGTGACGATCGTGGTGGTCGTTCTCGTTTTCTTCACCGTCGTTCTCCGGGGTAGGTCCCGTATAAGACGGTTCTTGCGTTTCCTCATACCGATCTTGATACATCCTCCGCTCGTAATCGGTTGTTGCCAGGGCGGCAAGAACCTTGAATTGAGTCGCTTGAGAAGCCCTATGTGTTCTGTACTGTCCTCCGACAAGTATGTCTTGGCGTAATTTTTCCTTGTCTGAAGGAGTCTTGACTAGCATATACCGGAACAACAGCAAGTCGCGGTATCCAAGCTGATTGCCGGTTGAAAGATAGAGATCGCCTAGTTGTTTCACGATCTTGGGGGGATCGTCAGCGCCATGAAATATCAGTTGCTGAAGGCACCCTGCTTGCATGCTGACATCGCCCAGGTCTTCAGCTGCTTTGAGGACCAGCCTGATAGTCTCGATTTGGCGCTTGCTGGCCTTGTAGGTTGGGTGCCATCCCATCCCATCATCTCCTCCCGGGCAATACATTGGAAGCGAGTTTCCGGGGAAGACGTAAGTAGGGACCCGTAACTCTGTGGAAGCCCGGGTCTCGAGATGACTCCGGACCTTTCTCGGGTCGAAATGCCGCAGGAAAATTCCATGAGACCATTTATGGCCCTCGCAAAACCTGACGTATAGTACCTCTGCCATAAGAAACCGAAGGTAAGGTAAGGTCTTGAGGTTGTGGGCGGCATTGGCCAGAAGGGCTTTGGCTTGTTTTCGAGCAGCATCCAAGCAATACTTAACCGATTCAGCGTCGGTTCTAGAACCCATGAATTCTAGAGCGAGCACGGTAAATATCTCCAGAAAAGCAAACGCGGAAGATTCATCGAAACATTCCGTGTCTGAACTGTCTGCGAGGTTCTGGACCTCGTGAGAAAAGCGAGCAAGGTCAACATCATCGCCCCCCAATATCAACAGGACATCAACCAACTCCCATAGCCTCTCCTTGGAGGTTGTAGAAGTCTTGATTCGTCTCCCACACGCCATTGGTAGTGTCATTGTCAAACATGTAGAGGAGACATTGTAGCTGTTTGTGAGATTGCGAGTCAGCTTAAAATCAATATGCAATGGGACGCAAAACACAAACTTCAGTAGAGCCCACATTGGACAGAGGTCTCTCCAGCAGCATATCTGCTACGCCGGAAATATCGCAGTCTTCGACCCCTCCAAAATTCAGATCACTGAAAGAGCAGGCATTCCAAAGAAGCGCTCTCCAGTTCATCTCAGCCGGATCTTTGGAATAGGTAGGAGGGTGTTTCTGAGCGAGCTCGTCAAGCTCGGAAAAGCGCTTGGCATCCAGGAGAAGTTCCCCGTACTGTACGCGGACATATGTCTGATCCAGGAATGGTTTGAGATGGCCAAATTGATCCAGGGCGGCCTTGAAGTTTCCAAGCCTTCGGAGGCGTGCCAGTTCCTCGAGAGAATCCTCCAGGTTTTCCGTTACGTCCATTGACACGTGGACAGTTACGTCCTGGGGATCAAGGGGGGTGACAGAGATGGCCACAGCCCCTTTCCGAACACTTCGATTCTTTGGTTTGGTCAGCTCGTAATTGCTCGGTGATTCCATTGGGTACTCACCCGATAGTATGAATCAAGACGCTCGTCATAAACAAGATCATCGTAATAGGTAGCACCGCCAGGCTTACGCCCCGACACGCCGTCTTCACGGGCTTTCCGTGGCCGCTCTCTCCTTTCATTTTCGTCACCATTGGGATAATCGAAGTCATGGTTCTGGTAAGTCCTAGATTTGCCAGGTCCAGTCACACCGCTGTCTGTGTGGCGCTCTGGCGGCTCCCAGTAGACGAAGCGGCGGGAGTTATCGGCGAGTGCGGGACGGGATGATGATGACGGCGGTCTGCTTCCATACTCTGGATACCTTCCATAGACAGGGTAATCGTGTTCTACTTCTCGCTCGGGGCCGCCTTGGTATATTGGCACCCTTGGGAACGATTGCGGACGTTCTTTGCGCTGAAGCTGACGCTCTCTTTCGTGATTACTCATGTACTCCCTATCCAGGAAGTCAATTGCGCGGGATCTCTGTCTGTCTTGTGATGGCGCCGCGCGCTCCCTGATATGGGGAGTCGAGGGCACTGTAGGTTCCTGGAATGAACCTTTTTCTGGGATAGGTTCCATGGCTGTGAGGTGACGATCCAAAAGACCAAAGTTGTTTGTGCGTGTGTGTGTGTGTTGTTGTTGTGGTTGATGCGGATCAAATCCCCAAGATCCCAGAACGTCCTCGAGAAATCCGCCAAGAACAGGCAGCCAATGAGGCTGAGTATGTGTTAAACCCTTTTGAATGTAACAGGCTGTGCTGGGGCTGTGTGTTTTGGAGCTGAAGAAGCCATGCCATTTGGTTGGTCTTACGTGCATATCCTCGCCAGCCTTCTTGTAAAACCCTGCCGTGGCGCTTAGCGGCCTCCCGTGAGGTGGACTTGAACCATTCTGATCCTTTACCATCGACCAGTCTCTCTAACTCGTCATCTTACAACCTCAGCTGCATCACATCTCATACTGATACCACTCCAAGGCTCGCCATGAGCGATCTCACGCAGTTCATACCATCGCCTCAGGCAGACCGACCAAAACTGAGGGTCCGACGATATGGACGTTCCGACTACGAGAAGTTCGATGAGGACATTGCACGTGCTTCCCATCTCCACGTCGGATCCGGCAACATTGGGAAGGTCGAGGTTGACTGCAAGTACCATTGGAGAAAGGCCCAATGGGGCGTCCTAGGCAGCGCTGAGAACCCAGCCGGCATTGTCTTCATCGACATGACCTTGAAACAACCACGCGGCTACTGGCTTGAAAACGCAAGCGTCTTTGTTACCCTCAGCGAAAACGATTCATCATATGCGCTGGTGAAGCCGCGGAATCGAGATGATCAGCAGCGCTCAGACTCCGACTACGGCGTCCAAATAACCGAGCATTTCGGTCCCCAGAGACTCGCCGGCAACAAAGTCATCGAAGCCCAAACAAAGACCACCAACCTGACACCATCCGTCGGAGTAATGGGCTTCCAGCTCGGCGGCATGGGTCGCGACTACTGCACCACCAAGGAGAAGACCAGCCAGTGGCAGTTTCAGGGCACGCGACGGATTCCCAAAGACGGACACGGCTATAGAACATTGGAGTGGACTTTCAGAGCCGATGAATTGGACCACAACAATTCGCCATGCCAAGAGTTCTCGACGGCGTTTGCGTTTGAGCATCGGAAACGTCCGGTATTCATGCGTGTCGAGGTCGCGGGCGAGCTTGGCAAGAAGAGCAAGCAAATCTGGCAGAGCGTGCAGACATTTTCGTCCAAGCTGGGGAAGGAAGACATGTCGACTTTAACCCACATCGACCTAGGCGGCACTGTTTCCTTTCGGAAAAACCTTGACGGGCTAGCGAGAGGACTACACGCGATGATGGAGAGAGAAAACTTGTTGAAAACACCCATGGAGATGCCCAGCTCGATGCCCGTCAACTTCTTCTCGACCGAATCTCACGACTCAGCGCCGTGTCATCAAAAGCACATCGAAGATGCCAGGTTTCAAAACAAAATCGAGGAGATTGAAGACCCCATTATTCTAGCGCTGAGAAGTCGCCTTGAGGACGGCCCTGCAACCGAATCAGTCTCGGACGATACCCTCCAAGGCACCACGGTAGTTGAGGAAAGTGATACTTCAATCACAGTCCGCGACGACATTAGCATCAAAGGCTCGGCTAGAGACGAGGAGGAGAAGATTCGAGAGCTTCTCAACGTCCCAGCAATCTTTGTTCTTGTGACCTCGATCGCGATGGTGGCTAGGTTCCTCAGTCTCTTAGGCGAACAAGTTGCCCTCTGTCGACAGCTGGTCATCAGCGTGTTGAAGGATGAAGGAACTCAGGCCCAGTTTGTGAAAATGACAGAGCCTAGGAAGTTGACAAATGGGGGACGGTATGATCAAGTTCAGAAGCCTAGAAGCAGTCCAGCAGTGACGGAGTTTCTACCATCTTAGTACGACAAAGGAAACACGTTATTGGGTTTGGAGATTACCAATTGCACTTTGGAGTTCACTGCTGCGAATCTAGCTGGCCCATTATATGATAAAAATGAAGGTCTGTAATTGGAACTGGAGGCCACAGAGACGTCAGCTCTTCGGGATCGGTAAAGAGAAGTTTCCCTGTGCCGGTATTTCCAGAATCTCAGTCATCCATGACTTGCTCCATCCACAGAGGGGACTCAAGTAAAGAGCTCACTGCGCGCAGTGACCATTTTATGGTGCGCGCGATGCTGGGTGGTGTGGTGCCGTTTTCACAGCTTTGCGAGACGAGAACCTCCTCCTTAAATAAGAATTCCCCGTAGCCAAAAACAATTACAAATAGCAAATCAGCTAAGACAATTACCATTGATGGCCCGCCCCATGAGGAATCTGCCTACGGTGGCGAGCCGTGCGTTCGCTTTGCCCCGAGGGTTCGGACTACGTACGAGTTATGCGAGAAATGCGAGAACGTCCGAGTACGCGGCTTCGGGCTCAGGGCTTCTTGACAAACTGGGACTTGCAAGGAGGATTGTCAAACATATAATACTGAAGAGTGTCTTGAACGGGGCACCTTCGAGCTGTGGGGCGGGAGGTCCCGCACCTCAGTTTGTGCGAGACAACTTAATCGCCATCTAGTTAGCGCCGCATATATTGGGGCTACCAGCTGAGGACCATGAGACATCGTCCAAGTTTCACTATAGATTTAGTGGTTTAGACGGCCTTGTGTAGTTTGTGAACACCGATGTTGCATTAACTCAAGGATCACTCACAAAACACCATCTTAGTGTCATCAGTAGGAGATAGAAATGCGCGTAATCGATAGTTCTGGTGATGGCTTCAATTGTAAGTTCCCCACCCTGCACACGACTCCGACTTCTTGTTGATGATCAATTAATAGACACCAGTGCAAGATTAATAAAACATCTCTTGATCAGCGTGGAAGATTAGATGTATTAAGTACGTATCAATACAAAGACCAAAAGGCCAAGGCTATTTATTCCCAATCGCCAACACCCTTCACGCTACCAATGTTTCCCAAGCCTTTCAGTTCATCCTCGCTAAATGCAATTACAAGACGAAAATCCCAACGCCCCGCCTCTTGGCAAAGTGGTATCTCACCATGAAGTATCGCGAACCAACACGCCAGACCGTCCTTGCTTTTCCCCCCAGTGGGCATCATCAACGCGTCCATCTTCGCTCTTGGTGCCCTTTAGTTTTTTGCTAGGTCGTTCGGTTTCGTTGGTCCGTTGGACCGTCACGGTCTCTTCCTCTGTCTCTTCCTCTTTCTCTCGCTGTCCCATGTCAAAAAGTACATCCACACTAAATCTCTCAATAAATCCCTTGCGTCCCAAGACTTTTCCCTCTTTCCCTCTTTCCCCGTACAGTCCCTCCGTCCACTTCTCGGATCACTCTCTTAATATCCATCTTGAGCCTATCTTACCTCAACTCTGATACGCCCTGTGCTGTGGCTCTCTGAATTTTCTCACCCAATGTTGTCGGATCCTGGCGGGCATCTTGCAAAACACCATTGCTTTGCTCTCGTTGACGAGCACGCTTTCTGAAACCTTCACCTGCAGATCGAAGTCCTCGTTGGCAAATTCCCGAAAGAAGACATCGAGTGCCTCCTCCTGCCACCGGAGAGAGGTTCGCGACCTGACGGCCTCGATGAGCTCCTCGAGAAGCGGGGCATGAGCCGAGACTTGGGCCGAGACCTGGGAAGGTGACCCGACGCCGGGCCCGTTGGAGAGAGCGAGGGGCAGAATGGACGAGTTGAGTGTGGCGGCCGTCGCGAGGGCACGCGACCCGTCGTTGGAGGACGTCCGACGCCGCTTCTCGGGGGACCCAGGAGGTTGCTGGATAAAGGCACCGGCGGAAGCTGGCGGCGTTGACTCGAACGAGGCCGGAGTACTTGTAGTCGGCAGCTGACGCTTGCGGTTCTGCGTCATCGTCTCGTCCGGGGGCGTGAGGGCGCTGGAGCTGGCAGTCGGGGCGCGAGGGGGTATCGAGGTCGAGATCGGGCGCTGCTGAGTGCTGCCTGCGGTCGACGGGGTGACGGAGGATTGGATCAAGACAGATGGCTGGTTGGGGCTCTCGAGGCCGGGCGGACGGGGAGGTGGTTCGTTCTGGAGGTTGAGGATACTGGTGCCGGGCATCTCCGAGTCGTCGGCGATGGGGCCGTCAGTCCGTCTCCGGGGCTTCATGATGCGCTTGGGGGCGCCGCCGGAGCCTATGACATCGGGGTAGAGGATCTCCATGTAGTCTTCGTGGTCGAACGGTCGGCCGCGGAGGGCTCTGGACAGGGGTTCCCGCTGGGATGCTGTTAGTGACGTGATCTCCAGGCTCGGGCGTCGGTCAGGCGACGGCGTCTCACCTCGATGTGCGCAGCCCAGGCGTCCTCGGTGGCCGTGACGGTGCGGGTGACGGCGTTGTAGATGAACTCGGGGTCCTCGCGCAGGCCACGCCAGAGGCGGAAGCGCTTTCTCGCATTGTCGCTCTTGTTGATCAGGTGGCTCTTGGTGGGATAGGCGCCGTGGCTCTCCTGCAGGGCCTGGGCGGCGCGTTCCCAGGCCTCGGCCTTGAAGCTGCTGTTCTCGCGCAGGCCGAGCTGGACGCTCTCGCAGAGGCTGCGGAAGAAGGTGGCCTCGTAGGCGGGGGTCCAGCTGAAGCGCGGAGCTCGGCGATCGCGATCGACGCGGGCGGCGGCGGCCTGGCCGTCGGGGCCGAGGACGTCGCCGTCGTCTTCGGACATGGGATGAGGGACGGACGGACGGACGGGGTGGCTGGCGGGAGGGGAGGATGGACTCGGGGCGCAATTGGGGGGGGGAGACGGAGAGACAGAGAGGAGGACGAGGATAAGGACGAGAAGACGAAGGAAAAATAGGAGGGGACGGAGCAAAGAGCGGTAGCGGAGAGAGGAGAAGGCGACCCTGGAGCTGTGTTGCTGCTTGAGGGTACTGACGATCGGTGCAGAGTGGGACCGCGGTGGTCGTTGCGCTGGACGTCGTGGTCGTGGTCGTGGCCGTGGCCGTGTTCTATCCGCGTCCTTCGTCAAGCTCGGCGTCGTCTGCTTATTCGTTCGTTCGTTCGTTCGTTCGTTCGTTGGCTTCTCGTTCACCTCGCTCGCTCGTTGCTCACTCAAGCTGGGCCTTTGGCAAGGCGAGAGGCCGTGGGCGTGGAATCCAATCCAATGGCTTCCCGACTGGGAATGGGCCGTTCGGTGGAGACGGAAAAAACAGAGGTCACCTGGACCAAACTGTGGATTTTTTTTGGCCCGTCACGTGCGTCGTTTTGCACTTCGCCTTGGCTTCAAAACGCTCACTCATTGCACGAAACGCTCACCGTAGGACGTGATTGTCCAACCAATATCGATGGATGACTTCGTGATTGCTTGCTTTTTTTCTTCTCACAGCCTGCCAACTTGAGCAACCAGAGTCTTTGGTCAGCTTCTGTAGCAGCCGCCAGCAAATCTGGAATAACCTCCTGAGAGCGTCATCTTGGTAGACACAAGACACGAGACACTCAGGCAAACAGACCCCGTCTCTTTTCATTCCCTCCCACGCTGAATAATAACACACAAAAATAAAACAATCAAGAGCTCTTCCTCCGACTCCGCCCAGGTGGATGGCGCCCGCTTTTAACGTGTCCTGCCCCTTGCTAGTCGTCTTTACCGCCCGAGCAATGAATGGTCCCCTGATTTTCCCATTATGACGGATCAAACCCTTCATTTCCAGACCGCATTCAAGTCCCACTATCATGCGCGGTGGCTCTGCCGGATCGTTTCCTCCTCGACTTTGGATTCATATGACATCATCTTGTGATCCTGGCCACTTACAGGAACAATCTTGCCCTGTTCTCCACGCAGGTGCATCGCCAAGTCATTGTCATCTCTTGGCTCCCCAAAACATCACTTTCACTTTAAACCTCTAAGACGCGATATCGCATCCCATCTCATCTCCTGAACGAAAATCACACAGGGAGTTCTCCCATACAATATGTAGTTCCTAGGTAGAAAAGATACACAAGTTGAAAGACTAGACAAGCATTAGTGCAGCAGACGTATCTAACCATAGCCCGCAAACCTTGGAATCTTGGGGCAAGCAACCAAAAAAATCAGAAAGCTTGATCATGACTCCCCGTCTTTGCAATCCGTGTGTCCTCTCTCGGTCTATGAAGTATAAATATTCTTGACTGCCCATCGTCCCACCACTAAAGTCACTTCAAAAATACATCCCATCGAGTGTTTTAAACCCAGCCATATCTATTCCTCCACAGCTATGATTCCGTACTAACCTGGTTTCTCAACTTAAGGTTACCAAAAACTATTTGATGAGGCCATGCCAAGCACACTACGGGAATTGCATTTCTTTATGGATTTTCCCACAACCCGCAGCCCAGGCATTGGCCGAACCTCGAGACATTAGCATTGACCTCCCAATTCATATTTCGCGGGGCACCTCATCACTTTATGGTGGAACTTCTCATTGAAGCGGGCGTGGCAGCACTTTATCACATGCCGAAATTACGGGTTATGGAGGTTTGGAATGCAAGCGAAGGACAGGGTTTCCTCTTCTAGTACAAAAGGGTAAATGAGACGATGGAGCTCAATTGCTTAAGTACTTGAGATATAGACATCGGCGAGGTCTTTGATGCTTGGCACAGGATGGCGAGGCATAGCCATCCGGGACGTGTCCTCGTGACCAAGACACAGCGACTTCCAGGGGCACCTATCGCGAGCTATCGTGATTTCCTTTGTCACCTGTCGCTGAGGCGAGATATTCTCGATTCCATGTCGAGCCTGCAACTGAATTGGGATAATCGGCCATATTTGGCATGATGGAGATGAGATGGGGCACATGCTGAAGGGTCGTGATGGAGAGTTAGGGTGTCCACCAACTGACGCTGACTCTTCCCACGTCTTGGGGCGGCTACCTCACCTCAGCTATGGCTCTCCTCGTCTCTTTGGCGGGATCCAGCCTATGGACCATCGTCGCTTATTCTCTCCACCAGCTCCAAGTCGACCCTAAGAAACAACACGATCCGGCTTACCAACAGATTCAGACTCTATTACGAAATAGCGCAACTCCATTCGTAACCATCACAGATTCCTTCTGGTTATCCCGTGCCTGGGTTGGAACCACGCCGCGAGCAGGACCTCGCCTTTTTCTCATTGTGGCCCTAGCCTCGCTGTGTTTGATCCTCTTTACTCTCGCTGGTACCTTCGTCTCCGGCGTGGCGACTCTGAAGCAGACAGACGTCATGGTCTTGGCGAGATCTGGAGGATGCGGCGGGTGGGGTTTCAACTGGACCGCGATACAATACGTTCTGCCTGACACTCCCGAAAACCTGAAAGTCATTTCCAGCGATTCAATGGACGCCCGGCTCTATGCGAAGTGATTTTACGCGGATATTCCACCCTTGTCGGTACCTAACTCGAGATTCCCTGCGAAGAGGCTTCCATACACAACCAAGAAGATGCCTTGTCCGTTCAAAGGAGACCAGCGGTCTCTCTCAAATAATGAATCTTCGTCGAATTCTGCTATGGTTTGGGATACAGGATTGCTGCTCGCATTTTCACTTTGGAACGAATGCGCCGCCCGAGGACCGCATTGATATAGAAAAGTACTCACATGCTCACCTGTTGACGTGAGTGACTTGACCGATATCAGTGAGTCTAATGGTTTGGCAACTGTGGATTTTCGGCGTTTACTCAACGAGGATTACACTGTGGCTTTCCCGCAGCAAATTGATCAGGGGGTACGAGTCAACGGCTACAGCACCGAGTAAGTGGCCTGCATTTGGCTCATCGAAGAGTGTATTTGTTCCGAGCGCTAATTTAACAACTAGTTGCATCTCCTGGACTGGGGTCATAAAATCTCTGTCGACGTGGGCGGCAGCACCATTTGACCGCGACGACGTTGACTTATCGCTTTGTTATATCAGCCAGAACGCTGTATTCTACCCTGGGCTAGTATACGATCCTATGTTCGTAGCCAATGGTTCGAAAACCAAGATGTTTAATGAGGGGAAAAAGGTTTACTATGGCAGCAACCCCTTCAACATGATGGCCTGTTACGAGCAAGTACAGTTCTGTAATCAGATGACCGAGGAATATACCAATGTTACGCACCCTGTGGCTGCATGGCGAGAAAGCCTCAATATGGGTCTCAATGCACATCAATGGACGGTACTGAATCGCACAGCCATCCTCATGGGCCTTACCAGTGTGGTAGATTTTGGAATAGGAAGTCTTGAAGCAGCTGGTAAGCCCATGGCTATTTGATTGGTGGTTTGATCACGACGCAAGCTAATTGAGCCATTATCACCTCCCAGGTCTTATAGCAAGTGATTTGACCTACAACAATATAGTGTCTCCACCCCTTCCGTTAGATCAATGGCAGAAGGAGGTAACACTATGGTTCGAGACAGGTCTTTCTCTGCTACAAGCTCATTTCCTACGATTTCAGAGCAGGATTGATCTTAGCAGTTCGGATCTATATGGCGATTACTTACTTTACCAGTCAATCAATGAGATTCCCAAGGGGTCGCTTCGCGAGGCAGCGGCTAGGGCTTGCGACAACCAGAAATTTACTACCACTGGCAGGTACCAGAATTTCCGTTTCTTCGAAATAATGCTTATACTGTCGATTTGTTCCTTCTTGATTGCAACGAGCATGCTGCTGGGGCCATGTATCACTTTGATTCGGAAGGTGTTGCCGTCTCAGGAAGGGCTGTCGCGGGAGTTGGCACGGGATATTGATAATACGTTCTGGCTGCTCCGAGTAGCGCTAGAGAGTGTTGGTGTCGGACCGTGGAGAAGGGGAGGGAAGACTGAAAACTCCCATATTCCAGTTGTTGATCGATGCTTGATAATCGAGGTGCCAAGAGTGGGAGGCCCGACTGACAATTTTTATAGCAAGTGTCAAGGAGAACCCTAAGTTCTTGAAGGTGCTAGCTTTACTTGGTCCAAAATAAAATAAAATAAAATAAACGGTCGAAAGGCATCGGCATGGATGAAATCTAGTCATAAACACTCAACGAGAAGAAAACTTTGTCAGAGGTGATGAAATCAGGTTTCTATGCTCCCCAGTCCCACCATATCTTGTAAGCCAAGGTGACTTTCACTCCCCTGGCTCATAATGGTCTTTTGGGACCTCTCGTTAGGAGAAGGGAATTTGCAGAGTTAATTGCGGTCTCTGACCTAATGTTATACACGTTGTGGCGCATCTATAGGCTCCAGGATCCAGCCCCAACTCAGCGACAGCTCAGCTTAGAGCAGCAGGAGCTCAGCTCTGGAAATGGTATGGCGGAGCCGACGGTTGCTCCCGCAAGACATCCACCTGCGCATTTATGTGAGACTTCGGCGTGCCTTGGTTACACACTCGGCATATTGCCGTAATACCCGGCCTCGTCCAGACAAGAGCCGTCGTGGTAGATAGTTGTTGAGCAGGCGCCTGCAACCAGACTGCTTCATCGAAGCCAAGAATTCGCTCTTCGACGTTTCGACCGTTGGTGGCTTTGGCCACGGCTTCGCCAGCGAGGATGGCAAGAACGGGGAGGCCTCGTATCAAAAGAGGGAGACCGGCTTGGGCGTTAGAGAGCTTGGCGGTTTTGGAGAGTTCGGTCTGAAGAGACGGAAAGGTCCTGTTCGGAGACATTGAGAGCTGCGTTGCGTGTTGGGGGGTAATTATTGAGACTGTCGGGAGAAAGAGTGAATGTTTTCCAAGTGAAGAGAATGGTGAAGAAACGGGCGTTGTGAGGACGCGGGGCAGGCGGCTGAAGCCTCAGGCAGCAGAAAGAAGGTCAAGATGCGTGCGAACTGCACGGCTAGAGGAAGCGTTTGTAGGGATCAAGGGCCCCTTGAAGATACCACACTTGGTTGCCTAGAGACGCAACGCGTTGAGGCGTCGAGAGCACGTTCTTGGGGCCAATGGCGGCCTTGATTGTCTTGCTTGAAGGATCCGTGAAGGAATACGCAAAGTCCAAAACAGGAGGAATGCAGCGCTGCTGGGCATCTCATTTCCAAGGATGGTTCTATCGTCTTCCGTCAGGGCACGCAAGCACCGTGGCCAGTCGCTAGCGTCTATCCCACAGGGAGGGCGTCAAACGTAGACTATCTATCGTAGACTGATTGGAATCCCAGACGCAATAGCAATTGGCAAGTTCATAATACAGTACAGAGAAAGAAGGATTGGGCCAGTGGCATTTACAGTGCATTCAAGTGCCTGAAGTCTATAGGTGATTTCGACATTAGCTCCGGGCGCTATCCGCGAGCGTTGCCCGCTCTGCCGCCAACCGTTGTTGGCCAGCTTCAATCACCCCAGATTAAATCCCTCCACACGAATAACGGTCTCTAGTAATTGAAGAAAGGAGGAACAAAGTATGGCTCTTTACAGAACCGCAGCAACGCCAAGGACCAGAATTCCAACGGCACCCAGAGGTCCAATGACGGCTGCTCCGTCGGTGCTGGCCGTAGTGCTCACGGCGTCACCCGAACCCGAGCTAGAACCGGAGGCGGCGCTGGGCGTCGAGTCAGGGCCCGGTGTAGTGGTCGCGGACGCCGATATGCCCGTTTTAGAGGCGTCTCCGGCAGTGCTCTTGCCCGTCGCTGCGCCGACTAGGGCTGAGGTAGACGAGGAGGCAGCTGAGCAGAACTCAATCGCGGCGGGGAGGACCGATTCTGCAAGACGGTGCGTGTTAGTTACTACTACTACGATCGCGAAAGGACTAGAACAACGTACCGATTGCCTGGTCGGCGCCACACTCCTCCATGACACAGTTCACGGCCTGGTTGTAGATGGCCTCGTAGTTGGACTGCACGCACCAACAGACGGCGTCGGACGTCGAGCAGTCGGTCGCCTTCTCGGTGCCTTCGTTGAGGCACTCGATGGAGCACTCTGGGAAGTAGTCCTCCTTCTTGATGTCCGCCACGGCAAATCCAGTAGCGAGGGCGGCGAGGATAAGCGCAGAGGTCTTCATGTTGGCTGTGATCTTGGGTAAATAAAAGTAGACGCGGATGAGTAGGTTGAGGTGACGATGGGAACATGCAGGCACATGGAGTTTATAGCTGCGGCTCACCCCAGCACGTACCTACAGCTCCCCTGGTCTGGCACACCATCTTCGCAAGCTTCTCACAGGCCAAGCTCGCGTAGTTCCGGTGCTCGGGATGAACCACCACGCATCGTTTGATCCGGTACTCCGTGTAAGAGAGCTGAAGTGGGCTTTGGACACCGAGGCCGCCGAAACCGCGTAGCCGCGACATTAGGTCAAGACACAACTTCCATGTTCGAAGCCGAGCGTGGAGCGGCTTTCAGCTGCCTCTCCGGGGGGTGACAGGGGATATCCGATCTTGGGATGCGGAGGAACGGAGCGGTCGGGAGAACAAGCGAAGCCGTGCAGCAAAAGCCCTGAGGGATGACAGGGGCAGTCGCAGGGGTTTGCGGGCCGTCATTGGGTGCCGCGGATCCATGATGAGATGAGAAGTTATCTGATCATCAGATAAGGTTGGTCTCTGGAGCGTTCCCTGTCAGATTGTCACCTCTCGGCCTCTTGGCCTGTCCACCAATGTCCTGTCCCCTGTTCGCCCGTCGGAGCTCGGGTCCATTGCCCTGACATGCGTCGTTAGGTGTATTCCAACTTGTGCTGCTTTGGGCAAGAGACTGCCGCAACAGGCTCAGGTAAGTACTTATGACGGCCCATTGCCCACTCTTCACATTGTTCTGCAGCTGGTTCCTAGACCTGTGACCTCTTAGCGTGTCCGGAGTGGCTTTTTCGACGTCGTTGATGCTGGTGTTGATGCTGGTCCCTGAACCCTGAATCTTTTTCAGCCCCCGGCTCCGACGCCGACGCCGGACAGATCGGCCACAGCCCTACTAGAGCCTGTATGTCGAGGTCAAATCACACTGGTTCAAGCCTAGAAGAATACGGACTGCAGACCACGGTTCGTTCCCTAACTGCCGATAGCCGAGTCCGCACTACCAGCTATAATAACGACCAACCCATCGGCGCACCTCACCACCACTCTGGTCCCTTTCGGAGTCGCACAACCCCCTCTCTGCGCGCCATCTAGCTCGCATTCTACTTGCCATCACTTCACTAGGTCACTATGGGCTTCCTTTCCAAAAACAAGACGGCTTCGGAAGCCGTCGACCACATCTCTAAGGAGATGGGCGGCTCAGACGCTGTTCACGATGCCGATACGGACAGCAGCAAGATCCCCGAGGTAACGAGTAGCTACCAGGCGGGTGTGCGCCAGATCGAGGCTATCACTACTGTCTGGACGAAACGTGATATGATCATGGCCTACGGAATGTGAGTTCTGGCCTACACAGTGGCGACATGGTTACTCGTGCAGCTACTGCTGGATCGATCATCCAGAAAAACGTATTAACACGTATGCGTAGTATCTGGTTGATCTACTTCATCACCTCCACCCAGGAAGTCGTCATCCGCTCTCTCAGCCCCTTCGTCACCAGCGAGTTCTCGGCGCACTCTCTCACGGCCGTTACGGGCATCATCTCCAGCTTGTTCGGCGGCCTGTCCAAGCTCATCTTTGCCAAGATCATGGATACTTGGGGCCGTCCCCAGACCCTCCTTCTCACCATGGTCATCTGGATCTGCGGCTTCATCATGATGGCCGCATGCAGAAACGTTGAGACCTACGTTGCTGCGCAGGTGTTTGCTGTCACTGGGTATGCACGAAGCTCCCACAAGCTCCTCCCTACAATCACAACTAACGTCTTTTTATAGCGCCCAGGGCGTGAGCTACTGCATGACCGTCTTCATCGCCGATACCTCATCCCTGGTCAACCGCCCCCTGATGCTCACCTTCGCCACCTCTCCCTACATCGTCACCACCTGGATCGGCGGCCCCATCGCAAACAGCATCATAAAGGGCATTCGCTTCCGCTGGGGCTTCGGTATCTGGGCTATCGTCATCCCCTTCGTCGTCCTCCCGCTTGCCATTCTCTTCTTCTGGAACGGCCGCAAGGCTGAGAAGCAGGGCCTCATCGCCCCTCGCAATCCAGATATTTCCTTCAAGTCGGCTCTCGACTGGTGCATCGAGGCCGACATGTTTGGAATCTCCATTCTGACGGCCGGGATGACCCTCTTCCTCTTGCCCATGTCTATCTACTCTCGTCAGCCCGAAGGCTGGAAGTCGCCCATGATCATCGCTATGATCATCGTCGGCGGTCTGCTCATCATTGCCTTCGTGCTTTGGGAAAAATACCTCGCTCCCGTGACATTTATCCCATTCAAGCTCCTCGCCGACCGCACGGTCTTCTTCGGTGGCCTCATGTTCACCTTTGTCTTCTGGAACTCGGCCATCTGGGGAAGCTACTTCACCTCGATGCTGTTGGTTGTATGGAACACTGGCGTCACTCAAGCCACCTACATCAGCAACATCTATCGTGTCGGTTCCTGCTTCTCCGCCATCATCCTTGGTTATCTGATGGCCAAGACCGGCCGGTTCAAGTGGGTCAACCTCTACTTCGCCATTCCCCTGATGCTCCTCGGCGTGGGTCTCATGATCCACTTCCGCCAGCCCGATCAGAACATTGGCTACGTCGTCATGACCCAGATCTTCGTTGCCTTTGCCGGTGGTCCCATCGTTGTTGCCGGCGAGATGGCCATGATGGCTCCGTCGGACCATCAGCACATTGCTGTCCTCATTGCCATTCTTGATCTGTTTGGTAGTATTGGTACCGCTGTTGGCTCGACTGTTTCGGCCGCCATCTGGACTGGAACGTTCCGCGACCGGCTCGTTGCACATCTTCCACCGACCGCTGATATCGACTCCATCTACGGTAGCATGTACACACAGCTGGCCTACAAGCCGGGCACAGAGATCCGACACGGTATTGCTCTCGCCTACGGTGACAGCCAGAGGTACATGCTCATCACTAGTGTATGCATCCAGGCCCTGGGTTGGTTCTGTGTTTTCCTCTGGAGAGATATCAAGGTTACCGGCATTAAGCAGGTCCGCGGTAACGTTGCCTAAATTATGCCTTCATCTTTCACTTTTGAATCTATCGTTTGTAGTTGAGCATTGAAAGCTCTTAGCTCAATACTCTTTTTATTTTATTATGTCACATTTAATGCGAAGAAGTTAGTACCTAAGACTTCAGTAGTATAACGTATAGAATGTAAACTGAAATGTTTCTGAGACACATAAGCACATAGCTTCCATAGTGTGCTGAAGGATAAATGTTGACCTGTAGAGCTAGCGAGATAACATCATGCAGGCTGATTGCTGATGAATTAAATTTGGGTAGAAAGAAGTACTATCCTCTTCATATCCGAGACAGACCTTGGGTGGTTGTTTATAAATACACCGACTGTCTCCCGGTTTCGATTATATAGGTTAACAAGTTCGGGGACCTTCAAGATTAATTTGATTATATATTTCAAGAGCATACACATGACTCCGTTTATATCGAATTTCAACGTCATGGTTGGGCTTCTCCACTTATGTAACTTGAAGCACCTCGATACATACATGCATAAGCTCACTCAACTCCTAGACTAGGACCACCACCACATACCGCTTTGGAGCATCTATTGTCTGCACACAAGATCTCCATAGACGTTGGTGATGGTTGTAATATCTGCAAAGCCATTAGTCTCACGTCTCATCACTAGCAGGACTATGAAGACGCACCAAGGTTAAGAGTCGCGGCCTCGGAGGCACCATCGCAAGTGCAGCTGATCCACGGGCGAGTCACGCCCAGAGGGCCATAGATCTCATCATCAAGACGGTACACGGTGCAGTCCTTGCACGAGTCTCCGAAAGTGCCATCACCACCAGGCGCCTGTCGCACTGTTTAACCTAAACTCATCTGAGAGAGGGGGAACCACATACCGAGATCTTGCCGTTGATATACTTCAGGCAGTGGTACAGATCCAACTCGGCTTCAACAAAGGTGCCTTTGCCATCGCCATCGTTGCATTGCGCGGTGAGGATTCCCGTGGCCGAGTCGAGGGTCTCGTCATTGCAGGATTGGCCCCAGTCCGCGGCAATGACGGAGGCGGCGAAGAGGGAAACGGCGAGGAGTAATTTCATGGTGAACGAGAATGCGATCTTGGATGGAGGGGTTTCTTAAAGTTGAAATGGGCGAAGCTGACGGCGGTACTCCTGTTATCATCTAAATAGCCTCGACGGCCCGAAGGAATCAAGAGTGCCACTCGCTTACACAGAATCCATAGAATCCACGTGAGGAGATCCTGCGCCTTACTCTGACATGGGCTCCAGCCTATTACGAACCAAGTTGTCCTGCATGCCTTGCCATTAAAGACTAGAAAACAGCGATGGATGCATCGCATGTGGATTCCTAGCTGGGAAAAATGCAACAAAGCCTCCTGGGATCCGCGCGAAGGATTGGCCCGGACAATTACTGCTCGGATCCGCCAGTCAAGAGGCGTTAAACGGAATAGATCCCCACAAGGAAGCGTCGACATGGGAGTTTAAACGGAAACAAGACCATGTTGAGCGCAGCGTCAAGAGCTGTGATTTGTCGTTACTTTTGAGGGTTTTAATGTTTAGGACTATGGGTAGTATCGAAGGAACAACTCTGGCCGGGTGTCACGGTTATTTCCGTCTGATGGCTCAATGCAACGCGCTGATGGTCAGTACTTTGACGGAATACCCACTGGAAGGATCATGCATGCCACCTACATTAGTCGCGATCTTTTTCGCCGGAGGACTAGCTCCCGGTCTCTGTGCGTGCCTGGTCTACCCTACACTATTGTCGCTGCTCTGACCAGCTGAGCACAGATGGTCTTATTTGTGATCTTATAGACTGGGTGGGTATTGGAACATGGTTGAACGCTGTAATGTGACAAAACTGGAAATATGAGGTCCGTGATGTATCTAGAATGCGGATAATGTTGATGATGCCCAAAAACGACCTGGCAGGAGTGACCCTCAACATTCCTCGTTTTCAAGTCAGTAGCCTGCGGACGATCTTTAATGGTGCTTGACAAAAGTCCATGACTATCAAACTAGCTGGATAAATATTAGGACACACTAGCCCGACATAATTTCTGATGAGATTTGGGAGAGAACTTCCCTGGTCGCCTTAATCGCTGGAGATGAGACTCGCCTTATTTCATTCGACCTCAGATGTGACTATAAAACCTGCTGCAGATGAACCGGAGGATCATTTCCGAACTAGGCTACCCTTGGTCGATGGGCAACAAAGAAATCTGCGAGCTAGGGGCAATTCGCTATCTTCCCTCGGTGACTCTCGGTCAAGCTAATGTTCAGCGACACGAACCCTGTGGGACACATTCGCCTCGTACTGGGATTGCTCGAGCGGAGCCTGTCGGGCCGGGGTCGCGATGCTAATCATGAAGAGCCCATCAAACCAGCCGGTATTTGAAATGGGATTCTTGTGTTTTTTCTTTTAGCGTAGGTTCTGGAGTCGGAACTTTACTTTGGGCTAAGTGTAATTTGGATTTGTTGATTTGTTAAGAGGTTTGCGTCACGAGGAACGCAGCCCTTCCCGCGAGTGTGTTTGCGCCGAGATGGCTTGGCCGCCTTGGTACGAAGACGGACAGACAGACAGACAGACAGACAGACAGACAGACAGACAGACAGACAGACAGACAGACAGACAGACAGACAGACAGACAGACAGACAGACAGACAGACAGACAGACAGACAGATAAACAGACAGACAGACAGATAAACAGACAGACGTGCCATAAATCAATCATCATTGTCCACGGATTTATTCCCAGCAAAAAATACCGGCATTACTCTATCTCGATTTAACAGGGACGTGCTTTGACAAGTGTTGTCCGTGTTGCATCTACTGGGTCGCAGTCGGCCTCCATCCGGCCGGGAGGACCCGTCGTCGGACTGATGGAGATTGCATTCCATACCACATCAGATAAGAGCAGCGATATCGATTCATATTAAAGCTGTGGCACGCCCGCTCTTTCGAGCGAGGCAGTAGAGAAAACTTCTAGAATACTTCTTTGCCAGAATACAAAGGTTGTTGACATGTGTCCCGCCCGACGCCTCAAAGCCGCACCGCAGGCCGACGAGGCCACCCTTCCCGTCTGGTGCGTTATTTCCCACCGGCTTCAGCCCTCGTCGCAAATTACCACGTTCTCCTCGATTATTAACCAGTCCGCAGCAGGTGACGACCAACGTCTGCACGGCACCAAGGGTCCCAGCCACACCCACTTCCCACTTCCCAACAATCGTCAATGACGCGAACTATCCCTGATTTCTTCGCCGTCGAGAAGACCCCTGGAACATCTCACGAGTCTTGAAAAGGGACTGCGCTTTGACGAGGCTTGTCGCCATGATACGAGCCGCGGGACATATCCTGGTCCAGAACCGTGCCACGGCCCGCCTGCAGAGCGTTGTGGGCGGCAAGGTTTTTGCTAGGGGGGGCCCATCGTCGTGATGCCCAGGCAATCCGAGGACGCCCAACGAGGGCTAGTCGAGCCGGAAAGCAATGCCGGAATCTAACCGGAGCCAGTCCCTCGGGGAAAGCCTGCATCACCACCGCGGTGACCACCGCTAATGCAGAACCCGGGCCTTCGGTGGGTGCGAGCCTGCGTTGCGAAGTGGGAACCGCCGATCATTTGGCGATCAGTCCGTCTTGCCTGGGTCGCGGACTGACTCGCAGCAGATCGGGCATTACCACTTCTCTTGGTCCTGCAACTACTGCCAGCTTACCAAATCCCTACATGACCGTGCCATCCGCCGAGCCCCCCGGGGGGATCTGGCCGACGCCGGCGCTCGGAACTAACCCTCACTCGACCTGGCAACGGCCACGTCTAGGCGAACTCTATCACCGCCTTGACAGTGCGGAGGGGGCAATACGCGGGCAAGGCGAATGCATGCGAAGCAATTTGGAAAGACATTTCGACTTCCTCGGGCGTCGTCGTGGCGGCGGTCAACACGTTTTCCACCCCGACGCACATGGGATCTGACAGAAGCCTCGTCAACTGCCGTAGGGCTTATGCCGTCGTCGTTTTGTTTGCGGGGTTGAAACACACGCAAAAAGACAGACAGAAAGGCAAACATCTCAGAGACCCCCAGACCGCAAATCCATGCCATCACCGCCTAGTCCGTTGACTCGTCAGAACATCGCTGGTGGAAATGAACAAGTGGAGTTGCAACACGATCCAAGCGTATCCCAAGCACTGGGATTCCCGACTATTCGGCAGGCTCTCTGACCAAGGACGCAAGTCTTGAAGTCAGCCAAAGCGGAGCTGACTCGCCAGACACACATCGGGATACAGTTCCGGCCTGTTAGTCCGTGTGGACACCACACTACGCTGATCGTCCATCCGTCTTGGCTGGTGAAGAGGCGGCAAACGGGTCTTCCGGCAACTGGCATCATCCGGCTGGAGATCAAGAGGCTTAACTAGTTGTTTTCATCCGGTTTCAACCTCGGAAGAGACGCCGCTCGGGTATTTGATCTTCAGGGGCCCTGTTGATACTCGATAAGCCCAGTCCGCCATTAGCTCGAGGCGAAGAATATATTCCCCTTTTCATGATTGCCATTTTGATTTAACATCACCCAACCTTCCTTTTGATTCCTGCGAGAAAAAAACACCTGCCCCAATGCTGCATTTGTCCCGGTAACCGCCTCTCAGCTCGACTCTGAGGGCCTTTCCATCCGCTCCTTTTTTCTATACCACGATCAAATCCACTCCGCCCCTCCCCCCGACAGACTGCATCATGCTTACGCTTATCCCCGATACGTACGTGTACGAGGAGGTGACGAGAGTCGACATCATCATCGCATCTGTCGCATGGGGCTTCACGCTGGGCATCGGCTGGTTGACGACATGGACGGCCGTGCAGCAGACGGCGAGTGCGTACCGCCGGCGTAAATTCACCATGCTGCGCAATCCGTACATCTGGATGATTTGGGGCGAGATTTCCGTCTGTCTCGGGTTTGGAGTTATTTGCTTCATGTATCTTCTTGGCGTGATAGCACCGAGGTAAGCTTCGTCCCAAGCGTCTTCTGCAGGTTGGACGGTAACTGACTTGGTATCCAGCTTTGCATTCTACTTTTGCATTCGTAAGTATCTTCAGCCTGCTTCATCAGGCATAACACCATGGATCAACTCAACTAACGGCTGCTCGCCACTATAGTCACCTTGTGGGCCCTTCAAGTCCAGTTTCTCCTACAGATTATCGTCAACAGATGCGCCCTCCTGATCCACGACCAAAAGTTCGTCTGGAAAGTCAAGTATGGCGTCGCAGCTCTCATTACAGCCATCAACATTTCAGTCTACTGCATTTGGATCCCAGCGCGCCTGCAGATTTCGCAATCATACATACACATCAACGAAGTCTGGGACCGATGCGAAAAGGTCATCTACCTTCTCGTTGATGCTGCTCTCAACATTCTCTTTATCCGAATTGTCAAGAGGAATTTGGTGGACCTCGGCCTGGTCAAATACGACAACCTTGTCAAGTTTAACATGTTCATCATCTGCTTCTCCCTGGCCATGGATGTTCTTATTGTTGCCATGATGAGCTTGAAGAACACTTTTGTGTAAGAACACCTCTCCCCAAACTTCAACTAAGCAACAAATATACTAACTATAATGGAAGTTACATGCAAATACACCCTCTTGCGTACATCGTCAAGCTCAACATCGAGATGTCTATGGCAAGCCTCATCGGAAAGATTGCCCGGTCATCTGGTGGTAATAGTGGCGGATCAGACTACGTCAAGTCTCGATCCCGAGGAACCCGAGTTGGTGACACGACCTTGGCAGAAGGAAGAACCCAAGATCCGGAAACCGGTCGATCAAAGGCTTGGCCAACTGTTACTACGACGGTGGAGATGCACACCATGGACGCGAAGGCCTCCAACCCCAAAGAGCAGCTTGGGTTCCACCACAACGACACTGACACGCTGCTCAACACCTCAGCCGCTTACTCGGTGCAAATCGAAGGCGCTTATTCTAAGACGGGAGAGGCTTCCACCACGAATGGAGGCGGGTCATTGAGTAGTCGGGACTCGGACGGCATAGAGCCTATCCGTTCATGAAGACAGTCCGGTAATGAAAGTAGACGATGTATATTATAAACCGAATCAGTATTGATTATTACAGAATATTTATCTTTCCCTTCAAGTGTTGTAATTTGAATTGTATTTCATTAGTGGTCCCACGGCTCGAGTACAGTGAAAGTGTATGTACGTATGGCTACATAAATCAGCCAGATGAATCAATTCCAGGCTGTCTATTCTAGCTCCGGTTAACCCGTCCTAATGATATTAATTCAATGGCTCCGACACGTATCAGACGTCCAGAAGTGCTGAGCCGTGCAAGTATCACATGCTTGGACTACCACTACTAGATTGGGTCCTGCCTTACCATGCTCATATCCCGGCTGTATCTGAAATCTTTTCTCTCTTGAATGCAGAAAGTGATGGAAGCGAAAGAGCTTCTTTCCCTCTAGTAGTCAGTATCTTTGCTAATCACGGCACATAACTATGACGCATTGAATAGACTGATGTTTCCTCGAAAGAAATAACACTCGATCTCAAAATTAAGCATGACACGCCAACCAGCTTGTTCTACTAGCGAGTTTTATCTAACCTTATGGGTTTATGTATCTTGTTTGAATGTGTCCTACCCCCCGTCAAGTAAGTCTTTAGTCGAGACAAGACACGTCGAATTTGTCGGTGAATCCGGTATACCACGGAACAAGCCACATACGTATGAATCTTCATGCAGTCCGTTTCAAATTATGGCCACTGGAGGGAGCTCTGATCCTGAGTCAGTGCCTGGATATTGAGGGGGTGGCGCCCTATACTAGTGTAGCTAAGACGTTTCATACAGATTTACTACTGCTTCTAGTCAGTGCTGAAGTACTTGACCAACTTCGACATTAGTTTTCAAATCTGCAAAAGACCCCATTCCAACTGTCTTACTCCTCTTTGGGGTGATTAGGGGGAATGGAGGCATTTCCTGAGTCGTGTCGATGGAACCTGATCAAATTTCAACATTGATAGGAGTGCCGATCAAGGGAGCTGACGGGGAGGCAAGGGATGTCTGAAACATCAAACAAGCTTCGGTCATCGCGGGACAACACAAAGCCGACTTTATGACGCCAATTGTCTCACAAGGCTATTCAGGGTATTTGAAGTCTTAGACTTGGTAAACTAAATGTGACATCATGAAGGAGATCTTGGTCCCAAAGTGCGGATATGAGTGGAACTTGTGGATCATTGACGATGTTTATTTCAATGCCGACTTCGATTTTCGCGAGTACCGGTCGCTATTATGGATGTAGATTGTGCGCCGAGAATGAGGACCTATTCCGGAAGGTGGTTCTTCGGCGTCGTATCCAGCTATTTCAGGTGAAGATCAATCACCTCTCAGACAGAAGGGCGGAACTGTTCCGCTTCTCCTCGCTCCTAATCGGGAATCTCGTGAAGTGATTTAGCAGTTGCCTGTTTGGTATGAAGATAACACATGCACGAGTGTCCCATCAAGGTTTATGAACTAGTTCAGCTATCCACGCATCGCTTCATTGTCGTTCAGCTGGTTTCACCTACAGCAATCTGCCAAAAGCGTTGAAGCACATTCGCTCAAAGCCAAGCACCTTCTCCTACTAGCAAGGATCAACCCTAGCTTGATCTAGGTTCATTTGTCTGTTTGCAGGGATGTTCCGTTCTTCAGTTTTCAGCTCGTCTCCAGAACGGGCATCAAGGTGGATTATCACCCACATGTCTTGCCTCTCCCCATTGATAGGTGTGACGGTTGCTCAGCAACAAATCGAAGATCGTCGCAAGAGCTAGGTATAAGAATCAGCAACACTATTGAGTTTACACGAATCAAGAGTGATAGCTACTTACCTATTATTTTCCCCATCCAAATCAAGCACGAAATCACGAAATCTGCAATCATGTTCCAGTTACACCACTTTCTCGCCCTCCTGTTCTCCCTTCACGCTTTTGTAGGCGCTCAAGGCGCTTGTATCGGACCCGATGTCAACCAGGCTACTATCAACCTCATGGAGAGCTTCGAGGGTTTCAGTGCCGATGTTTGTGCGTGAACAGAGCTAGATTAGCAGTTCAAAGCTAATTTAACCAACAGACATTGACCCAACCGGCAACCCTACAGTTGGATACGGCCACCTTTGCACCAAGACAAATTGCGCCGAGGTCCCTTATTCGATTCCTCTGTCGGATGCCGATGGAGAGCAGCTTCTTCGAGACGACATCGCGGTATGATTGCATATTTCTCCATGCTCTTGATCCTGATTCCTAATTCGTGGTCTTATTTGCATACAGGTTGCTCAGCAATGCATCACCCTAGACACTACTTCCGACGTCGTGCTCAATGCCAACCAATACGGCGCGCTTGTCAGCTGGGCCTTCAATGTTGGATGCGGTGCTTCGGGATCCTCAACACTGATCCGCCGTCTCAACAACGGGGAAGATCCCAACACAGTTGCTAGCGAAGAGCTTCCCAAATGGAACAAGGGCAACGGCGAGGTTATCCCAGGCCTCACTAGGCGCCGCGCAGCAGAGGTCGATCTGTTCCAGACTGCCTCAAACGTTGCTGCCCTTCCTGTTGGTTGTTAAAAGTGCCCTCTGAAGAGGACCTTTAGGTTCGCAAGGATGATGCGCATCTCAGGAATTGAGATACGCGCTGTGATGGTTTTGTCAGTATATTTAAATTACGCAGTTCCAGCCAGTCTTTGCAAGCAGCTGTCATTCTACTGGTAATTGATTACTGCCATTGAGCCGAGCACATGTGCGTAGAAAACAGCAAATGGGTATTTGGACCTGCAAGCAACATTTGTCCAGATACATTGACAATAAATCATTCGATCGACACACCTGTACTGGCTGCCGGCTACTTTGCCATGCATAACTATTTCATCCCAATCTAATTCGTTCCAGACTTAACCTCCTATCTCATGTATCTCGTCATCGTGTCGACGAGAGGAGCCTTCTCCAAGTTCGTGAGCAATAAGCAGCGAAGTCAGAAACGGGCGAGTCTCATGTGGTATATCCGGAGGAGTGTCAGAATACTGCTGATCCATCTGCCTTGCCGGGGAGTCTGAAGTGACGTTGGGCAACGGCGAGCTCACACTTGAGTGCTGCAATCTTGTTTGGTCCAAGGAGCTCCCTTCCACTTTTGCCGTTAGAGTGTTCTCTTGTAGCGTGGAATTGGCAGGTTGCAGTTGATGAGGCGTGTTAGGGTTGAGACCTGAAAGTGTAGCGCCATTGGCTTTCCTAAGGTATCGCCGCACGAAAATGATGCCCAAAACAAGGAAGGAAAGGGTAGCTAAGCCACCCACTGCACCGCCAACAATAGCGCCGATGGGGATGTTTTGGTTGTTTTCCTCAGACGCAATCGAGGTTGCCGATTCCTGAGACGTAGTAGGTGATTTCGAACTTTGAAATGTCATGGAGCTATCTGGCTCTTCAGACGTAGTTGCGGTCTCCGTATCGTCATCATTATTCGACGTCGTTCTTGCATCTATAGACAAGGTGAAAGATCGTGTGGGCTCGCCAACTGCATTAAACGACACCGGAATGAAGCCTTGCGATTCGGCGCATCTGAGAAGCGACATACGACTCTCAAACACGAATGTATAACAGGCTGGTGCAGTACGATCCGTACTATGAAGTCATAGTTCAACTTGGTCAGTTATCAAGTAACCATCCAATAACCTAGCAAATAGACTCACCATTTCAGAATTCCCGTGTCTATTTGACATTTCTGGTCGCACACATCTGAGTCTGTGGCAGCGTCTATGTCAAGACAAAGGGACTTGTGAATGGACAGAGTTGTATTTCTACACCATACACGACCGAAGATCTCCTGCTCCCACATACAGCTCACAAATGAAGGACAAGATACCGGGCGGTCCGAGGATCCCGATTCATATCCACATAGGTAATCTGGGGCGATGGTGTACGTGGTTGCGGAGACTCTTTCCGTCGTTGCTGCTTCCTGTCGTACGGCAATGGCGGTTTTCTTGACAACGTCAATCGTGAGTGGCCTTGGTTTGGGTGCCCGGATAGCCAACACGCCGTCGAGGAGGGCATGCAGGGCTATGACGGTAAGCCATCGGTATAGTAACATGGCATGAGTCTTTGTCTTAGAATCGGAAGAGATTTAGAAGGAATTGGACAAGTGGTGATGAGACACAATACTGAAACTATGGGACCAACGACGCGAGGGGCTGCTGAAATACTGAAGAGAAACAATCCGCCCAGCCAGCCGTATTAGAAATCAATGCATGCCTACGATGCCAACAAATTGCTCCTATTTCTCAATTAGTACAGTGCTTTGTTTCACTGCGCAACTGAATGGCGAGGTGCATGTGCGACATTGAGGGCCGAAAGGTCCAGTCAAGCTGTAGTCCGATTGGGCTAGGACGCGAAAGTAAACTAGAGCAGCGTTGAACACATGCTGAGGAACCAGCTGAAAGATGTCATCCGTGAATGTGTAGTCTTCGAAGCGTGCCACACTATTCCTCGACATAGCCGTTGAGTCTACTTCGGGCATGTTACATGCGGAGAGATGAAGACATTTCTTGGCAGACTAAGCCTGCGAACACACGCGTACACAATACACGAAGAACGTGTGCTGATCCAATGCAGACGAAGGAATTTGACGTGTCACGTCCTGGCTTGTTGCCGTTACCATGTAACATCGATTGCAGGGAAGACGCTTTTGGTGGACGGAGACGTGACATTTTCAGCCTGCTCCGCCTTTCAGAGTTAGAAACCAATACTAGTTACTTTAGCATTAGCTAGTATGAATCCTAAGGCTTGCCAACCCTGCAATTTAGGGGTCACGAGCTGCGATGCCAAGAGTTGGTTGTACCAGCTACCGCCGGCGTGGATCAAAAGTCTGTCTTTTGAAGGGGGGTCCTGTAAATATCGTGTCTACCTTGAGCGAGGCGGTGAGCTACCCCAGGTTTTCCTCTAAGGAGGACGGATATGTTGGCGAACAACCCCGGTATGCATCTGCTTTTCCCCATATGGACAATTCTAGCTTTCCCCCTTGACGCAAGCAGCTGCTGGGTAGCATCTTCCATGTGTCGTGGGTGGTTCAAATCAATGAGAAAGTTCAAGTGAAGTTCAGACAAAGTGAAGCATTAATTATCGTCGTTTCTGTAGCTATTCTCGCTCAAGTCATAATTCTAGATCGGGTATCGTTTTATCGCAACTCTCCCTCGTCTTTCTAATCCGCCGTTCTAGTCTAATCATCGCACGCCTGCTTGCACTAATCGATATTCGGCTTTGGGACTGTGGAGGAATTTGGGCACCGAGTCCTGGGATTTGTTAGTAAGAGTCGTATTGGGCCGCGGATGGGTCAACTTACACTAGCCATCAGCTTGAAGATGGAGTTTTGGGCACCCTCGAAGAGGGAAGTCACCTCCTGGAGAATGTTTGTGCCTGAAACATCCTGGGCTCTGGCCTTGGTCATCCGGTCTGCCAGGTTGGCGCGGAGTTGGTGGTTGATGTTGAGTTCTCGGGGAGAACCAGGAGCAAGGAAAGTGTTGAAGATGACATATGACTGGCCCAGCAACTCGTTGGCTTCCTCCACCGACGCTGCGTCCGTCTTCTTGTACGCAAGGATGGCCGCCTTGCATTGCTTAATAAATTCGTCGACCTCCTGGTAGAACGACAAATTCTCTTCGCAGTGCGTCTCTCGTAGGTTCTCTCGGAATAGGAGGCGTAGCGTGGGGTCCGTCAGGATCTTATCGAGCCTCTGGCTGTTCGAGTCGTTTGTGCCGTGGGTCTTTCCTCCTTGCGAAGAGCATCGGCTCGAGCTGCTGCTGTCGACGACATCGTGGCCTCGTTGGGAGAGCTGGTACACGGCGTTGTGGGTCGGTTGGAAAAGGTTGCATCTGGGGAATTGTGACGAGTAAACCCGGTCTTGGACAACGGCTTCGATAAGGTCTTGCTCGACGAAAAGAGTGGCGATGTCGACAGCTTCTCGAATATCCATCGTCGTCGTGTAGTCCATCAGCCAGTCAGAGATGGCCTGGCCCGTGTAGGTGTCGTGGTATATTCGGCCGTTGATCTTGCGTTCGGCAGTGATCACCACACCCGAGACGCTCTTGTAGTCCCGTGAGGAGTTCGAGTCGGTGGAAGACGTCGATGCTTTTTTAGTCCGTCCATCACCCCCAATGAATCTACCGAAAATAACCTCAACAGTCCCTCGGTCAAGGCAGAGCTTGTCCGTCGTCTGGTCCCTCTCCAAGGCGTTCAACTGCGTTGAGACGAGGTTAACCAGTTCGGGCAACTGGTCGTGATCGATGCCGTTCTTTGCGCAGAACCAGTCCAGGATGATGAGCCCCTTGGAGGTGAGTTTCCATACCATTCCTTTCAGAGGGAAGACCTGCTCGTGCTTGCCGTCGGCCGACTCGATAAAATGGGCGTCGACGAACTTCTGGCACAAAGAACGGGCCATGTCTTTGTTCATAGCGAAGGTAGTCGTCGAGGTAGAAATGATAGTACAGGTGGGGTCGTTGGGATCCGGCATGCGATTTGACTGCAGCAGCTTGAGGCTGCCGAGGTTGTGGATGGCATCTTCGGAGACGAATGTGTAGTCCACCTTTGTGAATCGCACGCGATGGGGCTCGAGAGGCAGCAGGCTGACGATGAGCGTAGAGAAGAGGTCCTTCAAGTCCTGATGGGGGATCGGATTAGCGAACGCTCGGCGAGCAACGTCTGTACTTGCAAAGACGGCAGTCAGAGTGTAGATCTGGAGTGGTTAATACGTACTTTGGACAACTGTCTGTCGTCGTCCGTCTTGCGTAGTAACCGCGTGGACGATTGGTTGATCTTGCTTTTATGCATCGTCATTGTCGGCTATGTTGAAAGAAGGAACCGGCCTCGGCGATGTCCACCACTAGCTTCGGTCAAGAGCGAAAGAAGAGTGCAAGGTAAAGGAGAGCAAAGTAGAAGAGAGCAAAGTAAAAAAGAGCGAGAGAAGAAAGTGAGTGAGCTGCTTCGTCTCTTGTGGCGGCGCCGAGTCAATTAGGGGATGTATTATTTATGACTTGAACCACAGGCGTTCGTCCGGCGGTAGAAGGTCACGATAGGTCCAGGGATGGGCCACCGACAAACCACCAACCCTAAGTATTTAAGCCTCCAAGACACACGTTCAAGGATGTTACGAGAGACGCTGGGAATGACCCAGGGCAGGGCAGAGAGCTAGTGCATGGCCGGGTGGGGGGCCACATGGGAAATGTGACGCTATCAACAAAGCCATGACTTGAGAGTCGAAGCAGATTAGAAGGAACAGGCCCATCAAGACGAAGGCAAGGAGCAGAGGGCCGCGATCCCTGTCGGCACAAGGGACTGCCGGCGCCAGAAACATCCGCTAGTCCGACGAGGTGTATTTACGATTCAGTGCCGCGTTTCCCCTCGCAAGAGGGTCGAATGTTTGGATGTAGTGTGTCAAAATGGCTGTATTTACGGCCCAAGCCGTGTTCCTTTTTCCAGGAGCTTCCTTCTTGAATGCATCTACGGCGTGCAATGGCGGCGCAGAATGGCAGTCAACACCGCCAAGAGTACCACTTCACACGAATTCGTCGAGTCGCCATCACCAAACCGGTTCCGCGCTTCGACCCTCACCACTGCGGCTCCGCTCTCTCTCTCTTCTCTCCATGCCCGTCTCGCCCGCACATGTGTAGTAAGCGCTAATTGCAGAACCCAGGGCGCCAGCCCCCGCCCGGCCTAAACGATGGGTTGTGTTTAGCTATATACCAAGGGCCTCTTTTTTCAGCCTGAAGATGGCCACATCCGGTGACTTGCGTTTGCCTTGCTGGGGAGCTTCAAAACCCACGTGCGTGTGCCGGGCAGCTTCCGGCGCCAAGCGTGGCTCCATCACGCCGATCCCTTTCTAGCTCCGTTCCAAAACAAGCCGTCGCATGCCGATGCCGCCTTTGGAGAGAGCTACCTGGAGCCGCCCCTGTGGTCAGTTTCCTGGCAAGGCCGTAGCATGATGTAGCCTGTTTGACCAAGGGCCATAGAACTGATGCTATGCCAGGCGCAATTCAGGGGTTGCGCCGAGTTCTGCGGCCACCCGTCACGCGATCTCCACGGCCATTTCCCTAGCGAGCAGGAAAGGGGGGTTTCCACGGGCTAGACTAGATTGCCACGTGCAACGGCCGCCTATCCGTTATCTAGCCATGTGGCGGCGTTGCGTTGCTGAAGAGATCCTCGAGGCTGGGCCTGAGCCGAGTCTTGAGGACGGTGGGACTGCATCGTTGGTTCAGCGCGTCTTGGCGTTGGGCTTGCGCTACCAGGTGTTGGTCACACAACGGTGTCGACTCATTGCGTTGGTCATTTCGAATAGAATGCGTCCCTCTCCAGGCCTGGTGGCGGTGAGGCTCAAGTGAAGACGTCTCCAGATGGGTCCTCGGTGTTGTGCAGGACTGCTTGCTTACGGAGACCAGCCATGGGTTTGATCTGATCAGACTGATCGTCGATTTGTATCGTGCGTGACATGGTCAGTCCACCGCCCAAGATCGACAAGGCCATGTGCAGGCCATGCGCTCGAATAAGGGGACTTCAGCATGGGTATGGGTACTACGTCGACCAGATCCTTCGACACTAAGGACAGTAAACACATGGTAAACTGCCACCGTTACCACCTAAGATTCTTGTGAGGAGTACTCCGCACACTATCCAAGACCTTGCCAAATTACTCAGGCTACCATTCTGTTCCCCTGTCCGGGATCTTTTGCTTCTGTTGATTCCGACTCCTTTGACGATTCTACAGAATACGGCCTGCCCAAAACATCCCAGCGCGTCGATCACTAGTGCAGTGCGTGCGGAGCCGCTGGGCTACAATCCTTGCCACCGCGTGGCCAAATCATCTTTGTGTGCGGGATGATCGTTCTCAAGGGTGCCAGTTATCTAGCAACCCTCATGGACCATTACGAGATTATCGCGGACCGTTCCGCCAAGAGCAACCGGTGGCTTGCTCGCAATTTCATTTCTCCGCTTTGATGCAAGGCGATGCAGTTGGATCTGTGCAATGCCATGTGCAACAACTTTCATGTGGTTCGGTCAATTCGGAGGACGCGGGATCCCGGGATTCAAGGAGCGCTTACAAGTTACAGCAATCGTGTGCTTCTTCAGACAAGCTCAATGTGCACGCGGCACGATATTAACACAAAAGCTTGACCGGTTTGTGATCCGCATGACTTGTTTGTGGATTTCTCCCAACATTACTTTGTGCCAGCAGAAGACGCACTCAGTGCAGACTGAGGGATTCTTGTGGTTCACTACCCTAGAGAGCTGAAATGAGGATGGAGCTTGGCGATGACTTAAGGCTACAAATGAGGGGGCATCTACATTAAGAACTATTCAGGCTGTGCATTATCAGACTAGCTCGGGCAGCAGGTCTTTATGGGGGAAAGTTGAAGCACAAATGACTTACCACTCACGGCTGACTCGGTTGATTGTTTGCTAAAGCTTGCAATGTCATATAATACAACGCGAGTCACTCCAAGTTATTTTTAAAAGTACAGCTCAGTGATTAGGGCTGAAATAAGTAATACAGGAAAACGACCGAAAAGCTCCTACTTTGTTCATAAGATGGAAAGCATACAACTATTTTCCCAACTTTTCGCATCGAGCGTGAATGCATCACACACAGATACAAGAGGAAACTGGAGGAATTAGTTGATGCATGTGCTTTTGACCTGATAATATTGGTGTATTTGGCTATTCAGCACCAGTTGGTTGGGAGCATGGGGTGGTGGCGGCCAGCATTGGCAATATCACACCACCGGCACAATATGCTGCATCCTAGGTTGGGCGAGCCCGCGTACAAGTTTTGCATAAAACGACAATGAACATGAAACAACACGCTGCTGGGATTTCAAACATCATATTGCGGAACCGAGCGTTGATCAATTGACAAGGCAGCCAGGGGAAGTATATTGTGGCTTTGGCGACGATGTGACCTCTTCGGTGGGAGTTGTTTGTTGAACGTGGCGGAAAGGAAACTAACATTGGCTGGCGCCGACTGCATGGGATTGTAAACATGTCGTTATCTCTGTTAATCTACAATTTGTAAAGTGTGAATTCTACTGATGAGCGTTCAGGAGGTGCTCGTGTCCAAGGACTGCCTGATCTCCTGCAGCCTCTTGCGCTGCTTCCCTTGCTCGTCAAAGTTGGCTTCGCTCAGCCAATTCTCAAGCCCGTGCTTGACAACTGGCCATTCCTCATCGGTGATACTAAACCAAGCCGTGTCCCTGCGCCTCCCCTTGATGATCATGTGCTTCCTGGTGTGAAGTTAGCGGGGTGGAGGTCAAACACGACGCAGCCTCGAGTGGATACCTGAAGATGCCTTCGTACACAAAGCCCAACCTCTCAGCGGCTGTGAGGCTGGGCTTGTTCAGGTGGTTTGCTTTCCACTCGACTCGGAGGTAGTTCAGGTCCTCAAAGGCGTGCTTGATGAGGAGGTAAAAAGCTTCACTCGCGCCGCGGGTCTGCTTCAGCACCTCGCCGAGAATAATGCAGCCCAGCTCGATCCTTCGATGGTCCGGGACGACAGAAAGATAAGCCATCATCCCGACTGGCTCGGAGGTCGGGTCGGACTCGGGGCCGGAGAGCACGGTGAAGTAGAATGGGTCTGTGGAGTTGGTCCAGGCGTCGATGGTCTCCTGCCACTCCTTCGGGTCGAGGAATGGGCCGCCGAACATGTACGTCCACCGATGGCCGTTTTCTTCACCGCCCAGATGCTTGTACAGCGCCGGGGCGTGGGCTGGCTGCAAGGGGACGAGCGAGATGTATCGGCCGTGGAGTGAGATTCGCGACGGCCGGGGAGCCGATTTCGGCGGGACGAGAGGGCCAACAGGTAAATCCATGTCTGACTACGGAGCGGTGGATGCTTTGGGATGTCACTGGATTAGGTTTTTAGGAGTTCAAACCAGCTCTAGAAGATCGAGAGGCTTTGTGGTCTTATAAGTGTACCTGGAGGGCGCGAGTCAGATACATCCCGCGTCGGCCGTTTGAGCCGTAGCGTGTTCCTTCTCGGAGCAACGAGTCAGCCGGCCCGGAAGTCCGGCCGAGACGGCGACCGCGCAAGCCGCACAAGACATGACGTTTTGTCAAAGAAGGCATGAGTATATGGAACATATTGTGAGATCTCTTTTGAATATGTACGGATCAGGTGTTCTATCTGTCCAAGGTCGCAGAGTAGACGTTTCTCATCATGTCGCATCATCAACTGCCATATCTCGAACTAATCTACCAAGCGTAGGTGTCCATGTAAATATGTAGGGGAATAGTGGAAGAATCTTAGAAGTATTTACAAGCTGCAATGGACAGAGCCTTATTGCAAACTAAACGAGTAAAAAACCCAGTGTATCCCTCGTTTATAGGCGATGAAAAAGAATTTCTAGTGAAATTCACCAATTAGATAAACCGCTGAGAAGATAACGGTAGCTTACTTCTTTTCTTTCCGAGACTTGTGTCTCGGCTGGGTTCCGGGACATGAAGGTAAAGGATGACCTGTGGCTGCCCTAGCGCTCTAGCGGCTGAAGCCGTCTGCTTACCTTTACGTACTCTTCCCAGGCGCATTGACGAATGACGGCAATGCGGCATCTTATGCTTCAGAAAGGACACGTGACCTCTTTGAGCCTCTCAAGCTTTTGCCAAGGCAGATTCCATCCGGCTAGGCTGCAGCGGCGACGTGATGTTGCTACTGAAGCCGAACGCGGATGTCGTAGAAGCTGCTATTCTCTGCAATATCGACCACTGCAGCCGGGTCTTTACAAATGAAATAAACGATGCCACTTGAATCCCGCCGATACTCCTAAGCAAGGGCTGTTGCTGGTGCCTCCTGACTCAATCTCCAGTTGATCTTCCCGCGACACCGCCGTCGTGCGGCTCGCGCCGAAGCCTGCTACCCGCAGACTGCACTACGGGTCTCGCCTTGGCTGCTTTAGTTGCAAGAAACGGCGCGTGAAGTGCAGTGAGAATCATCCCACGTGTGCGCCATGCTCGCGACGTCGGCTTGGCGTGTCAATATCCACCACGTGCGTTGCAGGCTACTACACAGGCACTAAGACCCGTCTTGTCGAGCATTGCTCTGGAAGACTTGAGATTCCGTTACCAGTTTCTCACGGTTGCGTATCCGAGTCTGCCATTGCGGGGAGATCAAGTTTGGTCGTAATGTGCGGCTATGACGCATTGTGTGAGTGGCTTGGCAATTGGACTGCATCTGGAAGAGGCACAATCTAACCACCCAGTTCTTCTAACCACCCAGTTCTTGCGAAACAAGACGCTAGGTAGTTTCCAAGTCCATGACAAACTACCAAAATTGCCATGATGATGAACGGATCGAGATCGAGGCCTCACATACGGAGTAGTTAAATGAATGAATGAGCCGCATTTTGGATAGACAAGGGAGTGATCCCCATGCGGCCTCCTGATAGGGGACCAACTGTGAATCGGGCTTAGTGCACGAGCAAACGCTCAAATAGAGTTTCAAGCTTTGGTGCTAACGAGATCCCGAAATTGTGCATAGTTATTCACCGTACCACGTCTCGTCTAATGTGGTTTGATGAGATGCAACCCGATCCGAAACAACATGATCCTGGAAATCTCTGCACTGGACTCACTCAGTGCAATATAAACCTTGTTACAGTACTGTCTGTGCAATGTCTCTCATGTCGAGACCGCTTTCCCCCAACCTCGCGAGCCGATCTATCCATCGTAAAGCCACACCGAAATGTCAGATGCTTTAGTCTTTGCATGGCCCACCCCTTTCAGTGATCCCAAGACCCCGGAATCAACCTCTCTGGCCGAGCACGCCTTGCCTATTGCACCTGATAGGGCAATCCCGGGCCGGTCCTGTACGACCCGGCCAGCTTCCGGCGTTCTGGAAGCTCCTCGTGGGTCGAGTCCCCCCACCAGCGGAGTCAACCCCGATTTATCGGATCCGCCGCGCGGATCCGCAGCCTTCGTATGAACTGTATTCGTAGTCACCTCCCGTGCAAGAGACAGTGCGTCGTGGGCCCTGCAGAAATCGGCGGCTCAGGGGGTAGGCCAGCTTCGGGGTTTATGATGGAACGGGTAGTAGAAGACGCCGTTTGGATCCCTCTCGACATCTTGCATCAGAGGAGCTAGATATGATGCAATTGTTTTGTTGTGAGCGTCGTGTATGTCGCATGTTTGACGAGCGTGAGAATAGCCAATCGAATGATCCAGAGCTTGAGTCCTTGGCATGAGGTATTGGTAAATTTTCTAGAATCTCGAACGAGTTTTTGCGGTGCATCTCTACATAAGAAGGTTCGACTGCCTTATGCGAAAGGTCATAGATAGTTCAGAATACACCAACCGACAAGAACTGGACAAGTGCCTTATTCAAGATGCTTTCTAAATCTCGAGGGAGCTGGCTTACATGGTTCGCGGACTCGGACAGCCCAAGAGAGCGCAAGCTCATCACGAAGCTCGATCTGCTCATTGTGCCCTACTCAGTCTTGGCTTACTGGGTCAAGTATATGGACCAGGCCAATCTCAGTGAGCTCAACTAACCACAAACACCGGGTGAATTTGCAGCTAATACGCAGCTAGACAACGCATATGTCGCAGGTCTCAAAGAGGACCTCGGCTTCGAGGGCAATGAGCTTGTCAAACTTCAGGTCTTTTACACGGTCGGCGCCGTTACCGGGCAGATCCCGTTGATGTTTCTACTCACTTACATTCCGCTGCACATTCTCATTCCTGCCCTCGACATCTTCTGGGGTATCTTCACTCTTTTGCAGTACCGTGTGACTGGGTTCGCAGAGCTTGCAGCTTATCGGTTCTTGGTTGGCTGGTTTGAGGTTTGTTACAGGTCTGGTGAGCTCTGAGTGCATGTTGCTAAGACTTGTTCATCATAGGCGGCTTTCTTCCCGGCAGTCAACTATGTCCTTGGTACGTACTTTTGGTGAAAGTAGCAAGAGTCTTTATTAACTCAAAATAGGAGCTTGGTATCGCGGCGACGAACTCGCCCGTCGCGGTGGCATCTTCTACATCGGCCTCTACCTCGGGACCCTCACGGCCGGCCTCATCCAAGCCGGCGCTTCAGCCCGCCTCGACGGCGTCCACGGCCTCGAAGGCTGGCGCTGGATGTACATCATCTGCGCCATCATCACGATCCCGATCGGCATCGTCGGATACTTCGTCCTCCCCGGCACGCCCGAGCAGCCGAACCGCATGTGTCTCACGCAGGAGGACATCGACCTCAGCACCGAGAGACTGAGCCGCGCGGGCCACCAGTCCCAGGGAAAGCTGAACCTGGGCACGCTGAAGCGGATTGTCGCGAAGCCGCAGTTCTGGACCGTGATTTTCCTCGATGTCTTGTTCTGGAACTCGCAACTGCACACCAGCTCGGGAAGCTTCTTGTTGTGGATCAAGTCGCTGGAACGATATTCGCAGGCTCGCATTAACGAGCTCGGCACGATTGCTCCAGCGCTGGGAATCCTTTACGTTCTCATTGTTTCTTTTGCTTCTGATTTGGTCATGGGGCCTGCGTGGGCCATCACCCTGGCATACACGTGGAACATCATTGGCCTCATCATTCTTATTGTTTGGAATGTGCCCGAATCGGCAAAGTGGTTCGCCTTCATGACCATTTACTCAGCCAACGCCATGGCGCCGGCTCTTCACGGCTGGGTCAATACCCAGCTCCGGACTTCGCCAGCTGAGCGGTCTTTCACGCTCGTTTTGATCAACGCCATTGCTCAATCTTCCACCGCTTGGACGCCTTTGCTCGTGTATCAGACTGTCGACGCCCCTCGCTTTGTCAAGGGTTTCTCGTTCTCGCTCGGATGCGCCATCACGCTAGTTGTTTCGACACACATCTTGAACTTGTATCTGAAGCGAAAGGAGTAAGTAACATGCGAATACGCTTAATCAATTCGTACTAACTGTTTTCAGTCCGCAGGTTCACGACCCTGTTGGGTTGGTCACTGCTGATGAAGCTACGATATCCACCGACTCGAAGACAGCGAGTGCGAGGGAAACCGAGCGGGATGGGCTTAGTGTCTGAGCTAGGCATTTTAAAAACAACTGAGGTGGAAATTCCGAGAAGAGTATATTTCGAGCAGGGCGTCTCAAGGTCTGGTGGGAACGTAAGTACGGTCAATAGAAGTAGGAGGTCTGTATATAACTTACGTTTGCTTCCTACCAAGGCAGATTGCGTGTCTCCCTCCACCACGGGATGATGTCAGACTGATAATGCTGAAAATGCAGTGTAGATGATGTTACAGGAGATATCTACGCTAAAACACAAGAGGAAGTAGCTTACCTCGCTGAAGACTAAGGGAATTAGGATATCACTAAAGCCTTCTATGATTTAATGTACTGGAGCTCTATTCGGCAGCGCTTTCAAGACTATATAGCTTCCAGCAAGTCGGAAAAGCAGCGACCAGACAAAACAGACATAGAATACGTAGGGAAGAGGGATCTGTCCCAAGTGCTATCTCTTATCTTCCTTTGCGCTGTCGCGGTGGAACCGGATCTAGCAGCCCAAGAGATAGCCAAGTTCTTCTCTGAAGCTTCGCAAACCAAATCCCTCTTCTGGGCGTTCTTGCAGGGAACTTTCTTTGTAGATCATGCTAACGTCGGTGTCCTCTACAGATGATCTTTACACTTTGTATGGATCGAGTGTCAGGTTCCTCGAGGAAGGGTTTCACCTTGGACTGCGAGCTCGTGTCCAATATCTAGGACGACATCATAGACCAGGTCAAATTATGCGACGTGTTTGTGCTGCAGGGCGTACCTTTCCGTAGGGCGTGCCCACGCTACTTGGCATTAACAAGATCCTTGCAGTCCTAATGTCAAGTAAAAGGCGTCATTGATATGGGGAAACGATAGAAAAGAATTGAAAAGAATGCAATGATGTTTTGAAGAGGAGCAGTGTCGATCCTACCCAGCCACGACGTTCTATCTCGTGGTAAAGCCCCCCCGACGGGACTTGGACTACTTCAAGGGTAAGAATCAAGAAACATGGCTATCCCAAAGTTGTTTGTGTACGCTAAACCTATCCCTATTAATCTTTTCCATCTTACTCATAATATTCTAGCATTGGTGCCACCGGCTATATTGGGGGAGACTTCCTTTACGCACTCCACCAGGCCCATCCGTCCTGGGCCATCTCTGCCCTCGTTTGCAGCGAGTCGAGCGCTTCCATTCTCAAGAGAAATTTCCCGCCAATCCCCACGGTCTACGGTGGCTTGGACTCTGTAATATTTCTACGGGATGAAGCTCGAAATGCAGACATAGTCCTTCGTACGATGGTCAATTTATGTCATTGAACGTGGTCTAACGTGTTCTATCCAAGAGTCATCATAATAACAGTCAATCATAGCATTGAATCGGTACTTGAAACAAACCATCGCAGCACAACATGCAAGAAAGACATCATAGCCAACCGAGCCAGCTGAAGACCGCTGAGACAGATGTCCAATATTTGTGTCTTGACTAGAAAGTCCGTCGGTTTAGCTTATAGCATCTGGGTATGACGATCGCGGGGGTTCAGGGAGAGTTACGTCACACCCAACGCAATGGTAGACTCAAATGCACCGTGACAGAATGATCCTGAAATTTATGTATGAACTATGTGGACTGGATGTGTAGTACATGGCCTCTCTGAGAGAAGGCACAGCCCCTTCGGTGGGTGTCAAACCAAGAACTGCCTCTCGAAGTTGTGTCAGAACTTCAATTGAATTGAGGTTCTGCTAGCTTCACCTGTCTCGGGTGGAGGGGCGTGTCGTGAGACTCAATGCCACAGACTAGAGTACCGAGGACCCGTACTCGGGAACAGTCGCGGTCTGGACCTCGAAAGCCAACACTCACCACCCTGGTATTGTTAGATCCTAGGTATCACGATGAGCCAAGACCCGAGCCACGGTGAGTCGAGACTCTGGCCATAATGAGTCGAGACTCCAACCATGGTTGTGGCTTTTTAGATGGGCGTAACTCTAACAGTGAAGAATACTATCAACTCAGAAGTCTCATGGTGATGCCAAGAGAATCTCTAGTTACCGAGATATTGCTAATGGCTTTGTCTAAGACAGTAGCCAGATATGCATAGGGAGCTCTGTAGACTTGGTCCTCATATGGCTACGACTGAAACCAAGAAATAGGTTTAAAAGCAGGAGATTTCTCTCAACCTTTAGCTGCCTCTGCATTCACTTCATCAAATCATCTCAGCTTAAGAAGCATTTTCTCTTATTTTGCCCCAAGCAGACACCTCCCGCAAGAACACCATCTTACATTACCAACTCCAAAATTCTTGTCAAGAATCTTCTGATCACTCCTCTCTTCGCTGCCGGCCTGGCTTCAGCCTCCATTGCACCCAAGCTCATCACTTTTGAGTTACTTGCGCTTGCCCCCGGCACCGACATCCACTTCTCTGGTTTCCAGGCCGCCACGAGCAACATCGTCATCAACCTGGCCGAGCAAAACGCCGTCTGCAGGACCGAGTCGGACAACTTGGCCACCTTCAGCCTGGTCGGCGGGAACCTGTTCCTCTACCAGTAGCCGAAGCTGCTCCAGCAACTGTACGTCGACCGCTCGGCTGCGGGCCAGGGCAAGCTTGGCTACACGACCAGCCCTACGCCGAGCCCGGCCCGGTCGGAGCGGACTGGCTGGAGAGTCGAGCTTAACGGAAACCTCACCTTCAGAGGAGCCGGGTTTATAGCCTGTCCTGCTGGTACTGCAGATGGACCTTGGACTGTCTGGGTGGACGTTGGTACAAGCCAGCCGGGCGGTGGAGTAGGATGTGTGCCATTGACCGCTCGCACCATCACTACTCTCAGTCCCAACAGCTGCCAGTACACTGAGTAGGCAAGGGAAGGTTCTGGGGTTACTCATTGTACAGTTCGCAGTTGCGAACAATGGTCGGGGGAGCTTTCTGGGGGTCTTCCGTCAAGAACAAGAAAATGGCGGGAAGAAGGGGGCATTTTTGGAAGCCATTTCGTCCTTCGTTAGATAGGCCAGTCTCTACCGCGCACCTGATTACAGATGCGAAAAAATGAGAAAAAGAATGGTTCTTCGTCTCTATCTACTCTGAATTGAGGCTAAGTTATTACCAATATCATAAATCGTCGTTTTGACGCCACACCACCTCGCTAGAATCGTCTAGTCGCCACTTCCCACTTCCGCCCTTTAGGTATATTGTGCATCTGTCACTAAACGACTCTTTCATAAGTATGTAGTCATTTTCACGATAAAAGTGACTTGATGTTACTGGTACAGAGTCGTAAACACGGAGCATGTCGTATCGCTCCATACGATCAGAGTCCCAGAGCACGTAAGCTCGTTCCCGGAGTCCCATGGAATGGGAATCAAGGGCCCATGCATCACTGGTATTGTCGATATGGGTATTCTCCCACGCGAGATAGGGCCCTTTGTCAAAGTCTTGTTCACCGTATTCATGAAGGCGCATGTTAAGCTCTTCCTCGGTGGTGGCCCTTTCCATCCTCCCATCGTCCTTCCATGAGCCTTGGTCGTACTACCTTTGGACTGTCTTGAAATACTGAATGCGGTTCTCCGAAATTGGGCGTACTGCATGTAGATGACTGCTTTTGTCGTCGTAAGACTCTTGTTGTACAATTTGATAGATGAAGCTTAGCCCATGTGCTAACTAAAGGTCTCCTAATTAGCAGATTGATAGAAGCCAAGACGAAGAATGATGCGTACCCAGAGTTGTTTTCGTGGGTTGTCGGCGCCAAGGCTGAGATAGTCCATATTGCAATGTCCAAAAAAGATGTCCTGAGAGAGAACATCAAACGTCGCTGCAAGCTGAGGTTAGCTACGCTGGGCACCTTGGATACCAGCTATGCCTGCTTACCTTTAGAAAATTTCTTCTCGAGAAAATCATGTGCGCAGGCGACTTGCTCATCCTCCCAAGAAGGGGGCCTTGAGATGAAGAACGTCATATCCAATTCCTCAGGATAGTCTTCCCTGGGGCAGAGAAGTTGACAGAAAATATCAAACTTGTAAAACGCACGACAAAAACGAGAATACTCGGCAGTGGAGAGCGAGAAATCGCAAGCCAACTTCTCATCCTGTTGGGAAAGAAGTGTCCAAGCGACCTCGGTAAACTCAACTACGAAGTAGTGAATGGTCTCATCATCGTGTCCTCTGCCAATTGTGGGCTCCAAGGAAAATACTGAGCGAGTCGACCCAGAGGACTCGGCCGAGGAAAATGGAATCTATCGTGATAAATGGGAACGGCCGCCACTTGAGCCCGATGCATCTGATTATCGGACAAGGGATGTCCGGGAGCGATTGAACTATCCCACCATGCCGGATTGGAAGGCTTCGTCAGGCCGTGGAGCCGACAGAAGGTACTTTCTGAGGTATGGGCGGTCAGTTTATGATAGCCCCCCTGACGAAGAATTTTCGGAATAGAGTAGATATGGTTATTCCAAATTTTCTAGATGTTGTTCTTCACTCTGATTGAACCGCTGTCACCCTTGACTTCTCGGTTAATTAATTGAACAGAACAAATAGTAAGGAAAGCATTAACGGAATCTCCAAAAGCCCTTATTTTGGCCGCTGACTATTACGTGCCAACCAGTAGCGATGAACTAATTAAGCATGTACAACGGGTAATGATTCCACATAACGGTCACCAGCTTGAATAGCCGACGTCAATATCTGCTTCATCTGTAAATCGACAGCGTCAATCTCCTCCCTCAAGTCGTTCGGCTTCGTGGATGAGCCTTCCTCGCGAAGCAATTGATCCATCAACACCTTCTTCTGGCCTTCTAGAGACTCCCAACTTAGAAAATTCTCCGATGACCCAAAACACACTCCAAAACTCTCACAGTAACAAAACGCTTGTTCAGGACACCACTCAGCTTGGCCAGTGAGCACAACCTGCCACATATATTCCGCCCAGGACACCCAGGTTCCCACTGACAACGCAAGTTGACATATCCCTGACAAATAACCTGGGCACCACTAAGTCGCTTTACAGTGGTCGGTGTAGCATGTCCGAGAATTTTGTCACTATGCCAGGCCCGTGGATGGGCATGTGCGAAAATGACAATATCAGGAAGCAGATCATAGTTGTCGATGATGTAGGGTATATACACCACGGCTTTGTTTCCTTTGGTCTTGGGTATCCTGAGAGTTGCGTTATTGCCGTGTACTGTGTAAATGGCGGTTTGTAGCTCGGGAAACTCTCTCGAGATCTAACGAACCGACTGCTTGAGCGTCCGAGCTACAACCATGATCACGGTATAGTTCTGTCGCAAGCTGAGGATCTCTGTGTGACCCTTCGGAAACGTCGGCGAGATGAAAGCTGATTCATGAGTAGCGAGGATGATGTCCGGAGAGGGCAAAAGCCGCTTGACACACAGCGTGTAGATAAGAACTATCGAAACGGTCACAATGACCGAGACACCGAGGCAACGCCTGGGCAACACCATTTCATAATCATAAGGTTTGCCAAGGCGAATAAACTGCCATGAGCTGGGCCGAGAATCTCTTAGAAGTGAATCTCTGAGGGTGTGGTATCGGTATTTATTAGCGAAGCGTTGAGACTGGATGAACAAAGTTTCCTGCACTATCGAGACCTCCGTCCAGATAGAGGCAGGACCCGATAGTTTAGGCTGAAAGGGGTTTAGCGAACCACGCCTAGACTCTTCCAACTTGCGAGGCGTTCTCAATGAAGCGATGGTGGCAAAATAGCCTTAAATCAACGGCTGAGCGCGCAGCCCAGCTGAAGAGCTATTGATTGATCTGCAAGCCTCATTATTTTGGTTATAACGGTGGTCGACATGGATTCGTTGGTGATATATCAACACGCCCAGATCCATGGCGCGTTGCGAAAAGGAGTTTCGATCTTTTCTATCCCGTAGCTTCACCAACAGCATTTGTGCGCCTTCACAATGGCAACTTCCGATTATCCTCCTCTTATGACCGCCTGGGCTGGTCCATCTTCGTGCGAATTTACGTTGACAAATACTGGAGTGTCCAACGGGACCACGTTATGGCTCAACTACGGATTCGGTGACGGTTCCTTTCTTGCTATCCATCAGGATACGAAAAGACTACGGAGTATTCAGTCTGGGCCGGTGTCCTGGTTCGTGGACAACTGTCTCAACGTCTTCGTCCGAATTGACGACGACAGCCTTTTGTTGTTCATCGTAAGCTATCTTCCTAACATGCGATCGAGGATTTAAATGAAATCATGACTGGAAGCTAACTTGTTCACTTGCAGAGGTTACGAGTTTAGCAGCGATAGCTAGTGCCACAAGCTTGTTTCCAGCTCAACAGCGGCGCTTTACATGTCCGACACGATCACGAGCACGACGACCGTGACATCCGCAACAGCCTTTGTTCGTGTGATCGAGGTCCTCTAGGAATCGTCCGACTCATCGCTGCTATCGGCAGTGTCAGCATCAGAAGCGACAGCAACTGAAGCGGAGTCCGACGCATCAGCATCTACAACATCGTCATCCGAGACTACATCTGCGTCTTCTGCTTGGGGCTCGTCCACGTCAAGCGGTGGATTAAGCACCGGAGCAAAGGTAGGTATCGGCGCTGGCGTGGGAGTTGTGGTTTTGATAGCTTGCGCTCTCGCTTTTCTTCTCTTGCGGAGACGCCGCAAAAGGAATCCGCCTTCTTCTCCTCCAGCTGCACCTGCGGTCACCGAGCTGCCCAACTCTGTCAAGGTTCCACCGTCATATCATACCGCAGAGCTCGGTGAAGAAGCAAAGATGGGAGAGCTGAATGCCAGTTCGAGAATGGGTCACCATCACGAGTTAAGTGAACAGTCTAGAATGCCAGAGTTGGGAAGTGGGTATGATGCACATGAACTAGACGCAACTGGTATGAACCGGAGGTAGCTGTTGATAGCCCGTGAAACTTTTGGCACTGTTAGATACTATGTGATGGATGTTGTCTGGATTAACATCCATCAAATCGAGAGACACCGACAATAAACCCAGACCTTGTGAAGTCTTCACTGGTATATCTGGCCAGAATTTCAACAGCCACTTTGGAAACCTTGGCAGACATGTATGGTTGACATCAAGCCACGAATAATCGCGCTTCTCACTGTCATAGAAGATGGGCGTAAGTCCTCCCCTCCATGCGGCTTGTTGAAGTAGTTACAACTATTTCCCCGTTACTCCCCTGAACATTCACCCAAAGCTAAGAAGACATTGTCTAATTCGTCATAAGATGTTCATATCTTTTGCCAGTTGCTCGAGATTGAACCCCCCAGAAGCCAAACGAAGCTTTTGAATCTGCCTCTTCTCTACCAACTGTAACAATTGTGAATTTTAGATCCACGAAGGTCATAAAAAAGCAACTTACCTCTTCAATGGAACCTCGCATGATGTACCGGATGATCTTCACCTCTTGTTCTTGACCTAATCTTAGCACGCGCCCAATTGCCTGTCGCTCCACAGACGGGTTCCATTGCGGCTCAAGAAGGTGTACGCGGCTCGCGACAGAGAGGTCATTGAGTCTAGCAGTTTCAGCGTCGCTCTTCCATTGGGGGGAGGCACATACCCAACAGCTCCCGTGCCAAGAGTCATCAGTAAAACCCTCATGTCCTTCCGTTCTTGGAAATCAAGGAGGATCTTTTTGCGCTTCATGGTTGTAGATACCGAGCCATCGACCCGACAGTACTGAATCCCATTTGTAGTGAGCAGATCCTCGACCAAGTTGAGAGTCCGCTTCCATACCGAGAAGATAATACTAGTCAACGTTAACACTCTAGTAATTCCTAGATCGGCTTAGGAGGTATTTATAGCATACCACTTTTCTTCATCCAAGTGTAACTTGACATCCTCAAGGAGATACTGAAGCTTCGATGGGAATGATCGATATGAGTCTCCATAGGGGGTATGATCCTCCGTGATCCCCAGAATGTTGTCTTTTTTGTGTGGTACACTGCAAAAAGGACAGGCTGGTCCAGATGTCCGGATCTGGCTTGAATATTGCAGCGAACAGCAAATGTCACTGCAAATAAGCCGACCGCACTCAGTGAGCTGAACCAAGTTCTCTGCAAGGGACGAATCCACACTCGATATCTCAGCGGTGCAGTACGCGCAGAGAAGCTCCCCAGATTGCTCCATGATACTGAGTAAGTCGTCTACGCCATTCGGAGATGTGTTCGTGATGCCGTTGCAGTACTCCCGAAGACGCAGAAGCTTCTCTAGGACATTGTGGTGAGATACCTTGGACTTTCCAGAGTTTACTGCCATGGCAATTGCCTGCTTGAAAGCTGCCTCCATCGTAAGATATTTGTTCCTTTCATGTTCAGAAAACTCTAGTCTGTTAACATGCCATATGGATTGCAGCTGCAGAAGGTCTCTTGTTCGCTGGAGACAGATGGAGTTGAGCAAAAGTCTCAGATTTGGGAACTTGTGCTTGATCGTTTTGGTGGATTCAGCTTCCGTACAGATGTGTCTTCTGAAGGTGGCAATATCTTCGAGGATAGGTACCCTGAGAAAACGTACCAAAGAACCGAGATCCTTGAGTCCGTTTTGGATCGGCGTTCCGGTCATGCACCACCTGATATGAGCTGGGATATCGTGGACAGCGTTGAATTGCCTGGTAGACCAGTTGCGAATGGTGTGAGCTAACCAATTGTGAGCAAAGACCTCGATGACTAAATTAGGGAAGGTCATACCTTCATCTAGAACGGTTCGATACCAATTGACTTTCCTCAGTGTTCCCCTCTGCGTCGAGAAGTCTGCAGCTACAGTTCCATATGTAGTCAAGACGATATCATAATTGCAGAACAAGGCAGGGTCGATGGTTCTCTCGCGTCCGTGGTACTTGTAGAACTTTATAGCACCGGGAACAGTGTGCCTTCTAAAAATTAGCTCACGAACATTGCCAGTATCTAAAGCTTACCTTTCTATCTCCTTCGTCCAGTTAGCAAGCAACACTATCGTTGATCAGCGATGGGCGGAAATTGGAGTTCGAATTCAAACGCTTACACTCTGAAAGAACCACAATCAATGTCGCTTTAGTGTTCAGAATAGGGGGATGGTTTTGAACTGGATCGTTAACAGATTCCGAGTCAGTCTGTGCTAGAAATTCCTGGGCATGATTCGTTGAACCAAGTATTGCAGCCATCATCATCAAAGTCTTGCCCAGGCCCATATCATCGGCGATAATACCACCGGGGCTATCCTCTGCAGCCCTGCTTTTAGCACCAGTGATAGCATGCCGATAACTACACATGTAAGAGGAACTTTCAGTAGCGGAAAAGACTCAGAATTATGCAACCTACCCAATGGAACCTTGGCCAGGATCAAGCGGCTCCCAGAGGCTCTGGTGTTGCAATGAGTGGCCAGACTCGCGTCTTAAGATGAACTCGACACCTTTCCTCTGGTATCTGTGGGTATGTTAAGATTTGAGCTTCAACATGCATCAGGGTCTTACATACAGATGCAGGTTGGTGATGATTCGAGGGTCGATTTCAATTGTTCCAGAGTATTCATGTTGATTCACACCACTAAAGATCCGGATCAGATCAAGAGCGCCGCCCTGGTCGTCGTTTTTGGAGTCGCTGTCGGATAAGCCCTCCTGCTGCCCGACTTCGTCAGGGCCAGTCGCGTAATCTCCGTTCATGTGGAATGTTGGACCGTGGTCTTGTCGAATGTTTAGAGGTAAATCCAAGCACTGCGGATTCTCGTAAACTTGCATTGTCCATTGGGTAGGGCATTGCAAAAACAACCTGGCATTTCCGAGCCTGCGGGCAACTTCTTCGCCCTTGTATCGCGGTCCGAAAACACTGATGTTCATGGTGATCAATTTCCCTTTCCGACCTTGGCTCGCCATGGACTTAATGCTCTCCTGCCATTTGGGTTCGGGCATGGAAGCGTCGTATTTGACCGAGGAGTCTTCTTCGGGAAGAACCAGAGGGCCAAGGGCTTTTAACGCTCTGGCTTCCAATACGCCCACGTCGTCGCCATTGCTCATCCGAACAATACAGTATTCACTGCTGAAGTCTAGAGTGAACTGGCGCAAATTGGTTTCAAGCCAGCCAACCGGAACCTTAGCAGGGTCGGGAGACTTGGGCTGCCATTTCAAAAGCACCTGGATTTCGTTGAGCTGTCAATCACGGTCAGTGAATTTCCTCGTGAATGTTGTCATCTCAAGACGGCTCACCGTGCCGAAACAGACTTCTTCTAATTCATGAAAGCTCCTTCCTGGAGAGCTCGGCACCGAGGAAGGCGTGGATGATGCGGATGTTGTGGTGAATAACGACGCAGTTCCAGCTTCAGCACAGCCCCGGAATCCTGTATCCGTTGCTGGGCGCTTAACCCGAGGTGTCAAGGCTTGGAGTGGTCGATTGACGTTTCCATCTTGGATTGACCGTTGTCGCTTGAGCTGTCTCATTTCATCTGAAGGTCCCGATATCACTTGCCGGCGATTGATTCATGGCATGAGGAGGCGATTTAGGAAGTTACGAGGAAGGGTTCCGAAGAAATTCATCAGTCAGGCTTCGGTTCAAGGCGTCCGACGAGGCGTCCGACAGGGCTCCCAACAGGCCCCAGCCACCCACCTCACTGCCCTTGAATGAGGCTGAGCCCACTCTGTGTCACGCTTTTGCCTAAAGCTCCGCCACGGTGGCCGTTGGAACAGCGACCTTGTTACGGAGTACAGGCTCAAAAATATGCCACAGCCTTACGAAAGTTTACCAACGACCATCAACACAACCACGCTGTAAATCCATTGTCAACTGCTACCAAAGGTTGGAATGGAATCAGCTGTAACTAGCGGAACACTGCCGCAGGCTGGAACCAGCGCGGAGGAGGATTTCAAGCTGTTTCTTCAAGAATTCAAGAAAACGGCTTGCCTCAGCAAGAAACAGACCCAGACATTCCAGAACACGACGATTGAGGATGTGAAGAATGTTATTGCGGATATTGAACAGAAGCAAATATCTAGCCGTCGACAACAATGGATCGCTCGATTGAGGCCGTTTCTGGCGAGCATGGAGCAGTATGGAAAGGTCATTGAGATATTCTTGAATGCGGCAGAGCTTTTGGCATTTATTTGGGTGTGTTGAACTTGCAGTACGCATGATCATCCATTCTAGAGTGTACTGACACTGCTTTATCTTGATAGGGCCCGATGAAGTTCATACTGGAGGTACGATGTTCTATTATCTACGAATCGGAACCTTTCTCACAATTACCCAAGACAGCATCCAACTTTTCCGAGTCACTGAACTGTCTCCTCGATGCCTATTTCGAATTGGGGGAGCTCATCCCACGACTCTCGCAGTATCAAGCACATTGCATTTCCAACGAGCATATGAGAACAGTCTTGGCTCTCATATACAAGGACATTCTCCAGTTTCACGCATACGCGATGAAGTATTTCCAAAAGCCCAGTACGTATCACCTCACTAGTTGAGGCGCAAATGAGAATGGAAGTGCCAACACTATTCTAGCATGGAAACAACTGTTTCAGGCCACTTGGAAAGGGTTTGCCTTCAAATTGGAGGAACTCAAGGACAACATGAGGCGCCATGGGCGTCTGGTGGAGTCCCAGGCTTCGATCGTCCAGTTTAACGAGATGCAGAAGCAAAGAAGGTTGGCAGAGATAATTTTCCAGGACCTGCAGAATGTCTACTTTCGACAGAGACTACACGATGTCAAACAGTGGCTCTCTCCATACAATTCGAAACTCCAACATGACATGTGTGCGAAAGCCAAGGCGGAGTGCCCTGGGTCTGGAGCGTGGCTGCTAGGTGCTCGCAATGCCCCAAATCGTTCACGCGGAAATTCAACCTCCAAAACCATATCAGGACTCATGACAATTCCAAGCCATTCTCTTGTGGTGTCTGTGGCAAGACCTTCACGCGACGAACGGACTGCAAACGGCACGAGGCTGATCACTCGGGTGATCGAAAATACAAGTGCATAGGGAAGCTGGCAGACGGAACGCCGTGGGGCTGCAATGCAGGCTTCACGCGAGCAGACAAACTGCAGGAACACTTCAAGAGCGCGACCGGGCGGAAGTGCATCGCTGCACGGATGAAGGAGGTGGAAAGAGCAGACGCAGGGTATCAGACTGATCTTGAAGCTGAAGAGGCCCAATTCCAGGGCTTGTTCCGATCTGTGCTTGACATTGTTGAAGGATGGCCGAAGAATGCTTAGTAAAGCGTCGAGGGGGATCTTTTGTGGGGAGAAATGAGAAATTTGACCTGAAATATAAGGAATCAAGCAGGTGGTAGGGCTGAACAACCGTTCATTGGCTACAGTTGCACCGCCCGTCAATTGAGTCTTTGAGAAAGTTGAGACGGGTGATGTCCACAGGGGAGGGGTCGGTAAAGCCGACAAGAGAGATGAGTCAGCAATACACAGTAGATTCTACAGTATGCTTCTGTAGCGGACACTGTCGGGCCTAAGGCACCTGGCACAGTACGGTAATTATCGGGCCAGTAGGGACAGACTTCTACGAGTTCTCAACCCTCTACTCTGTAACTACAGATTAAAAAGAGTTACATTTTAATTTCACCAAGATTGCTGTGGTTCTTGTCCTTTTCTCTATCCCATGGCCAATCTATAAAGACGGGCCAAATTCATCTATAACACTGCGTGGCTTGCTAAACTTTCCGAGAGGTTTATACTCAAGGTCGTTGAAGCCGAATCCCTTCGGGCCGCCGATCTCGAGGCCCCTCGCCGTCGAGGTCCACTTCTCCGAGGCCGTGATGCCGAGGACAATGACGGGCAGGCCGTAACGGTACTCCTGCGTACCCAGCGCCTCTCCGTTTTGCGCGTCAATGACGCAGACGAGATCGGGCACAATGGCGAGGATCTAGGACGAGTTAGCACACGCACGAGGTCGGACTGTATTGACCAACATACCTCTTCCCTTCCGTCGGCATCAATCTTCTTGGCATAGATGTTCTCGTTCTTGAACGGGATCACGAGACGTTCCTTGGCCGAGCCGGACAGGGCATCCGTCGATTCAATCATGACCTCGCCGTACGCGTGGCCCATCCTGGTAACACGCTCGACGCCAACAATCTTGCCCTTGAAGAGCACCCTGGCGGACTCGGAGCCGCCAACCTCGGCGATAATGGACTCGACCACAGTGTCGACGGTGTTGGTGCATCGCGACAGCGCCACCGCCCGGCCAATCCTCCAGGATAGGGACATGGTGTTCTCCACAACCCACTTCTTGGTGTTTTGGCCGGTGACGGGGCCCTTTGCGCAGCCCACGTGGGATCCCATCTGGGACAAGGCAGCACGGAACGCGCGCTCGGCATCTAACTCTGTGGGCGCTTTGGTCATGATCTAGAGGACATTCGCTTAGCAACACCAGACCAGACACCGTCTCATTCGCCTCTGTACCGGGCAACTCACCATGATCCTTCCATTTCCATCCGAGATACACGTCGGCACCATAGTTGCCTTCTTCTCAAAAACCACCGGCGTTGTCTGCCAAGATACTGGATAGGCCCTACCCATCCAGTCACCGTCTATGGCCGGGATGTCCATGGCTGATGAGGCGCCGATGACCAGGCCCTGCAGACCGTTGCCGCCGCCAATCTCCAGAGGAATGACGGCATTCGGTTTCGTCTTGAGGTATGCGTAGAGTTCCCTCTGTGATTCAAGAATTCTAGTCGTTGTGTTAGCCAGACATCCTTGTTTGAGAGCGCCCAGTAGAAGAAACCCCACTCATCGCCGTAAGGCTTCTCAATCGAAACCTGCGGAGACCCTTTGCCGCCGCCACAAGCCACGAGGTCATCGTCCTTGAGATCCTGGGGCGACATGACGCGCAGAGTGGCACCGACCCGTAGCAACTCGCGTAGGCGGAGGTAGTGTTGATATGGGTTGCCACCGCCTCCCGTTCCTAGGATATAGCACCCTGTGGTGATAAACTGCAAATCCGTCTCGGATATTAGCCACTGCCTGTTGACGATCTTTGGCTTGTAAGCCTTGATGTAGTCTTTGGTGAAGACTACCGATTGTGAAGTCGAAGCTTCCTCCGTCGAGGCCTCGTTTCCTGCCGTCTTCTGTGCCACGTGGTTCGAATCATCCGCAAACTCATCCGCATCTCCGTTTTCCAATGCGGAAGCTGCCTCAAAGTCCGTCCGGGAGTAGTCAAAGTCACCCACTGCTTTGACGATGAACCGAGATTTGTGAGCAATGTACTAATTCGTCATGTTAGCAGCTGAGCCACAACAACTTGGGGCCGAGGTCAGTTTACCTGGAGCGCAAAGCTCTCCATCTCGGCAATGGTGACAGTGTCCCTCAAGGCGCCGCTCTCCACAGCCTTGTCGATAGCTCTCTGGGACAACACTCGCATGAGCTCATCCTTGGACTTCGACTCGGTGTCCTCGACTGAGTCGACCACACCGCTCACACGCGCGGTCGCAGCGCCGATGGCATTCGCTACCCCCGACCAGTTCGGCTTGACGACTCTGCTGGCGCCCACAAGACTGTCGGGTGCGATGACGGCACCGCCTCCGACCAGGACGACGGGGATGTCTTCGGGCGACGTCTTCATTGTGTCCACGATAGATTCCAGCATTGTCTTGACCTTGGCCTTGAACTCGGGCAGGCTTTCTGCCAGTTCTGACCCGTCCAGTCGCCCTCGGTCTCCAATCTCGACGTCTTTGCTCCCCAGAACCGTGTAGTCGGTGGTGGTGGGAATGTCGCCGCCGAAGACCAGAGCCTTCTGCGTGATCTGGTAGCCCACGCTCTCCGGGCCAACCGTCAACTTGCCGGCTTTGTCGCGCCCCACGATCGATCCGCCGCCGAGACCAATGCTTCTGACGTCCGGGTACGAAAAGTTGGTGCGAACGCCCGCGATCTCGCTGTAAGCAGCCGCCTGTCGTGGGAAGCCGTTGCTCAAGAGAAGCCCCACGTCTGTCGTCGTGCCGCCAATGTCCACAACCATCATGACCTCCTTTTCTTGGTCTTGCATCAGGAAAGCCGCACCTCTCATACTGTTTGTTGGGCCGCTCGAGAAGGTCCGAATCGGCAGTCGGGCGGCTGCGCTCGCAGGAAGAATTGTGCCGTCGTTCTGCGTAACGAAGACGGGGCAGTTGAGATTCAGCTGGGAAATGGCGCTTTGGAACGAATGAATGGTCCGGCGAGCGAAGGAGAGGATAGAAGCATTCAGGATCGCAGCATTCTCCCTTTCCAGAAATCCAATGTTGGCTACATCTTTCGAGCAGATAACGTCGGCCTCAGGATACCTGCTCCGGATGATACTGGCTGCCGTTTCCTCCTGTTTGTATACAACATCGATCGGGCTATATACGCCGGCAATTGCGATGCTTTTAATGCCTTTAGATTTGATGACGTCGCACTGGCGTCTGATTTCATCTTCGTCCAACTCGGCGATCAAGTTGCCGTCAATTTCCAAACCACCATCAACAAGTCCCCGGTATCCGCAAATGATGTTGCGAAGCTTGGGTAGCCAGTCGATGCCGATGGGGATATCCTTGGAAAAGGGACCGCAAAGCCGTATCACAGCGACCTTTGCCAGGCGCGACTGATCCATCTCCACGACAGCGTTGATGAAATGAGTCGTGCCGATCGTGACGCTGGCCACATCCTTGGGATTGATGCTCGATTGCTCGAACATCTCTCTGATGACGTTGTTAATGCCATCGCTTGGATTTTTGGTCGTGCTCGACTTCTTCCAGGCAACAATGCCTCTATCGGGCTCAGAGGACCGGGTAAGATCCAAGATGACTCCATCTGTGTTTGTACTATACGCCCCATCAGCATTTCCGTACATCACACGCTGTAGCGCAGCGACTGCAACGTTCTGGATGCCTTACCCGCCAACATCAACTCCGATTCTGAGTGGAGGTGCCTTCATCTTGTTTAGAGATACACGGTAGATCCGGACTTCCTAACACGGAAGCTGGACGATCTTGTGCTGTTGCTATTAATTGTTCGTTCAACGTTCACGGTCGCGACGACCGAAGTCGGAGCGGAGAGATTCCGATGTGTGACTTAAGTGATAGTATACCAAAGCCAGAGAGTCGCGAGCATCCCATGAACAGTTCGTTCAGATAAGGCTAACCCGCTCACCACAGCAGTTTCAATAAAGGCCCGAGATAGACTTTATAGCGCAGAATTTCGACAGTCTTATTGAGCTATCAAGCTCAGGTGTTCATCCAAGGCCCGGTGTTCATCAGGGTCGGATCCTCCCCGACTTTTTGTCTTAAAACGGCGAAGCTAAACCCCGCAGTTCATTTAGGTAAAGATAGTCGCTAACCATAACCGTCGTGAAGACTGGTAGATCTTCAGAGGCACATAGATAAGAAACCTAAGGGCTATTCGCTATTCGGCATCTTCACGTACGTTGATGGGGCCATGGCTCCACAAACGATCCGAGAAGATGGAAACCAGAATCGCAGCGACTTTGATAGTATTAAGTCTATAGCTAGGCGCCTCAGAACTCCATAGATAACTATCTGCCAGTGTTACATCGGCTCCGTTTGTAGACCCGACACTAGGACGAGCTTTGCCGTCGGCAAAGTAGATATCTCCAATTCTTGCTTACAGATAAGAGATAGTTAAGCTATCCCGGCCAAAGGATCGTAGCGACTATGAACAGTTGAGATAAGAAGCTTGGAAATACCCCACGCCGGAGGAACCCCTGTCGTGTTGACCTTTGGGCTTACATATTCATTCCGGTCCCTGTGGCAGAAGTTCCTCTGGAGTCCCGGGCCATCCACAGCCATCAACGACAAACATGGCGCGCATCACTCGCAGAATCAAAGAGGCGGCTGTCCTCCCAGCCGACGAGTCCCGCCAGGAGGAGACAACGTCGTGGTGCAATCGGGATCTGGTCCCTCTGCCCCCCACTAGACGAACCTGGGGATGGTTCAACTTCTTCGGTGCGCAGTCTCTGTACGTTGACGACTCCTGCCACCGGTTGCAGAATCGTCATGCTGATATGGTTTCTCTCCTTCAGCGGTGCGCTTAACGTGGCAACATGGCAGACGCCCAATACCTTCCTGACACAAGGGTTGTCCGTGGGTCAAGCCATGGCCATCATCGTCGTGTCGAGATTCATCGTCTCGTTCTTTGCTTGCGTCATTGCTTGGTGTGGCTTGACCTGGCACGTCGGCTTCACGGTCCAGAACAGGTTTACCTGGGGAATGCGAGGAGCATATATCCCTCTTCTTCAGCGGTGCTTGCTGAACTTTATCTGGACTGCTATTCAGTGTAAGTTGACGCTTGATTCTGATTAAAGACTATAAACAAACTAACGTAGCCGTGTGTAGGTTGGAACGGCGGCAGGCTGGTATCGTAAGTCTGATTCACATCGTCTCATAAACCTTTCAAGTTGGTTACTGACCCATGAGATTATAGGGTATGCCTCACCGCGCTGTGGCCATCATTCCAGCGGATCCCAAACACCCTGGCTGATAACGTGCCGGCAACAACGCACGAAATGGTTGGCTTCATCGTCTTCTGGGTCCTCTCTGTCCCGTTCCTTTTCATCCGACCGGAAAGGTTCAAGAAGCCCTTTTTCGTATCCAGCGTCGGCTGCGGCGTTGCCATGCTTGCCATGATGATCTGGGCTTTGAGTGTGGCCAAGGGAGTCGGCCCGGTCTTCTACCGAGGCGAAGACGTCCCATCGACGTCGCGATGGAGTATTTCTTGGCTCATGATGGCTGGCCTGAACCAAGCTATTGGACAGAAGGTCGCGGGCATGACGAACGAGAGCGACTTCTCGCGTTATGCAAACAGCCACCTCGCCTTTGTCATTGGCACGGTCTCTGTGCAGTGGGTGGTCGGTATCATTGTCTCGCTTGGTGGCTTGGTCACTACAGCTGCATGCCAGATCATCTACGGGGAGATCTGGTGGAACCCGCCTGACCTCATGATGGTGATGATGGACAGTGAGTTACATGATGCTTTCACACTAAGAGTCCCTGGAATGCTGACATTGGAATAGACGGTAATGGATCATCCGGTTCGCGCGCGGCTGTGTTCTTCCTATCACTTGCGTTCATGTTTGCCATTCTATTCCAGAACGTCTGTGGTAACGTCGTTGCCGGCGGTATCGACTTGGCTGGTGTCTTCCCGAGGTACATCGATATCCGCCGGGGCGCCATCATCACATTCCTCGGCACGTGGATTATTCAACCATGGCAGCTGATCAACCGCGCTTCTACCTTCGTCGCTGTCCTCAGCTCCTTTTCCGTATTCTTAGCTCCCCTGCTGGGCGTCATGATCTGTGATTATTTCTTCATTCGCCACCAGAATATCAAGCTCAGTCACCTGTATCATCCCAAAGGCTCAGATTATTGGTTCACGCACGGTTTCAACTGGCGAGTAGTCCCCTGCTGGGTCGCTGGGTGGGCTCCCACGATAGGGGGCCTTATTGTCAGTGTCGGCGGGCGGGAAGACGCTCCGGCTGCGCTCTTCCAGCTGTACTACGCCGCTTTCTTCATCGGCCTCAGTATTTCCTTCACGCTCTTCTATGCTGTCAACTTCTTCTTCCCCATCACCGGGGCTGGCGAATTTGACCAATACGATGACTGGGCGACCTTCACTACTGAGGAAGCAGCCAAGCTTGGAATCGTGGCAAATGACAACGCCGAGGAACTGGCCAACAACAGCATGGGCGCCTCGGGCTACAGACGTCGCGCCCCGCAATCCCAAACGGAGAAGGAGTTGGAAGCAGGAGTGCCTGTCATTGTGGGATGATCTGCTGAGCCCGAGGTCAACGCTAGTAAATGTTATCACACCGAGTGAGCCATAGTCACGAGATATTTTTTAAGAAGAAGAAGAGAGGGGGGATTTCGGCTGTCTACTGTTGGTGGTATGCCAATTTACTACGGCTGGAGGCAGAGAGGGAGTTTATCAAGTTCAGGGACAACTTTAGATCGCAACATAAAACGGAGACAGGGTGTAAAGTGTGGAAATATACTTTGAATACTATGACCGAGGCGCATGTAATACCCTCGTCAGGAAATGCGATAGAATAAGAGAGCAACAAGATGGCCCGACTTGAGGCGGGCGGTGGAGGGATACAGGTCACTGTCGCATGATTGATCATGTCGACCACATCCAATTCACCCCAAAAACTTATCCAACATGACCCGAAAAGACTCATCCATCAAATCACCTGATTCTTGAAGCCGTTTGATCAACGAGCAAATCTTGCCAAATCTTGCTTGGTTATGTTGAGACTGATGCATCTCCCCAATCCGCATCAAGAGCTGGTTAAAGTTCCGAACCTGAATCTTGGCTAGTACGCGGATCATGTGCAGCTGCTCGTCGTATGAGTACTGTGCTCGGAATTCTGGAGAGAACATCTCCGCGTTGCAGCGGGTTTTGATGCCAGCGTCGCCAGATAGACTATCGAATAACTGCGCTGCAGATATGTCGCTTAGAATAGCTTCGTCACTTGGCATGGTCGAAGCGGATGATGGCGAGGTCATGTCGGGTGTTCCAGTAATAGCGTCACCACCTGAGTCAGGGTCGATGTGAGGTAGTTTTATGCGTCTCGACAGGCATTTAAACATTTCGGTCACCCTGTCGCAGATAATGAGTATTATTGTGTATGTCTGAAACAAGTTGGTGCACTTGTTACAGTCAAGTGGCTTGCAACAATTGAATATCAACCATTTCTGAAGCTTGAGAACATGGTCGAATGCAAGCGTCCTGAGTTGGAAGTAATCATCGTCAAGCTTCTGCACGACGTCGAGGGTGTCTGAGATACAAGAACATCCAGCAATTTCATTGGATAGTTGGTTCAAAGGTGTCTCGGGGATGGGGTTCGCGGTCGATGAACCAATGGGCCCAATAAAGTCAGGCAAGAACTGCATGTCCAATGGCAATGTGCCAGTCTCGTCCGTCGCCGGGAATACGGATTGGACACAGTCATTTTGCGTGTAGGCTATTTTGAGCAGTCAGCATAAAGTCCAGTCTTGGATTCGATTAAATGATGACTTACTTGGCTGGATCCTCGTGGATGTAACATCGGGTCGTTCAGAGTCTTCCACCTGAGCCGACACTGAACCGTCTGAGTTGGTTTGGAGATACCCTAGACTTAGGTCGCCCGATTCAATGCCGGATGATGCACTGATAACATCCTCAGTCTCGCTAACTTGGAGGTTCCGCGTTGACTGCTGATGACTACTGGAAACAGGATATTCAACCAAGTTTCCACTTGCCTGAGCTGTTGTGACATGACTCTCGAGTCCAAGGCCATTTTTCTCGACGCTGTCTTGCAATTCTGTCTGGCGAGCAATGCTGGAAACAACCCCATTCTTTCGAGTCCTGCGACGGCCAAGCGCTGGTGGAAAAACGCAGGCAATGTGTTGAACATTGCATCTATCGCAGGACATACTACTGCCTGTGCAACGAAGCTGCAATGATCCGTGTTAGACTTCATATACCTAAAATTATGGCGCAACTTTCAGGGTTAAGAATGATGAACGAACCTTCTTCCTGCGACATCCAACACATGCGTCTCTGCGGCTGGACCCAAACCGGTTGCGTGCGGCGTGGTGGTCTGCCTGGCTTAGTGCGACCTGCTCCATGCCCGCCTGCGTGGCGCCATTTTTGGAGGATTTGAGCGTAATGAACATTTTTGCTCAAGTTGGAAATGCCGAAAGATGAACAGAAGGGATGATTCGGAATGTCCAAAGGTGAGAAGTGTTGCCGACATGGTGAAGGATGAGGTATTCGGTGATTTCCTATTGCGGCGAAGCGTCTCGGTAATTCCCTCATTTGGAAAACGCCGAGCTGACGACGAGGCGTCATTACTCAGCGGCTCAGCAAGCAACTCGGGCTTGGCGTCGGTGATGTCAACATCCACTTTTGAACGATAACATCTTTCACTTTCGGCTTGTACATGCAGCTTCCAATTCAATATGGTCATCACGATTATTAATTTTTGCTTTTCTAACTGCCTACGAATGTGCATGCATAGTAGTCGGAGATACTAAAGAGGCAATGGGCTTGCTTGATAATGACTACGCTGAATACACTCAAACTGACGCATTTCTTGTGTTGTGAAGTCATCTACAGACCCAGCATGCTGTTTCTTCCTGCCTTCTTAAAGTGAGCAGATTGCACCTCATTGCGCCAAGTAATCCTTACAATCAATCACAACACAATCTCTCCACTGAATCACAATCATATCTCGTCATTGAAAATGACATCTCCCTACCCTGCAACTCACCAGGCGGTTGTCACAACCGCAAAGCATGCTCCGCTTTCAATTATCGAGGTCCCAACCGAAGATCCTGAACCCGGCGAGGCTGTTGTTCGTGTTCAATGGACGGCCTCGTCACCCCTGGACCTACACCAGGCAGACGGCGGTCTCCTTTCAGAGCATCCCTTCATCCTAGGTGGCAGCATCGCAGGGACCGTCGTGGCCGTCGGTCCCGACGACTCTGCGGCGGAGAAACCTGACTCGGCGCCGCTCGTGGTCGGTGATCGCGTGTTTGGCTTCACCTGGGAGAAGCAGAAGCAGCACAGCTTCCAGACGTATGCCACCGTTTCTCAACATCTTCTGGGTCGTGTGCCTGCCAATATCACCATGGAAGCTGCCGTCACAGCGCCGACAAACTTGGTTACTGCCTTTCATACCATCACCAAGGACCTCGGCCTCGAGCTACCTTGGCCAATCCCCGAGAATTACATCCCACCTGAGGCGGACGTGCCCATTCTCGTGTGGGGCGCGGCCAGCAGCGTTGGCAACTTTGCGGTCCAAGTGTTCCACCACTGGGGCTACAAGAATGTCTTGGCTGTGGCGAGTGGGAAGCATCACGCTGAGCTACTGAGCTGGGGCGCAAAAAGGTGCTTCGACTATCGCCAGGCAGATGTCACAGATCAGATTCGCGCCGAAGCCGATGGAATTCCTTACGTTATCGACTGCATTGGCCAGTTGGAGGGTACGCTTCGTCCTCTGAGTCGCATCGCAGTAAAAGGGACCAAGGTTGCCATTATGATGCCTGCTATTATCAGAGACGCAACCGCAGACCAGGAGCCTGAGCTCAGCATGAAGCCCTCTTCGCTTTTAGTTGGAGAGTGGAAGGAAGGCGTTGAGCTCATTGGTGTAAGAACATTCTTTTACGAACAGGTAAGACAACCTCCAAAGATCGCATGGTCTGTTCGAATGCACTAACACAACAATCATTTAGAATGAATTCTTTAAATGGCACTTGCAGCCTGATATCGTCCCTGCTTTGATGGAGGCTGGGATTGTAAGGCCGAACAAGCAGAGAATTGTCGAGGGAGAGACGCTTCTTGAGCGTGCCCAGAAAGCGTTGGATCTGTTGCGCGAGCGCGCTCCAAGTGGCGAGAGACTCGTTTGGAGGGTGGCAGAGGAGTGAATGACGAGGGCGATAGCATACTGCCAAAACTGCGATGGCCGTAGACTAAATCCACTTCTATTAGCACGCTGCTATTTATCCTCCGTATTGTACCGTGCTTTTTATCGCTGCATCGACTGATGATCACTGAAGTTAGAGCTAGCAACTTATATCTTTGCCGTGCTGTCTGAAACGGACGGGTGACGCAAGTGGCCTGCATCCTGCCGCCTGTCAGCCAGTGATAAAAATAGAGCCTCATGAGCTACCTCAAACATTTGCAGGCCATTAACCCAGAAGGCCCAGGCGATTTTGAAGATATTGCGACGAAGACGTCTATGAATGGGCCATTGAGCTATTCCTCCCAATTTTCAGGCAATTGGCCCCCTCACCGCTCCCTTCATTTGACCCCGACAAAATCCGAACTGGCGAGGCCAAACCGCTTCTTTTAGAGTATCTTTGCCCTGAGACATTCGGCTGTAGACTCGACGCTGTTGACGAGACGTTTATCCCACGGCATATCGATAATAGTGGTGGACTTGTCGCCCCTCGAACCTGGCTGGACGACGACACCCTGACCGACCTGGAGACATGGGCGCGCTTTTTCGAGCCCTCGGAGATTGAGGTCTATTTCGCGAATCCAAATCATGCATTGGACAGAATGCCTACGACAGTAAGAGTTGACCTGGATGGATCTGGACAGAAGACGACCTGCTTCTTGAAAACCTTTGGACTGGGCGTAACGGGGGGGGGCCACTCAACCGAGAGTTGAACACCTACAAGAAGATCCATACCTCTGGCCTCGGTGAGGACGTTCGGTTGGGCCGCCTCGTGGCTATAGTTCACGAGCAGAAGGGCGACACCACCGTGGGATTACTTCTCCGGTATATTGACCATCGCGGAACGCTGTATGACGCGGTGGAAAGAAATCCGGGACTGGAATTGAGAAATAAATGGAGAGCACAGATCGAGACAGCTGTGAATGCACTCCACAAACTTGGCAGTGTTTGGGGGGACGCGAAGCCGGAAAACATCCTCGTTGACAAAGACGATAACGCTTGAATTACGGATTTCGAGGGTGGCTATACGCAGGGGTGGGTTGATCCTGAGAAGGCGGGAACCGTGGAGGGTGATTTGCAAGGACTGCAGCGGATCATCAAATTCATCTTTGAAGGACCTCGGGACGATGCGTATAGCTCGTTGGAAGAAGTTGATGATCATGGCAAGGTCCAGACGTGGGAATGATACATGTATTCGCGCACTGATGATAATCACTGGATAATTAGAAAGCAACTAGACTGGGTGTATGAATGATAGCGACCAAGTGCTCTTGTTGAGAAAATATGCATTATCGCAGTCTCATCATGTTCGTTCCATTCTTTGGTAGCCCGACCGACCTCAACGTCAACTATTTGCCAACTCCCTATGGTCGGGATTAACCACCTCCTCCATCTAGTGCCTCACTCTCTAGATAGCTAGACTTTTCACTTGTTATTTCTGGATCAGGTCTCCATTCAGTGCGCTGACTGCATTAGTCGGATGCGGGTCCGGCGAAAGAGACTGGAGTGGCTTAGACTACTTGTCAACCCCGCGCCCTTCGACACCATGAACTTCTTCACGGAACTTTGATCTTGACACCATCCAGCAACAAAAAACGATTCAACTGCCCGGAAACAAGAAGTTCACTTTTCGAACCCAATATATTCTAACAAACCATCAATTCAGATGGCCATGTCTACCACAGATACCGTCAAAATCTCGGCTCAGTGCCTTTGCAAAGCACACACCTTCGCGGCCTCAGTGCCACGAACAGAGCTTCCCCTGCAAGCATGGTGTTGCCACTGCGACTCGTGCCGCCACGTAACCGGTGCTCTGTACGCGTGCGTTACGCCGTGGCTGGGTTCGACTGAGGAAGTGCGCACCTCGACCATGCACAAATATTCCTTCACGCCGAAGTACACGATCTTGTCCTGTGGCACTTGTTCAACGCCTATGTTCTTTCACGGACAAGCCGAGGACACACTCACCGTTCTAACCGGTACTTTGGATAACAATCCCGCTCCAAACTTCATCAAGATCGTGGACCATATCTTTGTGGGAGACACAATTGATGGGGGTGCTTCCATGTGGTTGCGTCGTCCAAACGGAGACGGTAGCGTTGCACGCCGATGGAGGGCTGCGCATGGCAAGAGTGAAGAGCTGGATAACGAATGGCCCAGTGCTGAGGATCCTCCTGACGCTCAAGACAAGTCGGGCCCTGACGAAATTTCTCTTTGGTGTCACTGCAACGGCGTCAGCTTGGTCCTCCGTCGCGGCGATGCTGATTTTGCCGCTATGGAGCGGGAGGAGTTGCCGTGGTTCGTCGAGCCGACAACTCATAAACTGCTCACTTCATTTGACGCGTGCAACTCCTGTCGTTCAACGCTCGGTGTCGACATTATGAACTGGTCCTTTGCTCTGCTACAGCACATCGGGTTCCCCACGACCAGCACTTCTGATCAGCCCAGCTTCCCTCGGACAGCTACCGAACTGAAAGATGCAGTTTCGAGCCAAGAGCGCGACCCTCGCCTTGGTACGCTCGCCATGTACAAGAGCTCTGCAGATGTGCAACGCTATTTCTGCTCCCGCTGCTCCGCCTCGGTGTTTTACGCCGTTGATGACCGGTAGGATATAGTCGATGTAGCTACTGGGTTGCTTGATCCACCTAGCGGAGCCAGGGCAGAGAACTTTCTCACATGGGCGTTCGGGTCACGTATCAACGCCAGCAACGATGTGGCTGGAGGGTGGAGGGAGACCCTGGTTAAGTCTGTTCAGAATGAAGCGGAGGCTTGGAGGATTGAGAGAGGCTATCCTAAGAACTGGTTGAGGATCGCCAAGGAGGAAACTGAAAACCGTTCATCGTAATAGGTCGAGAGTTTCTCGTTGATTGTAGAACCTGTCGCCCCGTCCGTATCATGTGGTGATTGGAGGCATGGACGCCTGACTGGTTGTCCGTATGAATGGCTATTGGAAAATCATCCCGTATTTGTCAGTGATGTGTTTCTCAGACCTACATCGATTCGTGAAGAGCGAAAGACTAGGAGGTGAATCAAGTCAAGCTGGTGAATATATCTATTCGATACCGGCTAAGGAAGATTCCCGACACTATCTTAACATCCACATTTACGTCCTTCTTACCCAAAGCCAAGCTATCGAAAAAAAACACTCTCGCATTAGCTCTAAGTGAACTAGCAGACGGACTCGCAAGCATGTGCTACGACACCACTATCACCCAGCGATGCAGTACTTGCCACGCGGTAGTCAATACTCATTCAAAGCGGGAAACATGCATGTTTTTCAGGGATGGGCAGCCTTGCAAAAAGGGGAAACAAGCTCGCGCTGAATGCATGTGTATCGTAATTAAGTAACAAAATTACGACAACGTCTGTGGGCGTCAAGGATGGACGTTCGCTGATGGTTGGGTGGCACCACCGTAGGGGGACTTTCATATCTTGACATAGGATTATTATTTTGAACTAAAGGGCTTGCGGGTTTCTGCAGTCTTGTTTCTTTTTCGTTTGGTCAGGGAGTGGAGGCTCTTCAAGGCCAAATTAATCGAACCGGCGTCTTTGATGATTTCTCCCGTAGATGACCAATATCAGATTTGGGAACACCACCGGTGTTATACTTTCTGATCGTGGAAAGAGAGTGGACTACATCACAAGGCGTATCTGCTGTTACTCCGTGATCCTCGTCCCGGAGAGTTTGCAGTTATCTCTGACGTTCCAGGTTTTCAAAGACACTATCCAGTGCCGGCGCGGTGGGCGTCACGGAATCGATAACTGAGGGAATGCCCAACGGAAGAGGCTTTGACGGTTTCAAGAATGATAAAAATAGCTCCTCAGCTGTCCCTGGGGCGCTGTTTTCGAGTCGGGTTAGCCTTACTACACTCCCTGCAGGGCTGTTCAACCAATGGAACGCAGGCCAAAGATCGTCATGCAGCCGAACTCGGCTGGACAAGTTGAAGCCACAGCCTCGCGTAGACAACCTGATCTCCGCACTTCATTAAGCGTAAACAGGTCCGAATCCGACGCGTCTCCCCATGCGCAACCGGACGCAATGTCGCTGGCCCTGTCCGTATCGGCGCGGCTGAAGCCCGACATCCGCCTCGCGCAGGCCGTGTCGCAGTTCGAAGCCGACCTGTCGAGCGACCAGAAGCCCGCCTTCCGCACGCTGCGCTCCAAGGCCTGCGACCGGCCGCCCGGGCCCGACGATGTCATGTGTCTGACGGCCGAGATCGATCGTCGAGCGGCGCAGAATGGAAGTCGCATGCGAGGCGTTGGGCCGCGGTTGACGAATGTTCTTCAAGCGATTCAGCAGATTGTCGGCTTGGGGGATATTGTTGTCAGCGGGTCGCAGAACATGGTCGCGTGCGGCGTTTGGTCGCTGGTGCGGACCTCGTTGTTGGTAAGAGACTACGAATTGACTGTTAATTACTCTTCTGATATCAGTTAGTTAGTTACGAAGCATTCCGCATACCTCGAGAAACTGTCCGTCCTCTTCATGAACGCGGGACGGTCCGCACCGCGCTACCAGCAAATGGCCCTGCTCTACCCACGATCGAAATCCCTCCAAGGCGATATCTGCGAATACCTGATCGTCGTCGTCCACATTTGCCACGAGGTACTCAAGCTCTCAAAAAAGTCGTACGTTGCGCAACTCCTGGTGACGTTGAGCGACGAGAATGTCAAGCAGCACCAGATCGAGCTGGGAACATGGGCCGCCTCGATCAAAGAGGAAGTCAACTTCTTGATTGCGCAGAAGTTCGACGACGAGGCGAGGGAGAGTTCCAAGTTTAGGGCCATCACGAACAAGGTCTCCGAGACGGCGACGCACCGCAAAAAGGTCAAGGAGCGTCTGCGCGTACTGAATGCCTGCTCGACTTTCGATCATCAAACCCCGTGGAAGCAGGCCCGCAAGATTGGAAATACGAGTCTTTTTATCGAAAAGGCCCAGTACAAGGACTGGAGGGACGGTGGAAGCTCTCGCACCCTTATTTGCAACGGCAAACTCGGATCGGGGAAATCCGTGCTGCTTGCCAATATTGTCGACGACCTCAATCTTTACGCGGAAGGCCAAAAGTTTCCCGTTGCCTACTTCTTCTGTCGACATGATATTCCGGATAGTTTGAGGCCGAGGACAGTCATCGGATCGCTCGTCCGCCAACTTCTGTCAACCGTTTCCAACTCAACCTTTGTCCCTTTGGCCGTGGACTGGGGCAGTCAAGAGACAGATGTGGAACAGCTTCTGAATTACTTTCACAGCGCCTTCAAGCCTTCAACACGTTGCTACTTTGTTCTCGACGGCTTGGACGAGTGCATGGAATCAGATCGACAGCTAGTGTTAGCTCATTGCAACACTTTGCAGCAACGACTGCAGCTCATCCTCTGCATTTCGTTTCGGCTCGAAGCTGATAACCACCTCCGACTAAGCCTGGACCAGTTCGCCTCTCCCGCTGTCCTGACCATTCCAGAGGACAATCCAGAGATTGTGGCCTTCATCGATGCCGAACTGCAAGCTCGGATCAGCGAGGACAAGCTCAGCATCGGCGACCCCAATATCATCTTGGAAATCCGAGATGCTCCTCTCATAGGCGCCCAAGGCATGTTCCTATGGGTTGCATTGCAGATTTCCTCGCTTTGTGCGGAGAGGACAGACGACAAGATTCGACACGCGCTCAAGGACCTGCCTAAGGACCTGTCCGAGACCTTTTCTCGCATTCTCGCTAGGGCGGCTACGCAGGATAAAGCGTATCAGCAACTGATTCTAGAATTAGTTGCAGTTGCACACCGGCCCTTGACCGCCGAGGAGCTTCGCGAAGCCCTCAGCGTGACTCCTGGAAACACGGAATGGGATCCGACAAAGCTTGTCAACAACATCTACTCGACGCTCGCTTGCTGTGGAGGATTGATCACTGTGGACGAAGAGGAAAGAACCATTCGTCTAGTACATCACAGTGTCAAGCAATATCTCATCGGCGACTTCTACGACAATGGAGAATCCAGTTTTGACCAGGAGGATGCGAATAGGCGGATGGGGCGAATCATCCTAACATACCTCAACTACAACGTGTTCGATACCCAAGTCTCAACCGTGGTCGTACCCGACATCTACACCGGCGCTGCACCGAAAAAGATCATCGAGTCACTTGATACCTCGAAACGATCACGAGCAATGGCTCTCAAGCTGCTCAAGTCCCGGCTGAAACCAGATGCCACATCGCAGCCCAATTACAACATTGGACAGACCCTCGCCGACCGAAGCAAACGGTTTAAAAAGAAGCTGGAAAACAGTGAATTCGCTTTCTACCCTTATGCAAAGGCCTACTGGCTATTTCACACAATGTCCATTTCAGAGGAGGATGGCTTCTCGCACAACGCCCTTCTCCGGTTGCTCGAGCAGCAGTCCTCTGACACGGCACCAACGCCCGCTCCCTGGGATCAAGCCGATGCACATAGACCGTTTAGGGACATGGGATCAACGCGGTTGTCACGCCGCCCGTTGCATTATCATCCACGCCAAGTCTCCCCGAAGATAAACTGGGCGTTACAGAATTCTCATCTGCCGTTGTTCCGCTATGAGCTAAAGAAGCAAGGCCTCATTAAAACGATCCTCTGCATCTTCGTCAACCTCGAAGACTTGGCTTCGTCTAGCACCACGCCGATCTGGCACAAAGACATGTGCACTCATCTTCTTCCTTTCGCTGCCCTTCATCGCTCCACGTCCTTGACGCGTCATCTATTAGACCGTGGCGCATCAGTCTCACATCGAAACTACTGCGCCGTAGCTTCTGCCATTTCGAGCGATAGTCTACCGGTGCTGAAGCTTCTTCTTGCAAATATGGAACCAGAAAAGGTCAAGAGTCTACTTAACTCTCTTGATATTGACGCCGTGCTGGAAGCCAGCCGTGGGGAAAACGGGCATCTCGTTTGCTTTCTGGTCCGTATGGGTGCTGATGTCAATCGGTACCCTGGCGAGAGTTCACCACTCTTTCACGTCTTGGATCGCATAGACAGCGTCGCATCGTTTCAGAAAGCTGCTGGAAAGCTCGTCTTGGCTCGTGCCAGATTAGATTGTCCCCGTGTGCATCTCACACTTCGCGGTCTTCTGCTAAAGATATTGCCCTTTCAGCTTCAGGATCTTCGCAACTTCTTCGAACGGGTCATTCACTCTCTCAGCAAAGATAACCTGAATCGCCTCCTTTTCGAATGCTCTGCGACGCCTGATGACGAATTCCCTACCCAGCAGTCTTCAGAACGCATATTGATACTGGCAAATTCCGCCCTGAGAGCTGGTGCCGATGTCGACTTCTACGACGAGAGTTTCCGAAGGAACTGTCTATCCATGGCTCTTCATGTATCGAGACAAGGCGGCCCTGAAAGCATGGTAAAACTGCTAATGCGTTCCGGAGCATCAGCCTTGACGTGGATCAGCCCTGCGGGCAGAAATATCTTGGAGTCATGTCTACTAGAGAAGAGGACGGACCTTGTCAGGACTCTGGTGGACCACGGTCTTATGCGCACTCGAGTCCGCCAAGCGATCAAAGAACTTGGACTGTTGCATCGCTCCATCAAGGAGCTGGACCATGCCCAGATCGAATTCTTGTGTGGTTTTGCTGATGCGGATGTAAATGCTCAGAACCCGTCTGACGAGGATGCTGAGACATACGGACAAACACCGCTGCTGACGGCAATTACTTGCAACGACACGAGGACGGATCCAGCCCCTTTGATACTTGGCCTCGTATTCCGAGGCGCGGATTTGGATCTCACTGCAGTTCTTGGGACCGTGTTACCACTAAACGCCGTCTTGGGCAACGTAATCAGTCCAAAGGGATATTTCCACCAGGACAGCCCAGCCCTGCTGCGTATCGCCCGTTATTTCGTTGCTTGCGGCGCGCGAGTTGACGACAACTCCGTGCAGAAGGTAGTTGGTTTCTTGAGCGTTATATTCCCGACACGTGACCCTGACCAAGAAATAATGGAGCTTGAGGCGTCACCTGTTCCAGTCTCGGGGCCTGGTGATTCACGGCGAAAGAACCTTCACCAGAGCAACCTGGAGGACTCAGTGGTGTCACTCATCCAGGAGCTCCTGGTAGAGATGATGTCGAAACAATCATTCTCAGATGTTGTGAAGGCTCGTGTGCTGTCCTTTCTGGCGCAGAGCCTGGATGCTGGATGCAAATTATAAGGCTTGTGAGAGCTCAGTCATGTTTAGCAACTTTCCAGCATACCACAGCATCACCGTTTCTCCCTCTCACCTTTTTCTTGGACACATCATCACCATCATGTCCATTGTAGCAGGCCAGTCAATCCCGTCTTCGATATCCCCTCCGTCGGCTCCACACACATCACCTGGCGATGGGGATTTGGAAAAGTCCATCACAACCATGCTATCGACATACATCCTGTGCTGGGACCACGACTCCTATCGATCGGCTAAATGGAGAAGCCTAAACGTCAACGTCTATCCTCTGTTAAAACACGGTGGCCAGTTTCACGAAGGACTGACCAGAGTCCTCTTTAGCATACCGCCTGAGAAATGCAGGCCTATTATCGCCTCTGGTATTGCAACCGCCATAGCTGAAGGCGATATCGAGTCCGTCCGTGCCGGCTGTCGCATGCTTGAATCGATAGGGATTGTTCTTGGGTTGGATCCGGTCACTCAGGTTAAAAAGGTCTGGCAGAAGCTCAACTCACCTCCTGAAGAGGGTGTCTACTACGAACTCGACTCGACCCCCGTGCGGACTCCTTTTATTTACGTCCCAGTAGACCAGGCCCCGTTAGAAGACTTTTCCGAGCTAATGGCCACAGAGTTCCCGAGTCGTCCAAGTGCTGCCACGGAAGTTTTCTTGCCCAAGAGGAAGAGGATGTCAAGATGGTGGCGACCAGACTCTTGAATATGCGTGTTTTCGGCGTCTCTCTTTTGATCTCGCAAGACAAAGAACAAAGATTCTCGGACAGATTAGACAACATAATATAGCAAGCCTGTCAATTCCGTAAAGAACAATCTCTCCGTGACCTAAACCCGGGGACATAAATCCCCCGCCTCCTCTGACGTGCGGTTATCTGACAGAGCAGAAAAGATTCTGGGCGCTCTTCGGCCTCGCACGGTCGCAAAATCTTTCTCAAAGGTCAGGCGATCTTACATAATTCTAGTTAAAGCTGCATAACTTTATACCCTCATTGACTGCTTCGCCTTCCTTGACATTTGGTTCAAACTGACCATCCCTAGACGCCGCAATTGTAATCTCCATCTTCATACTCTCAATAATCATGACAATTTCTCCCGACTTCACTTCGTCCCCAGCACTCTTCAGAATTTGCAGCACCTTGCAAGGCATGGGCGCGTTCACAGTTCCTGAGTTTGCTAAACCACTCCCAGCAATTGCTACTCGCTGGCTCTCAAAGTAAGATAGCACGGAGTAGCAGTTGTACTCGAGGGGCGCTCCGATGGCCGGGAAGTGACAGAAGAGACGAGTTGAATCCCCAGTGTCGGCCTCATTGGACGTGTTCAGGTGATCACCGGTGGCAACGAACCCAAGGATCTTGTTGCGCCCAATCGTCACCTCGATACGACCCATCTGGCATCCAGACCCATTACCAAAGTTCAATTTCCTGATATGTAAGGAGTGAATCTTAACCGTGCACGTTCTTGCGTCTGGTAGTATTCCCGCTCTGAGGGCTGCACTCAATGCGTTGTATGCCTTTGTCACCGTCGCTGAGCTGTTCGCCCCATCTTCATCCTCCTTGGACTCCGCTGTCGTGGCGGGAAGCGGTGCAATTTGCACTGTAACTTCGTTCGAGGCGCCTTTTGGACCAAAGATGAGACGGCATACTCTTGGGTCCGTATCTACGCCCTGAGTAGAGTCGAATTTTGTTATGATATCACAAGGCGTGTTGACCTTGTCGAAGCGCTGATTTCGGAACCCAGGACGAATACTTCCAAACAGACCGCGAGACCTGTCCTGACCTCGAAGTTCTCTGAGAAATACGCTAGGGATGATAGAGTAAAGATCGATGGGTATTTGCTCGTTCATAGAGCCAGGGCTTCGGAGTAAAGATTCGAGGTTGGTTGGGATAAACGAGGTGGTGTAATCCACCTGTCGGAAGCCTTCGTGAAGAAGGCATGCCTGAAGAAAGTGCTGGTTGGTAGAAATACCGATACAGACGGTGTCTGCCAGGACGCGCACCATCTTCTGTATCGCCATCGACCGTGTGGGCGCCCAGACGACAATCTTGGCGATCATCGGGTCGAAGTAGATCGACACCCGTGCTCCACTCTCGATGGCAGTCTCGAAACGAACATTCTCCTGGATCCCGTTTGCTGTGGGATCCCATACACGAATGAGACCGTGCTGCGGAGCAAAGTCTCGCTGAGGGTCCTCGGCGCAGAGCCTGCACTCAATGGCGTGCCCGTTCTGAGGAATCTTTTCCAGTTTCTTCAGACTTGCTAGGCTGCCCCCCGAAGCCACAAAGAGTTGAAGAGAAACGATGTCGAGTTCAGTGCACTCCTCTGTGATAGGGTGTTCGACCTGAAGACGGGCATTTACCTCGAGGAAATAGAAGTTCCCAGCAGCGACGTCGAAGATGAACTCAACTGTACCCGCTCCCTCATACCTCAGCAGCTCGCCAATCTTCACGGCTACTGCGCACATTGCCTCTCTTTGCTCCTGGGTGAGCCAAGCGCAAGGACTTTCCTCGATGACCTTTTGGTGCCGGCGCTGCACTGAGCAATCTCGCTCCCACAGAGAAACCACTTTTCCGTGACTATCACCGAGGATCTGGACTTCAACATGCTTTCCTGCTTCGATATACTTCTCCAAGATGCAATCTGCGAGTCCAAAAGAGCGCTGGGCCTCGGATTGCGCTCTGTTGAACTCAGACTCGAGGGCAGACTTGTCACGAACAATTCGTAAGCCTTTTCCCCCTCCACCTGCTGAGGCCTTGATCATGACAGGAAGCCCGATCTTCTCAGACTCTTCTTCGAGGTCTTGAAGCTGGATGCCTTTGGACGAGCCGATGAATCCCGGGATTAGGGGTACGCTTGGTTCGTGTTTGCTGAGATAGTCCTTGGCTTCGCGCTTGTCGCCTAGTGTGTTGATGGCGGAGGAGGTAGGGCCGATGAAAATCATTCCAGCAGCTCGTACTGCGTCTGCGAAGCCGGAATTTTCGCTGAGATAGCCATAACCAGGATGGATAGCGTCCGCTCCAGCGTTGACGGCAGTTTCGACTAGAAGCGGAATGTTTAAGAAAGGGTTTCCTCCTGACTGATCCACGGAGCCAATGTTGATGGCTTCATCGGCTTCTGAGACATGTTTTGAGACGGAATCTCTGCAAGAAGGTTAGATTGAAGTGCTCGGTTAAGTAATATGTTTAGGGAAACCCACTCATCGGCGTAAATTGAGATCGATTTGATCTGAAGCTTTCTGCATGTAGCTATTACACGGCAAGCAATCTCGCCTCGGTTTGCAATCAGAAGACTCTTGATGCGTCGGGTTCCGTCGTCCTGCAGAGGCATAGGCGCAACCCAGAGAGGGCTACGCGCGGGATGTGCGCTTGTCTCCATTCCAAGGATTCGGATCATTACACAGGTCAGATCCTTTAATCCTCGATCGTACTGCTCGGTCTCTGTCTGGAAATAACTGGGCTTGAATAGAACCTTTAACCTACTCGCTGGGAGAAGCTCCTTAAGTGGGCACGGTTATCCACCTCCGAAGACCCGCCCGCACCGGCTCCGGTCCGAAGTTGGCCCCACAGTCCCACATTGAGCACCGAGGGTTGAGGCCGGTCGAGGTTGCTGGCAGGAGCTTCGGATAGCAAATATGAGACCCTGTTGATAGAATAATTATTGTTGACGTGCTGTGTTTGTCTGGGAAGCTCCCAATCTTTTACCGTCTGGCTAGTAATATCCAATGTTCGTCAAACTCCACCATCATCTTCTCTCAGTCGAAACTCCCTCGAGTTCTACCATAATTACTCAAAATCGTCTACAATCGAAACTTGAGACTCAGCACGAAGACATCGCCATTTATCGTTCGGATTCAACCGAAAAGTTGTTCTCAGGCGGCCTCGCAATGGTCGCCGAGCTAGCCAGCTTCTACCGCAAAGGCGGCAACGGTTCAATCCCCCGCATCGTCCTCACCGCAGAAAACAGGTTCTTCTGCAATGATATGGATCTCGAAAAATCCAGCACAGTCGCCAGAAAAGGCGATGATGCAGCAACGAATGAGTATGAGCGCTTTGTTGACCTCTTGCAGCTATTCAAGACACGCCTCAGGTCACCACAGCCTGCATCAACTGGCTATGTTATGCTGGAGGGATTGGGCTTGCGTTCTCATGTGACATACAGCTTGCGGTTTCATTGGCGGGGTTTATACTGAGCAACGTTAAGTTGGGGTTATGCCCAGCAATTCTTTCGAAGCATCTCATCTACAAATGCGGTCCGGCCTTAACACGAGAAGATATATTCTTGGCACGCGCTGCCTCTATGGGTAAGCTGGAAGCAATTGATCATGTTATATTTACGCCGTTCCATAGGATGCTCTTAGGCTGAATCGGCTTTGGGACTCACAGCTGACGAGGCTTCGTTGTTGCGTACCGGGTGCGTCTGCGACGTGCAAAGAACTGGTGAGGGCGGCTTTTTCTTCCGAAGGCGTGAACAAAGAAGACTAGAGCATTCAGTGTTTCAGACTATGGTGGTACTTGGTTTGGGGCCCTCTATTGGAGCTCAGAACTTCTGGGCGAACAAGGAAGCTGACGGGGATGATGGTCTGGGGGATGGTCTGGGGGATGGGCGTGTTTTGAAGCTTTGGGCTAGATTGATAAGTTAGGCTCAGGCCGTCTGTGCATATATTAGATTTCCCACTGACAATTTAGGATGCTTCTCAAGAAACCACGTATTGTTTAAACAAAACACACCCTTACCTTTCATCATGTCAAACTTCCGTTTCTTTCACAATGTGCTCTGTTCGAATTCAATCCGCAGACAAGACAGACTACCACTGCTTCTAAGGCTTTGTGACATCTTTATCGGCACTTTGAGTATTTTCCTCTGACCGTACGTGCGATTTACCCTCATTCCACTCGACGGATAATCCGGCAGCTTCGGATGCCACGGTGAAGTGAGCCGGGCCGGGGCCGGCCCCACTCTTCGGTCCGAAACAAGTCTCTGCGTCGGTCCGCGTCTCATGCTGACTGTCGACTGATACCACAGCACGGATACTCGGAGGCGGAACTCAAAGCACACTAAAAGCCATTTCCGTTTCTAGGGCTGAGCTCCTTCTGTTCTAAGCTGAGCTGTCGCTGAGCTTGGGCTGAGGATCCTGGAGCCGGGCTGGGCCGGACTCTCGGAAATACCGTGCGCTGTCCGATCACCAGTTTTTTCTTCTTTTTTTTCGTTCTTCATTCCAATATTTTCCGCCCCGTAGACTTCAATAGTGTGCGATGGTGGCAGACGAGCGAAACTCACACCAGTGGAAAGGAAAGCGAATCGACGAATGAGGATTAGTTTCCACCACCATCGACGGTTGACAACTAGTCTAGTCTAGCTAAAACGGGCAATGGGCGCGTCCTCTTCCAAGTTCCAATGCCAATTTTAGAGGATTGAAGGACGAGAAAAACCAACGAAAGGCAGAGACAGCCATGAATGACAGGTCTTCCAAGGGATTGTTCAGGGCTAGGTTTACCATCCTCTCTTCAATTTCAACTCTCAATAACTCTCAATGGCCTGGTTGTCGTGCTCATGTGGCTTCAGAGGAGTCACGTGCAAGGCAGAAATGCAGTTCTCATCCGTGCCCAACCTTGAATCAAGCTACTCAACTGAATGCCTCAACACGGTTTATTCCGACACATTTACCTTTGTGCTAAGGAACGCAGAATGGCCAAGTCAAAGTCAGAACCATTGCGCCGTCTTTTTCGCAGTTTTCTTGCGGGAAAACCAGGTTCACCAGCTGTCGATCTCGTCCAAGCCGAAGATCGGCCTTCTGCTGATGATGTTTCTTCGCCTTTGTTAGGCCAGCAGCCGGCGGGGTATTCTTCAACTCCAAATGTTGAGTGGACCGAGATCTCATCAGATCCCTTGCCGCAAGACGTACCCGGTGGCCCGAGTTCTGACACGCCAGAAGAGCCAGACCCGTCGATTCGTCTTTGGAACAAGGCGTACAATTCCATCAAGGCAAACAATTGCGACCTTGTCATCTTCTTTGAAGAGATTCTAACCGAGCGAATGGAAGGACGTTCGCTGACGAACCCAGAGGATATGGATAATACCAGCTCCCAGTCCCCGCCCAATGCTTTCAATTATTACGGAAGATCGCGCCTCGAGCTCATGAAGCAAGCAGTGCAGAAGTCTTTGGAGCGAGCGGAGAAGCACGAACGCATCGAGAGCGGTCTGCTGGACATATCGAACGTAGTAAAGGATCTCGAAAAAGTCGGCAGTGCCGTACTGTCTCCGTATCCCCCGGCTGCCATGGCCTGGTCCGGTATTTGCGCAATTCTGCCTGTAAGGTGCCACTGAGTCAATTGAGCAGGAGTCCGCGAATCTCATCCCTAACACGCTTCTAGGTCATTACACGGCACGTGGAAGCGAAAGAAGCAATGATCGAAGGCCTTAATCACATCATTTCAAAGATGGCTTGGTACATGGGCCTGTCCAGTGCCATCGTCGATGACCCGTGGAAGGGAAGTCCGCGATTCATCAAGCTCAAAGCCAGCATCGAGCAGAGAATTGTCGGCCTGTATGAGACCATGCTGCAATACCAAATGCATAGCGTAGCACACTGCTATAGCAGGCATCCGAACACCCAGAATATGAAGACGATGTTAGTCAAGCCTAATGAGTGGAAGGCCCGCGTGGAGACGATGAGAAGGTTGGAGAAAGAGCTAGAGAGCGAACTAGCTCAGTACTCGAGTCGACAGAATACCGACATCTCCCGCAACATCGCCCAAGATACTCAAGCAACCTTGAAGCACTGGCAACAGCAGTTCTCGCAGGCGAAGTTAGACGAGAGACCCACGCTCACCGGGCAGTTCAAGACGACGGCCTCTGAACAGCACATGAAGTTCAATCCACCCCGGGCCCCGGGAACTTGCGACTGGCTCCTGAAGAATGGGAAGTTTATTCGCTGGAAGCAAGAAAAACACGGGGTCCTGGTTATATCCGCAGATCCAGGCTGTGGCAAGTCCGTCTTGTCGAGGTATCTCATCGAAGACGTGCTTCCCTACGGTAACTCACCCGCGACTGTGTGCTACTTCTTCTTCAAGGACTGCCCTGAACAGCGAAGTTTACCGAACGCGTTATGTGCGTTGCTGCATCGGATCTTCTACCAGACTGGTAGCCTTGTTGACCATTGTAAGGATCAAATCCGGGCGGGCGGACAGAAATTGCAATCCGACTCCTCGACGCTTTGGAGAATCTTCGAGACGGCAGTGTCTCACACAAAAGCAAGACAAACAATTTGCGTGCTAGACGGACTAGACGACTGTGCTGCGGCTGAGCGTCGCACGCTGATTCAATTATTGCGTGCACTCTTACGTCCCGGAGGGTTGTCTCCGCCGAGTGTCAAGTTCCTAATCACTACAAGAGGGTATCCCGAGATTTTAGAAGAGTTTCAGGGTTTTCCTGCATGCACCATCATCTCCACCGACAGCAAAGAAGAGAAGAAGGCGATTGGGAAAGAAATCAACCGGTTTATTGAACACCGTCTCAGCGAACTCTCTACCAAGAAATCTTTGGGCCAGGATAGCGAAGATATGATTCGAATCGCTCTACAAGAGGACCCATCCGAACCAAGGACCTATCTCTGGGTCAGTCTGGTCTTCGATGTCTTGGATCAGAACTTCGAAGACACGACAGAAAAATGGCAGAAACTTCTCAGATATACCCCAACAACAGTGTTCGAAGCATACGAGAAGCTTTTGCAGCGCACGAGTGACCGAGACAAGGATAAAGTCACTTTGTTGTTTCATCTAGTCATTGCTGCCGAGAGACCCTTGACTGTGCAAGAAATGAAAGTCGCTATCTATGTGCGAGACGGAGAGGGTTCTTCTTCCGAGGAGGATCTGCGCCTTCCATCAGACGAGAAGTTCCAGAAATGGATGCTTGGGGCATGCAGATTACTTCTCACTGTATTTGATGGTCAAATCTTTTTCATACACCGCACAGCAAAGGAGTTTCTGCTACGAGATGACAACATTGGAGTTGATCCTGATGAAGAGAAGACAAAATCAGCATCTGAATGGGAAAGTTCCGTGACAATGCCACAGGCACATCGATCAATGGCAGAGAGCTGCATAGCATACCTATCCTTGGGAGTGCTAACAGGCGAAAAGTTCGGCTCGGTGACAGAAGCGTTCAATAAGGGCTTGGGAGAGGCACAGAAACTGCTGTCGACAGGGGAACTGTGGCCGGATCAGTTCTTGCATGTCACCTATAAAGAACTGCCCCAGTTCATCGAAGAACTTGGTCTGAACCTGTCCTCCTACGCAGTCTACGCTCTTCGACACTGGTTGGGTCATTTTGACACTGCCCAAGAGTATGCTGAGGATGGCACATTGTTACGAGATATCAGCCCGAACTTTGATTCTCGCTACTTTTCACTGTTCGATGAAGAGCCTCCCTTCAAAAGCCCCTGGCTGGTCATGGCTGCTCAGATCCTGGAGGAGGATTGTGGTTATCGACTCACGCAGTTTGAAAGAACGACGGGCGGCGTACGTTGCCATGATTCCGTCAACTTTGTCTCTTTGGCTTCATTGTTTGGTCATCGTCGTCTCGTCAGTCGACTCATCGAAGACGGCGCCGACTCTGAGGATGAAGATGTGCCTCAGGAAAGGGAGGCTTCGAGCTCCGGTGAGCTGGTGATTTGTCCCCCAGAGACAAAATACCAGTTCATATTCTTCGCGGCAGCAGCAGGACATGTGAATTGCCTCGAATATGTCCTTTCTAAATGTGACTTGACGGAGCTCAAAGACTCAAGGAAGAGAACCCCGTTACATCAAGCTGCCCGACTAGGCCGGTACGACTGTTTGAAAGCTCTGGCGAATCGGTTTGATGTCAATGAGAAGGATGACATCGGCTGGACTGCGATTGACTATTTGGTACGTCGCATAAGAGAAGTCAAGGATATGGATATTGGGAGTGACATTGTTCGGGTTTTGGTCTCAAAACGGGCAGAGTCTAATACCGACATGGGAGTTGTGCCACGCGGGGGGCAGGTATCCATCTTGGCCATCGTGGCAAGGCTTCGAAACGAGCCGACACGGGAACTACAGAGGCTTGAACGACGATATGGTCCACAGTTCTTGGATGATCCTAAAATCGCCACTGAAGCTGTCGAGTCCAGTCTTTTCCAAAGGGCCTACAGAGAAAGCTTCATCAAGTTTCTAGTCGATCATGGCGAGGACGTCGATGTTCACGAACTTCACGAGTTGCCCCAGCTATCCGGCTACACTCCGCTCCATCATGCGTCCCGTGGCCACTTCTGGAACGTCATGTTCCTCCTCCAGGCCGGGGCTGACGTGAACGCAACTGATGAGATGGGACGTTCACCGCTGCACATTGCCTGTGGTTTGACAGCAACGGTGAGCGTCGCTATTGTTGTCGCGCTTCTTGAAGCCGGCGCCTCGCCCAATCTTCCCGATACTGAGGGCATCACGCCTGCTTCGTTTGCGATATTTCACCCGATGGAGGTTGGTGACGTCCTTGTGGAACTCATGCTTCCGTACAACGCCGATTTTGAAGCACCTGGTGAGGATGGGCGAACCCTGAGGGAGAAGGCTCAGTTGCTAGGACACGCCGAACGAGTTTTCTTGATAGACCGGTGGAGCCTCCGCGACGATGACGACGACGACAACGACGGTGATGGCCATGACAATGATGACGACGTCGCGCTGTAGTCAATGCTTCGGGAATCCGGCCTTTCGCTCCAAATTAAATTGATTTAATAGATGACTTGAGAATAAGAGTGCACATGATTCCTACCATCAAGCTTCCAAGAAACCCGATAGCGCAGGTAATAGTGCGGTGCCTGGCTCGTGAGAAAGATGTTCGACCCCACATAGTTATCAATAAAGCCATTCCAATAGCTGATTTGAATGAAGGAGCGAGGTTATTGCCCAAATGCATCAAGTATCAGCGGGATAGAGGCTGTTGAGGATACAGAATTAGTACGTGGGAGTCAAGCCAGGCAAGCGTGGGTGGGGGTTGGACAACAGGCTAGCGAAGCTAACTAAGGCAATGCTGAAAGGGATCCCAATAAGGAGCCATCGGTTAAGGCAGTTTCCAAGCAATAACTTAAGGCTTCAAAAGTCTAGCTAATTCCACATGTCGACAAGAGCCCCTCCCGGGAGAAATGCTTGTACAGCACTATTCTCTTCATGATATAGCCGCAGATAGGAGCAAATAGAAGGACATTCCACCCTGGCTCTTAGTTCAACCCACCATATACTGCGACTTGATTTGCGGTACCAGAGATACAGCAACAATAGCGCTACAGGGTCCTTTTTTCGGAGCAAGTCTTTGAAACGGCCATGGATAGTGCCCATGAAGAGTTGAGTTGGGCCAGTGGTGACCTCGCTATCTGGGAGGCTCAGGATCTGGGATAGCGCGTGGGCGGCATAGAGGTACGGGTTACTTTCCGCCGTAGATGAGGCTTTGAGGTGACACGCAGCAGCCAAGGCCATCGGTACGCCATCTATGCCTCGCTCTGGCAAGGGTGACTGCATACGAGCATAGGTAGCCGCCATGACGCGGAAAAGGCTGTCAGGTCGTAGCGGGTTAACAATGTGCCACAGTGCCATTTTACTCTCGCTCATACGCAGCCAGTCTAGATCAGAGGGCTCAGACGACTTTAGTGGCCACGACTCTTCCGGGGTGCATGCGTCAGGGGACGAAAATGCCAGAATAGCTAGAGCAGCCGCAGTGCCCCAGATTGGATCCCTATCTTTCGCTTCAATCGGTTCACTTAGCCGCCTGTTCAAGAGAACTGTGCTTTGGGACCAGTGATGGCACTCTTCTAGAGTGCGACGACAGCCCAGGGAGCTATTCAGATGGCGATCGTATGTAAGTGCCACAGCCAGGGAGGCGTGCATTAGGAAAGGGTACTGTGAACTACATGTCAGCCAGGTTTAGGCCTAGAATTCGTAATTAGGCTTCGATTTGTGTGATAAGAAGAGATCAATGTAATACATGTAGAGATCCATATGACTTACGGTGAAGGCCAGTTCCAGGAGCTTACGATTAACGTGTGTCATATTAGGGTCATCTGGTGTAGTGAGACTTCGTCCAAGATAGCGGGTTATAAAATCCTGACACCTTGTGTTCAACTGGTAGGATGTCGATGCGTCAGCTGTCCAGACAGCATTTGTGAGAGGGGGCTGAAGCTGTGCTTTTCTTCGAATCGCCATTTGCCTCCCTGTGTCAGCGGCGACGGGCTGCAGGTCAGGGATGCTAGACGTGAAGTTGCATAGTACCCCGAAGGAACTACATCTCTTGCACTGTGGTTTGCCTTCATCGCACTAGTAGGCCAGGAGAATTCGGTGAGTCAAGCACATGGCTACTGATGGAAAGCCGAGGGTAACCCACCTTGAGTTTTCGAAGCTTGCAATTTCGGCAGCCAAACCTCGACCTCCGCAGAGTCCTACGCACCCGTACCTCCCCTGGAGACGTCGAAGTCATGGCTTGCCAATAATCCAGCACTTTTCTTTGCGCAGCTTGACAGTGAGGGATTTTTTGACGACAAATATTTGGCACACATAAAAAGGGAGATGTTTTGGCTAAGTTTCCCACGTTGGACGGAAATCAATGCTACAGGTGCTCATGAGCTAACCCTCTTTCGGATAGTCTAATCCATCCTCCTTTAACGCTAGCTGCTGCTCGGGTGCGGAAGCCTCTGATTGGCTGCGAGTTCATTCTGCCCCGTCATCTATAAGCAACAGGCGATGGCGTTGGATGGGCACTATAAGAGGAAGGGTATTCCTCGATATCCCAGGAAGAAAGGCCACTGAAGCTTCAACCTGAATATCAGACTCGATCCACGTAACATCCTACACCTCGAAAGCCTTTACATAGGTACACAAGCAGTCCAAAAGTACAAAATGGCCACCCATCTCGCCGCCGTCTCCCTCGCAAAAGGTCAGCCCTTCGAGCTCCAAACCCGTCCCACGCCGAAGCCTGGCCCAGACGAGATCCTCATTGAGGTCAAGTCTGTAGCCCTCAATCCGGCAGACGGCCACATGCGTGGTCAAGGCCTCTTCATATCCACCTACCCCACCGTCATCGGCTTCGACATCTCGGGGCTAGTCCTCGAGGTTGGAGATAACGTCCCCGTCAGTGATGCCGATCAAGGTCCGGGCCTCTTCTTTCGACCGGGCATCACCCGCGTCGCTGCCTACGCCGCCTCCTTCTGGAGGGCCTGCGGCCCTGACTACGGCGCCTTTCAAGAGCGGTGCCTCGTCCCTTGGCAGCACGCCGTGCCTCTTCCGGATGAAGGTATCTCTTGGAACCAAGCAGCAACCCTGCCCGTCTCCGTCGAGGTACCCCTTAGCGCGTGGGATGCCATGGGCATCCCACGCGTAGGAGAAACCACTGCTTCGTCTTCCGCCTTCGCTACCTCGTCCAACGGAGGAACGCAGAAAAGCAAGAAGGACAAGAGAGAAGCCCTCCTGATCTGGAGCGCTTCCTCCAGCGTGGGCACCATGGGCGTGCAAACTGCCCGGCTGTTGCGGGAAGATGCCGACTCTTCCTTCGCCGCCGTGTACGCCACGGCCGGTGCGGCGAATCTGGAGTACGTGGGCTCTCTAGGTGCCGATCGCGTCTTCGATTACAAGGAGCCTCAGGTTGTGGATGCGATTGTTTCGGCGGCAAGAGAGGATGGCCTAGTGATTCGGCACTGCTTTCTTGCTACGGGGCAGCTGGCACCATGTCAGGACGTGCTCAAGGCTTTCCTCGTGGATGGTCAAGGGAGAGAGAACCAAAAGGCAAAGATCGGGTCGGCCCCGATTGTCCCTCCGGATGCGGAGGACGTGAACGGGGTGGAAACCATCTTTTTGATGCCATCGATGGACGAAGGGGAGAGGTTGGCCCAGTTCCGATATTGGATGGGGACGTGGCTGAGGGAGAACCTGGCGAAGGGGACCATCAGGCCGAGTCCGGAGCCGACGGTCGTGGGAAGGGGCTTGGGAGCTATTAATGCTGGGTTGGATGTACTGCTCCGGGGGGTGAGTTGTACGAAATTGGTTGTTGAGGTTGCCGAGTAAGAGTTTCTGGAAGGCTGACACCAGGTAATTGGTGCAAAGGTTTGCATATGTGTGAGCCAGTAGCAATACTTGATAGTGTTGCGTGCTGGGTAAAGACAACACGGTGGGAGATGAGGCAGGCATCTTAGAGTATAAACGCGAATGTGGAGATGACGAGGGATTCATTAAGCTCTTCTTCATCGTGAGCAGGATTAGTGCAGTCTTGATCATTCTGACCAAGACTTAACATTGCGAGAATGCATACAAGCTCTTGGTGCGCACTCCCGCAGACGTCCTTTCTCGGATTCTCACTTACCAAAAGCGTGTGGTATTATTCGTAGCCGATGACGTTGATCGTCGGTCAGTACTCCTCTTCCTCGACCAATTATAAACCCAGCGTGGTAGGCTGAGGCACGTCGTATTGCTACGATGGGACAAGGTTCCCGTACGGTCGCAAAAGACCTGAGAGGATGTGCTACGAGGCGTAAAGTCTGTGACCAGGAAACAACTTGAAGAAGTAGAAGCTTCGATCAAAATCGACGTTTTGTCAATTTCCAGTTCACAAGCGGCACGACTGGCTCGCTGAAAGCATCTGTCCTTGACCAATTTTGGGGCTACTGTCCTGGCAGCATGCAATGGCTGAACCTAATGCGCCATGTCTTATAGCAATATCATCAACAATGGCTTCATGATCGGCGAGTATTTGTACTAACTACCAGGAACGTTTCTACGCTGCGAGTCGCCGTCGCTTACAAACGAAAGGAATAACGACAGCACCGCGACTTATCGGTCACTGTTCCAAGCCGCCAAAGCATCAACTACGACTTGAGCGATGCTCAGGATCTTTTCTTCTTCAAGCCGTCCACATTGGATTTGAATACCAACAGGTGCCCCGTGGTATAGTGCAGGATCATCTACCACATGTTAACCAAGCACATGCTTGTCCATCTGGCTGACCAAAGAGACTTACACGACTGCCAGATCTTTTTATCCAGCTCGTTGGCAGGAGAATAAGTGTTGTTGAACTTGTCAATGTGATTATCAGCATGGGTAACCGGAATGACCATGGTGGTGTGATCAACCACGTTGGCGGCGGTAATGTATCCTAATTTGGCCATTAGATGTTTGCAGACCAACACAAGAATGGTTGCATATACTAGTGTAGAAGGGATCGCCTGGAATCAAAGCCGCCGAGGTCAGGACTGGGAGTATTAACGCATCGACAGGGCGTCCTGTTACACAATTCAAGTCAATACCACGGTCTGGTCGTCCCATACTAAGCTTACCTGTCTTTGTAGTATTCGCAGTTGCTATCCAGCGCTCGTGATAGTCTGTTCTGTATTTTCTCAGTTGTAAGACAGTCTTCTCAACTTCAATGGCGTTTAGCGGGTGCTTTGGCTTGTCCTCTGGATAGTCTTCGCGAAGTTCTTGCACGAGAGGCTCTTCTGAAAGAGCCAGGTTCTCAAATACGTCATAGCCTCCACTTGCACCCGTGAGTTCACCCTGAAAGTGTCAGTCCAGTATCGTTGTAGAAATGATTTCTCACCTGGATGTCTAGTGCCTCTTGGTGTGAGGGAGGGTTCCATGGAACTAGGTCATGACCACTGATGCGAAGTGCTTCGCCGACCACGTGAAGCCCGCGCTGAATTGGAGGATGGGGCATGACGACCCCATCAAAGTCCAATATTCCAAAGGTTAGGTTCGCCTTGTCGTCAACTTCCTGTTCCTCTCTCCAAGGAAGAGGCGTGGCGTCCGGGTCGTGAAGCCATGGCTCTGAGGATACAATGGACTTGAGCAAGTATTTCAAGGAGGGGACGGACGACCCGAGAAGTCCTGGAACCGTGAGGATGTTATTCTGCCCGGGAGCCTATTACGGTGTTAGCGCGACTCTATGCTCGATACTTTCCTACTCACAGAATTCGGTACGTTTTGAAACGAGAGTCTTCCAGCCGAAGGCTTGATGCTGTATACGCCATTACAAGCCGCTGGCATAGAGACAGATCCACCTAGGCATGTTAGAAGATGTTCAAGCCCGGAATCGTGAAACCCAACCATTGTCACTGCCGATGCCAATCGCGCTTCCTTTCAACGCTTGGACAGCGCCTTCGCCTAAGACTTGTTAATCTATAAAAGGAGATATAGTCCGGCAATGGATGTTGTAGGCATCGGGCTTACCTCCAGAGCTACCTCCAGACGACAAGTGCTGGATCCTTGGGTTGAAGTTGTAATTCAGAATGTTGTTGTTCGTTTCAACATACTGGAACCGTCGTTAGACACGCTGTTCCCCGGATGGATTTCCTTGTAACGTGATATGCGTAATATAGTTGCTATAAGTTCAAGGTATGGTCTCCTTACCTGCAGACTTTGGACCAGCGTTGACTACCAGTATCGTCAGCGGCCGCAGATAAACCAACCGTGAGACACATACCTTGGCGATAATGATGGCTCCGAGAGACTCGAGCTCTCGCACAGTTTCGCTTTCTGCACGACGCTTCAGCGGAGACGATTCATCACCCTCAAACGTGTCTATCCAGCCCACGTATGCCATTGTTGTATCCATTCCTTTGACATGGTATTGATCTTTCATGGTGATGGGCAAACCGTGAAGAGGCCCAACGGGTCGCTTGTGGATGTTCCAGAGCTCGTCGAGATACGCGGCCCTTGCCATGGCCTGTTTGAATCCGATCTGGAGCAAGTTGTGGTTCTGCAGAGCTTTCGTAAGCACCTTCTGTCAGCACGATATGGACTATACCAGGGTGTCGAACCATTTGATGTCCAAAAGCGGCTCTCTTGCAAAATGCAGTGACAAGGCTGAGTGCCGAGAGTGAACCATTGCCAGTCATTGTCATCAAGGTAGGAACCTCCAGGTTGGTAATGCGTCTTGTTTCAGGACCAAGAAGGCCATCGATGAAGTCATCGGCGATGTTTCGTCGGAGTTTCGCCTGTTGGATGACTTGCGGAGAGAGCTTCCACTGAAGTGGGATTTTGTCCAGGTCTCTTTGCCTCTTCCGCGCCGCCAACTCCTGCCACGGGAGAATCGATTTCGTAAGCATAGCTTTCAGGGGTAACGAAAGCAGTCAGACGTTGAACCTCAGGCAGAAATGCTCGCCCAAGTAGGTGGCAAGCGAGATGTCAAGAAGTGACGGTTCTACTAGTAGCAAGTGTTGTAGCTTGTTGGTGGTATTAGTAACTGTGATGCTAGTACTGCTATACCTTGTTAGTGGTAGTTGCGATGCGATACTGGCGTTGTAGATTGTGGTGGTAGCTGTGATGCTAGTATTGTAGCTTGTGGTGGTAGCTGCGATGCTAGTACTGCTGTACCTTGTTGGTGGTGGTTGTGATGTTAGTATTGTAGCTTGTTGGTGGTAGTTGCGATGCGATGCTGGTGTTGTACCGTGTTTGTGGTGGTATGAATCACTCCCATCAAATGTACCGCCATCAGATTCAAAAGACCGTGCCATCCAAGTAGCCAATAACAACGTACAAAAAAGAATGTCCGGTGAGCCAGCCAATTCACTTCCTTCCTATGCTCTTTCGAGTCCTTCACGAGACCAGAAAAGTCAAGTCATGCAGGCTGAGTCGCGCAACCTGTTGTCCATGACCCGATTCCTATGAGATAATACCCCATGAAAAACGTTGCGCTTGTTGGTTCGCGACTAGTACTGCTCCGACCTTCCTGGCCGCCGTTGGTCGAGACGCATGTCGAGTGCGTACGCTGTGTGGATAGATTCCCCATGTTGCCTCGTGTATGAGTTCAGTAGAATGTCCATCGAGGCCAGTTTCTTCAGCAGTTACCATTGCAGTTTATGAGGTCAATGCATGAGACCACGACGGTTGTGCTGGGCGAATTCATAGCTGGGTTGGTATGCAACATCTCCCCAAGTAATGGCCATCTCAACCAGAAGCCAGAACATCAGGATAGAGACTTTCAGAGCTTTATACATACCGTCTTCTTCACTTGGCTCGCCGGAGGTTTAATTACGCGCAGTGTGATTGGGAAACAAGCGCATGCCGTTTGGATGCGCCGGGTAAAACTGGGACAGTGTTGGCCAGGCAATACTGCCTCAACCAGTGACTGGTTATTGAAACGTTTCATGAAACTAAACGTCCACTCCCTCTCTTTACTCACCGGGATATATACGTATCGTCTGACTGGTTCTGGCTGTGTTACTAAGCCAGGAAAGCAAGGCTTCCATGATTACACATGACAAACCGAGCCAACATCATGGTGAGAACCAACTGATCGTGCACTATCCGTGATTCCTTGTCCATCTAGACTCTGACTGACCTAGTATGCAATGCAGACGACCTTCATGATCTGAGTCATCTCGCAAACATCAACTTTGAACGGCATCATCACAACTCTCACGCACCTGATAGCGTGCTTGACAGTCACAACGAGATCCTCGGGCACGAGAGAGATCCCGATTCCCCCGACACACCAGACATTCGCACGATCTTGGATACCCCTACGACCCAAGATGTCACACTCACATGCACGCCAAGTCCAAACAAGCATCCGCTTGTTCAGGGTATCGAGGATCCTGTTGGCAACTTAAACCCTGCAGCCCAACCGGCCAGTGAGGTGCAGGACGCCTTCAGTGATACCTTGGTCCGATTCGAGAGGGCCTCTTCTGGAACCCTCACCGCGCCTATTGGAACCCTAAGCCGATCTACCCCCGCATCGAACCGGAGTGGGACGTTGGAATGCGTCCCGCAATCTGGAGGCCTAAGTAAAGAGTGGAAACTTCCGCCTCGTGTGCGTGCTACACCTTCTGATTCCACTGACCCTCCATTCATTGTTATCGCCTCTCTTCTTCATTCTCTTTCAGGTCTTCGCACAACTGACTCGATGGATGACAGCCAGCTAGAGGTCGCAAACCAAAATCAGGCGCAGCTAGAGTCAGGCAGAAGAAGATCGACCCAAGCCTACCCAAGACACGGCCACGCCGACATGGGCCCCTTGCGCCCGAGACCAAAACGTCCGTTGCTCTGAAGCGAAAAGAAAGATTGGTCTGTGTCATCTGTCACCACAAAAAGGATGCGGTGAGATTTTCTTTACCTCAGCTCCATTGCTTGGCTTGATTTTTAATTTATCTTTCGACCACAGTGCAAGTCAGTTGACCCTTATGCCCCAGAAGGCCCATGCCTAAAATGCAAGTCTCGCATGATGCCCTGTGTCCGTTATCGCATCACCGACACATCACTCTACAGGGAACAGTCCGCTCCATATGGATTGTTCAGTCAACGGTGGAAGACTATGGACCTCATCGACATTACGAACTGGGCCAGTGAGGAGACCAGGACTATCGAGATGAGCTTGAAATTTCTCCACGCGCCGTATCAAGTCAGGGTTCGCAAATTTCACCCACTTCCAGGCGATATGATCGATGAGCAATGGATCAAAGACGGAGAAATCGTCAAGTATCCCCTTCAACCATACGGAATTGCCAATATGGAAGAGGCAGCTCTCTCTATTTCGAACATGGTTGATAGAGAGGTTGGCAATTATCTTGTCCACACTGTTGGCGACCTCAGAGCGGACTCGCTCATCTGGGAAACGTACCTAGCTGCTTTCAGGGGCGCAAGCTCAGCTCCGGTAAGGGGATCTCTTTCTTTCTTCTCTTTAGATTTCAACAGTCCCCTTCTTAGATCCTTTCCTCTTGCCAGTCAACCCATGATCATACTAACAATTCAGTAGACACTAAAAGAACAAAGGCTCCTCTTCGACACCCTTAGGCTATGGGTCATGTGTCGAGTCACGTCTAACTTTGAGCATATCGTCGGCGATGACAAACTTGGGGTCAGTCCAGTCGATGACGAGGACAGCCCATATTATGGAAGTGTCCCGCCATGTGGTGTCATGAGCGCCCAGCTTGAATGCATCTACTACACTAAATTCCTTCGGCCGCTGAGCAAGAAAGTCCTTTTGTCCCTCATGACGCTCATAGATGGGAAGAAACCCGGGGATTGGTATACCATTTACCTGGTGTTGTTTATGATGCTTCACAGTTGCTCGATGACCTCACGGAGAGACATGGAGTATGCAACTACGCTCAATCTTCCAGTAGGTGATGAGATAGAGGGATAACAAGCGGGAAGTTTAACCGTGCTGACCTAATTCTTCAGGTCAAGTTTTGCAACTATGACAGCATAAGACAACACAACGCTGGATCGACAACTCTACTAGCACATTACCACCAGGCTTTACCTGGCAGTCTGCCTTTTAAGCTAGCGTTGGAGGGCCGTCACGCGGATCTTGCTTCTATGGGTGTCTCGAAACAAGAAGACAAGAATTTCATTACCAAGTCAGCACAGCGTGCCGCTGAGTTCAGTAAGAATCCCGCCCTGTTCCGCACTGAAATCGGCTGACATTTCCCAAGAGCCAAGCTGGGATGGGATACGACAGGCTGGGCTTTGGGAGAATGACTACTTTTGGATCTCACAATTGTACGATCAAGATTGGAAACCAGAAAAGATGGATTGATAGGACAATCGGAATCGAAGCAATTTTGTGTCCCGCATCACTCAGAAACGTTAGATATGTAACGACTGGTATGAAGAAATGTGGCGTCTTAATCACAAGCGGTAGTCGGAGGAACTGGTGGTGGTGGTCGCGGTCCACCTGTTGGACCAGGAGTCTCCCAAACAGGGTCCATCCATCGCTCGCCAGCGGGAGAAAACTTGACAAAATGCCAGCTTTCCTCTCTTTCACCGTCATTGAAGATCCTCTCCCAAGCCAACTGGAGATCCAGAGGTAGATTCCAGCATGTATCGGGATTGTGAAGCCAAAGCCGCAACAGATGTCGGTGGTTCTCGGCGCTGTCGATGTACGTATCACGCCGGTGCATCATCGCCAAGTTATTGATGAATCGAATGTCTCCCGTTCTCATGGACTGCTTTAGTTCATGCCGACGTCCCAGTTCGTGCAGTGTGTCGAGAGCTTCGGCTTGTGCCTCGCTCAAGCCTGGGATCCCTGGTGTACGAGGGCCGTTGACTGGATGGCCGACGAGGAGGCGCCGTGAGAAGTTGGTGACGAGCTTTCCATCTTCGAGGTACATCAAGGCACGAAAGTAATAGGGCGGATTACGACCGTGTCTAAACAAAGGTAAGTATGAAACGCCTTTCCGAGGGCATATTGGAATGCTTACGTGTCAAATGGCCAATTCGGATCGGCGAGGACGTGGATCAAGTCGGGCCTGGTCACTGCCAGGTCATTATAAACGGTCCAAGCTGATGCCACAACTCCAGAGCCTCCTTCTGACCCACATGACACAGTAAGCATGGCTAGAATGTCACAGCATAGATCCGTGTGAAAGGGCTAGCAATCAGCAAAGAAAAAAGTAAATTGGGGCTGACAGCATACCATTTCGATATCCGTATTTTCACGTTCTGCCGCCTCGCTGGGGTTCACTACATTCACTATAGCTACCTGTTAGTTTGAGAGGCATAGCAACACGAGGTGACGTACTCATCATAGTCCCCTCTTGGTTTTGCTTTCCCCTCTTCTCAGCAATGTAACTTGTCAGGCCCAAGGACACAGTGGTGAGATCATCAGGACTGAAAGCATCAACATCAAGCCCACGCAGGGTCGCAAATCCCCGTCCATTGTAGAGATCAGTGCGAATGTTGGAAAGAGTCTTTCCCAAAGTTGGCAAAGGGAAAGAAGATTGGTCAATGTCCTTTTCTTTCTTGCCCAGGCCTGTCGACTTTCAGCTTCATGATGGCATCTTCGTGGTTAAGCCTACCTTTGAAGTGCTCGAGGGCGTCCAGGATCTCAGCCTTGTCAGAGGTCGACAGAGCATACACGTACAACGACTCATGTAGAAAGTCAGAAGTCGTCCACACAAGCGGTCCTTCGAGAGCTTTAGGCCAGCCTTTGGGCAGATCAGTTCTAAGTCCACCGGCCTGCAGTCGGGCCTCCTTGCGCGCGAGGTGCTTCCGCTCGTTGTATTCATAGCGGATGTCTGCACCCTCAGATACCGGTGGTGGGGTTCCAGCGGTTGTGAACAGGTCGGCTGGGAATCTTTCCTGGACTTCCACCGAGTAGTACGGTATCTCCGGGACCACGTCAGTTTGGGTGGGGATAGGCTGACTTGCATCACTTCGATTTGCACCTTGTTGGACTAAGCCTTGGAAGGTTCCCAATCCGGCATGGGCCAGAGTAGACAATGCCCGGCCGTCCATTGTGAAGATGCAGCTTTGGTTTTGGTTACCAACTGCAGGAAAGTTTCGAATCCGTGCTTGTAGTGTTGTGGGACAAACGTGGGAAGGTATGAACAGTCCGTTTGGCGACAACCTTGGCCACAAAAGTCCTTGATTTCATGGATATTTATGTGCCATCATTATTTGGTTAATATCCGTAACTCTAGTTGGCACTTGATATCTTTCCGCAGAGCCTCAATCACGGTCATGATCGGCTATGATAAGGGCGCCGCTCTCGTGACATCGGAGACCCCCATGTTCCACATGGTGGTTATATGCAAAGCCGTCATCAGACCAATGTGTTCCATCCCAAAATACATAATCCAATGCTCCATGTCGAATATAAGTGGCTGGAATACGACACGCCGCTTCTGAAGAACCCAATCAGATTTATTTTGCCACTTCTGAGGGTTACCTTGAAAGTCTGAATCTTGATCTGTCGACTTTGCGATAAGTGAATGCGGGGAACTAAGCCACGTTTTTGTTTCCTCGAAGGCATGTGATAGAAAATAGTAACTACCTAAGGAAGGAAAGACAGTTCGCTTACTCTTGAGGGACAGAGTTTGGCAGCGATGATAGCCAAAAACAGGAGAGAAGTTATCGACAACGATTACTCAAAAAGAGCAGAAAAGCTCCTCCTACGACACATTCGAAACCACTTCCTCAGGTGAAGCTGAACGGGTCTTCTTCTAGTTGTACGAGACGACGTTGGATCAGAAGTATCCTACAATACCTCATCGATCCATATGCATCGCTAGCAGCACTGTGGCAATGCTACCCAAACCTCTTCCGTTAGACCGAGAATGAAGCCCAGCAGTAAGCACACAAAGTGAGGCTAAAGAATTGAGCCAGTGATCTTGTCACTACCCTAGCGAATCAAGAGGACAACCGCGAGTGTACCGAGCAATTCTGAAGCGGGGTGGCTCCATGTACAAAGTCTTCCCCTCCCCTTCGGAATGATGCACCTTCTCATGTGACGATGCACTTCCTCGCTTTGATTCGTCATAGATTAGCTTGCGTTATCCCAATCAACCGTTCAAATTGATCAATTGCTAGTATAGCTAGATTGTCTGACCGAAGCTATCGAAAGCTGTGAATGAAATTGAACATCCAAGTGACTACAGCTTCCGGCTTTATATTACTGTGCGCCTGGTGCCTGTCCGGCCCGTGTGAGAGAGAAGGAAAATTGTCAACCGTCCGCTACTAAGATGAACATCTCGATTCAAGCTTTCTGGCTCGAAAGAGCTGATCTTAGGCAACTATGGAAGCATTGAGTATTTGAAAGGCTTGTGCCTTGTTCATGCATGTTCCTTATCACAATCAAGTATTAGATGCTTCATGCCATATGCCCTCAAAGTTGAGCCACGTCCATCTTTGACTCCGTCCATCCTCAGCGCAATCGCAGGATTTCAATAAACGGCTGCAGAAAGTGCAGACGACGTAGGAGTCAGTAAACTTGCAGCAATTGATGAATTGTGACGCAAAAGTAGGAATAAGAACGCCAATGGCATGACGGAGATCTAAAGCCTGGCCTGACCACGGCTTATCTTACAACCGCATGAGTCCCCTTCTTCCCCGTGATTTGCGGGGTAGTCTAATAATGAGGAGACTAGCTTAGTCTAAACAAGACATAAGCGCGGTAGTCTAGGCTCTTGAAAGTGCGGAGGTTGTCACTGTTGTTGGGTCAAGGGCCTCTTCCGCATATTCCGTGGAGCAGTCTACGCCCAATCTCCAAAGGCATTCAAGGCTGCAATCTTATCTTTGCTGCGTGACTATAGCACCGGACCAGATAACACATCTTTGATTGACCTATCTTGCCTCGTTCTACAAGAGTCTCTGGGAAATTAGGGGCCTCGCATGGTTTTTTGAATCCTATCCTACCAAAAGGAGTAGCCGCTACCCTAGACCTAGAAACAGTCCCTCGGACCGGCACCTTTCGTGCGGTCCGCATGCGGACCGCATTCGGCGCCGACGATTTAATCAAGTGACTTATAACGTAGGCGGCAAGAAATCCATGGACACTCGCCATTTTGGCTGAGATTTGATTCGTCGTCCATGTCCGAACACCGCCCCAAAACCAATCGACGTCGCGCCAGCCGAGCTTGTCTTTCGTGCCGAGCTCGCAAAGTCAGATGCAATGTCGTTGAAACATTTCCGTGTGGAAATTGCAAATGGGACAAGACCGAGTGTGTCGTGGCCAAACGGCGGCGAGGAGGGTGAGATATTATCTGGCTGGAGGCCACCGAGTACAGCAGGCTGACGTGCTCCGGGTTGTAGGTTCTTTCGCCCAAGACCACCGTCCGAAATGAAGAACGATGTCCTCGAGGACAATACGAATTTTCACGAAGCCGACACAGACATGTCAACATATGACGCGAGGTCTCCCAAATCGAACGACGCAACAAACTCGGATCGACCGCCAGTGGATCACTATGGAATCAGTGATGACATGGAGTATTCGAGTAAGTTGACACTGAATATCTTCAACGTTTCGTTGGGCTGACAGATCACAACAGCTCAGATGCTAAATCTCTTGGCCGAATACACTGGCGATCAAGCAACGGCCTTTGAACAAGGTTTACTGAAGCCTGAAGAGCAATCACGTTTACAACTACCGATCACAGATCCTAGTCCCTCAGCTGCTACAACCTCCGCAAATTTACCTGGTTTCATCAAGCCGCTATCGTCTTGCATCGCCAGTGATGAGCTGGAATACCTGCAATCTAAAGGAGCCTTGACATTACCTGAGGAAGAGTTCCAGAACGCGCTTATCTGGTCTTTCTTTGAATACGTATATCCTTACATGCCTGTTGTGGATCTCGAGGAGTTTCTTGAGTCGGTCTATAACAGAGACGGCAGTTCAGGCCAGATCAGCCTGCTGCTGTTTCAGGCCGTGCTTTTCGCGGGAACAGCGCACGTCAAAATGGATCACCTAAATCAGGTCGGTTTCAAGACCAGAAGAGAGGCACGGAAGGCTTTCTTCCTAAGAGTTCGGGTTCGTTCAGTGTCATTTTAGTGAGAGAAGATTTACTGACCCTCACTGCAGCTCTTGTACGATTTCAATACCGAGTGTGACCGCGCTGCCCTCGTCCAAGCCCTGTTACTCATGACACTCTGGTACGAAACACCAACAGAGCATAGAAACACCTGGCACTGGATCGACGTCGCAATCTCTCAGGCCTTTGCAGCGGGACTTCACAGGGAACCGGCGCTTAGCAGATCCCCCCCCCCCAGTTCAAGTTCAAAAACTCCATCGACGGCTATGGTGGGCATGTCTGGTGCGCGATCGCCTGGTCTCGCTAGGCATGAAGTGCACTCCGCGAATCAAAGACGATGACTACTGCGTAACCATGCTAGAGGAGACTGATTTCAAGCAGGAGCGGCTAAAAGAAAAGAATTCGAAGCAACTCCAGACGATGTGCTCCTACATCCAGGACAGAGACAAACGGGCTACACTGGCCGGGTTATGCATGGCGCAAGCGAAGCTTTGCCTCTGTCTAAACTACTACCTACGATCACGATACTCCATCTTCAGTGAGAATTCTGGAAACGAGACGGCCGAAAAACCAGATGACAAGGCAGCATTCCTGTCCTATAATGAAGGCCTTGTGGCATGGAAAAACACATTACCGGAGCCCTGCACATATCGACCCCTGTCCCGCGATATACTTGGCCGAGTTGATACAACCATTGCCCTTCACCGGACCATCCTTCACATGACATATTGTGCGTCAATATCCGCGCTTCACCGGTCCCGGTTCACCTTGCTTCTGCATGACGCAGATTCCTCGCTGTTCGATCAAGAGCTCTCCAAGATATGGATGCAGCATGCTGCCATACAAATCTCTGACATGGCGTCAGATGTACACAAACACGGCCTCGATGGGCTTCTTCCAACCATGAGCTTAAGCGTTGTCGTTTCTGCCGCCGCTGTCCATCTTCTGGAAATCAGGGGCGTCATCCAATCCAACAGGAAGAGGGCTCAGGAGGGCTATCGCCGCTGTATGCTGGTGATTGACTCCCTAACCGAGATGTATGTAGTTGCCGACCTTGCCAAGGATGCAATGGAGTGGGCATTCGTCACGTCGCCCAGCCGAGGCCTTGTATCCAACGATGACCTTGAGTCAACGCTACCTTCTTCGCAGAGTCCAACTATTGTAGACACTGTACCTTTCGAAGCTGGCGATTGCTCAAAGAACTATATGCTACTAAGTCTCCCATCAGTGGGCATCACAAAGCCGGGTCTTTCACTTTGCGATGCCAGGTTCTCTTTGGGGACTTCCAGCACCGATCTGAGCGGCGAATGGTTAGACTATCCGGCCGAGGAAATGGAAAGCTTGGAGAGCTGTGTGTTGTTTGGTGAAGGGGATGTCTAAGAGACATTATGCTTCCACAGATCATTGCTTCAAAGTCTTGATCCTGCGATATCGTCTATTCGCTGTCTCTCCATGAGATGCTTGTATGGTACCAATGATCGAAGAGCTGTCAGCAGAACTTGGCAGCAAAGCATAAAAGCTCATAGAAGAAGCATGACTGCCGTCTGACTTCCAATGCAATCATGACACCAAGCAAGAGTACCTCGAATACAGTCTCATTTTCCTTGCCCCATGAATATAGACAGGGGCTTTCTACACTTGAAAGGCTCGCAGGCCCTGACTTCCGCACAGGCTTTTCTCTACTTCTTATTGCCATCAATTTCCTCCCAGAGGCCAACCACATCTAGCACATGTCTCCCAGACATAGCTCGTGCAGCTAATTTAGCTTTCCGCACCTCGTCTTCATGAACTACGAGCGCTGTGTTGCTGCACAAATGAGCCAAGTATTGTCAAGCAGAGCGAGATGATAGTCAGTCAAGGAAGGCCAGCACTGATCTAGGAAGTAGTCACGTTCTTCTCGGAGACCTGAGGCATACCAGTCTCCTTGATTGTGTCGTCGAGCTCGGTAGGTAAAGTCTCAGCATCCTCGTGGGTTCGATGTCCAAACTTGCTCATCGTTTGCTTGTCAAGCTATATATCGGTCAGTGAAGCAATCACAAATCAAGTACAAAGAATACTCACGTAGTGAACGAGCCAAATATAACCAAACATGACTGCGCAGCATACAATGAGGGCGATGGACCCCTTCTTCCAATAGGGTGCGTCAGCAGCACTGTAGAAGATGATACCCCAGAAGGTCCAAAGGACCATGGACCCGATGTTCATCGAGTAAAGGGTTACACTGCGCACAGCATCATCACCAGTTCGTCGCAATATAATGTTTGCCCAGCCGAAGATGAGCGGGTTGACCATGTACGCAGTCCCGGCTAGATAGAAAGCAAAAAAGGTACCCGCGAAAGGTAGATTTCGAACGAGAAGCATGGCGCCAACAACTATCTGTAAAAGACAGGCAAGAATGACCATGGGGACTTTTTGGCCCGTGGCGTCCATGTGCCAGGCTGCAAGCATGTTGGCTACGATGCCGACTGCCTGCACACCTAGCGGATACGTGTTGATCTGAGGTTGAGTGAACTTATCGTTGTAATGCTTGAGCCACAAGAGAAATGTGTTTTGTAGAGGGAAAGCCTCGGTACTAGCGCAGACAGGAGACCAAAAGAATAGGATCCAGCTAGACGGACGGTCATGAGATGCTTCAAACAGTCAAGGGGGCTTGGGTACTCACAACATGGGAGTCAAAAAGACTCGCTTGAGGAGAGACAGCGGCATGATGTTGTGGCCGTCACGGTTGATTGGGGGAAGTCGGGAGACTGCAAGTCTCCTCTCATCTTGTGATAGGTACTTGGCCTTGGTTCTGTCGGGTATGTCGGGAAAGTAGAGAAAACCAAAAACCGCGATTGGCAGGGTGATGATGCCGTCTAAGTGATAAACACATATTATGTCAGTTGCCACTGGTGAGCTTTCTGCCAAATCAGAGGACATACCGATCAGAAACACCCACTGCCAGCCCTGTAAGCCAGACATGCCTTTCATCCCCTTGTGAATGGCCGCCATCATGACACCGGCAAACATGGTTCCAACTTGACCAGATGCTGTAAACAACGCGGTTCGTTTAGAAATCTCTTCCGGCTTATACCATGCTCCGATGATATAAATGGTGCCCGCGTAAGTGCTGGCTTCTGCCAACCCGAGAAAAAACCTGATAACGCAGAGTTGCGTCACTGTCTTTGCAGCAGCACTGGCCATCTGATTTCCGTGAGCTGCGATATCATGGGGACAAAAGCTTCAGGTTAGTCTTACCGTCAATCCAGCCCAAACAACCACCATCGAGGGGAACCAGATTCGAGGCGCGACTTTCTGGATGATGATACCGTGAGGGAGTTGACCCACGGCCATTCTGCGTCTTTTGTAAGCAATGGCTTCATGACTCTTATCCAACGCAAATATTACCCAGCAGTAGTGACGGAAAGGACGTTGTTATAGTCATGGCCGCTCATTTTGAGGGCTTCACGAAGTCCAGCGACCTTGGGAAGATGTCAGAAACGGTTGCCCTTGCAGGTTGAGACGGACATACGTAGGCATTGGCGAAGACAGCACGGTCTGGACCACGAGTCATGAGTGAGCAAAGTAACTTGAGGTGAAGATAATAACGTACCGAGAAAGTTGAAGAAGTAGCTGAAACAGCAGTACGTCTAATTCTGGTCAGTGTCATCAACAAAGAAAAGAATCAATAGTTTATTTCATCAGCGTACCATAATGAATAAATCTAGTGCATGTCAGTGAGTATTATCCCAGGAAGCACGCCAACAAAGCTCAGTAGACCTACCCAATTTTCTCACAAGTCGTCGTTCTTCCTGAGACTTTGCCGCCGCTCCCAAAAAGAAGCCTTGATTGGTTGGTCGCATCAGCGTCGATCATAACTTGAGTGACCTCAGCGAACCTACCACGGACCTTGTCGCCGATGTTTCCGCTTCGAGATTCCATTTGCAGCGAAGTACGCCAGATCTCTCCACCCAAGGCATCAAAGGGAACGATGGCGGATAGGAGAATTATTACCAAGAGAAGAGGACCAAGGCAAAGGTAAGTAAATCATTTGAATTTGCTGATCTATTCACTCGCAGTGCCAGGGTGGATCACATTATCAGATTAATAAGATAATCAAGGGTAAGATCCTTCAAGGTTGGTTCGCTAACCTCAAGCAGAATGACATGTCGGCTGCGTCAATAGGGCTTAGTCTAGAGGCCTAAGCTAACACTCGTATTATTTGAAAAAAAAAAAATTGCAACGCTCGCCCTCGGTTAGGAAACGATCGGTTTATTACGGCGCGGAGCCAAAGGTAAAGCATGCATTCAGGGGTCCTTCCCTGACGTCGGTTCGGTTGCGCAGAGAACTTTTGTTCCCGGGGGAGCGTATACTGCTTCGAGAGATTCATTGGGGGAAAGAATTCCTGGTGAGTTAAAAGAAGCTTAACAGAAGAGCCTTATGCAAGACTTTTACCTGAGACCGGCCGGCCCCGAGACCCACTGTACCTTGCGGATGCTGGCTTTCGGGATTCAGTCCGAAGTCTTGAATGGAACAATGAGAACGAATCAGAGGACCCTAGTCATCCATATTTACTGTCTTTACGCGGTCAGATCTAGACTTTGTTTCATTTAAGTGGTAGTGTACCCGCCACATTCACAATAGGCGGTTCGTGTGTCTGTAACATTAAGCGACTTTAGACCAGTCGTTGTGTTCTTTGAAAGGTTCGATGAGAAGACGATATTATAAGCATGAAGCCTACCCCTCAAACATCAATCCAGCGAGCCATCCAAGTCTCGGTAATCTGCTTCGCCTCATCAACAAGCCCCATATCTAACAGCAACTGAACCGTTCCCCTCGCAGCACTTTCAAGAGCACTGAAAACCCAAGAATGTGTGATGCTCGTGTGTTCGCCAATAAACACCGTGTTGAACTCCGTGCGAAAGAAGGCCGGCAGATAAAGCTGCTGCTGAGGTACAATAGGCAGCGCGAAAGCTCCAGCGTGGTGTTCGTTATGCTCCCAGCACTCGCGTTCGTAATTACCTGTCCAATTATCCTGGACGACGCCACCGTATATCTCGATGAGAGACTTCTGAATGTACGCCATGTGGTCTTCCTCGGACATAGAGCAAGCAACTGTAGCGTCATAGTCAGAGATATATGACGCCATGAGCACGCCCGGGCCGGTTGAGTTAATGTCGTGAGATGGAAAGCAGATCTGGCCGATGAGCGGGCTATTGACCCGACCGCAGCCTCCAAGAATGGGCCGCTCAAGATGCTCCCACCATCGTGTCTTGTACTGTATGGCGACCTTGACCGCCCCTCCGAATACAGTCCGGTCGATTGCGCGGCGCATGAGACTTGAATATGGGGGCAAGTCCCAGAACTTGAGCAAGTTGAAAGGGACGGTGTTGAGTACATAATCAAAGTGCTCGGTTGTTGATGAGGCTGTGAAGGGATTGCTGCCAGTGGGTTTCCAAGTAACAGACAAAGTCTTGTTCTCGTGGTACTTGACGCTGTTGACTTTGGTGCCGAACTCAATCCTATTCTCGATAATAGGCTTGAATGCTTCAGGAAGTCTGCTAAGGCCGCCCTTGATGGTGGCCCATTTGCTGGCGAGAAAGTATGCCGTCTCGTATTCCCACATAGGCCAGACAATATGAGAAGGGGTAACCTCATCAGTGGTGTTGAGGTCAGTACCCACAACATGCCGCAGGTACTCGACCTCTGAAAAGTCAAACATGCCGGTTTCTACAGCTTCCTTGTGAGCTCGAAATATATTCGTGGCATAGAATCTGATGCGGTCCTGGTCAAGACCCTTGAAGTCTTCCAATGCCTGAATGGCCTCTTCAGCAGCTGTAGCGTTTGAATACTGGACCGGTTCCTCGTAGGCAGGATTGTTTGCAACCTCGGTTTTGCCCGGGAAGGTGCCGTCGGGGCGACGTTTGCCGGTTGTGACGGGAGTATTCGGGGATGATTGGATCCAGTTGGAGAACTTGACTTGGAGCGAGTCGTTGCCGGCGTTTATCTTATTGAGGATGTCAGCCAGCTGGAATACCATTCTCTGGTCCATGATAGGGAATGTGTCGTTGGTATCTGGGTCTGTGATCTCCACGGGAAACCGCATCGGTCCAAGCTCATGATACTGGCCATCTTCGGGCAACGTGTTGTTCAGATATGCTGTCATGATCCGGCCACCGATGCGATCAGAAGACTCGAGAATCTTCCAATTGTGAACGCCAACAGAGTCTAGCATCAGCTAAATAAAAAAAAGGGTTAGCGCTGTTTGATCAACACGAGTGCTACAACATACCCCAGCTGTCAGTCCAGATATTCCACCACCCAAGATGCCAAAAGTCTTGTTTTTCGAGGAAGCGACAAAGCGCTCATCTGGCTGCTTTTGTTTGTGATAAGCCACGCCATCGAACCATGGGCCCAAAGGATCAGCAATATCCGCGAATGTCTTTCTGCCACGACGAGCTAATCGTTTCGTAACATGGACCTCTCTAGAACGTCCGACAAGCTCATTGTTGACAAAAGCGTGGAAGCATCCTTCACTGACGTCTGATGGTGTGACCCAGACCAGACTCGTAGGACGGTAGTCTATCCAATCACCGTGGCGCTTGGCGAGAGGATGGCTTCCCACGTGGGTGGTGCCGATTTGATGCTCTGCGTCGAAAGGAGTTGGAACAGCATCACAACCGCCGTAGACGATGGTGAGTTCACCATCAACATTTCCGAAGTACTCAATGAGAATATTGTGAGGGCTTCCTTGCTGGAGGCTTTGAGGAGAAAGAAACGAAACAGCGTTCTCGGCTCGTGTATAAGCACAGGAGCATGCAGAAAAAAAGCCCAGGGCTGGCAATAATACTCGACAACGCATGTTCGGTGGTAGAACAGAAGGTCTATCGTCACGCCAATCTTCGTTCATCCACGATGGCATATCACCAGACCAGCTACTTTTAAAGGCAGGCATTATCTTAGATCCACCGCCGATCTATCGCAATCTCTCGCCTATCCTTACCCCTCAGTAGGCACCTAACATTTTAGGCCTACTCAGCTCATGACAGTCATAAATGCCGCTTGATTATGTGCACTATCAGTGGAGAAACAATAATATCAAAAATTATGGAGGAGCATGCATCAAAGTTGGCAAAAGACCCATAACAGTTGATAAACCCCTGTTCGAAACCTAGGTCCAATATCACACTTGCACCGAAAGGGAATCATGACCGAAGCGGAGACAGATTTAGTTCCGAGGTTAAAAAACGGAGGATAGCGAATTATGTCCGCTATGCATCCTTGATTATAAGCTTATTTGAAAGCGGCATGGGCCGCCTAGTAAGCAGAGTTGCCGATAATGATACCTGTCCGGCTATGATGGGGGGGAATTTCCTGGTTTGGACACGCTGATCTCTGTTAATTCGAGGAGGCAGAACCAAGATGGTTCTGATGGTGGGAGCCAGTGCCCCGGTCCTGGATTCGGCGAAGTAATCCTGTGAAAGCCCTGAAACATGCTAGCTCTTTCTACTACTGCTCCATTTTGCGTTTATGAGCATCTTGGCGAACAACAGCATCTCCATGCTCTCGTAATCAATTACTCCATAGCTTCTCCTGGCATTAATAGTCTTCACTCTTATCGATGAAGATATAAAGATCACAAAAATAGTCAGTGTCGATGTCAGAGATCTACACTAAGACTCGGACGAAACGGATTACTCTTAATTGGCCGGTGATAGCGAGAGGAACATGTGATTCACAGCGGCATCGGTTGTTGTGAGGTTAAGTAGCTTTGATAACCTGTGTCACTCTACACATGAGTTTTGATGTAGTGCCGGAGCAAATCAGCTCAGTTAGAGCTATAGGGTGGCACAAGCAGAGCAGTCAGTTGTTTGGTAGCCCTATTCGAAGTGAAGAAAATGACCATATCAAACATTCTTTACTCCAACAACGAGAATATAATCATACGTCTATGTGTTTAATATGTAATCCAAGGATGTGAATTGGCCATTGGACGACCTCGAATGACCCTGCAGATGGGGCACGTCAAGCAACAGTTTCAGAGATGGACAGCTGCGTCAATGAATCTATCTGAACAACCTCTGCCTTCGTGAGTGATGGGTAGCGCTTTCCCATACCTCACGTGCGCAGAAAAGCGCACAAGTTTTGTTGCGTCTTCATATTGCCGTCATCATGGTCCTCGAAGGAGATTTAGTGCGGTTCCCTCTGTCTGTTGGCACATGAGGGATGTTTGAGCTAGCATTACCCAGCTCAACTGCCTTGAAACGGTAGAGCCCCTTGTTTCAGACTTGTCAGCTAAATGCCTTACGCGGTTAATCTTGTTTCCATCCTTCTCATGGCCTTTCGCAGGCTTTGGCCAGCTTATTAGTACGTTAAAAGCTTGTGGCTAGGTCCAGAACCTACGCGCTATCGATCTAACACAACGCCACGTCTCTAAATTCAATCACAGCGTGTCCTTTCATTGCCTCGAACCTTGATCTATTGCTGCCAAGAGCAAACTATTGAATAAAAAAGCTGCTAACTTGTAAACAATCTCCTCCAGCTTCTCCTATGTCTGAAGCAGGTTTTCTCCCCTCTTAACATTTTTTTTTTCCCTACGACGTTTCCTCGCATCGAGTGTCCCAGAAAAGACTGTCGCCGCAACTCAGTATCATCATGCGCACTTCGTATCTTGTCTATAGCTTTGTGGCCGCTGCATCGCTCTTCAGCGGTACCAGAATCTGTCACCAGCAACTACGGACCTGGCGAGGTCCACCTTGAAGAAGGAACAAATCGTCTGATGGTTGGCGACTTCCATGTGTTTGCCTCTTCGTTCTCAACCACATACGCCCTTGTTACCTATCTACAAATCGTCACCTTTCGCCCTTACTCAGTATTCATCTCGTGTGTGCCACCTACGGCTAGAGGCCAGAAGCTGGAGTGCGTGGTCGAGGGTACCTCGCGGTCACAGTTCAGGGTTGCAGAGACGGAGTCAACACAGGGACATTCTCTGTATATGTATGCGCCGAGTGTTGATGAACGTGTTGATGTTGATATCATTGTTTCTTAACATTAGGGAAAGAGATGTTCTATTCTGATAGTTAGAGTCAACCGGCCATGTTCCAGTGTTCTATTGCTCTTAACAGTTTGTTGTGGTGGGTGATACTCCTTATTAGATATTGTGCTTCACAGGCGCAATACTCCTGCAGGACCCAGTTCTCAGTTCTTAGGCTATTTCCAGGTAGCAATGCCATGCAGGGACCAAGGTAGAATAAGTATTAGTGACTTCTGACTCTCCATGAACCAGTGCCTACGATAGAATATGTTCACTCTCTTTCATGGTACATGGACTGGTCAATTAAAAACTAGGTAATCTGAGTCCAAACTTGCGACTAGGCCAGTGGAAACAATGGAAGAAGGCAAAGAGTAAATTGATATCCACCTCCTATTATATATGCTCGTTCCCTTTAATTCTGAGCCAAGTCATTTGCTTGGAGGCAGTAAGATTTCTCTAGATCAGAAGACCATACCCTTGGTCTGCTTGCCTTGTTCCTCCTCCAACTTCTTAACATTAATGTTTTTCCACATGAAGATGGAAGCTGCGCAAAGAGGAACCAAGCAGGAGCCGGCGATAACCATCAAGCGCATGACGTGGCTGTAGGCGCCAACAATAGCGTCTCGCTCAGGCGTGCCATCAAGATAAGACATCTGGGTGACGATATCACCGAAAATAATAGTCGCGTTAGCCTTAGACTCCTCTGGAAGGCGGTTGTAAAGCTCCTGGGGCAGAAGGTTGTTCCAGAGCGCACCACCAATGGCGAAACCGATGGAGGAACCGAAGCCACCGAAGAGACCCCAGATGGCATTGACGGCAGCCAGCTCCTGGTGCGTCACAGGAGCCATGACGGCAAGGTGACCACAAGTGGCAAAGATACCAGTGCCAAGACCGCAGAGGACCTGAGTAAAGGCCAGAACACCGGGGGAAGTGTTGGGAGAGCGGAAAGGAATCAACAGAGCAGTTCCAAGCAGCGTGATGGGCACACCGGCGTAAGACAGGTACTTGAAGTTACCAGTATAGCTGATGATCAGTCCAAAGATGGGTCCAAAGACGGCAGAGGTCAGGGAGAAGGAGTTGAGGATGTATCCGGCATGGGTAATGCTCTGTCTGTGCACGACCTGGAGGTATGAGTTGAAGTAGGCGTTCCAGCAGAAGATGGAAAGGAACATGGCGCCGTAGAGCAGACACGAGCCGATGATGGTACCCTGCTTGAGATACTTCCAGGGAAGGAATTGTACCGGGGCGCAGTATTTCTCCCAAGCGGCGAAGGTGGGGAAAAGAAGGACACCGAGGACAACCATGGCAATGATGTAAGGGGTCTTCCATCCACTAGGTGCGTAGGCCACGAGAGTGAATGGTAGCAGGAAAAGGCAGAAGGCAAACATGATGAGGAGGATTCCAACAGCTAGAAGACACTATTAGTGCGTATCGGTCAAGGAAGAGCATCATGACATACCGTCGAACTGGATGGAGTAGTACACAAAGGACTGGAACGCGGTGCGGTCTGACCTCTGCTTCCTGGCGAGACCAGCCTTACGAGCCTTGCGGTACATGTAGACCATGACTCCCATAGCCGGAACACTGCACGCAGCAAGAATAATGGCAAAGGCTCCGAAAGCCCAGCGGAAGTTGGACTTCTCGTAGAACAGCTCGGCAATAGCAGGGCCGGCGAAGGTGCTGGCGATGCGAGGAGTGCCGTTGATCCCGAAGATGATCATGCGGTTCTTGAGAGAGGTGATGTCGGCGCACATGACATCGATAACGTACAGGACTCCAATGTGGCCGGCCCAGTAGAGCACATGCGCAGCAATGTAGGTCTCCATGTTCTGGCAAGTCGCCTTCATGATCATGCCGACGAGAGTGAGCACCATCATGAAGAAGAAGCCCTCGACGCGGCCCCAGATATCGATGACTTTTGCGGTCGCAAGGGGAATGCAGCCGCCCAGAGCGGTCGACATGACGCTGGAGATGTTGAGGAGGCCATGCTTGTCGAAGGACGAGGTGATGTATGGGTTCAAGGCGGCATCGATCGCGTTTTGGAGGAAGTCGACGAAGCTAATCAGATAGAGCCTATGATTATGGTCAGAAGCTGTGCTTCTAGCGTCAACAGGGCCGATGGACTCACAGAACAAACATGCTAATCAGGGTGGGCTTGTTCCAGATGGCAGCGATGGCTCTGACGCGCTGAACACCCTGCTGGAACTGCTCCGAGTCGTCGGTCTGGTTACCCTTCTCGTCCTCGACATCAACAACATTTGCGGGAGCTGAAATGTCGTTCTTTTCGATGTCGACGGGCGCGAGTTGGGCGTCGACCGCGGGCTGCGGCTCGTCGGCCTTGGAGACACCCATGGCAAAGGTAACGAAGAAGCTGTTTATTTTCTTGGGTGGAGAACAGAAGCTTGCACTCAAAGTGTCTACAGCACAAGGAATGAGACGGTGCAGTCTGGGACGGCGATCAAGCGGCCTCTAAATACGACGTCGCTACGCCCCAAGTAGCATTGATTGCTGGTGCCCAGAGGATCCCGTCGAGTAACATCAATGTGTGACCATGAAAAAAGAAAAAAAAAGGGCCGAAAAACTGGGCACATCGCCATCCACCAAGAGGAAGGGCTCCCGACTCTGCGGGTGGAGCGGACGGCGGGCTGGGAGAATCATTGCTGACGCTAATTTAAGCATAGATGATCAGATAAGATTCTTCACGCCAAGCGCCGGTGCACAATCGCGTGGTCCGTCCGGATGAAAGGGCGACTGTTTTTGCAGAGGGTCTGACGGTCTGTCTTGGCGGCCAATGGTGCGTCTACTCAGGCGTGGATAGCCTTACCCTCTAATTACTAATATGGCTCGAGAAGGAAGAGATATTCTCCAGCTCCACGCAGTCGTTCTTCCTCCTGATCACCTCGTTGGAGGGAATACCTGGGCTATCATGAGGTTGCTAGCCCGCTTCAGGCTTAGCATCAAGAGCGAGCGAATCCTTCGGGATTTTAGTTACATTTTAGAATGCTTGGAGCCTACGGGCAGGACCTTGATCTCCGAGGACTGGGGGCAAGATTCTTGTCTTTTGACAGAGAGGGTGGGGTAACGAGCAAGGTCAAGGTCACAAGCGGTTTTCTAGTACGTACAAAGACAGGGCAAGAAAACGGCCGAGAACCGAGACGACCGTGAGGGAAAACGAATGGGAAAGGCGCTGTTGTCAGTTACGCCGCAAGAACGGGGAAGCGGAACCTGAACCACGGACACGGTAACTGCTTCCACTGTTCCAAGAAGCCAAGACGCCGGCTAGAAAACCTTTTACCAAGGACCCAGCGGAAACAGTGGGAAATACTAGTAATCGTCTAGCTCTGGCCGCCCAGCATTGGCAACGTGGGGGCCTGGGCAAACCGCCGTCGAACAGGGGGCTCCTTTACTAACCGACTGCGGTTCCGCCAAGTCCTAAGCTGCAATACGATCTCGGATGAGCCCCGAATATGGAGAATGCACCGACATGGGCGAGGGCAAAGAGTGTCTAGTGCGTTATTTTTCGGTCCACTCACAGCTGCATTCATAAGCCAAACTCGCGTTGCTTATGGGGAGATGTCTTTCAATTGACGGGGAATCCTCAACTTCTGCGTGGCTTCGAGACTCTTTAACCGTCTGATCCCATCTTGGCACTTAACCACGTGAAGGCTAAGGACGCTCTTGACCTCGAACACTAATGCTCGTTGTTCCGTTTTGGGCTGTGATGATGCTCAACGCCACTTACTAGGAGAAGGCCAAGATCATTCTAGTGACACTACCAATCATCCACCAGGTGGCAATGGCCTCAGCAAGTTTTTGTAACATTAATTATGGGCCATTCTAGGACAAGCTGCGATTCTAGAGCCCTCCTAGGTATTGTGAATGCCTCAGGGCTGCAAGCGAAGTACGGCATGCTCCGACGACGGACCTTGCTCTCGTGCCATTATACGGATAGTGCGAGATTCTCACAGCATCTTAACTCATCGTCCATCACGTGGGAACGCACCAATCGCCTCTGGCATCGTGGCGAATTTAGTCTTCCCAACTCTGGAATCGCCTCGTGTGTTTGCTACGTCCAAGTCATCGCCACCGACTCGATGATTATATTCACCCGAGACGTTGCTTTAGCTCCTCCAATCCTCGTGAACGACTTCGAGAATTGCCCAATTTTGCTACCCTTTTTGATTCCACCGCGAGATTCCCTTGACTGGGCCAATTATGCCAACATCAGCATAATCTTGCTCAAAGGCAACTTTGCTGTTGTAGGTAGCATTTTTGGCACCAATGCCAGCACGTACAAAGGAATTAATTCCCTTACTTCAATTATTGGCTTTATCCACGACATCGGGCTGGACGCTCACCTCTGCTACAATCTTGCCCTGAATAATCGACTCCAAGTTCTTGCAAGCACCGCTAGAATTGTCTCAACCTCTGTAACATCCCGTTCCTCGCCTGCAGTCAGACTTACCTGTAAGAATTAAAATGACAGTCCGGGAGGATGTGCCCGTAACATGGTGCTACGTAACAACCTTGCTGATTGGCTTACAGAATACATCGTAATGGACTACCGTAAGGAGGTTTATCACCGTTCCAGAACCGCAAAATGAGCCCTATAATTTATAGAGATGCATTTTCCGGAACTCGCGAGGACAAAGCTCGTTACCACCTGCCCCATCAGGCACTGCAAGCTTATCTCAAGACTTGCCGATCGCCCGACTGTCCATGATCCCTTGAGCGGGGAACCCTGTTACACTTTGCAAAAGGCTCGGTGTGCACCTCCGTGTAGAACAACGGATAGAGATCCCGATGTCAGAATACGGATTGTGCACCCGATCTTATGCCGATGGGATCCTTGACGAACTTGATAGGTTATGGTATAAGTAAAGTCACTCCTCGCAATCATGGTACCTAATTCAGTGAGTACTTAAATTGGACGCACCGCGACGCCATCGACAGAAAATGGCTTTGTCAGCTCTTGTTAGCCAATTTTCCATGTCATGGGCATCGGCAGCTCTCGTAAGTGATACCTTGAACATGTCGATGGCCGATCATGTGTTGCGTGTTCAGGCGGATCTCGGCGAACTGAGAGAGTTTTACAACATCGATATCGCACCTCGACGTTATGACGCACTGAACATCTATCACGAAGATGAACTGGATCTTCTCAAGAAAATCGATTTTGAGGGACTTGACCAAGAGAGCAAGGTCGATTACATCTTGCTGCGCACCTTGCATACACGGCAAATCAACAACCTTGACCTTCAGAAATCATCCCAGGCAGACTATGAGATATTATTGCCTTTTGCAGACGACCTGATTGAGCTCCTGGAGGCGCGTCAAGACGTCAAGCCTATGGTGGCCAAGGAAGCCGCCAACGCACTGAACGGCATACAAAAGTCCATGGCTCAAGCCAGCAAGAAGGTTCAGGATGATGGATTCAACGTTACTGAGACGACGGGCTATCTTGCTTCGAAAGCCATTACTGGGCTCCTAGAACGTTTTGCGGAATGGTACGCCTTCTACTCTACTTACGACCCTCTCTTCGACTTCTGGGTCACAACCCCATGGCAAAGCACGAACATGACGCTGACGGAATATCTCACTGTGGTTGAGACAAAGCTCGCGGGAATGCATCAAGATGATGAGCAGGATGCGATCGTTGGCGAGCCAATTGGTCGCGCAGGCCTTGAAGTCGAGTTGAAAGCGGAGATGATCCCTTATACCCCCGAGCAGTTGATCGACATCGGCAACCAAGAGTTTGAGTGGTGCGAGAAGGAGATGATTGCACAATCCAAGGCCCTTGGCTTCGGCGAAGATTGGAAAGAAGCCTTGGAGCACGTCAAGAACGACTACATGGATCCCGGCAAGCAGACCGAGTACATACGCGAACTGGTCGTCGAGGGCAGCAACTTTGTCACCGAGCGAGATCTTGTTACTGTCCCGCCGCTGGCCAACTCGACATGGCGTATGACCATGATTGACGCCGAACGCCAAAAGGTCTCGCCCTTCTTCCTCGGCGGACCTGTCATTCAGGTGTCCTATCCAGTTGAGGAGATGGAACATGATTTGAAGCTCATGGTCATGCGTGGAAACAACAAGCATTTTGCTCGTGCCACGGCTTTCCACGAGATGTTCCCTGGCCACCGGCTCCAGTTGTTCATGGCGGATAGATACAACTCTCACAGGAGGTACATGTTTGACACGCCCTTCTTTGTTGAAGGCTGGGCACTCTACTGGGAGATGCTCTTTTACGACAGAGATGATTTTCACACGTCACCGGAGGGACGAATCGGAGCGCTCTGGTGGCGTATGCACCGGTGTTTGCGCATCATATTCTCGCTTCGATTTCACCTCGGGGAGCTATCTGCCCAGGAGGCCGTCGATATGCTAGTTGACAGAATCGCCCATGAACGAAGCAACGCAGAGGGAGAGGTGAGACGGTCCCTCGAGGGCAGCTACTCGCCGCTGTACCAGGCTGGATATATGCTGGGGGCTCTGCAGCTATGGAAGCTGCGGGAGTTGGTGGTGGACTCGGGGAAGCTGTCTGAGAAGGAGTACCATGATGCGATCTTGAAGACGGGCATGATGCCGATCGAGATGGTAAAGGCTTTGATCATGGATGATGGGCTGTCGAGGGACTTTGAGACAGAGTGGGGATTCTATGACTTTGACTAGAGGCAGTAGTGAAGGCTAGTGGTATGCCAACGATTCCATCTGTTATTTGCAACGTTTGGTTCGTAAACCTTGTCGTAGTGCCACCTCGACCAGGCCTACTTACGGTGACGCCTATTCAGTAAGTTAACCTATTTCCCTTATCAATCGTACGGCACGCCATCCGCAGCTTCCGCGAATCAAGACTCTCTGTGGCATCAAGCGCGGAGGCTTGACCCGGAAGCGGCCGCCAAGGATCGAGAGCCAATGGTGATGGAGTCGATTGCAAGCACCGGCGGAAAAGTGGATTCTCCCTGTGCCGCAATAGTTCATCTCGATGAAGTGAGACACGGCCCCTCCCGTTTTGGCAGATCCCCGCTCTTGCGTGAAGGGACCATCTCAACCTCGAGGAGCGTTTGCAATGGGTGTCCTGAAGACTTCATCCGAGTATGCTGTGCCGCTCGCGTGCGGCCTTGTCATCTTGTTCCTCGTCAACAAGCTGGTCGTCTACGCCAAGCTGAGGCAGTTTCCCGGCCCGCGATGGACCGGCTTCAGCAACTGGCCGCACAGCACGGCCATGCTGCAGAATCGATGTCACGAGTGGTACGAGGAAGCCAACAAGGAATACGGTGAGATAGGCAGTCTTCTCTTGGTTCGCCTCGGTAGCTAACACGCTGTAGGTCCCATCGCGCGAGTCGCCCCGAACATCCTCGTCACGTCTTCTCCTGAAGTTTGGGCCCATGTGAACACCAAGCCGGGCTACAAGCGCTCCAACTGGTTCTACAATGCGTGTCGTATTGAGTATCAAAGGGACAACGTCTTTAGTCAGACCGATATTGAGAAGCACGATCTGCGGAGGAAGCAGATGGCGCCAGGAGTACGCCCAATCCAAACCATTCATTACCGGCCAGTCTAACGTATGCAGTATTCCGGAAGGGAAAATCTGCATCTCGAAATTTCCGTCGATGAAAGAGTCCAGGAGTTCATCGACCTCATCCGGTCCAAGTACATATCTACGCCCGACCAGGTCATACCGATGGACCTGGCCCAAAAGGTCCAGTACTTCACTCTCGACGTCATCAGCGGCGTCGGCTTCGGCAAGGCCTTCGGCATGATTCGAAGCGACTCAGATGTCGACGAGTATCTCAAATCCGCCGAAGAAGGTCTCGCCATCGGCAACACCGCCCTTGCAATGGGCTTTAGCTGGCTTGCGCAGGCGCCCTTGATCGGCCCTTTCATTGCGCCCTCGCCAAAGGACAACAATGGCTTTGGGAAGATGATGGCGACGTGTTTCCGCTTCGTCGATGAGCGTGCTTTAAATCCTACTGATAAGCGATCGGATATGCTTGCCTCGTTCCTCAGACATGGTTTGTCCGGGGCTGAGTTGCGGACGGAAGCGCTTGAGCAAGTCCTTGCTGGAGCTGACACAACATCGACTGCTATTCGTGCGGCTTTGTTGCACATCATAACCAATCCACGCGTGTATTCAAAGCTGCAGCAAGAAGTCGACGAAGCCGTCCAGACCGGCAATACACCAGACGGCATCATCTCGCAGGCACAAATCAAGCAGCATCCGTACCTCCAGGCCATCATCCGCGAAGCCCTACGAATCTGGCCACCAGCTGTTGGTGCCTTGCCTCGCGACACACCGCCGAACGGTGACACGGTTATCATCAACGGCGACGCTGTGTTTCTACCTGGTGGCACCTCGGTCGGATACTCGGCGCACGGGATCCATCACAGCGAGGAGATCTACGGCCGGGACGCAAAGGTTTTCAAACCTGAACGCTGGCTGAACTCGGATCCGGAAAAGTTGGCGGCCATGATCCGCACTAACGAGCTCATCTTTGGGCACGCCAAGTTTCAGTGCTTGGGCAAGCCGGTGGCACATCTTGAGCTTGGCAAAACGATATTCGAGGTGAGCCAAGACGACGTGGTATCCCAGATGCCCTACGGTGTGCTAACTATGATTGCAGCTAATGCGCAACTTTGACATGGCTCTCATCAGTCCGACCAAGCCATGGGACGCTCGGAATCATCTGGGGCTGTTTGCTATTTCCGACATGTGGGTGCAGGTAATGGAAAGAACGAAGTAATGTTGCAGAGCTTCTGCAGAAGAAATTGTCACTACGGTAGTTGAAGAGGCTGCAGTCATTCTTGACTAGATTAAGATCAAGTACCAACAGTCTGAATTATCGATAGGCGTTAAATGATGTTTCCGAAAAGTTCATGTACTCCGCCCCAAACCGTGTCAACATACTCCCGCTGGCGACGCTAGATGCGCGTGTTTTTCGTTCTGAGTGCCCTTAACTGGATGCCTTTGGTTTCTGCCCGTAAATGTTGGTCCTACCAAGCATGTCAGTACGGAAACGACGTCAGTTCAAAACACATCTTCGCCCCTCGACCAAGAAGCGGATGTCTTGTCAAGCAGCACTCACATGAGATAATACGGCCGAATTTTGTTGTTCCGAATGGCCTTCCGCATCTCCATGACGAACACCTGCACTTCATCATACTCCCATCCCATAATCTGCATTAGCATGAACAAGGCGAAACCTTCCAAGCTCTCGTTCATGAACGCCAGGTTGTACGCGCCAATCCTCCTCATCTTCGGATCACTGCTCCATGCACCGCACGGGACCTGGTACGTCTTTTCCACAATGTTGGTGAATCCGGCCTCGTCCATGTGCTTTCGCATGTTTCCGTCCATGGCAATCCGGAGAGTCTTGTTCATGCGGTCCGTTGCCTCCCAGAAGACCTTGGCCCAGCGCTTGAAGATGTGCTCAGGGTCGTCCCTGGTTTCGGGGACGTCGCTGTACATGCGGATGTTGATTTCCATGTCTTCGAACCATCCTCCTGGCACTAACGAGGCATATGCCTGCTTGTATAGCTCGCCCCAATCGCTGATGCTGCCGTAAAGGGCGCGCATGTGGACAAAGTCGAAGGTCTCGGGACGAAATGTCCATTCAAGCTGGGCATCTTCAATCTGAAATGAACAGTTTGGCGGTACCCACGTCGGCTGGATCGGACTGATATCGGTACCAATGATCTCGGCCTGGGGATAGGCGTCGGCCATGTCGATGGCCCAGATACCTGTGCCGGTTCCTACGTCCAAGACCTTGGACGGGCGGGTGATTGGCGCCTCGAACAGGTGGTCGTCCTTGAGCATGACCATGAAATGGTGGGCGATGTCCAAGCCATTGTTCTGTCTATCGTCGTTGGGTCCCCAGTACTCTGTCGTATTGGAGTTTTGGAAGGTTCGTCCGTGGAGGTTGCGGTAGTCGAAGATGCTTTCGGAGAGGGAGGCTGTCGAGGATGTGATGCTGGTAGTGACGAGTAGTTAGCTGGCTGATGTTTTGTGCAATAACAACAATAACAACAACACGCTCGACGTAGCTTACCTATCGCCGTCCCCGTATGCCGAGTCTTCATCATCGAGAGTGTCTTCCTCCTACGCGACTCGCCTGATTAACATTCACCGGTTTGTTGACACCTGTTCGGACTTGCCTCGGCAGGAATGCGCACGTACAAATGGGATCTGGGTATTTGTTGAATGTTCCGGAACCTCCGAGTCGTGAGGCAATCGCGGCGCTGACTTGGGCGGCGACTTCGCACTGTCTTGATCGCTCTTGGACGACTTCGGGCTCGACATGATGATCTGCAAAGCTCCACAACCATAGGATCGTAGGTGGAGCGCGTCAATTGACTAAAGTTAGTGTCCGTGATGGTGCAAAGAAAGCTCAAGAACCCAGCGCGTTTTCCCCTCTTCACTAAATACTCACCTTACTTAATGACCCCGAATTTCTTCCGCATTCCTTGTTTCGTCACGTGTTCTGCTGCTAATTATGTCTGGGGTGCTTCATGCTTCAGTTCTAGGAGACTTTCATTAAGCATCGAGAATCCCTGATTGTTTAGTTGTCATTTGATCCAGGCGGTATGTATGGCTGCGCCGGAAGGGAGGTCAGGCTGGCGTTTGTAGATTGTAGGTTTGACTCCCACCATCATTGGTCCCATGCTCCAAAACAGGGATTCTTCTTGAGGTGGCGAAAGAGCGGGGAAGAGGAAGAAAGACCAAGTCGAATAGTTATCATACTTGCAATTAATGAAGTGTGAAGTCCCATATTATATGGAAAAGATGTTCCAAGCCATAAGTTTTGCACATTGAAACAAGTAAGAAAAACTTGTAAATTAAAAACGGACTGATATCATGTTCAAAAAAGAAACACGAATTTCAACTCCGACTCAAACAAGCGTAGGTCCCCTTATCCGTTCCTACATTAGCGACTCTTAGCTACTACACTTATTTGACTAACACTTCATAGTTGTCATGTAAGTTGCTTCATTTGATGTGCTCCACTTTGTCCATAATCAGGGGACCTCAACCAGATGCGGGATAAGATGCCGTTCAATCAGACGATTATCAGTATCGGGGACAGGCTCACTTGCTAAAGACTTCCGATTGGTTCTGGGAAGTGACGTTTGGGATCCATTCGATCTACGCAATATGGTGGGATGAGTACCTCAAGACTAACGTCAGCCACCAAGACAGATGTTCACACCACGTTCACTTCACTGCCGCTATTGCGAGCACCGCCGAGACTTCCGGTGGCGATGTCGATGGCTCAGTGCAGTTTCTGACGGTTCCTCGGACGCTATCGATAGTACCAGTACGTACGCGATCATCAGAATCATTTCAGGTCAAGGCTGTTTTATTCAAGTGTTATCGATGGACGCTGCTGACAGGATCTGCCATGTCGCTTATAATCTGCCCAATCTTGTCTAGTATCTCTGTGCCGGGATTACAGGCTCCGTAGTCGACGTCGACCTCCCCCGTGTCGGGGCCGATGTCGTAGAAGACAAGACCGGCAATTCTGGTCCGCAGACCAGCGATGCTCTCGTCGATATCGTATGCCTCCGGGATGTCCAGAAAGAGTGGGCTTCCCCAAAGTGCATGAAGATTCGAGAGGGAGACAGACAGCCTTGGCGAAGCGAAGCCTGTACATGACCAGCCCGAGCCTCGGTGTGAACCTGTGACGCCTCCCGCCTATCAACACCAAGGGTTCCTGCAGTCCTAGCCCGCCTCGAAAAAATAAACAGTCACTGCAGTCACCCAACGGGCTCCGTGCGAGAATGAAGCTTCGGGGGTTCGTCGTGCCAGGGTTCGTAGTAGACTAATTGTTTATGTTGACAGCCCCGGTCACGCAATTCAGCCCTGTGTAACAAAAACACATGACGCGGACTCGCACATCCCCATAAAATTACCCATATTTTTACTCATTAGTATCGGTACAGATTACGTGCTTGCGACATGACGGGCCCTTCTAAAAATAAGCAGGCGGAGCTGGGTACTTTACCTGGTAAAAGAGCCAACCAAGGCCGTGTCGTTGAACTGGGTGGAGCTAATACGAACATTCAACCCCCCCAAGATCATCGAGATGCGGCAACGTAAGACGTCCGTTCCCGATTCTCGCCCTCATGTAATCATGCAGTTGCCCGTCTGCGGAACCCGAGGGCGCCGCAAAAAGGGGATCAACGAAAACCCTTTTCCTGGATGCCAAAATTCACCGTCTTTCCTCCGTCTCCGTCTCCTCATCCATCCCCTTCTCCGCTTCTCGCTGGTTTCTTTGCCTCCCGAAACATCCGCTGCTTGCTCAACCCAACCCAACCCTCGTATTCCCGTCCTGTTGCCTGTGGAGTTGGGGTGTCTGTCCATTACGAAGGAAGTACACGTCAACGCGCATCTGTGACTTGGCATTTTCCTGGTTTTTCAGTTTGTGTCGTTTCACATATTGCATGCTCGATACGTCATACTCATACCCACCCCCCGACCGTCCCGGCACCCGAGGGGCCCATTCTCTCCGTCTCTATTCCAACTTCTTCACTACTCGCAAGTCTCACACAGCGTGTAAATAGGCGAAATGGCCTTCAACGACAATGACCACCAAGACTATCCGCGAGGGCACCAGTTGCAGGACCTCCCTCCGGCCGGCTCCAACGTGAGTACCCCCGGTGGATGACGCCAAGCAGACCACCACGGCCTCTGACGGTTCCACAGTACCCAGTGTCTCCCCAAGAACAAGCCGTCGAAGATGGCCGGCACTTGCTCCACGATCCCCGCGGTCCTGGGTACGACCGCCTCTCTGCCCAAAGCCCGCCCGGCTCTCCCGTGTCGACTTACAGCCTGACCGAGACCTATGCCCCCGGGGCACCCCACCTGCTGGCTCCGGACGCCCGGGCCGCCCCCGCCGCCGACGGCGGCTTCAGCCCGTACGACCCCAACGACGGCTTCGCTCGCGGCCGGCCCGACTCGACCTTCCACGACCCCGAAGACAGCTGGCTCCGGCGGCAGCAGGAAGATACCACCACCGCCACCGACGGCGGACTCAGACGGCGTCCCACCCGCAAGGTCAAGCTGGTGCATGGCTCGGTCCTCAGCATCGACTACCCCGTCCCCAGCGCCGTCAAAAATGCCGTGCAGAAAAAGTACATTGAGACGGCGGAGAACACCGAGGAGTTCAGGAAGATGCGCTACACGGCTGCTACCTGTGACCCGAATGACTTCACCCTGAAGAACGGCTACGATTTGCGCCCGCGCATGTACAACCGGCACACGGAGCTGCTCATCGCCATCACCTATTACAACGAGGACAAGGTCCTTCTGGCGCGCACGCTCCACGGCACCATGCAGAACATCCGCGACATTGTCAACCTGAAGAAGTCGACCTTTTGGAACAAGGGTGGTCCGGCCTGGCAAAAGATCGTCGTTTGCCTAGTCTTCGATGGTATCGATAAGGTCGATAAGAATGTTTTCGACGTCCTTGCGACTATCGGTATCTATCAAGACGGCGTCATCAAGAAGGATGTCGATGGAAAAGAAACCGTTGCTCACATCTTCGAGTATACCAGCCAGATCTCCGTCACGCCGAATCAACAGCTGGTGCGGCCTACCGACGACAGCGCGAATAACCTACCGCCTGTCCAATTCATCTTCTGCTTGAAGCAGAAGAATACGAAGAAGATCAATTCCCATCGCTGGTTGTTCAACGCCTTCGGCCGTATTCTGAACCCGGAAGTTGCCATCCTGATCGACGCCGGCACAAAGCCCGGCCCTCGCGCTCTCCTTTCTCTGTGGGAAGGTTTCTACAACGACAAGAACCTCGGCGGCGCTTGCGGCGAGATCCATGCCATGTTGGGCAAGGGTGGCCGGAAGCTGTTCAATCCCCTCGTCGCCATTCAGAACTTCGAGTACAAGATCTCAAACGTCTTGGATAAGCCCCTCGAAAGTTCGTTCGGCTACGTCAGTGTCCTACCGGGTGCCTTTTCCGCGTACCGGTTCCGAGCCATCATGGGCCGTCCGTTGGAGCAGTACTTTCACGGTGACCATACGCTCTCGAAACTCCTGGGCAAGAAGGGCATTGACGGCATGAACATCTTCAAGAAGAACATGTTCCTGGCAGAGGACCGCATCCTCTGCTTCGAGCTCGTGGCCAAGGCGGGCCAGAAGTGGCATTTGACCTACATCAAATCCGCAAAGGGCGAGACCGACGTGCCCGAGGGCGCCGCGGAATTCATCGGACAGCGCCGAAGATGGCTGAACGGCTCCTTTGCCGCGTCTCTCTATTCGCTGATGCACTTCGGTCGACTCTACAAGTCGGGCCACAACATCATTCGGATGTTCTTCTTGCACGTCCAGCTCGTCTACAATTTCCTGAACCTTATCTTCACCTGGTTTTCCCTGGCTTCCTACTACCTTACCACGTTCATCATTATGGATCTCGTTGGCAAGCCGAATGTTGTGTCCGGATATCATGGTTGGCCGTTTGGCGATACCCCGTCACCCATTGTCAACACGTTGGTCAAATACATCTATGTGACGTTCTTGATCCTGCAGTTCATTTTGGCTCTGGGCAACCGACCGAAAGGCTCCCAGTACACGTACATCGCGTCCTTTATGATATTCGGCATGATCCAGGCTTACATCCTTGTTCTGACGGCTTACCTGGTTGTCCGGGCATTCAGCACCCCGATCGGTGATCAGATTTCTTTTGCCTCCAGCGAAGACTTTGTCAACAGTTTCTTCGGCAGTAGTGGCGGTGCGGCAGGCGTCATCATCATTGCTCTCATCACCATCTACGGCCTCAACTACCTCGCTTCATTCCTCTATCTCGACCCTTGGCATATGTTCCACTCATTCCCGTACTACATGCTACTCATGTCGACTTACATCAATATCCTGATGGTGTATGCCTTCAACAACTGGCATGACGTCTCCTGGGGAACAAAGGGGTCCGACAAGGCCGAGGCTCTTCCCTCTGCACACGTTACGAAGGGCGATAAAAACGAGGCTGTTGTGGAGGAGGTTGAGAAAGAGCAGGAGGATATTGACAGTCAGTTCGAGAAAACTGTGTGGAGAGCGCTTGCTCCCTTTGAGGAAGATGATGAGGTTGAAAAGAAAGATACCGAAGATTCCTACAAGTCTTTCCGCACAGGCCTAGTGTTTTCCTGGCTCATTTCAAACATCATACTTGTCATTGGCATAACAAGCGACGATTTCATTACGCTCGGCGTTCCCGTAAGTAGTCCCAACGCCAGAAGAAGCCAACAGTATACTAACAGTTTTTTCAGAAAGCATCTGCCAGCCGAACTCCTTGGTATTTCAAGACGCTGCTGTACTCGACAGCCGCGCTTTCGATCGTCCGATTCATCGGTTTCCTTTATTACTTGGGCAGGACTGGTATTATGTGCTGCTTCTCGCGAAGATAGGCTCTTCATGGGACCATGGATGGTTGGTGTGAAAAACAGGCGTTGCATATGTTTGAGGGCTGAGTTAGACTGTTTGTATGACTGTTCAACATTGGAAGGAGTTCTTTTGCGTAATTAGCTAGTCTTTAAAGTCTTCTTGTCCAGCTATTAAAATAGAATTTGGCGTGTGATTGGGTTTGTCGTCAATAACTATGATGAACTATGACGTGTTGGTCAGCTTGCAGTGCATCCGACCTTCGCTCCAGGCATGACGCATCTTGTGAATTTCCAAAGTCGAAACTCGCGAAGGAGTGTACTTACTAATTACGAAGATAGTTGGTGAATATATTTTGACCTTCATGCACACGCCCCCCACTGTTGTTGGTCGCTGCCCTACCCTATATCTCATATGGATTCGGTGTACCTGCACAGTGCTACCTTGCGATAGAGGCGCAGGCTTAGAAACTGGCTTTTACTGATACAAAGCATCATTGGTTTTAAAGTTGATTACGCCCATTAAGAACATTTTGTCTCATGATTGACAGTAGTAACTAGCGATAATGCGAATAACTTCTTTGAGACAGGAAACGGCCGGATGGAGCCTCCGACTTGGTCCGTGCGCGCCTGTCTTTGCCGGTCTGCGGGTCACCCGCTCCGACTGTCGGACCCGTGATAAAAGGAAAAAGCCGCCTGGACGGAGAGAGAGCAACATACGCACAGAGATACACGTAGACAAGGACATAATATCCATCTCATCAGTCTTGTCTTCTCAAGTTGCTACAGCCTCATCCTCACCATGGCCTTCACCGTCCTCTCCGACGCCCACGTCAAGCAGATCCTCGGCTCGCTCTCGTCGCCGGAGGTCTCCGAGCTGGTCTCCTCGCTCGAGCACGCGCTGGTGCAGTACTCGTGCCAGGATGAGAAGCAATACCAGCCTCACCGCGCCGTCATGGCGCGTCCCGACGGCCAGAACACGCTGTTCATGCCCGCGTCGACGCCGGACCTGGTCGGCGTCAAGATCGTCGGCATCAGCCCGTCCAAGGCCCCCGCTCCCGCGTCCGGCTCCGGCATCCCGCCGCCGGCCTTGAAGAGCGCCCTGACGCTGTGCGACGAGACCGGCCAGGCCATCGGCGTCCTCAACGCCGCCGAGCTGACGGCCTTCCGCACCGCTCTGGGCTCCATGCTCCTGTACCGGTTCCGCCGCAACACCGAGAACATCGTCGTCTTTGGCGCCGGCAAGCAGGCGCTGTGGCACATCCGTCTGGCCATTCTGCTGCGAGGCAAGGACATCCGCACCATCACCGTCGTCAACCGCTCGGCCGCGAGGACCCAGCAGCTTGTCGAGACGCTCACCGGCGATGCGCAGTCCGCGTGGCCGTCCCACATCAAGCTCAACGTCTTTGACGAGCAGAAGGATCGCGACGCGGCCTTGGAGACCCTCATCGTGGATTCCGACGTCATCTTCTGCACCACGCCGAGCACCCAGCCTCTGTTCCCCGCCTCGGTCCTGACGTCGGAAAACGCCCGAGCCAAGACGCGCTTCTTGTCTGCCATCGGCTCGTACCGACTGGACATGCAGGAGATCGACCCAGAGCTGTTGAAGCTGGTGGTAGATCCCTTGAGCGTCTTCGCCGGTTCAGCTTACCAGGGCGGTACCATTGCCGTCGACAGTCTGGAGGGTTGTCTGCAGGAAGCGGGAGAGCTGGTCAAGGCTGAGCTAGCGACCGAGAAGCTGCTCGAGATTGGACGGATCCTTGACCCCAAGAGCACGGCTGACCAGGCCGAGTTGAAGAAATGGCTTGAGCACGGACTGGTCATCTACAAGAGCGTGGGCGTTGGTGTCATGGACCTGGCCATTGGTAAGGATCTGCTTCATCTTGCCAAGTCGAGGAAGGTTGGCATCACTTCGGATGAATTTTAGAAGTTGATGGAGTCGAAAAGAAAGAAATGTCTGCGACCGAAAGGCTGTAACTTATGGTGATGGTTTTTGTTGTCGGCTAATGGTAAGTCGTGGAGCGTCCCTATGCATCGTGAAAATCGAGTGTACAATCCCACTACTTGAATGGAAATGTATTGCGCCGTGTAGAAGTTTAGCTGCATTTGAAGATGCACGGCAATCACTTGACGCTACTCAGTTGATACGGTAGTAGCCCTGGGACCGGGCTGCTGTGAATGTGAGTAGAGTTGGGGCCTCGCTGAAGAAGATTTGTTTTTGCAATTTCTCATCTGCAGCAGCCCGCATTGGCAAGAGAAAGGGATCTGAATACGCGGACTTCGTACTGCCGCTCTGCAGTCATACGTGCAGAAAGAAAGAAAGGGTGAGCGAGACTTATGAATAGATACAGATCCTCCATGCGTGAACATCTGTAGATGCCTTGTAATTATCGCCTTGTCCGAGGAGCAATGACCGACATGCTCCACGCAGAGGCCTGTGCTAGCGTCTTGGGATAGTATATGCATAAAGGAGAGGGTGGACCTGGCATAATCGCGATGCCCTCCAATGCAGATTCACCAGACTAAACCCGTCCAGCAACAATTGCCCGACGCCGAAGGTTCCGTTCGGTCTAGACCGAAGTCCACTATCAGCGTCAAGTGCCGTCTTGGTGTGCGCCGCATGGCGTGGTTTTGGCCCTGCAGAGGAGCTGATGCAGCATCGGTTGTGCTTCATAAAGCATATTCGTGTGCGGACGAAGGGTTCCAGGGATCCGCGCTCTGCAATGTAACCTGGGCGGCTTACGGACTGACTCGATGCTACGTCCATGCGCGAGACGCAGTAGGGAGCAAGTTTCACAGTCGGCAGTGCTTAGGAGCATTGGTGGTGTCCTTGTCGATGGAACGAACCGGTAAAACGGGCGCGAACTCCTCAGACAGAACCAAGCAACGCCATCACCAATTCCCATTCCCACGTTCGGTACCTGCATTGGCGCTCGGCACCCCGTATTTTGCTGAAGAATCCAGAAGTCTGTAGCCTGAAGGATTGGGAAATAAGCCCCAAATTCAGCTAGAGCGGCGCTTGGTAGTGGACCCTGGCACGATCCCCTTCGCCCTCACCGGAGAACGGCCCCTTACTATTCGTAGTGTCGGTTCTCATGGCGTGAGCTAGCCAACTCCCTGCCCAATTTCACCGACTAGGGGGTGTCGTGGTTTACGCGAGATGAATAAAACAACGCTGGTCCCCTGGGTGGTCACCCCCCTCCTAAGCGTTCTGGCGGTTTTTGACACTTTGACAGCTTAAGTTACGAAGTAGATGCTCTCGGCGCAGCTTCACTTTGGACGTGAAGGCTGCCAGATGGGGCGAAAGGGTCAAGCATGGCTCCGAAATCCCACGTCGTCCTCGCGGCGGCGTCATTGCTCCTGACGAGATACCTCGTCGCAGCAGGTTGGTGCTTCTTGTGCGCGACGTCCGGGCGAAAAGGGCCTCAGCTGACTGGTGCTGTCTAGACTGCAATGTTTCCTCCAACTACACCATAATCGACAACCCCGACGACAGCGACGGCATCTCGTCCTGCAGCTCCATCGACGGCTCGCTCTCGCTCCTGCTCGACAACGACCCCGGCGCCTGGTCCTCGGAAAAGGCGGCCATCGACCTCGGCAGCATCGGTTCCGTGGACGGCGACTTGGTCATCTACCCGGACGCGCAGCACAAGAAGACGGTCATCACGGCGAAGAAGCTGAAGACGGTTGACGGCGAGCTGGACATTTGGAACACGGACGCGTCCAGCACCATCAAGTCGTTCGAGCTGTCCTTCCCGGCGCTCGAGGAGGTCACCAGCAATTATGTGCTCACGGGCGGATTCGCCGCCGTCGAGGTCACGCACAGCGACAGCCTGCAGGTCGGCGGGATGATGCGCATCTACACTACTACGGATCTGGAGACGCTGAGCTTTGGCGGCTTGCACACCGTCAAGGGGGATTTTTCGGTGGACTCGAACGAAGACCTAAAGGAGCTCGAGGTGGGCACGCTCACCACGGCGGAAAAGGCTTTCAGCATCCAGGAGAACCCGGCTCTCGAGTCCATATCGGTTCCCAAGCTCAAGACCATCAAGGGCGACATGACCCTTTACAAGAACACGGCCTTGACATATCTGGAGCTTTCGGCATTGGAGTACGCGGGGACTATTTCCGTCACATCCAACGGCGATAGCCCCGTCGTATACTTCCCGGAGCTCTCGTCTTTGGGCACAGGCAACGACTCGTCCACATCGACATTTAAGGGCGTGAGCGAGATTACATTCTCCTCGCTCCGCACCGTCCAGGGCGCATTTACCTTTCAGTCCACCGTGCTGGAAGACCTCACCATTCCGCTCATCAAGCTCCTGAACGGAAGCATCACCGTCGAGGACAACCCGTCCATGACGACCTTTGCTCTGCCGCGCTTGACCACCGTGGGGGATATTTGGGTTGATAGCAACGACAAGCTTACCAACGTGACTGCGAACGCGCTCAAGACGGCGGGCACCATTTCCCTCAAGGGATCGTTTACGAACGTGGAATTCTTCGGCTTGGAGGAGGTGACGGGTGACTTCAAGGTCGTGGGCGAGGACTCGATGGATTGCAGCTGGTTTGACGAGAACGTCAAGTCGATTGTCAAGGGCAAATACACATGCGTCGGCAACCACGACACGACAACGAGGAAGTCGAGCACGGGCGGCATCGAAGACACCGAGGGGAACCCTGACGATTACAAGAAGGCATCAAGCGGGGATGGAAGCAGTGGAAAGGATGGAAGTGGCGGAGACGACGACGACGACGACGACAGCGATGGAAGCTCATCGAGCGGAGACGACGACGGCGATTCCGGGTCAGAAAAGAAGGGCCTCTCGTCGGGAGCCCAAGCCGGCATCGGCGCCGGTGTAGCCGTGGGCGTCGTCGCACTCCTCGCCATCGCCGGCGTACTACTCTGGCGAAGACGGAAGAGGACGGCAGCCACCGGCGCCGCAGTCGCACCGGGACGCCGGGGCGAAAGCCGAGGCAGCGACAGCAGCAGCAAGACGAAGGTGTTTGACGGCGGCCAGATGCTGGGCGTGCGGACCAAGATCGAGGCGAGCAACCCGACGCCGTCGCCGTCGCCGAGCCTGGGCACGCTGAGCTTCGGGCGCAACTCGTTCCTGGACTCGTCGGCGGAGAAGGGCATGAACGGGCGGAAGACGATCCGGAGGGTGAGCGATTCGTCGTCGGGCAATTCGCAGGCGTCGAAGAGTTGATGTGATTTTTTTTTTTTTTTTTGGAAGAGTGTTGAAAAGAAGAGCGATGCATGAAGCGGGTTGAACCACCAGAACCATCAAAAAGACGATTTTTTATTTTCTAATATCATTTTAGCTTAGATACCTCACGGCAGGCGCAGTCGTTCTCATGGAGTAATTTATAACTGACTTATCATTACAGTTATTCACAGCTGTTTCGGTATGAGGGTGTTGGAGTTGTGTGAGAGGTGCTGTTCCACTGGGTGGGTAGAGTACCAATTGTCACTGACTTGCGGTGTAATCCCACTGTTATGGCTACACAGCAATGAACCTGTTTAATTACGAAACGAGGTCCACTGGAGGTGATGATCTTGCAGAGACACGCACGCTTGACGTAACTAAACCACAATTAATCCCAAGTGGATAATTAACCATTGCCATCGTCGTTCTGTCTCGGTGTATTTGAAACAAGTCCCCGTTTCGCCGCCCCAAGCGACGAACCTGGCGCCACCTTTGCATCCATTGTCCTGCTTTAGCCTACCGGTAGCGCATCCAGAGACATGCGGCGCTGTGGACATGGCTGAAGATCCCCGGGGCTCCTCTGGTTCTTAGAGGCCAAGACGCGCCCCACGGGTGATGACGGAGGTGGGTGAACCCCTCACCGTGAAGCTGCGACACGAGGATGAGTGAGTGAGACGGACGAGTACATATTGTGAGGGCTCAAGGTATATGAGACATCTCTGTTTCTCTTCTTCCTCCTCTCCCAACACCAACCTCCGGAACTTCAACATCCCTCCACCACAATGACAGCTCCCTATCCCCGTCCCGACTTCCAGCGCAACCCCCTTCAGTGGGAATCGCTCAACGGGCCCTGGGACTTTCTCTTCGACGACGACGACGCCGGCCTCGCCGCCCACTGGCACCGCTCCGGCCTGCCGGATAAGGTCGCCGTCGCCTCCTCGGCCGCCCCGGACAACGTCTCCGAGGCCAACAACACCGTCACCCGCAACATCGTCGGCGACACGCTCAGCCTGCTCGAGAACAACACCTTCGCCAAGGCCGACCGGCCCACGAACTCCAGGGCCACCATCATCGTGCCCTTCGTCTTCCAGGCGCCCGCGTCCGGCATCAACGACCGCCATGTCCACGAGGTGCTGTGGTACCAGCGCGCCATCGCCGACCTGCGCACCGCGGAGCAGAAGAAACTGGGTTATCGCCTGGTGCTGCGCTTCGGCGCCGTCGACTATCTGGCCACCGTCTGGATCGACGGCTACTACGTCGGCGGCCACCGCGGAGGCCATGTCCCCTTTGAGCTCGACGTCAGCGACGCTCTTGACGCCAACCCCGACGCCGCGGAGCATCGGCTCACCGTGCGCGTGTACGACTCGGCGTACGACCTGACGCAGCCGCGCGGGAAGCAGTACTGGGGCGCGAAGCCCGAGAGCATCTTCTACACTCCGTCCGGCGGCATCTGGCAGTCCGTCTGGCTGGAGGTTGTGCCGGCCGCGCGCATCGCCGACAGCAGCCACGGCACCGTCATCAAGGCCAACGACATCGAGTCCGGGACGCTGCGCAGCTCCATTGTGGTCCAGGGGCGACGCGCCGGCCAGCATTGCAGTGTCGAGATCGAGGCGAGCTTTGCTGGAGTGTCTGTTGGTAAGTCGGCGAGGAAGACGCTGGCTCGCGAGAGCAATGCTGCCTCGGTGGAGCTCAACCTGCGCCTTTCCGAGGCTCAGCGATCCAGTCTTCCTGAATCCGTGTTGAAGGACGCTCCCCTGAGTGATAGCTTTGCTTGGCGGGATGGTGTCGCGCTCTGGTCTCCCGAGCACCCCCAACTATACGACCTGGTGATCCGACTGCTGGACCAGTCGGGGAAGACGCTCGACGAGGTCGAGACCACAACAGGCATGCGATCCATCAACTGGGCCAAGGGCGACGGCCTCTGGAGACTCAACGACAAGCCGTACTTCCAGGCGCTCTGCCTAGACCAGGGCTACTGGCCCGAGACGTTCATGACGCCGCCGACGCAGGAGAGCCTGAAGGTCGACATCGAGTTGGCCAAGAAGATGGGCTTCAACGGCTGCAGGAAGCACCAGAAGGTCGAGGACCCCGTCTTCTACTACTGGGCCGACAAGCTGGGGTACTTGGTCTGGGGCGAGATGGCCAACGCCTACCAGTTCAGCGACGAATACGTCGACCGCTTCAACGCTGAGTGGACGGAAGCTGTTAAGCTCGTCATCAACCGGCCGTCTATCGTGACGTGGACGCCGGTCAACGAAAGCTGGGCGTACACTTCGCTCAAGGACAATGTCGATCAACGCAACCACATCCGCCAGCTGTACTACCTAACCAAGTCAGACATACCTACGAAACAACACAATTCAAGCACCCAGACTAACACGAGAAACCAGGTCTCTCGACAACACCAGAAGCGTCAACGACAACTGCGGCTGGGAGCACGTCATCACGGACCTCACCACCTTCCACGACTACAGCGACGGCCCGGAGCTCGAAAAGACGTGCGCCAGCCTCGAGGGCATCCTGGCGCCCAAAGCCGACCGCAACGTATTCGTGGCTCCTATCAAGGGCGTCGACGCAGGCGCCCAGCACCAGCCCGGCGCGCCCGTCATGAACACCGAGTTCGGCGGCGTCAACATCGCGCCGGCCAAGCAGCCGCAGACGGAGGACGAGAAGCTCGACTGGGGATACACGACGGCCACGGACCCTGAGGATCTGCTGAAGCGGGTTGAGAGGCTGGTCAAGGGCGTGACTGACGGAGGACACTGCTGTACTTTTGTGTACACTCAGCTGTAAGCGCTCTTGGACGTCGTTGAAAGAGTTCGATGAATGCTAATATTATGGACAGCGCGGATATTGAGCAGGAGGTCAACGGCGTTTACACGTTTGACCGCAAGGAGAAGCTGAGCTCGGCCAAGGTCAAGGCCATTATTGATGGGGCTCTGAAGGCCTTCTACGACCGGGTGAACTAGATGTTGAGGAACAATAGCTAGTCTTGTTTGATCTAGCCAATGATGATGAAGCTTCCAAGCTTCTTGCGACAGTGGCCTCCTCAATGCTGAGACCACTGACAAACTTTACCGTTATAACAACTTCATTCTGGTCTCAGTGATCGGAGCAACAAGGAGAGTGACATACTGAACTTCGTCTACAATAGAAGCTTACACTCGTCATCAACTTGAGGTGCTTTGATTAGTATAATCTCGCTGTTCTTGCTGTTTATTCAGGTATCGTGATTCGTCACATTTGGCACTTACCGATGAAGACTCATCTAGATTCATAGTTAACAGCCCCGGTGGAATCAAGATATCTAAAAGTCGCTATCTATTTACGGGATAAAAGCTATGTCTAGCGTTATGCTGCGATACAACACTACAGTCAGCATATCCCACTTCTTGTTGCCCAGCTAACCCTGCCATTTGTTGCCCATTCCCGTATTGAACAAATTGATACGGGTAGGTGACATACGTTGGATGGCCTCCTGTTACCGGATACCCTCCTTGAGTGGATAGCCGAGGATCTCCATGTCTCTCCCGCTGTTCGAGTTGGGCATAAAGATTCGACGTCCCTTGGAGTTGATCCCTTCCATAGGCGAACTGTTGCCCAGGGAACGAATGCCGAATCTGGCTCACAGAAACAGGGTCTGGTGAGCTATTTCCATGTGATGGATACATCTCATAGGTCGAAAGTCTTCCGCGGGTTGGGTACATCTGTCCATAATGAAGAGCGTTACCAGAGGGTGTCGAGCGTCCTTGAGACGAATCGAATCCACGGCTTGAGCGGCGTGCATTGACTGGCGGCACCGTCTCTCTTCCATGTCTTCCGTGACTCCCATGAGTTCCGTCTCGTTCAAAACACAGACCTGACTCTTGTGATGGCCCGAGGGCAGCTCGTTTGGCTTTTGCCTCCAAGGCCGCTTGGTGCTCTTGTTGCTCTTGCTCTTCGCGCAGCATGCGGAAATTCACAAAGCTGACTATAGCCATGCAGAATGCCAGAACGCTATTTGTACATCTCATTAGCTGACATTAATCGGGCGATAACCTCGCCGTCCGTGGGACTGAAATACCTCAGGGTAACTGCAAGTCCCACTACAGCCCAGCTAAGGACACAAGTAGTGCCATCGCAATATTTACCATTGGCCTGAACTGTCAGATATACAACAGCGCCCCAAAAGGCAATCTCCAAGGCGTTCAAAATTGTATATGCTTTAAGACTCTGCCATCTTTTCCAAGATCGGACGTGTTCCGTCAAAATCTCATAGAGCAAGATTATTAAGGACTTGGCACTCTACGGTTTGAACGTGAGCATTGTTGCATTTTTCCAAAGGATCAACTGGATGGAGTAAAGTACCATTCCGAGACTCATTGTAGTCGCTTGGCTTCGTGGGGCGCCAGCTGGTCGGGTAAGCATCCGAACCACTGAGACAACGAGAACCGTCACAACCAAGAGTAATTGAGTCGCTTGGACTGCGATTTTATAGCGACGCCTGAGGATTTCGGCCATGATTCTGGTTGAAGCGGGAGATAGAGATGCTGAACGGATTTGGGAGGCATTAAGGGAAGAACAAAGATATTGAACATCTACTGGAAGGGTTTTGTTAGATATCAGAAGTACAGCTGTTGATGACATGTCTCGTATTTTGGCTGAAAATAAGGTTTCGTAATGTTATTTTATGCATATTCTTCTTGCAGTCGCTCTCGCGTTCGGTTTTCGAAGTTCTGAAAGCGAGACCGAGCGGAAGTGGATCAGGCTATACGCGGTACCGTACGCACACTGGACAGTGATATGCTCTGGAGAACTATTTTAGGAATGGCATGCGCTGTTCTTTTCCATAGATATATATACATAGCGTTGCGATTGGCATCATTTGGGGAAAGCTATCTAGTCCCTTGGCCATGAGATCGAAATGATTGGCATGGCGGTGCAGCCGGTGCTTCCGTACGGGATGCTTCTGGTTGTCTCGTCGCGTTGGGCTGTGCTGGCCCTCACTCTTCCCATTCCGGTCTTTGTGAGCAGATCGCTTCACGAGCATCACTGTTAACACTATACTTGGATACGGCTGGCACGGTTTTTAATTACGGCGAGGTCTTGGCGAACGGAGGATGAGTGGACTAAATCCGCGATTTCCGTGCTTGAGTTGGTTGTCTCTTGTGGTTGCTAAGGTAAGCATCTCTTGAAAACGTTGACGAGGCTTCCGAGAGTGAGCAAGGCCAGCGAGAGCTTAGGTACAGAGAGCAGATACGAGATAAGCAGCCAGGCGGAATATATCAGCATTACTAGATAACCGTTTCTTTGTATTATTATCTACTGGACTAGCCTCTGATGGGCAGTGAAAAAGACCAAGTTGGAACTATGGCTTATGTATAGAAAACGCTAGTACTGTTTTTACAACTGGTTGGAGTTATTCACGGCCGGACGTACCGGAGGTGATAGTCATCAGATCCGCGAAGACGGCATCACTTAAGATCCCGCGCCCGAGATGCGCAAGATCCATAAGCCCCTTTAAAATCACCAAGAATGGAAAAGTTCCCGTCACTCATCCTGTTATTAACAACAAGTCTCTTGAGCACTTTCATATTTCTTTTGACGTCCAGATTATATATAAAACGACGCTCAGGCTAGCTTGGAATTTTTGTCAGAGGATGCTAAGACGCGCAAGTTGAACCCCAACCATAGCCTCCACTTCGTATTGTACGCCGGGCTGCATGCATCTACGCGGAGCACGTGTATCGTGGTAAGGAATAAAGCAACAGGTAACGCCAACCCTCGTTCATGATAATCATGAGAATAATACGTATTGCTCACAAATGTGAAGATTTGTTACTGCTTAGTCCGCTCTTAGTTTGGAGCCTGGTTACGTTTCATCTGCTCTTGATGGCTTGTTATTGCTCGTTAGAATCTAGGCCGTTACTGTATTCTGCGTCTCCCGACGTGTACGAAAGATGGTCTTCTTCCTCTCGGAAGTATGACCCCAGCTCATGGTGAGTCTTCTCTCACCAGTACGCGTAATCTCAAATACTCACCCTGAAGATCCACTGCTTCGCCTGGGCAAGTGAATCCCCGCAACGCCGCCAATAGTTTATTCAGGCAACGAGATTCTTCACCGAACAGATACACCATAACGGTTCTTCATATGACAAACCCCCTTAAACTGTCAAATTCCTATGATGACACCTGGTGGATCACAACTCTAGGGTATCATGACTGCGGGGAGCTAGCTAGTGCTAGCTTTCCATGGTCAAGTCCGTGTTTCTGGGGCTGGTGAGGCGTCACGTGATCCAACATGAGATTTCCGTTGTCGCAAAGTCACACGGCGCGACACGAGCAACGGCCAAGCTCAGCCATCATATGTGGCTTGCAGCCCTCTTTGTTTCCGCCCGCCAGCACGGGTTGTGGCCGCGGTTGGGACACGTCCATCCATATTGAGTCGACAAGGACCACAGCGTTCGATTGGTCCTGGAGGAGGCGCTCCCCGGCCCTTGTTCTGTCGCGACGCCGCTTCTCCTCCTTCTCTTCCTCGCCCGCCCTCCTCCGTGATGCCGCCCCCGACGCCGCAGTCCGACGCCGCTACCGCCTCTGCCTCCGCTCCCGCATCCGCCGCCCCCGCATCCGCCGCCCCCGACGGAGCCGTCTCCGAGTCCCTCATCCCCGAACCCTACGGCACCTACCTCCAGGTCCGCGGCTCTCGCGCCGCCCGTCGCACATACCGCGCCATGGGTGTGTGGCCCTGGGACATTGTGCCCGAGGCGCCCCCCAAGATCTGGGCCATCAACCTCCTCGAGGACCTCGCCCTCGTCGTCGAGCACGTCGCAAAGGACTCCGAGAGCGGCCTCGAGGACCTGCGCGCCGAGTTGCGCCGCTCCCTCGCCCGCGACCGCAAGCCCTCGTACGCCGGCAAGCTCATGGCTCAGGACGTCCACGCTGCGAAGAAGCGCTTCGTCAAGGCTTCTGCTTCGTCGCCGGGCCCCGATGGCCAGCAGGACCAGGACTCAGAATACGAACCCGTGGAACGTCGATCTGGTCGCAAACGACGACCGACTTCCAACCACGTACCCATCTCGGGGCTCAGTCCGGTTGCCCGCCGCCAGACGTCGCCGGACGGTAGCGATGACTACATGGCCATGTCCATCACCGTCGCCTCAGACATGCCGCCCTCGCCTCCGTTACCTCGTCCCGTCAAGGCTCTCAAACGAACCGCACCCGTCTTGACCAGTCCGATCGACAGCAAGCGAGGCCGTCCCAACTCGCCGGAAGGATCCCGTCTCTCGGCTGCACAGAGCCTGATGCTCTTCAGCTCCCCGATGGCTGCCTTCCAGATGACTCCACCCTTCGCCCCTGGCACCACAGTAAGTGTTTCGCTGATTCCCCCGGGATGATCTGACTGGTTTCAGCCCGTACGCGACAGCCTTGTCCGCTCACTGGACGAGGGAAGCCTCCATGAGGCACTCCAACCAGCCACGGGCGCATTCATTTCTGCCATCGATTCTCACCTCCAATCAATCCGCGAATCTCTCGTTACCGCCCAAAGAGACATCTTCCCCCACCGAACGATACATCAAGAAGCCATGAGCAAGCTGCGAATCTGTCACGACAACTTACGGGTTATTCAAGACGACATCGACGACTCCAAGAAGAGGCTCACCCGCCTCCACGAAGAAACAGCAGAGCAGGCGGCGCTAATGCCGCAACTCAAGGCGCTGCAGGACAATAACATGTCACTGCCGCCAGAGATTGCCGAAGCTATTCGCAACTACGACTCGCGCAGGGCCGCTAAGAGCGATGAAGTCAAGAAGCAAGAGGACACCATCAGCGCCAAGACCGAACAGCTGTCGCTGGCGCGACAGGATCTGGATGCGGCAGAGAAGAGCGCCAACCGACTCGAAGCAGAGATACAGAGCCTCCAGGGCGCCGTGACGCGGGGTACGGAAGCGGCGAGGCTGGCGCACATGTTTGGTGTGGTGGTGCAGCTGGGGCCAGAGGGATTGGCCAGCATCGAGCGAATATACCCGGAGATCGGCTCGCTGCTGGAGTCTCTGCTCGCTGCGAGAGGGAAGCGGGGCTTCCAGCAGGGCGAAGGAACGGACGGAGAGCGAAGCGATATATAGATGAGGCTTGGGGCACTGTAATATGAAGACTGGGGATGATGGTTGTCGAGTTTGCGACGGCATGTTCCAATGAGGACCGGTCCGGAGTTGCTGAGGTGTCCTTGATGTATGGCTAGCTGTAAGGGAATAAAATTAAGGCGAGATACCTACTATAATTAATTACCTTGATACTGCGATTATCTCCCGAGATCCGATCAGACACTGAAGATGAAGCATCAAGCGCTAACATTTGCCAGGCCAATTTGAGCAGGAGCATAGTAGCTGATTTCGAAGCTGTCTTCCATCAATTACCAGAAACCTGGTTCCGTGGTCTAGCTGGTTATGGCATCTCGTTAACACCGAGAAGGTCCCCGGTTCGAGCCCGGGCGGAATCACTTTTTTGCCTTCATTACATTTTCGAGGGATCAGCAACTTGGACGGACACTTCCGGTCTGCAGTTGCCCTCGCGCTTCTGATAAACTGCGCGTTCAAACCGTCCCTTCGTCATTTTTTGCCCGTCGTAATGATGAAGTTGATTTGGAGCATCTTTAGCGCTTCATGTCTGTCGTTCCTCTTTTTGTCGGATGCTGTACCCTGCAACTTCACGTCTTTTACATATCAAGCTCCATCGCCTAAGCATTCAACTCTGACTTCGATCTCCTCTCACAATGGGATAGTTTGACTGCTCCTGTGCAATATGCGGCGCCTCTCTTAGCTCGGCTGAGATCGGATCGACTCACCCTCCCCAATACGGCGTCGAGGCTCCCTTTCATGGTTAGAGTGTCGCATATCGAGTCATCTCGAGAGCTATACACCCAAAAAGCTCTCTGGATCTACTCTTGGGAGGAGATTGACGATTCGGCGTCTGTAATGGAGACCTTTTGGAACGAGACTGGTGTATTAACTGGAATTGGGCTCGTCTTTGGAACAGTCGTCGGATGCTCGGTTCTGGAGGGGACCAGCCGGGGCACACAAAAGCGGCGGCTCGTATTAAGGCTAATGACTGGATATCGGAATAATGGTACACCTTGGATCTAGATCAGACCCAGAAACCCAGTCAATTGTGGCATCTTTCGGTAAAAGACTGTTATGGGCACCTTCTTCATACACGGTCCCAACACGGGGCGTCTCCTACAGTGACGGTCACACCCAAGTTTGGGTCTTGCTCTATTCTTTTCTCACTTTCCTGAATCTCCCGAGAACGAGGTTATGTCATTTGAAGTTCTTCTGTGGGCAAAGGAGGTGGCAGAACTGGCTAGACTTAGTTGACGAGAACACCACGTTGGATTGACCAGATGACCAAACGGTGTATTTCTCTATTGATGGCCCGGGTGGTGAGCTCATCACTGAGGTTGGAGTTCCTAAGGGTGGGAATCTGAACGCCTTGTTGGTGCGTATGAGCTCTTCAACGCCTCGAAGCACAATCACTGACTAGGTGTGAAACTTCGCTACTAACCAAGGATGATGTGTGGTCTTTGGCGATCAAGAAGATACGGACTGGGCCGTCCAGTCAGCTCCTGCTAGAAAGTGTATTGTTGGAATTGCGGCCGCGTTTAGCACCGTGACGTAACCTGAGGTAAGTCAAAACACATGAAAATTGGGAAAAAAAGGTAGATGCTAATAGGGCGGTTGTTGGGGAGGTAAGATGGTTTCACTGGTTCTTCTTCACTTGCCAGCGAGTTGAGTATAGTAGATGAATCTGGGTTGGACATAATAACTTGGGAGACAGGGGCTCCCAATTGTCGACTGGTGAAAGTGAAAAAAAGACGGCACCGATTGGCAATTATTCTATAAACTCGTCCCTTTGTCTTAGAAATAGCTCTTTGTCTAAATTTCTACTAACTGTCCTTCTCTTGGTCATTCCGATTGGGGTCATCGTTCGGGCCGTTAATAGTCATGCCTTCGGTGACGGCCGGTACAAATGCATCTTTCCTGCTTACAGGCGGCCCAGTAAAGTTCTTGCGGGCGTAGGCGAAATACCAGACAAAAGCAATAGCAGCGAAGCCGGCAAAGACCACAGACGCGTAGTTCATCGTCTCGGCGTCCACGGGGAGCGACACGGGCATGCAGAAGATGACGACGGCGAAGCAGATCCACACAACGCAGATGCCGTTGATGACGGGCCCAAACTTGCCGAGAGGGTACGGCGAATTCTTGACGGCTTCGCGGCGGCGGACGAGACTTACCAGGACGGGCACGCCGTAGGATGTCGAGAGGCAGATGGTGGCTACGCCGGTGAAGGAGTTGAAGGCGGCCGACGACCCGAAGTAGATGCAGCCTAGGATACAGTCGACGACTGTCGAAAGGAAGAGCGCCCACAACGGCATGTCGAGACGATGATTCACACGGCTCCACAGCTTATACCCAGGGATAGCTCTATCTCTGGCAAAGGCGTAGGTGCAACGAGATGCAGCCGTGAGCGCACCGATGCCCGCAAACATGAGAATGCCCAGGATCAGGAACAGCAGCCCGAAGCCGCCAGCCGCCAACCCAGTGACGGTCTTGAAAAGCGTCCCGATGGGCTGCGAGTTGGCGACGGAGAGCAGCATCTGGACGTCGGGCAGGACGAAGAGCACGGGGATGAGATAGACGACGCCGGTGAGGCCGGCGGCGGCGACGGAGAGGACGATGGCTCTCGGGACTTCGCGCTCTGGGTTCTGGACTTCCTCGCACATGGAGGCGACCATGCCGTAGCCTGTGAGGGTATATGCGGCTATTGATGGGCGGCTTAGCATGTCTTTGCGGTGATGATGGTAGGAGGCGTGTCTACCTTGGAGCAGTCCCACGAAGAACGACCATCCTTCGGGCCAGCCGCTGGCAGATGCGTCGTAGTGCGAAAAGACAAACTCGCCGGAACGACGAGTATCAGCCATGGTGAGCAGCGTGACCAGGATGATGATGACGCTTGCGCCCGTCCAGTAGATACAGACCTTGTTGATGAGGTCAAGGTAGCGCGAGCCAAAGGCGTTGACCAGGGCACACACGATCATCACGGCCCAGAAACACAAGATGGTCTGCCACTCGTTGGCGACGAAGTCCTCGTTGAAGATAGTGATGGCGCTGAGAATCAGCTGGGCGCCGGAAAAGTTGATGCTCAGCGTGACGGTCCAGTTGCCAACGAGGGTCAACCAACCGTCGACGAAGCTGACGACGGGAGCGTATCGCGGCGTGCTCAGCATGGCAGACCAGTAGTAGACGCCGCCGGCGGTGGGGAACACGGCGCAGATCTCGGCGAGCGATGCGGCGATGCACAGCGAGATGAGCGACACGAGGATCCAGCCGTACAGGATGGTGACGGCCTGGCCGTTGGTGAGGGTGATGTAGAAGGTCGTCGACAGGCCGAAGGGCACGGCCATGATGGCGAACGAGAGCCCAAGGATGCTCATCATGCTGAGGTTCCGGGGGAGCTCGGCCTTGTAGCCCAGGCGGGCGAGGGCCTGGTCGGCGTCGTCGACGGCCATGATGGGATGAGGTGGTGGTGAGTGAATTGTCGATGTTTTCTTCTTGTTGGAGACAACAACACCGGGACTTCGAATGCGGAGGGCGGCGTTCCCCAGGATCGTGTCTCGCCTAGTCCTTAATCTAGCTAGGATTGTCCGAGGGTCCGGAAATGGTTGAGATGGGCGAGTGAGTGGGTTTGTTCGGAGAAGAGAATAAGTGCCTTGGCGGCTGTACGACGGATTAATGAGTCTCATTCATGTAGTGTCTTGAAACGTTTGATGCCAAGATTAAAGAGCGAAGTCCCCGTTTCAATGACCACCTCACTCACCAGCAACATCCTTTTCTCAAGACTCCCACACCCATCAGTTTATCTCATCCTTGTGGGAACACTCATACATGTATCTATTGGGTAATGGCCCCACCACCAAAGTCTTTTCACCAGCTTCCCAAAGAGGTTGGGTCTATGTTCACACGCGGCTTTGGTGTGCCCTCCAATTCGGACTGCCCGTTCTCGGCTGCCGGTCAATCACTATCTGAACCCGCCTTGGTAGGCACGCGTTTCTGTTTAAGCCTACCTGGGCGTTGCAGGGTTCGATGCCGGACGGAAACGAAACGGGGATGACGTGAGGTGTGACTTGGTGTGACATGGTTGCACATCCTTCTTGTTCTCGGGAGCATCCACAGTGAAAGCCAAGATAAGGCTGCATCTGTAGTGCAGTATGTACACCTTGCTAGCAGTATGGCAATATCGAAATCAACCTTGGAACCGTGCATCCATCGTCACATGTCTCCTAGCATTCTCATCATCTGATGGTTGGTATAGAACCATGTCGCCAACTCGGCCTCGGGCGGATCCATTCCTACGTTGTAGTCGCCGAGCATTTGGTTTTGGTTTTGCTGGTTTGTTTGGACAGCTCTCATCCCAAAGGTGGGCACCTGGCTCAATGTTGGATCTATATTCCAACAATTAGCAAAAGCTGGACGGCCATAGGAGTCTAAGATGCACCCACCAAGATATCCCGACATGTCCATGCCAGTCGGACCCAACATAGTCTCTGGCGCCTTCTTGGCCTTGACCTCAAAGTATTTCACCGCAACGTCGTACAGAGCCTTGAAGATGCGGAGATGACGCTGGCAGATGACGTAGCTGGTGGAATTTGAGGAAGCTGATTGAAGTACTTCCACCAATCTTTTCAGATAATCCAGGTCGGAGGAATCGGACGTCTCAATGATGTGGCAGAAAATGACGATGAAGGGTATGAACGGGGATTGGAGAAGGGCCCTGCAAAAACAACACGGTTAGAGAAACGGAGCCCCCCATCACATACATCATGCGACTCAAATCTGCGACACTCACCAGGTGACATAGAACTCAAAGTAGTCCGACTGAAGCTCCCTATCTGAGAGAATAGCCAGGCATTTTTCGTGCTCTATCAAGGCGTCTCTCGCAGTGGTGATGCAGTCGTTACAGAAGACCGAGCTGGCCGACTTGTCCGGGGGAATGCCACGGTAGATGAGCGTGAGCATGGATAAACTGGTGACTCGGTCCGCACGCCACAGCAGCTCGTTTAGTCCCGCACCCAGCGTCTGAGATCTTGTCTCGTTGTGTGCTCTCTAAGGAAGTGAATCAGCGGAGTGTTTCACTAAAAGACTCTTTCTCTGATATGAGTGCGAATAGCGCCAAGACGGAAACATACCTGTAAGTCATCTGAAGCTTGTATCAGCCTCTTGGCTTCGGCTGCTATCGCCTGCGCTTTCGGTGTGCGAACGCTCTCCGGCTCAGCGAGCGAAGTCGGACTATATATCTCGTCAAAGATACGGCCCTGGAGGGCAGACATTCCAATCCAGATGGGGAAAATGTCGGTCCACCACGAGTCGGAGGAGAGTTCGTTGCTCATCTGCGGCAGCGTGATATCGCTATCCCGGATCGTGGAAGAACGGCCCATGCGAAGAGCCAAAACTTTTTCAATGGTGTAGATCAGCCAGAACAGCCACATCTTGTATCGCTTTGCCTCGGGCGTCTCGCCATGGAGGGACATGGCGCTGTGGAGGCCGAGGGCTTGGGTTTGGTGGGAGGCCATGCATATGAAAGTCCACGCCGCGGAAGACTTGCATTTTTGGAGGCAGTAGAGGCCCTATAATATTGTTAATCATGACTGAGGGTACTGAGATCGGCCGGGAGAACTCACTGCCATGCTTAGTGCATAGGCATTATCCAGCGTTGTCGGGAGGTGAAAGGGCAGCCTGTACAGAACAGTCTCAAGGTTGTCTCTGCACAAGGTAGCCTGCTCGTGATATTCTCGTTTGAGGCCGTGATCCACTACTACATTTGCGCATTCGAGGAACAGCCAGTAGAGGCCGGCGTAGACGATGATGAGTTCTGCTTCTGTGGCGGGTCCTGGAGAGCAGACCTTGATGAAATGGGCCGTGAACTGGCCCACGGTTTGAAACTCCATGAACCACAGGGCCTGAACGCGAGCGCTTTCTGAAGGGACAAAGTAAATGAAGCGATTAGTTTATGGGCCTTGGAATCTTGTAGTGTAGATTGAGCATTACCTTGTGCCATACGAAGGCATGCCAAGGCCTTGTCGGTCGAAGGCCTAGGAAGCTGTTGGAGATTTGCTCCTGGGGGTAGTGGCCGTGCATTTGGGTAAAGACTATCGAGGGTATCTGTCTGCTGCTTTTGGGCATCGACAGTATTCCGGAGAGCGTCCAACACGGAGGTCATCTCCAGGGCAATCTCGGACGTCGGGTTGTTGTTTACGGCGTTCTGGAGAAACCTGGTGGCAAAGACGGCGTGGGCGAATAGAGACGACTCGCCTTCATACTCTGGCTTAGAAGTCGGAGTCTGCGCGTGGTCGCTGATAGTGGAGCTGGTGTTTAGTGGTGTTGGTGCACACGAGGATGGTGTTGCTGTTGGTTCGTGAGAGTACGGAGATGGATGCGAGGAGTGAGAGAGCCGAGAGGAGGAGTAGGGTCCATGGCTGGACTGGGCGAGGGTAAACTGGCTGACGGTGCGGTTGAGCTCTTCAATCTTGCGGGCGATGTGGTCGATCTTGTTTTCACTGTTGGTGTTGTGAGGACGACATGCTTGGGCAGTACTAATAAGGGATTGCACTTACTAGACGCTCGAGATGTGAATGCGTTGTCGCTTTATCCTGGGCTTCTGGCTAGCCGAAAAAGAGCAGTGCGTCTTGGTCTTGACGCAGTGGGAGCACGGACAGAGGCGATCGCATTTGACCTAAGATGATGGGAAGTGGATATGAGATGTTTGGGTGGATGATGGAGGTGAAGGGGGAAATTGGTGTACCTTTCGCTGGCGACAATTCTCACACTATTGTAGCCAGCATGGGGGATTAATTAGTTTATTTTGGAGGTTTATTTCAGGTATGCTTGTCTCGTACAGCAAAGTTCTCTATGGCGACGACGTCTTGTTCTCGCTGGTGGCGGTCCTCGGGCATGTCTTCATCGTCGCTGTGAGGGCCGGGGACGGAGGACATGGTGGATGGCCTGACGCGAGAGTGGGATAGCGGGAACAGAATGACGAGAGAGCAGCTGCGGAGACCAAGTCTAAAGCTCCGGCTGCCGAACAGACCAGACGGACGAGGGTTCGATGCGGGAACGGGAACTATGCGGACGTGTGCTGCGTGTGTGCGTGCGTGGCATGTGAACAGAAGTGACGCATCCCGTTTAATGAGCAGAGGAGATCAAAAGAGACGCTCCACGGGCCTCGGATCTCCGGCCTCCGCAGTCTACGACGCCTCGGCCACGGAGCCTTGGCCCTCCGCGTCCGATCCCGGCCGCTCGTCCAGCCAGTCTCGGCCCTGTCCTTGGCGACTTGGCAGGGTCCCGAGGAAAACTCGATCCACGCGAACGGCATTAGCGTAGACAGACGATTGGGCGTCGGGTCGGTTTGCCGGTTATATGTGGGAATGGAGGCACGCTAATGCCTGGTCTATTAGTCGAGCTTTGTGGCTAATGGAGGGAAGTCCCTGGCCCGAGAATTCTTATCAATCTGCTGTTTTTTTTTTGGTTCGGCATCTAGCTGTCGCGGAGGGTCCGAGGGGGGTGAATAAAAGAGCCCGGTCGCCCCTTTGGAGCGGTGCCGGGGATCTTTTGTTTGCTGTCGTGTTTCTTCCCGTCTTTCGCTGGCCTTGAACCTGGATTTACTGCACGGCCTCCGTCCTCGTCTACATCTACTCGACGACAACAGCGACGATCTCTCACTCACTCACGGCCTGACGAGCCCTCACTCTCCCCCCCCCCCGCCACCATGGCCGTCGCGGCCCTTTCCGAAAAGGAAACCGGCGAGGTATCGACGCCCCGGTCCGACTCTTCTCAGAACGAAAAGAACATACCTGGTGACGACACTACGCCCACCGAGGCCGTGGACAGCTCCGAAGAGGATACCGGGCCAAGCCCGTTCTGGGTCCGTCTGCCTCCCTGTTTCCCCAGCTTCGTCTACGTGCTAATATAAAGTTGAATTCACAGAGAGTCTTCCGCTACGGAAGTCGCAAGGACTATGTCCTCGAAGGCGTCGCCGTTGTTGCGGCCATCACGTCGGGTGTTGCGCTCGCCATGGTCAATGTGGTCATGGGTCGCTTCATCACCATCTTGAACGACTTCAACACGTCGGATGAGATCCCCGACAACTTCATGTCGGCCGTGCGAACAACATCGTCAGTCGCTGCCTTTCTCCTCCCTTGCTCATTCTCATCCTCGGTCCCAGGCTCTACTTTGTCTACATCGGCATCGTGCGCTTCGCCTCCACCTACGTCTACGCCGCGCTGATGACCTACGTCGGCCACCACCTCACGCGCAACGTCCGCCGCGACTACCTCCAGGCCGCGCTGAGCCAGGAGACCGGCTACTTCGACAAGGGCATCGCGGGATCCATCGCCATGCAAGCGACGTCCAATGGCAAGCTCATCCAGTCGGGCATTGCTGAGAAGCTGGGCCTCGTGATCCAGGCCACGTCCACCTTCGTCGCCGCCTTCATCATCGCCTTCATCAGCCAGTGGAAGCTGACGCTCATCATCATCTGCATCATCCCCACGCTGATCGTCCTGGTCATCGGCCTGTCCATCCCCGACGCCATCATCGAGACCAAGATGCTGCAGACGTATGCGCAGGCCGGCAGCTACGCCGAGAGCATCTTTGGCGGTATCCGGACCGTCTACGCCTTCAACCTGCGCCAGCGCATCGTCGCCAAGTACGAGACGTATCTGGACGAGGCCTACGAGGAGGGCATGAAGAAGAACCTGCTGTACGGCTTCATCTTTGGCGTCGAGTACTTTGTCATCTTCGCCGGCATGGGTCTGGCGTTCTGGCAGGGCGTGGCCATGATCAACCGGGGCGAGGTTCCCAACATCGGCACCGTCTTTACGTGAGTTGCCTTTGGACCCTAATGTTTACAGTATTGCTGACATCTCAGCGTCCTCTTCTCCGTCATCATCGCGTCCACCGCCATCTCCACCGTCGCCCCTCACACCGTCGCCTTTGGCCGCGCCGCATCCGCCGCCGGCGAGCTGTTCGCGCTGATCGACCGGGATTCCGAGATCAACCCCCTGGACGAGTCCGGTGACAAGCCCGACAGCACGGAGGGCGTCATCGATGTTGAGGGAATCCGCTTCAACTACCCTTCGCGCCCTGATGTCGCTGTTCTGGAGGATTTCACCCTCAACGTGCCCGCCGGCAAGGTCACTGCCCTCGTCGGCCCCAGCGGTTCGGGAAAAAGCACCATCATTGGCCTTCTCGAGCGCTGGTACAATCCTACTTCCGGCTCGATCAAGCTGGATGGCCGAGATGTCAAAGACATCAACCTGAAGTGGCTGCGTACCAACGTCCGTCTCGTCCAACAGGAGCCCGTTCTGTTCAATGGCACTGTCTTTGAGAACATCGTCAATGGCTTAGTCGGAACTGCTTGGCAAGACTCTCCTAAGGAAGAACAGCTTAAGCGCGTTGAGGACGCAGCTCGACTCGCCTTCGCCCACGACTTCATCGCAGAGCTACATCAAGGCTACGACACCCGCATCGGCGAGAGAGGTGGTCTGCTCTCTGGTGGCCAGAAGCAGAGAATCGCCATTGCGCGAAGCATCATCTCCCAGCCCAAGATCCTACTGCTCGACGAAGCCACCAGCGCCCTTGACCCCCACGCCGAAAGTATCGTTCAGCAAGCCCTCGATAGAGCCTCTAAGAACCGCACCACAATTGTCATTGCCCACAAACTCGCCACCATTCGCAACGCCGACAACATCGTCGTCATGGCTAAGGGCAAGATCGTCGAGCAGGGTGTCCACCAGCAGCTCGTAGCCATGGGCGGCGTGTACGCCAACCTGGTCAAGGCCCAAGATTTGTCACCCGATGAGGCGAAGAACCACGAGGAGGCAGTCAATAAAGAAGCCGCGGAAGAAACGGGCATCGAGGCGACCAAGACGCTGACCAAGATCCGAACCGCCGACGCGTACCCTCTCGCCATGCTTAAGGACCGCGAGGATCACGACTTGTTCAAGCAGAGCGGGCTTCTTGCAAGCATCTGGCGTCTTGGGTCTGAAACCCCCCAGCTGACAGGGTGGTATTTGATCACACTGGCAGCTTGCATTGTCGGTGGTGAGTGCCCATTTCCCTTCACTTTCTTAAACTAGGTTGTATGCTTACCAAGGCCACAGCTGCTCTCTACCCCGGACAGGCTCTGCTTCTCGGAAAGATCATGGATGTCTTCAGCGGCCCGGATATGGTCAAGAAAGGCAACTTCATCGCATTGATGTTTTTCGTCATGGCTATCGGATGTCTCGCTGTCTACTTCGTTCTCGGTTGGGCGACCAATGTCATTGCACAAGTACGTCAGCGAATCCAGCTAGAAACTTTTCCGTCATGAACAGCACTAATTCATCCTTTTTGGTTTAGACTCTGAGCAGAAAAATTCGCAAAGAATTGTTCGATTTGGTTCTGCGCCAGGACCTGCGCTTCTTTGATCGACAGGAAAACACCGTCGGTGCCCTGATCAGCCGCCTAGACTCCTACCCCCAGGCCATCCTCGAGCTCATGGGCTTCAACGTGGCGCTCATCCTGCTCGGCATCATCAACGTCGTCGCATCCAGCGTCTTGGCTCTGATTGTCTCGTGGAAGCTTGCCGTTGTCGCCGTCTTTGCCGGTATCCCGCCCGTGTTGTTTGCTGGTTACGTGCGAGTGCGTCTTGAGACCACCATGGACGCAGATATGAGCAAGAGGTACTCCAACAGTGCTTCTATTGCCTCTGAGGCCGTGACGGCTATTCGTACCGTATCGTCTCTTGCTATCGAGAGTAGCGTGCTGTTGAGATATACAAATGAGTTGGATATTGCAATTACGCAGACGGTGCCGCCCATGTTCCGCATGATGATCTTCTACGGCTTTACCCAGGCCGTTGAGTATTTTATTCTCGCCCTCGGATTCTGGTAAGTCTTACCCCTCAGGAATACTGCCATTGGAACAAACTGACAAACTTTAGGTGGGGTTCTAAGCTCATGGACGACGGAGAGATCAACTTCTACCAGTTCATGGTCTCTTTCATGGGAGTCTACTTTTCCGCTCAAGCCACCGGCCAAGTCTTCAGTTTCGCAAACAGTGAGTTGCTCTACGTCGGAACGCGAATTCACCTGCTAACCCTTTACAGGCTTTTCCAAGGCCAACGAGGCTGCAAACTACTACTTTTGGCTCTGCGGGCTCGAGCCCACTGTCACTGAGACAAATGAGAACAAAGACATTGGTCCCGAGAAGGGCTGCAACTCGTATGGCTTCGAGGACGTGCAGTTCACTTATCCCCTGGCTCCTGATAACCGCGTTCTGAAGGGAGTTTCTCTTGATGTATGTACCGCCACTTACTGAAAGACAAGACGGAACGCTGACATATCTTGACTACAGATCCACAGTGGCGAGTTTGTCGCCTTCGTCGGAGCTTCTGGCTGCGGCAAGAGCACCATGATCTCTCTCCTCGAGCGCTTCTACGACCCGACAAGCGGCTCTATCAAGATCGACGGCTCAGCTCCCCTCTCAGCACTCAACCCTCACCTCTACCGCAACCGCGTCGCCCTCGTGCAGCAAGAACCAACCCTGTTCCCCGGAACCATCCGCGAGAACATCTCACAAGGAATGGACCTCGGCGTCGGCGAGACCATGTCCGACAAGGAAATCGAGGAGGCTTGTCGCGCGGCCAACGCCTGGGACTTTGTCTCGTCGCTGCCCGAGGGAACTAACACCCCCTGTGGCACGAGCGGCAGTCAGCTCTCCGGCGGCCAGCGACAGCGCATCGCCATTGCGCGAGCACTGGCGCGTAAGCCTAGTGTTATTCTGCTTGACGAGGCGACAAGTGCCCTGGACACCGAGTCCGAGCGTGTCGTCCAGGCGGCGCTGATGGAGGCGGCGGCCACGGGAGATCGCATCACCATTGCGGTTGCTCACCGGCTCTCGACTATCCGAGAGGCGAGCCGCATCTTCGTGTTCTACGGCGGCCGGATTGTCGAGGTGGGAACACACACGGAACTTATTGAACAGAGGGGCATGTACGCGAAGATGTGCGAGGCGCAAAAGCTAGATCAGGGAGTTTAAACGGCGGGAAGCATAAAATAGGCGCGTTTGATTGACATTGGATTATTCCCCCTTAACATCGCTAGTCGAGTAATGTATTATCTATACCAAACCCGAGGTGGCAAAATCTACTGCGCTTAATCTCTAGTATTGTGCATAATCTATCGAGCGGTGTAAACTTGAGATGGTTACCCAGCTCAAGCTCATTGAACTAATCCAAAGCTCATAGTGGCGACCTATGCGTTGGGCCCGCATCATCTAACCGGGTTGTTGTTACAATAATCCAATGTGCTTTTCAAGATAGCTCTTAAGTCCTAGTGGGGTGGGGAGGAGTTATAGAAATAGTCTCAAGGTTTTTAAGCAACTCACATGGATGACAGAGTGCGCGGAGGCTAAAGATATTGCGGCCGAAGAGCCGCGGGGGATTGCAATCTACACGCAACGCTCAAAAGTGGGAGACTTCCCTTGAGTGAACATTTGCCGTTACAAACTCAGTAAGTTAGTGGCTAGGATCTAAGAAGAAGCTTTCATACTGCCCGTTTCATGAATAAAAGAAACACACTAAGGTTACTGTCAGTCATACCGAAGTATGTCCTGCTTCACCTGTGATGTAGCCATATAAAACACAAAGTGTTCCTATGCTTTAACCCTTAACCGACCATGCATGCATACATACACACATCCCTTTGAGTGCCGTAAGACTACACTTGGGTCACGACCAGGGGGGTCTAGCCAACCAGAGTAAAGCATATTAAAGGTACTTCCAACCCCACCTATCTAATATGGTGATAGAAGTCCCAACAATTCCCTACTCTACAAAGAGCTACATTGCACTGCTGAAGAATGAGTTGTATGAGGAATTAGGTGGGGTTGATTCTGCTGACGCTCACGGTCACTCTATGTACCTCGGCTTTAGCGGGGGCTATGTGGGGCTCGGTACGGAGGTGTAGTCTTACGGCACTCAAAGGGATACATATTGGCAAGGTGCGTGGCTCATTTTATTGACCACCTAAACATCTACGTACCATCCAGAACATCTACGTTCGGTTTCACCAATGAAAATGAATGAATCTAGAAAATGCCCCACTAATCTGAGATATCCCGCCCCGCATAGTGTCTCTCAATAACAGCAACACCACATCAATCCCTTATTGAGTAATAAGCTAATATCGGAAAAGCTAGAGGGTTAGGAAATATAATGTTAGTGGTTAGGGTTAGGGGATAGGGTCGGTTGAGTTGTCAGTTAGGGTTATGGCTAGAGTTAGAGTTAGCCTTAGTATATATCCTTAGTTGTTAACGAAGGGACTTATGAAATTGGCGTACGTAGATGTCCTGGATAAGTACGTAGATGTTCATTTTATTTTCAAAGCCAGTGTTAACAAAGTCTCCACTCTCAGTTGATCCGGCCGGATAAATGTGCTGGTGTGACGTCAGTGGAAGAGCGAATGCATTAGATTTCCAAATTTGGTAATTGAAGCTGGAGCACTGTTTTCACACTGTACTCGCACAGGGCATGCATTTTGTCACGTCTTCCTGCAGGAGATTCTCTCAGCAACTCTGCACTACACTACCTTTGGATATCAAGAAATATTCTAACCAGAGGCAAAGGCACACGAGCGAGCTATTTCGACCATGCATACCATCGAGAATTCAGATGCTGGCTCTACATGTCCACCTCTTGGCAGTTGCAGTTCAGAGAGCGAGAAGTCGCATGTGGCGAGCGCAGTCAGCCAAACGCCGTTGTCTGATCATCTACAAAACTTCCGGCAGGTTTGGACGTTGCATTTCCTGTCTGAGACAGTCCAGCCTTGGGACCATCTTGCTGAGAAACGCGCAAAGTTGGACGCTGGACATCTTTCTGCCCTTCGGGAGCGTCTCAAATTCTTAACCGATACCGTCGATAACGGGTACCAGCCCACATACGCTAAAGGTGACGACGGAATCGACCCTCAAACTACCATTGTCGCATTTCCATTTTATCCGGGCATGAATACACCATGGCGCCTCGACACAGGCGTAGAAACCACGCAGCCAGCGCGGCCTGGGGCAAGGAAGAAGAAGGGAGAAAACGCCGGGGCCGGTCCAGCACCTCGGCCGCAGCATGTACCAACTGAGCCCGCCTGCTTGCCGTGCTCTACACCACCACCCGTAATGCCGACGCCGACTATCACCGTCAACCAATTGCCTCCAAGGCCCGAACCGGCTCGTCCGGCCACGGATTCCTCGCCTTCTCCTCCAATGCTGGATGAATCTGATAGTTTCAGCTCCTCACTGTTGGGAAATGAAACAATCTCGACACCCTCTGCAGGTTCCTTGATGAACACTGAGCCCCATGACCAGCGGATCCCCTACAATGACCCAGCCCTGCCGACCATGCCCTCAGGGTCTGAGGGAGCCTGGACCCCGAACTGGAAACCAGATGATGGAATTGATCCGAGCGTTCTCAATGACTACTATCAGTCATCATGGCCTCAGCAAGCCGCTACTGATACTCCTACTTTGGACTTTGACGAAGCCATTCGCTTGTACAACTCAGTTTTCGAGGAACCACACAACGACTCTGTCGAGATGGGGATTGACAACATCGTGGCTCTTCAAGTCTCATGGGAATCAGTTGGATCAGGTACGGCACCTGTCATTCCAATGAACGACGGTCAAGCCATTGGTAAAGGAAAGGGCAAGGCGGGAGAGGACACCGAGGGGTGGAAGGAATAAATCGAGACGGCTATTTTTGTGCATTTCTCGTAGAGGAAAAGTTGGATTTGGATTGTTTTCTGTTTGGGTGTGCTTCATTACCTGTGTCAACTGGCACGAGCATAAAAATAACAGGATGTAGTCCTCGGGTGTTGACGGGAAAGTATGGTTTTGTGTTTCTTTAAAAGGTTCAATCATCTGATATAGATACTCGTACAACTTCATATTATAGTCACGATAAATCTAGTGAGTTCTTGAAAAACTTCTCTCTTGCTCGAAACAGGGTAATAAACTGGGCTTGAGGGGTTTTGACTTTTTACACATCAGTGTATTCAAGAAAGCTGTGTACAGCGCCCTAGCAACGGAGAAATAGTAGATCTTTGGACTCGTTTCTTCTCCTCACACTGATGGCCAGACGACATAAACTACAGACCACAGTCAAGATCTTCATTTATCTTCATATCTTGGACGCTTACTCGACTTAATCGCATCTAAAGCTGTTTACCCTCTTCATCTTTCTCTCTAACATGGCCGGCATATCAATGCCAACCCATCCCCGTCCATTTCACGTGGCTGCATGGGTGGGAGCGGGGTGGGATGGGCTTACACTCAGAGCTTCGTTTTATAAATTGTCGCACAACGCAATTTTGAGTTGTATCAGTTAATCAAACCAGCATCGATATCAAACTATTTATATAAGTTTTCTAGCTTTAGTCAATATTATCTAGACAGATAGATAGATCAAAGCAACACAGCAGATAACACACAGTGGAAAACACAGTAAGGTACTATGCCCCATACCTAAAGTCCTAATAACTTAAACACAGCAAGGTTTCCCAGTAGATAGTTTCTATCAATCTCAAAGCTTGAGCCTGATCTTACAACCCGTCTGGATACTTCTCTCTAACCTTTTGATCCAATTCATAAAAACCTTATCTTAAACCATAGTATATATAGCTAGCCTGGCCGTCTCTCATCAAGATGACTAGTTAGGCCAGCCTTCTTCCCTCTTTCTCAACGCAACACAAGCAACAACACAATAGAATGGCCATCGCTTTTCCCATCTTCTGCTTCGTCTTGCAGTCAGGCGGAAACGAGCAGAGCCGCACTGCATATGAATGCGGCTACCGTCACGCCCTAGATAGGGACATAAAGGCCGCGCAGTACAAGCGGCAGCTTCAGCAGGCTAGACTGTTTGGCCTTAGCGGCTTCCAGTCCAGCCGTACAACCGTCAGCCCCATCCAAAAGGTGCATCTGGCCATATTCGGCTGCTGTCTGCTCCTCGATAATAGAGCTACTGATGTAGATGATTCGATATCAAACTATAAAAGCAGCATTCCGATGGTCTGCACCCAGAAACGCTTCGCACCAATGCGAGATTATTCTACCGCGGGGCGAGAAACTTTCAAGATCTATGCTCAAATATCCTAGCCTACCTCGCAATTGAGCTTGCAATTGCTCGTAATCACGTTCACGACTTACTGTTAGACCCGGCATTTGTTGTCGCCATCCCTGATATGCACCGACATCCAGGCCAACAGCCATGCGACCTTTCTTGGCGATATCGATTACCTAGCGTTAGAGTCAATCGACACCGCCATTCAAGTAGAAGACAGGTGTGTCTGCATGTTCAGAAGCTCATGGACCCTGAGGCGTGGAAACTTGGTACCGAGTATGATGAGAAACCGCGGAGAAGAAATTCAGGGGAAGAAGGGGCTCTTGGCTGATCTGTTAGAAACTGACACGAAGAAATACGGTCTCTTTATATGTGTCGCTATAGATTAAGTTATTTTGTCGTAACACGAAAGAGTATTGACGAACACGTACGGCACTCCCGCAAAAAAGGCTAAGTTGGTTGTATGCGGGCATATTCGCCCTGGTGGAGACGCAGATTGTCTCGTATTTGACCTCATAGCTGAAACATGAAACAAAATGCGGGAACGAGTGAGAGACAAGGAATTCATCTCAGACCTCTTATAGGGGCGATGTTGGCACTGCCCCGTTTCGATCGGCATAATCTCCTATTAATAGCTGAGTCCTTGTGTTACCATAGAGCGAGGTGAGGGGACGCCGTCGACGGATTGGCTAGAAGTGCCCGTTCAGCTGACAATGCCGCCGCCACCAAACACAAGTCCCAGAGCCTGATTTTCTTGATCCTTAGAGCATGGTTTCGACAATACAAGCTCCATCCCATCTAAGTCCCACCGACATTGCTTCCCCAGGCAAGGCATTCTCTCTGTCCCTACTCCTTCATCCCGTCTGTCCTATCGACCTCAGGCCGACATGTCTTCGCGTAAGGACGAGCTGGAGTCGGGCAGTCTCGAAGCAGAGTCGTACTACTCGCTGGACCTGGAGGAGGTTCGTCAATTACCCCCAAGCTCGCAGATGCGCTCTCTAACTCGCGGTAGATTCAAGAATCGATAGAAATCACAGAGGCCGCTGCATTCATACGAACGACCCCACCGAGTCCTAAGAACCGCCGAGCAACTGGTCTCTTTTCCTGTACGACCCACGACAATACTCCACGTCTGCCATCTTCGTCGTCGACAACTTTAATAAACGAGGAAGCGTCTACGGGAGACTTTTCTCGCAGCTCTCGAATTGAAGTACCATCCGACTCTCCACATACTCGTGACCGATTCTCGTCGAAGCCTATACCGTATATATCTGAGCAACACCAGAAATTGGACGATTCATTCGATGCTCCGTCTTCGACTAGGGGTTCCCGATGGTCGATCAGACGTCTGAAAGAGAAGCTTGGCTTTTCCTCTCCTTTGACATTCTTCAGGGCATTTAATGGGGAAGAACAACGGAAAGAGGTCTGCAGCAATAGCAGACTATCGGCCCTTCGCCATTTTGCCCTCTTCCACCTACCAGCTGTTGCAATAACGCTAGGGCTCTTCATTCTGTATGTCTGCAACTACCATTGGCCATATCTTCATCCAACTCCCAATGAGGCAAGTGCACTTCAATACGCCGCGAAGGCACACGAATCATTCATCCTGATTTCTTTGACGGACATAATACTACATAGAATCTGCTATGGTCTGCTGGAGAAGGATGGTGTGTCGATTGGCTTTATTTCCTCGGCATTTTCGCTGGGCTCCCCGATACAGTATCTCCTCAGCTGGGAGCTCTGGGCCGCATTGTTCAACCCAGTTACAAGTGCGAGCTATCACAGAATGACTGGTGTCATCGTCCTGGCCGTTTCTCTTCTCGCGATAAGCGCCAGCCCTTTCTCAGCAATCATCATGATTCCTGTTCAAGGGTGGTGGGAAATTCCTCACAACCATCTATTCTTCGAAAATCCACGCGAGGGCAGATATATCTCTGGAAATCCATACCAATTGAGCTTCGATTCCGGAGATGTTTTCCAGACAGAGTGGTGTGAACCAAACTCGGGCAATTTCACCTGCCCCATGAAAAACCTCGAGGCGACGATGCAGGAATTTGGATCTGTTGTCCGCGACCCACCGGTAGTTCCACACCAAGCAAACATAACATACGACACCTCGAGGCGAACGAACGAGAGGCCTGTCTCAGTTTCGAAAGTTGAAGGTCTCAACTTGGCGTTTGGTACATGCCCCATGAGCTTTCTAGTCGAGGCACTTACCTGGACTCCCAACTACGCACCGCCTGTTAGAGATGGTCGCTTTTTGATCAAGCCTCAGCTGAGAAACACTTCTATCGCGATGAAATGGAGACAACCCGTTGTTGCTGTCCACTGCAATGAGGCCTTGCCTCGCGAGGAAGTTGCAAAATTCGATTTCAACGGTGGGGTTCACGAAAACGTCACGGTAGCCTTAAATGCCCAAGGTGAAACCGGGTTTCTCAAGAGCTTGAAAGAGAACAAGACTAGGCTGATAGACCCTCTTGACCCTCTCTTCATGGAGGTCCGAGACAAGATCGACCCTCCAGTTAGCGCGGCTATATTGTTCGCCAACCGCACATTGTGGAGCGAAGGAGGGCAGGAGAATGTTCGTCTATGTCTTGTCCATGCTCGTTGGGTTGAGACTGAGGTATGGCTGCACAGGCAGCACTCGTTGGCAGTTCAGAGCCACCTAAAGTTCTCAACACAGGAGGCTTTGGAGCACCTGCGCCAGACTTCAACTGCCGACAACACCATCGCACTCGGGAATGGCTTCTTAAACGACATCGGCACTTCGTATAAAAGCGGGAGGAAGACACCATATAATCCCGTGTATCGAGAGGCGAGACGCTTTTGTAGCAACGAAGAGGGAGGCGACATGGAAACATGTCTCGCCATCATCTTGGCTTCCTATCTTACCGATGCTTTGGCAGTATCGGAAGAAATACAGAGACATCCAGAGTACGACTGGCAGCACCCGCCACCAGACAGACAGGATGTGCTCATCGAGCAGACTTACTACAAGAATGACTATTCTTACACCTTTCAGAACAGCGCTACTGTGCCCTTGGCCTTTACTGCCTTGGTTCTTCATGTATACATTGTGTTAGCTCACATTGCATTCATCCTGCTTTCTTCGGATCCGTGGTTCAGCTCAATATGGGGAAGCTTTGGAGAAATGCTGGTTCTTGCGTTACGATCGAGATCTGCAGATGGCCTAGACAATGCTGGAGCGGGTGTGGCCAGCTCGCAAACTTGGAAGAGGACGGCAAAAGTGAGAGCAGTTGATGGTGATAGGCAATTGGGAATGATAGTAGGAGCTGAGACAAGTAAAGGACAAAGTGTGGAGGATGCAACCGGCTACGACGGCACAGGCTGCCGTATGGGTCGAGTGAAGGCCGGGGTAAAGTACAGCTGAAAAAGAATGCGGGATACTCGTGTACGATATCTTGCCATGTTTCGGCCTATCCGAAAGCATATTCAAAGGGATCTCATACTACATATTATCGATCCGTCAAGGCTTCAATAAAGGCTAAGCTCGGCCCTTCTCGAACCACAGGGTTCCATAGTTTGTGGGTTTCGCAACCAACAACGTCACAACATCACCGACGATTACGCAAGTCGGCAAATAATTGCCGTAGTGGATCGTCACAACCAACCGCAGCTTCCAGCTGTAGCTTAGTCGCGACAAGGATCTCGCTCGATATTGATACCAGAAGACGGAATGGCAGATCACTATCACTGTGAACCTAGCTCTGTCGCAATACTGCGTGGATCTATCGCAAAGGCTGCTTGCTCGCACGCCATTAAAACAACACGCATCATGTAGGCTAGTCAAAAAAGAAATCCCCCTCGGAATTCTGGGCTGTGTTGTAGTTTAAATCCCAGGCAAGGCCAGTTTTAATTCACAGCTCTTGAGTAGTATCTGGCATATTAATGACAAGATGGCGTCCGAGATCCAGTCGACAGACGAAACTGACCAGCCACGACGCGGTGTTCGAGATGCTAACGAGAAAAATGACACCCCCACGACCACAAAGATTTACGACATTGAAGCCGATGTATCCATAGAGGGAGACGCAGACATCAGCGAGAGGGAGAAACTGGTCCAAAAGGCTGAAAAGACAGAGTTGACGCCCGTTGAAGCCTTCAAGTGGAACGTGGAGGGAGATGAGTCTCCGTGTAAGCCTTCGCGTTGAACATGGCCCTAGGACAAGAACTAAGATCACTGTGACAGTTCCGGAAGTGGCCGCTTGTGTGCCGAACACAGATGATCCTAGCATCGCATGCAATAGTAGGAAGTCTCTCACCAATGAATTGACTAAGGCTAACGACTAGAGCGTAGCCTTACGAGCTTGGATACTCACGACGGTATTCGTGATCATCTTTGCTGGCGCCAACGAATTCTTCAGTCTTCGATATGTAAGTTTTTCTTTCACGCCTAGGATGGTGTCCTCTAACAACTTACGCAGCCTAGTTTGAGCATCGGATATGTCGTCGCTCAGCTCCTCGTGTTCCCGATCGGTAGAGCATGGGAACAACTTCCTCGATGGAGAGTCCCACTGGGTCGTTTGAAATTCGACGTCAATCCGGGCAAGTTTACTATCAAGGAGCATGCTTTTATTGTCATTGTTAGTTCTCTCATGCATGTATATCCTTTAAAGCCATGCTCACATTTTGTAGTGCGTCAATCTTAGCACGACCGCTGCTTACGCCACCGGATCATTGATGGCTATTATTAGTCCCGTCTACTGGAATAGGGACTATGGCGCAGGATTCTGTTTCCTCTACCTTCTGACAACACAAATGCTTGGGTGACTTTAGGACTACCCAAAATGCTAAGAGCACTACTAACATTCATCTCAGTTTTGGTCTTGCCGGTCTTGCACGACGATGGCTCGTGTATCCAGCTGCTCTGATTTGGCCGTCAACCTTGGCTTCCACCGTTCTTTTTCGCGCTCTGCACGAACCACACGAACACACTGTTGCGAATGGTTGGAAGATTACACGATATCGCTTCTTTATCTACTTCTCAGTCATTGCCTTCGTCATCTTCTGGTTCCCTGACTACCTTTGGACGAGTCTTGGTACCTTTGCATTTATTACTTGGATTGTGCCTCAAAACCAGAAAGTCAACGCAATATTTGGAGTAAGGAACCACCCAATGGATGACTATCAAATTAATGGAATATGACTAACTGGATGCATAAAATTCTAGATGAACTCTGGCCTTGGCCTCCTTCCTCTCAGCATCGATTGGACGCAGATTAACTACGCCGGTACCCCACTCGTGACTCCCTTTTATATCACCTGCAATGCTTTTGCAGTGGTTGTATTCTTTTATCTCTTTCTCTCGCCAATATTGTACTACTCGAACGTCTGGTTTAGTGCTTAGTAAGTAATGTGCTCCACGCTGGACTCTGGATGGTGTCCTGATTGCGAAGTATGTTCTGACATCTATGACAGCCTTCCACTTCTCTCTTCAAGCACATTTGATAATACGGGATCGTCCTACAACATCTCACGAGTCGTCGACGAGAATCTGAACTTCGATCTGAGCAAGTACCGGGAGTACTCGCCGATGTACATTTCCATGTCTTACTCGCTCACCTACGGTCTTTCGTTCGCAGCCGTAACTGCCATCATCGTCCACACCTACCTATATAACGGGAAGGAGATCTGGGCCAAGTTCAAGAACGCTCGTCACGGTGGCGAAGACATTCACAAACGCCTGATGAATGCTTATCCTGAGGTTTCTGACTGGTGGTACTTGGCCTTTACCCTGGTGGTCTTGGGCTTAGGCATGTTCACAGTTGGTTACTGGGACTCGGGTCTTCCGATCTGGGCCTTCCTTGTCGTCTGTTTCGGCTTCGGTGTGCTTCTCATCGTTCCTGAGGGAATTTTGGAGGGAACCACAAACCAGCGGATCTTTCTCAACATCATCACTGAGCTTGTCGCAGGTTATGCCTGGCCGGGAAAGCCAATCGCTAACATGTATGTCAAGTTCTATGGGTACAATTCTGTCAAACATGGCATGGACTTTGCCCAAGATTTAAAGCTTGGCCAGTACATGGTAAGTCGGCTCAAATCCCAATTTCCCCGTTATGTACCTGATCATTTGTACAGAAAATACCTCCTCGTGTCCTGTTCTTTGGCCAGATATACTCGACGATTCTGGCAACTGCGGTCCAGACTGGTGGTAAGTGGCTACGAAACTAGCCGTTGATGAATATTTAGTGTGTGCTGATTTCTTCTAGTGCTTCGTTGGATGATAGGGAACATCGAGAATCTGTGTGATCCTGAGAACACCCAGCGCTTTACTTGTGCTGGATCAAAGGTGGTATACAACGCTTCTGTCATTTGGGGAACCATCGGACCTCAACGAATGTTTCAATCCGGCCAGGTTTATAATGGTCTCATGTACTTTTTCCTGATTGGGGTTTGTACCTCCTAGCCTATGTCTGTTAAGTATGGAACAGCTAACATGTGACAGCCTATCACTACTGCGTTGGTGTATTTGGTGTATCGAAGGTTCCCCAATAGCTGGGTTCGATACATTAATGTGCCTATTTTCTTCAACGCTGCCGGACAAATCCCTCCCGCAAATACCAGTATGATCCCTGGACCTATTTATGGCTGTTTAGAGACTTATCTTTTGCAGCTCAATATTCGCTGTGGTTCATAGTTGGGTTCATCTTCAACTACCTCATCCGCAAGAGGGCCTTTGACTGGTGGAAGCGGTATAACTGTCCGTATATGCGATCCGATCCGATAGGTCCTGTTCTGACCATAACTATAGATCTCTTGCAGGCGGCTATGGATACTGGAACTGCTATTGCAACCGTCATTATCTTCTTTGCCCTTACTTATCATGGCTATACGTTGAGCTGGTGGGGCAACAACGTCGGGTCTGACACTGACGATAGCAATTCGGTGCCATGGCTTACAGTTTCGGACGGTGACCACTTTGGTAAAGGTCCTGGAGAGTTTTGAAGTTTCCTTTATGTCGTGTCTCATGGTAGCTATTGATATGTATGCGCGGAGACGCAAGCGCGTGACTGGGCATATGAGAACGCGCTGGCATTCGCGTCAAGCCAAATAACAACCAATCGTCCTTGAGCTGCTGCTCACGGTCAAGTAGTTAGTAATGCCCGTCGACCTTTTTATCGTCTCAATCAGTACCTGAGTCTTAGTTCATAGCATGCCAATGTAGTCCGTAGAGTTGTGTACCCTGCAGGAGCCAGAGCCCTTCCTAATGTAACTCGAGCAATCCGGGAGTCATGGTGGTAGTACTGGAGCATGGTATGTTTGGCGTACCTGAAATGCATAATTTTGGCTTTTGTCTTGATCTACGCCGCATCGGGCCGGGAAAGCTTGTTCTCACAACGTTATTATGCCTTCATCAGCCCTGTTCATTAAATAAACACCAGAGTCTAGACTTAAGGACATTCCAAGTTCCAGGTTGCATTATGCCGTCTCTCATAATGTTATGTCAACGCTGTGATTAACTAAATAACGATGCACGATCTTATTCATTATTCCTTATTCACGTCCCCATATGTCAATACGAAGGACCTCTTCGGACTCCGAAAGTGCCCGTTTCCTATGTCATCGAGCCACTTAGTCGGAGACTCGTCGAGCCCGGATAGGTGGGGGCGTCGTGCACGTCCTGAAATCTCATTTTAGTAGCCAATCGATTTGCGTCCAGTACGAACATAATCCCAATTCGGCTTCCAGTGCACTGCCTCGACAAGACTGAAGATGGCTCCAACGAAGATGGTACCACGTCTGCCAATCCAATCGTTCAGAGGGTCAGAGAGCCAGCAAGAACTATAATACCCAGTTACAGATGCTATTTGAAGTAGAAGGAGCAACGAACATGACGGCGATGGCCATGTACGGGGCGCTGTTGATGGCACCGATGATCCAAGAGTTTCAAAAGCAAATTCTAGCAGCCTCGCATGCGGCTCCAGTATCGGCGATGTTGAACACCTCAGGACAGGACAGGTTTGCTCCGTTGAAGCCGGTCTGATCCTAGATTAGGTGAGTTAATGATACGCACGCTGAACGTTAAGGATGTTTAACATACTCCCCGGTGGCAGGTTGAACTGCGACCTTGTCATCGGTCCATTCTAAGCCTTTCTCGCTGGTTCGATTGTCTCCTTGCGACGTTTGAGACACTTCCAATGGTCTGTAACAAACCCCTGTGAGCACTGAACACGAAGGCCCACGAGGAAGGCTATTGCTCACCTGTCACTTGTTCACAGGATGGTTTCGACATGTTTAGTCCGAAGAGACGTTTTACTGTGAGGATGTTGATGAGATGCCTGTTGTTGAGCTCTTTCCCAGATTCCATTTGCGGGGAGGAATCTGAGTATAAATCCTCTGGGCGATAGACTAGATCGGGGCCCAATGGGGCCAGTTTGGTCGGTAGATGCCACCGACGCTAAGACGGGGATTCCACCGAGACTAAGAAGCCTCGAGCTGGCAGGCTAGACTAACGGAAGGCGAGAGTTGGGGAAGAATACGGAACGCACTACTCTGGGTGTCTTATCTATGCCCCTCACCACCCTTCAGCACCAGTGTGGCGAGAGAAAGTTGGCCAAGCAACTGAGATTTTGCAGAGGATGGCAGGTGCAGAGGTGATTGCCGGCCGTGCTACTCACATACTCTCTAGAATAATGGGTGAACACTCCTGCGTTGACACATGTCTGCGGAGTAGGCTTCTTCCTGTTGACTAATTACGCTTCTAGAAATCGTACCACAGAGCCCAAACTTCAACTCCGTCGCCACTAATGAGCTGATGGGAATGGACATGGCTTATATATGGAGCGAGTCATGGCTTTACGATGCACACTTGTTGGAGGCCTTTCCAAAGGTATCGGGTACTGATGCATCCACACGATTTGACCAAAGGTAGACAAACCACATGCGTCTGCATACGAACAGCCGACTTTTTCATGGTCACTTGTGTCAAGATGGCTGCAAAATATGCAAGGGGGGAAAAGATGCAACGTATCGTTTGACCTGTGTGTACATGAAACCCCATTGACCCTTTGTAAGCATTCGCGGGAGTGAGGATCACCCAGCAGTGTTTTCCAGTGCCCTCAACGAATAATTGTGCACTTTTGGCCTCTCCACACGCTCATCTGCTAAGTGACATCCGGTTCTAGACTGACACGGCCCTGAAGCTTCAACCGGCTGTCGTCGATGATGGTGCTTTTGGGATACGATTCTGCTAAGCAAGCATTTCTCGTTAGTCTCGCACGACGTAATACGGTTCAATGCACAAGAGGGAGGCAAATATTCGCTTGATCTAGTTAAGCTGTGCATTTTCGACCGTTTCAATTTGCTGTAGGGTTTGCCACAGACAGAGGCGGGAATCTCCGCGGTTCTCACGCCGCTCGCCTTCCGTTCCGCTCGCGCTCATTCCCGCGCGGAGGTCCGTCCCGCGCGGAGATTTAGTCGAACAGAAGCTTAGACACACGGAGGTGTCACCGCCGCACCGAGCACTAGTGTCGGGCTCGCCGTTGGACCGACCTCCCAAAGCGCCTGGGCTCTTAGTCAGTCTTTCACCCGGAGTCACCACAGACTGCGGACTTTCATAATACAGTTCCACGGTCTCGGCGGTGCGGAGCTTGCAAGTGGAACAGCCTAGTGTTTTAAATGACTCTTAGTTGCTCTGGATGTGACGACAGATGGGTGTGAGACGGATGTACTACCGACAGCCCTTCTCCAGAAGGCCAAAGCCGCGCAATCAAGTCTCCACCTCCCACTCAGACTCAATCCAACGCAGCGGTGAAAGAGACGCCAGCCATGCGGATATCATTGCTTGCGAAGCATGTTTAGCATTACAAATTCAAGCCAGCGGAGAATAACCCCTGTTCTGAATCGGCATCATTGGGAGGGCCACGCCTCACGGGAGAGTTGCTCGCCCGAGACTCCGTCTTGTGGAGGGACGCCGGACATTTTTTCACCGATGTCTTCTCCGTATTGACCATGGGTCTGGGAGATATGGTGCCTTTATATAGGGCCTCGCATCGCTTAGAATATCATAATCACAAAAACATCAAAGTCTAGATTTGACATTGAGTAACTAACCCAGTCACACCAACGACAAAGCTACTTGACAGCCATCACCCAGAATGGCTCAGCAACAAGTCTACCGCCTACTTCAGCGCACATCCTTCCAGGACCTCGCTATGGTACAAGAACCCATTCCCACCCCCCTGGGGCATGAAGTACCTGTCAAAGTCAGGAGCGTAACGCTTAACTACTGCGACGCCACCATACGCAACTCGACGTATCCCGTTCCTGTCAAGAACTCCGTCATTCCATGCTCTGACCTTGCGGGCGACGTGGGCCAGGTTGGCTCTATCGTCGAAGGTTTTGCGGTTGGCGATAAAGTCATCGTCGCACTTGACTTGAACGCCCTTTATGGCACGATTCCGGACTCAAACCACACCCTTGGAGGCAGCATCGATGAGGCGTTGCAGCATGTATATTTCCCTTCCAGCGAGCGCGCTTGTCAAGATCCCCGCATCTTCCACGCTGAGCTATGCGCAATGGGCATCCGCAGGGTGTGCTGGTACCACGGCGTGGAACTCGCTGTACGGAAACGTGCCTCTGAAGCCCGGCTAAACTGTTCTCTTTCTAGGTGAGTCGCCATCAACATGATACTGTGAAAGCGATTCAACAACAACGCAGGAACTGGCGGCGTCTCCATTACGGGTCTTATCCTTGCTAGAGCTGCCGGTGCCACTACCACCATGACGTCCTCGTCCGATGCTAAACTACAGCATGTCCGCGAGAAGTACGGAGTTGACCATACCATCAACTACAAAACCACCACCAACTGGGGAGCTGAGGTGTAGCGACTACCAATGGCCTTGGCGCCGATCACGTCTTTGAGAGCGGCGGCTCAGGAACAATCGCGCAGAGCATCGAAGCCGTTGCACAGGGCGGTATCATCTCCGTCATCGGCTTCCTGGAAGCATATCCACAGGCCGACATGCCCAACGTCGCAGCCGTGGTGAGAGGCATCAGGGTCGGTCCAAAGCAGCGGCTGGAGGACCTTGTACGCTTTGTAGCGGCGCGAAACCTGGAGCTGCCCGTAGAGATGACCTTTGGGTTTAGTCACGACCAGGTCGTTACTGCCTTTGAGCTTTTAACCAGCGGGCACCATGTCGGAAAGGTCTCCATTGATGTCCAGTAACGGGCTGGTACATGGAGCAGAAAAGCCCAAGACACGGCCACGATGTTGCTAGCGAGCAGCTTGAGAGCTAACCAGAGTTACCATACCGTGCTTGTCATGAGAGGTATATCCCAGGGCCTAATCTAAATGTTTCAATCTACCAGAGTATCGAAAACTCACTCTGTCCTGGGAAATTAGTGTCCGCCGTCGATGGTGTCCGAGGCAAACGTCTATATTCCGAGCATATTCTGTCATATCTCATATACCTGTGGGGGTAGCTGAGTAAATCGCAGATAAAACTTCGGCGGTTTCCCATTGAGCTTACGAGCGCTATGAGCCTTTTAGTTGCAAATACTGCATGTAGATGGCTGTTCAATGGTGTTTTCTCGTGGATGCGAACGCAACTGCCATTACATGATGATGCGCTGTCTATTGTTCGCACAGGAACATGTCGACTAACCGGGGACCATAGCAGTTTGTTCGATGGGTTTCTGTTCCACTGTGGCCTAAAGCTGCTGTTTGTTTGTTTGTTTGTTTGTATTACTTACATTGTGCGGGATTGGCTTGCCTATTCCTCTTAGTATACTACATAGGCTAAGACTAAAGGTATAAATTAGGTTAGCTAACTCAGTTAGGGTCTAAGGTCTAAGGTAGGTCACTTAAGTTAGTATATCTCTCTTAGGGCTTAAAACTAGCCTATATAATGTGTTCTTTAGCTATTCCTCTATCCTCTATACCCTCTAGCATTTCAACAGTATAATACATATAACTTGATGCTTCTATAAGCTCGTTAGTGCGTCTTAATAGGGCAGATCGGACTCTTCTGTTAGCTAACAGTTTTATAAGGAAAGGGAACCTTGACTTGCATTGCTAGCAAAGTGTGGTGATGAACCCTACAAGAATGTACTCCAGATCATAGCGGTTCGTAAATAGAGACGGAACATGGCTCCCAAGTGTCTCCCAGTCAACATTGTCCATCCCACGCAACGCAAATACATAGTCCCAGTATTCGGGGTACCACCCTGCCCATTCCCTATCCAAAAGGGCGACTATCCGACCATCACGTACCATGACGTTTCGCGCGGCAATATCACCATACGTAAACACAATGGGATAGTCGGCCCCAAGCTGAGCCGTGATCTGGTGCCAGTACATAGTATGCGCTTCTGTCCGCTTCGGCGGCCGAACAAGCCAGTTATGGAAGTCGACGAGACTGCCGAACGGCCCGCCCGATCGGGTCATCATGTTGGGGACCACGACGCCCTGCCCGTCAAGACGACCAAGACAGATGCCACCCAGGGCACGCATCTGTGCCATGTACCCGCCGAGCTGGGCCAGGATATCTGAGCGCTGGTCAGGCGTCAGCGACGGCCACGCCTCCTTCAGGGTCTGGCCCTCGATGTATTCCATGGTGATGCGGTCCTAATCGCTGCTGATGACCTCGGGTACCGGGATTGTGGTGTGCTCCTTGACGAAACGTAGCGCCAGCGCCTCGTTCGGGTGGTCGTTGACGCCCATGCCATCGGGATGTGTTGTGTACTTGGTGACAGCATCGCCGTGCCGCACAATGTAGCGATGGAGGCACTGGTAGATGACCTCGCCTTCTGGGTAGGGAGCGGCATTTCGTGGCGGCGGGGGGGAGTTGCCGAAGAGCGCCTGCCTGCGATCCCGCCCCATCATCTCCTTCAAGCGGCCAGCCATTGATTCCGAAGGGTAGCGCCGGCGTTTGGTTGAACCAGAAGAGGGGTTATGTCTTGGAGTGTTGGTCGTTAGTTAACTACACAAAATGAGGAGTGCGGCGTAACCAACAGAAAGACTGGGATATTACAGAAGGCCATAGGGACCGATGTCCTAAAATTATTTTTTGAGCACTTTTTCTTATTATATTAATCCTAACTATATACTCTAAGTCCTTTTAGTAATATATAATCTTATATATTATATTAAAGTAAAATACTTTATAATAGGGGAGAAACTATTAAGCCTTAATACTATAGGGTTTAAGTATAGCTATAAATAGTTATATATAGTTATATTCTATATCCTATATTACTTTTACTATAGATATATCTTTACCCATTTTAATGCTATTCTGCCCTATAGACTATAGCCACTATGTAAATACTTCTAAGAAATTTATTAGGGCCCTTTTCTACCTGAACTATATATAATAGCTTCTTATAACCTTATTTTTAACTATTCTTCCTATCTTAATCTTCATTAATATAACACTTAATTTATCCCTTACTTAAGTAGAGCTATAGAGCAATATAATAATGATTCCTTCTATATAAACCTAACTAAAATTTAATACCTATTAAACTGCTATTATATTAGCTATTAAGAGTTAAATAAGGAGTATTATATCTATAAGCAATATAACTATAAAAGTCATTAAATTGTATGCTTTATTTTAGTCTTATAATAGCTATTATAATATAATTCTTAGCAATATCAAAATATTAGTCTACAATAAGTCGGCTAATCTCATTGGGAAGCATATAGGAAGCATTAAGGTCATACTGGACGCTAAGTTTCCTTCTTATACTATAATAATTAAGTTCATTATTAAGCAGTATAATAAGAAGCTTACTACAAAAGAATAGAAGATTGTCCATTTTATTATAACCTAAATGGCTTCATTTAGCCCTATTGAATTTTTAGATATTATATATAAGATAACTATACTTAGGGATTTTTTTAGGGTTATTAAGATCCTACTAGGTAATAAGTACAAATTAGTAATATTATGCTTTTAATACTTTAATATTAAGCTAAAGCTTAATTTAGACTTTATGATACTATTAAAGCCTATTTGTAGCTATAAGTAGGCTATTAATAGTATACCTACTAATATTAAGTTTAATATTCTTACTAAGTGTTTAACCTCCTATAGGATTAAGTATGAGCATATATCTCTAAGTAAGGAGATTAAGGCTAAAATTAAGATAGAAATTAAGATAAAGGTTAAAGGAGGGGATTAAGATGAAATTAAGGTATAGCCCTTTAATAATAGTAGTAATAATATTACTAACTTTAGGACTATATTAGATAATATGGCTATAAGTGATAATAATAAATAGCTAGAAGGTTAGGCAGACTTAATTATAAAGAGGGAGCTTTTAGTTTAATTTAGTAGGGAGCAAAATAAGAAGAAAGATTAATTAGACTTTAAATTATAATAAATAGTAATATACTTAGTTAAATAGCTAATTATTAATGCCCTTATAATTAATAATCCCTTTATTATTAATCTCTAATAAAATTAATATAGTATTAATATTATATATAGCTAGATAATTATATATATAATTAATCCCTCCTATAGGTATGTCTAAGAGTATAATTATTAGTTATAAGCTGCCTCTAATATAATCCTTTAGATAGGCCCATAAGAGTAAGTATACTAAATATTTTAGTTATATAATTATATTAGTAGGTAGATCATTATGGCCAGTAAGAATACTATTGTACATACTAATTGTATTAGCTAGTAAGTAAGCATTAAGGTCAATATAGTCTTCTTTAAAGATATCCTAAAGGGTCTATAATTAGTCTTTAGGAATAATCTCTATAAAGCTCTTTACTTCCTTTGCCTCTAGCTAGAAGTATAAGGTCTAAAGCGTACTAAATACAATATATAGCCTATTATGCTATTTATAAATATAGTGCACATTCTAAGTATATATAAAGTTAGTAAGTTCTTCTTATATAATTAGCATAAAGAGGTAAAGCATTACAATACAGTTAGATAGGGAGTCATTTAAGAATTAGCTAGTTATAGTAATCTCACTAAAGTAGTCCTAGCACTAGATTAATATATAAGCAAATAGAGCAATATAGTTATATACCTGCTAGAACTTAGCCCTACCTCTACTTAGTTGAAGTTACTAACTCTCAATCTTCTTATTATGTATGCTTTTACTATAGATCTAGCAATTACTAAAGTGTATATTTTAAATTGAATTATCCTATATATAAATATATGTTTTTAAAAGGTAATAATATGCTTTAGCTATAAGAATTATCTCCTTACTATAGTTAGACTAAATGATATTTAGTATAGTCTCTTATTAAGAGAGGATATTAAGATACTGCTTAATAATACTTTATAATATACTAGATAATATCCCTATATAGAATTATATAATAAACTATAAGTATATATTAATTAAAGTATAGATCTTAAACTCTTAGGCCTTTAATTTATTATATGCATTAAAAGACTAAATAAAGTTAGGGCTTAGAGCAGTCCACCTAGTTTAATAATATTACATTATATTCTACCATTTAGTAATATTTATAGGGGAAAAGTTATAAAAGCATAAGTAAAGGGCTTAATAGCTTAAGATATATTAATTCTAGCAAACATATATGTAGAGATATATATAGCTATAGCTTTTAAGCTTAGTGTGCAATTTAGCCTTATCTTTAAAGAAATGGCGCAATTTGATTATATATTCCTATAGTATCTTTAGGGTTTAATGCTACTAAAGCTTAAGCTCTTACTAAATATATATAAGGCTACTCTTCATAATAATAAACCCCTTAGAGTATAACTATAGAAGCATAAAGTAATCATTTAAAATCTTATTATAAAATAAGTCTTTAATCTGCTTATATAAATATTTAAAGTCTTATATAGCTTACTATATAGAAGTATTCTATTATTATAGATAATAATAAAGTATTATATAGCTTATAATAATGTAGAAGTTAGTATTAAGGCGCTAGATAATTTGCTATATAGGGAGGTTATTATTAGCTTTTTATTATTAGATTTAAAGGCAAAATGCAGATAAGTTAGTTAAAGGGCAGCCTACTAGTATATTAAGTAAGGTATAACTATATATTATAATATAGTATTAATAATAGTAGAAGAAAAGAATAACTTTAGGTATAGTTTTTCATTAATATTAACTATATAAGAAAAAAAAAGGTTAGAGAAAATAGGGTATATATATAGTAATATTATACTAATTAGCAAAATATAAGATAGGATTAAGTTAGGATATTAAATATTATAATGCAAAAAAAAAAATTCTTAAGTAAAAAAAATTTAAATTAAACTATTAAATAAGTATTTTTTTTTTCTTATATACTTCTATATAGTAGTAAATATAAAGATATTTTATATTACTATAAAAAGTATAAAATTTAAACTCTTCTCTATATAATATAGATTACTCTTTTAAAAAAAAGAGATAAAAAAGTAAATAGGCTAAAGGAAGAGTTAGTATAAGTATATATAGAAGCATATAGGATAGAATAATACCTTAAGACTTTTTATACTTTTCCTTCTTATGGCTAGTAGCCTTAAAAAAAATCTTTATAAGTCTTAAGTATATCTTATAATTAATACCTTCAAATAGGTCTATATTATTACTTTTAGACCCCTTATTGTTATTATTGCTAGCTTTATGCTTATACTTATAAGCTAAAATTAAATTAATATAAAAAGTCTAAACACTACTATATTATAGAATATATACCTATAAAGAAGTAAGTAGCTTTAGACCGATTTTAATTATAATTTTTATATAAAGTAGTGCTAAGAGTAATAATATAGCCCTTAAGGGCCTTATTATTTTTTGTACACTTTAGGCAGGCCTCTATAGTATATCATTTGATACTATAAAGGTATTAGAGCATTATATTGCAATTCTAGCTGCTATTAAAGTTCATCTTATAGGGGTTTTGGCCAACTTCTTAATGTCCTTCTTCGTGCAAATATAAAGTAGGCATAGGTTCTAATATAGGTTAGTATATAGCTATATAGAATAATAAGGGATAATAATAATACCTTAGTTAGGATAATAGACTCTTAGCCCTTTATAGTACTGCTCTTTAGTACATTCATAAAAGCCTAGATAGTAAGCTTTAGGTTCGATATTAGTATATCATCACAATATGGGAAAATATAGGTCTAGAAGTTAAGAAGGATTTCTAGGAGTAAGGCAAATGCATACTTGCTAAAATCCTTGCATATTGCCTCATTTAGGTCTATATTAGGCTTAGGGGGTAGGGACTTAGAGGCTAAGGTCTTCTAGCCCTTTAAGCTCCTGCCCTTACTAGCCATTATAATTATAATCAGTTTGAAGGTAGGCATATAGAGATATATAGTTTTAAAATGCTCTATTTAGTAGTATACAAGAGGAAGAAAATAATGCATTCTTATGGTAAATATTAGCTTACTAAAGTGCATAATTATAAAAACTTAATATTATAAAGTTATAATATTATACACCCTAAAATAATGCCTATAGCTATAAGAATCTATAGGAGATTAAATCGCAATATAAAATTTATAACTATAGTATTATTTAAAGCTAAAATAAGGGGATTCTAACCTTCTAATATATAGTTGAGGAAGGAAGAAGAAAAGGAAGAGAAGCTAGCAGCATTAAGGGAAGGAAATTATAGTGGGGCATAGACCTTAGAGCGAGTGCATATAACCCTATGTTACCTTAGCGCTACTTATTAAGCATATTCAACTAAAATACATAATATAAAATAGGGTCCTAGGGTACCGTATGGGAGGGTGCCTACATCAAAAAATAATTTTGGGATATCGGTCCCTATGGCCTTCTGTAGATATGTGAATATACGCCACTAGACAGTATAATGATAATACCGAGCATAGCGTTTTCGATCTATCGCAAGTGCATGGTCGGCCTCGAAGCTTTGCTGCTAGAGAAAGAAGTGCGTCGAAATTGAACTTGGCGTTTGCAAAGACTCTTTCTCGTAGGGTGGTGGGCTTCATCATGACCGTCCAGGTGCGTTAAGATAGGTAGGAGTATTAAGATGTCCGGGGACAAATGAAGCGGTGAGTTAAATCCCTCTTTATTTCCAAGCCCCACTTCATCGTAGCCATACATCAACCGTTGCGAAACATTGAGAAAAAAATGATTCATGGTAGTAGTGAGTGTATGATATGATTGTTACAAACCTCATCTTTAGTTTCCCTAGTACCTTGCGTGTCGTGGCCAGAATGCGGAGCTCACTTGACAACTGACTCAGGCTTTCACGAATATAACACATGAACCCGGCGGAAATCGTAACTTATTCAACGACCAGAGTTGGTTAACTTCTTTTCAATCAGAGCCATGTCCTGAGATCGCTAATACTCAGGTTGTCGCATGTCCTTGGTTCGTTGCTCCATCTTAGCTCATTCCGTCTTCTTGGTGAAGATCGGTCCAACCGCTTCTACGATTTTCATTGCCCGGGGAAAGATCTTCATCGTGACCCAAATACCAACGCAATCCTTCCCACCTGTAGCTGTGTGAGATAGCTCGGCAGATGCCCCTCCAGAAGCTGATGAGCCGTCCGTCCCAGACCGACGATGTTCGTCGAACACGAAAACGTCAAAATCGGAAGACTCGCGACACTTTGGCTGAGAGCTTGAGGAGGATGCCGCGAGAGCGCACACTCTGCTCGCGCTTGTGTGGAACTGTTACTTTATCAGCTTGTGATCCGTTGCAGTAGCTAACGTCAGATATACAAGATCATAAAGGAGACTTACAATCACCTCGTCTTCGCTTTGTCCAATCGACACGTCCATGCGGATCACGCGTTCGCCGTCTTCGAGGCTCATCGAAGCCGTCTCTCCTTGAACGTGCCCAGCACACCTCTGTATTTGGGCGCTTCCATATTCAAATATGAAGCCCGAGAGGCTTTTATCCTCAGTAAAGACAGCATGGATTTGCGAAACACGTAGCCAGTTGGCCTCATGGTCCTGGACCTCCCAGAACAGCTTGTCTGGCATGCGACTGCTAGGCCAGAGAACAAGAATGTTGTGCAGCACTAGGATGGTTCCCAGATGAGGTTTTGGCGGTCGAGTAAGGTCATAGACATGGTCGCAGTCGTGACTGAAGCCCCACGCGATACCCTCCTGTTATACTGTTAACACCTTTCTCGAAGTATAGGCGCTTATGGTCCCTTACCAATTTCTCATATGGGTTTTCCGTGAACGAATACACAAGCATGTCGTTCTTGTCTCCGAGGCAAAACTCGATTTTTTGATGGTCGAGCCCGGTCTTGTCAATGCGAACTCCAGTGATCCTACCGCTATTTTCCCGCTGAGTATTGGCCGGATTGCTCTCTTGAGTCTGCCAAAATGTGAAGCCAGTAATTCTTTCACCAGGCTCAAGTTGAAGATGGCTTACCTCGGAGAACCACTGACCGAGGTAAAGAGGAACATTCGAGTCCCGAAACTCGAAGCATAGCCCAGAAATATGGTCAGGACCACGTGTTTGACCAGAAATTCCAGCTGATAACCCAATGCGTCTGACGTTAGCCAGCTTGACAGACGTAAAGCAACTACTAGAATTTTGAAGATCCCGAGGGGCTTTTTTCAAGCGGGCTTCATCCATGGGAAAACTGCGTAAGTCTTGCGTATGCGAATGCGGAAGCCTTGATGGGGAGCCGGTGTTGGCACTTGGCACATCCGGTAGGCTACATACCCCTAAGGATTTGAGGGATCCAGTAGGAAGCTGTAGTGTGCAAGTCAGTAATGTACATGGCACGAACCAAAACATATTCCTACCTGGACTGTCGCAAGTATTCCCGTGATGATCTCCCCATCAGGTGATGGGGCAAGGCTCTGCTCGTTTTCTGCTTCAGAGGCGGTTGAGTAGCGGTCCCAACGTCGAAACTCCATGACCCGGCCATGATTTGTGACCATCTAAATCAACAGGTAACACGTTAGTTCGTATCATACGGAATGACATCTCTTCATAAAACGCGACGGCAAATATGCAACGTACCTTGATAACTCGTAGAGAGTTCCCCCGGGCTGCTTGCTCTCGCCCGAACTCCAGATTCATGATTCTCTCTCCTCCAGGCCCATCCAATGCAATGGACTGCTCTGTGCAAGTCCACCTTTTGCTTGCGGTATCAATGATTTCTCTCGTGCCAAACATCTTTTTGTTTCCGTCCGCGTAGAAGAAAGCAAATCCTCTGAAGGCCCCACACAGATCATCGTGAAAGGCCACAACTCGATTCAAGAGAGAGAGCTGGGTTCCACCAGGACCCCCAAAGTCCATATTGAGCGCGAAGGTCGGCTCAATCGTCGGTTGCGGGGGTTCAGGCGGATGAAGTGAGATCGGTTTGTTCTCGGGCTCGATAGGATGCCAGAGCCAAGACATTGCAATTACCCTGCCGGTCGAATTGTCCTCAGTGGTAATTGGTTCAAGTCGACTTTCTAAAAGTTGAAACGACACGAATTTGCATACCTGGGTTAATCCAGCTTGTTAGCGGAATCCGGTGTCATGGTTCAAAGAAAACTTACATCCAGACCAATTATCGCTCCAGACACCCGGAATCCCATCCGTGGCTCCAATGTGGCAACTCCAACGCCACCAGGAGGGGTTTCTACTACACCAGCGGTTTTCCAGGATGCATAGCCGGCTACATTCTCAAGCTTCAAACGGAGACCAACAATACCATGAATGGAACTCGCGACCTGGATGCTCCGCAGTCGATCTTGTGGCATGATACAGATTTGTATCTCTGAATGCGGTATGGTAAGACCAGCACAAGATTGTTGTATCCCATGCTGTGAGATTCTCATCCCACATATGTACTTCGTGCAGTTGAAGGTGATGAAAGATATTGAGAGTTGGGTCGGCACGGCCTCAGAGCCTATTGAGCAGAAACTAAGGCACTCCGTTCTAAACAAGCGTATGCCCATGCCGCCATTTGTTGAATCATCTTCCCGAAGAGGTCCTTGAACCAATTGACCAAGTTCGTAATCTCGTGAAGATAAATCAACATCAATCTCATCTTGGAGATTCGCCTTCTGATTGAGCAGTGGGACTAGGCACCGAGTTAGATGGCTAACACTTTGCCATACTCGGCTGCGATTTCGGACATGGCCAGTTTCAGTTCTGTCGCGCAAGGCATGTTTGATACTGAAATACCGTTCTCGCCAGTCGGTTCTCGAGTTCAATGATGAGGTAGATTCGATGTCCGGAGGAAAGAAGCCCATTTCCTTATCTGCCCCAAAACGACTCGCCCAGAACGATTGAGGAAGATCTGTAGGTTTAGTGAGACCAGCAATTCTCTTTGATGAAAGTCTAAGGTTGCAGAAGTCTGGCGATTGTAGAAATGAGATAATGAGGTGGTTTACTTCAAGAGATAACCAGGAGAAGCAGTCTGTTGGAGGTCTCAGTAGTTGCTGAGAAATAGTTGACGGCGTCATGTGATGTTGCGGCAGGACGGATTAGGTTGAGCGTGTTTGGATCGGCCACTAAAAAAGCCCAAGGCCCATCCAGATTCGTAGGCAATGCCTTAAATTGCGAACCACCGCCAAAGTCATGGGCGGGAAAGGGGAAGTTGTAATGATCACAAGGAAGGCAAATGACAAGATCAAACAGAAGCTCTGCGATTCGCTCAAGTTTCTGATCAGTCGTCAGCAACGCGACTTGTTCGAGCAGGATCTTCCAGCAGGCCTCATGGAATGGAAATGCCCAGGACTTTGTAGGAGGAGAGAAGTAGAGGTAATGATGTTCCAAGTCGTGTGGTAAGGGGTCCGCGTATGATGCACTCGCGTTGTTGCTAGCCTTGAGGGATGTAGAATCAAAGAATCCGAGCCCTGTCAGGGACGGCGAGGACTGGCCTTGCTCAGATCTCACTGGGAAAATATTAGAAGGGATATCTACATGGCTCGCCAGCTTACTTACCTGCGCGGATCTCGTGTCGCCAGCTGAGTCGCGTCCCAGGAGTTGTAGGGAGTGGCCTGGCATGTGGAGCGAGAGGCACCCCACACAAGACGCAATGGTAACGCATGTTCTGTCACACTGTCAAAGGTCTTGCAGCCCGCCGGTGTTTTGTCGTAGAGGCGTCAAGTGTTGGTATGCAACGCGGTGGCAGAAGGTGACTGAGAACAAGGACGGAATAGTGAGGGACTGCGACAGAGGGTGAATCACCTGATCTTGTTGGTCGGGCTGACTCATCAAACCACCCATCACCTGACCTGAAACGAAGGCATGGTATACGCGCTTGGACAGACGAATGAGACTAGCTTTAGCGCCCTAATTTATGGGTACTAATATTGCCGCCGGCCTAGACGCGGGCCGGTTAAGGCGCTTATCATGGATCAGAGAGGCTGAGTGCGAGGGTTGGGCGGCAAATGGTTGCTAGGAATACCAGTTACCCAATCATTCGCGTCGGATCTAAGCAGGAGGCCCAAGCGGAAGTTTCGGGTGGGCATTTTGGGCTATCACAGCCACACGATGAAACCACACTGCAAGAAACGAGCAGTATCGAGACCAGGGACCACGTAAAGCTCGGCGGTTAAGACGGCCGAAGTCAAGTTTGAAAGGACTCGGCTCTTCACATTTCAATATATAAAAGACTCTCGATTCTCCGTAATAGATGCTGTATCAAACCAGTCATAAAATCTACCCTAACCCTCTATTTCCATTCATCTACCATGATTAAGCAGTCAATCAAAGAGCGAAGGACTGAAGTGATCCAGACAGACCGTCAAGTTGCTTGTTATAATCCCTGATAAGTACTGTTTAACCGAGTGTTGCAACAAAATAGGGTTGGGTAGAGCGTTCCCTGCCCATGACATGCGAACCTGCAAACTCCCGTCTTTGGACAAACAGTCATATACCGTCAGTCTCGGACTCACAATCCTCGCCCCCAGCGGTGTCTTGCTCCTCGTCGTCGCCGTCGTCGTCGTCCGGCCGTATGCGTGTCTCCCGCTCGAGTGCTTGTAGCTGATCGGTCACATCGATCTCGATCTTGGCGCCGTAGTCATACGCGTGGAAAGTCGGTTGGTCCTCCGTCCATAAGGGCTGGTGCGGCTGTTGCTCTGCAAGATAGCCCCAAGCTTCCATGAATATTTCCTGGAAGGCCGTCCATTTGTTATAGGTGATCGTTTGCAATGACTGTCTTCTTAGCTTCCAGGATGGCTCAATACCCTCCCAAGAAACTCGCCGAACAAGAAAACTGTCTTGATACACGATGCAAGCAACTCGTCGTGGTGGCTAACCGGGGCGCTCCGGTACCGAGATAAATCTGGATGCGATAGTCCCGTCGCGGCTGGTCGTATCGGATGCATAACGATGAACCAGAGTTCACGAGTGGAGCCAGTCGCAAGTCGAATCGTACGGTTGAGAGGTTCAACGATGTTGACTGATTGTATTTGACGTTGTATGGTGCCTACCAATGTTAGAAAGGTAGTAACAATATTAAAGAATTATACGGTATAGTGCTAGCTAGTCCTTTGGTTAAACTGTTCTTTAGAAAAAGGTTGGGAAAGAGTCACTCAACTTCCAGCATTCCCAATCTTCAGAATATCCTAAGGTCAGTGGACATTGCTCTACGTAAACAGATTACACCGCGTCGGGCTGGCTGGAAATCATCGATTGGCTTACTATAGATTCATACGTCGGCCCCAGAAATGTGTATCCCTAACGGACACTGGGAAAGAAATCCTCTTCTTCACACGGGGGAACGCCTAGTCCTTGCAGAGACCACGTCTGAACAAAAGCTCCCGTCTTCACCCCGCCCTTATATTGAGTCTGCTAGGTAAGTCGTATAAAGTAGTAGTGCCTGTCGGTAATGGTGCTGAATGGCGGCCTGACTAGCGAAGAGGAGACAGTCTGTGTTGTCTTTAGTCACGGCTAGTGTGTCCAGACCGATTCTTCAATAGCCTGGAGGTCCTGAGGATGTAAAATTCATTATTGCACTCTAGGACGAGCTCTCTCTTAGGCTCCATCTACATGCACACATTGACCGTCCGAGGTATACCTTTGCGTGGAGGAAAACTAGTTGAATTTCTGGTAACAGCTTACCTGCTAGGACCATACGAGGCTGCAGCTACATGACAGCTTCCTGATCTCGTCTCTCTCTTTTAGTGCTCGTCGTTACACTTCACCACAACACTGCTCACAATGCCCGGCAGCTATAACAAAGATAGATACGCGGTAGTCCAGTGGCGCTACATCCTCGACCACACAAAAGCCGATCCATTGAGGCAGTATTCTCCAAGCTATGTGCATGTGGACGAGCCTGAGAAACATCCTTTTACCTTGGAGGCAAGCACGGCCAGACAAGCACAATTGGGAGCCTGATAAGCAGGTAGTGAGACCTGCGATTAAATTTGCGATGGCGACAGACCGGCTGGACTGCCAACTCACCACGGCCCCGTACTTTCCAAAGAGGCAGGGCGCCGCGTTAGTTCTGTGTATAGGATACTAAACATTTAAAGTATGGCCTTCAAGCAGGCCTGTGGACGTAATAGACTCTATGGGGTGTGCTTTGCCTTACGAAGAAGTAAGCCCGCTTTAGAGGACAGCGACCCCAGGGCAGTCGGTACATAACCTATCAGATGCACATATTGCGATACCTCGAATGGTTGCGCAGTCATGTCTCCGCCTAGTCACGTAGATTGTCATGCTACCAACAAGGACAAGATATGGGATAGCAAGGCAAAATACGATCTTCGAAAGATAGTCCAGATGAAGTTACTGTTGAAGGCAGGGTCGACATTTCTCTGGGTAGCTTTATTATGCCAGCACCCAAAAGAAGTCCCCCTGAGCTACTCAATCCTCACTGGAAACGCAGCGCAGCGCCGGGGAGCGCTCGAGGGCTGTCGTAGCAAGGCGGCAGTGGGTAGATCTGAGTAGCACCCAGTACAGCAAAACGACACCTGTAGTGAGAGGTGAATGGGTGAGCAGCGTACTCGGGCCAGGTGTCGGATCCTACTCCCCAAGTATTCAGTTTCGATAGAGACCGAGTTGCTACGGTAAGAAAAGCCTGCAAATCGCCATCGAGAAGTACCGCATCACCCTAAAAGGCATGTTTGCGTCACTCAGTACCGCTCAGTCCGGCCCCAGTGTACCCTGTTGCTAGCTGCAGGGCGTGGGCGTCCATCCATCAACAGTGCATCCATCAACGCATCCACCTGCGCCTTAGCGAATCCACTGGTTTACCGGTAAATAGACCAATAGTGAAATCAGCGCTGCATTCACCACCATCAGTGCATCCATCCACCAGCTTCACGAAGATTGGTCAGTGATCCTCTAGCACTGCGAGGCTTGTTGCTGCGAAAGGCCGCCACGAACAGCCTCTATTGCCAATGCAATGTATTTTCGACATGCGAAGGCTCCGTACGCGCCCTTAAAGAGCTCGAAATACACGAGAAACGCGTTCATAAAAGGTGGCGTTGATGAGGATGACTGTAATGTGGGCTGGTCTGGGGGATCGGGGTGTTCGGAAGAGGGGGTGGTTGTCGTGGGCTGTTTTCTGTCGGTAATAATTCTTCGACATACATGTTCTCCAGTAGTATACTCGTCTCCTATGTTGGTGATGCTGCCTCGGTCTGATTGAGTATGATGAAGTCGTTTGAGACCCGTGATTCAACGCTCTTTTTCACACCAACTGTAAAGAAACAAGGATAAGTTAATCGATGGTATGAAGCAGCATGAACTCACTCTAGACAGAAGAAATATAATGACTGCGGGCCCTGAGGAGAATTTCACTTACGGATGACGAGAAACAGGTTTTTTGTAAGTACCGGTGCCCAGACGAGAACTGCTATAATTTGTCCTACATTCCATTCGTTTGAAGAGACCACGACGAACGGATCTGGGAGCTCCACAGCAAGACCATGGTATAAACGGAAAGCGACGAATGACTCTGTAACCACAAGTATGGTTGTAGTCGTTTTCGATGCGAACTTTGTGATCGACGAGGCGATTCTCTGATTTTTCCTCGAAAGAGAGCCGAAGCCTCTTTGCCACCATTCCGTTGTGACAAACAGCGTCCAAAGTTTGATCCAGCAAAGGAGGCCAACGATGCCAAATGATGTGCCAACCACAGCGTTGACAAAGTAACGGTCGTTGAATTCATCGATAGGTCTGCTCTGGGCACAAAAGGTGCGCAGTGATGGGTTAAAACCACACTCCAATATTTGATTCTCGTTCTTGAACAATTGGTGCACCTCGTCACGAGAGAGCCTCAGTGCCCTGATAATCGTCACGCAGGCAAGGACCATGGCTATAGTTGACGTGAATAGAGAGTACATGGTGTCGAGCTTGACGCGGCGCATGCTGATTTGGCCCAGAAGAAGGGAGACAGTTCCCATGGTCGTCAGGCGTCGAATCATTTCGCAATTTATGGCCACGGGCCACCAATCGTACAAGCCGCTGGCTGACGAGTGGGCGTACTAGAGGCCAATCTGGGTGGCCAGAAAGAAGAGGTTTGGGCTTCTTGAAACTCAGCGAGGAATGTGCCAGTGGCGTGTGCAACATTCCGCTTCTCAAGACGTAAGAGCATGGACGCAGCACGTGGATATAGCGCGGCCAAGGAACTGAGAACCCGCTACAATAGGAGGAATGGGGCCGTAATGCTATTAATCGATCTTCTGATGGTGAAAATGCGAATCATTGCCCAGGTGTATAGAACAATTATGGCTTGTAATTTGTACGACACGAGAACCTGCCGATGATTAGTCGTTAATGGTCCTGTCATCGAGGTCAGTTGAATGTTACCCCCCGGCCAGCTATGTCGGAATTATATCCCGAGTGACCGCCGCCCACGTCCGATTCCTTGTACTGGCATAAGGACATCAGCGAATCATTTGTCGCATTCCAGTCGACCTGGCCACCATCCATTAAAGCTTTGACGGATGGAATCGACATGTCGCACAGTCCCAAGTCCTGATCTAGACAGCTGGCAATCGCACAATCGAGCGTCGCATTGAGAACTGCCGAACCATCAAATTTGCTGCCATCTGGGACGCCGGCTCGCCGTGGAATGGCTTCTACTTCCTTTGTTATGGTATCATTGAGATCCGGAAACGTCGGTTTGGCGAGGGATAGAGCCGCCAGCGTTAAGCATTGCCAGAGGGCGGACCACGAACCGAATAGCATCTGCCTGTCCGTGCAGACTGCCGTACAGTCAGCCACGTCATCGACGGAAGGGCAGACGCCTTCGAGGATGGCGAATGTATTGTCAGGCACAACACCAGAGTCGCGGGTGAGAGCCGTGAACGCGTCCCAGGAGTTAGAGAGCGTTCTCCCCAAGATGCCGTCAGTGTCGGCCAGCACAAAGAGGCCGGAGACATTAGAGTAGTATGGCGATTGATCTAACCAAAAATGTCTGGACACTTCAGTAACCGACGCGTAGGCGACACCTAAATAGTTTGATGCCATGGTCGTGGTTATGAATGCTGGACAAAGAGTTGATAATGCTACGTTGGCCGGCTTGAATGTTGGCACCAGCGGTGCCTAAATAAGACCAGCCAAGGCTTTTGAACGGAAAATAGTTGGGCTCCCGCTCTGGGTAAGCCAGGCATCCACACATCCGGGCATTGATTGCGTCGGCCGCAGAGTGAGGCTGCACAAGAGCTCGTGCATCACATGGGAACCAGGGTCAATAAGACAGATGATACGTAATGCTCAAGACGCTCCCTTGAGATTGCAAGCACCTCCTACCCAACAGGCACAGGGCTGCATGACCAGCCGGAACGGCAAATCAGAGCATCATACTCGTAATCGCGCGTCTACAGCTGGCCTTGCAAGTCAACATAACGTGGAAAGCCCGCATCTTGCCAGTCAAAGCCGCCTTGGTAGTGGGCTGGCGACCAAGGCCAACTGATCTCTCTCATGCAAGAAAAGAAAGAGCTGAATCGCAACCACACATCCGTAATGTACCAGTAAGGATCTCTGACATCGGATAGACAGCTTGCGTGATGCGTTGGGCTAAGGGATCTGCATGGACCGGGACGTTCTGCCTAAATGGAATGCCGGCTTGGTGTCAGCTTATGTACAAGAAAATGACAAATGACACATCTACAAATGATGATTACAACTTCGGTGGTACTGGCAGATGAGCTGACGGTCGCCAATCTTTCACTTGAGGCAACGGCGGTCTATCCTTATTCACCAAGTCAACGATTACTAAAGCTGAGAATCGCCTCTCTCGGTGGCCTGGTGATGCCATGTGACAACTAACACATTTGTGCAGCTACATCTTACTCCGCGTCGGTGCTCGTATCCGCCTTCATCGGATTTGCGGCAGATGGAGTGTCCTATAAGGCCACCGAGACCGAAACTGGCAGTCGATCGGCGGAAATCATCTCTCCCCCGGTGAGACAACAACGGCCGGTCATCAGGGCCTCTAGCTCTCCCTCTGCATCTACATACCGGAGTGGAAAACTGAAAAAAGGTACAGGCCACTATAGGGTATGGTGATATTTTGCATCTTGTTGATACTTGTAGATTGCTCCCAAGTAGGAATAATGAATGTGTAAGGGGCGTTCATGTCAGCTTTCTTTCGTCATTTTCTTGAAGTTAGTGTTCAAACTAGCAAAACCGCACCTCCATCGCTAGTAGAACAGCTCGGAGCAGTGAATAGCAGAGTAGACGATGATTACTCAAGCTCCCACGGCGTTATGATTCGTCGAGTTCACTAAAGTCACCTGCGGTGCTAGCCGCACAAAGCCCGAGTCATCAACACCAACGGCAAGCCGGCGCAATCGCTTCATAAGGGTGTTATTGTGCTCTCACCGGTATCACAAATCGGAGAGATTTTCGACGTGTTTAGTCGAGCGGTTGTGGGGTAGCCAGTCCACGCCGCTTTGACGATACAGATTCATCAACTGACCTCCGTTGTCGAGTTGGTCTTCTCGAATGGTTAGAATAGCTCACACTGCCCTACAATAAGCGTGGAGGGGAAAAAGTCTATCGGGATTTCTTTACCCCTTACCGAAGAATCGTAAGATAGGATGTCTACGCCCCTTGGGATCTGGTCCGCTGTTCGGTGATGGTAAGGACCCGTAAATTTTGCCGGTCTATCCAGGCGATCACTTGTTCAGTTGTTGTGGCCGGTAGGGGTCGGTTGTGATGCTCCCGTGCCACCGGCGCTACGGTAAGGCATGCGGTCTCGTGAAGTCGTTGACGGTGCTGCCTAGTCGGTCTTGTTACCAACAGCAATACGTCAAAGGGAAGCCTAGGATTGGAATCCAGTGCTAGGGACCTTTTTTCTCCCTTTTTCTATATGTAGATTTATAGGCCTAGAGTATAGGGTAGGCTTGAAGAGTTACCTATAATCAAGTAGACTGGGATGTCAGTATAAGTAATAGTATATTACAGTCCAGTAATGATGAAGAGGGCTTTTTAATGTAACTAAGTGTGTTAATACTTAGCAAGCTGTCTATCTATACAAGTGCCAAACGAATGTATATATGTAGTTCTTATGAGTTGAACATTGTCAGACTGAGGCCTTTCGACACACACAAGTTAAGCTTGTGTAATTGGAAAAAAGAGTGGACACTGTCATGGTTCTGCCGATTATGACGATCTGGTCCCAACCTAGGTCGTGACACGAATTATAGAAGAGAATCAAGAGCAAGTGCCGCGGTAGCCTGCACCCTTCTGCCAATCGTCACCGTAACCCTCATTATATCCCTTCAGCTTGCAGGCTGTAAAGAAGTCATCACCGCTGATGACGTTTGGGCGCGTCTGGATGCACTTGACGCCATCAAAGGTTGCCCAATGGCCGTGTCAATCATGGTCATTTCTAAGTCTAGGCAGATAGATACTCACCGCCGCGCCCCACCGCTCAGAGCAGACTGCCTTAGTCCAGTAGTTCCTAGGAATCCATCCTTTGGGAGTTCTCAGGCAGCAGTTATGGTTGCTGTGGTCTTTGCTGATGGCAGGTGGTGCTAGTCTTGGGTCATTCAGTCGAGAGGGAAAGAGACCAATGTTTACCCATAAGCGGCATGGACGAATAGGAAAGCGAGGAGGGTCTTCTGATAAGCGACCATTGTAGTGAGTTAGTGGTGATTTGGGAGGTGCTAATCAAAGTGAAATCTGATGATCGTGATGCTGAAGCTGATGAGGATAGTGATCAAGAACCCGAAAGGGGCCGAGACGTCTCTATTTATGCGCTGAAGCACCTCGTGCCATCTCTACCGAGACCTCAGTCAATCTCCCTATTATCACCTATTTTAATTAATTCTACGGAGAGTCCGGCTGATGAAGTCGTTCTAGACATGGCAGCAATCTGGGCCGTTCTCCATTTCTCTTTCCACCTTCGCATGATAGGTGTCGCTGAGGGTTCCTAGCAAGATCCTCGCCTGGTCGGTCTTCCGCCAATTCTTCGCCTTTCGAAGTGATCCCTGTTCGGAGTGCGAGCGGCACCGAGGTGGGGAGTTTGTCACGGAATGCTTTAGCCCTAAGGACCTCCACCTGTTTGTCTCCCGACATGGTGCTTCTAATGATACGAGCCTAGCCCTGCCGCTCCTCTGTTCAACAGTGCGAAAGTTTACAAGACGCATGCACGAAGACTTGCAGTCGAAACAAAATGCCCGAGCTTGGCAGAAGAGGGCAGCCTTGATAAGGTGGCTCGTTGACGCTGTTGAAGGGGGAGCGAAGGACTGGATCGGAAAGATGCCGGCCATGATTCGACGAGAGAGGACGAAGCGAAGAAAAATGTCGACTGAACGGCAGAAAGTGGAAAAACGCAATGAGGCGTATCCTTCCGGGCGTAATCAATTCCATTCTTGATTCGTATTAATCCTTGTTAGATGTGTCCAAGCGGCTATTTGACCCTGCGTGTCGGGCTCAACATTGCTTCACTACGACGAATGCTGGACAATTATCCACAGTAAAAGACGCGATGGCCAACCTTGGATCACGGATGTTGAGGACTTCGGTCGCCCCGATTAGCCAGAGGACGGATTTCATCACTCTCCTTGCCGCAGCTTGGAAAGCAAATAAGGCCATGACAGAGCTCCTGATCGAAGACGGAATAAAGGTGGACTTAAAGATAGACTGTCTGGACTTGATGCTGTTGCCATGACTCGGAAGAATGGGCATACCGACTTCGCTGGATCGGTTGACGGTCTAAGTAGAAGTTGAAGGCATTACGGAGCCCATAGGTACGGACCATAGCAAACGATGGAACACAAGCGCGTTTATAGCTGCTAAAGGAATGACAGGGTATGGGACCATATCCTGGAAGCGTGTTCTACTTGTAGCAAATACCATTACCCGCCGCCATCATCGTTATAGGTAGGCTGCTGGAATAAATGTAACATGTTCAATATACATGCTAGGCAGACCCACAACACAGAGGCATTTCATCTTGCCCTCCGCACAACTAAATGGTCATTCTGAAGCCTTCTTAAAATCGGGCAACGCCCAGTCTCTCATCCACACCGTTTCCAAAACTTGTTTGGCAGTCGGTCGATCACTGGGTCTGAACGCGAGCATCCACCGCATCATCGTAAAAAATGCCTCCTTTTCCTCGTCATCAAGCGACCCCATGTATTTTCTGCGCCGAGGATCTTCAATACTATCCTCAAAGCGTTCCTCCCATGTCCACATAGATCGCCCCTGTACAGGTTCACCAGCTTCGTCGAATTTCTCCGACCGCGCATCCCATTCTTCCCACCAGTCAGCCGGAAGTCTACCGAGAGCATCGACTTGCTCACAGGTGATGACGTCTTGATTGGCAATCAGATTGTCGAACAACGACCCATGACCGAGAATAGCCCATATGGTGCAGCCGAGGGTCCATATATCGGACGGGAAGGAGAGTGACGTTGTCGGCTCAAAGCTGGCTTCTGGTGGCCGGATCTCTAGTGGTGTTGACGACCGGAGCCTCGATTCTTCAGACGGTCGGAAAGCTGCCCCAAAGCCTGCAAGCATGAGATGCGCATCAGGGAGCGAAATATCTTCACTCGGCTCGCCAAGCCATACAGTAGAGATAGCGTGTGGAGGAACCATTGGAGATAGTGGCTTTCCTTTCAGCGGCATCACGGGCTTATGTTCAGGTTCGCCGAACTTGTCGTATAGCTGCTCTTCTGAAAGACGGTCAAGGTCTGGTGGGAAGTGCAGCAGGATGTTGTTCAGGTGGAGGTCTGGTGAGAGGTCAAGATATCATCTTCATGGCCGTGGTAGGTACTTACCGCCGTGAACGTATCCTAGGTCATGGATCTGTACGACAGCGATGGCAAGCTGAGCAGCGAGCGCTCGGGCTACTTGAAGCTGAAACAGGCAAGAAATGGACGAATCTTTGGCATCGATGAGACTACATCTTGCTGGGTTTGTTACAAGGCAACGGTGCGTCCCGTTCGGTCCACGGAGACTGAAGCGATCAAGAATCAGAGGTAGAAGTGGCTTTCCCGGGGGTTTAGACTCGGCGACGAGACCAGTGATGTGAGATAAGACGTCCATCTCATACTGGTTTGAGTCTGAGGTGCCCACTTTGACGGCAGCATATGCTGATAGTTGTCTGTCCCGAGCTAGCCAAGTCGTCGAAAATGGCTCGTGGCCAAGCTTGTGTACTATACGATACCGATTATGAAGGTAGTCCCCGATCTGCACTGGGTGGTAACCCCCAGGTTGGTAATACTCCGGCCTTTCAACCTCGGCGATAGGTTCGTAGACAAGGCGCGACGTCGACATCATCGAGCAGTGGGCAATCGGAAAACAGCGAACAGAGACCGTACGATGCTGTATGCGGAATAGATGGGGAGAGAGGCGACTCATCACGATGTTGTGAGGGCGGACTTGAAGATGATAAAGGTGAGCGTCATGCCTCCCTTGCCCCGCATTCTCGAAGAGGGCGATGCTGCTTCATCACGTGTACCACAACTTAAATGCCTACGAGTCAAAGGCGTGGCCAGTTAGCTTATTCGTCTTACTTTATCATTGATTGTAATTATTTTGCGTGCAATAAATGGTGAAGAGGGCAAAGGGAATAATGGTGATCAAAACCATCGTGTAGTGGTATTTTCCGTGCATAATTATATCCGTCTAACAATCAGGCCCTTGCGTCCTCTTCGCGCTGTCAAGCATACTCGATTGCGCATTGATGACTTCTTCGAAGACGTCGCAGGCACCATCTATGACGGTACTCTTATTTAGTCCAGATATATCAAAGCAAGTCATTAAATCCTGCCTTTATCGACGCACACACTCGGTCAATAAACTGACCCTCGTCCTCACTTACTCCCAACGTCCCACTATGCCAAGTCACGGTACACACCAGGCTTTTCCCCTTGACACTCGCAAAGTTGAAAGTGACGGGAGGCCCGGAAGCATGACCCGGCTGCGTGAAAACCATCTTCGTAATCTTCGCATCCTCTTCATCTGCGCCTCCATCCATTGAACCAATGTTACTCATCTCGTAGGAGGATCCTCTCGTTTCGCCAAGCCCTCTGAGCGTCCATTTGCGAATACTCGGCACGTATCGCAGCAAGCCCGTGGGCTGGTCACGGAGCCGCACAGCGCTGGCTGCCAATTTGCGAGTGCATTCCGCGATAGCGGCCCATTCTTCGTCGGTTAGAGGGCCCGAAGAGCTGGGACGAGGGTGTGAAAGGTAACATCCCGACACAAACTCGCCCATTTCGTCCTCTGGAATGCGTACGGCCTTGCGCATGTTGATAGCTGTCTGCGAGATAAAGTTTGTGACGTTCAGATCCGGGATTTCTTGGCTCAGTGCACGGTTGATGAGCTGGTGGATTGTCGCCGTCAACTTTGCATCATGCTTTCGAGAAACGACGATGGCGTTGTTCACGACAGACTTGTCAACCTCGAATGCCCTGATCTTGGTGTGATGTGTTTCAGGATCGAAAGAACCAGGAAATGCGGTCCAGGACCCTTTGTCGACGATGGAGACACTGGCCTGAATACCCAGCAAGTTTGCAAGGAACTTTGGAATGAGTGCGGCAAACAGAGGTCCAAGTAGGTACGACCACGATATGGGAAGTCGCTCAGGAGTGTCAAACGGAGCTGGCAGTGGCCTTGTGGGTGTTTCGACAGTTGACGACGCTGCAACGTCTGGCAAGGCTTTGCATGCTTCCAGGAAGCTTCGATGGAAGCACGCCCCAGACAAGCCATCGCAAATGGAGTGGGAGAAGGAGAAAGCGATGAAGCATTTTCCCGACTGTGTAGGGACGACGAGAATCCTCCAGGGCGGAATCTCCGGAGGGAACGGCTTGTCGACGTCGGCTTCGAGCACCTTTTGAATCATGGTTATGTCATCGTCGGTAGATGCGCCTGCGATGGAAATGTGATTCTTCAGGTCGATACGGGCAACCTGCTCGTAGAAGGACTTGTCGGTATGCTTTTCCCCGACAACAACACAAAGCCAAGGGTGTTGCAAGATGCAGCGCGTCAAAGGATGGAAGAAGGTTTCGGGAGACTCGAGATCGACTTCGTTGCCAAACTCATATACGCCTCCCACAATGACGGCGTGGTAGAAGCCGAAATCCTCGCGGGTTACCGTTCTTTGTTCATTGGGACCTTTATGTATCAATACAGCTGGTTCTTACTATTGGAAGGATAAAAAACTTACTTGCGTATCGCAAAAACTTGGTATGTTCACTCATGTTGGTACGTGCTCCTCCAGGACACCTTGCACGGCTGGGTTGGTGAGCGTTTGGGAACGTGAATCAACGGTTCTTTAGAAAGCTGACGTGAGAAAGGGCAGAAGATGATCCCGCATTGAAGAAGAGGGACACACCTTACTTATAGCACGTAGACTAAACGGGAGCCCCGGGACTAATGAGATGTCATGCTGACATTTCGCCGGAAATCTGATATCGGTCGATGAGGCGGTGGACAGGGGCATCGACGCTATGCTCTGACCTTACCGGAATAGGTAGAAAGTCGCCGGTCAAGGCTCCGGGTTACACCGAACCCCAGTTGCCTGAGGCTCGGAGTACGTTGCGTTGCCCTGTTTGCCACGCCGATTGTATGCGTTGCGTTTACATTATTGGGGTTTCCCTGGAAGGTTCGTGGAATCCTATAGTGTCAACTGTCAGGCTTCTTAGTAACTCTTTCATTGCTAGCATTGCTGGCTCCGCCAACATGTTCTCGCAATTTCTCATAATGTCCCCTTCCAAACCTGGTAGATTGTAGGAAATTTGCTATTCATACAATATATGTGATCAGAAAATACTATGGCAAATTGGCCCTGTTATACCATGTCTTACATAATTCAACTTTTGCAGGATAAATAACTCCAGCTCCTACAAGTGTAATAATATGTAAATCAGATGGAATATAACTTTGACAATTAAGTCCAACATGCAACCAGGCCATAGACTTTTGCTCACTGGTGTTAAGTGTTGAATCAACGCTTTCACAACGAGAAATTGACGACTGACTTGCTTATCGGCATTGATAGGCATGGCCCGGATTTTCACACCAGCGCACCTGGCGTTGCAAAGTTGATGCTGGGCAAGCCGTGGGGCGCGACCGAACTGCCCGAGTGCTTTCAGTTCAGCAATGCTAGACTGGACAAGTTGTCGTCTTTATTGAAGACGGCGCCAAGGCTGTGACGACCGTTAAAACGATGAAGAAAATTTCCTACTTTCTTGCAAATATGAGCATAAAAGTACGGATTATCAGCATGTCGCTTCCTGCAAATTGGTTGGGGGTTGGTTTCTCAACCCCAAAGTGGCTCAATTATCATGGATTATGTTCAAGTTACTATACTACTCTAGTGATCCCTCATAACGTGCCGGTGAGCTTTTGGAGCGTGCCGGTGAACTGCCCACGGCTGGGTGCAGGGTTCACGCTGTGCTGGTACGTGCCAAGTTGTGCGGTTGTGTGTACGTGCTTCACTAGAAACAAACGGTGGTGATGCTTTTTTTAGCAAGATGGATTGTAGCTAGCACATTAGGCGTCTCAATCAATCCCGGCAAAATACCAACCCGTCTTATCAAGTCATCGAAACGAGTAATTCTCGCGACCCGCCCTGTTTTCGTCCGTCACACCTGAAACAGCGCACTTCATAAACAGGTGACTAAGCACAGCAACACCAAAAAGGGGGCTTTGGCCAGGACAGCGTGTTTCGGAGACGTTTCCTTAGTGCAAAGGAAACATCAGACCATAATTTTAATTCTCCTTTCTGCTGCGGTGGGCGTCTGTCTGTAGTGTCCATTCCATGCAGTTTGTTATTCTTCGTGTCATTTCTTCTTTTTCCTGCTCAGCTTCTCGGGGCGAGGCGTCCATCGGCTTCCCTACGCGTGTCTTCTGGCCGGAAATCACAAGGTAAGATTGCTGTTCCACACAACATCGATGGTCGCGCACCGAGGCCCCGGCAATGGGCATCACGATGCCGCTATGATGCTGGATGCAATGCCATTCTCTCGTCCCGGAGCTGATGCCCAGCTGGACTGGGTCTCGGACAATGGCAAACACCAGCGACGATCCAACTGTCAGCTGACCTGGCCAACCATCATAACCGTCTGCTGTCTTTCCACCCTGGCCATGGCCGGCTTCTTCTTTTCCCGTTTAGCCCGTGAGCAGACCCAGATACCCAGCCCTGAAAGCCATGAGCTATATACAGGCGTATTTCCAATCTCATCGTCGTTGGCTCCTTCGCATACATCGACCCAGGCGAGCGAAGGCACGCCAAAGCCGGGGCTCTCGTTGTCGGATCAACTCAATCTGCACACTGGCTTCGTAGTCTCGGGGAAGCCTACAACGCGAGACTACGTGTTCAACGTTACCCGCCAGGTTACAGCTCCGGATGGTTTCCAGAAGCCCATGATTCTTGTGAATGGTCAATCTCCCGGGCCGCTCATCGAGGCCAATACGGGAGATGTCATCCGCGTCGTCGTCAACAACCATATGCCCGAAGCTAGTACCACGATCCACTGGCACGGAATTGATCAGAGAAATACCGTCTGGATGGACGGCGTCCACGGCGTAACACAGTGCGGGATACCTCCTGGTAAAAGCTTCACGTACGAGTTCAACGTGACTGACCAACGCGGCACCTTTTGGTATCACTCCCACGTGTCGGTCCAGTACACCGACGGTCTTTATGGACCAATTGTGAGACATGAGAACTAATCCTTGCTGATTTCTTTCCAAGCTACTCTTCTGACATTGTTCCAGATCATCCACGACCCCGAGGAGAATATTCAGTTGGTAGATGATGACAAGATAGTCATGATCGCAGACTTATTTCATACGCAATCAGAACAGGTATTGATGCACACACAAGCCATGCCCCTTGTGATTCGTTGACCTAACCTGGCATCTAGCTCTCGACTGAATATTTGGGAACATCACCGTCTTGGAGTCCCGGAAGGCCGGGCTTGGAACCGCCTCCAGACAACATCATCATCAATGGCCAGCACATTTTCAACTGCTCAATATTAGGCGTGACAGAACATACTCATAGGAGCTCTAACATCACAGGCTGCACCAGTGGCTCACTCTATTCAACCGGCATTAAGACTGGTGATCAAGTCCGGTTCAGACTCATCAGCCACAGCACCTCGACACCACTCATCTTCACACTCGACAACCACACTTTGTCCATCGTCGAGATTGACGGCGTAGAGATTGAGCCCATCAACACGACTAGAGTCTTTATGAATCCCGGACAGCGCTACTCCGTGTTGGTCACTGGGAACCAGACTTCGGGAAATTACTTGATGCGTGCAGCCGCCGCCACGGGATGCTTCCACCTCGCCCATTCCGATGGCATCTCAGGCCTGGAGAGTATCGGATACGAAGCCACAGGGATCTTATCGTACGATGGTACAGATGTTGGTGTTTCCCCTATCGGGTCACGCTGGGAGAGCGATTCCACCCCCAACCCTTGGACATATGGGTGTGGAGATTTACCGTTCGACCTCCCTCGACCGACGAGAAAGAGAAGGGCTTACGATGTTGGGCAAAACAATCACCACTACTTCTCTTTTCACCAAGAATTGGTCGAGGAGAAAGTCAGGACATACGTGAACAAGGTGACTAAAGAAAGCCCTCCACCTCGGTTAATTTTCTGACCAACTAATTGGCAGACCATCTATGCTCCCCTCCAAGATGACGCGACTCTTTGGAAAGTACTCCAGCAAGACGCGAGTTCTGGCAAGGAGAAATCCGAGAGGCATTCCCAGCCACAGGAATGGGACTTTGGGCCCAACCAGCAAGTTCTTGTCTCCCCTGATGCAGATGAAGCTGCGCAGATCGTAATCAATTCCGAGGTTATGATGATTCACCCATGGCACTTGCAGTATGTTTCCAGCCCTGGACACCTAGATCTGACCCTTTTGCTAACTGAAATCCTATAGCGGTACGCTCTAATTAAATCTTGGATGCCTTTGGGATGAGACTAATCTCAGCACGCAGGTCAAAACTTCCAGGTCGTCGGATGGGGCGACGGTGTCTTTGGAGAGAGCGTCACGACTTGGAGCCACGACAACCCCATGAGGCGAGACACAATCACTATCCCAGGCTTCTCTCACGTCGTTCTCCGCATCGTAGCTGACAACCCGGGGATCTGGGCGTTACACTGCCACATATTATGGCACGCAGAAGGTTGATGATATACGACTGACTCGCTACCAACAATTTGCGCGTTGGCTAATCATTTTTTAGGTGGCATGTTCATCTCGGTCGCCAATCGAATAGAGGAACTACAAACCATGTTGGATTCATTGGGAAACTTTCACAATGGCGTGTCGATTAAGCAAAACTTTTGTTCGACTGGTCGTCAGCAAGGCGATGGACGCAACGTCACGACCAAATCATACACTGTCTAACATTAAGCTGCAATAACTATAGAGTTTATCATTTACATAATAATACATCCCAATCGTAGCCTCTTATAAGCAATGAAAAATGCACGAATAGGACAGTTGTGCCAGGCTAATCTCATTATCCTTCTACACTCACTGAAACCTTAGGTGTGATTTCAGATCAACGGCAAGACAAGTTGTCCGGGGTAGTGATGAGTGTGTATAAGCCGCTTGCCCGACCGCTGCTGGCGCACTTAGGCTACACGACTCGACCTGAGCTATGTCGTAGGAAAGTAGGGATAGCCACTGTAAAGAGAGCCTGCGTGACGTTAGCGATCACTCTTGCCGGATTCACAAGAGCCATGTCGAGAAAGAGCATACCGAACAATTGGACTGCGTCGAAAGCGTGTACGGAAAGTTGAAACGACAAGTAGGGAGACAGAAATTAAGTAGGTAGGTGCAAGTCACCAATATGACATCCGAGCCACAGGGACGTGGCGTAACTGAGAACCTCATCCATCCATCCATCCATCCATCCATCAGCTTCATCGTTTTGGCAGAGCACTTCGAACATTGGATTTTTAAAACATTATTTTCAAACTTTTGACAGTATTGCCAATAAGTTTGCCCCCAACGCCGCCATGTTTCCTGTCGCTGCGTTCCTTCCCGCTCCCTCTGCCGCCGAGTCCGAAGAGCGCAAGCCCAATGCCGCCGAGCGAGCCGCGGTCGTCGCCTCCGCCGCCTCCGCCTCCGCCGCCGCTCCTTTGGAGATCGCGCCCGCCGAACAGGCACACCTTGCCGCAATGGGCTTGATGGCCCCCGCCAACCTCCCGGATCTCGACCTCTTGGCGGAGCGAGCCCGCGTCTTGTCCATCCCAGTGATGGATGATATCAGCATCGACCAGTACAACGAGTACCGAAGGTACCAGGAGTTTGGGACCGATGGCCGTGAAGCAGCTTTCCTGGTCCGGAAAGACTGGTACGCAGCATCTCAGGAGTGGCACAATTCTCGCCAAGCCGACTATAGGGCTTTCCTGAAGGAGACCATGGGGAGTGCCCCTCCCTTCGCATGGCACGCACACCACGAGTGGTTGGTCCTCCAACTTCGGGCAAACGATGTGGCTCAGCGGCGGCTGAGTCGGCTGGCTGAGTTGGCTGAGGATGCAGCCGGATGGAGTTTCGAGCAGGCGGAAAGGCGTGTGTCTCTGCTTATGCATGCGCGGTGGGGGATGGGGTATTTTACCCTGAACAGCCGCCGGAGACACAAGGAACTTGCGCAGTCATCTCGACAAGACTGCCTCGGATAGGTGGAGGTGGCAGCAGTGCTGCGCACTGCTCTACTTAGATCGACTGTCTGATTCCAACCTCTCTTCCTTCGGGTCTGACGCTTAGACGGTCCGACTCCTGCTCGAACCACACTTGGCCGTGGCTTGTTGGGATTTTATTCCCCATATCCCACACCCACTAGGACAGAAGTGGGTGTTTTTATTCAATATTCGTTATGCGAAGGAAAACGCAAGGAACCCGAGGAAAAGATCACTCGTACTCTACTGCGATGGAAAACGTACACAACCCTCGATCCTGTTACATCCAGTGCTGGTCTGAAGGTCTTGAGGTCCGACGGTTGACGACTCCCTCCAGCACCACCTAGATTGGCATGACCCAATCGAGAACACCGACGATGAGTTCGCACTTCTACGCAGTGCCGGCGATCAACTCATTGCTATTTGCAGCAACGAGGCCAAGACGAACTCAACCATTTATCCAGCGGATGACAATTCACGGTCCAGTGTCCACGGTCCAGTGTCCAATGTCCAGTGTCCAGTGTCTCAAGCAGACCCCGTCAAAAGCTCGACACACGTCCCACCCAGCCTACCTATGTACCTAGAGGTATTGGAACTGAGCACTTGAAACACCACCTATCCCCATCATGGATATGCCATCAATTTCGACATCAATCTGACGCATCACCCTGTCAGTGATACACAAGCTCCCCCCCTTAGCTTGCAAGACTCCACCATCAGCCCTCACCACCCAGATCAGCTGGCACTTCCATACGCCATCGTGTCTTGACGTGCCACACCGTCACTGCTACGCAAGCTATCCTCCCTCAGCTTGCAACCCTCCATCATCAACCATCAACCAACCATCAACCAACCAACCATCAACCAACCATCAACCAACTATCCACCACCAAAGATGAGCTATCACCTGCATAGGCCAGCATGACTTGACGTATCACGCCGTCATCTCCCACACAAGTTATCAACCCTCAACTTGCATCCTCCACCACCGCGGACGAGCTATCGCTTCCATCCGCCATCACGTCTTGACGTATTCCGTCACTGCTACACAAGCTATCAAGTTTTCAATTTCGAAGTCCATCAACCATCCATGACCGGCAAGATGTCACTTCTATCCACCATCACACCTTGATGTCATTACCCAAGACTGTCAAGCTCCAAAGTCAAACTCCATCACGGCGAGACCCCCAGGCTCTAAGTTCAGAATAAAGTTCTTTCATTTTTTGTCTCTGCTCAACCCTTTCGACCGCGTCAGCGACCCTGAGCGACGAAATAGCCTTCTCGACCATAGGGTATAAATTGAATCGCGCCCCCGTGCGAATGGGTCGCCAGAACACCAACCTTCCCATTCAGATCACCTGGACAATCAACCAAATCATCCTACGCGATTCCGTCTGCGATATTTCGCGTCCGTCAATTACCAGCCTGCCACAATCAAGATCGGCAGAGAATCCACCAAGATGGATCCTTTCAACAAGTTACCAGCAGAGATCCGCCTGCACATCTACCTCCAGCTTCGCCTTTGTTCCAAGCGCTCCGTTTTGTCAATTGTCCAAGCCTCTCCCGCCATGCTCAATCAATACATGACATCAAGAACTTACATCGTCAAGACATCACTAACTTCCGACCTTGATAAAGAAATGATCCAAGATGCCATGAGAATCATACTATTTCCTTCCTGGAAGACCACCATTGTATCTTTCAAGGTTCCTGGCGACTTATATCGCTCATGGACGGCGCCACAGCTCCCCAACCCATTCAAGACGGAGAACCATGCACTCATCGCAAAGATGGACAAACTACACAGCCGACTGTTACTATTCATTGAAGACTACTTGACGAAGGCCACTGCTGTGTTCCCACCTCGAGAGTATCTCTGCCTTCCAGACCTATCATCGATCCAAGGCCATCTTATATTCAAGGGTGAGATAGTATCTCCTCGATTCGACGCTACTCATCTCACCAATCAAGAGAGGAAGCGACTTTTAAGGGCATTTCTACGACATGAGCTTATCTGCAAGGTTACTGCACCAGGAACAGGTAAGTATGCTGAATTGAACTGGGGGCCGCTACGAGAATACGGAGGCCGTATGTTCCAGCCCTCAGATCGAGAGGCTATTTATTGCGTCCACATATATCTGGTGTCTCTCTACGGGGCCATATTCGCCCAGTGCAGCAATTCCTGGCTCCCGGATATACCTAAAGGCACTCTGTCTTCTCATCGCACAGGGCTATTATACCCAGACAATGTCTATGTCGACGCCGAATCCTACGCTTCCGATATGGCTGCTTGCGTATCATCATCTCCGGCGAGCTTCGGGTTCGATCTCATCACGGTCCTTCTCCGATCAGCCACATCCGAACGGCATGGGCTAGATCACGTTAAGCTGTGCTTAAAGAAAGGCTTTCTGAACAAATGGGTTTGTCGTACATGGTCGCTGAGCTATATCATGGACGTATATCAGGACCTTGACGACCAGGAAGGCTCGGGTATGTACCAAACGCTTTTCTCTCGCATCGAGAAAGGGATTAATCCACAGCGAGACATGTATCGACAACGAGCGTGGGTGTTTCTTGATGACGCTCGACTATACCCATCGTCCGGCCTAGCGCCTCAGTTTCCAACTTCTGGCGAGCTTACAGAACACTCCTATGACACGGCAACATGTGAAAAGTGGTTCACAAATCCCCACGCTACCAGAGCTTGGCATAGAACACAACAATGTCACGAAAAGCAGTGTCCAGGTGGAACCAATGATCAAGTAGTCAACAAACCCCAAGATCCAAGGCTAGAGAAGGAGTGCCAAAATCCACCACTTTCACGGCGTTCTGCTTCACAGGAGGATTCTCTTGGACAGTTCGCACCGGCCCCTTTCTGGCAATGAGAGTGCCCCTAGAGGAATGGGTCGTTGTTATTTACAAGTTTTCCGTACATGGCATGGTATTCTATTAGTTATTCCTCAATTGAAGTAACTCTGTTACTTACTGTATGGTCTTGGCAAGGGGATGCCGGGTGAACGACATTGAACCTGGAGATTAGTGAGACGAGTATTACATCCAATTCTCCAACATGCTCGGAAATGGCATTCCAGCTTGCGGCCTTCTTCCCGTTTAACCGTCACCATATCCCTTGGAAATTCTCGTCGCCTCATTCCAATCGAAATCCATCCCCAAGTCAACGTTCCCATAAACCTCCTCTCATAGACTCATATCCTCCGTTGTGGCGCCCAGGTCCGAAAGCGGCATATTGCACGCCGCGCTTGGGTCCAACGACGGGAATAGCCCTGCCACGCCACTCCCTCCGGCATCCCCAACGGTACCGTTTCCATTGTCCGCCGTACCGAGATCATCGCAGCCAGTGAAAGTATCCCGGGGCGCCGACAGCGGATCGAGACCTGCTTCGAGCACCGGCGTTGTAGAGGTGGTGATGATTGGATGGGCGGACGGCACCTTGTTGATCATCGTCTGGAGGTTGAGCAGCGACTGCCTGCGAGCGCCGATATGGACGTTGCCCCGATCCGCCATTCCACGTAGGACTTCCAGCGCCTGAGTCATGGCTTCGTGTTCACGGGGCGTGGGCGGGAAGGCAATGGAGACCATTACTAGGATTAGAGCCGCGGAGAAAGCGTCATCGCCGTCCATGAAGCCGTATGTTGCTAACGACATAGGACGTGTCAGATGGGGAGCAAGGAGAGACAAGATGAAGCAGAGAACTAACCGACCAAATTCTGCTTCGCGGCTGCGGCCAAAATGGTCGTGGAAGCGCGTGCGGCGGAAATACACGCCTCGATGACCGCGATGTTGGTTTGCGAGAGTCCCTCGTGCCAGTCCGACGTCGCCGTGCCACTGCGGCTTAAGTCCTGCAAACGCTTTTGCACGACATGAAAGAGTAGCGGCCGCGCGGTCATGTTGATGCACTGGTAGTAGTGCAGGAACATGCTAACGGACTCGCGCGAGAGCTCTTTGTCCAGTTTATTGAAGCCGAGCCGGAGCGGGGAGGGTAGGTTGCGTAGCCAAAGGGCCAAGTCAGCCATGATTGTTTGCACGGATTCGACGAGGTTGGAGCCGATTTTGCGTGACTTGCGGTAGACGCCTAGGCGGTGTTAGCTAGAAAAGGGGTGGGAAGACGGTAGAGAATGGGAGTGGAACGGACTCTCCATTATGTTACCAAGAATTCGGGAAAGTTCGGTATAGTGGTACAGAACCGTGACGGAGGAGATTTCGGGTTCTATGGCCGGCTGGGAAAGTCAGTTGGGCCTTGCCGGGATGATGGGAAATAGCCGTACCATTCTGGAGGGGTGATGGACGCCTATGTCTCCGTCGGCGATGGTGATGGGGTTGCCGGACTTGGCGCAGAGGATTCTGGATAGTTCAGAAAAGAGACTGTGAGAGAGTGTGAAGAGATAGTTACCTGTCCATACTGTAGACTGACCGCCAGAGTCGTCGCCTATGTTCTCGTTCCATCTCATCCAGTGCAGGGTCAGAGACTTCTTGGTGTAATCCGAGCGATATGGCCATCCGCAGAGCTAATCCAATCTATCTTCACGTTAGCATAATGAGTCGTGCTCGAACTCGATGACTTACATATAGAGATGCAGCATCTCGGCGGTTCAAATTCTGCATGAAGTATCCTACGAGCGACAAGACTTCGACAAACAGCACCGACCCCTCTTCATGGATATCCGGGAGGAATTTCAACGCCTGCATAAAATAAGAAAACCCAGGGGGCCCATCATTCCCCGTCCACTGATTGATCGAATACATCTGTCCATAAGCAAACATAAGAAGCACTTGACAGTAGATCAAGCAGGTTTCCGGATCCGAAAGATCCAGGCGCTTAGAATAAATCTCACGTATGTGCTCGCCAAAGACAGTGGGGCCGAGAAAGGAGAAGATGGTGCCGATGTAGGCATGCTGGGCAGCGTATAGTTGCTTCGCGTGTTCGTAGGGTGGGAGTCGAGGAAGTGGAAATACCGAGGGTCGCGTAGTCGGCCATGCTGCATCGCTGTAGGTTGAATATTCTATCTGGAGATCAAACTCGGCATCCTCGGACCTGAATGTTTTGACCATGTTATGGAATCGTAGTCCAAAGTTGATGGAAGAGGAAGTCCTCAAATATCCTGGCTGCCCGTTAATGATTCGCTTTGATACTGGGATTAGAACGTACGGCCTTGTCCCGATGGACTGAAGCTCAGTTGCGCCAAATCCTCCTCCAAAGGATTGTGGATGTCTTCGGATGCGCCATCGTTATTGAGCGACGGTGTCAAGCCGGATGTCGACCTGATCGGAGTTTCAACCCCGTCCGCTTTAAAGACGACCATCAGCAACAATTTCGGTGCTAAAGACCCTTACTTACCTGCTCGTGCGATCACCTGAGCTTCCAGATGGGAGAGGTACCTGCCCAGCTTTAGCACTGTGTTCTCCGATTAAGAAAAGATCAGCCTCACTGCTCCGATACTTGGACCTTTTTGGAGGCGTCGCGATACACGCACTCCTTACGTGCCAGGCGACAAGTCCGGCAAGGAGACTCTCTACTGCATTTCGTCTTTTGGTTTCTGCATCTTATGCACCTGCGATATCTTAGTCCGATTTGCATTCCGGAGAATTGGAAGAGTACATACACTTCGGCTGATTGCTTAGGAAGAGCCTCCGGTCCGATTGGGAGATCAGATAACGAAGTCTTCCGCGCTGTCGACATGGGTCTACTATCCCAGGTAGGGTCTCTGTACGTGTCGTAGGTGTAGTTACGGCGAAGAAATAGACTGGACAGTGGAACATGAAAAGCGTGATCCTTCGTCGTTAGCCGTTTTAGAACAATTCAGGGTTTGGAGGCCCTCCAGGTCAAGAGTAGGTGATAAAAGAGGCGAAACTAAATTGAAGGCGAGTTTGCTTTGGCGATTTAGAATGGACTGGATTATGGAACGGAACGAGTGAAGTTATCTCGAGCAGCCCGGCTCATATAAATACAATTGGATACTCCGTAATGAGTAACAAGATAATTAACCTATGATAGTGGTGAGAACGTAGAGACGTCATGACGTTACATCGTACAAGGCCTACTATATGAACTCAACAAACTCTACATACGAAGTACATCGTGTTGTACATCAATGTCCGTCGAGAGACTTGGTAAGATCCAAAAGTCCTAGCCATAAATGTTAATGTAGTTGCGGGGTATGCGCAACTTACAGGGATATTATCGCCCCAAATTACTAATGGTGTTTACGCTAACAAGGCCTGGAACGCTTGGCAGCTTGCCGAGAGTGTACCAAGGACCTGCCTACCTCGCGGAGATAGGAAGTAAGTGCCTTGGGCAGTACACGTGGCCTATCTATTGACATCAAGCTATTGACATCAAGCTATTGGCAGTCATATTGCACTTGGGTGTCCGCTACGAAAACTGTCGCAAACTAAACGAACTGCTTTATCCAGGGTCTACATAGCTAAAGATCTAATTACGTCCACCGAGGTGGTCAGCGTGCAGTAGCCGCGCGCAAGGAGACTCTGAAAAATAAGCAGCAGGCACACCAGGATCAGGATCATGAGAGACTGGGCTTAAGATGCCTACATACTCTTGTTACTTCAACCTTGACGGACCCAACACCCTCAAAAGACCTTGGCCAAGATCCTGTCCTTGACTGTCACCGGCGCAGCCTCACGTTCCTGTCGGTAGTGTTCCGTCAGGGCATCGAAGAACTGGAGACCCGATACGAGGTCAACATCTTCGCTACGGTGGAATGGCGTGCGCTTGACGATCTTCCAGCCGAGGCCAACAGTGGCAGCAAGAGCGATGATGCCGTAGTTGAAGATGAAGGTGGAGACGTCCCAGTTGCCTTTGAGGAAGACGGCATAGCCTTGCAACCAGAGGAAGAGGAATGACCAGCAAAAGGCCCAGTGGCCTGCAAAAGGCTGATATCGCGAGATGGAGGGAAGAAACGTCTTCCTGTCTATGCCCTGCGCCTTCATGGCGGCGTTGAAGCGAATCCATGTCATGGCCATAATACACCAGTTGAACATGGCGGCAGCAGTGCTGAAGTTTAGAATCCATCTGAGTACTTGGGCACTGCCGGAGCCCAGAGCCAAGTAGGCGAGACAAGACAGCAGCATGATGACGATGACGGCCATGTATGGAACGCCGTTCTTGTTCAATCGGCGCAGGAACTTTGGCGCCTGTCCCTCCAGAGCCAGAGCGTGCAGGCTTCGCGACGCGTTGAATGTGAAAGCATTTCCAGCCGAGACGATGCTCGTAAGGAGGGCACCAGTAAAAATAGATGGTAGGACCGGGATCTTGAGACTTTGCATGGAGATGACATACGGGGATGCGCCGGCGTAGGTTGTGGAACCACCGGTCAGAGTTTCGTCGTCGTATGGGACAAGAATGCCGACACAAAGGCAGCCGCCAATGAAGAAGACAAGGAGTCGCATAACGATGGTTCTGAAAGCCCGCGGGATGGTTCGACGAGGGTCGTTGGATTCACCATCAGCAATCATCGAAATGTACTCCGATCCTCCCATGCAAAAGCCAGCGACGTTGACAGCGTTGACAAAGGACTCCAAACGCGACGACGGACTGGTTCCGGCCCATACGCCAGGGTCTCTCCAGTACCGAAAGCCAAAACAATCGTGCAGAGGGTTGTCTCCCAGCATGGTGACGAGGGTGTAGAGCATAAGACCGAGAGCAAGCAGGACTTTCCCCATGCCAGCCAAACTGGAAAGAGTCAAGAGTTAGTATAGCTCTAGGATTAGAGTGGCAAGGGGTGCTTGCACTCAGCTTCTCCAAAGACATCTGCCCGATAGACGTTGATGGCGAAGAAGAAGAACAACGAGACTGCAAGTATATTAGCCGAAGCTCCGGCTGGCTTTCGGACGTGAAAAACTCTACCAGAGATGAGGATGGCGGGCGATTCATCATAGCTCCAGTAATTGATGACCGTGTTTATGACGGTAGCTTCGAAAATGACATAGGGTGTCATTGCGAACTGTGGTTTGTCAGCCAAAGATTGTAGAATCTGCGCTCAAGCTCGACGCACGAAGTAATTCCAGCCGGCGGCTACACCGACAGCGGGATCAATCATGCGGGCAGCCAAACGAATGGGGGCTCCGTCCAGAGGGAACAGAGTGATGATCTCGGTCTCTGCACGTGAACGTCAGCATGTGATGGAAGGCTGCAGAAAGAGTTTCGCCTTACGGCATTTAGCGATGGAGAAGACGACGGTAGCCCAGAAGATGAAGGCGATCAATAGGCAGAGAGGCCCGCACAGGACACCACTGCCAATAGCCACGAAGAGAGTGCTGCGTTCGAAAGGCATCGTTAGCGTTACACCTGACAATATGTGATTTCCTTCAGAGACGTACGCTCCGATGGACCCGGCAATGGCAGCTAGCTGGATCTATCTGGGGTTCAGTCGGCGATGGTTCACTGCCTCCTTGATTGCCGTGTCGGGGTCCGTTCCGTCTGTCTTGGGGACCTCTCCGGAGCTCGAAGGTTGGAACGATTCAGAGGTCTATATCATTCAAAAGCAGGGTCAGCCATGATCCATGCATGTAAGCGAAGGAGTGAATTCACCATAGTCACTTGTCCAATCCCCAGAGAATTCACCGCAGTCAATTCTGTACCCTCCCCTTTATCGACGGCTTTGAAGTCATTGCGAGAACTAGCGGGACGCTCCATTGTAAATATCGGGATAAATGAGGATGGAGGTAAAGGGAGATGGTGTGTCTTTTACAGCGAATGTATGGATTATGCTCCGTCATTTATGGATCAAATGGACAAGAGATGTGTTGGCCACCGGCGACCTCCTCCGGACTTACCGGACCGCCCCTTTTCCCAGTTTAGGTAGTGACTTACACACAAGACACACGCAGTTCTACCAAGACAATACTTCACGCCCAGGACTTGGACTAAATTAGCACCGGAAGTTCCCCCCGATCAAAACCAACCCCGATCAAAGCCAGCCCCGATCAAAGCCAAGCCCCGATCAAAATGAACCCCCGATCAAAGCTAACCTCGGATCAAAATTGATAGCAGCGGAAGCCATCCCCGACCAGAACCGAGGGACAGAATCCAATCAACGCTTATAAATTACGGCCATTTGGACACGAGTAACACTTGTCGCCCCTCAACATCAGGCCGTCAGCGCATCACCTCCTTCTCATCCACCATTTAAACTCAGCATAAGAATCCAGCAATGGCACCCTCACTCGCCACCATCAACGCTTCTGAGCCTCTCAAAAAGATCCTCGACATTATCGCCCGAGATGGTGGTGTCATAGTTTCCAACTTTCTCCAGCCCGAGCTCTTGAAGGAGTCGATGGGTGCCAGTGAGTCACTGGAATCGACAGATAGGCTTCATGCACCAAGTTGATGAATTCAGTAGTTGAGCCATTCCTGACCGGCCGCAAACTGTACGATTCCAAGTCAGCCCACGAGGAGCTCGGCGTTGACTTCTTCCCGGAAGGCTCGCAGCGTGTCTACGTGCGTGCGATTCAGTGTCGAATTTTGTGGTCACAGCCTAACCTGTTTTGCAGGGTGTCTTGTCCAAGATGCCCGATCAGGTAGTCAAGATCATGCGCCTGCCCGTCTGGCAAGGGATCATGGCCATAGCATGTCACCAGCTCTCGGTTCTCGACGATAAACGCTTCGAAAGAGAAATATGGCTGTATCGGGCAAGGGCTCTACACGACTTCCACAGCGAGATTGGCCGCCTCAAGAGCCAGAGAGCATCGCCTGTTGGTTGGGAGCAGGTCATAGCCACATTGGTGATGCTGACCTTTTTGATGTGCGTCCTCTACTTTGCTATTAGTATGTTCCCTTCGGTTGCATCTAACATTGACTGAACTTCCAGGTCTCACAGAATGGGTCATCAGCATGGTTGGTGCATCAGCGTTGTGCCCGAAATGTACGGACACTCCTGCCCATATCTTCCAGATTATCAGCCGAGCAAACGGACCTATGCCGGTTTTTCTGCTCCTACTTCGCCGAATACGAGGCGTTCGCGAGGACCGCATACGACCTTCTTGACCCTCACGACGGCTGCGTCGCGTGGTTCTCGCCCGTGCTGGGAGTGGACATGACTGCTGTCGATGCGTTGTTGGGATGCTCCCCCGAACTGATATCCTTGATTTCGGAGATTTCTGACCTCGCAGACGCAAAACAATTACTTCAGAGCGTGTCCAGAAGCCTTGAGGACGAGGATGACTCCTTGAATGAGAGGCTACAGGAGGTTACAGCCCGACGTAACATTATCGAAAGGCGCTTATATACTTTAAACCAGCTCTTGCCTTTGCCTCCGCCTGACTCTCTATTTGTTGTCGAGGATAGACAGTCGGCTACCGAAGAGCTTGGCTACATTGCAGAAACTCGCCGCCTGTCAGCTCTGGTCTACTTATACTCCAGGTTGGATGGTGTTCCTCCGGGGTGCCCGCCTATCAATCGGTTGACGGGTCAAATTCTCGCCTTGATCCCCAAGGTATCACTCCGGTCTCATGCTTTGCTCTGGCCGCTCTTTGTCGTGGGAATAATGGGCATTGGCGGGGCCAGTCAAGCTGACGTTGACGCTGACCGCGTGTTTGTGCTGGAGAGACTGGTAAGCCTGCAGCGTACGAGGCGGTTGAGGAATGTCGGCCGGGCGAGGCACATTGTGGAGACGGTTTGGAGAATACGTGATTTGAGAGGGTTGGAGTCACTTGGGGGGTGGAAGGATCTTGCTGGAGTGGAGAGTTACGGTGTCAGTTTGTGTTGAATCAGGAACAACTAATTAAGTCCGAAGGCTAGGCACAACTGACGAGGGTATAAGGGTTATTACACTCAAGCCTTGAACGCAGTTTTGTACGTCGAGGATGATGCCTAATGCATATATCTAAAGTCTTCCTGCTTCTTGTCTGACATATCCTGGTACATCTCCAACAAGGCACTGACATTTTCCTGGTCCACGCCAAGCGGCTGGCCGTACTTTCGATCCTTGCGGCGGTTCTCATACGAGGCCACGATAAAGTAGACAACCATAAGCAAGATCGCCGTGCAGTAGCAAGTCAGCATTGCAATGGTGCCTCCCGTGTATGCCGGAGCCTGGTTCGCGCGGAATGTCTGCGGCCCAATGAGGTTGCCTGCTGCGTAGCCCAGTAGAAGTATGCCATAGGCGACAACCTTCTTCGTGCTACCTGCGGTATTGGCTTGGGGCAGTGAGATTGCTGTGACATACGGCGCTATGATTCTGTCAGTTATGCTGATCCATATAAGATCGGATGGAAAGAGATACCCCAGTAGCAGTACATCAAGTAGAGGCCTAGCATCTGGCCGCCGGTTGATGACCTGGGCAAGCCGTATACCAGGGCTGTGCCAAACAAAGGGAACAGAGTGGCTATCATGACTGCAAACGTACGGTGACCATGCTTGATCCCATTTCCATTGGTTGCTGTCGAGGCCTGTTCGGTTCTCGGCCAAACGTTGGACAGCGTGCCATCTCTCCTCGAGAGTAAGGAAACGGGCGTTGATGGGCGAGTTTGGAAGGCAGATGGCCATGAAGAGCGAGTAGAGCACATTCATGGACCCAGTAATGAAATAGAGGTACTGCCAGCGAGCGAGAGGCGCGTCCTCCGGGATCTTGCCAACTACCCAGGACAGGAAGCCGTTGACAACGGACGAGAAGACGGTCACGATGACTATGAATCACATCAGAGACGAGCTCCTCAAGTTTGCGGAATAAGGGAAGCTCACTGCCGATGAACAGAAGCTGAGTTGTAAGGCACTGTTAGTAGATGATCCCATCTGCTCTTTCCGCGGATACGTACCATGGGAATCATCCATCGATCGATCTTGCGGACGAGCTTCTTCTCCTGCTCCGGGGTCATTGGAGGGAAGGGGCCGACGGTCGCGAGGAATCGAGCAGCTCGGTCTGCTTCCTTTGTCTGCGCATGCTTGGTATTCTCACTGCTAGATGCGACCTGCACGCTTGTCACTTGATGGATGTCGTCGCCCGACATGCTGGCTTTCTTCTCCGTGGCCATAGTGGCTGGAAAGGAGTGAACGAAGTTTCAAGATATGGGCGAAGGTGCGACAGAGAAAGGGTGTCATTTGTGAGGATTGCGGTCCGAGAAACTCCAAGAAAGAAGGAGATGCCCAGGCTTTTGTGGCTCACAGATGCCCATGAGCTTGGAACTTGATGGCCATATTTATTTTCACCTGCCACCTAGATGCTGTTGGAAACCAAGGTGATGGACTTGGACGCGAATCAGCGAAGAGCCTTGGCAACCCAGGGTAACCTAAAACGAACGATCCCAGTAAATGATTGCAGCGGGGTATCTAGGCAAGTCGACGCGAACGAGCCCGCATATCCTTGACGACACCTAGATCCTGTTGGAACTTGGAAATCAAGGCTATCGAATTGGCCGCTGATCCCGGGGAAGGATTGCACCAAAGACCCTTGGCGACCTCCGACGAATGGTCTTAGCATATAATTAGGGCGGGGTACTCAGGCAAGTCGACGCGATGAGCTAACACGGCCTCGACTTTCTTGGTTAAGCGTGGATCTTGGAGAGCCGGGATGGGAGACTTCTAGGAGACTTCGGAGAGACTCCTGGGATACTTCTGGACACCTCCACTGCAATGACAACACCCACCCCTCCATTATCGCGTCGACCTACTTCCATATCGCGGGGAATTAGTCGTCGTTCTCCTGGCAGTTGCCATTTGAGATCAGCTCGCGTGTCATCACCCCGTTTGTTGACATCTATCTGCTCCCTTGTGTTGCATTGGAGCGAAATCGGACAAGATAGACGGTTCGACAAGTAGACGGATCTATATAAAATGAACCTAGTCAACCACTCCTTGATAGCTGTGATAACCGCAGTTGACCGGCAACTTCCTTCTTATCTTTGCAAAGATGGGCTCCATTTCAGCTTTCAGCCCGAAGGGCATACGATTCGCCATAGGTAAGTGATGCTGTTTACCGCGAGTGCCTATGCTAATGCGAGTTAGATCGAGGCGGAACATTCACCGATGTGTGGGCTGCGGTGGAGGGCCAGCCGGACACAGTTCTCAAGCTGCTCTCTGTAGACCCCGAGAACTATGCGGATGCCCCATCAGAAGGTCAGTATAAAAATAAACTTATTATACTTCAAGTCTAATCCTAGCATCAGGTATTCGCACGGTGCTTGAGCGAGTAACCAACACCTCGATATCTCGGTCGGCACCATTGCCAAAGCAATACATTGAGTCCATCAGAATGGGTACCACTGTGGCTACCAATGGTAAGCCAAGTCATCGTTTCAGGTCTGCCTCGTTGTCTAACCGACATTTATCAGCCCTTTTAGAGCGAAAAGGCACCAAGCATGCTCTTGTCGTCACAGAAGACTTTCGGGATCTTCTCGACATCGGCCACCAGTCGCGTCCAAGCTCTTTGCCCTAGACCACCGCAAACCAGAGACGCTCTATGATGAGGTCGTGGAAATCGCCGAGCGAGTCACAATCGAGGGATTTGAAGAGCGCCCTGAGGAATTGACGTTGCCTACCAAGGACGTCCCAGGTACTCTAGTTGAGGGTACAACGGGGGACGTCCTTCGAATCATCAAGCCCCTCAACGCCGACGAGGTCAAGACTAAACTTTGACACATCAGAGAAAAGGGCATTGATGCCCTGGCTATTTGCTTCGCTCACTCATTTCTATATCCACATCACGAAGAAGCCGTGGCCAAGATTGCGTCCGACCTCGGCTTCACCCACGTTTCTGCCTCATCCATCGTGGGCTCCAAGATGATCAAGATGATATCCAGAGGCAGTTCCGCTTCTGCCGGCGCCTACCTCACGCCCGAGATGCAGCGATATGTGCATACATTCGCAAAGGGATTCGAAGGTGGCAACTTGGATGGTGTGAGATGTGAGTTCATGCAAAGTGATGGAGGCCTCGTCAACTACAAGTACTTCACTGGCTTGAAGGCCATTCTCAGTGGTCCTGCGGGTATGGCATCAAAGTCTATTGGAAACATCTAGAGATCGCTAATTTGCATCAGGCGGCGTTGTGGGTTACGGCTCGAACCTCATACGATGGGACGACTCCTGTCGTTGGCTTTGACATGGGAGGAACGTCAACCGATGTGTCTCGTTTCTGAGGTGACTTTGAGCACGTCTTTGAGACGACTACAGCTGGCGTCGCGATCCAAAGCCCCCAGTTGGACATCAACACGGTAGCCGCAGGAGGTGGGAGCATTTATTCCACGCTGCGGCCGCGTCCCAAGGATGCATGAACTGCATGGGGTTCTTCGGCCGCGGCGGAAGAGGCAAGTTCAACGGCGGATGCGGTGTTGTGCGAGACTTTGAATGCCGTGCTCCCCTCACCTTCAGTATGATCTCGGAGAGACGCGTCAACCAGCCATACGGAATGGAGGGTGGCGAGCCCGGTCAACGGGGAACGAATTACTGGGCTCAGCGCAACGAGGATGGGACGTACACTTGGCTTAATATCGGACCGAGGGGTCAGATCGATATGGAACTGGGCAATCGCTTTGTTGTGCATACTCCTGGAGGTGGCGCTTGGGGGCGGCCAGATGATGAAGATGTCGTCGACGCTGGAGAAAAAGCCGCCGAGTTCCAGCCACGAGCGAACGGAAGCGTCAATGCTTTTCTCGCCGCTCAACTAGAAGCCTAGGTACTGAGACATGCAGTAGATTACCCCATTGATAGAATAAATCCTGCTCTGTGTTTCGCTACTCTGCTGCGGTCTCGCACAAACTGGCTCCCTCGTCCGTCCTTAGTCATCCTAGCTTGGGTCCCAACAATTATTCTCCGATCCCGCATCTCCCCCCACAATCGTACGACGGGGGGTTGGATTATTTATTAACCCCTCTCAACACCATCTTCAAAACATCCGACATACACGCATGATACAAACCCGAATTCTTTCTTCGCACCAATGGCTAACACAAGTCTATATGTTGCTGTCGCTGGCGCCATCGCTATTGTCGGGTTGACCTTTGGAATCCCTTTGTTCCTCGCCGAGTATTTCCCTTGGCGCAGCCTGTACAACCAGCGTCACGGCAAGCCTACCGTACTCACCAAATCATACAAAGGCAGGACCGTACTCATCACTGGCGCAAATGGGGCCTTCGGCTCGAGAGCTGCCAAGCTCTTTGCCACCCGCGATGTGGAAACTCTCGTCCTGGTCGACGTCAAAGACTGCGGGGACGTCAAACGGCAAATCGAGGCGGACCTGAGTGATATGGGCAAGGCCAAGCCTAAAATTCTCGTTTGGCAGGCCGACCTCATGTCTTTTGTCGGCTGCCAGGAGCTTGGAAAGAAGGCACGAGAGTTGGAGCACCTTGATCATGTCTTGATGACGGCAGGCATTCTCGCCTTCCATCGCCGCGAGTCGCCCGAGGGCTGGGAAACCTGTGAGTTCTCCTGCCGTGGTGTACAATCCCCTTGCTTGGAAGGTTCTGACCATCATCTGCAACACAACAGCGATACAAGTCAACTTCCTGTCCGGCGCCCTCATCGCGCTCCTCCTCTTGCCACTACTCAAATCCTCACCATCCAATCCATCCCCTCCTGTCCTCACCTTCGTCACTACCTTCGGCATCTATCCCTCCTCCTTCACCATGTCTGTGCCAAAGACTGGCTCCTATCTCAAAAAGCTCAGCAACAACAAGGAAGGCATGGAGCAAGCTCACCAGTACGGTCGTTCGAAGGCCCTGCTTCTCTACTTCGCCCGTGAACTCGCTTCCCGAGTGTCGGCCACTGCAGGTCAGGACAAGGCCTTGCGCAAAGTGACAATCAACAGCGCGGATCCTGGCTCAGCGTGGACACCTCTCACAAACCCGAACCAGGCCAAACTGATTCCAAGATTGATCATGAACTTTGGAGCGAGAGAACCCGAAATCTGTGCTACTGCCCTGGTCAATGGAGTTTCGGTCTCGGAGGACGCGCATGGGAAGATCATGCAAGACTTCGATACTGCACCGTGAGTCATAGTATCCCAGAAATCGGGCGACGGGATCTGTGTCCGGAATACTGACTAGATGATAGCTATCCCCCTTTCATGGAGAGAAAGAGCGGCCGTGTGGCCCAGCAGCGTGTTTGGGATGAGACAAGAAGTGAGCTTGAGGGGAAGGTCCCGGAGGTCAAGGCCATTTATGAGCTGTTGGATCAACAGTGATAGGTGGCAGTGAGGAGGAGATTCGAAGGCCTGTGGTGTTGTTGATACATGCTCAGGGATCTATATGTGGTGAGTCAATTGGTAAAGTCGTTGCGGTTATGGACTCTAAAGTTGATCCAGTCTAGGCCAATTCATAGGTGAACAGTGATCCATGACACTCATGTGGGAATCAAAGATCTGGGCGCCTTTCTACCAACACCGAGACACATAAAGCGGTGGTGTAGACTAAGCGATAAACTAGCTGTCGGATCAGATAATCGTTTACCGAAATGACACGGAGTAGTGGCAATCCTTCCAACATCCAAGATCAGATGACGGATTCTCAACCCTTCACTTTACCTACTGGACCAATGAATTTCCATCTGCTTCCTTTATATCACCATACCGTCGGTGCTCAGGCAAACTCGACCCTCTCTCCACGTGCATGCGAAAGATGCTACAAGAACAAGGAGAAATGCATTTTCCGCGAAGAGAAGCAAAGTTGCTCTCGGTGTGAAAGACTAGATAAAATATGTAATCCGCGACGGAATAAACGAATGGGCCGACCACCTACATCTAGAAGGACTTTGCACGGTAGCTACACAGTCATCGATGTCAATTTCGAAGCCCAGCACAAGAATTGCGACAAAGACGCCGTTGAAGCTGCAACTCGACGCGTAATGCAATATACGGCGAGCCCTCGCACCTTTCCGCAGCACATGTCTCGCTATCGACACGTGGAGCACATGCTGGAGCCGTCAGATGGCTTCTTTGAGACGCATCGCCACTTTATGCTGGGACGCAGTTTTGCTCAAGAATTCCACACCGCGATCCAACTACTGTTTACGCGTTCCCCACAAATTCTGACGGATGCGTACTCTGCTACTTTGGAGCTCATTCCCTATCGGAAGACACATATCGGAACGGTGGATAAGCGTGGCCTGACTGCTGTGGTTCAATGTCTCCAAAATTTGACGAGTGTGTCGCTCTCCGTCACCCAAGCGGAAGACGCGGCAGTGGTCCTGATGATCGGCCAGATCCTACTAGTCTATCATTCTTTGATACAGGATTACTCTACGCACACAATCACGCGTGGAAGTTTACTACGCGTCAAGGAGTGGTACCCGACTCTTATTCAAAGGCCTGATCTGCAGTCAATCACCCTCACCCCAGTCCTTGTGGACACGGTCGAGTGCCTATTCCGGAGAGAGGTCCCGATTATTCGACTCCCGACTACAGACCGCTGTATTGTTGACAGGATGCTAGGAGTCTGCTCGTCATTGATTCCACTTCTTTATGATCTATGCGAACGCAGTTGGGATTGCAAAACAAAAGATTGCAGGTCATCGTCTACTGTCAACGACGATGACCCGTATCTGGAAATCGAGTGCAAAATAAATGCCTGGACTCCTCAATTACCCTTGGATTTTCACTCCAAGTATAGAGCCAGGGAAGTAGCCGGCATGTTGGCTCAGGCACGCTTGTACCGCACGGCAACGTTGCTCATCATCCATCGTCTGCGGTTTCCTCTCGGAGTTGAGGACAAGACCGGGCTTGAGTACGCAAACATCATTTTCAACGAGCTTCACATACTAGCCTCGTGGCCACCCGACGACTCGGTGGGTTTCGGGTTAGACTTTCCGCTCTTGGTGGCGATGGTGGAAATGCCAGGTCCCGGAGTCGAGATGTTTGAGACGTTTGAGAGGGTGAGATTCCGCCCGGGAATTGGGGCTCAAGAGGCTATGGAGTTCATTAGATCGGCAACGAGGATGCGAGACGCGGGATACAACGGGTTATGGTTTGATCTTGTGGATAATGGGCTACGAGGAGTTTTACTGCCTTGAATCAATCGTCTTTAATTTCTCCTATATGTTGGAGCACTGATTGGCGCGGCCGTCTTCAAATTTAACGTGACAGACTTCGGCGAATCAGTCATGAATGTTAGCGTTCACGCCTCATAGGGGCTAAACCCAGCTATAAACAATTTCAAAAGTACTCGCCGAACGAGATAATGATATGGGTTTTTCTAATCCCCGCAATAGTGCCAACCGGCGTTCAAACAGCGATCAAACTAAGAATAATTAGGCATCGAGCCAAGAAGCCTCTGTGGTCAGCGTCTTGCCGCTGGGCACTTCGTCAATTGAGCACTTCAACCTCCTTCCGCAGCCCACCTGCACCATCCCCTTCCGACATCGAGACGAAGCCCTGAAGATGGAACCTTGGTCAACCCGAACATTGCGACTCTGATTACATGAACTAGAGCATATTTCCCCTCCGAATCGAAAATGAAGCGAAGCATGAGATGTCTCTACTTGTTCTAGATAAAACTTTGGACAAGGTGGTCTTTGTTGAAAGTATTGTGATGAAAATGAAATAGGAGAGTCCATTTCAGCCCGTCATAGATTGGCCACGTGCGTGGAGATGAATCGAGCAATGTCGTCTACCTCCTCTGGTGCCTTAAGCCAATGGCCTTCCTGCTCCGCGCCCGAGTACTCCTTCCACTCTACAGTCAGTCCGATCTGGGTGAGGACGTGTCGAGCCTGTTGTCCCAACTCAATATCAACGTACGCATCATCGATGCCGTGACCCAAGAACACTGGAGTAGACAGAAACGGCCCTCTGTGAGCCAGAGAGGACTTGGTTTGGGTCATCATGTTGGCGACAAATGCGTCTCCTTCGTTGCTGTCCGTTTCGGCTTTCCCATCATCTCTGCTGGAGATGGCGTCCTTGCCCACAAATGCGTCGATGTTGGTGGCGAACGGAAGCCAGGTGCTTGCGCCTATGAATGCCCCCAGCCACCTTTCAGCATTGCTAGGGCACAGTAGTCTCCAGAGGCCGATGGCGCCCCCCTGGCTGACGCCTCCCAAGACCACCTTCTCCGCCTTGCCCCCCAACCTCTGAACCTCCTCGTTCAAGATGCCTTCGAGGTACCGCACTGACTCTCTGATCCCCGCAGGCCGTGCTCCATAGCTCGCGAGAGGACGGGAATACCCATCGCCAGCCAGGCAACTTGTCTGCCAAGGTGATGTTGCCAGATAGCTTGGTGTCAAAGAGTTCTTCAGAGAACTCTTCACCAGTACTTCCACGTCCGTGCAGTAGGATGGCGGTATGCGTGTGCTGCGAGTTGGGTTCCAGGACGTGAATGCGTCCGAATGGGTGGGACGAGACGATTGTCGCGTCAGCTTCTTTGCTCATTTTAAGGTCTGCCGCCGGCGAGATATAGATGCGGAGAATGTGTGACGTTAACTGGCTCAGACGACGTTAGGACGTTCGCTGCAGAAGGAGCCAAGGACGGAGGACATGAGTTGCTTAGTCAGGGCGCTACTGTAGTCTACAAAGGCCTAAATGTAGGGTAATTAGCAGTCTAAATAATAGGGATTTTAGTAAGGAATATTCTCGTTGCTTCGTTGCAGATAATCAAATATGGGCTTTGTTGCAAATTAGTCACATTTTAGTGTTCTGGCTGCATTTGAAATTGAGTATCAGATATAATATATTTATACAAGTTCTCTAGCTTTAGTTAATATTATCTAGACAGGTAGATAGATCAAAGCAACGCAGTAGAAAACACAAAGGTACTATGTAAGTCCCAATAACTTAAACACAATAAGGTTTCCCAGTAGATGGTTCCCATCAATCTCGAAGCTTGAGCCTGATTAGATGTAATGTATATATGCAACTCAATGTCCGCCTAGGACATGTCGCTTCTCCGAATAAGAGCTACTGAGCCATCTCAGGAAGCATGAGGGCCTGCTCTATCTTTGCGATCACAAATTAAAGCCTCTCTGTAACTAGTCGAGGATCTGAAACAGGAAGCCTCACAAGAGAAGTTGTGGCTTAATGAGGGCAGCGAGAGCCAGGTGGTCCAGGGACACTGTCTTCACTGACGGTGCACGCCTTTCCTAATTTCAATTGTTGGACCTCATTCTCTGTCTGGGCTACTTCCCTGTTTCCGGCTATTAATCCGTCTCAGGAACCACCGGAACCTATCAAGGTGACTCGAACATCGCCCTTGGCAGTAGGAGTGACTTCGTCGGATAATTCTCCTCATTTGTAGGTGACATCCCTATTAGTAAGGCTCCGCACTGAATAACCATCACGAGTCTCTGTAATCGGCTCCGATCACCCCCTCGGTCGGGTCCGCTTCCCCGGCTTTCAACCCGCATGCGGGGTTGAAAATCTGGGGTAGTATCCCTTACTGGTGATGGCAGCATAAATATTGGGCTTCTACTCTTCGTTGGGCATCCATCGTTCTTCTCTTCTCTCTTAAGGACTTTCACTCCGCTCCATAGACATCCCTATATCGCATACGATCTACTCGAGGAGTGCTTTCCAATACCAGAAAACAATGACTTCACAGCAAAGCCGTACGGTGATCATAACCGGGGCAGCGCGGGGAATGTACGTTCGAACACCGTTTCGTGTGGAATGAGTGGTATACTGACCTTTGGTTCAGAGGACAGGCAATTGCTCTACGCCTTGCCAAGGATGGCTACGATATCTGCATCAACGGTAAGATCATCAATACTAAACACATAGAATCCACCGGCCTTAACTTTTCCTATTCAAGACATTGTAATCAACAAGGCCGGCATCGATCAGACCGTCTCAGATATTCAGAAGCTAGGCCGCAAAGCCTACGGTCATGTCGCTGACGTTTCCAACCTATCCGAGGTCGAGAACATGATTGACGCGTCCGTTCGCGAGCTTGGCCCGTTGAACACCATGATCGCAAACGCTGGCATCGCGCAAGTAAAAGCCCTCCTCGAAGTAACGGAAGATGACCTCCGGCGGATGTTCGAGGTCAACGTCTACGGCGCATTCAACTGCTACTCTGCCGCAGCCAAGCAAATGATCAAGCAAGGCACCGGGGGTAAAATTCTCGGCGCGGCGTCCATCGCTGCCATGAAGGCTTTCCCGATGCTATCGCACTATTCTGCTACTAAATTCGCCGTCCGCGGGTTTACGCAGGCCTTCGCTATGGAAATGGCCCCTCACCAGATCACGGTCAATGCGTACGCCCCGGGGATCGTGGGGACAGCCATGTGGGATCTTATCGACGAGGGGCTAGGAAGGGTGCATGGAGCCAAGAAGGGTGATATGCTCAAGAAGCACAGCGATGATATGATCGCGCTGGGACGAACCAGCGTGCCGGAGGACGTGGCCAAGGTCGTTAGCTTCTTGAGCGGGCCAGACTCGGATTACATGACTGGGCAGACGATCGTGGTTGACGGTGGGATTATCTTTACTTGAATGCAAGTAGTTGTTGTTGTGTCTTGGTGATGTTGGTGCTAGTTCCAGGAATGGCAGAGGAAGAGCTGATCCGAGCCGACCCGACATGAAGGGCGGGATGGGGTGAGCGGGTGCGTGAGTGGGTGGGAATGAGCATAGCCAAACACGCCAATTTCATTTATTGTCCATCGTAACATCAAACACGTGGTGGCCGGGCTCAACAGAGTTCAAGGTGACCGCAACAACGACAGGGAGAATAAGGCAAGGTGAGGCAATTCCGGTCGACACCGGCCGCTGAGACCAAAATGCCGGCAACAGTGAGCACAACCCTGTCGGGGCGGCGTGTCGATCAGTCGAGACGTGTCAGAGGACGCTCTCCACCAAGTGGGCCAGCATCGTCGTGTCCGCCGTGGGAAAAACCCTGAGACACCGCTGACCGAGAGGTCGATGACCTGGCCAACTTACCGCCACTCCTGCGCCCAATCGGCTCTGGCGGAGAGGGCTCGCCACGGTTACCCAATCCGTCAGGGGGCAGAGAAAAGCTCATGTCTTCGGTGGAGCCGACGTCGGCTTGTCAGATCTGGTGACCCGGACGGGCGTGGGGGAACCGTTTGTTGAGCAGACGCGACTGCAGGTGATGGACGCAGTCAGGTTAGTTGTGGTGAACAAATAAAGGATAAGGCTCGCCGCTCTCCGTCTCAGAGGGCTGCACAACCCATCAGTTCATCATTCCCATTAATTGATACCGAGTATTCACAGCACACCATGTTTCCTCCCAAGCCCCCAAAACGCTCCTATTCCCGTACCGACCCGGACGTGCAAGTCCAGTATCCGGAAGACCATGAACTCCCCGTCAGCAAGCCCGTGAGCGGCCAGGGCGGCCAGTTCTCCAAGCCCACACTGGCGTCTCTCTCGCTCGAGGGCAAGGTCGTCGTCATCACCGGAGGTGCCAGAGGCCTGGGCCTGGTCATGGGCCAAGGCGTTGTTTTCTCCGGCGCCGATCTGGCCATTGTTGACTTGAACAGTAGGTGATCCTACCGGGAATCAGGGTCGTGGCAGTGCTAATAAAAGTACAGAGGATGAAGCGCAATCCCAGGTCGGTCAGCTGATGGACGCCTTCAAGAGGGAGAATCCCACCTGCGAACAGTAAGCTTCCATACTAATCTGCCACGGTACATCTTCTCATCACTATACTCAGGGTCCCGAGAGTCACTGCCCACTACGCAGACGTGTCCAGCCAGGAATCCGTCGACAGCTGCATTGCCGAGATCCTCAGCACACACCAGAAGATCGACGGTTTGGTCACCTCGGCCGGCTTCACCGAGAACTTTGACGCCATCAATTATCCAATTGACCGCATGCGAAAGCTGTGGGGTGTCAATGTCGATGGCACCTATCTTTTCGCTGTAGCGGTTGCGAAGCATCTCATGGCGCGTCAGTCCCCTGGCAGCTTGGTCTTCATTGGCAGCATGTCTGGTTCGATTGTCAACGTCCCTCAGCCGCAAGCGTAAGTAGTCACCATTCTCACGCAAGATCAACATTGGCAGAGACTAACCGTGAGCAATTGCAGTCCTTATAACGCGGCGAAAGCAGCCGTCCGACATCTAGCTGCGTCGCTGGCCGTCGAGTGGGCTCACGCTGGCATCCGAGTTAACTGCATCTCCCCCGGTTACATGCTGACAGCCTTGTAAGTCTTCTCTCACTACTTAATCCTCCACTAGGGCTACTTCTGATTCCGCGTAGGACACAAAAGATCCTGAACGACAACCCGGATCTCAAGAAGACCTGGGTGTCTCTCATCCCTCAAGGAAGGATGGGCCAACCGGAGGATCTGATGGGCCCTGTAACGTTCTTGCTATCAGACGCCTCTTCCTACATTACAGGCTCGGATCTCCGAGTCGACGGAGGGTACACGGTTACGTGAGCGACAATTTCGAGCGTGGGAAATTAGAGGTCTTAGAAGTACGGAACGTTACCGGATGTTAAGGCTGGACTCTTTTTCAGGCAATAAAAGTATGAATTCAAATAAAGACGGGATAGAATAATAATGCCACTGCATGTGCTTACAGAGCTCTGTTTCGGCTTGCTCTCACCGGTCTATCCCACGAAAACCGGGACGAGTACCTGCATCATGAGATAAACGGGCCAACAATACAACAAACTCAGTCTCACGACTGCTTCATCTAAGCAACCGTAGTTGCCTCATTCTTTCTGGGTTCTCCCTCTTTGGGTTCTCCCTCTTCAGTATGTCCCTCTTCAGTCTGTCCCTCCTTGCCCTGTCCCTTCTCCGCCTGGCTAGATCCACCAGCCTGCGCCTTCGCCTGGGTCTTGAGGCTACACCATTCCACAAAGACACTCCCAAAAATAGTGATGGCACAAGTGGTAGTCGCCATATATGTCACGTTTCTGATAGCGACGTTGTAATCGTTAAGCAACGTGTCGAGGTCATCCCCAGAAACCAAGCGCCTGAGCTCAGTGACACCACCGTCGGTGACGGCCTTGGGATCGACGCCGGACAAATTGGAGAGCTTGTCGACGAGGGTGTTGAGGAAGATATTTTCGCCAACGGGCAGGAAGATGGCCGAGGAAAGAAAACGCACAAATGTGACGAGCGCCGAGCCAGTCGCAATGTCAGAGCTCCCCAAAACGGTCTGGACTACGTTGAGGGGCTGCTGAACGCCAAACCCGAAGCCGATGCCCATCAGAATCTGATATCCAATCCACTTGCCAGCTCCAGTATGTGGCGTAAAGGTGGCAATGAGGCCGGTGCCAACGGGCATGAGGACGGAGCTTAGGAGGAAGAAGGGATTGTAGTAGCCAGTTTTCGAGATGATGACACCGGACGAAATGGTGCCGATGACGGTTGCCAGAATCATGGGCAGCAACATGATGCCCGACTTGAAGGCGCTGACGTTCTTGATGGCCTGGAACCAGATGGGAAGGTAGTAACTCATGACTATCAAGCCCGCACCGTTGAAAAAGGCGTAAAAGGTCGCTGCCGCGATACTGCGCTGTTTGATCAGGCGGGGAGGAATAGTGGCATCCTCCTGCTTCCAGATCTGAATAGCGATGAAGGCAGAAATTGTAACGCCACCAACGACGAAAAGGACGATGATGCGGGCGTTGTTCCAGGGGTATTCAGTGCCTCCCCACTGCAAGGCCAAGATCAGGCACACGACACCAGGAAAGAAGAAGAGGTTTCCAATGGGGTCGAGTTGCTTCAACTTGCCCACCCAGCCGTCGGCGGGCTTGTCGAGCTTCTGGTTGGGGACCCTCAGGATGAAGATGGCGACGAGGATCGTCACGGCGCCGATGGGGAGGTTGATGTAGAAGCACCAGCGCCAAGTGACCTTGTCGGTAAAGGTACCGCCAATAAGGGGTCCAATGACGGATCCAATGGTCAAGACGCCACCAATTCCTCCCTGCCAAGACGGACGCTCCTGCAGCGGGATGGTGTTGTACATGATGACCATTACTCCCGAGAACAGCCCCGAGGAACCCAGACCGGCAATGGCACGACCGACGATGCAGGCTTTCGAGTTGGGCGCCGCGCCACAGATAACGGATCCGACTTCGAAGAGCGTGATGCCAACGAGGAAGACGGGCTTGGCTGGGTAGAACTTGTAGATCTTGCCCATGAGGAGCTGGAAAGCGCAGGTGGTGAGGAGATAGCTGGAACCGTACCAGCCGATGTCGCCGATAGAGTGGAATTCGTCCGTTATTCGGGGGACGGCTGTCGCGATGATGTTTGAGTCCTGGGCGTGTAAGTGCTTGCTCAGGTGGGAGGTTCTGGAGGGAGTTGGGACCCCAGGCCCCGAGAAGGGCAAGGGAGACTGACGAGAATTATCAAGAACATGGCCAGATACAGCGATATCATGATGATGACTCGCTTGTAGAGGTTAGGATACTCGGTTTCATCATGTTTCTTCCCTGGCGCATTCATCTTGGTCGAGCCGGCCGCGTCCACCTGCGCAGAGCCAGCGGTGGCCTGTTCCTCCGTTGAGGGTAATCTGGACATTTTCTCGATGGCGGGGAGGGCAAAGAGCAACGCGTGGGAGAGATGTCTTGATTTTGCGACAACATTTGATCGATGGTGAGATAACTTCAAGAATTTCCTCGAGATATCTGCCCGAGTTTTAAGGTGTCATGATTCAGGGTCTGGTGTTCTCGGGAAAGGGCTGGCGATCGGGGGAATGACTCCCCACCGAACGGCGAGATGCATGCGGATGCGCAAGGCTTAGCGATGTATTTCAGTACAATACAGGTGAGATGTCCGTAATTGACGTTGCTTGCAGTAATCCGGTCTGCCCGAATAGGCCATTCAGATTATGGGTGAGGCCGGGATTAATCTGACCATGTTGATCGAGTTGTGCCGCTCCCGGCGAGACCAAAAGGGACGAGCGTATTCGTAATACGACGTAATATGGGCAAGGTAAGGTAATCAATCCAAGGGTCAACAGACACCTCGGCCTGACTAGATTTGGAATACTATCTTTCTGGCAACAGGAAACAAAGAGGTGGTGGATACAGCCAGTGCTGCCTATTTAGCTAAGTAACCCGCAGACAATGCTTGCGCCCTGGTTTGCATTCTCGCAGGTCTGCGTCTAAGTCGCAAAGCGGAAGTCCAGTCTGTCAAGTTAGCAAAACGATCTCCTTGACTGACGATTGATAAAACTTGCCGCTTGTTGCCCTCATCAGTGGTACTGGTTCTGTAATCGTGCTGCTGCTCTGGAGTCATGGCGTCCCATTTCTTCGCCTTTGAGCTATTCCGCCATCGGTAGTAAAACCAGGTTCCCGGGTATTGTATCAACTGCAATCATGAGCTTTGGCACTGCATAGAGGAATCGGAAGAATACTTACACACATCCAAACACAGATGACGAGCAGTCCTTTGTTTGCTTTGAAGTATCGAGGAGCGTCGTCGGGTTGGTAGACTTTATCTCATGTCAGCATCTATGTTCTCCAGGGATACGCCACACTCACTGTTCGCTCCGATCATTCCACTGACTTGCACCCACATGTTATAAAGCCTGCAGACGTTAGAACGATGATGATTCAGATGCAAGGGCTTAGCTCACGAGGCAGAAACCGTTCTGTTCTGTACAGATCCTGCATTCCTACTCGTCCATGCAACCTGTATAGGGTGGGTACTACTCTCAATTAGCTCGTCGCCATTCCCAATCTGGGTCTGTACTCACTATGGAAACGACAACAGGACTGTCGAAATAGCGAAATAGGCCCAAGCACTGATTGGGTCGGGCAACGCGATCAAGGCCACAAAGCAAGGCAACAACCAAGCGTCTTCCGCCATGGCGACCAAGCTCCTGTTATTCACTAGCTCGCTAAAAGCGGTGATGAGCATCATGGTAATGCAAGATCCAACGATGTACGGAATCGAAAGTAAGTTGGTCTCAATGACGTTGAAACCCAGGCCTCGGAATGACAGGGTCAGGTACTGGTTGACGGGATATTTCGGCAAACCGAACAACAGACCCAAGGCGTACAGCGGCCACATGTCGTAGTCTTTGGAGCATTCCCAGATCTGCCTGACGGAAAGACCTTGTCGATTGTACATTCCGCCTTTTTGAGGGTCGTCTCGAATCACTGATCGTAGAGTTAGTATGACTTGTCTCCGCCTGGTAGGCTTGAGCAACTTACCGGAATTGACAATGATCTTTGTTTCCTTTTCGTTGAAATACCCTTTGGGCTTCCACCAGCTCTTTGTCCTCGTCGGGCATTGAGGCATGAGGAAGAAAGAGGCAACGCCAACCAGAACTAGAAGTGTCAGTATCCTTCTCATGAGAAGTGACCATGTCTCTTACAGGTGAAAGCGCCCCTGAAGATGTTAGCTCTGGTTACTAAGTTATTCGTGATTAAACTCACTCAATGAGGAACAGCCACCGCCAGCCCTCGTATCCCAGGATCCCACGCATCGACACAAGCCCCACGGCCGCAAACCCGACACCGATATCGACTGGAGATATGTTAAAACACGTCATCGGCGCAGGGGTGCGGCCACTTACTCAGTTGCGAGGACATCCAAAACCAAGCCAGCCTAATCGGAAGCTGAGAAAGTAAGCATTCCGTAATCATAGAGAAAACATTTATGGGCCAGTGCTCACTGTTTTTCCGGTGTACCAGTAACTGAGGTAGAGGATAGTGTCACTATCAAACATCAGTAGGGGCCTCGGTACAAGCTATCGATGAAAACCTACGGGATAAATCCGCCTTGAAATGTGGCGCTGATCGGTCAGTGAAGGTTACTCGAGAGGTGGAAATGTTACTCACATCAGATACCGGGTGGCGAGAAAGGATGCGCGACCATTGAGGAAGAACTGCGAACCGGAGATGAAACTGAAGATGCAAATTTGAATCGGGATCCAGAGATCCGGGCCGATACTGCGGCAGTCAGTGAGAAGTACGATATCTTTGCTGGTATACAACTAACCGTTTCGAGATTAGCTGAGATGGGAGTTCCGCAACGAGAAAGCCGACTCGAGAGATGGTTTGGCCGATGTTCTATCATTCGTTAATGTGAACGGTTCCCCAGGGCCTAGTAAGTTACTCACGTAATCACCTCGAGTGATGCCCAGATCATCGAGCATATTATCCGAAACAGCGTTTGAGATGTTGTTTCGATCAATGTTCAGAGCTGCAAACATGATGCATACCCAGACCTAGGATATCAGTTACTTGGCGTTGTTGCCATGGATCTGGGCCCTTGCCATAATCTTCCAGTCAACGCTTCGTCGCACTTCCTTCTCCTCCCTCCACGTCCAACGAAAACCAGGGTCGAAAGCTTCCCGGTTCTCCCATTGCGGATGGATGTACAGTTCTTTGTACTCGTCAATGGTCTCGGGGGAGTCCCAAATACTGGGTTGCGTGGCGATCTTGGTCAAGTCAGCCGTCAATGATCAACAGTACGTCCAGGTTGTACGCACAGCATCAAGATCGTACTCGTCGCCCTTTGGTCCCTTCCGGATTCTCAAGAAACGAAGTATCGCATCGCCGAGGGCTGCTTCCATGCGCTGGTTCTCCCGGGTCGCCAGCGCGGGGGCAGGAGCGGGAACGAAGTCGTCGGCGTGTTTGTTGCCGGCTCCGAGCTTAGAGCTTTTGGAGGTTGAGCTGATGCGGTCGGACGGGCTCACCGACCTGTCGGGCGACAGTGTGACGATTGGTGGTGGACCAGACATCTTGTCGCAGCACTTGAACGTGGAAAGTTGGGCATTTTGGGGAACAGGATGCTTGTGCTGTCTGGACTATATAAGGATCGACTGGTAAAAGTCGTCAACATGGGTAATCAATTGCCAAGTTTTCTGCACCCACCGGCCAGAAAACATTCTGGGATGTGACGGGAATCAGTCATTCTCTATGGCCTTCAGCCCTTGACTTTTGGTAACGAACGCTCCACACCTCAAGTGACGGCGATACCACGCTTACCCCTCTGGGTATATAATGCCTGGATGCCCCCGACTGATATGTCCAATACTCCGAGGAGATATACACATTCGAGAAGAAGTAACGCTATGTGTTGTGTTCTACGCCGCTTTTCCCCCAGCACGCCATTGATTTACAATTATTTCAGCGTATGTCGTGCTCCGTCGTGTTGCAATGTTGTGGGTCTGCCCCACGAACACCCCCATCAATGCGGATATTAGTCCTATGAAATGGCACGTAATTGGCCATAACTGAGTAAGGGGTAGTACTTTCGCATCAGGATAATACCTGGTTGCAGCCCTCTCGCGTGTTGACGGGTATGCGATGTGCTGATCTTGGTAGGTGAAACCGACCGTGTGGGCGACGCAAGACAAGGGGTCAGTGGCGGGATTTATGCAGGGTATAGATGCTGGTCAGCGATTTCTTCAAACGGCTGTCTTCGAATATAAAAAGAGCATCTAATTCCTACCGATGATTGTGGACTTGTGGCAGTGGAAGCTTGTCATACTCGGAGCTGGTGGATGTCTCATCGACAATTCCCTGCATTATGGGAGAAGGTCAAAAAGCAAGCCAGATCATGCAAACCAATCACCTCACATTCTCTCTCCCAGCTCTATCATCATTGCGGGGAGTCTAAAGTGTCGTAGGCTGATCTACTATGTGCATGTGCAGCGGCGAGGATCCTCAAAATTGGCCACTGATTCGCGGGACTCAATGGCGTCTTTAATGAGATGAAGCTATGGCGTATCCAACACAATGCGAACAAACATCCACGCTGCGTAGTTGGAACAGTCGAAGAGACTTTTCAATCCTCTCAAGGCCAACATGGCCGCTCCTCAGACCCACATTGGGATTCCTCGATTGAGTAGGGTATGAATAAAGCATTGAGAACCTAGATATTTACTCAGCGACCCTGCATTTGTGGCTTGGACAGTGGCGAAGCTACGACAACGTAATTAGTCCACGGCTAATCTTATGTGATTGATAGCGTCAATGCTCTTCACGCATCTTAAAATGACAACTAACTTCAGCCACAAACACGGGCACAATGCAGTTTCCTTCACAACAAAATGCCCGCCCGCTACCTCCCCCGCTGTCAACACTAAGATTCGATTGTATATAAATAGATACTATAGGCAGAAGAACGGGAAAAGGATGGGGTAAAGGCGGCTGACTTGCAGGAAGTCACCCTTTTCCAGCGCAGCGTGTTCATTCTGGCATCCATACATACCCTGGACCGTAAAGCCAATGCGCCGCAGCTTGGGAGTCGGATCAATAACGCGGCTGGCTCATGGTATCAATTGCGAAGAGCAATTTCATGCTTGAAGACTATATACAGATATTCACTCTTTACAAAAGGTAGGATTTGGATTTAGACGGGGAGTCTAGTATTGGTCAATCGGGAAACAATTACACTGAGGCCCAAATGCAGGCTCGCCACGAATACATGTAGGCTCGTTGACCAAACCACTAAGTACAGACACTCTAGAACGTCATGTCGTTAAAGGATAGTAGTCACTAGCTCTTGCCCTTGGACAGGATTTCTCGTTATTTATACGCTGGTCACATATCTAGAACACAGTGGGCGGCTGCGACGGGAGTGAGTACGAGGTACGTCATCTTCTCAACACCGTCACTCCCCGCCAAGGACGTGATGTGGGAATTAAAAAAAGCCGAGCATACATCTGGTCGGCCTTATTAGAAACCCGACCAGAGCCTCATCTGCCATAGAGCCACGTAATGATTGCTGACGAACGGTTCGCCATGCAATATTTCCCACCCAAACGTGTCAATGACGGAGCACGGAACACGGAGCGCGGAGTATGTTGTCGACCATCATCCCCCAGTGGTGTCGGGACGTGACATGCGCCCGAAACCCCGAAAGGTGAGAAACTAGCCCAAGAGATAGGGGATCCAAGCAACACCAAGCCGCAATAGGCTCGACCAGCATAAGCTAGGGCCAGCGTGAGTGCTGTGCCCACCCGCGTTCCCCTTTCCCCTTCCCGCCTGTGAGATGCATGGTAAACATGATCCAAACCATCCGTCCGTCGGTTTGTCGCACTGGTGAATTCGGCGGCGCCGGGCTTGATAATAAGGCCCCGAGTCCACGGCCCTCCATTGTGAATTCTGGGCGGACGGTCGGACCCGCGCGCGAACCCGATTCATGCAACTTGACGCCGTTCTACAGCTGGAAGTATGTATTCTCACTAATTCACACTGGAATGAATGAGAACAACACCATTGAACAAGCGAGTGTAGAATCGATACGATGATAGGAGCCAGTGTCAATCTACTGGCTGGCATGGAAGGCCCAAGTCTACCCATTCCTCCGCACGGTTCCTCTTATCATCAACAACAAATACGGACATGGAGTTTAAAGTTCATGAGCCATCAAAAGCAAAGTAGTCGAGGCTTGCGTTGCTGCGCCGGCGCTGCACTACAGTCCGTGAGCATAACCCCGGCGACGAAGCGGGGTTCGGGCACGCGGGCGCACGTCCAAGACCGCCAAACATTAGCTGAGTGTTCATGTCAGAGCTGAGGTGGCAACCCTTTCGTCATAATCAAGGCCAAGCCAGTAGGTTGGGGTAATTACACGTTTTGTATTTAGATAGACAGTCCCTTATACCCCAGAGAGATCTGAACTGAGACACACTTTGCATTCATCTCATTTCGTTTGCAGGTGACCGTTCGAGGCTTATAATAAGTCCATCAGGTTGTGGCCAAGCCACGTCTCTCCACGGTCAACAACACAACGCGAGAGTCACTCAACATGGCAGACGATTCAGACGCCAAGAGGGGCGACGGTGTCTTTGACACAGAAAAACCTCGAAACATATCGTCCTCGGGACGCGACAGCGACGTCACCCACATCGACACCATGATCGAAGACACTCCCCAGGACGAGTCCGCGTGGGCCCATCTCACGCACCGAGACACCAACCTCATCGACGAGATCGACCGACAAGAGCTGGAGCGCATCGCGACGATTCTGTCGAACCGCATGAGCAACGTCCACCCGGCAGGCGCTCACGACCTCGCCACCATCGCAACTAGCGACCCGAGATTCGACCCCAAGAGCAAGGAGTTCGACATGGCGAAGTGGCTGAATGTTTCCCTCCAGAAGCTCGAAGCCGGCGGCTACAGAAACCAGCAGACCGGTGTCCTATTCAAGGACCTGACCATTTCGGGCTCGGGTGAAGCTATCCAGCTCCAGAAGACAGTGGGGGACATGCTCACGGCCCCGCTGAGGGCACCTGAGCTCCTACGCCGCGGCAAGGGGTCGTCCAAGACCATCCTGAACAAGTTCAACGGCCTCGTCGAGAGCGGGGAGCTCTTAGTGGTCTTGGGTCGCCCAGGATCTGGATGCAGCACACTGCTTAAGTCACTTTGCGGCGAGCTGCACGGTCTTCAAGTCGACGAGGAATCATCCATCACCTACAAAGGCGTTCCGCAAAAGCAGATGCTGCGGGAGTTCAAGGGCGAGATGCAGTACAATCAAGAGGTTCGTCCAACTACTCCTAAACTACCGAGTTGAATATCTGTCTAACACCGCATGCATAGGTCGACAAGCACTTTCCCCATCTCACCGTGTCTCAAACCTTGGAGTTTGCGGCGGCGAGCCGACATCCAGAAGGCGTGCACAAAATCGCCAACATGACCCGCGACGAAGCCATCCGCTACCGTGCTCAAGCTGTCATGGCAATCTGCGGACTGAGCCACACGAACAACACCAAAGTGGGCAACGATTTCGTGCGCGGAGTGGTAAGTAACCCTTTGTTTGGCTGGTGTCTTTTACAAAGCAAAGCTGACTTTGATTTCTAGTCTGGTGGAGAGAGGAAACGTGTTAGCATCGCTGAGATGTTGATTGCCAGATCTTCCCTCTGCGCGTGGGACAACAGGTAAGCATCAGCCGTCCTTATCACTCATCTATGATGTCTGGTCCAACGAGACACAAGACAACCCCAGACTAACACCATCCCAGTACCCGAGGCCTTGACTCTGCTAGTGCCCTCAAGTTTGTACAGACACTGCGCCTGGGCGCAGACTGGAACAGCATGACCAGCTGTGTCGCCATCTATCAGGCCAGTCAAGCCATCTACGATCTCTTCGATAAAGTCACCGTCCTCTCCGAAGGTCGACAGATCTACTTTGGGCCCGCCAACGCCGCAAAGGCCTTCTTTGAGAAGCAGGGCTGGGTGTGCCCGCCCCGACAAACAACTGGTGACTTCTTGACTGCGGTCACGACTCCGTTGGAGCGCAAGGCTCGCAAGGGCATGGAAGATCGAGTCCCCCGTACACCGGACGACTTTGAGCGCTATTGGCGTGCCTCTCCTGAGTATGCGCAACTCCAGGCGGAAATCGCAGCCTACGAGCTGGCCCATCCCGTTGAAAAGAATGGTCGTGCCATCGCTCAGCTTCGAGAGACCAAGGCTACCTCCCAGGAGAAACATGCCCGTCCGAAGTCGCCTTTTATGACTTCCGTTATGTCGCAGATCAAGCTGACCACAAAGCGAGCTTACCAACGCATGTGGAACGACCGCTCTGCGACTCTCACAGGTCCCATCACCAACATCATTGTTGCTCTCATCATCGGCTCAATCTACCACGGCACACCGAGTGACACCTCTGGGCTTAGCTCTAAGGGCGCTGTTCTATTCATGGCTATCCTGCTTAGCGCCCTTAGTGCTATCACAGAGATCAACACGTTATATTCCCAAAGACCAATCATCGAGAAACACACGTCATATGCATTCTACCACCCAGCAACAGAAGCCATCGCCGGAATCATCGCGGATATTCCTCTCAAATTCGTCACCGCAGTTTGTTTCAACCTCATCATCTACTTCCTCGCAGGGCTACGACGTGAAGCCGGTCCCTTCTTCCTGTTCTTCCTAATCAGCTTCCTCTCTACATTCGTCATGGGTGCTATTTTTCGAACAATGGGAGCCATAACGAAGACCGTTTCGCAGGCCATGACCCTGGCCGGCGTGCTTGTCTTGGCACTTGTCATATACACGGGCTACACTATCTCTGTGCCGCAGATGCAACCTTGGTTCGGATGGATTCGCTGGATCAACCCTATCTTCTACGCCTTTGAGATCCTGATTGCCAATGAGTTCCACGGCCGAGAATTCCCCTGCGCGAGCGCTAGCATCGTCCCAGCCTACAGCCCGCGCATCGGAGACTCTTGGATCTGTTCCGCGGTGGGCTCGGTTGCCGGCCAGGAATTCATCAATGGCGATACTTACATTGCCACAACCTATAGGTATTATTACTCGCACGTCTGGCGCAACTTCGGTATTCTCTTGGCTTTTCTTTTCGGCTTCATGATAACCTACTTCGTGGCATCCGAGCTCAACTCTTCGACCGCTAGCACATCGGAAACCCTAGTATTCCGCCGCGGCTTTGTCCCATCACATCTGCTGGACGCCAACGACGAAGATCGATCTACCGAGGAAAACTCTGGCTACGTTGGCAAAAAGACTCACGGCGACGAAGAAATGCAGGTCAGCGGCCTCCAGCCTCAGACAGATATCTTTTCTTGGAGAGATGTTGTCTACGACATCCAAATCAAGGGCGAACCTCGCAGGCTATTGGATCACGTCTCTGGCTGGGTAAAGCCTGGGACTCTCACTGCCCTTATGGGTGTCTCTGGTGCTGGCAAAACAACGCTTCTGGATGTACTAGCAAAGCGGACTACCATGGGTGTCATCACGGGAGATATGCTTGTCAACGGCCAGCCACTCGATGCTGGATTTCAACGCAAGACCGGCTACGTTCAGCAGCAAGGTAAGTTCTATCAGCAACCTCCATCAAGTGTGGACCCAACTAACATGCGCAGACTTGCATCTCGCCACTGCCACCGTCCGCGAGAGCCTCCAGTTCAGCGCCATGCTCCGTCAGCCAAAGTCCGTGAGCAAGGAGGAAAAATACCAATTCGTCGAAAGCGTCATAGATATGCTCAACATGCGAGACTTTGCCAATGCTATTGTCGGCATCCCAGGAGAAGGCCTCAATGTTGAGCAGCGGAAACTTCTAACAATCGGTGTCGAACTGGCCGCCCGACCAAAGCTACTCCTCTTCCTCGACGAACCGACTAGTGGTTTGGATTCTCAAAGTTCTTGGGCGATTTGCGCGTTCCTTCGCAAGCTCACGGACATGGGCCAGGCCGTCCTCTGCACTATCCACCAGCCCAGCGCCATTCTGTTCCAAGAGTTCGATCGACTTCTGTTCCTCGCCAAAGGTGGCAAGACGGTTTATTTCGGTGAAATCGGAGAGAACTCAGGCACCCTTCTGGATTACTTTGAATCGAACGGAGCGCGCAAGTGCGATAGCCAAGAGAATCCGGCTGAATAGTGAGTTGCATCTTTTCACCAGCTCGCCCAACGATACAGACACTAATTCAACCGCAGCATGCTTGACATTGTCAATAATCACACCAGTGGCACCGGCGAGGACTGGCACACGTGCTGGCAGGAAAGCGCAGAGCGTCAGGCCGTCGACAAGCACATCGACCAACTGCATGCGGAGAAGGGCCCGTCTAGCACCGAGAAAACGGAGGATGATAGCACTACCGAATTCGCTGCATCTTTCACCACCCAGGTACAGTGCGTTACGGTCAGAATTTTCCAGCAGTATTGGAGGATGCCATCCTATGTCAGCGCGAAATGGTTACTTGCCACTGCCTCGGGACTCTTCATCGGCTTTTCGTTCTTCAAGCCCGACCAGAACCTGGCGGGCATGTCAACTGTGGTATTCGGAGTCTTTATGATTTCCACCGTCTTCACCACCTTGGTCGGCCAGGTAAGTCGAGCAGGAGAACCTTGATCCGCAATACCGTTTACTAACATGACTTGACTAGATTCAACCGCTGTTCGTGACCCAGCGTGAGCTCTATGAGGTCCGTGAGCGACCCAGCAAGGCATACTCGTGGAAAGCCTTTGTTATCGCCAACATCTTCGTCGAGTTCCCCTATCAGATTGTTGCCGGAATCCTGCTCTTTGCTTGTGTCTACTACCCCGTGGCTGGCGTCCAGAGCTCCGATCGCCAGGTGCTGGTGCTCCTCTTCATCATCCAGTTCCTCCTCTACGCCAGCACAATGGCCCACATGACGATAGCAGCACTTCCCGACACCCAGTCTGCCAGTGGCATTGTCACGCTACTGTTCATGATGTCACTCCTCTTCTGCGGTGTCTTGCAAGCGCCAGACCTACTGCCGGGTTTCTGGATCTTCATGTATCGGGCATCACCTATCACCTATTGGATTGGCGGCATCGTCGCTACCCAGCTCCATGGTCGACAGATTACCTGTTCCGACTCAGAGACCTCTGTGTTCGACCCTCCCCGAGGCCAATCATGCGGCGAGTACCTGTCGGACTTTCTACAAACAGCACCCGGCCAGCTGTCAAACCCCAATGATACTTCCCAGTGTCAGTACTGCAGCCTCACTGTTGCAGATCAATTCATGGCCGGGGTGCAGATTCACTGGAGCGAGCGGTGGCGAAACTTTGGCCTCATGTGGGTGTACATCATCTTCAATATTTTCTGCGCGGTTTCAGTCTACTATCTCTTCCGAGTCAAGAAATGGAATCTCCCGAAGAAAGCAAAGAAGGAGTGATCTGGTGGAAGCAGCCGCTTCAAAGGCTACCGGAGAAGCACAATCATACACTACTATCCTCCTATTCTCTTTGTCTAGATCACTCTACACACATATTTCCTTTTTACCATAGACTCACCGTCCACTAATAGATTACACAATAACTGTTTTGCTCTTCACGTTATGGCGTCGGTAATGAGTAGCTTATGTCTAATTGATGAAGATAAAAAGTTCTAAGCTTTCGAGTGATTCCTGTTAGTTTCATTTCTCACGCACTGATTTTAATCTTGTTACTACACAAACATTGTCTTTGTAGAATTCCTGCGTCAGAGGGTAAAATGATGTGAAGTGTCATTTGTATCATTAAGGTTCTTATTCACTCCATTCACCAGCATGTCCTCTCTCTCCTTATGGGCTTATCATCTGTTACACGTATAGAGAGCCATGAGAATACATCCAGCCGTAGTTATGAGAAACAAAACTCAATCATAATTCAATTGGTCGATGTCCTTTTCTTCTTGTGAAGATTTATACTCCTGAACGATGACAGCTTTGTACGAGAGGCACCAGTGAAACAACACGGAGGTTGTATTCGTCATGTCGTCGACATGAGGTGCATTGTGCATTCACTCTGGCTCACGTAGTTAGTCTTCTGTGGCTATGTGATGTGCAGAGATAATATGCTATCATTTGTTTACATGAACTCGCTTCGGCCAGACGTCGTCATACTGCCCCTGACTGACTTTTCCTTCCCTTCCATAATTACAAATGCTTGAACTCGGGAGCTCGCTTTTGCAAGAAAGAGGAAACCCCTTCTTGAAAATCGCCGAGGCTGAATGTCGAATAGTACAGTGACTTTTCATGGACCATTCCAGCATCGAGGTTGCTGTTTTCCACTGTGAGAGTCGTTAGCGAAAACTTCTCCTTGGCTTCTCAACAAGCTGGACATGAGTTCACAACATACCAGTGAGGACTGCTTGCTTTGCAGCTTGAATGACTGGATCAGAAAGGCCGGCGATTCTCTCAGCTAGTTTTGTTGCCGCAGGAATGACTTCAGACGTTGGAAAAACTTTGCTGACAACGCCAAGTCGCTCAAATTCCAATCCGCTTGCGGAATCACCGGTGAGCACAAACTCCATGGCCTGAAGTACGCATGTTAGATTAAGATACAATGATCAATAAGTTCATGGGGCTATGTCAACGCTCTCTTACCTTATGCTTGCCCACGGCGCGAGCTAGTCGCTGCGTGCCACCAGCGCCAGGGATCGTTCCGATCTTAACCTCCGGGAGACCAAACATGGCATCTTCGGCCGCGTAGATAATGTCGCACTGGGCGAATAAGTGAGTACGTTACACTCAGATGTGGACCAGGTCAATGGGGTACTCACAGCAAGAGCAATCTCAAATCCACCACCCAACTAGACCACGTGCGTCAGTGTTAACGGAACATATAAAGGTTAGCTTCAAGCGAGACTCACAGCATAACCAATAACGGCAGCAATGATTGGCTTGGAAAAGCGAGCGAATGCGTCCGTTAGATCCTCGAGAAAGAAGCGCCGATGGGCTTCAGCTGTGGTTATCTGGACCAGCTCGTTCAAATCCATGCCAGCTGTGTGGGACAAGACGTTAGCATAAAGCGTTGCACATACAGCTTTGGAGATTCAAGAGACATACCACAGAAATGACCGTCTGGTCCACCCGTGATAATCAACGACGGGAATGCGGAGCTTTGGGAATGGGGTAACCCTATGAATCCCATGGTGGATGTTGGCCCAGACGACGGAGCGTATGTCATCTATACCTCTGGAACGACGGGACCACCCAAGGGCGTCGATGTGCGCCATGGGGGCGTGACCAATACTCTGCTTGCAGAGCCATCCCGACTGGGGATCAGCGTTGGGACGAATGTCGCCCAGCAGCTGAATGTCGGTTTCGATATGGGCAAGTAATCCGTTCCCAGATCCATATATCTTGAGCTAATGATGGACTAGGCGCCTGGGAGATCTTAGGCACCGTGATGAACGGCGGTACCCTTCACATGCGGGGCAGCGGGATCGATCTCTGGACAGATTGCTTACGGCGCGTCGACACAGTCATCGCAACACCATCTGTCGTGCTCAAGCATATGCCTCGACCCGAAGACTTCCCGAAAATTCGAACAATCGCAGTAGGCGGCGAGCCATGTCCACTGGCTCTCGCCGAGCGATGGGCGCCGCATGTGAGGTTCTGGAACGTGTGCGGCCCTACAGAAATCAGCATCCTCAACACGGCTCATCTCCATCGTCCTGGACAGACGCTATCGATTGGCAAGCCTAATCCGAATACAAACGTCTATATCCTCGATGACAACGAGAATCCTGTCGGCATTGGAGAACCCGGCGTTATGTGGGCTGGAGGTCCCGGGGTTTCTCGAGGCTATCTTAATCTGCCGGAGTTAACGTCTACCCGTTACAAGTACGACAAGTTCACTAAGAACGGGTAAGTCATCCACATGCGCTCAATTATGACCATGGCTAACAACCGGTAGACGCATGATGTTCAACACTGGTGACCTTGCCAAGTGGCTTGACGACGGAAGCTTGTTACCACTGGGGCGAAAGGATGACCAGGTAAAGGTACAAGGCTTTCGAGTCGAGCTCGACGGCGTCTCACGGTCTATCGAAAAGGTGCCTTCTGTAATCAAGGGGTGCGCTCTCAAAATTGAGGATGCCTTGTGGGGTTTCTACTCGGCTCCTTCAAGGATCGAAGAGTCCGAGTTGAAGAGGGCCGTCGGCAATGGCCAGCCATTCTATGCAGTCCCAAGGACCTGGATATACCTGCCAGCCCTCGCTCTCACACCAAACGGCAAAGTCGACAAGAGGGCTCTGTACAATATTGCAGCCGAATTCACGGGCAAGGAGCTGGTACTCCCGGCCTTTACGTCCAGTCAAGACTCCACCCCTACATCGCCTCCGAGCAGTTCGGACAGCAGCACAACGAACAACACTCTCGTCTATACTGGCTCTCAAGACTCCATCCTGGACCTGGAAAAGGCATCGCAACGCGTCGTCGAGGAGGAGATGGACGAGATGCCCGAAGAGCACGAACTGCCAGCCAAGAACGGGTTTCACGGATGGCGGTGGGTGCGCCATCGAGCTCTCTCAGCGTACCGCAAGCTCTTTGGGTTCATCTTCCTCGCAAACATGGCTGTTCTCGTGTTTCTCTTGTGGGAGAGTCGCCATGACAACTTCACTCTGCCGCTCCCTCACCTGGCCACGGCAGTGGCGACAAATCTCCTGGCAGCCGTGCTCCTTCGCCAGGATCACATCGTCAACCTGTTATTCTGGTCGTGCTCCAGCTTGCCTACGTCGTTGCCGCTGTGGATCCGGAGGCACTTTGCCCTTGTCTATCACAACGGCGGCGTTCATTCCGGTTGTGCTGTCTCTGCCTCGGTCTGGTGGGCCATCTTCACTGTGTCAGCGAGCCGCGACCACTTCGCTGACGAGAACCCATCTTCTTTGAAGTATGCCGTCCTTGTGCTATCCTACGCCATAATGTTGCTGTTATCTGTCATCTTGGCCATGGCCTATCCTACTGTACGCGCCAAGATGCACGACCAGTTCGAGTGGACGCATCGTTTCGCCGGGTGGCTTACAGTGGCCCTTGTCTGGGCTCATATTGTCGTATCCGCCGCGTCAACGGCCTCTGGACCTTTGGGGCCGGCGCTGGCAAAGTCTCCAACCATCTATCTTGTTGCCATGGCCACGGCCAGTATTGCACTGCCCTGGATGAGACTGCGTCGCGTCAAGGTCGTTCCCGAGCCACTGTCAAAGCACGCAGTCCGCCTCCATTTCGACTTTTGTACTCCTGCGCCGTGCACTTCCCGCGGAGTGCGTATCACAGACAGGCCTTTGGTCGAGTGGCATGCCTTTGCGGCCATTCCTGAGCCCAACGGCAAGGGCTTCTCCATAATTGTTTCTAGAGCCGGCGACTGGACATCCCGGATCATCGAAAACCCTCCTACCAGCATCTGGACTCGCGGTACTCCAGTCTCGGGTGTCCTTGCAATCGCACCGCTGTTCAAGAAGATCGTGCTTGTTGCGACTGGTTCTGGAATCGGGCCCTGTTTACTAGTCATCATGGAGCGTCGTGTCCCATGTCGCATTGTTTGGTCTACCAAGAACCCATTGAAGACGTATGGGCAAAAGATTCTCGACACCATTCTCGCCTGCGACCCGGAGGCTATTATCTGGGACACGGACAATCAGGGAAGACCGAACTTGGCCAAGTTGGCCTACCAGGTTTACAAAGATAGTGGTGCCGAATGTGTTTGTGTTATTTCAAATCGAAGGACAATCGCGAAGACGGTGTATCAACTAGAGAGCCGCGGTATCGCGGCATTTGGTCCCATTTTGGATTCCTAGGATACCAACTCTTTTATTTTCCTTTGTATATACCCGTGGTGAGGCAACTTCAATCTCATACTCATGCTGGTTTTCCTACTTTAAATACATCTCTACTTGACACTAAGTGAATACCACCAGCTGCCCTACTATGAACATCGGACGCATTCTAGGCCGGTCGCTTGGTAGTGCCTAGCACACAACCCTTATTTGTAAACAGCAACAGTCATCAGGATCAGGGTGACTAGAGATACTACAAATACATTCCATGGCCGTCCGACCAACAGCCAGTTCGACCCACATCAGGGAAGGGACTCAGACGTTCGGTAATGCCTCCGACAGCGAACTTGGACGCGGCGGCGCGGGCGCACGACGACGGCCTGCATCGAATGTCAGCGCAGGAAGAAGAAGTGCGACCGTCGGTGGCCGTGTAATCACTGCCAGAGCCGCACGACCGCTCACCTGTGCGACTTTGGGACGTCCACCACGTCGAAACGAACCGAGTGAGTAGCTTGATACCACCATATTAGCCTGACCCAGAATTGTTTACGCAGATATCACAGCATCTCATCGACAATTCCTCCCCAGGAGCAGCCGCATGCAGAGCCCAAGATAGCGGCGACATCAACGATGACAGTGAGAACGACAAGTTCAGAAGATGATTCCATCTCGCTCCCGGATGCCGCCTCTGCAGTCAATACCCTCGGATACGTCAACAGCGGCATGTTTGAAGCCGTCATGGTAAATATGATTCAGTATTTAAGATAAACTTCAGCTGCTAAGTTGACGCTCCAATGGAGCTCGCAACAGTCGGAAACACGCAGGTATCCATCTCGACGATCTATCTGACGGTGTAACTGAGTTTGAAAGAGACTCGAGAAGGAGACTATGGTGTGCAGCGTACACATGGGATAAGTTCGTGATTCTATGTTCTTATCTGTGTTCGTGGTGCTGACCATTCTGTTCAGAATTATGGCTGTTGCATTCCACCGCCCACCCATCATTCAACACGGTGACTCCGTTCTTCAACCGAGTCCAAGTCTGGATGGATCAGCCACGAACCCCGAAATTCCTTCTCCTACTGTTGCCAAGATCCTCGAGAACCAGCTTGCAAGACACTTGGCGGAAATTGATCCCGCTCAAAATTCCTACGTCGACATGCTGGCATTTACCGAGCTGTGGATGTCCTCCTTGCCACCAGTCGTCAACACCATCGAGCCAGACAAACGACGGGATACGGAGTGTCCACGTTCGCCTTTCCAACGTCTACAGCTTCACTCTGTCAACTATATGACGCAGCTGATACTTCTCCGACCGCACATAATATCCCGAGAGGGTGCTACCCAAACTGAAGAGCGATCGCTTTTGGTCGAACAGGCGGTTGATATCAGCTTAAAGGCTATGCCGGTGAGCAAGAACTTCTTTGCCTTATGCTTCCCGCAAGAGGTCAAGTACTTCATGGTGTCTTTCTGCCCCTTTGACAATGCCGCACTGCTGTGCTCTCTGTTGCTAATTGAGGCCGACGGGGATAGGGTGCCAAGACGCCCAGAAGTATTGTCGGCAATTGAGACTGCAGTCTATATCTCATGCCATCTTCGAGGCCACACAAAATGTCCGATACGACGTGGAGTATCCTCGTTTCGCTGATATCTCACCAGAGCTTACAGTCGAATGAGAAGCAGCTGTTGGACGAAGTGGCTCGGTCCGGCACCATTGGGGTCAATGGCACATCTGCAAGTCAAGGTGAAGCCGTGAATTCTACTTCCATGAACATTGGCTCGGAAACACTTGGCCCGCTATCTCCTACAATTAATGAATGGCATCTTCTCGATGAGTCTCTGGCCATGGATGATGGGATGCAGGGGCATAGATCTGGGGGACTTGGATGGGGTGTGGGATTGGCAAAGCTTGCAACTAGAATTTATGTGACCTATCCAGCGACAATCCAACACACGTCAGTATTTCCTCATGGGCTGTTCGAATGCTGCATAATTAGCTCAAATGGCTAAAATCATGGCTGACCTATGTCTGAGAGGACATCTGAGTCAACCTCTCGATAACCTCCTCATCCCCAAAGAAGTCGTCTTCTCCAATAAAGTCCTCGGAGTCACCATCGGATGATTCAGTCTCGAAGTAATCCTGAAATAGCCCATCGCCAAACTTCTCCTTCAAAAAAGATTGCACATCCTCGTTCCCACCATTTCCAACTGACAAGCCTTGCGAACTACCCTCAATCTTGAGGCCTTCGAGGCTCGTGGCCCGAGACAAGGCGACATAAACCTGCCCTTCTGCAAATGCCTTGGTCAAGTTCACAATAACGCGGTCGAGGGTCATGCCCTGGCTCTTGTGGACACTCATGGCCCATCCGGCCACAAGGGGAATCTGCGTTCGATACAAAAGGGAGTAGGGCCTCCGAGGGCCAACAGCGTTGACGATGCACGATGCATAAATGGTGCGTTTGTGGCCATTGTGGAAGAGCACCCGCGGCCAGGCTTTCACATTCTGTCCTCCAATAAACTTGGCTATCTGGCCCTGCCTGAGCTCGGCATGTTCGCCATTGATGGTTTGATCTGGCGGCAAGTCGTCCTTTTTGGATTTGGCGCGTGGGAGCTTTGCAGGGTCGTACTCCTCGAAACCACAAATAATACCCTGGCTTCCATTGCATAATTTTCTTCTCAGGTCAAGGTTTACCTGGAGGATGACAAGCATACCTACCCGTAGTCTGGCCTGTGGCTCTAATCGGTGATCCTTGCAAGCCATCAAGGTCCCATCATCGGCACGTTCGGTGTAATACTTGAGCTCTGGAGGGGGGCGCACTTCGCCGAATTCGCACACCCACTGAAAGCCGTCCAGACAGTTGTATACATGCACGGGTGTCTTTAGTTTGTTGAAATGCTCCAAATTGATGGTAGAAACCTCTGATCTCGTGCAGAGCAATCGCGTGGCCTTGTTGACTCGGCAGGGATGGTCTCTCAAAGTTCCTATCTCGTTCGATGAAAACGGTATGCCAAGTCGACATTTCTGAAGCATTTTGATGAAGTACTCGTCGTTCTGGCGATGAATCTCTTTTAAGTGTACGTGGGAAAAGTCAGCTTCCTTCCACGCGGCACTCTTGAAAGCCCATTTGTCCGTCTCCAGGAATGGTCCGTGGTTATTTATGCAATTGAATTCCACTTTGTCCTCGTCGGGTATCAACGGATCCCCGCATATAAAGCAGTGTTCGAACGGCCTCACCGGTGGCAACTGACAGAAGTCGCCAGTCAGGATCACCTGAACTCCCCCAAAAGCAGGCGCGTCTCCTTCTTGCGTGGTTCCTTTCTTCTTGTAAAACCTGGTTTCTTTCATGCAAATATTCATGCGCTCCAGATGATGGTTCTCCACCATGCTAATCTCATCAATGATGAGCACGTCGGTTTCTGTTATACGCTTGAAAACATGTTTGCGGTGCATTTTTTCCTTGAGGCAGTCAATGTCAAGTTTGTGATAATCCGGTGTCCAACCCATGTAGGACCATGTTGATGTGCCGCCGACTTGAAGTGCCGCGCGGCCGGTGGGTGCAACAATATGAACATTCTTGCCCATGCTTCGCAGTCTTCTAACAGCAGCTCCCAGTACGGTGGACTTGCCACAGCCTGCCGAGCCAGTGTAAAAGACATTGCGTCCACTCGCGATCAGTTCGACAAGATCTTGCTGCTCCTTGCATAGTTTCGGTCCATCCAATCTCATCCCGGCGTCCCTTATATCGGCATCTAACTTTATCTCGGCATCTAGTAGAGTTAGGTCGATAACAGGTAGCGGTTCGTTGCGTGGATTTGGTCTGTAGCTCCACTTGGCATAGGGGTCCAGGTTTTGGTCGGGGTCCAACGAGGATTGATTCAACTCAGAGAAGGGTGTTGGGTTCGTGTTGCTCGGCTTAGACGGGTCATTGCCCGAGTCCCCAGCTGGGCGAAGCCAGATCATATGGTCTGTGGGAAAGCTGGCTTGGGGCAACTGAGGCTTCTGGTCGTCCTCGGAATCGGACGAGATAGTAATAAAAGACGACTGGGGCGGCGTCTGGATACTGTCCTCTCGCTTCCTCTTGATACCACTCCCATGGATACTCGGACGAGACTCGGATGGTGGCGTTGTCGGGAAGTGGGGATCGGCGATCAGAACTGGTGCTGGCTGTAACGGCAATTGGACGCATACGTCATCGGCGGGAGGCACCGAGGTGCCATGTGGACTCGATTGCAGCATGGCTACAGGAGGTGGAGATGGTGATGCTTTAATGCTAGACTTTGGGTATCCGTCAGCCAACGAACGTGGAAATAGGGGCACGGACACGACAACATGGCACAGCGCATTCTGTGGCACGAGGGTCCAAACACGGGATAGGGTGGTACGGCACTTACTCCCAGTTACAATAGCCGCGCTGTAGGCGAGTCAGACAAACGGGGCCATGACACATTCAGCGTAGACATTCGTTCCATTTGGTACGGGGCACCGGACGGAGACGTGATGGGGCTGTTGGCGCGTCACGTCTTCGCGTAGTCACGTGCTACATATCACGTGCTAACTCACGTGCGCCGCTGTATTCCAAATCACCAGCACCTTATCCATTGTACGATTAAGCAGTGCGAACAGTTCACACTCGAAAGTGGCTGAACGATCAAAACCTTCAAGATATTGATCCGCTCTAAGTCATCTGTACATACTTCTAACATATCTTCGCACTTTGTTCATTCACTTTTCCATAGGAGAATTTGAAAGAGCGGTGGAGACTTGCTCATAGTCTCACGAGCAACCTGTGAAAGGCTACTTCACGCCTGTACGGAGGATTACAGATTCAGTTCAAGTCCAAATAGATACGTCATGTGCAAGAGAAGCTAGCAGCATTGCGAATCACACTCTTCCAAACTCCAACACTCATTCAATAGCCTAGCCTAATCGGTGATAAGGAAACATAAATGGAGGGAGTCACAAGTCATAATGTAAAGGTAACGGCGGCGTCCAATCACACAGCTCAAGATTTCGGTGATTCAGAGCCTGAGGGAAAAGAGTCACAGGCAATCATCGTCTAAAGGCACTCCGGTTAACTCGAAGACAAAACAGGTGTTTCTCTCCAAAGTTCAACTGGTGTTCATGAGTTCATAATACTATATTCGTATTATCAATGATTCACTCTACATAAGGACATTGATCGGCCGTGACACTAGCCACTGTGGAAGTATTTATGTAACATTTACCTACCCCTTAGACATATAGAATCTACTGAAAGAGAAGGCACGGAAATCGTTCACCACATTACCCACCATATCAAGACTTTTAAGATGGCTTCCATTGCTGCAAACAACGGGAGCAGCGGGAACAACAAGACCAACGAGAGCAATGAGAACAACGACAACAATGGCGCCAAGGGTGCCAATGGTGGTATTATTCGGACCTTTTACAAATGTTTGGTATGCCGCGATCTCAGAGATGTCAAAGAGCGCAGCACCAGCGACAGCGGAGTTTCTACCAAGACCATCAAAGTCAAGCCGGATCATTGCTTCACTTGCGGGATGGAGGAAGACCCCGAGGCGGAGGAGCGAGTCCGAGAGTACAAAAACAAACAAAAGTAGCCCGTCATTGGGTGTTTGATGCTCTCAGCATTTGAAACAGCACTTCAAGGAGCAATTCACAAATAAAGATCTCTTATTCCATTTGAACATCGCGCCGTACGTAGGTCCAGTCAAAAGTCCTTGCAGGTAGTAAAAGCCCCGTTTGTTTATAGTTGTGACTCTCAGAAAATACATCAAACGGATGGCATAAGCTACACCCTAAATCATACTCGAAATGGGGCAGAGTAGTTTGACAAGCGTATAGCAAGGGCCTTAAACGCAATACTTTTACCGCCTGGTCTCAGTACCTCTGGCGCATCAAAGTGAACTACGTGCTTAGTGAACACAGCTCTACTCTGGTCATGATTTGTACCAGGAACCTTGTGTTTCTGTGATTCCAGGTCGTGGTCTGTCACATTTTGGGATCATCGTAAGATGCCTGGAACAGCTTCCAGACCGGCTGCTAGGAATCCGGTCCGGACCGGGTCTCAGACCCCCGGCAGGTGGGTCCTCCGGTCTCAGACCTCCGGACCTTCGTCCCGGAGGCTGCCGGAGGCCTCCCTCAACTTCATCTATAAGACCGTTTCCTAGCCCTTCGTTAGATAGGAAATCAAGAGCTTTCATCATCATCATCCTGATCCTATCCACTCAGTGTGACATGGTCATGCTAAGTATCTTATTCGGTTTGTTAAAGTTCTCCGTTCTATGCCGGCCTAATGACCTTGCTTGATCTCCTCTAATGTTCCAAAGATTACCTCTGCTTTAAACCGAATATTAATATTAGATAGGATAACATACTTAATAAGCAAGTGAAACAGACAAGCAAGTGAAATAAAAATCCTTATTATTTATTTATTCATACTCTATAGACCTAAAAAGGTAGATAGTGCTTCTACTCTATATAGATATAGGAAAAACCAAATTGGACGAAAACCCATATTGCTTCTGTGGTGGGCCTACATTGGGCCCCTTATTCTGTCACAGCGCGTGAGTAAATAGTCCTTCTTACTAGGACTGGAATTATCCTATTTCCCAAAAGAAGATATTAGGTGGGGGAAAAGAAAAGTAATAAAGGAAAGGTAAGAGTCTCCTACATCTTAGGTTTAGGTCCGTAGTGGGCGCGCATCGCTTGCGCATTGGCTGCGCGCTAGTGAGGTGCGTGTGGGATCGTTATGTAGTTACGGCCGGAGGCCCGGATTTTAAGTGGGCAGATTCGGCCGCTGGTGGGTCTGCCAGCCGGCGCTTTGCTGTCAGTGGCTAGGAGTCAACACGGGCCCGGTGCTCTGCAGCCGTTGACAGCTGCCGGCTGCAGCCCGGGTTTCTGCTATTTGGTCCCTTCGCTTGGTCTGCGATGCCCTCCTTTCTTTTCTTCCCTCTTCAACGCCTCCGTGAGTTGCCCTTCCCTGGCTTCCTAGCCGTGCCCGCGCCGGTGCCAGGTTGTGACGGTCGGGTCTAACCTAAAAGTATAGGGTAGATCTAAGGCGTGTGGTTTGATGATCGAGTGGATTAGGACGTCGTAGTGAGCAATGTAGGTCATAATGGTAATGTGCAAAGGTAAGTTATTATATAACTAAGTAGGAGTATTAATAGCTAAAAAGCTTAAGGCTCTTGTCTAATGTGCTAAATGAATGTGTATATATACTCTAGTATATTTCCTTAGATTATGGTTAGCAATAGTGATCCTATCGATAGATTACGGTTAAGAATCGTGAGCCTATTGTAGGATTATGATTAGATTTATAATCTATATGTTATTGGCTAGAAATTTGTGGGGGTAGGTATAGCCCCTATGCGTCACATGATAGGGTGCAATCTGGGCCGTAATATAATGCCTCCCCTCCATTAGTCTTATCCTTAAGGCCACTTAAGTAGGCCTCTTACAATTTCTACTATTAGTTTATAACTTCCTTTTTCAAACATTTCGCGATATGCTGACATAATATTAAGGCATATAACCAAATTAAGGGCAAAAAAGACTATCAAGCGTGATTCTCTTTAGCACTTTGCTGAGCTAAACTGTTATGCTGCCAACATGCCTTGCACCTATTATTTCAAGCAGAAGCTTGACTGCTAGATAGAAGACTCTAGTCGTTCTGACCGTTGCAAGGAGTGCATTCGTTAGAGTCATACTTGCGATGGCGTCCGCATTGTAGCTTTGCGTAGGTTTCCTATTGAGTCCTTTCCTTTACTTCCTAGGGGCTAATCTCCTCTATTCAGTAAACAAATTGATTGAGCACCAAAAGAAACTTAAGAGGGAAGAGGAGGAGGCTAGTAATTAGATCTTAACTATTCACAATTAGCTAGCCGCACTCTAGTCGTCCCTTTCTATGGCTATAAGTCGCCTAGCTTGGATTTAGAAGATCAAGAAGAAGGTAAAGGAGTGGGGCTCTAATTTATTCGAACGGGGGATATAAGAGCTAGATAAGGAGGATGGTATTCTTCTAGCATTAGAGTCGCATGAGGATTAAGTAGTAAACGACCTCCAATTATTAGGTATCCTTAATGATGTAGACTGATCTGCTTTAGGCCTTAGTGATGACTTTAGTGGGATTGGTCCTTTGCTTGCTTTTAGCGCTACTAGTGAAAGTTCTTTAGGAGGCATTGCATATAGGTGAGGTTTTTAGCGGGTTCCTATTAATTGTCACTCTTAGGATAGTCTTTCTATTTGATAAGGTACTTAGTTTATTTATTCATAATTCTTATATTAAGGATTGCTTCTACTATATACTCTTTAAGTTCTTTAATCTTAGTTTTATATTTATTACTAAACTTAGTATGAATTATATCTTTTACAGTCTTAAGAAGTAAAATATAGAAAACTAAGTGAAGTCTAACTTTTAGCAATAAGTCTAATTAGTAGTTATTTTCTAAGATTTTTTCGATAATTTTGTAAGGTCTAATAAATTTATAGTTTAGTTTTTTATTTTATTATTTTATTTTAATATTTTTTATTATAAAATAGACTATATCTCCCTCCTAAAAGAATAGTCCCTTCATCCTTTTTAGGTTATAGTATTTTTTTATCTAATTTTTAATAAATTTAAGTTTGATTTTTAATTCTTTATATAGATTTTTTAATTTTTTTAATATAAGGATGGCTTTAAGGATAATTAATCTATCTTAGCTTGTTCTATAAGCATTAGGGGTAAATCTAAAGCTAGTATATACTAAAGCTAGCTTTATACTTTCATTTGTAGCTATATTGTAGCTTAACTATACTATTAGTAGCTTCTTAATCTAGTCATTCTATTTGTAGTTAATATAGCATTAAAGGTACTATTCTAGTATTTAGTTCATTCGTTCTATCTATCTATCAGTCTATAGTCAGAAAGCTATAAAGAGTTAGTAGTTTAATCCTATATGATCTATAAGTAATTGCTAAAACTTTAAAATAAATAGGGGTCCTTAATTGGAAAGAATCTCTATAGGGAGTTTATAAATGCTAATAATATTTCGCAAGAAGATATAGGCAAACTGCTCTATATCTATTAATTCTTAGTAAGGTATAAAATAGGAAAATTTCATAAGTCTGTCTATAATAATAAGAATGCTATTATAGAGAGTTCTAATTGTAGGATCCTCTAATAGGGGTAACTTTATAATGAAATCCATAGTGATAAAGTCTTAAAGTTACTTTATGACTAATAGGAACTATAATTCTCTATATAGTTTATAGCATTAAGCCTTAGTTTTTATGTATTTATTATATTAATTAGTAATAGTTTTTATTACTATTTTTATCTTAAGAAATTAATATATTAATCTAACTCTATTAAGAGTTTTATTAACTCTTTAGTGTCTATAAAGTGGATACTTATATATTTCTTAGATAAGTTAGTACTATAGTTCTCTAAGAACTTATTGCCTATCTGTTTTTTCATCTTAAGGTAGCTTATTATTATGTTATTGAATCTAGATGTGAAGATCATTATGATTTATAATAATATAAGTTCTTCCCACTAGTTTATTGTGGCATCTATTGTATCGTATGATAATATAGTATGTATTTTCTTTTACATTAGTGCCTTTAAAATTCTGATCTAAAGCGTTAGTAAGTTTTCTTTAGTTATTATTATATATTCCTTCCTATCTATAAATTGATATCATAATGACGTCAGTCTTAATGCAGTCTAATCCTATTTTCTCATTTAGAAGGTATTTAATATAATATCATTTATTAAATGGTATCTACTTATTTTTCTAGTTATAGTATTTCTTTAGTACTATAAGGTATACTAAGTTTAGGTTTATCTTCTATACTATAGTAATATACTTCTATTTGAGGTATCCTTTAGGCATAAAGTGCAGAAGTTATTTATTAATCTTAATTTTTCTATCATTAAAGTTGCATCTATAGCTTATAGTATTAGCTTGTCTATTCTTAGATCCTTTTCTGTAAATAATAGTATAGTTAAATTCTATAAGATATTTAGTATAGTATAGTTATTATCTAATGAGTTCTTAAGTAGTAGTAAAATAAGCAATATTTTTATAGTCTATATAGACCTTAACTTAATGCTTATTCCCTAAAAGATAGTATTAAAATTCCTTAAATGAGTTAATAATTGCTAGAAATTCTTTATTATAGATAGGGTAATTAAGTTTAGCTCTATATATTTTGTAAGAAAAGAAGGCAATAGGGTAAAGTATACTATTATTATCTTATTGTCTGATTTAAGAACTCTATATATAGCTTAATAAGTCCATTTTAAGTTTAATTTCTTATTTAGAGTTGAAGATTATTAGCACTAGTTCGCTTAGGATAACTTCCTTAATGTTGCTAAATGCTTTCTTAGTAGCTATATCCTATTGAAAGTTTTCTCCTTTCTTTATGAATTTAGTGAGGGGTATAGTAAGTCTACTAAAGTTTTAAATGAATCTTTAGTAGTAGTTTATAAACCTAAGGAAAGATTGTACTTCCTTAATGTTTTTTAGTCTAAGCTATTTGCTAATTATAGCAATCTTCTTAGGGTCTATTCTAACTTAATTATATAAGATTATATATCTAAGAAATTCTACTTCTTCAATATAGAAATAACTTTTCTCTAGTTCAACTAAAAAATTATTATCTTATAGTACTTTTAGTATCTTATAGATATATTCTATATGCTCTTCTTTAGTATTGGAGAAGATTAAAATATTGTTTAGGTAGTATACTATAAAGATATCTAGGTATTCTTAAAGTATATAATTAATTATTTATTAAAATGAGGTAGGTACATTTATAAGTCTAAAAGGCATAATAAGGTATTTATAAAGTCTATACTTTATTCTAAAGGTAGTTTTCTATTTATTTCTTACTTTAATGCAGATTAGGTTATATACTCCTTTAAGATTTAGTACTATAAATACCCTTTTCCTATAGAGCCTATCTTTAAGCTCTATGATTAGAGGTAATAGGGTTCAATCTTTAAGGGTAATTACATTTAATTATCTATAATCTACAATAAGCATAAGTTTTCTATTTTTCTTAAGAATAAATATAACTAAATAACCTATAGAAGACTTAGATTCCCTTATGTATCCTTTCTATAGCATTTCATCAAGATATTCTTTAAGTATATATAGTTATATTTCATTAAGGTTAAAAATCTTATAAAATATAGGTAATATTCTATCTTTCAAAATAATTTTATAAGTCTATTTATTAAATTAGGGTAGACCTATCTTAAGTTCTTCCCTAAAGAGCTTCTTATAGATATAATACTCTAGTAGTACATTCTTAAGGCATTCTTCCTTAAGTATCTTTTTATGTTCCTTAAGGTCTTTATTTATTTATATAAACTATTATCTAATGTGTCTAATTGTTCTTTAGATATATTACTATTTTATTTATTTTCATTTATATTATATTCTCTTTAGGATTAATAAGGGTTTTCTTTTCTTATCCTTTCCTTTACTATTAGTGCTATTATTAGTTAAAGTTTAAGATCTCTCTTCTAAGTTATTCTTATCATTACTAGAGAGGATATTATTAAAGTTAATATGAACCTAGCCAGTTCTCCAGTTAATGTTAGGGTTGAATTTCTTTAGCTATAAATACCCTAGAATAATGTCATAATGTAATATAGGTATAATATTAAGGGTAATACCTTAATTTCTTCTGTCAATAAAAACCTTCAAGTGATCAATTTATTGAGTTATCTATTTGCTATCATATGTGAACATATTGCCTTCAAGATTATGTACTATATATAGGTCGTCTTTATTCTTCTATAGTAGCTCTAGCCTATTGACCACACTAGGGTCAATATATAAGGCTTTAGCTTTACTATCTACCAATGCGGTAAGCTATTTATCCCTAACTTGCACTTATAGCTTAAATGTCGTTCGTTTTGTTGCTAATTCTATTGCGTATAGAGCCTTTATTGGAGGTAGTTCTTTCTTCTGTCCGTCGCTTGCCTATTGCTCTTCTATAGGTGGCATTTATCGTTTTTTGTGAGTTCTTTATAGTGTTATTTAGGTGACTTTTTGTACTTTATAATACTAGATATCATTCCTACATATTGACAAATGTATCTATACTATACTTAGTGTTTAGCGTTCATGCTAGTCTAGTTGTTAAAGTTAAATCCTTCATCTCTTATCTATATGAGTCAATTATATATTTCCCATTTTTCCTTATAGTATTTAGAGTATATACTATTATTGTAGGTAAGGGCATAGGTAACTATATACTTAATTATTTAGGCATTATGCTATTCCTATACCTTCACTTTAAGATATACCTAGCATTCCTTAAATATATAGTATTTTAAGTCTTATAGTCCTATTAGGCATTCTTTAGGGTAGTATTTATTATATACTTTAAGTCTTACTACCTTATATTATAGTAGGATTTCAATTGTAATATAATTATATATTTCCTATTTTATATAGGGATTATTAATAACTAATCTTTCTACCTTAGTAGGATAATAATTATTCTTTACTTTATTGCTTTTATATATTTTATAGTAGTAGTAATAATATAATATCTATAAGAGATAGTTATATCTTAATGTAGAGAAGTATAATTACTTATTATTACTTTTTCCTAATATTAAAGTAATTAAGTCGCAAAGCGCTATTCCTCTAGGGATAGCTTAAATATATATTAGTTCTCTATTATATACTTCCTTACGTTCGCATTTAAACTAAAGATATATATCTTCCTTTATGTCCTATATGGCTTTACTATATTCTCTATAGGTATATATCTTCTACTATAGTCTATCAATTGAAGGCAGAATAGCCTATTTAATTGAGGGTATAATAGCTTATTGCTATTATATTTCTTAGTTATTATTCACTTCTCCTTTTTCTAATGATATATTATTAATGCTAGGGGCTATTTTATAGCTAGCGCAGTCATCGCTTGGGTATTTGTTAGCAGGGGCTTAGATGTCGCTATTTCTGAGAGGAAGACCTAGCTGTCATGCTTGTCTTGCCTCGCGCCCTACAGATATAAAGGGTTTAATGTTCGTGCTTTAGTGATTCCGTCCTTAAATATATTTGCGCAGTCATCCTAATTGTTCTCTCGACAAGGAGCTTCCTAACTCTAGAAGGGTTCTATCTATTTGACTTATGTAGTGGTCATAATCTAGTATTGGTTGTATATTAGGGATCTTAACGGATGGTTACTAATATGCATCCTAGTTTTCTAGGACTAGTATGAAAGGTAGTGACTATCGCTTGGCACCTTTTCGCATTATAGCAATAGTTCTGCCTGTTATATTTCCCTAGGCCTAGCCTTTAGGGACTAAGGTCTAGTGGCAAAATAAATCCTTTATTTTACCCTTCTAAGTGCACTTAATGTTAGGGGTTCTCTTTTTCCCTTCTTCTATATAAATATATTTGTATATTTTGGCTTCTTTTTTATTAAAGTATAACCTATTGCTTGGGAGGTATACTATATTAGGAGTTACTCTAGTATTATTATAGCTATATCTAGCTATAGTAATTGCCTAGCTATAGATAGTAGTTTGCATAGTTTCATACTAGTAGTTAGTAAATTGGACATACTTACTTTTAGGCATAAGCTTATGCTTTTAATTAGTCTTAAGCTTTTAATACTCACTTTTAAGATATCCTATTTTTCCACAATTCTAGCATTTTACCTTAGAGTAATCCCATTATATAGTTCTAAGTTCTATAAGGCTAGACTAAGTTCTATAGGAGGTATTCTTTCCTCCTTTATTATAAGAGTTATAATAGTTATTATAGTTATTACTTTTATCTAGGTAGTAAGGATTATAGAGTATTTCTCTACCTTTTCCCTTAGTAGTTACTCTCTTTTTGCGTCTTTTATACTATTATTTGTCGATTTTTATAGCTATAGTGATAAAGTCTATAAGGGTATTAGGTCAATTAGCTTTATATAGCTCATCCTTAACTTCCTCCTTAAGTCCTTTATAGAAGATTTCTATAAGGATATTATCATTCTATTTGAGGCATAAAGAGATTTATTTGAACATAATAGCATAAGTAGTAGCAAATTGAGTTTATTTAATCTTATAGATATTAATAGCTGCCTGCCATTCCTTATTAACCATTCTAAAAGTGTCTTTAAGTGCCATTTTGAAGTTATCCTATTCTAAGAAGATATTTATAGTATCTTAATTATATATATCTTCTTTACTTTTAAGGAAATCCTACATAATAGGTTTAAACTATACTATAGCATTCCCCTTAAGTTATCTATTAGTAAATAGAGCTTATGCTTTACCTAATATAAGTTTAGTTAGAAAGAATTAAAAGTATACCTTTATCCTAGTAAGGAAAGATATAATATCTTTTAAGTCTTTATTAAATGGTATTAAGAGGGGTAGCTTAATGCTCTCCTCTAGGTCTCTAGCTTCTTTAGGTTGCTCTACCCTAGATGCAATAGTTAAGGTAGTAAGTATATTGCGTACTTAATCCTATAATCTATTGATAAGAGTGTAAAGCTATACTATCTTAGCAATCATTTTAGCTGCACTTAGGGGTATAGTATATACTAATAGTAGATTTCTTCTAGCAGCTAAATTAGCAGTAGTAGGGCATAGTATAGATATATTTAATAGTAGGTATTACTTAGGTCAATATAGTAATATACTAAATAAAAGCTATCAATATATAATAGTTAGGTCTAACCTAAAAGTATAGGGTAGATCTAAGGTGTGTGGTTTAATGATTAAGTGGATCAAGATGTTATAGTAAGCAATATAGGTTATAATAGTAATATATAAAGGTAAGTTATTATATAACTAAGTAAGAGTATTAATAGCTAAAGAGCTTAAGGCTTTTATCTAATATGCTAAGTAAATATACTTATATACTATGTGTATCTTCGTAGAGTGATATCATAAGGGAGCGCGTCGGTCCTAGAGCGCTAGCACTCTAGGAGCGATATTATTCCTATAAGTGTCGCTCCTTCTGTGATTGGTCGAAGTGAAATTGGGTGGGTATAGCATTCTGCCGTTCCTTACCGCTCACGTCCTAGCCCAGGCTGTGACATCACAACACTGAAGAAATACCATAATAATAAAAATATATAGACACTACACAACGAGCAATACTACATTAAAAACCTTCCAAACGGAAAAGTAAAACTAGATCGCTTTAAGACTAATGTTATCATAATAGCAATCTACAGACGGGAAGAAATACATAATAATGATAAAAAACAACTTATCTATGCCTTAAATTGGAACTTTAAAGGCACTAATATTAATGAAAGTATATACTATATAATAGTACAATACAATTAATGCTTTAGGAAAATACTAGGAAATATATATATTGCTATAAATCATAATGGCCTCTATGCCTAGATTTAGCAATATAATAATAGGCTACTCCTAGATAAAAAAACAGATAAGTAGTAAGTTTTTAGAGAACTATAGTACTAATTTGTCTAAGAAATATATAAGTATCTACTTTATAGACATTAGGGAGTCAATAAAACCCTTAATAGAGTTAGATTAATATATCAATTTCCTAAAATAAAAATGGTAGTAAAAACTATTATTAATCAATATAATAAATGCATAAAAACTAAAGCTTAATGCTATAAACCTTATAGAGAATTATAGCCTTTATTAGTTACTAAGCGACCTTAAGACTCTATTACTATAGATTTTATTATGAAATTACCCCTATTAGAGGACCTTACAATTATAACCCTCTATAATAGCATTCTTATTATTATAAATAGACTTATAAAATTTTCCTATTTTATACTTTACTAAGAATTAATAGATATAAAGTAGTTTGCTTATATCTTCTTATGAAATATTATTAGTATATATAGACTTCCTATAGAAATTCTCTCTAATTGAGGACCCCTATTTGCTTCAAAATTTTGGCAATTACTAATAGACCATTTGGGATTAAACTATTGACTCATTATGGCCTTCTGACCCTAAACTGATAGTTAGATAGAATGAATGAACTAAATACTAGAATAGTACCTTTAATTCTATATTAATTACGAATAGAATGACTAGATTAAAAAGCTACTAATAGTATAGTTAAGCTACAATATAGCTACAAATGAAAGCATAAAGCTAGCCCTAGTATATACTAACTTTAGATTTAACCCTAATGCCTATAGAACAAGTTAAGATAGATTAATTATCCTTAAAGCTATTCTTACATTAGAAAAATTAAAAAATCTACATAAAGAACTAAAAATTAAACTTAAATTCATTAAAAATTAGATAAAAAAATACTATAACTCAAAAAGGATAAAGAAATTATCCTTTTAGGAGGGAGATATAGTTTATTTTATAATAAAAACATTAAAATAAAACAATAAAATAAAAAACTAGACTATAAATTCATTAGACCCTACAAAATTATTAAAAAGATCTTAGAAAATAACTACTAGTTAGACTTACTACCAAAAGTTAGACTTCACCTAGTCTTCTATATCTCACTTCTTAAGATAGTAAAAAATATAATTCATATTAAGTTTAGTAATAAATATAAGACTAAAGTTAAAAGACTAGAAAAGTATATAGTAGAAGTAATTCTTAATATAAGGGTAGTGAATAAATAAACTAAGTATCTTATTAAATAGAAAGACTATCCTAAGAGCAATAATCAATGGGAACTAGCAAAAAACCTTACCTATACATAATACTTCCTAAAGAACTTTCGCTAATAATGCTAGAATCAAGCGAAGTAGAGAAAGCACTTAAATCTATAGCACTTTAGTTGATTACCCTATAGTCCTCTAACAGTTAGACCTTAGATAAAGCCTTAGAATGTGCTGTAGCATCCCGCTGCTCTGCCTCTTCTAGCTCATCTAGATCTTTACAGCTGTGACGCACTATCTTAGCGGCCTTCTCATGAAGATGTTCCTCCTATTGACATAATCGCTGCAGCTAAGCGAACGCCTCGAATAAATCCGCTTTAGCTTGTTCTTTTGCTCCTCTAAACAGTCTTTCTCTCAAGAAACCTAAGCAATTAAGAAAAGTTAGTATAGAAATAGGACTAAGAGTATAAGAACCTATAAGCTTATGAAGATATACTACTAAAATCACAATTTGTATATTTCTTCTCTACACAAAAATTATATTGCATTTTGCCCTCTATAACAATATAAAAATGACAATTTGCCTTAAAATATGCTAAATAGTAAGGCATTTTGAAGCCGAACTTTTCAATGATGTTGGCGATATCACTATGATGAGCGGATATAACTTTAGGATGCGATGAGTTTTTAGAAATACAGCCTGATATAATGATCAGCTAAGGGCGCAGAGGTAATTATAGGACTAAGAATGATAGGCGCCTACCTTATGGAAAAAGGTCTACTTTAGGGGCCTTAGGAATAAGACTAATAGGAGGGAGGACATCATATTACGACCTAGATTGGGACTAGGCGGTCACAACCGGCAGAATCATCTTAATACCCACTTTTTCCTTCCTATCATGTAGGACTATATATATATATCAAACGGGCTCTATTCGACACAGTTCAACACTAACTAATATATGCACATCGAATGAGCACTATTTAATACCATTTGACTACATTATAACTACAATATATATACACTCCTTTAGCACATTAGATAAGAGCCTTAAGCTCTTTAGCTATTAATACTCCTACTTAGTTACATAATAACTTACTATTGCATATTATTATTATGACCTACATTGCTCACTATAACATCTTGATCCACTTGATCATCAAACTACATGCCTTAGATCTACCCTATACCCTTAGGTTAGACCTAACCGTCATATGAACAACTATTATCATTATAATTGGTTAGAAGAGAGATTAGAGAGATTTTTTTTTTTTTTTGCTTGCAGAAAGATTCTTCCCTTCTTGCAGAGATACGAGAGAAAGAGAGCTCTTCGAGCTCAAAGCTTGAGTTCTTTGCCTTTATTTATGAGAGAATTTAAGATTCTTCTTTTCCAATTATAACTCGAATTGCTATCCGCCCTTTGTCCCTTACACACTGATCATCAAGCTAGTAGTAGGCCATTTTGATGCCTTGCTAACATTCTTTTCCTGCCACCGACCTAATAATCAATCCTATAAGATGCTTTCCTGCTAGAGGGTCCTAAACATAAGACTGCTATAGTATATATGTGCGATCTAGTGCAGCTTTAGGCTAACTGATAGAGACGCCTATATGACGCTTTATTGTGTACCTTCTTAAGGGACTGCTATTGATTTAGGGTGTTATTCTCAGTCCCTTTCTGCCGCCAAAATAATATCTCTCAAATTCAATAGAGTGGTGACTTTTGTGGCCATTGAGGATCGAGAGACAATAGGAACTAATTGATCGATTGGTTGTACACTGGTCAAAGTGCTTAAGCCACTTGAGACCGGTCTTATTATCAGTCTAGCCATTTTGGGTCGTCATAATAACCCAATTGTCTAGGAGGTTGCTTTCTTAGTACTAGTTGGCAAGGTAATATTGGCCCACACTGATGATAAACAGCTAGATTGCCTAGCCTTCCGCATTAATTGCTTGAATGATTATAATCTATTCCCGGTTTCTAGGCTGCACTAATTTCAGCTTTAAATGCCTTTTTGAACCTATAATAACCATTCTGCTCGCAATTATGCCTATAAGAAAGCCAGTCTTATTAAAGTTTTAGATATCATTTGATTAGAAGCTATACTTCACAATTGTGTTTGCTATAAGCTAAAACCAATCGTAGATAATGGTTAGATCTTCACACTTAGCTCTCTAGTAGTTATATTTACGAAAGAAACGCATCTTAAGGTCTAAGTGCTGCTTGATGAAGTTATAAGCCCAATGCGTCCTAACTGGTAGTACGTCGCAGTTAGCAAGCAATTGATCAGCCATTTCTTTTATACTATATAGCTATAGGAGAAATCCTCGCGAATCTAGGTTAAGAATAAAGTGAATAAGGATTTATTCCTCTAGATTAAATAGCCTATATGATTTCATGATGGTATCTCGCCTAGAAAGAATGCCCTACTGCTAACACTAGAGCGTTATTAGTTTGACTGTATAGATCGTTATAGCGCATTAGAGCTTTAATTTTGGGTTATTTTGAAGGGCCTAAAGGGCAAGAAGCATTCTAGCCTCATAATTAGATTATAATATGCTAGGTGGTTAAGAATCAATTGATCAAATGGATAAGGTGTAGGTTGAGGGATTTTTGTTTCACTTGCTTGTCTGTTTCACTCGCTTATTAAGTACGTTATCTGTAGATTGCTAATGTCAGTTTAGTAACTAGAAACTAGAGATCATCATGCTGCCGTGTCTAAAAGTTCAGTTTTTGCAAAAATGGTCCACATGCACTTATGAAAGGAAGTATCTTGGTGAGAATTATCTCTTTATTAAAGGGTTCAATGTCCGTGAGCGGAACCGTGTGGGCACCCCAGGTAGGGTTCGCACCAGCCGGATAAAACCACTCACTGTACATCCTTTTTGCTAATCTATCGTACAAACAAATGAAGTGTGATACTGTACAAGAATACAAGTCGTGGTGATAACTTACTCGGTCTGAATCAGATACTGTCGCATGCCGGAGTTCTCCGCCTTGCCGAGAGTCTTAATGGCAAGACCCTCCTTCTTGGTGATCTGGTGAATTTCAGTCTCGCCGCGCTTCCAAGAGGGAAACATCTTGTAGGTTGTTCCAGAATTAATAAAGAAATTGTTAAAGTTCTTGCAAACCATGGGTACCTCAACAATGACCTCGAAGAAGTGCATGGCCGAAACCATCTTGCTTTTGTACGACCAAGCCTCCTAAGCATCGGCTTCGATACCAGCGTGAGACTGAATGCCCTCCAGGTAGCGAGTGAAGAAGACAGCATACTCCTTTGTGTTGTAAGAAGCGTGGGATTTGGCACTCTCAGTACCAGTGGGACCGTCCTGACCAACAACGAGACGATCGAAAACCGAGAGGTGGCGACGGAACTCTTGGCATCGGTCCTTGCACATCTCATCAGGTGCATTGTAGAATATCGAGCCCAGGGACAAGAAGAGACGACCAGCGGGGATCTGGTTGAAATAGGCATCTCCGTTCTGGAAGCTGCCCCAGAGGCCAACGCACTGGATGGAAGGGAAGCGGGCCTTTGCCCGGTCGACCTGGTCAGCCAGTGAAGATCGACAGATGTCCAGGGGGACATAGACGCAGGTCTTACCCTGCTTCAGGAACTCACGAGCGTAGGGCTCGAACTTCTTTGAGTTGGCGGCGCCAAGATCAATGATCTTCGTGCCGTAGGGAAGTTGGGAGACGACCTCCTCAGCAGTGGCCTCAATGATGGACATCTCGTCGGACGTCTGGTAGGATCGATCAGCGATATCGACCCATTTGTCCATGCCCGTGGTGTAGGCGACCTCCTTGGGGAAGTCGGCCTTGCAGACAAAGGCCTTGAACAACTGATCCTTAAAAGTGAGGTTCAGTTGGCTTCCGCCGATGTCGATAATCTCCCTGTCCTTGGGGTTCCAAGACATGATGAAGACGGGGCGTGGGTAAATAGGCAGATAGTGGATAATGGTGGATGATGGTGGATGATGGTGGATGATGGTGGATGATGGGAAGTAGAGTGAATGAACGTGATGGTGAGAGGTGATGAGTTTGGGAATCGGGGCAACTTTTACCTGTACTTATAGAGCTGAATCGCAGTGAATGCTAGAATGAGTGTTCTTGAACAATGCTGCTGTTCGAGTTAGGCAGGATTGTGAGTTCTGAAGAATAAGGGCAAGTTTGGGTGTTTGGATTCTGAATTCGTTGAACAGTCTGCTGTTCCGAGTGTTAGTTAAGTCTACGAAGAAGTGCGCATGACGTCTTGTTGATGTTCAGAGTCTGGGTGCATAATACATGGTAGAATTCAACTCGTTTTACCAGTTCGTACGTTGGCTCTCAGCCAACCCGTACATCCCTGTTCGGCTCAGTTGACAAGGGATAGTGAGCATGTAGTAATTGCAATTTCGACAGACTTCAACGTTCTTAACCCTTAAACATAGAGGCACAGATATGCATTATCTTGCAACGGTCATTGTTCGTGCTCACTTCATCATATAATCACTTTAGATCCAAAAGCCCTAGTTGGCTCATTCGGGTACAGTTATGCAAGTACGGATCAACCCCAGATGAGCATCTCAATCTCGCTGTCCTGCGACGCTGTGTCATCTCCCTCCATCTTCTCGTTACCTTCGCGCTTTCTCCACTTCTTTCCCATGACCTCCTTGAACCAGCCAACATCTATCTCACCCGTCATGATGCTCTGCGAGAGAGGCCGGGTGATCTGAACACCGTCAAGGGGCTTCAGCTTGATATCGAGATCAGGCGCCACGAAAAGAACAGCACTCAGCCTGCGCACACCGGGAGTACGTCTGACGCGATGGCGAGTCGCCTGGATACAGCCACCGCTCAAAATCACAGCGCACCAGCCTGCAAGAACGACAGTGGCGTCTCCAGGTACGGGAACCCAGAGGCCAGGATGCTCTGCGTCCTCCATCTCCAGACCAGGCGTGCCGTCCTGGAAGATGATGCTAAAGGTGCCATAGTCAGTATGGGCACCGCAGCCGTTGTCGCTCTCCGGGTCCGCCGTATCTGTGCTGTAGTCGCACAGGCGGTAGTTGATGTTGCCGCTCTTATGGGCTTGATGGAGATCAGCACCGGCGAGAGTAGACAAAGTAGACAAGATCGGAGCAACGTAGGTGTCGTTGACGTTGTCAAAGAAGTTGAGGATCTCGTTGAACCCGGCTCCAGCCAGAGCGTCCCGCAGACTGTCCGGGATCTTGGCATTGCGCGTCGGCGACAAGTCGATGGTGAACTTCTGATCAGATGTAGCATTGTAAGTGGCTGCCGTCTTGAAAATGCCACGCTTGGGATAGGTGGCATTGAGAGAAGATTCCATCTCTGGGTGAGCCTTCAGGTGGTCAAACAGTCGACGGATTGCCTCAAACGGCGCTTTGGTCTCCGGCTCAAAGGAGACGATTGTAGAGCTGGGGCTCAGCACACGGATGGATGGGTCTGAGACGGGAATCGGCTCAGGGATGCCATGGGCGGGAGTAGACGATGGGGTGGTTAAGCCATTGAGAGAAGCAGTAGTAGCGGCCATGATGATTGATGTTATTGTGTTGGTTTTGATGTTGATTCAAGGCTTCCAGTGATGTAGATAGAAGCACAAAGGTAGGTTGGGCATCGGGGAGGGGGAAGCGGGCGTCGTGCTTTAATAGTGCGGGGTTATAGTTACGGACTATTGATTAACCCGTTGAAGTGATGAAGCAAGAAATGCTGTACGACGAGCTTCTTGAAGTATGGAGAGACGCTATTGATGCATGTTGTTAATAATCAAGTGATGGAGTGACTGGGGATGGTGGCAGCTTTTAATAAGTGGGAGACAAGCCAAGTGTGGAACCGGCGAGGTAGCTGCGTGTAAGCTGCTAACCTCCTACCCGGGACCTGCTATATACCTAATTTGGGAGTGTCCGCTGCCACATGCAAACGACAGCGCGCTCCTCCCTCGTCGTCCTTCTATGTTAATGTTGGTCCGTTTGTCTGCCAACAGTGTGACGACGCATCCCAAATTGCCATGCTCAGATGCAGTCGTGAGTGCGGTCTGTCTCTTAAGCTCTTCCGAGTCGGGTTCAGCATCCGCTGTGAGCAGAGAGGCGACGATGCGGTCGTGGCCAAGTAGTGACACCCACGGGTTTCTGGTCGCCGAGATTGTAATCAATCAAGGTGACGGCCTCCGTGCGATAAAAATGCAACCAGTTGCGACAGCTTCCCGTCGCGACATCCAAAAGTGACTGGCCGCGTTCCTGAAATCATCCAGAAGCAGGTATTGGATGCAGACAATGGCCAGCCGCAACGCAGAGCTTTTTGCATCCACCGTGCGCATAGCAGGGAAGCTTTTGTACTTGCCAGCAACCTGTTCTAGGAGAAACTCTTTTATCGACGGATGGACTAAAGACACCTGCGGCCCTGAGACTCTTACAAGTGGACCAAGAATTCCCTGGGCAGTATGGGCGATTCCTGCCTTCGGGTCGTTCATAATCCTAAGGAAGATGCCCGAAAGCGAGGAGAATGACTGAACCATGCTTGAACCCTGTAGCTCGAAAAACCAACGAACATGGCGGATCATTGAACGGTGGCGCTCAATAATCTGGAAGACCAAGCCAATGAGAATTGCTTTTGCATCTGTCTGCTTGTTTTTGTTCTGGCACAAGTATATGAGAACAATGTGAGATCGTGCCATGCACGTTGTTTCCACGTCATTGAGGGCTTGAGGACGGTCAGAGCTTGTAAACGGATGGATTGTCTTGCCGTGCGACTCACTTCGGTAAGATGAGGGAGTACTTGCAGGCCGGAGTGCTAGACTACTATTTGGTGGCTGGCGGGCAATCCGCCGTAGAGCCCTTGCGACAGCCAGGTAGCTTGATGAGGTCTCACTAGCAAAACGGCAGATACTTCGGTGATCTTCATAGAGAGAGATTAGATCCTCGTTTGATAGACCCAGTTGAGCAGATGTGCGATCCACAATCTGTTAAGCAGATTAGTATATGCGAGTCCTTACTTAAAATCACGGACAGACAGAGCACAACAGGGAACGGCAACAAAGTGACGTCCTTACTCACCAAGAAGGACAGCGGAGGTATCGCTTGAGTTTCGTAAAAGGAAACCACAGCAATGTTTTGCAATCGCTGTCAAACTGAGACGAGCAGATCTTGGAGCACGTCGGAGTTGCGGCTTAAGTAGTCTAGTAGATCCGTTCTAGCTGCCCTGGGTCGCCACCCGGCTGTGGTAGTTGCCTTGAAGGTGCTGACGATGGTAAGGAAAATACTGGCGAGGTTTGCACCATCACTACCTGCGTGAGGTGTTGCCAGGAACACCACGCCAATCGTGGATTTCAACACTGCACCATAGGTATTGTCGTCTTCTTGAGCAAAGACCAGTGCCTACTCCGGGTCAGTTTATAGTTGATTGAGAGAGTGGGGCTCGGACCTGTCTGCAAACAGTTCCACCAAGACTATGGCATACGAAGATGATGGGGCGCGCGCCCTGGTTGCATTGTCAGACATGACCGTCATAAACGGTGCAGATGGATGGTAGTACAGTGGTTGAGTCCTCGAGGTGATCTCGTACAGACGCCAGAAGTCCCCGTCCAAATTCCTGCACCCGTCCATGTGACAGTTCGCAAAAGAGCTTGGAGAGATAGCCATAGGTGTAGCTACACTCGGCATCCGGGCAGAAAGTTTGGGAGGAAATCACGAAGTCACAGAGCCCCAGTCACCGATGTCGAGAACGCGTCTCCGTTGAGACCATGGACCGCAATGATGTCCACAGGGTAGGTCTCGGGTTCCGATGGATCTGGTTGACTTTCGGCGAGTTTGAACAGACCTTACTTTTCCGCGCGGGGCTTCGCGGACGTGTATAGGATGAACCACTGACGTATCTTTCGAGGTGAAAATAGCCCGTACCAACTATGTGCGTACCCTAATTACTACGTCGAAAAGCATCAACGGCTGATTGATTTGTTCTGAGACTAATCAGCGCATGCTGCCAAGCCGAGGATAGTTCCCACCGGTTCAGTCGAGCGGAGGGATACTCCGACATACTTTCATCTGGAAACGGCACGTTCAAGCGACGGGTATTCTACCAAATTAGTACCCCATGGCTTATGGACAAATATCAGTAGAAAGTTTTACCTCTGCCACCACTCAGTGGCTTTAAGACAAAAGTGCATTCGCATTCGTACGCAAGAATTCGCCTCTACGCGTATCCAGTATACCTTATAATTCTTCGTCTCTCATTTGCCAGTGAGCAGACAGCCCGTAGCCGATATAAGTGGCAGTGCCATCGGTTAGCCAATGTTACCGGTCGGGTCTACGCTACATCAGACCGATGCGGATGGTATCTTACTTCCGGGTAAGTGCGTCTGTTCAACAGTACCTGGGGCATAGCATAAGTAGGTTGGCTCTGGCATTTCAGGACAAGAAGACATCTCAGTCACGGCAAGGACTCAAATATGACTATTATTAATAGAACTCTTGAGAAGATGATACGCTGCTACATGAGGCAGCCCATAGTGGCTCTTCGAGTCATTGTGTAAGGACTTCTTGGGAATTGTATCTCACCGTGTCGCACCTTAGCAGCTATAGGGTAGGCAGTCGTCTACGCAACACCATTTTCCTAAAAGGGCTAGATTTGCTGATGCTTCTTAAGCATGAATCCTCAACCATTAGAAATCACCTTCACCAGCTCCACAGAAGCTCCACAGAAGCTAGCATCATCATCTCCACGAGGGTCAGAGGGTTGGGCGCAAGATTGCGCATCACCATTTTCCTAAATCAGCTAGACTCAGCTAGTGTCTCTGCCTTGAAGTGTGAATCGTGAAGAGATGGACATCTAAGTGAAGACAGTGCTGGGTTCATGGGACACATACTAATTGAGTATAAATACGTTGGATGGCGTCCCTTGATCCATTGTCTTGTGCATCACAATCGTCACAGCACAGATTCAGAGCTTGCACATTTACTCAAAACCAACGCGCTATCGAAACTCAACAATCTCATCTTTCTATACCTCCAATATGACTGTCGATACCCTCTCTCTCGCCGGTAAGGTCGCCATTGTCACCGGCTCTGGCCGTGAGAATGGCATCGGAGCTGGAGCAGTAATGGCACTGGCTCGCAATGGCGCAGCTGTCACCATCAACTACGTCTCGGGTTCTGTTACCAAGAGAGCCCATGCATTTGCCGAGAAGATCACGGCTGAGGGTGGGCGAGCGACTGTTGTTCAGACCACTGTTGATACGCCAGAGGGGGCTCAGTTCCTTGTTCAGGAGACCCTGAAAGCCTTCGGGACCGACCACATTGACATTTTGGGCAAGCTTCCACGTCCTGTTGACCACACTGCGCGACATGTCTAACTCTAGGTCCAGTCAACAACGCTGGTACTGGATTTCCCTGCGGGACTCTTGAAGTAAAGCCCGAGGAAACCGCCAAAATGTTTGACGTCAACGTTAAGGGACCCATCTACGTCGCACAGGCTGTAGTTCCGCACATGCCTCCTGGAGGTCGCATCATCAACATATCCTCTACTGCTGCTAAGCTTGGCCTCTCCGAGCTCCCTATCTACGGGGCCACTAAGGCAGCTCTCGACAGCCTCACGTGGTCTTGGTCCAAGGAGGTAATTACGCCGCTGTTCCCTCTACCGACTTCAAAAACTGACCGATCATAGTGGGGACGTAGCAGAGGCATCACTGTCAACTCTGTCGCACCGGGTCCTGTCGCGACCGACATTATCCCCAAGGAGCTCGTGGAAGAGCTCACCGGCCCTCAGAAGGGCATTACCAGGGCTGCAGACAGAATTGGCACGGTCGACGACCTTGCTGATGCAATCCTCCTTCTGGTCTCGGAGAAAGCCCGATGGATCACGGGGCAGTACATCGGTGTCAATGGAGGAATCACCGGCATTTGATCGGTTGTCGCTGGGAACCAAGTAGCATTTGCGCTCAGTCACATGAGTCCTGAATACCGGTAGCGGGCTCACAAGTCCATGATGTAAATAGCTGATTAGCAAACCACGGTTGCTGTAGACCCTCTGAGTACTTTTAATACTACTTAAGGTACCTCTGTGACAGTAAACCCAGAAGTACCCTCGTAGCGGGAAGGCTGGGTTAATTGCTGACAAATTGCAATTCTCCCATAACTCAACATGCAGACGACACCGCCTGAACCGCTCAAGTTCATGAATAAATACATAAACCCCGAACTTGTGATTTATGCTGAACTTTCTACCATGTCTTAAACAATGCGGTCATCGGAACCTTCCCAGCAGAGATTGGCCTTGACATCGCGGCCGCCGAAGCCTTCCGCTCCTGGGCCGGATCTCGTATTTGTCAGCGTCACACACCCTGACGAGATCAAGGATCGCCCTACGAACAGAAAAATACGTCGCCATGTTATGAAAGAAATAGGTCTATCCAGAAGAAAGAAGATCCGCCAGGGCAAGGCTTCAGACAACCCCACGCCATCTGGCTCCGAACCCAATGCAGTTGCCACGGTCTCGCGGCCTAACAGGCCTCTTCAACAAACCCACAGCGCAAACCCCCAGTCGCGTCTTGTATTGGACCTCTCTCAATCTTCTTCCAGGGTCTTTCAGTTCCCATTTGCCGATTCCACTTTATTTTCGCACGCTGTCTCGGCGCGGGCTCGACGAATCGTCACTTACTGTATGGAAACAGACTTCTTGAACTGAGCTTTTGTTGACGTGTGTTTATAGTGAACAGAGAGGACTCTTCAATGTGTCAGATGCTACGAAGACTATGCTTTACCCTGGCAATGGCCGATGATGGTGTCATGTACCTGGCTCTTGCGGACTCCGCTCTGTACGCAGGGTACCATCATCAGAAACCGCCCATACAAGAGAATGCGCACGCTTTAAAGAACTATAATACCTCACTTGCATTCTTGCACCGCCGTCTACAGCATGCCACGAACACTATCGGAAACGCCATTATTGGAACAGTTGTAGGTCTAGCTGGTTACGACGTTAGAATTCCTTAGATATTGTCCCGCGTTCAGGCACCGAATTAACATGTATTCCAGATTCGAGTGCGTAATCTCGCGCGATGGGCTGTTCACATGGCTGGGCTGCAGAGGATGATAGAGAGTCGAGGAGGCATCAAGTCAATCACGTCGTATCTTCTACGGATGACCCTAATTTGGTACGCGAACACTGACAGATGATGATTCTGGCTTCACAATCGTACTGACTTTGCGCAGGACGGATATGGTTGGCTCACTTCTGCAAGACGTACCACCCCGACTCAATGCCTATGCTGGCATTGTGAAACCAGTGCAAGAACATGGCCATTCTCCCGTCCTAGCCCGGACTCTCTCTGCCCTACAACACAGAAGCCCTGCTCTTTGGGATATTTGCCCGGTTCTGGAGACCATTTCAGACCTTACCACACAGGCGTCTCAAAATCCAACCAGTGGTTGGTACCAAAACACAGATTTGACCCAGTCTTTCGGTGTTGCGGTACATGATCTGCTTACCCTACCACGACGTAAGATTCCAGAGGATCAGGACAACTTTCTTGTCGCTGGCTTGGCATTGAGAGAAACCATCCGATTAGCCTCTCTTGTCTTTTTAACGACTGCTGTTAACCATTTAGCCGGGAACAGAGACATGAAAACGGATCATGGGAACCGACTCCTAGAGTCGCTCAACTTCCACGCACTCGATTGGACGGGCTTGCAAGAATTAGAGCTATGGGTGCTAGTCATCTGCGCGTTGGTAGAGACTACTAAGAATAAAGAGTGGGTTTTATCCCGAATACGCTCAATCATGGAGATGAATGGACTGAGTTGGCAAAGTGTGCTTGACATGCTCTCGGACATAGCTTGGGTGGATAGTGTTTTGGTCAAAGAGGTAGATAAGCTAAGAGGAAGAGGTAAGCTGGAGTAGGCACAGGTAACTAGTTAAAGTAACACGATCACCAGAAAACCGTCCTATGTCTTGTATATTCAGGTTCCAGAAATAAAGCTTTGTTAGCTACAAGCTACGTTTATTCACTAGAAACTACCGACAAGACAGCGGCGCGTGTTTCCATCTTCCATCTCAACGATGTTTCCTCCAACTCGTTCCTGGTTTCGAAAAAGCTAAGTAGTGAACAACCGATAGTAAATCCACCCCAGTAGCTGCGTCAGGATTGATTGACATTACCCCTAGGCGACTATGAAGAAGCCCCCGAGTTTCTATACTGGTCAATTACACATTGAAAGAGAGGACTGTGGAAACACTGACATAGAATATGTAGAACCCAATGGCTAGAGAGCCAGATGGACTGACGGGATACCATTTGAATCCCGTAGAGTAGGCTGGCTTGGGCAAATCCACTTCTCGTCCGCGGTTTGTTCGAATCTGACGAGCCACTGAGGATGGTCCCCTAGGCAACATGAACGCAATCACTTACCCCGAAGCCATGAAAAGTTTCTGTAAGGTAAACATCCTGGATCACTTCCCCGCCAGGACCATCGATGGTCATTGCTGACGAAAAGTCGTCTGGGGGTTGGTGCCTTCTTGTGTAGGAGTTACCGTATGGGCCGATATCTCCGAGACACTGGTTTTTTGAAGCATCCGCGTATTTGAACTCGAAGCCGGCAATTATGCTCCGATCAAAGACGTAGACCACAATCTCGACGAGTTCAGCAAGGTGTTCGCCATAGGAACCACCGAACACGCAAGTTGAAGGGGCTTCTACTACATGTGCCATGATGAGAGTTTTGTCATCTAATCCATTTAAGAAAATGTGATCGGCTGGGACTTCAGGGCTCCAGGGGCAGCTTTTCTCCATAGGAGTTCGGGATCGAAGTCGGGTGCAACGTTTCTGCTGAGAGAAACAAATTTCAAAGCCTGGAAAATGATTAGATTTGGGCTTAAAAAGACGGAGAAAAAGGCTAAAAGGTACTGGAGGATACTGACATCAAGGTCCGCTTTGACAGAGATACTTTGTCCTGGGCCGGCCAAGCACCATTGAGGGACATTTGTCGACTCTCCAGCCCAGCAAGATAACGTTCCGTTGTCAGTCGAAACGGCAATTGCCGTGAACGCAAAAACATCAGTGGAAAATTCCACCGGGATATGACATATGGCGATTGATGCTGGTTTTGCGGGAAAAAAGCTCGAATTTCTCGGTCGGGGTGGATGTAGCCAAGCGATGTGACACGCCATCTGGTTTCACGAAGCGAAGGCCAGAACTGAACGAACCAATGCTCATCTGAATTAAACGATACCCAAAGACTTTGGACTTCAAGGGCAGTTTCAAAATGTACAACTCGAGCACGCAAGGGGTTGCACGCTGTGCCATATCCGCAGGTGTTCATATGACTGGCAGTGTGCCATTTGAGAGTATCCACAGTCCCAGCCGGGTCGTGATCGGATTTGAGGGCATTCCTTGGACAGAGAGCCGATGAGGATATCTTTGCAAGATCTCTGTTGGCAGATTTGCAAAGAAATCGCCGTCCGTTTTGATGTTGGCCAGAGTGAGAGAACCACCTGCGCCACATTGTGGGCTGACTGGGGACGAAATGAATCTGCGTATGGCAGGGATATTCAAAGGGTTGCGCTGATTTTCTGGCAATTCATACTCGTCCGTCAGACAAGCTGAGGGTGAACACCACACCGCCTGCACCGCTTCAGCTCGGGAGGGTGCTCAGGATTCGTGCCCTGAGAAAGGACATCTCAACCAGTCACATGTTGGAGTTCATCCAACGGTTCGCAACTTTTACGGTTCAATGGAAAGGAAACACCAGTCTTCAAGTAAAAGGAGGACTGTACCAGACTTCTTGGTCCTTCAGGCTCAGCGAAAAGGGCGACAGTGAGGCAAACAATCACTGCAAGGCCCACCTTAGCTGCGAACATTCCCCCGTTCCATGCTTCCATCGTATTCCGCCGAGGTAATAAGATGGGAGCAATGACTTCATTTGGGTAACGAGACTTTAACAAATTCCGTCATTCGATTTTATATGAAAGTTTATCATCATTAGTGCAAACAATCACTATTGCCTCCCAGAGTATTGGAAGTTTCATCCACTGCATTGCTCTTTTCTAAATCCTTGATGTGCATATCCTTGTCTGCGAACCTTGGCAGTCTCTTCGTGCCGTTACATGACTAGGTAAGCAATGGTCAACCTGTGAAGGAATTGACCAGTCACGTCACGTCACTACTATGAACCGTGTAGGAATAGCTCAGACAGGGCATAGAGTGGGATGCAGATTTGGCTGACATTGCTTATCTGTCGTGAAGATTGTGGGATGCTCGACTCCGCAGAATGTTGTGCGCCATTTTTTCCAGGTCCGGCATCTCTTTGATGGATGCCTTGAAATCCCAATGCCCGATACCAACAATCGCTTGCTTCCGACTGGTCGAGATTGTTTGCCGTTGGGCCCAAGGATGGCGGGGCCGCGATGGTGTAAGAGCGTGGGGCTGGTACGTGATCACGGCATTGTTGATATGTATGGTGACAGAAGCACGCGAATGACAACACCGGGATGATGTCACGGGCCATGGCACTAACGTGCTCCGTAGAGGCGGCGTTAGAGCGAGGAGGGAGTCAGAAGGAGTTGAATAAAAAGATTGGCATGGCTCATATTAATTTCGTCGTATTTTGCGCAACCTAGTCTCCCTCCAGAACCCAGAGTCCAGACAGGGCCAATTCACTACGGAGAATATCATGACCATCCGGACTGCGGGCCAAAATGGCACGGTCGGCCTCAGAGGTGGCGAGAAAGATAGCTCGTCGCACGAGTCAGGGGCCGGTTCACAAGCTTCCGGAACCCAAAACGGCCTTCCGGTGCTGAATGGTGCCAAGGGCGATGCCACTTCTCCATACGATAATCCTCGCCTCACCTTGGTGGACAGATTTATCGATGAACCTCGATCCTTGAGGGTGGCCGTTATTGGAGGTGGTCTGTCCGGTATTCTGGCAGGGGTCTTGCTGCCCAAGAAGGTCCCGGGGATTAAACTGACCATCTACGAGAAGAATGCGGACCTGGTATGTGGGAGCTGCAAGCTTGTTTGGTCATGGGAGCTGACGTTTGTATAGGGCGGCACATGGTTCGAGAACGTCTATCCAGGAGTCCGCTGCGATATCCCTTCGCATGTGTATCAGAGCACATTTGATGCGAAGACGGATTGGTCGGATCAGTTTGCGCCAGGACACGAGATTCGAGACTACTGGCAGGGCATTGCGCGGAAACACGATGTCTACCAGTACGTGAAGCTGAAGCACCAGGTCCAAGACACGGCATGGGACGATAGAGAAGGAGTTTGGGTGATTACGGAGAAGAACCTGGAGACGGGCGAGGTGAAAGAAGACAAAGCAGAGTTTGTCTTGTCGTCGATTGGCAGATTCAACGCCTGGAAACTGCCCGACTACCCCGGAGTGTCGGATTACAAGGGCCTTCTTCGACACGCTTCCAACTGGGATCCCACGTTCGACCCCAAGGGGAAAAGAGTTGCTGTTATCGGTAACGGTGCAAGCGGAATCCAGGTGGTGGCCAACTTGCAAAAATTGGTGGGAAGACTCGATCACTACGCTCGGAATAAGACGTGGATTGCGGCGTCGTGGGCAGGCGACGACCGAACACTGGAGTCTCAGCTGTATCCCGAGGAGCTGAAGAAGTCATTCAGCGAGGATCCGCAGGCCTACCTGGCATTCCGAAAAACTCTCGAAGACAAATATTGGCGCCGCTTTGGATCCTTCTTCCGAAACACTGCCGACAATGAGGCTCTGAGGAGCAAGTTCATTGAGATCATGAAGGAAAGACTCAGCAAGAAGCCCGAGCTGCTGGAAGACATTATTCCCGACTTCTCACCGAACTGTCGCCGTCTCACCCCAGGACCCGGATACCTTGAAGCTATTTCAGAACCCAACGTCGACTACATCCGCACGCGCATCAAGAGGTTCACTGAGACTGGAATCGAGACTGAGGACGGCGTGCGGCGGGATGTAGACGCTGTGATTTGTGCCACAGGCGCCAACGTCGACATGATCCCCAAGTTCCCCATCCGCGCTCACGGAAAGGATCTCAAAAGCGTCTGGGAGCCGGAAACCGGACACGGCTTCCCATATACGTACATGGGAATGGCGACGCCTGGATTCCCCAACTTCCTGTTCGTCCACGGCCCCCAGGCGACAGGTGGATCCGGCACGGTGCCGCAAAGCGTCGAGACGCAGTTGACATACTACGCGAAACTCCTGCGCAAGGCGTCGCGAGAGGGCATCAAGTCCATCACGCCATCCGCCAAAGCCGCAGACGACTTCACCGAGTTCTCGGACGCCTTCTTCGCGAAGACGGTGCTCACGGACAACTGCAGCTCGTGGTACAACGGCGGCCACGCCGGCGGACGCATCCACGGACTCTGGCCGGGCAGCGCGGGCCATCTCACGGTGATCCGCCGCGATCCCAGATGGGAGGACTGGGAGTACGAGCACCTCTCAGACTCGGGGAACAGGTTCGCGTGGTACTTTGGAAACGGGTGGACGAGACGGGAGACGGATCCCAAATCGGATATGACTCCGTATCTAAAACTCCCTGCCGAGGTAGATCTGAGGGACTTGCATGAGAACTGGTGGGTGGTGCCGTAGACTACAGCCCGTTGGAGTTAGATTGGTACCCAAGGAAGCATTTTTGATCAAAGTAGTCCGATCAGCTTTGCACGTCATTCATGTACAATGTCGCGACACACGTCGGACCACGTTTGTGACTGCCACTACCCGGCCCGCAACAGGGATCAGGGCCACACTAGTTGGGCTTGGCCAGCACGTTTATCTGTTCCTGTGTGAGCTACGGGCGCAAGACGCGCTGCGATCTGACAGCTGGCAACCGAGTTTGACGTCGGCTCCGTGTAGCAAATGGCTCGGCGAAGCTAGGAAGAACGGCTGATGTCTAAGGTGCAAAAGACCACCCTACTTTGTTCTAGATGCCATACGCAATCACTCAACGGTAAAACGTTCGCACTAAATTCGAATGCCGGGATGTTCGAACCTTAGTGGAAGAGCAACCTGGCCGCGGTATGACGTGCTTTCCACAGCACCGGGTTGTAGGGACAGGGAGTGGTGTGCAGGCATTGGCATTCACAGCGAATATCTATAAAGTTGATCTGCGGCACTCAGCTGTGCCAAGAACTCCAGAGAATCCCGCCTCGACAACTTTCGATACTGTCTCTCGACTCTCCCATCGCATTACATACAACCTCGAGTGCAGCTCTGCTGAGGAACGGTCGCAATGGCGGAATCCCGGCACAACGAGAGCGAGATTGCTCCGCCCAAGGAGCAACAGCACAAAGGTGAGCCGTGAATCTGGAGGAGCTGCCTCGGCTTATACTGACAATCGAACAGTGAGATGGCACAGATCGACCTTTTACAACATCACCATTCTCGGCCTCTGCAACTTCTCGGCGCCTGGAATCTGGGTGGCCATGAACTCGTTGGGTGCCGGCGGTGCAGCAACGCCGAAGCTGGTCAATGCTGCCAACGCCCTGACTTTCTGTCTGATGGTCGTATCCTGCCTATTCTCCAGTGCTCTCGTGCGCTACATCGGCATCAAGGGCGCCCTGATCTTTGGAACGTGAGTAGCCCCTGTTGATCATCTGTCTCCACCTTGACTAACAAAATCAAGGATCGGATACGCTCCGTATGCCGCGGGTCTATATACCAACAACCGCTTCGGAACTGAGTGGCTTACTCTTTTCGGCGCCGCCCTGTGTGGCATTTCCGCCGGTGTCTTCTGGATGGCTGAGGCTGCCATCGCCATTGCGTACCCGGAGCCGTGGAACCGCGGAAAGTCGCTGGGCTACTGGCTGACTTACCGACTGGGAGGACAGGTCCTCGGCGGTGCTATCAACCTGGGTCTGAACGCGGACCGCAACGAGGCTGGAAAGGTTTCGTACACGGTTTTTCTCGTCTTCATTGCCATCCAGGCCGTTGGTCCTCTAGTTGCTCTGCTCCTGAACAAGCCTGAGGATGTTGAGCGCAAGGACGGCAAGAAGGTTGTGCTCGAAATTCCCAACAACCCTTGGTACGAAATCAAGAAGACGACGAGCTTGTTCTTCACCAAGAAGTTCCTTCTTATTGTGCTGTTCATTGGACAAGCCGTATTTGCCGAGGCTGTCTTCTTCACCTATCTAAGTGGTAAGCAAAACATCCTGACCCAACTCAACTGGTTCATCACTAACAGAACCCAGCTTGGTTCACCGTGAGGTCTCGGGCATTGGGATCATTCCTGGCTGGTATCATTGCCGTCAGCGTCGGAAACATTCTTGGGGTATGTTAATCCATTTGAATTGGAATGGAAAATCGTGCTCATCTGTTCTTTAGCTCTGGCTTGACCGAACTGGCGTTTCTCTCAAGACGAGAGCCAGGTCTTCTTTCTGGGTCATCGTCACTCTTCAGGGAGGATGGTGGACTTGGGCCACTATCCTGGTTACCAGGTTCCAAAACACCAGGCCCACATTCGACTGGATTGACCCTGGCTTTGGCGCTGCCTTTGCCATCTTCATTTTCCTAAACATTGGTTTCCAGCTCAACTACTTGTTCCTGTAAGCAACTCCGGAAACTTACTAAAATAACAGTTTACTGATCAAATTGATACAGCTACTTCGTCATCCACAACTTAGCCGATACCCAGGACGAGATTATCCGCTACTCTGCTCTTCTCCGTGGCACCGAGTCCGCGTGGCAAGCTGTCAGCTACGGCTTGACTTCTCTGCCTCTGTTTGCCGAGGTCGGCGGAGTCTACTTCAACTTCGCCCTGTACGCTGTTGCAATTCTCCCTGCATGGCTCGTGATGCGACACGTTGGAAGTGCTAGAGTTCCCGAGCCCGAGACGGTGGCTTCCCGTTCGTTTGGCAGCCAGAATGACATTTCAAACTCCGGTGAGGAGACTGAGGAGGTTAAGAAGGCATAAGCTGGATAAATCTTGTTAGTTTGAATTGGCGAATATAATGGAGAGGGGGTTTTGTCTTATACTGCAGATAGACAGATACACAGTCAAAATAGAGTTACAGTGTTGATGATTAAGAGAACCATTGTCTAAGACGCTGATTCCTTTTTTAAACGTAATTGTCAAGTCGACAGTACATGTCTTCAAGCCATTTGGTTTCGGAACCTTCTACGTTCGTCGCTACTTGCGCTCATAGTGCTGAATTGTCCTGCCTCATGAAGCAAGTATCTTGATAAAGAAAAAACATGTCCAGGTCTACTTGTACCGTATGAGTATTTCGAAGATTTTACTGATTTTTGTATATAAGCCTCATCAATTACCGAATTGAGTATTACTGAGATGTTCCCCGCAGATTGCTTCTATCTTTGCCTAATTTTAACATTATCTGTATCCAAGACAAACCTTGATAGATCATCCAAATCCTCGGGGAATTGATAAGTCCCTAGCGCTCATTTGTAACGCCCCAATGAGGAGCTACCGAACGTTGAGGATTTGCAAAACAAGTCAAATATTGCGCCATTCTGTCTCTTCCTACGATAAACGCTGCCTTCAACGCTTGTCGACCCACACGCAATACCGAGATCCACTATCTTCAAGGTGCTGATGCAGCTCCCCGCTCATTCGATACCCACTCACACGCTCGACGGGGGTGACTGGAGTGTATCATAACCCCAAGAATCACGCAATCTCAGCTCCGGGCAACTACCGACAATTCGGTCTCGGAAAACTGCCTCAGTGATAAAGGTTGCCTGTCACGATACCACACCCAGACAACTTCGATAATTGGCCGCGCATGTCATCATTCTTCAGAGTTAGACAGACTCCAAGAGTAAGCAATCATGGCATCGCAGGAAGAGACCCGGAAGGGCAAGAAAAACCTCATTGTCAATGCCTTTGTGATGATGTGTATGCCACTCCCTGAGGTCCTTTTTGGACAGCTTGAAGCTGATCCGTACTACCAGGCAGCGGACATCAGTCACCAGGCTTGTGGCGACACCCTGACGACAAGTCTTGGCAATTCAAAGACATTGAGCATTGGGTTGAGCTGGCCAAGCTTCTTGAAGATGCCAAATTCCATGGCATATTTATCGCAGATGTTCTTGGTAAGAAACAACTCTCTGTCTAAGCGGAACATGATATTGACCAAAACACTACAGGAGGGTATGATGTTTACAAGAAATCTCTTGATCCCGCCATCATCTCTGGAGCCCAGTGGCCTCTAACAGAGCCTCTCGTTGCTGTTCCTGCCATGGCTGCCGCAACAAAGAACATTGGCTTTGGCGTCACTGTGTCGACTACCTACGAGCAACCCTATCACCTTGCTAGGCGTCTGTCTACTGTTGACCATTTGACCAAAGGGAGGCATGTATACTGCGCCCTGTTCCAAGCTGCACAACACTAACACCCATGACAGGCTCGGTTGGAATGTGAGGAATGGAATAGAAGAAGAAGATTGTAGGCGCTAACTCATCCACAGATCGTGACAAGCTACCTGGACTCCGCTGCGCGAAACATGGGTCGGACTGAGCAGTTAGACGTAAGATTCTCAACTCAACGGCTTGAAAACACACCTATTAACATGACACAGCACGACGACCGCTATGGACAGGCTGAAGAGTACATGAAGGTCATCTACAAGCTTTTGCAGTCCTCCTGGCGCGACGATGCCGTTCAATTGGACCGGGAGAAGGGCATCTACACTTCACCCGAGCTCGTTCGTCAGATCAACCACGAAGGAAAGTTCTTTTCCGTGCCAGGCCCCCATCTCGTGGACCCTAGTCCTCAGAGAACACCTCTTCTCCTCCAGGCTGGCGCTTCGAAGGCAGGCAAAGACTTCGCGGCCCAACATGCCGAGGCAATTTTCACCTCGGCGCACGCTCCAGCCGTTTGTAAGAAGAACATTTCCGAGATCCGACAAATAGCTAGGAAGAAGTTCGGCAGAGATCCGAGCAAGATCAAGGTCCTCGCCCTTGTAACCCCAATCTTGGGCCGGACTGAAGAGGAGGCGTTGGCGAAGTACAATGACTACAAGCAGTATGCCTCGCTTGAGGGTGCTTTGTCCCTGTTTGGTGGATGGACAGGAATGGACTTGGACAAGTACGGTGATGATGAAGAGTTGCGACAGGTTGAGAGCAACGCCGTTCGGTACTTCCCCAAGCATGAACCCCTCAAGTAGTGTTCTTCCATTCTAACGAGGTTACAGCTCAACCGTGGAGGGATATGCAAAGTTCTCGCCCGCAAACTCCAAGTGGACCAAGCATACCGTGGCTGAACATGTCAGCCTCGGAGGCAACGGCCCATTGTTGGTTGGTACACCGGCTCAGGTAGCCGATGGCCTTGAGACGTGGGTAAACGAAGCCGATGTGGATGGATTCAACTTTGTGAGTAGCATTACGAAAAATGCAGTACAGCTGTGCTAACATGTTCCAGGCGTATGCTGTTTTCCCACAGTCGTTCAAGGACATCATCGAACTTCTGCTACCCGAGCTTCGGGCAAGAGGCCTATTCTGGGATGACTACGCCGTTCCTGGAGGCACCTATCGAGAGAACTTCTACGGAACTAAGGGAACCAAGTATCCTCAGGAAGAACATGTTGCTGCAAAATACAGATGGGCAGCAGGCGTTGAAGCAAAAGATCATCAAATCCCGGAGTAGTGAAGCTCGAAGGCATCAAGGAGATAAAAATTAAATGGCATTCTCCCATTCTCACATCGTAGGACCCTGTGAAGGACCAAGAAATCGGTCGGCGATTATGACGGGCCAGTCGTATGATCCAACAAGTTCTCTAATCTTACAATCCAGGACAGCAATTTGATAATGAGTATCTGGACAATTAGTATCAATCTAAAACTCACTAGAAACCATGTCTATGGGTTTTGAAAGATGATTTAATTCTACTAACGCTAAAGATATAGGTACATTATATTTAATCTTTGCGCTTTTCTCAGGATTATTAGGTACAGCTTTTTCAGTATTAATAAGATTAGAGCTTAGCGGACCGGGTGTTCAATTTATCTCTAACAATCAATTATATAATAGTATTACCCTAGAAAGGGAAAGGAGCGTTGAGAGTTTTTGCATTTAACTTTCGCAAGGTCATCGATCACATTTGCATTGATTCTGTGTACATACGTAAACAACCCCATGCATCAAATGTATCCCCGTCATGCAGTTTGATCTTTGCCGCAGACTGCGGTTGATACACTGCTGTTATCGGGTGATGAAGAATAATTGCCCTGATTAAAAAGAAAGTGAAAAGAGCTACAGGGTGAGCAAAAAAATGCTGAGCGCCATCGACGCTACAACGACAAATGCACTGCGAGAACCGTGCGATGATACAGCGCCCGACGCAACGATAGTCTCAACATTGTCGAATTGAGAGATGGTAGGAGTGCTGGTGCCAACAGATAACTCATCAATGCTACTGGACCTGACCGCAGTGGTCTCAAAGCCGGGAGCCGTTTCCGTAACTCGAGGTTGATCGACACTCACAGCAACCAAAGACCCAGTCGCTTGGGCTCCGAAGTATTGGCTGGTGGAAGTGGTAATCTTCTTCTGGTCCACATCATTCTCCTTAGATTTAGGCAAGGAAATCTCGGATGCAGACGCTGTATTTCCGATGGTAGCTTCCGACTCGTCCAAGGATGTAATTGATCCATCTGGAACAGGATAGACCTTGGTGCTAACACCAACGACACCGGTTGAGACGTAGGTCGTTTTGGAAGAAGCAGGGCAATTGAGGCTATCAGACGGGCAGGCCGTGATCGTGACAAGGTGGGTGCTGAAAGCCGTGGATGTGGTAACCTGCTTTACACTGATGCCCTTAGTGATCACACTGAGCGGATTCTGCGTATACTGGGTCTTCTCCTCGACATCTGTAGCAGGGCACACGGTGGTACCAATGGCAATGATCTGAGTCGTAGTGTAAGTGGACCTGGATGACACTGGACAGTTGCTGATGGTTGAAGGGCAAGCAGTGACAGTGACCAAGTTCGTGGTGAAAATAGTAGAGGTAACGAGGGTGACTGAGCTGATAATCTCAGAACTGGTTCCAGATGGTGCTTGCGTCGAGTGAATGGCAGAGTCTGACGTGATGCTGGTGGAGAAACCTAGGGAATCACTCGTCGACCAGCCAGAACCACGAGAGGTAGTTGACGTATGAGAAACAGCAGATTCCTGGGAAACACTGGAAGTGGGTAACAAGGTCGGGTTCTCGGTGGTACTGGACGTGAAGGAGAGACTCAAAACATCCGAGCTAGACCAGGTCTCAGAAGTGGTCAAGCCTCCTGAGGTCCAAGAAGCAGTTGAACTTCTCCCACTACTGGTGGTTCCGGTAGTATTGGAAACTCCCGCGGAAGTCAGCTCCCCTGAAAGCGAGCTACTCGTGGAGAGCGAACCATCCGAAACAGAGGTAAAAGATGTCTCCACTGCTCCGACACTGCCTTCGAGAGTGCTGGTGGTGGCAAAGGACGAAGTTGGTGAGGTACTCGTAATAGCGACGCTTGTGTTGGTACCAGAGAGAGTACTGGACCACGGAAGAGACGAAGCAGAGGTATAAGGCGTCCCAGGAGTTCCAATGGTACTGGTGATGGTACTAGTAGCGGTAACGATTGAATTTCTTGGAGTAGTGGTGCTGATGCCGGTGCTTGAAGTGTTGAGAGAAGTCAAGGTGCTAGACCAAGAGGCCGTCGTGGACGTATTCTGGCTTCCCAGTGTGCTCCACGTAGATGCGCTCGACGAAGTCAACGCATCGGTAACACTGGATATGACACTGGATGTTGTGGCGGCAACTGTTGTGGTGGTGGAAGTACCAGCGCATTCAACTTGATCCTCAAGCGTGATTCTCAAAGCAGTGCAGCCATCGAGCGGAGACAATCCGTGTCGAATGAGGCCTTGGCCAGTTCCGCAGATGTAGAAAGCGGACTTGTCGTTGGACTCGCAGTGTAGCTGACCCTCGACCACCGAGCAGTCGAGGAACGAAAAGGACCCGGAAATGCTGGAAGTTTTGTACAAGTACACGAGGCTGTTTGTGTTTGTGTGGACGGATGCGTATACTGGAGAGTCGCCGGCGGTTGTCTGGAGACGGGTGTTGTTGACGAGTCTCCACTCAAGAGGTGTTTGACTCGTGGAGTAGTCAATTGCCAAGAAGTTGGAGTAGATGTAGAAATCATGGCCGTCTTCATCATCTCCGACGTATGCCTTGAGGGTCACTGGCTTGGAGGTCGCATCGCAAGACGGAACAGAAGTAGTCGTGGTTGCGGCTGGAGCAGAGGTTGAGCCGATACTGACGATATCTGTGTTCGTGGGGAAAGCCGTAACCGACGTGCTAGTAGGCTCAGTTTCCTCTTCTCGAGTAATGCGAAACCAGGGCGATGTTTTGTATTGCCAGTCGTCAAGGTTGCTAGGATCTCCACCTGTGCGGAGGGCTCTTCCCAGGATCATGTACTCGCCCGACGGGATCTTGGTACCATTGGCGAAGTAACCCTGAGGCTTGGCGTAGATTCCCCCCGTGAATCGGGGATATCGCTGCAGAGGGAGATCCACGACATTGTCAGAGAGGACATTCGGAACTAAGCGGAATGAGCCGAACCAGTTGTTTTCGCCCGGCACGGTTGGGTAAGTCCAATCACTTGGCGTCCAATCCTTCGATACATACTAGCGATGGGTTGTTAGTCAATCTCTTAGACGTCGCATAGAGGGGAAGGGGGTAAGGAGTCTTACATCGAAGCTGAACTCCCATGTCGACCAAAGAATATTGAAGTAGGGCTGAGGGACGTCGGAGCCGTCCTCGAAAGTGTAGTTGTAACCCTCCTCCAGGACGCCTCCGTAGCCACTTACGTATAAGGGCACGCCGCGCTCCATCTCCCAGATATCACTTGCGTAGATACTGCCCTTGATACCTGGACGTGTGTTAGCAGGGGATCATTCCTTTCCTGAACCCTTCCGGCGTACCCATATATGTGACCCTGACTATTTCTGCGTTGTCGCCCGCAAGCACGATACTACCTCCGTAGATAGGAAGCATAGCTTCACTGACTGCGGCAGGCTCTGTGAAGGTGATAGTCAAAGTACGAGTCTCGCCAGGGCCTACTGTGATGCTTTCAGTAGAGAACGACAGTTCGCACACGTTCCCGTCTCCGCTCGAGTACGGCGGCTCCGTGGACACCCACGCATCACTGTTTCCTTTGGTATGGGAGGTCGTACCAGGCTCGTGGCTGACTTGGTAAGTGATTGGTTCGTCGCCGGAGTTAGTAACTTCGACCCTGTGTGTACCGACGAAATTGACTGTATCGTTAAGGTTGATGTTTGCTGGGCTGACGGACGTCGAGTAGAGAATGACCTTTTCAGCGTCGACTAAGCCTGCACCCTGCTTTGCGACTGAACTGTAGACGAAGGGTTAGTACCAGCTATCATGGATCAGGAATGTGCTTACGCGAGGTTATCAGTTCCATCGTTGTGGCGCACAGGCTTGCCGCTGGCAATGATCCGCTCATGTGCAAGCAAAGCTCCCCCATCGCCGAGGGCACCACGTCCACCGCGGGAACCGAAGAAGAGGGCACCAACGCCAGAGATCTGGGAACGAGTTAGCCATGGATCGTGATCAAGAAACCAAACATACGTAAGGCGTGGCCATGCTTGTGCCAGAATACACGGCCCAACTGCCCTGGTCGACTGGCCAAGTGGAGAGAATGGAACCACCAGGTGCCGAGATCTCTGGCTTCATTCTGCCATCAAGAGTTGGGCCCCATGAGCTGTAGTCGTTGATCCTGCCTCCAGCAAAGGATGTTCTAGGTATGCCAACGGCTTGATCGTCGTGGACAAACTCAAACGTGACGTCGTAGCCGCCCTCGGACTGGGTGAAGAGCCAATCTCCGTCCTCATACAAGATCAGTGCAGCTGCAGAATCACGGACACAATGAGTCAGTTTCGTATTCATACAAGGTTGAACAGTTTTAACTCACAGCCTTCGGGTTGATCTGAATTGTATACGACTCGATCAATGTGCTCCCAATCTCCTCCCTCGGTCTGAACGTAGAAGACATTGGTTGCTTTGCCAATCAAGGTGGTGTCCTGCAACTGCCAGAGACAATCACCACGGCTGGAGCTTATTAGCAAAGAACAAACTTACGAGTGGCAATGTCCTTACGGGATGATCATGACGGCGTCACTGGGAGCAGTCTCCAGGTTCCAGTTGCAGGCCGTGAGATTGGCAGCGCCCTTCTGTATGAAAGCCGAGGCGGTGCCGTTCAACTCAAATTGCTTGAACGATGAGCTCAAGTAGACCTGTTCCATGTCAGATCGAGTTTTGCAAAATGAGAACAAGGCTTCCCTACTATGTTGCGCTCCTCACCACTGCTGGAGGTTGCCACGACGGTGTAGCCAACCCAGTCCTCGGCTTGTACGCTTCCCACGGTAGTGCTGTCGTAGCCATTGCCGCCACTGCTGGTGTAGAAAGGACCTAAAAGATGTCTGTCAGTTTTGGTGAAATCCTACGGCGGATTCCTGGTAAACGCAGTGGGACACACACCTATTGCACCGCTGTTTCCAGCCGCAATCACTACTAACACGCCTTTCGCCTGGATAGCAGTTGCGACCTCGGCCGTCGGAGTATCGGCGAATCCACGGTCTGATCCCAGCGATGCACTAACGATGTCGGCGCCCTCCTCGTACGCCTGCAGAAAAGCAGACACGATGACGTCCTCGTATGTGCCATCTTCGCAGCCAAAGACCTTGTAAGAGCGGATTCGGGCCTTTGGTGCCACGCCGGGGAGGTTCTCATCGCCGCTTGCAGCAATTCCCGCGACGTGGGTGCCGTGACCCAAGCAGTCCTTGGGGTCATCATCAGGAACATACTCGCCTCCAGCGACGTAATCATCGCCGACAAGGTCGTATCCCGCCTCAACCCTGTGGCCAGGTCCGAAACCACCACCGAAGGCCGGATGTGTGTAGTCAATACCACTGTCGACAATGGCAATGACAACGTCTTCTCCGAGATAGCCGAGAGCATGCATCTTGGCCACCTTGGTGTCATTGTGCGGGCTCCAAGCAGTGTAGTTGTCACCGATGCTTGACTGAACAGAAGCCACGCCATCTGTCGGAGTCGACACGTAAGCCGCTTCCCAGATCTTCTCAACCTCGGGAAGAGCTGCAATGTCGGCAACAGTTTTGTTGTCTACAGCGTTCAGGTCAAACGAAGCTCCGTGGAAGAGATCCGACTCGAAGCTGAGAGCAGGGGTTGCATCGCCTCCAGTCTCTTCGAGCTTGTCATAAAATGCAGAGGTATCCTGGGCGACTTGGTCAGCTTGGGCATCGAAACACTGACTGTGACACATACGGTGCTACCATCTCGTTTTCTGAACTTGGCAGAGCCGCTTTGAGAGAATTTGACGATGTATCTCGAGGAGCTAGTCCAGAATGCGGATGCCGATTCGGCAGCATCTGGTACTACCTGGGTGGTCTCACCAAGTGCACCCCAAACAAGAGAAGCAGGGACGCTGCAGAAACGAGAGACTTGAGGGTACCCATCTTGAGCCCTTATCAAAGAATGGTAGTCTACCAGCGAGAGGACGGAGAGGTCTAGGGATACCTTCTTACTCCCCGAACTTACCGTGAGGAAACCGTGCTTTCTTATAACAAGCAGTGATATTATCCATGCACGTCAGGCATCCTTGTCTTCGATCATGGGACTCCTCATTCCGGAGCTAATGATCTGATTAGATGAACCCGATTAGATGCAATTGATAAGACCGGCTCACAAACTCCTGCATCGGCATGGTGGTGACTTCTAATCTCTTCTAGACCCACCAAGAGCGTAACAACAGCGTCGTTGTGAGTGCCGACTAATCCCTCACCTGCCCCAAGAAGGTCTTGGCGCTTGAACAGATCGGACCACCAAGCGACAAGACTAACACGTCTTCGATCAAGACAAGGGACCTGACTATACACTGACACATATTCACAGGGGTTCCGTAAAGGAAGTCTTGGCCCGTCCCCTGTTGCGATGTGATTTTGGCAGCTCCCAAGGCCCAGTAATACAGTCACGGCTTACCTCTTGTGAGCCTAGGGTCGCGTTGCCAAGACCCCGTTCCGTTGGAGGCAATTAGTGACCTCGTAAGTGACGGACGGAGGTAGTCAGTATTAGAATCCGATGTCGGCAACAACAGTACCTGCATGAGTAGCTAGTCAGCTAGTCTAGGTTCAATCGGATACCAATTCCGGTATGGCACGACGTCTAATTCCACGTGGATGCCAGGAGTGCATGGGCATTTAGCCGATGGCTCTGAGACTAACACGACATACGTACAACAGACCAATCATTCACAAACTCCGCTGCAGCCAAGCATCTGAACTTAAAGAACCTGGCATATCGTTCATGGGACGGACACCCGGAAGCACCGACCAAAACGGGCAAGGCCGATTCGATAGCCAAAAGTACTCAGCAGGCCTAGGACCTAGGTGGCAGGCCTCCCTGGTTGGCTGGTAAAAAGGAAATCGACTCGGAGCATATTGGATGCCGACGGGGTCGGTGCATGTATGTTCGATTTCTCTCAGTGGCGTCCTCTTACGTCAATTACTACTACGTAGTATATACCTGACCTGTGGAGAGGGCAACCCATTCCCTGTGAGCACATTTGCCCCGACTCAATTCTGAAATATTCGTCACAAAAGCTGGACCTATTCGCCACTAGCGTACAAGCGACTTCCCCTCTATAAGTATGGCTTATTCCATTGCTGTCACCAAGCTAGACAAGTGCAGAGGGGGGCGAAAATGACAGATTGGTGTGGATCAATGGAACGGAATTTGAGGTATACGATCGTACTTTACTTCAGGTTTTATTCTTATTAGTGAACTGCAAGGATAATGATTGACACAGAGCAAGGTGCATTGTATCTGGTAATATGTTGTCGCGCAGTCTGTCATATACTTGCCCAGGTAGTCAAGAGGCATATTCATCCATCTCGCCGACAACGTCATCGGTGTATTTCAAGTCTTAGTAACTACAGGTAGCGTATTCTAGCTAGCTAGATGGTTACGCTATAACGAGGATGAAAACAATGCAAATACCCAAACTCTCCTTTCGGACAGCGTGTCCACGTGGACGAAAGATCTCTAGATTTATGGGACCTCACACACACTGGTGGTAGTATTCGTTCTGCTTCGTGCAGGTGAGACCGGCTGCGCACTCCTTAGGTCCACGGAAATACGAGCCACCACCGCACTGCTCCCATCGACCTGCAGTAGCGCCATCCAGAGGGGAAGGCGTCTCAGATGGAGTCGCCACAGGGGTGGAGTTGAAGCTTGAGACCGGGGTAGCCACGGGTACAACTGGCACGAAAGCGGACGTCTCGGGAATAACGGGCACCTGGGATGTAGCCTCGAGTGTGGCAGAGGGCACTGGAGCCGAGGTTGTCGAAACGCTGTAGGCTGCTTCTTCGGTCGCTGCCACGGCGTCCTCGGATGTTGCGGCGGCACTGGATGCTGGCGTGGTACCGGATGCGTCCGCTGCGCTACTGGATGCCCAGCCGTGCGTCTTAGACAGCTCGTACCACCAGTTGCGGTACATCCAGCCGTCGAAATCAGTAATCTCCGTCGCAGACCCAGCAAGCATGATGAAGTTGGTAACGCCTGTGGGAGTCCAGTCTAAAAGGGTGTTAGTGATCATGAATCCTCGTACAGGTGTGGGGCTAATCAGCGTTGGGTAAATCCAGCAAGCGTACCATAGACTGAGAAAAATACATGGTTAGCAGGTCCTACACATGTTCAAGAGGGGGAAACTCACAATCATCAAGTCCGAAGGAGTGTCCCTTTTGATCCATTAGTAAATCAGTGACTGACATCAGAAAGCACAGGGCCATACCATTTCGTGAAGGAGAACGTGGATGCTATCAGAGTCGATGTTGGCCATGAAGTATTCACGACCAACCTGCTGGCCCCAGCTATAGCCGTATCCGCCGTCGAGACCTTCAGTCAGCCACAGGGACTGGTCGTAGTGGTGATCAGCACCACCATCGCAGCCGCTGTAGTCGCTATCGAGATGAGCGTCCCGGGAGCAGCCCACGGCGCACATGGGAATGCCATCGTTATCCAGGTCCGTGTAGACATCAACGTCACTGGTCGAGCCTTCGAGGAGGTTTGTGTCGGTGACAGCCCAGCCGACAATGTTGATATCGACCTTGGCGTACGGGAAGCCATTGTATCCGTAAACCCACTTGAACCATTTCTGGTACTGGGTGTTGTAGGCAGCGGCAACCTTGGTCCGCTCAGCTGCAGTGATGGTCTGGTTGGAGTCCCATCGAATGCAGATGTTGAGCTTGCTTCAGGAGGTTAGCGGACGGTCTTCAACTCAGGCCACGACGGAATAACGCACCCTTCATTAGCCATGACTTGTTGCCATCCCCAATTGACGTTGCCGGCTACCCCGCCGTCGTAGGTGGAAACGTAACGATCCCAAACCTCTTCGAGAGGTGTGGCCAAATCAGAAGGCGGGCTCCAGCCAGACGCACGCTTGACAGGGCGGTTTCGGGCGTGGTCTGGGAACAATCGCTTGGACTGTTGCTTGGACTCAAGGTCCTTCCACACGGAGGCATCCAGATCAGAAAGTGCAGTTGCGCAGACGGCAAAGCCGCCTAGAACAATTGCAGGGAGTCCGGAGAGAATCATGTTTGCAACGAAAGAATGGAAGAGAAACGACAGAATGGTAAAGAACGACTAGTTAAAAATCCGAACCAGGCGGATTGAAATGAATGAAGACTTGTTTGGAACACTCGGATTCAAGACGCCGATGGGCAAAGCCAGACGTTATATTGTTCGTATAATTATACCATGTTGAAACGGATCTTACGCGACAAGTTCTTGCGGTGGATCTAACGTACAAATTTCCCACCTATAGTGCCGGGGTGCGATCGTTTGTTGGAGCCAAGGGGCGACTAAACCTGCGACATTCGGTCGCTGAATGCGTGTTTTCCACAAGATCATCGCGGAGGGTCTAGCCTGAATATGGCAGTGAAGCCCGGAGCAATGAGCTGTCGGCTGTTGACAACCTTCCTCTAATTAACCCTCAATCTAGACTTCAACATGAATACAACCTCGACTGAAGCAGGAGAGCATCTTCAATAGGAAGCCTTGTACGAGGGGCATAAATACATATGTTGGTGACAAAGAGACAGGCAAACTTGTTTTCATGGTTCCAGCCTGAGAAATATGATTTGCTATACTAAGGGTTTCACAATTTCACTTCACCCCATCTCCTGCAACGCCAGCCGGATCGAGAAGCTGAGTCGCTGGAGGCGCTTGACACTCGACTGCAAGTGCTCCAGGAGGCTCGGCTTGTCGGTCTCTAGCGCCGTGATGTCCTCATCGCAGGCATCTAGCGAGGTGTTCTGTGAGCTCAACGGCTGAGAGGAGGCCGTGGAGTCACTGTCAATTGTGCCGCTCATGGTACTGCCGCCCAAATCGTCTATGTCGTCAATACTGGGCGCACTTGTAACCAGTTTCTTTCCCTTTTCCACCAGCTTACGCAGCTTGGTCGCGGCCTCCTCAAGCTCCAGAGAGCTGCCATCGTCGTCCTGAACGCCCATTTCCGAACTTGTGGCTAGGGATGATACTGCATGACTCTTTAGCAAAGCATGTTCTGTGACCATGGCAACTCTTCGCAGTCTTGTGGGAGTACTCATCGGCCACGCAGAGAAGTGCCTCCGCAATGTTCACAAGCGACTCCACCGACAGCCTAAATGGGGCAACCGACCGTAGTGATGAATCGGGCTGATATTCGGCCGTCTCATCTTCGCATTGAAGATAGAGACATTTCGCGCGCTGCTCTATGAATTATCTACTTGAAGGCTCCTCCAAGCCATGGCTAAAAGCCCTAGTTCATTGCTACGTAGCCTTGTCCAAAGTGACCAAAAGCTTCCTTCAATCATGTCGGCCACAATCTGCAAAGCCGTCATCTCTGCCCTCGGTGATGTCTCCAACATTTACACAGTCACCGCCGACATCTAATTAAGTTTATCAATAACTTGGAGAAACTGCTCATCTCAGTATCTAACGAGGTCGATCTGAAGCAGGTCACTGCTCCCACCGTGGACTGGAACACGACCTACGGCATGGTCACTCACGCCGCCAAGGTCTGCAAGGGTCAGCGCGTCTTCGTACACGGCCTCAGTGGCGCTGTGGGTTACACTGTCATGGCCGTTTGTCAAAGCTACGGAGCCCCTGTTTGCAACACGCCTCCAGAGCGGAATCACATCATCTTAAAAGATCTGGGATGACACCGTTTGTGTACACCAGCAAGTAGTAGATCACAGGTATGCAAGCGGTTGGCGTCGTGCATGCTGTCTTTGATTCCTGAAACCTGGGACGAGTCATACTCCATCCTGAGCAACAGTTAGGAAAGCATGCGCCTTGCTGTTTGGTCGCTTTGTACTTGGTCAACTTGGATTCAGGACGGGCGTGATATAGGAAAAAGCCATGGGAATATCCATTGCACTTTTTTAGCTTTACTGCCATTTAACTTTGGGCTAATATTTGGGAAGGACGAGGTGAGTTGTATTGAGCTTGGAATACTTTTCGATCAGTAGCTAATAAACAACATCCCCCTACAGGATAGTCAGGCCGTGACTCCCGACACTGCAGCCGGTGGCGATCACTACACCTCCAGTAAGCCGCATTGATTCTCAGGATCGGTGCACATAGCGAGTTAGCGAAGCATCGTGTACTGTTGTACAGCATGTATGCTTGCATTCGCATGTGAGGGTCTCGACGTCATTCGTGTGGTATCACAAGAAAAGCCTTTGCGTCCTGATACAGATTACCCGCGTGATTTACATAGAGTATATGAATAGTCGTCAGTCGCAAAATGCTAGGCTTATCTAACTTTCTTTTCATCATTACTAGAAGTTTTCCAACTGTCCACAATGGCCGATTCCGGCGATTCCGTTCCGCTTCGGACTTTTCATCGCGCACCAGCATACAGATGTGGTCGACCAAACGACGACGCATGGCTTAGTGAAGCAAACATGGGAGATGCGCAGCTACTTCTTCCAACGACGGAAGATTCCATCTCTTCCCAGACACTCTGCGCCGAAAGCGAAAGCAAGGATGGCTCTCAGGAGACTGACCCAGCCTCGAAACACACTCCGTCTTGGGTCCAAACTTGGGCCTTTGAAGTTTTTGCCATGGTGACCAGTGTCGTGTCTCTGGTTGCACTCTGTATTCTTCTTGCTATCCACTACAATAAACCGCTTTCTAAGTGGACAGCCCTGTTCTCGCTGAACACGGTTGTTTCCATCCTGGGTCTTCTCATCAAGGCTCCCTTGGCCTTTGTTGTTGGGTCCTGCCTCACCCAGGGGAAGTGGGCGTGGTTTTCAAAGCGACAAGGTCCTCTCTCTGCATTTGTTTCGATAGAGGAAGCCAGTCGTGGTCCCCTGGGATGTTTTGCGCTCCTCTGCAAACTGAAATTCCGGTATGAACTTTGTGGGAAGCCAACTCTGGTCACTTGAAGCTGACTCGAAGTATTAGTTACTGGGTCTCATTCGGCGCTGCCATCACGCTTGGCCTTCTTGTTATGGACCCGTTCATTCAAACCATCATCTTTATGGCGGGGACATCGCCACTATCGAACCCAGTACAGCAACCATCTCCAGAGCTTCGACATTAGACATCGGGGATTGGGATAAAGAAGATTTAGTGTCTTATGACTTCCACAACTCGAGTATTCAAGCAGCATACTGCCTTTTCCCAGATACAACCATGTTGTTCACAATTCAAATGGGATTTGTCAACGGATCCACCTCAAAATCGCCGAACCACCAGGAGTGTCTTGCCCGACTGGCAACTGTACCTGGCCGGCATATTCAACGCTGGGCATGTGCAGTTCTTGCGTGGATATTTCTAGACATCTTGGGAAGCGAACTGGTGCCGGTGTGGATAGGTGCCAATCGTATATATCGTACACTCGGAACTTGACCAATTACGAGCTTCCCTACGGACAAAACCGGACAGCTATAACTTTTCAGCGATCAAACGGCCTTCAGAATATGACAAATTCATGCCGAAATACGAGGCTAGAGGTGGGCGTGTCTGTAAGACCAAAGGAGACTTACGCATTCCAAGACTGGAACACTCTCTTCGCCTCGTTTGCAATCATCACCGTTTCAGACAAGTACTGGACAAATGAAGTTCCTTGGGAAGAGGCCAAGGTACAAGCTACGGAGTGTGGACTGAGGTTTTGTATCCAGGCCTACACACCCAAGATGAGAAACGGCAAACTGGAAGAAATGATGATTCCAATATCATCTGAGCGTGTTCCAGACTCTTGGCAGCCACTCGAGTACAATGACCACTTTGCGTACCAGCCCTTAACAAACTTTCGGCTCTTGACAAATTCTCGGCTCTTAGCATACATCGAAGAGGACTTCGGTAACTCGCTTGCGGGATTGATTCATGTACCAGACCCAACACAAGCGGTCCCGATACTTCCGAGAACCCATCTCCAGCTTCGAATCGTTGACCAAAGCGGCCAGCTACCAGATATACAACAGGTCTTCAATATCACGCAGAAGTCTATCGCTACGATGATGTCAAGCATGAATGATGACCTGGCCTTTTCCATCAACAAGGCAATGTCGAATTCCACGAACATTACCGCTTCTTTTGAGAACACCGCACGTCTTATTTCCCATAGAATGCGGAAATTGACAATACCATTGTGGAAGGATTTGCTGAACAATGGGTCGTCTACGTTCGTGTACGTTGGGCATACCTCGCTGTACCTGTCGTCCTGACTTCAGCTGCAATCCTGTTCGCTGTTCGCACGATGATTACGTCGCACTCAGTCCAAGTCGGGGCGATCAAGTCGGATCCCCTCAAAATGTTAGTGTTTGGTCTTCAAAATGAGGTAAGGGAAAATGTCAAGGGAAGAGTTTTGGAAGGACAGAAACCCGACAGCGTTATAGTCAGTCTATGCAAGGGGGATGGGGGGGATGGACTGGGGTTAGGACGGTAATTAACTGGAGGCATTCTGAGTGACTGGCTCTGGTGGTACTTTGTTCTTTCAGCGGTGAGTGACTGGCAGTTCTTGGCCTATCTAAAACAACATACAACAATGATCCAATTCCATGAATTATGAGCACGGAGATGGAGACGACTGGAAAGCCGTGATGAAAGGAGCGTGTGCTTCCGAAGAGTTGGGGCAGTGCAGCTTTTAGGTTTGCCTACTAATCGCATTCAGGCACAAAGCCGACCGTGTTTTATAGCCCCTGCCGCTCCAGCACGGAGCTGAAAATACTGGCCAAGGTTCTATTATTGGGATGCAAGATAACGTAGTTACATTTAAGCCATGTGTAGTATTCCTTCAAGGACGATATATTCACCGTCATGTTGATGTGACAATGCACGGCAATTAATTGTCATTTTTGTTTAGACGTAGGTGAGCTAGAATGGTTTGTCTGTGGTACTGGTTATCTTATCAAAGCTGTCAGCATTGTGACAGTTACGCTGCCAAGCATCTGAAGCGAGGCGGCGCAGCCATATCCCCCCATCACCTGTACCCGTACAATCCTAACACACCGCTGGTGTTGCCAGGGTGGAATGACCAGCGAAGGCTTTTTTGTCAAAGGATCGTGCGCCGCAGCAAGGCTGGAGATTCCTCGTACGAAGGACAAGGGCCGCATTTTAACGAGGCCTGGTGAAACTAGGAACACGACCACAGGTCCTTGATCGTGGTACGACCACCTGAGTGGATACGGATGAGCAAATGAGCTTAGTAGTAAAGCCATCGCTCAATTTAAGAAGGAGAGATGCTCTCAAGCTGAGAAAATTGTGGTTGACCCAGGATTGGAAACAAGTTGTCTTTCATCTGAGGATATAGTATTGATACGCGGAAGCTGAGAGAAAGCGATCGACCAGCAATTAGTGGTTGACTGCGCCTAATCCCGTGCAGCGTTGTAGCTACACGACCGGCACTTGTCCTCCCTCGCCTAATAACCGACCCCATCAGAACTATGAAGATAGGTAGCGAAGTAGGCTACGCCATCTCGCCAAGAACCAGCAAGGCTACCACGGTCCTCCTGATCATCCTAACTCCTCCAAACTTGACCACATTTTGATTGCAATCGTCATCGTGCTTGCCGTGATGACATAAGAAAATAAATGGACTTTTGCCGTGGTAGCGAATACGTGACCCGTGAGACAAACAATTACTGAAGTCTCTTCGAGCTCCTCCCCGAAACCCAGTTGGACTTGACCAACTAGCCCTTTACGCTTAAATCCATCGCGAACCAACCTGTCGCAAGACGTATCTAATCAAGGATGCACAAGGATCCGCCTAGGCTCCGCTGAAAACCTCCGTCGAGCCAAATCCTTCGGCCCGACCTGAAGATAAAGGATTGAGCTGATAATTCCTATTTCACGCCTCTATTCAGAAGCGTTCGGACGGAGCGGACAGCGGACAGAGTTTAGGATTTTGCCAAGCTTGGTGGGGGCAGAAATAACAAGGCCGACGAGGCCAGCTGAGGCACGGCGAAGGATCAGGATCGCTGTACAATGGAGCGTCCAATCACAGCAGGGAATAAAAGGCTGGGCAGCTTACGATCAACGGAATCCTGCGAGGCCCAGTGCAGGGCAGGATCAGTATGCAGCGTCGGCCCAATCCAAATGCGGAGATGTTTGGAGTTCCTGGATGACACCATGCGGGAAGAGCGACATCAGGTCAGCCGACGGCCCGGTGATGGCGCAGCGTTGAACAAGAATAAAAGGGAGGCGATGCGCCGCCATGTAAGTGAATGACCGGACATCAAGCAACCAGCAACCAGCAAACAGCAAGCCATCTACTTGACCAGCACCCAGCACCAAGCCTCCTCGAGCATACCTCTCTTTTTCCCTCTGGCTTTCAGCTTCTCCTTCTTCATCATGCTTCCCTATTCTTGCTGCCCGCAGCACTCACCATGGCAAGTCCTGCTGGCATCTACGCCCGGGACAAGGCTGACTTGGACTCGGCCGCTGGGCTCCTCCTCCGCTATCACCACGAGACTGGCACCAACCAGACTGAATTCACGCTCAGCACACCTGACAAGAGTGACTTCTACGCCTACTCTTGCGACAACACGTTTAAAATCGACGGCAAGACCGTCAGCATCAATGTCGATGGACGAGGCTCAGGCCACATTGCCGTGGATGACAAGAAATACAAGGTCGTCGGCGACCGCAAGATGTCAGGCGGCGCCTCGTGCACCAAGATGTACAACGAGAAGTCGACTGTTGTCGAGTGCTCCATCCCGTGGCGCGGCAGCTTCGATGGCTTTTCGACGTTGTCGGTTGATGACATCGAGGAATGCTTCTCTGGGGAGTCGGCTGCCCGCCGACGCAGTTTGCCCAATGCCTTCAGCAGTCCTATTGCTCTAGCCCGTTCTGACTCTAACTCTTTGTCACTGGAGAAAAGACAGGGCGGCTGCCCCTACCAGGTCTTTTACAAGGTGAGTGAGACATGATAGATTCTATACCAACGACAAGTTACTAACAAACCACTCAGACGGAACTCATTGGCAATGGCGACCCTCACCAGGACTACCTCCACAAGCAAGTCGGCCCAGCCCAACAGTGCGCCCAGCGCGGAACCTGCTTCGTCGGTGTCGGCGAGGAAGTCTCCATCACCGTCTCGGCCGAGCTCGGCACGGGTGGTGGTCCTACCGGCTGGATCACCGGTGGCTTCTCCGTCTCTCAGACCAAGTCTTCGTCGACCGAGCGTGGCTGTTATGGAGAGGCTGGAGACACCGTCTGCCAGTGGACGAAGACGCATCACACGGCTTACACGGTGCACACGACCAAGTACGTGCAGTCGCGGTCGTGCGGCAACCGCGTCGACGAGGAGTCGGGTCCTTATGTCATTCGCTCGCCTAACGAGAACAGCATGGCGATTGAATGGTACTGTGTGCTCAACACCTGCCGGGGTCCTGATGATCGCTACTGGGAGCTTGGCCGTGCTGGTGGCCCTTAGATGATTGAACTGTCTAGGCTAGCCTAGACTTTTTGTATAAAGGATGAATCTAGCTTATAATAGCATACATCTATCTATTCAAGCAATGCATAACTGTCTAATTGCCCAGGCATGCTAACCGCCACAGATTCATACCTACTAAACTGGTTCTTGGGATATATTTCTTTGTGATATGATAGACTGTCCCTCGAGATCAACTGTTCCCAACTGCGGTGACAAGAATGAATACGCGAAGGAATTTGTAAGTTAATGAAACCGTATCCAAATCTGGAATAAAGACTAAAGAAGTAACATAAGTAATTAAATAATGAATTATGGCGGAATAAGTGTAGCTGCGATTCAGAGCAAACAACAAATAAGACGCGCCATACCCAACCATCAAGCAAAGAATTGAGAAAACGCTCGAGTATTTATCCACCGACTATCTCACCAATTACTTGCAGCACATCAAAAACCTTGTAACGAAGACGATACTCCACCTCAATCGCAATCCAGCAGGTAAAAACGATCGCTTCTTCGGTGAGGTCGCCTGAATGTGGCCTGTCGAGATTTGGGTCCTTTGTCGCGTTTGCATTCTTTCGTTTTTGGACGTTGTCGCACTGATCATGGGATGGATTGTTCTTAGCTTGCTCAATGCAAGAGACCCGGGGAATCCGAGTAAGCTGACGGGTAAATACTAAGCGTCCCAAGGTACGACTTCTTCTTGTTTGCCGAGTCTGTTGCTTTCTCAGCTTTCTTGAATGAAGCCCAGCGATCTGTCTCGAACGTGGCAACGACCTCGTTGTCTGAATTGGCCAGCTGTGACCAATGAATTTGTCAGCGCTGGCGATGCATGTGTTTGCTGTTTCAATCTAAACTGGGGAAAAGAACTTACTTTGAGATCATGCGAAATTCCCTTCCATCGCCTCGACCAATTTGGCAGAAATCTCCTCGTTCCACTCCAGGTGTACGTCTGTCCTCCCAATTCCCACTCAAAGCTCCTATTCATGAAGTTCGCCTTCCGCATTCTCAAAGGCATGACAAGACCTTCGACCTCCTGAATTTGTTCCAGCTCTTCTTTGGTGGCGTCGGCTTCACCCAGAGCCACCTTTTGAACTTCTGCTTCGTGTGGTACCATTTGCGTTCACGAACTCTCCTCTTATTCTGCAGAACCTCGCCAACGCCGTCCTCGAGTTCTATTCTGAACGAGTCCCAAAGAGCCCTACGGCGGGCTCGGGCAATGGCCTTGGTTTCTGGCGTGTACCTTGGACGGGTTTCCACTTGTTGGCGTGCTTGTTGGGAATGGGATTTTTGATGAAGTATTGTGCCAGTCCGGAGTTCGACTCGGCAAAGAGGTGTTTCCTGCCTAAGATGGCTCGGCGGTAAACTCACAGTGTCTTAGCTGGAGACGGCTCAGACTGTAGCTGGCCTTCGTCTTCACAAGGTACATCTGAGATGCCCAGGACATGGTCGATGCTACATCAACCTCCAACTTTATTGTGACTCAACGGGACAAAGGAAACTTAGTTTAAAATTCGAGTCCCCTTAAAATATTTAATTCGTTTGTTACAATAAGGTTAATTAGCATCGGATATTCCGTGCTTGATACTCTGACAGTACACTATTCGGTTTCTCCATGCAGTGAAGCCCAGTTGCATGTAATAGCTACCAAATATCACCCTGGTCCAAGCAGTCTTTTTATATAGCTTCTCTTCTCCCCGTCTACAGCTCGATGGCGTACCAACAGCTGCATAACGTCGTTCAAGTACCGAGCGTATTCGCCAGTCGGACTACATATCTTGATCAAAGATACAATCCCGGGTTGCCGCACACCTCGCTCAAGAAGAAATTCAACTACTGCTGATCTTTGAGCATAGGGGAGAACTAGCATGTTCGGTCGTTGCCTGATAGACGATGGGGCGTGACAATACTTCCAGGGCCGAAAATAGCCAGCTCAAGCAAGGGTATTGGTCGTTTTGAGGGAGCTGAATGGAAACGGAGTGATTTCTGATTGAATTTGCAGCGGAGGTAGGGCAAAATAGCAAACTGAGCAGCCAACCCATCGAAGGTGTTTGCCCCTACAGGTTTGATCTCTATTGACTCCCATGATGGCCAAGGTAGCCTCGTGAACGATCTAAAGAGCTAAAACTAGATGCCATATGGTTGGATGAGGCGTCATTGAATCGGTCAGTCACAGGAGTGAGAGCGGCATCTTAGATGATTTTCAGATTAACTTTCGATGCATAATGCAGCACCTCTACTACGTTATTCCAGAAATCTAATCCGATGGATATGGGAGACCTTGTTTGTGTCAACTCCTGGAACGCAACAACATCTTGAAAGTGGCCGCGCACAAATGTCTCGGTATCCGCGCCGGTAAGGAGATGCATTTGCAGTCTTGGGCTGCTGGTGAAGGCGTCACTGAACTGTGGCCAAGGGCGATTTGCGATACAGACTTTGACTGTACGGTGAGAAGAGATGCTTTGTATCCTCTTGCACAGCTCAATAGGAGCCTCGTCGAACTCATCGAGACCGTCAATGAAGATCACGAGACGGACCTTATCCTTTGCACAGGCCAAGAGGCGTGAGAATGACTCGGCAAGCTTCCATGTAGTCCAGGGAGGGAACGCCTCAAGCTCGCGGGTAGCATGAAAGAGTGACCATCGTCGTGGACATATATTCGGCGTCATACTGGGGTCAATAAGCAATGACTTGATGAAGCAGAGTGCTCAGTAAGCCATCCACAGATCGTGCCATCTCGGCCCCTGCCTTCCACACGTAATACTTGATCTTGTAGAGTGCAGATCCCTGGGACCATTTTTGTAGGTGGTGATCCAAAGCTGGCTGGCTCAGAATGGACTTGATCATGGTAGACTTGCCCGAGCCAGGCTTTCCGGTGATCCAGTAAGGTAGTTCATAGTTGGCTCTCGAGCCAGTCTGGAAGACTGGACCACAATGACAGCCCATCCGCCGACATTTGCGGAATCCTGTCGAACACCCACTGAAAAGTGCAGTCAAAGGTATTGGTGATTGCCTCTTCTCGATTGTCCATTGAGTCAAAACGGAGAATGTCACAGATGGCCGAGTTCAGTTCTTCGGCGGACACGTTGGTTTGTTTCGGGAATGAGCCCAGCGACACATCGGGCTCCCAGTCATCACCCAAATTCGGTCTATGATTTGACCCGTCACACTGTTGTAACGCATAGAGTATGCGGCAGTCACCTCGACTGTCCTTCGGCTCTGACTTTGATCTTGTTCTGGTCCGGAACGCCCAGCCGTCTCCAAAGTTTGAGACAGCATCCCTATCATAGTGACGAGCTTGTCACTGAACCCAGTTTCTGGTGTTTTGTGCGTGACACCTAATGAAACAAATAGTGAGATGGGTAAGGCTATGGTGGGTAAATGGGGAACATACCAGATTGAAGCAGTCGCCGCCATCATAATTCCTTGCCGCACCTTGTCCAGACGGTCGGCGATCTCATCGATTTGTCCCCGCTGCCACCAGCTTTCATAGCAGCTCGGAAACATTCTCCAACGGATCTTGGCTCATATTCCCGAAACACTGTTCGGTTAACTACCTGCTTGTCATGGGCTAGTTCCTTTGAAAGACCGTGCTGACTTTGGGTAGGATCGTGGAGGGACCTGCGGGCGATGTCATCACACTCGGCACAGAGTCGGAGTAGCTCTCTGTCGGCATCTCCAACGACAGACACACCATGCTTTCGAGTTTCAAGGGTCTCTTTGACAACCGTGGAGAGGTGCGAGATGTCGGTTGAAATAGCCGAGAGATTTTGCAGCACCAGGCTTTGACCCGACGCCGAGCGATAGATGTGCCAAGTCTCCGAGAACAGCCGCTGGCCAAAATCGACGAACTGCAATGCGGCAGCGACCACGCCGAGGATGGATAGAGGGTCCATTTTGGTCGGATCTGCGCTCGCGAGGTTACTGCACTGGAGGATGCGAGTGAGGCAATTTCCTTATCCCATCAACTTCATGTCATCAGGCTTCATTCCCGCCCAGCCCCACATGTATTACATCTAATGGCTGGGATCAATGGGGTGAAAGCTCTTGATTTCTATTTCATCCCAGCGGAAAAGAAGGTCTTTAAATACATGATTTGGTCCGTAGGAAGGATAGGAATCGTGTCATCTAGGATGACTAGGTTGTTGAGGGCATCAAGGTTCGTAGCTAGGTTGTTGAAAGATGTCAAATTGGTCAACCTTTGTAAGACCATCGGGCCTAGGAAGCTTGTCATGTGGGGGAACCTTATGATACCCAATGCAATGTGACAGCATGGCACGTGTCCTTCAAAGTGCAAATGACCAGATACAAAGTACAATATGCAGCCAGTGTGGCTTAAACCAGGCTGTGTACTACCCATCTGTAAGGCTTGCAGACCTACCACGCTACGGCTAGGGTGTCTGACAGTGCTGGAGAATATCCAATTCCATTTTTCTTCTGCAGTTTGTCCGATTGAAGCTGCTGTCACCAAAGAAACGACATAGGGCGAGACGAAAGTGAATATACCGGACCCTATCGCACTCGCACTCCAATCAGATGGAGAGCTGGTTCCTCGTTCCAGCCCTGGCGTTGGGCTCATCCTTTGTAGTAATATTACTAACATCCATCACCGGCTAAACCTACGTTCTCAGCTCACCACCTGTACCAACGAGTCGCTGTTTCAAGAGTTACAAAGGATGAGCATGGCACGATACCGCGCGCTGAGTACCTAGTAATATATTCGTGAAATACATGATGTCCTAACTTAGAAACCCAGCCGTACCTAAATGTGCCTTGATACAGCGTTATTTAGACTTGGGAAGATGTCGCAAGTCGGGGAGAGACGGTTCAAGCCGGCCCTAAAGAGACTAGAGGATCTAATCATGAGACAATGCGTGTGTGATTACGATTGACAGTTTTTTCTATTCTGCCTTTCGTAGGGAAATGCCATCTATAGTGGCAGCAGGCGGATCAGACGTAGGATACCTAATAGAAACTCGGGTATATCCAGCCACATTCTCAGGGATATCAAGCAACAGGTTAAACTGAATCGCAACAACCCTCCCAATAACTGCCCTAGTCCCATGACCCGGCAAGAGCAACTGTCATGTCGAGTGCTCTGGGGCTGATTTGCAATGTCCAAAATCGCCGAGTTGCCCCAGCCTGCCGTTTGTTGGGATGTAGCAGAGCCGAAGAAACGAGGCCAAAGCGATACATTGCTGCTTCCAGGTAGATGGGCATAACTTGACGCAACGAGCCAATGCCCTAACTCGAGCCGGTGACCAGGTACGACCTGTTTCCTAAGGTAGGGACGGCGTTCCAGGTCGAAATCGCACCTTTCCAGCTCTCGGGAACTAGCTCCCAGCCCTCGGCATTTCCGGTCTCGAAGTCGCCATTCACGATTCGGTTCGTTGAGGCTGGCGAACCAACGGTGACTGTAAAAACCCCATCAGTCACCTAAAGAGACTCGCCAATGGATGAAACCAGACACACATACCTCGTCTTCAACTTCTCCACCAGTGTGCCGTGAGAAATCCTCTGAAGGGACAACATCAACCCCGACGGCCGAATCACCGATGTCTACGGAAAAGGTAGCGATTATAGCTCATTAGAACTTGCACCGAGAAGAGCACCAACCCAAGCATCACACTGTTAGACTCAGTACCAGGTCTCGTCACCTCCAAATTCACTGTTAGCGGCTTCGATATCCTATATACTCACTCAACTTGAGCCTACCGGACTATATACTCTACCGCCTGAGCTGAACCTAAGTGAGGATTCAGCTAGCCCTGAGCCGGCCTGAGTAAGTGCGGTAATGGATCTTGAGTATGAGCTCAGACATCTGTACTCGCGGCGATGACGGAACCATGCGCTGGTGCGCAGGTCAAGGCTCTAGGCAGCTGCAGTGTGTTTATATTTTCTAGCCCAACACTGAACCAGTGTAGAAGCTCGCCCTCTCAAGCCAGTAATCATTGGATAAGTATTATAATTAGAAAATTAACGAGATTATATCTAATACGAGTGTTTTCACGTGTACGACATCCTTCCCCCTCCACCACATCCCCTCGTGATGTTCTCCAGGCCGTCGCGCTCATTAGACATCTTAGTTGCTAAGACCGCACGACACAGGAAACGCCTTTCCAGCAAAGCTGTGCTTAGCCGTCTCTCCAGGCGCCTTGATGGTGAACTCAAACATTGAAACAGCGTTCTTGTTGCCCATGACGTTGCGCACCGGGTAGTTGCGTCCCTTGATCAGGGAGACGCTACCGCAGCGGACAGGGTTGTTGAAGTGGTAGCCAGTAGCCGCCAGGACGAGCGCAGGGGCGTCCACGCTGGGCTCACCAGTGCCGCAGTTGAAGGCATTGCCCTCGCCAAAGTAAAGCGTGTTTGCGTTATCGGCCTGGATGCAGAGCTCGTAGGTGCCGGTGGAAGGAGCTTGGTAGTAGCCCTGGTAGACCAGCGTAAAGCTGTTGGCGTCTACGGTGATGCCGCCATTGAGTGTACGCTGGTAGCCGACGTAGTAGGCCTTGCCAGGGTAGTTGCGGTTGGGGAAAGTCTGAGCATACCCAGAAAGGTCAGACATGTAGTCCTGGGCGAAGTAGGTCGTGTCGGTCACACCCGAATCGAGGGGGCTCAGGCCCTCGGTGAGGTAGTATGAGGCATCGACAGTCATCTCATCGTTTCCGTAGCCCTCCTCGAAGACGTTGGCATAGTAGTCGACGTTCCATCCAGAGGCCGGGCACTGAGGGTCGATAGCACACGCGGTAGGCTCTGATGGAACAGAGCTGGTCGTGGTTGCAGCAGCGCTGGTGGTAGTCGGGGCAGATGTAGTCGTGGTCTCATCAATCGTGCTAGTCGTTTCGGCTGCTGAGGTGGTGGTGACGGCAGCGGTGGTGGTCTCAACGGCTTCAGTGGTCGTAGTGTCAACAACCGCGGTACTCGTAGGATCAAGAGCGGCAGTAGTAGTAGTAGCCACAGTGATTGAGTCAGTGCTCACTGAGGCGGGTTTGCAAGGACCAGCTTGGGCGAGGCTGAGCAAGCTGCCCAGAACAATCAGGTTCTTCAACATGTTGTAGGTGGAAGTTGAAAGTGAATGTGGAGTATATAATAGATCTTGTCTGATCAAAGAATGACAAGGTTGACTGAGATGGTCAAAAAGAGTGTACAAGTAACGGCAAGGTTACTCTGAATAGTATTGAATGAGTGAATGTGGGTGGAAAGAAAAGATGGAGTGAACGAATGGGTTGACAAGCAAGGCACTACACTCGCCGAGAACTGCGAGACGGCCGTCTTAAGAGCTTTCCAAGGTTCAGCATCTCACCGTTGCGTCTTATCAGTTCGCGAGCCGAAGAGGTTCCTCTCTGGGCTGCAACGTTCGACACACCGTTTTCTTCATTTAACTAATCCTTGTTCTTGGTCTAAATCGAACCATTTGAACCGCAGCCGTTTTCCATCGTCTAACTCGTTGTAGTCTAGACATAACTAGCAGCGGGACAATGCTCTTAGTGGCCCCGGCCATTTTCCTTCTGGAAGCGTGCCAACTTGGTTCGTATTTACAAAATTACTCGACTCGTCGCGTTGCCGAACACCACTGTAGCGAAGAACGGCCCACGCGGAGGTGCAATTGGTGCAGCAGCATTACGAGCCAGATACGGACAGTTCATCTGGACAGGACTGCCCAACAAAGCTGCGGGATAGTATCAAGCTCCATAGTTATGGGCACGTTTCCGGTGGGAACCCGGTGTGCCGTATTTCCTCGCGCTAAGATGGCCACGTACCTTGCACTATTGTTTCGACCAGCGGTGGGTCTGGACAGATTGATTCCCCTGTTCCGTAGATATCCGATCGAACCGATGCCATTTTTTTGACATTCGTATGCGGATGTTTTGTTTTAGCCCAGTTATTAGATGATCCAGCTGCGGATGTCATGGCCCGTTTCGGAATCAGCCCCGAATTACGAGGTGAACAACCGCACGCACGGGCATAGTTCAGGCGATTACGAATACATGCGGGACAATTTCTTCAAGAGTTCGCTTAAATGCACCCGTCTTTTTTCTATGGGTGCAGAAAGACTCCATATGTTTATGGTCAGTTTCACGGCTGTAAGGGACTTGTACATCGGTGGAAAGAAGACACAGGCATTTGTGGCCTTGAAAGCTTATCATGAGAGACCTTGAGACAGCCGATACAATGCGATGTAATGCGACAAAATGATATCAAAAGGGCAAGCTGGTTACGCCAACAAATGATATGTATTGTTTCCGTTTCTATACCTGAGTTTTATACATGCACAAATCCCGAAGCTGGTTTTGTTGGTTGTAGGGTAGCGAAGGATATTGCTGGAACCACCAAAGCTACCGCCAGGGGTATTTACGACATGTTGAAGGATTCTTCAGTCCAGACTCCTTAGTGCAGATGCAGGACTAGAGAATCCAGGGGTAATTGGGTCTAATACAAAGTTCCCTGCAGAGGACTAAGAAGGTTAATTTGATTTACGAAGGTAAAGGCAAGTATAATCGGCGACTCGTGCAAGTAGACGAGTTTAATCAAAGGGTGTCCGCCTAGTCAGCTCACTGCCCGTGTGAGAGCTCACGGTTCGCTGGAGTACTGGATACAGAAGGTGACTCGTCGGTTGAAACAGAGCTCCTTCAGGGACCTGGCTAGTCACCCTACCGTACTGACAAAATAGGCTTTAGTCTATGGAGCCTATTCCCATAGATGGAAAAGGATTCGGCTACGAAGTGTATTCCGAGGATCCCTTGGGGTCTCATATTTCGGGGCTAAGTCATCAAGGTCAAGTGCCCATACAAGTACTCCGTACCTAGGACCTTAAAACCCCGCGTTCCGGGTTTCCCTTCGCCATTTCAAACTTCAATAAACACTTGCCGTCAAACCTCGTCGCTGGTTTTAAGATCTCTTCATCTAGGAACCCTTCTTTGAGCAGTATCCAAGGGCTTTTCGCCTCAATATGGCATCATCTAGCGCATCGCTACCTTGCCCCTCTTGGGTTTGGTCCAACAATTCCGACATCCAGTGGGTATCTCCTCCTCCAGGGTCGTCTGACTTTCCTAGCTCTTTCATCTTCATCTCTGATTAAGCCAGTGCCGCCAAGGATCGCTCCTGGTTTGGCGATGATTACACACCTATCGACTCCTTCGTTAACGACATCATGGGTGGCAAAACGCAGGTCGTCGGCATCGGGACCGTCGACCTCCCCACGAAGACCGATCCGACAAAGACCGGTCCGCGTGCACACGGCATCCTCCGCCTGAAGAACGTACTGCACGCCCCAGGTCTTCTGCACACATCATCGGAAGGCCCATTGAGGATGACTACAAAATCCAAGATATCTCCTCACGCTCTGATCAATCCGGTTTCATCATAAATCGCTCCAACGGTCGCTCTGCGGCCTACTTCAAACCTCTCAGCCGCGTTAGGTTCTTTGAAGTCCGACTCAGTGGCCCACCCATCGGTCCCAAGGTTGGGCCTTCGCCTTTGAGCCAGCAGGGAATCATGTTGATACACGCCTTCTGGCCGAACAGCGAGCGGGAGAAATTCAACGCTTTGCAGGCCGCGAAAGCTGCAGCCACTGACGGTCTAACAGATGTTGAAAAGGCATGGCTGAAAGAACACTATGGCGGCGAATATAGGTTTTGAAAACCATGGCTTGAGCATCTATAAGGAGGAAGACCGAGAAGAGGGTCGTGCCGTTTTGAGGGCTGTCATGTCCGACAGCGACGTGTCCGACTACGTACACCGACTGTAGCTCTCTGCTCTCCGTTCATGACTGGGTTCACTATGATAGCTCGACCGACTAACATGAATAATGGAGCGTAAGAGAGGAAATGGGATGATAGGGCAGTGAGAGCTGGAATGCTGCGTCTATTATTCGTCCTCGAGCTCGAATATATCTCAACATTGCTTCTCATTCTCAAATCTGAAGAGCTACTAAGCTCTTGCAGTCATCTAGCCACTGACCCAGTTCACGGTCAACTCTCCCTCCTTGACCTCGTTGTCCTTGAACGGAATGCTCCCGCACTGGCCACAACCATGGGCTTCCAAACCTTGGAGCATACCCAGGGCCTGGCCAGCCGTAATAGGGTCAAACCAGTCCTGAGTGAAGGCACAAATGTGGCCGCCAGGAATTCCGCAGCAGGCAATGTGTTCACCGGGGTTGAAGCTCTGGCTCTGGTCCAACTGGCTGACCTGCAAGATGATATCGGCCAATCTGCACTCCGGTGTCCCTACACAGTTGGCGTTTCCTCTGCAGTTGATTCCGAGAGCGGCTGCAACGGACACCAAGGGGACAATGGAGATGAGGCGCATGCTAGGTGAGTGTTAGCTGATAGAAGTCTATGAAAATATGATTTGTGGCTCTTACATGAATTCTGGGAAAGATCTGTTCAAATTTCAGGTCTTTGGTTGTTTAAGTGGCTGTAAAGTCTGGGATGCTTTTCAAGATGTGTTGGAAGTTGATTTCCATCGTGTATTGTAGTTTTAGTTTATCTTATAAGTTCTTGAAGCTTCCTACTCCGGCTCGCTCGGCATCTCGAGTACTAGGATCACACGATAGAAGTCCAACGGTTTGATTTCTTGGTACAGACAGACTGAGGATCCAGCATTTTCGTCCCGAGCAAAAAGTCTTTCATCTCACGTGAGATTGAAGATGTTTGCTGTTACACGAGAGAGCTTCAGCTCCCTATGTTGCTTACTCTAAACTGCCTAAACGGGATTGATCATCACATAGGGGCGAAAATCATTGACAGATTGATCATCCTGACCCCACACTTTTCGCCCGACGCGGGAGGATCCATCTAACACGGCATTCTAGATCCGAATGTTCACCAACATGGATCCTTTTGCACAATCCCATGACACTTTTTGATGAGAAATCCGAATCTTGTAGTCCTCTGAAATAATCACTTAGAACTACATACAAGGATCAATAAGAGCACTATCAGTTCCGTACTAGATTTCAACGCGACGAGTATCTCGCTTTATTATGTATTGTGTTATACCACGTATTTCGCTACACTATATATTTTGTTACACTACCTATCTCATTATATCAAGTATTTAGTGACACCATTCTTTTATGAGATGTAAACTCTTGAAATCCTTCCAGGGTGGGAATACTCGTTTTTAGCTAGACATTGATGAGGTCACAAGAAGTATTAAAGACACGTCAGCTGAACACCAGGTCGGACTGAAGAGATTAATTGCCGACACTCCGGTAATCGAAAGGGGCACCAGTTGCTGACATCACTGACTAATTCGGGTCATCGGTAAGTCTCTAGATCCATACATGATCAGCGCAAATCCGTATTTACGAGGCGACCGCATGAGAAACTCACGTCATTCAGGGAATCAGGCATCAGCAGTCCATTTTATGATGTAATTTAGTAGACTAGTTATCGATCTATTATTAACTGTTCCCTATTTCGGCAAGTGGTGTCGACGAGAGTGTAGAGTTGATCCCTTATTCGGCAACTGGTGTATGCGAAGGTGTAAAAGCCTAGAAGGAACATACAAATTGCATGTACACAAGAAGGTACAGCTCCATATACACCTTGATATGTCTCGGGGCAATATCTAATGTCCTGCAGTCGTGTATAAAGAGAGCTGATTCCTCTTCAGCACCTGAAGTTTGACACATCCGAGCAAGCTACAACAGTCACCACAGATCAAGTCAGAAGCATTCACTACAATAACAAGCCTTCCTCACCTGCAAACTACTGTCCAAGTCAGTACCACAGTTCGCAAAGTTGAGTCTTTGACTAACATTTATCCCAGAGCCACAATGTGCGCAGCAATTTTCTTCCACCCGAACGGCTGTGGCTCTGGAGACGGTGTTGTGACCCTCGTTTCACCCGTCGCTCGCTGTGGGCACATGCGCCTTTAATGATGGCGCATTTCCAAAGGGACCTTCTGGAGGATACGAGGTACGCACACTGCAACCTCTTGTGACTCGTCACGATGCGTAATGCGGTCAAGGACTAACATGTATGGACTAGATTCAAGGGATGCCATCCACTGTATCGGTGACAATAAGACAGGGCCCTCCTGATGGCGAGCTCTGTGGCCAAGAGGTCATCGCCTTGGAGCAGCAGAATGGATGCTATGACTTTCCGAACCTGTCGGATCGAATCTGGTGGTCATTCTGCAACACGGGAATAGATTGCCCGGGAATGTTCGCGAAGCGTTTGTACCCACCACCGACCCTGCATAAGAGAGCTCCTGTCGCTGAGGTGCAACCGGATACCAGAGGTCTGGATGTGATCCGCACCGACGACAAGGGCGATTATCTTCTCAGTACCACCGGCCGACGCGTCCCAGTTATCTACCGCAGCGAGACATCGGACTTTGAGGAACCGGACGACGAACCCTCGTGAAGCGACAAAGCCAGACCTTCGACCCTCCGGACAGCTGCATGTTGATGCTACCACGTGCCAGTCCCTCGCCGACTCGGGTTCCTTGAAGGCTCTCTGCGTCAACTGTCGCCAAGGTCTGGGCAACGGAGTCAAGGCGTCAAACTCGGCATCCATCGACTGCCGGAACAGCGGAGGCCCATGTCCCGTCACTTTCACCAACACGGTCACGGTTACGGACACCATCTCGGAAGACATCACGTTTGGAGCAACCATCGGAGACACCGGAAAAGACGGTGCCAGCGGAATGGCATCTTTTGGCTTTGGTGTGAGCGTCTCCATCGCCACTTCGAATGCAGTAGCTGAGGGTCTGTTGATTCCTCAAGGCAAGATCGGTTTTGTCCAGTTCCAGCCCCAGGCCCAGCTGGGCACTGTCGTCACGACGAGCTCAAAGGGAAACGTATGCGATAGCTTGGGCCTCAACAAGATTTGCGGGGCCAAGCCTGGCATCCTTGTCAGCAGCTCGAATGATGCTGATGGCTCGTACAGCGTGGTTCTGCAGAGCTGAGCTAGATTCCCAAGGCAGTGCATGAGACACACTGCCTATTGTGCTTTGCTTTTGAAGGATTTGCAATAAATTGAATAGCCGGTCGTTTTATTTATGTTTTAGATGTTAGAAATAGCTAACGGTCTCTTCATATCTCCTCGTCTCGAGTAAAGATAAGATCAATCTTTGTCATTCAGTCTACATCCAATGCCAAGCTCTTGCAATTGTCTGGCCAGCTTTTCACCGTTGTACTGGTTCTAGAACATGGTTGGGACGACGTCCGGTGACGATGTGGTTTGTGAGGTGGTGCATGAATGTATCAATAGACAAAGAGTGACCGAGCAATCGTTGTTCCCATCTCACCTGTATAGCTGAAATGGTGTTGGCTCTTGATTAGGGATTGCAACGGAACACGGCCTGGAACGGGAGATGAAAGATGGGAGTGAGCACTCTTACACTTAAAGCGTTCAACTACCGTAACAAGGACCTAGATTATGGGAATACACGTATTGGCACTGTTTCGAGTCGATTCGGAGGTTTGGGAGAAGATGCCATGGGAAAGTTATGTTAGATAAGCTATTCAGAACAGTTAAGATTTAGATGAGGGCAGGAATGAACATGGTTTGGTATACTACAGTCGCGCGGTGATCCCGTCCTTCTCCTTCTCCCACTTCTGGGCAGCATCAGCAGTAGCGTCATATCCATACAACCAGTCTTGGAATATGGTATTGCCCATGAGGTTTGGGCTGCTAGGATAATCGCCAGCCTTGAAGACATTTCGTCGCATGGTGAGCATGTCCTCATCCTTCATGTGAATGAAGAACCTGTTCGTGAAGCTGCCCCTTTGGATTGCGTGTACACGACCGACTCGTATCCTGTAGAAGAAGTGTAGCAGCTTTGGAAGGTCATCTTTGGACTCTAGGTGAGAAAGGATCGATTCCAGAGCGGCGGCGTCTTCGATAGCCATGGCAGCGCCCTGAGCCAGATAGGGTAACGTCGCGTGAACGGCGTCGCCATGAGAACCATCTTGCCGCCCGGATGAACCCAGTTGGTCATGGCAGGGAGGTCGGTCAAGCGCCACTTCTCAATCTCTTCGGGGAGGAATGAAAGGAGTTTTGGATCCTGGACTAGGTGAGCGTCGAGACAGTTGAGAAACAAAGCTGTGCACTTACATGGGTGACCATCCTCGATAGGCATTCCGCACCTCGGCAACATTGGCAGGAGCCTTGAAACCCTTCATCTTGTGATCATCGGGAATGACCATGAGAAGATTGAACGTTTTCTCCTTTTGCATGTTATATCTGGACGTACAATGAGCTGACTGTCACAACAAATAGCGCACAGGAGTATCGAGACGTACCCAATGATGTGATGATCTGGACCCAAGAACTGCTCAAAGTTGGGATCTTGGCTTAACGGAGCCAACTCAGGGTCGTTGATGAGGTATTCCTGGGAATCACGACACGGAAACAGGTATCGCCCGTTTCGTGCGGCTCAGTCTTTATTCCTACTGCACGTCTCGCGATGCTTTTGACGCCATCAGACGCGATGATAAGATCACCACAGACGACCCTCCAGACTCGAGCACTACTGACGCCTCGTCAGGGTTGTATTCGATCACCATCTGACCCTTTCGCACTTTGGCGCCAGCTGCGACGGCAGCGTTGAGGAGGACGGTGTGGTAGTCGGGTCTGTAGACCTGCCAGTACGGCGCTCCGTACTTTTCACGATGCCTCGATAAGTCGGTGAACCCTTCGGCGGCTCCAGTGATCCAGGACCGGTAGTTGATGCGGGAAGGCTTGGAGCTGATGACGTCCATCTGCTCGTTCATGCCCCATCGGATGAGTTCCCTCGCTGCATCTTGGGGGACTTTAACTCCGGCGGCAACCTGAGTCGTGGGCAACGTGGTTAATATTGGCAATCGAGACGATCTCCAGTTGGAAATGTGATTCTCACCTCAATGAAGTCAGTTGCTTGCTCTAGCACCGTCGCACGATGCCCTGCATTTGTAACGGCTATAGCAGCCCCCAGTCCTCCAATCCCCGCCCCTACGATGATGATGTTGAGCTGACACTTGGAAGGCATGATTGATTTTGTCGTCGAGTCAGGCCTGATTAGTATAGAGAGGATTCGTTGAATGGGCTGTTAAACAAGGAGGCCTTGCTAACTCCCTGAATTTAATAGTGGCCGAGCATTTTAATATGGACTGACCCTTCGGTTAATCGAAAGTGTTCTCCTTGATGACTAAGAAAATGTAATATTAAAAGCTGGTCTCCGAAATGGAATGACCGAATGCTGTCCGTGTGTTATTCCGAGATGATTATGCATTGACGTCTCGGACCGCAATACGGGAATGCGTAACGGACGTGTTATTGGACGAACACACACCGAGGAACTACGCGCATGCACTATAATATAGGTATTTAGTTACTCGTGTGAGTTAATTGCCTTTCAATGAATGTGTTAAGGCTTGGTATTGCCAGAGGAAATATCTGGGATGTGGGACAGATGCATCGTAGAGATTATGTATGTAGCTTTAATGCAGCAGTCTCCACCTCGCGATGTAATGCGTAATGAAAACGACGAGTGATTGGGTCTTTAAATAACGTCTTTTCAAGTCCCACCCCCTGCAAATGGGAGTCCCTTTGCTGCTACTTTTCCCATAGTGGCCGAGCGGGCGTTTCCACGGCATTATGCCTAGGAAGGTAAACCCAGGAGAGAATCACAGGCTTGGCTGTTGTGTAAATGGATGCGAATGAGTTGCCGGTTTCTGGATGAAGCAGGTCTCTTCGTCTTCCATTTCATCTCCTATCTTGTCTCAAATCGGTCCTGCTTGTCTCGCTTATTTTGTCTTGCCCTCCATTGTGTACGAGCATGACTCGTCCACCTCCCGCATTCCTTTGTCTCTGCGCCGTGTGATCAACGTCCATCTGCTCCGAGTTGGGGGCTTCCATCTCGCTTCTTTCTCGGAGTCTCCTTCCACACCTGCTGGGTTATTCTCCGGCGCCCCGTTGTCAAGATGCGGGCATGTGGGGAGGGCCATGCCATTATGCAAACTGCAACTGCAGACGCCGCCCCAGCAGATACTACTGTAGTCTACAGCACTAACTCATTCATGACTGCGAATACTGGCCGTTATTGAATATCTTGCCACAGCGGTCCGCAGTTGGAAAGGAAAAGAGAAGCAACGGGACCAACGATAATTAATACCTCGCCTTTCCCTCGTGCCAGGGCCGCATGCCACTGTACTCCTGACCTTCACGTAACCATAAGCATACCTCCTGGACTCCTTATCGACTCTGCCACTGCACCCAATGATTATTCACCATCCATCCCGGCGGTCAGCACCCTCAGGACCGGCCCGGCGTCTCCAAAAGTCGATCTCTTGGCCAAGGTACGGAGTGGATAGTATCCTTAGTCCCGTGTCGCCTAAGCAAGCCTCCATCTCCACCTCCCTCCCTCAGGCTCAGATCCTCCATGAGTTCCAACACAAACGGCTATTTAGCCACACGGAGCCTAGAGCCGAGAGCCTACCAACAGAGCCCCCAACCCAGACGGCACCAACAAAGTTGAAGATTGGGAACCGGGGTACCTGCTTCCTCGGCTCCTTACTTATTACGCACTTCGCCCAAGTGTTGTGGCTTCCCAGCCCCAGACATTCAGACGTGCTGGCATCCAGCTCAGCATCTCAGCCCGTTGTGCAAATCACGTCACCTGCGGGCTGTGGACTGCGAGCTAGTTGCGCCTCGTCATGGAGTAGGAGGCGCACGATTAGCCCACGCCAGCTTCCACCACCTACCTCACCGACGCACCACGAACACTTCCCGCGACACTGTCCAGATCGTCTGCAAATGCAACACACAATACCATCGATTTAAAATGCACTCCAATCGCCAAACTGTCCTATCGAAGCGTTCCCGCCTGGCTTTATGAAGTCCCCCACCTGCGGTCCTCCTCTCTCCGCTTCTCGCTTCCACCTAAAAAAATATCAAGACAATCAGGAATAAAGAGCATTGTAGATTCCGGTCCAATACACGCAGAAAGGTTGACGGCACAAGGCTGGCTCACCAAGCGCAGAGGCACTGTCTGGCACCGCCTTCAACGGCCTGTGCAGATGTCCATCCTCCTTCTCGCCGACGCACCCCATCTTTCGTCATGCTCATGAAACGAGACGCCCGCTCCTCAAGTTTCGTTCTGTTGCCGATTTCATGCCCCGTGTCAGATCGACCACAAACCATCCGTCTCATCCCGTTTACCCAGCTCACGCCCCGCCTGTTGCTACATGACTGCTGCTACATGCCTCCGACCTGGATTTCGATCCCGTCGGTTGAGCCCTTCTTTCCTGGCCGCCAATGGCAACGGGAAGACGGACAGCGGTGGCCTTCACAGAACCGCAACTTGACCTTGGCCTGATTATAAGACACGGCACTTATGGGACCTCTTCGGGGGTGGGGGCTCTAGAGCGGCGACAATGGCCTACGTCATTGTTGCAAGTCAGTCCCAGCCCAGAACGAACCGACCACGGGATTTGTGGTTTCTCATCACGTACCTCATCAAACACGTCCTTCAGCTTGAACTGCGTCAGAGCACTGCACTCGACGTACTTGACCGCGCCCAGGTCCTTGGCCATCCGCTCGCCATCCTCCTTCTTCACGGGGCCATCTTTGTTTGGAGAGCTTCTCCCGGACGCTGGGGTCATCTCTCAAATCCACCTGAGTGCCAACGATGAGGCAGGGAACGCCGGGACAGTGGTGGTGGACCCGGGGAACCATTTCTCGCGGACGTTTTCGAACGAGGCGGGCGACGTAACGCTAAAGCAAACGAGGAAGACATCGGTCTGGGGGTATGAGAGAGGTCGGAGTCGGTCGTAATCTTCTTGACCGGCGGTATCAAACAAGCTATGTGTAGGGCTCGTCACCAATCCTGTAATATCCTAATCAGTAGGTGCTTCAGAGCCATGGGATCGCATACGATCCACTGTGATGTTGTTGAGCCACAGCTCCGATTCCATGTATTATTTTTCGAGGTTGATAACTCGCGACGAAAGCAAAATGGTCTCGATCGCGGGTGGGGAGGGCAGGTGTAGATCTTTGTGCGCCAAGGGAACTCACATTACCGTGACGGCGTAGTTGTCGAAGACGGTGGGGACATATTCCGAGGGGAACTTGTTGGTCGTATAGCTGATGAGGAGACAAGTCTTTCCGACGGCACCATCGCCGACGACGACGCACCTATAGACGCAGGCAATGATTAGTAAAGGCTTGTATGAAAGAGGATGATCAAGATGCTGAAATGATGCGCAGGGGATGTCGGGGATCGGAGGTTGACGGCTTGAGTTAGGAGGCGGTGGGCGACGATGGCGATGACGATGCGGCAGATCAAGGCGATGCAGACAGGCCAGACGAGGTGTAGATGAGGCAGAAAGAGCAAGAGGCAACAAAGACGTACTTGATAGTTGCGACCACCGTCATTGTTCTGCTCGGCAGCTCCTCGGCAGGAGCTTGACTACTTAATGCGGGATGCAGGCCCTCGAAGAGAGTGACGATGGATTAATGGGCGGGCGCGCGAGTGCGAGAGAGCGCAATATTGAAACGAGGCCAAGGCAAGGTAGAGAAGGTCGTGAAGGGAGGAAGTCGGCGACGGCGCTGCAGCGATGAAGGCGGGAGCGGTGGGATGAGGTTGCGATTTGTTGGTGATTTAATAGGTAGATGTGGTGGACGTGGTAGTGGTGGTGGTGGTTCGGCGTACTGGAGGTGTATGGTAAGGTGAAGGAGGGAGGCGGTGGTGGTAGTTGGCAGAAGGCAGAGGCTGTGGCAGTGATAGTGGAACACTTTTGGGGAGGGGGGGCAGACGAGGAGCGAAAGCAAGCCAGGCAGTAATAAACGGGGACGCAGGCAGAGAAGAGAGAGAGGTAGGTAAGGTAAGGCAGGAGGCAGGCAAGCAGGGTGTAGGTTGCAGCCCGGTTGCAGGTCGCAGGTCACAGGTCAAGGGTGCGAGAGTGCGAGTGGGTGGGGAGTGTGAATGGGGATTGGGATTGGAGATGTCGGATGGCGGATGGCGAATGGCGGCGGATGGAAGAGAAGGACGGGGACGGAGGACGGAGAGAGCCTTGTTGAGAGGGAGAGCGAGGAGAGAGAGCGGGAGAGCCCAGAGAGTGGAGGGGGCAGCCAGGCCAGTTGAGTGAGTGAGTGAGTGAGTGAGTGATTGAGAGACCGAGAGAGGAGAAAGTGAGTGGATTGGATGGATTGGGAGTGGAGTGGAGGCGTTTGAAAAAGGTCAAGCCGTAGCCATGACAGAGGTCAAGGAGGAGGAGGGCGATTGCAATCGGTACGGAGCGTCTAGCGCCTCCATCCAGACACACAATGCACAGCGATACAATGGGGCACGGCGAGCAAGGTACAGTGGAGTGGTAGGGCAGCCTCCATGTATTTAGCCCTGTACGAATGGCCTGTAGCATGTACACGTAGGTAATTGAGGTAACTACCTAGGTGACCGGTGTGTTGGTGCTGGTGCTGGTGCTGGTGCTGGTGTGCTCTCTGCCTACTAGGTGATAGGTGCTAACCTGCTTCCTATCTGCTTGTGGACTGGTGGACGGATTGGATGGATGTACCCGAACGTGACTGACTCCCTCCCTCCCTCCAGTGGACCGGTGGAGTCCAGCAAGCAGCCAAGGGTCAAACCAGCCCGTCGCAACCAGCTCAAGAGCCTTGCTCGGGCAACCTCAGCCAGAGTCACTGGTGGCCGTGAACCCGCCGACCACGGATGGCGGAAGGCCGGGCGGGCTGGACCAGAAGCGGGCTTCACTTTTTCTTCTTTCTCAAGCGGTAAATTAAGGCACTTGCCACAGCCACCGATTCGTACATCCACTGGCACGAAACGAACACAAACAAACCCACACCACGGCACTCAGCCTCCTCCCCGCCATTCGACCAGACCTCGACTGCGACCAGCGATATGGCGGTCTCCAAGGCCTTGTACTTCGTACCCCATGGGCCATGGAGGAGGAGGTCGGGGCGCCGGGCTAGCTCGCCCAGCCGCGCTTTGATGGCAAGGGTAGGTACGAGAGCAACAAGTCAGCAATGCGTATCCTACCTACACTACATGGGACTTGGTAGCCGTTGGGCTAAGTAGTAGTGGCCGGGCGTGGTACCATCCCTGGAGAAATTTCCAATCTGATTCTGCCCGTCCTTCTCGGCTGTTCCATCTGCAACGCCCCTGGGTGATTGAAGGGGAGAGAGACAAAGAGCCAGAGCTGATGGCGGGCCTGCAAAGAAAGAAAGAAGAAAAGAAACGAGCCCTGTACCGACCAACCGGAGAAGCAATGGAGAATCCAGGTGAAACGGGGGCGCTTTCAGGGGAGCAGGAGAAAAGGAAAGTAGACGATGCCGAGGGTGCGAAGTAGGACGGACGGACTACGGGCTGCGAGTTGATTGTCCTAGCAAGGCAATTAATTCCCTGGTTGACCTTTTACAAAGTACGTCAGGACGAAGTACAGACCCGACGGCATCTGCGAGCATCGTAAGCACAATTGAAGGCCCGCGCGTAGTTGTGCAGCAGCCATGCCTTTGTTCTCTTTGCCATTGTTGGACGTGTCCTCGATAGCGGAGCAGAAGTTTCTCCATCTGGACGTGGAACTCGCTGGGCTCACTCATCACACTCGTCCCCGGGTGTTGGCCACTTGGCGAAGAGCATGGGCATGACGATGCCATGACACCAGATGACAGAAAAGAGAAGGAATTATTTAGAGCAAGAATAACAACCCAAAAAGTAGGGGAGCGGGAAGGGTTGTCAAGATGGGACGATGGACTCGGACAGTTAGTTCATCGTGAGATTCCTGGGTGGTCGAAGGTGGTTTGTTCCCTGAGGCCGGTCTGTGAGGGTGATGCCTGTCGTGCTGCCCTCACGCCGCTGTCTGGCTTGCGTCTGTCTGTCTGCCTGCCTGCCTGCCTGCCTGCCTGTCCGTGTATCTGTGTGAGGGCGCATGCGCGTCTGCGCGATGTTGGGGAACTGGCCCCATCATCTGGCTTCTTTGTCGGCAGACTGCCGTCGAGTCGGTCGGGGCGCCTTGGCCGAAACAAGACTCGGCATCATGACGCCAACGGCAGCCCGGGTCACGACCATCCAGCACCAGTGACCGGTGAGCGTGTCGTCCACGGATGAAACTGACTGAACAGAACACAGCGAGGCTGGCCGCACGGGTCTCAACGCGCTCCCGACTGATAACGCATCTTCCTTCGTCCGCCGTCAACCGTCCACATGGCACGTGAGCCCGAGACATTGGACGACGCGAGGTGAGGCTGTCCGTCCACGGTTCACGGCTCATTCCTCCTCCTCCTCCTCCTCCTCCTCCTCCCCTTAGGTTTTAGATGAGGAGAGTCGGCGCGCCGCCTCACAGAAGAGACCGCAAATTAAGCCCGCCGCCGGCTTCGTCTCCCCGTGCGAAAGAAAAAGCGTGCTCCCAAAAGCAAATTGCGAACCCGCATGACGAGGCGCCCTCCAACAAGCAAGCCCTGGCCCAGCCCGCGCCCCGGCGTCCTGGGCCTGGTCCCCTCGATGCGAAGCAGGGATTCTGTTTGAACCCCCGAACGCACTGGGACAAGGGGATGGATATTGGGAATTCCGACGAAACCAACAGGCCCAGTCAAGTTGTGTTTTGTTTGGGTGATCTTCTGATGGACCGTGGATCAGAGCACACGCGCGCCAGCTCTCACTTATCGCCGGGCTTGCGCACCCTGCCGTCGATGCCATCGTCAACTTTCCCATGCGCACGCTTCAGCCCAAGGATATTACCGTTCCCTGGGGTCGATGGTCCCCTGGAAAGACGTTCATCGTCATCTTCCAAACTCTCGGCGTCCCCTGTGAAGCGAATCCCTTCCATTCTCGGGTTCATGTTACCGTTACCAATTACTATTATTACGAGGCCAACCAACTCGGAGCACAACCGGTAGTTACTCTCGTGCGTCTCCTCCATCCCTCGTCTCATCGGCAGTCAGATGCATTCTTGATCCATCAGATCAGCGGTTCCTCCTGCCCCGGGGATAATTGGATCGTCCTGCTGCAAGCTTGATCTGCCTGTCTCACCTTAGCCCGCCAGACTAACGCCGGCCCAACCGCCGCCACCCCGTCGAACCACGACTCCATCACGGATAGCGATGGCTAGTTAGCTTGAGACAAGCACGTCCTCCAGGTGCACGCAGTACTGGGTAGACTACATTGCTTCGTACATTACTAGCGTCTCGTGCTTCTCGCGCTTCTTGCTTGCCAAAGTAACCCTCGTCACCAATACTACCGCCACGTAGCGATGTTGTCACAGTCCGTGGGTTGCTACCCCATCACGGCCTCTCACCACGACTGTCCCCACGATCTGATGCCCATTCTCAACCTCTCGCTTCTCCATCGTTGGCTCGCCGCAAATCCAGCCCTCATTGCTCCATAACATAGCACTGTGGCATAACGGACCAGTCTCACGATGCTGCAGTAGCCAACATGGCTACAACCATCCTCGGGTGCTCTCAGTAACAAGGTGCTGTTGCTCTCAAGTCTTGCCTAACCATCCTAAGCCAGAGGGATATATCGCAATCATCGCTCTGCCTCTGCCTCTGCCTCCACCTCTCTGAGAAGTTTGCTTTTGCTTCCCGAGGCGAAGGTAGCCAACGAGAAGAAATGCTTGGCTTGATCGAGCTATTCGTACATATGCACATTGCCGCTGGGGCGCTAACTAATCTCTACATACCAGAGGGAGAATGCTCATATTGTGCTCACCTATGGGTACACCTCAGGTGACCAAGTCCGCCGACCAAAAATACGACTCAATAATCAAGATACATTCCGGAAATGATGACGCGTTTCTATTGCTAGGCCATCTATTAAAAAGAATAGATTTTCCATATCCTCATCGTCAATTCTGGCTCCCTCTTGTTTTCATCGAGGTTGTTCCATCTCAACCAAGATCTTTATCCATGTTACAATACCTCCGTAACACCCAACATAAATAGCGGCCAACGTCAATTTCTGTGGGAGTTTTCCTGTGATATTTCCTACTCCTTGGATCAGAGAAGACTAATTCTCAGTTTTTCTCTGGCCTGTTCCTGGGATATGTCCCATTCTGGGACCAGGTTTCATTGGGCTCCTTCCAATATTTCCTTTCCTTCAACATAGTTACTGTTTCTAGTTTTCCAACTCTTGCTTCTTAATCTTCTGTCTGGTTAAACCCACTGGATGCCGAGGAGTCATGGAGGCTGCCGTGTTGAGTGAACAGAGAGAGCACCAACTAATGCAATATCTAGAAAACACTCCTTTTGTATTTCTAGTCTTGTCTAATCTCAATAGATCCAGTCATCGATTCCAATCATTTTCGCATATGCCATATATGCATCCTTATCACTAGCCTTTTAAAGTCTAACATTTAGAATCACCAATTCAATGGTTCCCTGATCTAAACATCATTCTAAGCCGCACCACCGCGACCACCGACTCCCCACTGCGCCTGAGCCTGCGCAATATCGGCCGAAATAGGTGGTAGCTCGCGTCCCCGACCCGTTGGCCACGGCATAAACTTGATCTCGACCAGGAAGCGTAAATACCTTCCGATATCCTCGCGGGTGACACCCTCGCCCGTGCTATCATCAACGCCAGTCCAGCGGTCAGCGTCAGCCTTGAGCACGGCCACAGCGTTTCTATCGTCTAGCTCAGGGGCGCGTGTCGTCGAAGGCAAGTTTGACGTTGCCATGTGGAACAGCGGCATGAGTGCGCTCTGCTCCTGATCCTTCTCAATGGATCCGGCCGATACGAACTCCTCGAGTCGCGTCTTCCACTCCTCGTAGTCAACCTCGGGGACGTCGTAGCCGTAGTAGCTTAGTACAGAGAGAAATTCGTTCATGCGAAGTCTCGGGTGTGCCGTGACGTGGATGACGTTGACGCCGGGGAGGGATTAAGGGATGCGGCAATGACAGTCTTGGCGACATGATCTACAGGCAGACAATTCTGGGTGTTGATTATCAGTGGCCTTGCCTTCAACTGGACACAGCCTTTGCAGAGCCTGATTAAGAAATCATCGGTATTCGAAACGCCGTTGTTGCGGCTGCCGAGAATGTATCCAGGTCGGACAACAGCGCCCCGGAGCCCACGCTTGCCGGCTTCCCGGATGAGCTGCTCAGATACCTTGAAACGGTTAGCTTAACATATCCCTCTGTATAATGAGTCAACCTACCCATTTGGTTTGGCCATAACCAGAGCCGAGACCAACACGGCTGCCCTGCATATCGTCTTCCTCAAGCACTGCTCCACGCCCCGTGGCGATTTGATCGTGAGAGAGGTTAACGTAGTAGTCAGTGTCCAGAGTCGAAGTCGACGACACGAAAGAGTATAGCTTGGGCATCCCCTCGTTGCAGAGCTTCATTGTGTCGATGGTGGACAGGACGTTGCTACGCATCATCTGCTCATACCGGGCAATCCAATGAACATATGCTCCATTGTGGACGATAACATCCGCTGTCTCGGCGATGTGCTTCCAGCTGGCATCATCAAGACCAAGACGGGGCTTGGACAGGTCACCGAGGACACAGGAAACCCTTTCGGCCCATGAGTCCTGCCATAAACCATAACCTTTGAGTGACCTTGTAAGACGATCCTTGGCAAACCGAAGGTCCTTGGCTCCACGGATGTGTGCGATGAGTTTGGTGTTTTCCCTGTCCAAGATGTCCTTGGCCAGGTAGGCGCCTAAGAAACCCGTGGCTCCAGTAAGGAAGAATGTGGCACCACTCGATGGGCTCAGGGCATCCGGATCCGCGCCCTGGTACTTGGCGTCCAATGTGTTAACCAGCTCGTCAAATGACTCGGCGTAGACGGTTTCAGCGGCCTTGTCGACTGTGACAGCCTGACCACTGCGCAGGCGGTCCACCTGGCCGCTTAGACCCCTAAGAGTGGGATTCGTGTAAAGGACGCCGATGGTGCTGTCGGCGCCCAACTTCTTGCGGATGTTGAGAAGAAGCTGCTGGGCCAGCAGACTATGTCCACCGCAATCGAAGAAGTTTGATTCGGGCCTAGGCTTGGTCAGCTTTTTCATCTACAAAACGTTAATTGCTCTGGTCCATCACATACTTGAGAGTCTTGGCGTTAAGGCCCGGGATTAGAGTCGACCACTGCGAGGCAATGGTCTTTTCCGTCTCAGACAAGGCCTCCCAGCTCTTCAGGTCCTCTTCTGAGGCGTCCTCCATCATCTGGGAAGCATCGGGGAAGGGCAGATTCGCGGAGTCAACCTTGCCGTTCGGGTTAAGAGGGAGCTTCTGTAGCATGATGTAGATAGAGGGCACCGAGTGAGCCGGCAGGCGGGTCTTAAGGTGGTCTCGCACCACGGCCTGCATAGGACGAAACCTCTTGAGGTAGACCAGCGCGGATCCCATCTCAACACCCTCGTCTTGAACATCCTCTTGATTCTGTGCCTCCAGCCAGCGCTTCCACTCGGCGATCTCGGGAACAACGTAGCTAACAAGCTGAGGTTCCTCGTTCATGTTTCGCCTAACAAGAGTCTTGCAGTCTCGAATCAGGGGGCTGCCGCTCAGGTTGGCATCGATTTCGTTGAGCTCGATCCGGAAACCGCGGATCTTGACCTGAGAGTCGATGCGGCCAGACACAAGCACGGCTCCCGAAGGAGAAACTGGCCAAGGTCTCCGGTCTTGTACAGTCTGTCCCGCGCAGATTTATAATACCGGCGCCACGGCTCGCCCTTATCGTTGGCCTTTTCGGCTTCTACCCACTTGGCGTTATCGACAAACCAGTTGTCAACGAACTTCTCCTTGTTCTTCTCGGGATCGCCTAGGTATCCTTCAGCCAAGCCAGCCGCTCTGATATAGAGCTCGCCGACCTCGCCAACGCCGCACAGCTTGGTGTGGTCCTTTGAGAAACAACGAGGACTTGGACATCCTGCATTCCCCAGCCAGCGGGGATAGTGTCTCCGAGCGAGTCGAGGGCTGTGGGGTCTTCTGCGGCGGCAGGAATTTCGAAGTAAGACACTGCCCGACCTAATGCTCTCTGTTAGAAGTCATGCGTATCCCTAGATTGATGAATATTTACCTACTTGTCTCGGTGGTGCCGTACATGTTTATTATGGCGCATGAGGGGCCCAATTGGCGAAGTGCCTTGCAGTCGCGGGTAGTGAGAACGTCACCGACGAAGAAGACATGTCGCAGAGAGGGGAACTTGGCGGTTGCGCCACCAACAAGGATCTGTCCCATGGCAGGAGTGAGGTGAGTTACGGACGGCGACCATACATTCATCCATTCACTCAGCCTCTCGTGCTGGATGTCTTCCTTGGCCGGGATGAGGAGCTGAGCGCCGAGGAACAGGGGTGTCATGATGTCTGGCCACCGGGGTTAGCGTGAGCAATAAGATGGTGATAGTAATAAATCTTACCTCGCTGGATGGGGTCATGGGCGATACCAGAGAGACAGGCGAAGACACTCGGACGAAAGGTTAAAACGCTTCGCCATCCAGGGAAGTATCTTGCCAGGCTATAATGACGTCCTAGCACGCCTTTAGGCCTTCCTTCAGATCCCGAGGTGAAACTAAGGGTAGGATTGGAGTCTGGGCCAACAAGGACGTCGGGAGGTGATGAAGCCTTGGCGCGTATGCTGGTAAAGATATCTACACCGTCCTTCTCGCCACCAGACAGCAGGCCGGCGTCACTAAGACGGAGCTCCGGGATCTGGGTCTTGAGAGATAGTTCTTCATCGATGTACTTCTGTACCAAGGAGCAAGCGGACTAAATATGGCTCATTAGTATAAGGAAGTATCGTAGGGTTCAATGTCGCGCTGTCATGGAGAGGCTCGGGTACAACAAAACACGTACCCGTTCTCGTCTGTGGCCTTGCCAATGGAAATCATAGCCTTTGGCTGCGAGACTTCGAGATAGACTACTCCAGTTAGTTAAAACTGCCTGGTGAGAGAGGATAGGATAGGACGAACTCTGCTGCCTCTGCGGCGGGTAAAGAGGGTCAAGCACTGTTACTGTAGCTCCAGCAGCCTGAACATATCGGTCAGTTAATTACACTAGGGGTGGATATGGTATGCCGCACCAAGGCTCCCATAAACGCGCAACACAACTCGACGGTTCTGTATGCAAAGATCATAACAACGTCTCCATTGGTAATGCCAGCATCGTGCAGGTAGTTGGCAATGGTGTTGGATGCCTCGTCGATCTGACGGTAGGTAAATGTCCTGGTTGGCGACCTTGTCCAAACGTTAGCAGCTTAACTCAGCATCGATCCGGGGTGTCATACGTAGAAGTCTTAGTCTCGGTCACGCAAGGCCTGTCGGGATGGGCCAGAGCGTTCTTATGGAATATCTCGTGGATTGCACCGACATAACCGCCCCAGTCAAGGTCGACGGTGGGATCGGGGAGCTCGACCATGGTGGCGACGGTTGTGAGGATATCGATATCAGATATCAATGTGAAAGAGTGAGAGTGTGAATTGATTGAGTATGTTAATTGAGCGTCAACAATGTCGGCTCAGATGTGTTACATACGCAATAGACAAATTTCTGCTGTTGACTCACCCGACTTTCGGGAGGGGAGGCAGTTGGAAGGCGGTCAAGGCTGGCATATCCACACGTACCTTAATTATTTCACCCTGGTAATGGAGCTAGCGGGGCTCAATTAGACTAATTAAGGCAAGAGGGTCCATGTTATGGGGCCCAACTTCTCCGTAACAAACCCCCATTGTTTCTTTTCCCTGGCGAAGGGGCGGAAGAAGATCTCGGGTGAGGAACCATCGGAGCTCTTGACTGCACCTGTTTTGTCAATATCCCGTCCTGCGCCGGGTTGCGACTGGCAAAGCAACAGCGTCACAGCCAAGTCCGTTTGGGGCGGATATCCTGCAAAAGCACCCCGAAATCCCACATCTCGGCTGCCACAAGGCACACTTTTGTAAGTGCCGCTGCAGTGCAACGGAACAAAATGTCATTGGAACTCGTGAGAACCCTGCATCATGGTGATACCAGTGCACTTCCCGCCAATGCCAGACAGGGCGTGTGTTTCGTAGACACAAAGATGTCTCTTGCTCTTATATGCCAAAGCCAATACTGTTGCATTAGTGAAATAGTTCACCCAACTCTCACAGTACGAATCAACTAGATCTTGAATTATAGAAATTCCCAGTGCATTGATTGCTTGATTTAGCCTGTCACAAGTGGTTACCTATTCGAAACTGTTGTGGATGAAAGACAAAGTGTGATGGACTCTGCAGAACCCAGATCCAATGGTTATAGAACCACTGGTGACTTAAGTACAAGGGAATTAGGAGGCAATGCTTTGAAGTCTTTTAATTCGATATTGACGAATCGTCGTCAGGTAGCGTTGATTGGTAATTGATAACAACTGAAAGTTACCCTCGCCCCAGATCTATACGTGCGTAGTATTAAGTTAACGAAGTCAGTATGGTTCTTTGAGGGAATGCCGAAGCTTGAACGGCTCCTCTCAACTCAGTTCAGTTTTCCACTAACTTAGACAAAGACGTCAACCACCAGGTCAGGTCTCAACAGCATCCACTTTCTGCTGATTTTAGCCAAGCTCCAAGTTGATTAAGGACCCCAGTAACCTCTTGGATAATTTTCCGGGTCAACGAGGAAACGCTAACCTCATCAAGCCCTGGAGTCCGCGGATTGCGAGAAGCTCCACCCGCCTACCACCTCACTTTGGACTAGGGTAGAAAAAGAACATGGGGAAACGGAGAAAATAAAATAGAATAAAAATAACTGAAGTCATCCTCGCCTGTCACTCTTACAGGGAACTTCCCTATCGTCTGGTCTTAAGGTCTTGGTTGCGTCCCTGCCCTGGAAACTCGCAAAATGGCTATCAAGTGGCCCCGACAGGGCAAGCCACCAGTTCTGTTGAAGCTGCGGTCTTCGGCCGGACTCATCGTCACCACTTGCTCATTTGCTGTCTTCACTGTGATTCCATCTCCCCACGGCCTCGGCCGGAGAGCCAAGGACTAACACGGCGACGTAGGACATCTTTCTCTATGGCGTCATCGTACCCGTAATGCCCTTCTCGCTAGAGTCGCGGGTTGGGCTGGAGTCGGACAGAGTGCAGTATTGGATATCAATCTCACTTGCCGTTTACGGTGCCGCGCTCTTAATATTCTCCCGTATGTCGTCCTCTTTCAAGTCTCACCTCTGTATGACTAGGTACTCACCAAACCGCAGCCATATGGGGCTACATTGCCGATCGGATTGGGAATCGTCGAAGTCCCATGCTCGTCGGCCTGATCATGCTGACTGCCGCGACCGTCTTTCTCTGCCTGAGCCGGAGTCTCGCCATGTTCATGATTGGCCGTGCCCTGCAAGGCATCTCCGCTTCACTAACATGGACCGTTGGACTCGCCCTCGTCATCGACACGGTGGATAGTAGCGACGTGGGTAAGGCCACCGGGTTCATCGGTATGGCGACGAGTCTCGGCATCCTCAGTGCGCCTTTGCTCGGCGGTGTCGTCTATGCAAGGGAGGCTACTATACCGTGTTTGCTATGTGCTTCGGTCTTCTGGCCGTGGATATTGTGCTACGTCTCGCCATTATTGAGGTCAAGGAAGCCAAACGATGGCTTGACAGACCAACGGCTCCTCCCCGCGGATCCTGAGAGCGCCTTGAGAACGTCGCCGCGGTCCGAGGAGGAAGGGGAGATACCGAAGTGGAAACGTCTAGATTATCGAAGGAAGCCCAATGCGCGTCTATATCGCCGATAGGAACGTTAATCCGACTTCTACGTAAGCCACGCCTACTGAGCGCGCTCTGGGGAACACTTGTTCACGCCATCATCCAAACGTCGTTCGACAGCACCTTACCACTGTTCGTGGCGGATATCTTCGGCTGGGACTCGATCGGCGGTGGCCTCATCTTTCTTCCCATCATCCTACCGTCGTTTGGCAGTCCCGTCATTGGCGCATTTTCCGATCGCTACGGGCCTAAGTGGCTGGCGGCGTTCGGCTTCTGCTTTGCGACGCCGTTCCTTATCTGCCTGCGGTTTGTCTCCGAAGACAGCATGGCGCACAAAGTCATGCTATGTGGCCTCCTCGCCGGAGTCGGGATAGCACTTGCGTGTGTATTTGGCCCGCTGATGGCGGAGATCAACTGGTCCGTCCAGGGCGACGGGCAGGACTCGGATGACGTGCCAGTCGCGCAGGCGTATGGACTGTACAACATGGCCTTCTCGGGCGGCACCATAATCGGACCTCTGATAGGAGGACTGATAAAATACAGCGCTGGATGGGGTACCGTGGCATGGACTATGGGCACCATGACGTTTGTGTCGGCGATCCCGCAGTTGATATGGACTGGAGGGCCTCTTGGGGTGAAGTTTCGAAGAGGATGAAGATAATGAGTGCTGTTCCACTCAAGCAGTGTATAAAGCACATTCCCTAGTACACAGTGGTCATAGCTGAGATTATAGCTTTCTCGACAATGAGCCCGTTTTTAACGAGTTTGAAAATAACCCTCCCTAGTTATCGAGTCGTTGTTTCAACATCTCAGACCGGGCACGTACTAAAGCCATACATGCGCTAAACCGGATCGATGCAGCTAACGTACTAGGCATCTACCTCAACTTCCACGACATCCCTTCCACGTTCGCTGAACAATTCAACTTCAACTCTTGATCGTCCCGACCAGATGTCGAACCTCACCGAGTGTTCCCATTACTCGCCAAAAGAACAAATCTCATCCTCAGCTTCTGTCACATTGTCCGGTCTCCAAATCGGCGCCTTCGGAACTAATCGCACCTGGACAACATCAGTCGCCCTAATGGAACAACAGCACATCGATGAGCTCCTGGAGCGTTACCTTGGCCTGCTCGACGCAGTACACTATGCTGCGCCAGAAATTGTCCCAGCTTCAGTCTAGTGTGTACCAGAACATTGCTCGAGCAAACTTCTCCGGTGAGCGGGGCATGAGGTATGGTCAGGACCACTACGACAAGAGGATGCAGGCCAGTCGTCGGTTGACCATCGATGTGAACGAAAAGCTGCAATCAGTTTTCACTGTCGTCGAGGCACCTGTAGAAAAACAGGCGGAGGAAACGGCTGAAACTGAAAAGAGGCTGAAGAGAAGACTGAGGAGCAAGATGACAAGGAAGACTCCGAGGACACGGCTCAGAAGAAGAGTAAACCGAACAACCCTCTGCGCTGGTTTGGCCTTTTGCCCCAACGCCACTCCGTGCCGCGCAGACTCAATCGGTCCAGGCGGTAGAAGAGGTCATTCCTCGACTCGTCTCTCTCAACGCCGAGATGCTCGACCTAGAAATCGAGGTTCGTCGAGCCCGCAAGCGAAGGGCTAAGGCGGAGGCGGCATCGGAGAAGAAGGGCGAGGCTACCACAAACATTACAGACACGCAACCACAGACAACGCCGGTTGAGGCTTCCTGATGATGGTGCTCGGGTTCATGGATTTGCAACGTCCCATCAACATACCTAAGTATCTACCTATTCCAGGTATCCCCACAAGTTGTTCAGGCTCTCCGCCAGAGTTGGATGTGCCCATACAGCCGCCTCCAGATCCCACCACTTTAACTCGCCCATCATGGCAGTCTGCATAATCGACATAACCTCACCACCTTCCATCCCCAGGCATGTGAATCCCAAAATCTCACCCGTCTTCGCGTCCACTGTTGCCTTCATCATCCCGCGTGGCTCGTCCGTCTCGAGTGCTCGGGCGACATAGCTCATCGGCATCTTGGCCGTCTTCACCTCCCGTGCGCCACCCTTCAGATCCCGAGCGTGTAGCCCAACGTGGGCCAGCTGCGGGTCGGTGTACATGCAATACGGCACGAGGACGCGCGATCGTGAGACCTGGGTCGTGGCCATGGACGGCGTTGTGGACGGTATGTGGTCTGGCAGGAAATTGTTACGGATAATGCGAAAGTCGTCGTAGGACATGTGGGTGAAGGCAGGGCCACCATGAGAATCTCCCAGCGCGTATACCCCGCGGCGGTAGTCTGGAGCTTTTATCGACGACAATATGGCCCTTTGTGGTGGTTTTGATTCCGAGAGAAGATAGGTTTAATCCATCCGTGTTCGGCACTCTGCCCGTTGCCAGCAGCAGATGAGAGCCGGAGATCTCGACCTTGTATGACGGGCCGTCAACCTTGACTGAGAAGGGCTTTGCGCCTTGAGTGCTTAAGATGGAGCGGACAGTGCTTGACAGGTGAACGGTGATACCATCCTGACAAGAATCTCCCGCATGCACTCGGCAACGTCCTCGTCCTCCCGTGGCACCAGCTGCTTTGCCCTCTGGATGATGGTCACTTCAGCTCCCAGCCGTCGATAGAGCTGTCCGAACTCAAGGCCGATGTAACCGCCGCCCATAACGACTAGATGCTTCGGAACCTCGCCAAGTTCCAAGATGGAGGTCGAATCCAGCACCCGCGCTGGGTCCACGTCCTCCAGTCCGGGATCTCTGGCCGCGATGCCCGTTCTCCCACGTTCAGGAACACCGTCTCGGCGCTCACTTCCTTCTCGCCCCCGTCGTTCAGGACTACCTTCAGCTTCCGGTCGCCCACGAAGCTCGCATCGCCCATGAGTACGTCCACGCCCGCGGTCTGCAGCCCTCGCACGCTGCGGCTGTTCCACTGCTTCACGATGTCCCTCTTGCGCTCCCGCACACGCGCCATGTCGACTGTAACCGGCCCGTCTCCAATCTTGACACCAAAGTCGGCGCCCCTGCGCGTGAGGTACGCCGCCCGGCCGGACGAGATGATGGTCTTGGTTGGCGTGCAGCCGGCGTTGACGCATGTGCCGCCGAGGGCGGTTCGCTCCACGACGGCGGTCTTGCGGCCGGCGTTTGCGAATGCTTTGGCGATGGGATTGCCCGATTGGCCGGAGCCGATGACCAGGACGTCGTAATGCGTGGCAGCCATGTTATGCAAATGGACTGAACGCTTGAGACTGGTTATATGGGGAAACGACTGAGGGGGCCTTTAAGAGCGTTCATATAAGCCGTAACGGGCTCAGGTGTGGTTCAGTCTTAATTCGGCTGGGTATCTGCACAGTATGATAGAAGAAGCATTCACAACCTTCATCAGGATGTCTACCCAAACATCATCATTCAGTGATAGACAAAGAGCCTTCTTAAATACATGTGACGGTCCATTTCTTTTCGGCAGACTCGCCGTCTACCCCTCACCGAGCTGCCCTATCCCATCATGCATCTCAGGTAAACCTTGATCACACTGACGACATGAAATGGGATGTCATTAGGCTGAATAAGCCACAGGTCAGACTACTTTTGGTTCTCATTGCCCAGATCGAATGGATGGCGTCGTATCATGGCGAGGAGAGTGAGTATTACTGGGTTACTGACTTTGCAGGTCACAAACAGGCAGATCAACGAAGAGAC